>OZ005744.1:174199938-175459222 GCA_963930735.1 Dioctria linearis | reverse complement strand
AATTTCCAAATTCGAATTTATTTTTAAACTTCGGAAGAATATTCGAATTTGTCGCAGCTTCGAACTTCAAAGCATCGATCTTCAAATTGAAGAAATTCTAAGCTTCAAAGCTACCATATGACTGGTGTTCATCATTTCTAACGCTATTTTTCCCACTTCTCGTTGATCTATTGAGCAATAAATATAAAACCAAAATGGTGGCTAGATGATGGCGGCGATGATGCGGATTACGGCCTTTTAGTTACAGTTTATAATTTCAATATGGCGGACATATTTACCTACCTATATTTATTGTCGAATTCGGTATCTTGGTGATTTGGAGTTGGCGATCACAGATTTTTGAACAAAATTTAGAAATTTTTATTATTAACTTCACTTATGAGCCCCGATCAAATCTTGTAATAGGGAGTCAAATAGTTGATCAATAGCTCAACGGGAAGAGAGTGAAATTAACGTTAAATATTTTGAGCCACATTAGGTTTTCAATCTTATAATAAAATATATTGTTACGCGCCACAAAGTAATACAAGCGACATCTATTGGGAATGGAAACAACTTAAGGTTAGTGACATCTTAGTAAACTTTGGGTTTGGAGAACGGAATATTCAAGAAGGTTCTAGATAATTTATACAGTATAAAATAAGTAAAAAACGAGTTTTCAAACAAAACTGAAGCCAAGCCACATGAAAAAGTAGAAAATAAACTTTTCTTCTTACACAGAGGTGGACTCAGATTTTTTGATTGGGACATTTCTCTTGAATATTCTTTCTCTTCATGCATCAAATCACTTATTACCTCTGATTGATCATACTGAAATATATCGGCGATTGTCGCCGATATAAAATCTGAGTCCACCTCTGTGTGTGAAGAAAAAGTTTATTTTCTACTTTTTCATGCGGCTTGGCCTCAGTTTTGTTTGAAAACTCGTTTTTATTTATTTTATTTTCTGCCATTTTCACGTTAACTAAATTGTTATTACGTCCTGCATGGAGATATTTTAAAACAATTTTATGACGGCTGAAAAGACACTGATTTACTGAATTTTCCCGATTTTCCATGTTTTCCACAGACCTATGAAATTTTTTTAAAAATTTACCTGAATTTTGCTCGATTTTCATGCAAGTTTTCATTATTGTTGAAGAGAAAGTATTGATGCCAGTAGGACGGAAAAAAATGATTTCGCATAGCTTATAAAACTTTTTTGTCGGAAAATTCCGGAAATTCCAGTAAAATTAGAAAATTCTGCACTTTTCCTGGAACAGATTTATCACTAATCATATCGATGAAAATTTTTCCGATGTTTTTCCAGCTTTTCCGCTTTTCCGGGTTTTCCATGGAATTTTCCACAAAAGCAACTTTATGCAACTCATTTCGCTCTAAAACTTTGTCTTAGGTTGCAAAACGCTCAAACGCTTCTTGGTCGGAAAAACTGCGGAAAAGCGTTTTACATGAATTTTCCTCGATTTTTTCTGCAAGTTTTCAACATTCAACTTTTTTACCGGAAAATTTTCCGGAAAAGTCGGAAAATTCCGGAAATTTTTTTCGGAAAAATCGGAAAACTCTGCATTTTTCCTGAAACGGATTTATCACTAATCAAATTTGTACCAAATTTTCAAATGATTTTTCCCGATTTTCCGGGTTTTCCATGGAAATTTCCGGTTCAAATTTCGATAGATTCAATTGTCACGCGACATGAACTTGTGTGCCAAATTTCAGCTCGCTTTGATGACGAGAAGTGGATCTACGAGAGTGTCGAAAATAGTAAAAGAAATATACAGACAGACAAATTCGTGTACGAGTTAAAGGGAATGGCCTCAATAAATACGGCACTACTCACATCCAGGAGGCGGAGTATTTTTTTCAGAATGTGAAGTGAACGAAGTAAACTATTTGGATTCCGATAATTAGATGTACAGTACTAGCGATAACTATAAAAAGTTGATTTAATAATTACTTGTGAATTTGTGAGAGTAAACAATAAAGTTAAATAAAATAATGAACTAACTATGTGTTCAAAATAACAAACTAAGGCCACGCTAGTAACAATATTTATACACTTGCATAACCGAAAAGAGTTATAATACGCCTACTCTCTGAAAAACTCCTGAAAACTGACACTTTTTATACTAATTCAAAACTAATTTCAAGCCACTTCGATTATTATAATTTATCCTTAACAAAACTGAAGTCGGACACAGGGAAAAAATTAATAATTCTCACCGTCGAAGGTTCAGCAAAACGATTATGCTTGGAAGTATTCGAATCGTCTGCTTCGAGGTCTATTAACACTTGAAGCTTTTCAATTGCCTTATAAGATGTTTTCTGCTTTTTCCAAGTTTCTGCCTTGCCCCTGTACCTTGTAAATATTTGCAACAGTATTTGCTCTAAAACCCATGACCCTCTGGTTGTCTTTAACTTATCAAGAATATTTTACATTAAACTAAGGAGTTAGATGTAAGACTTGTGTTTGAAAAACAAGAGATTCGGTTGTACCCCACTGATATGGATTTGATTCTCTGCAAGAGCTGCCCATATCGAGAATCTAGCCTTCAGGGCAATAGTAGAAGAGATTCTTTCTAAAGTGGATCCATTGGAAGAAATTATAATTATCCTAAATTTTCTGGAGGAGAAAAAGAGAATGATCGAACTATCGATCTTACCACTAACCTCCTCGGATGATTTTTTGATATTATAGAAATGGAAAATATGATTGTCATTATTGACACACCTTGCTACTTGTCTGGTTATGTACTCTGCGATAAGCAAGGGTTTTATTACAACGTCATTGCCAATTTTAAGGATCGTAAATGCCTGCCTTGAATGGGTTGCTCAATTAATAGAATAAAATTTTGCGTGAGAGCTTGAAGAGCTTCTGTTCGCCCTTGACAGAATTACCGATTCTTTATCTATGGTCGTGTGCAGTTGTTACATTTTAAAGTTTTTTCCAAATTTCGCGGCGTTTTATATATCGTGGAAGTTTCTATCTTTTACCAGAGCAATGCAATGTTCGCTCATAAAATCAACGATGCCTTGACCTCCATTTTATCTTAGAAATTTACTGGAAATTTGTTCGTAGAACTTATACGTAGTTTTGTAGGCCGACAACAATTTTTTTGAGCGTAGACGCGTAAACATGCAATAAGTATTTTTTTTTTTTTTTAGAAATCGCAGTTATTTTCAGATATAATACTTTCATTTGTGCCTTTGTCGGCTTCAAATTGCCAATAAGCATTCATTTCTTCTGCCGTTGTCAGGCTACAATAATACTTAAATATAACTTTTAAGGAACACATTTCCAGGAAATTTTTAAGAAAGATTGAGGGCTTTCTACATCAGTTCGAGGCATCGTCGATTTTATATTCCAGCGAGACGTTGCAAATTTTTTTAAGTGACTCGTAACATGTATTTGACTTTTGGTTTTCAATTTTCCTATTCGATTCTTATCTGTATATTTATTTATTTGTTTTAGTAGCCAATTTATTTTAATGTATTTTATCCAAACAAAACTTGTTTACTCTTTTATTTACAGCTGCTATTAAGTTTCGTACATTTACTTTCTTTTTTTTAATTTCGAAATTGCTGCTTTGTTTCTTTATCTTTTATGCCCAGTAGCGTTCCATAGGTCGACGCTCTGGGCAATTCAGAGGATTGGCTTCCTTAGGCACAACATTGATAACGTTTTCGCGGTAAAATTCCATTGCTGTCTTGCGTTATAATGGGATGTTGCCAAATCAGGCGAAAACATTACACAACTCCTGTGTAACCCAATGAACGGAAGAAGCCTTTTCTGCAAGCATTCCTTCATATAAATTTGACTGTTGACGCTCTCTTTGCGATGAATGGTCTGGATTTCCGGCTGCAGGAATACATTTCTTTCCAGAAAAGGTATTTTTGTGGGTACTTTGATGCTCTGAACAGTCTTGGGCTGCTCCTTACCGACACGTGTGGCATATAAAGTTCCTGATCTGGAATTTAGCTGAAGTCCGCTTTACAATAAGTTTCGTTATCCATGACGCAGCAGGAGAGGTTCGTTTAAAAAATTGTGTATAGCTTTCGGACTCGAGTTTTACTCATTTTTACTTCGCATTATCGCGATTAGGAACCTTGAAAACCTTGAAACTTCTCAATTTTAATCTTTTTTCCGTGCCCTGAATGGTAGACTTCGGTATTTTAAGTTTCGCTGCAGCATCCCTAATCGAGAGGTTTGGATGTCTTATGACGAAAAATTTAATCTTCTGCTCCTTTGTTCCATCACGTGACCCTTTTTTCGCCTTCAACTCAGTTTTTCGTCTGAGTTATTAGGCTTTCTTGTTTTGGATGGTGCTGTTAGGAATTTTAAAATGTTTTGCCAACTTTGCTTGATTCAAATCTGGGAACTCGTTGCGTTTAGACAGAATCAGTTTTCTCTGCTTTTCATTTTTTGATGAACAATGGGCTGTCACTACAGTTACGGTGCCTAATAACTGGCTGAGAAATATATTTATTTGGGGCAGAAAATAAAACAATAGTTATATGAACACTTTTATTGCTGACACCTCTGCAGATTGAAAGGGGAAGATTATACTAAGACCTGGCGACCAAAATACTTACGTCATTTCATAAACAAAATTTTCCATCTTATCATACTCTCTTAACATGGTTGATAACTTATTCGGAAGTCAGCCTGGTTTCCAGTGGTGGAAGGCTCCGCGGGATGGCCGCGAAGCCTTAAAGAACCGGTTAACTTACGTGATTTTTTATAAAGGCTGATCGTCAATCGTAAACATGACAGACAATTTGGTTGATGGGAAAGTGGTGGCAGACAGCAACAAAGACAGGGAAACATGTGTATATCATAAGTCATACCACTGGAGAATACTTCCACTTAGAGTGCAGAAATTCTGCACACGGAATTAATTAGAAAAAAGTAAATTTAGTTCTGAAAATTGGACTAATCGGGCAGCTCCTTCGTAGGATTGCTATACAAAAATTTCGTTTTTCAATATATATTTGAACACTGCCTGATAACGTGTCGACGTACAGCGCTAAAATCTTGCACACGGCGTTTTCATAAAAATTGCAAATACAAGTTCAAAAGTGGACAACCAAATCGGCAATCCTTTCTTGGTTTTATACGGCAATACCAAGAAAGGGTTGCCCGATTTATTTAATTTTTGAATTTCTTGATACTATTTTTGTGATAATGATGTGTGCAAAATTTCCGCGCAGTACGTTGAAGCGTTCTTAAGCAGATATCAAATATATAGTGAAAAACGAAATTTTTGTATGCCAGCACCTAAAAGGGGCTGCCCTATTTAGTCCATTTTTGAACATGTATTATTACTATTGTTATAAAAACACCACAAACCAAATTTCAGATCTCTGCGTTGACGTGCTCGCAAACAGTGTTCAAGTATACCTATATTGAAAAACGAATTTTTGTATGGCAACCCTAGGAAAGGTTTGCCCGATTCTTTTAAAAAAAAAGCCGTTGTGCAAAATTTCAGCACTCTAAATAAAAGCATTCTCGAGTTATCGTCGTATGACGTTAGTTATACACATTTTCCCCCATCTAACGAGCACAAAATCGTGGCCTGCCTTAGCACCGTATCACGTCTAACAAATTCAATAAGGTGCAATATTGAGGATAGTACTAAATTTTTAGCGCTAAGCCCTGATTGCTCTTTAGCGATTATGTTGTGGGCATCTATAAACGTCCGAATTAGCTCAAAGAGTAATCATTCTGTGTCCTTAGATAAACGATACTTATTGGGATAAAATCCTGTGGTCCGGAGGGATGTGATGTTTCATTATCGGATATACTTTGGCAACTTTAAATTGTAAGTGAAAGGATGAAGTCGTAATACCAGTATTGATAATATTTACAAGTCTAATAACAAGTGGTAATATTAATAATATAAATATTATAGGAGATGCCGAAAGGAACATTATATTGTATAAGTATGTAAATGTTTGTGGGGTGGGGGGGAGGTTAAAATATTTCGTTTAGGATTTAAGATTGCCCAAGTAACAATTTTTCCAATATTTGGTGACTGAAGGTGATGCGTACTTTTATAAGGAGTATATAATGGTTACTCGGTTATGTAAGAATTTGAGTGGTGATATAAGTTGGAGAAAGAAGAATTTTAAGAACATTTATTTTTAACGATTCTAAATCAAATTTATAAATACAAGAAGAAAAACAACCGCCTCGTCTGGGGTTTGAAACCGGGACATTCCGCTTGCCGGGCGACTAATAAAAATTGAATTTACAATTTATTTGTGCGCTTTCATCGTTACTGGTTACTGCCAGCTGAAAGCAAACGTGTCGTAGTAGGCTAGTTACAAATCTGATAAATGGAAGAGGGAAAATCATCTGTCTCATTAGCTCAGTGGTAAGAGCAGTCGCCCGGCAAGCGGAAGGTCCCGGTTTCAAACCCCGGACGAGGCGGTTGTTTTTTCTTCTTGTATTTAAAAATTTGATATAGAATCGTTAAAAATAAAAGTTCTTAAAATTCTTCTTTCTCCATCATTGACCGATTCTAACAAGTAGGTTCGATTCCTGTCCGCGGGAAAAAATTAATAGGTTATATAAGTGTTTTAAAATTTTACCAACTGGGGACGTAGTTATATTAGAGTTTTTTAAGGTTACTAATGGTTATCGTGGAAGTAAGTTGCTTAAGGTTTTATAAGTTTGTGAGCAAAATGTTTCCATCACCGGTCTATATAACTTAGAATAACCATTACTAGAAGATACATACGAAAGTTTTATAACTGTTTTGATCACCACGTTATATAACTTATTGGTAATAAGTGTTTATTGCTGTATCCCTGGTTACCCTTATACAGGGTGATTCTGATCAAGATACCTTCCGGTATACCACGCGATTCCTTGAGGTAAGCTGATCAAAAAATTGTTCCACATACCCCCCCTCCCCCCCCTAGAAACCTTCCTTTAGGAGTTGTGGCCAGTTGAAGACTTCGCCAATATTCGTGAGAATAAATGAGTATAATATTGGCGAAATCATCAACTGGCCACAACTCCTAAAGTAAGGTTTCTGGGGGGGGGGGGGGGGGTCGCGTGGTATACTGGAAGGTATCTTGATCAGAATCACCTTGTATAATTCAACAACATTCAGTAATTTAGGTGACTTTAATAAAAATTGGGAACTTTCTGTAATACATATACCCACTATAAAATATCGTGCAATTGTTGGTGGCCCTTTAGTAACTACGGTGGTCGTTATAAAAACAAATTACTTTTAGTGTCGAATGGAACCATTATAAAACTGTTTTTATTTACATAACACAATATAACCAAAGGGTATATAAGAACACTAACGTCTGGTTTTTGTGACTATAAGATATATAGCTTTACCAAAGACTACATATATAACTAAAGGGTATATAAGGACCATTTTCGAGGCATGGTAGTTCCCTTAGTTTATATAATATTTCTAGAAGTTTTATAAGGGCCATTCAGTTTATATAATATAGCCAAAGTTTATATAAAACTACTTGAAGTTTTATAATGGTAACTTGTTCATTTAAGTATAAGCCGCCATTTCTTCATCTGTCCATTGCAGATAAAAAAGAAAATGTCGGTTAAGCCAATTTTTTAAATTGCAGATATATGGCTTCCGTTTTATTTTTATATGAAGAAAATACATCTTTTCAGGTACATAACATTTTTAAATTATGTTATGTAATTTTTATGAATTAATACCACCTAAGTGAAAATTTTAAATTTTGTCATATTAAATTAAAATTATTAAAAATTGCTTATTTTTGGAGCGGTCTGTGTTTTTTAAAAGTATCTATGATGATATTCACAGTAAAATTTTAATTGCGGCTGAATTTCACCACGTAAATGCCGAAACATTATAATTCTAAAATGTAAAAATATTAAACCCTTACATTATAAAAATGCAATCCAAAAAAATATCGAAATTCTGTGTCAACATACGTTTCGTAAATATTTGCATTATATTATTTTATAAAGGTAACGAAAATTTATTTCAATCACTAAAAGTAATCAGTCTGAGAAAATTCCAAGCGTTGTGGAAACATTACCATCACCATTATAAACAAAGTTTATAAAGGTAACCGAAATATTAATGCAACCACGCCTATGGCCAAATTAACTAATCGAGAGAACCATGGGTTATATAAGGGTTATATAATAAGTTATATTAAGGTAACCAAAATATTTTTGTTACTCTTTTTATAAAACTTTCAGTTATATAACGTTACCTAAATCAGGTCACCGTAACCTTTATATAATCCTCCTTTTAAGCTCTATAAGGGGCTTATAGTGGTTACAAAGAGGTTTTGAGTACTAGCCTATATAACTCAAGTTATATAATTTGGAAATGGCAACCTCACCGTTGCTACTATATAAAAAAAAATTGTTTCTTGGGTGGTTAAAGATTTTACTTCATATTTTATGAATCAGATTTTAATATTTTTTATATTAATTTTTCACTTTTGTTTATAAGTTAAAATTTGTCTCTCCTTTGATTTGTTTTTTATTAGCTTTTAAATTTTAATTTTACTATTACTATTACTCCGCTCTCACTTTAGCGTAATATTACTATATCACACCATAAATATACTAATTCTAATACTTCACTTCCTGTCGGTATTTTCCTAAAATTATTTACATACCTAATTACAAAAAAAAACATCCTTAATTTACTATTATTACTCCTCATTCTTTTAAGCTTTTATATCCAAACAACCAGAGCTATTATATATATTCAAAACTTTATTTATTGCGGATATATGTTTATAATTATGTACACATTTCAATAAAAATAAATCAAAAACAAGTCCATATAAGACTCTCTCTATAGTCCGACACTAGAAGTGCATAGTTTTCTCTCTATAGAGAATGTCGTATGATTGACCTCTAGCCCACAACTTGTTTTGGATTTATTCTCTGGCATCCGTAAATGTAGCTTCAGCTACGGTTCCTTCATGTCCATGGCCGTGAACACACAGATTCTGACACCAAAATAAGCAGAAAATCTCGTGTTTAGAGTCAATTGAATTGGCAGACGACATTTCTACAATTTGCTTAACCACCGAAAGACCTGAAATGCTTTTGGTAAGACTCAGGTGAAATGGTTTACTTTGGAAAGGTGTAAAACGAGAATGGAATAAAACATTCTTTTATGCATATTGACTTTTACCACAGAGAGTATGTAGTAGGTACACTGTTTTTTTTTTATATGCGAATTGTATTAAGTTCGAAATATGTCTGCAACTATTTACAGCTATAATAAATAATAATTTCGTATTAAATATCATTGCCTTTGATTTTGAACTAGTTGTGTTAGGTGCAATGTAAGTAATTGTTGCGCCATATAGAATGAAAATGGTTCAGAAATTTAAGCTATGACAAATTGAAGTTCAGAAATATTTTTTTTCCCTTCCGAAATGAAGGAATTATTTGGACTAACTACTGTGAGATATCATCTTCAAATTAATATGTGATGATCATAAAAATAATTTTTAGATATCACTAGCCATGATTGCCTTATATATGGATGTTTACAGAGAGGTCTTCATGCATTTCAGGAATGTTTTGGTCCCCAATTTTATTTAGATTTCATGAATCCAACGGTGGAGATGCATTGGCCTTCTACCTGGTATAAGTTCGGTCATGTGTCTAATACTAACGAAGAATGATTTTATTTCCTCTTGTTAGATATCAGTTCTGAGTTTTTCACTTCACCAACTTCATCTTCCTATTGGAATGATATAGTCAGGTCCAGTTTAAGAAGGGTTCTCTTCCTTATTTTGCAGGGTTATAAATTTTTCCATTTCCTTCAATATTTTGATCCCCTTAAATTCACCACTTGTGAGAGGTTAGAGCGTTCAAGGCTGTTTAACTGGTGGATTTATCTTTTAATGTGTATATCTGCCCCAAAAATAGTACAGGTGAAGACTTTTGAGAATCGATATCGTAGGAAAAATCCGACTAAAGTGTCCATTTATAATTCGTCCGTATTATAAATTTATGCCATCTTCCCTTCACACCAGTCCAGTGCCGCCTATTTCCAGTATTGTACCACTACAAAAGGATATTAATGGCCGGTTTCACAGTCCAGGCTTAAGCCAGAGCTTATCTAAGCCACAGGTGTGGCTTAAGCCCAGAACTTAAGCCTACTCGGCTTCACAGTACTCGGTGGGCTGAGGCTTAGTTAAGCCGCAGATGAACATTTTTAAGTTGTCAGCACTGCTGTAATTGTGAATTTTTGTAAAGGAAAATTGCCATTGTGGATTAAAAACCAAGCGAAAAAAGAAGAACTTTTTATTTACCATTTATTTTGTAGAATGTTTCGACAACAATATTTAGGCAAAATATAATATATTTAGCAATAATTTCCTATGTGTTCCACAGCAATATCTGATGCTTAAGCCTTCGAGATAACGGGCTTAAGTTAAGCTTGCCAGCGATATCACTTAAGCCTTGACTGTGAAACCAAAAAATTAATTAAGCCTTCACTGTTAAACCAGCCATAAAAGTTGTAGCCTAAGTGACATTACTTTACTAATTTTGGTCACAATGTCCACACGAAATTCATTTTAAAATGCTCCAATCAACAAGCACATCTCCTGGATTAGATTCATTTGACCTAGCAAGCAAAGTCTCTTCACCTTAATTTTGTTAATTTCTATCCTACCTACTACAACACAGCTAATCCTTCTATTCTTGATCTGATTCTAGTGCACACGATCATATCAGCTCTCCTAGTACACTTGACCATGATATTATTATTTATTTATTTATTTATTTATTTATTTATTTGCTCAGCTATGACCTTATACTAGGCATGAATCGCTCTCCTATAAAGTACTTATTTCGGGATTATAAAAATATAGATACAGATTCCATATTTGATGGGGCATGGTTTTACCGTGGCAGCGGATATATGACTGCATATTAGTCGATGACCAAGTAGACATCTGTGCGAATTATCTCGTTATCTGTCGGGTGAAATATACTGATGCGAAATGTTGCTCATGGCTTACTACCAGAGTCCGCATCCTTATTATGGAACGTGAGTATCTATATCAACTCAAATCTTACGAAGCCAGGTTCTTGTATAAAACTGCTAATAATAGAACTACCACAGCAAAGAGACTGGCTAAACGTCAGTTTTATAGTTGCAAAATTAATACTAACCTTTCCTCCTTTGTGGAGGAATCTATGTCAAATCGGAGTATATGGTAAGAACAAGAGCGACTGCAGCTTCCAACCTGATGAATTGAATGTGGTTTTTACCTAGATCAGTAACTCTCCTGCTGAAGTAGCTGCTTCACATCAGGTTAGTTTATGATCCAATCCATTAAGTAGTATCTCGCATAGTTCCAGTGCGTTAACATGGATAAACTTATTTCGGCCCTTAATTCAATAAAATCTGAGGTGACTGGCACTGATGACCTGTCACCACGCTTTATCAAATTACTGCTTTCGGTCATCTGTACATTTATTCTTAATATGCATGCTTGTCTTCATCCTCCTTTCCCTCTAATTGGAAAGTTGCTAATATTCTTGCAATTCCGAAGAAGTCTTCTGCAGAATCTTCAGCTAATTTTCAACCAAGTAGCATACTTTGCTTTCTATCTAAAGTGGTTGAAAAACTAATGTACTCGTACCGGCAAGTTTTTGAACACGTATGCAAAAATAATTTACTGACCTACTGGCAATCTGTTTTTAGGACGCACCACAGTTTTAACTCTGCTATCTTAAAGACATCCACTGACATTAGAAGTATACTATGGATCAGAACAAATTTATCACCTTAGTGCTTCTGGATTTTTCAAAAGCATTTGATACAGTTGATAATGGCATTCTCTTGCAGAAGCTGCCTCTTTTAAATTTAGTAATACAGCGGTAGCGACGATCGGTACCTTTTCATCAGATCGCAGTCAACAAGTCAAGCTCAATGATAAAATATCTACCCCGCTACCTCTAATCCGAGGAGTGCCTGAAGGTTCTATCATGGGCCCATTGTTGTTCAGCCAATTTATTAATGACTTGCCATTAATTGTTCGCGATGTAAGCATTCACGTAGATGATGTACAATTATACTAATGATTGCATAGCACGTATTAACTCTGATTAAGACAGAAGCCATGCTTGGTCTAAATATAATAAGTTACAATTAAACCCTAGTAAGTCGCACTGTATAAGCATCAGAGCGGGACACTCACTAAGTACATGTTGGATAGATTCGATTTCCTTCGAGTCCTAGCAGCTTCTGCAGAAATCATTTGCCGCTATACCTAACTTTGTAGCATGATCTCCTATGGCCCAGTAACTCTCAATGATCCCTACTATATTCCTGATTTTTGCTTTATTACCATTAAGAAGAAGTTCTGGTATCCACTTTGTGTCATATGTGTCGCAATATGGCAGGTTTCCCTACTGATCCATCGGAGGCTTGCCTTTTGATAGGTGCCCCCTAAAATCCCTTCTTTTAAAGCTCCGATTGGGATCCTCCATTTCAGAGCACTTTTTGGGGAAATTCATCAGCCACCTCATTGTCTAGGATGTCCTTGTAGCCAGACATCGAACACAGGATCACCTTTTTTCGTGTCATCAGTTCCTCAAAACTGGTCTTGCATAATTGCACCAATTTTATTTCTACCAGCACAGCATCCCTGATGGCTGCCTGGCTATCAGTGTATATGCAGATGGACCGTGCGGACTCTCTGCACGTAGATACCAATATTGCTGAGAGACACTACATTTGTATAGCAGTCTATAAGACTCGTATCACTGGCAGTCTCTGGAGTACAGCCGAGCCCATGTGCCCGCACTTATCTTGGATCCGATTCATCCATAAAGATAAAAATATCGGATCTTACCACCATCTCCTTCCCATCCCAATCACTTCTGGGGGGCGCCATTGCATTGACACCTCCACCAAAAGTTAAGGAAAGGTACTTGATAGCCTGTTTATTCCTTACAATCACTGCAGTCTAGCTTCTGGAGTATGTTGGAATGGTCAAAACCTTTTCCATCCATCCACTAACCCCCGCTCTCAGCCTGACAGCACTAATTGTCGCTACACTTCTGCAGTAGCGATCTAACGGCAATAAATCAAGTATGACCCCCAGCGCCGCCTTGGGCGTGGTTCGCAGACACCCAGCTTTTCCCAGGCAAACGGCCCTCTAGGTTTTTGACAGCACATCCAGGTTACATTTCCTCGTTAGTGTCGTACACCAGAACATGGAGCCGTAGCAGAGGATCGGCCGAACTATGGCTGTATACATCCAACGTACTACCCTGGGTTTCAATCCCCAGTTACCACCAAACATTCTCGTGCACTTATAGAGGGCCACACTAGCCTTCTGAACACGTTCATTTAAATTAGTCTTCCAGCTCAGCTTGAAATCGAGCATGACTCCCAGAACAATTCTGGTAGGGTTAACTACAAGGCATAATATATATAGCCACCACATAGCCATAATAGGCGTCATAAGTGATCCGACCCGTTTTTCTAAGTCAGGTTTGCTTTTACGATGGCGCGCACAGTCGGAACCGATATCCTCAAGAATTTTGGCTTAACTACTAGATTAGATTAGATTTGTGAAGGGGGGTTTAGGCGCGTTAGCCTCGCAAATACTCCGACCTGAAAGATCGATTGTGAGTTCCCATTGCATTTACTCCCTTTCTAGGTTCAGACTGTTAATAAAGTCTAGAACCATTCTGGGATTGAGGTTGGTGGAGGAAAAGCATGTTCGATGTGGAGTAGTCTCCGCCTGGCCAATGCTTCGCAGTTGTAGAGCAAATGCTCCGAGGTTGTTTCGTGAGCATCCTGACAGAAACAGCAGGATGGAGTCTCATCTAAGCCCAGCTTGCTTAGGTGTTACCTCAAGGCGCAATGGCCTGAGAAGAGCTCAGTAATCATTTTGGGCTCTGTTTTTCTAAGGAGTAGGACTTCTTTTGTTTTCCCACCAAAGGTGTCGATAATCGTTTTTGCCTGAGTAAGTCCTTGGAGGCTTTGCCAATACAGAGATTTTTGTTTATTCTCCCAGTCGTTTAGGGCAGCTCTAAGGTAACACTTTGAAGTGCCACAAAATGGCTCTGGTCCGAAAAACTGAGTTTCCGCTCCTCTTTTGGCTAGGCCATCAGCAATTTCATTGACTTTGTGGCCCACATGTCCACCGACATGAGGATAACTTTGTTTCTACTTGATATGTTTTTGAGGGTTTGTAGACATTCCCAGACTATCCCTGACTTGACAGTGTAGGACTTTAAGGCCTTGAGGGCAGCTTGACTGTCCGAGAGGATATTAATGGTTGAGCCGTTTATGGCTCTTTTAATGCAGGTATTGGCACATTGTACTACGGCCAATACCTCGGTTTAGAATACAGTAGGCGTGGAGCCCAGAGCCTTTGATATGGGACCGTATTGCCCAGTCCGACTCCGTTGTTCATTTTTGAACCGTCTGTATACCACACCATCGAGATACTTAAATGACCAACCAGATCCCCTGGCTTTAACTGTTTATCCTTTTGCACTCTAATAGCACTGTAGATCCCTTCCTTTTTCACCTGCAAATATTGGGGTGGATGGTTTAGTAAAGCTTCCATGACTGCTGTAGGACAGGTTCTCATGGCACCAGTTATTCCTAGACAGGCAAGCCGCTGAGGCTTTTTAAGCAGAGCCTCAGCCGCCTTTTGATTAGGTCTTGGCCACCATACGTGGGTCGCATAGGTGACCATGGGTGTAACAACCGTGATGTACATCCAGTACATAATTTTTGGCTTCAGACCCTATGTTCTGCCAATAAAGCGAGGACACGTGTAGAGAAATCGCACCGCTCTATCCGTCACTCTGGACAGATGCGAATTCCAGGTAAGTTTCTTATCTAGAGTTACCCCCAGGCCTAACTACTAAAGTCGTATTGACTTTATTTAAGTTGGTCATCAGTGTGGATGTTTATTATTAGAACTACCAACATATAATGAATTAAATGAATTAAAATAAATTTACAAATTTTAGAGGGTATCTACTCTGCCTCTCTAGTCATAATCCTTCAGTTCATTTAAAGGAATGAAAAAGAAAAACGTAAAAAAAGAAATAAAATTTTGTAATCTATCTTGCTAAAATAAAAGACAACTAATTCATACCAAACTGCACAATAAGATAAAACTGAAGGTCCTTCTAAAATGGGTCGAAGCGGCAACACAATATGTACGTGTCGTCCAAGTATAAAATCTCATCTCTCCAGGCGATATGCGAGATATGTTTATTATAAAAATAAAAATAAAAACATTAAAAATAACAAAAATTATTTCAGCCTCCAACTCTCTTCGTAGTAAGCAAACAATAATTAAGATAAAAGAAAGCAAAGCCCAAATAGACGGGGCAGTTTCATTTAAGTGACATCATTTACATATTACACAATAAAAAAAAAAGAAAACAAGAACGAATCCTTCAGGCTAGAAGCTCATTACTCGGCGCCAGTTTCTTGTATGACCATCGTTCAGGATGAATCGTTCCTTGTGTGTGTATATAGTAGCGCTCCACATAATTATTAATAATTATGAGAGCTGCTTATTAGTTGAACAAAAAACATTATATGCAGGACGGCAGGCAGGCAGGCAAGCATTAAAAAATAACGCAAAATCGTGCAGTTGGAAAATTTATTTTTATTTATTTTTTTTTTATTTCCATCTCTCTATTTACATACATACTATGTGAGAGTTTGTGGCTAGCCATGTCATAAATTTTGGCAGAAGGAAACAAGAATCAACAGCGTATCTTAAGGCCCGTCCACATATGAGGGGTGCAGTTATGTATGAATCCTGCATCATAATGGTCCTGCATAGCCTTGAGCTTTAAAAAAAAACGTAACCGATAAGAGGAAAAAGGATAATTCCTTACGGGTAAACACTTTCATAGATTTATTTTTGAAACATATTTTATACAATGTTCATTTTATATGTCCTTTTCTATGTAACAATAACTATATATTTAGCCTAGCACTAGTGACATAACAAAGGCTCTTGGGGCCTAGGGCAGACCGTTAAAATGGTGACCCAAGTTTTACCATGCCATAAAAAATTTCAAGTAGGAAGTTGTATGAAAAATTTTAATTAACTAAAATCTGTATTTTGACATAGGGTAGGCTAAAAGGATAAAGTTAAAAATGTTTAAAAAAAAACTATTTTAAGATTATTCTAACTATCAAAGTCGTTAATCACATTCTTGAAGTCGATTGAATCAGTCAGATCTCGTTCAATGGACAAAATCGCCAGATTGTTCAATCTAAAATCACCACCAGATCCTGTTAAAAGCCCTTCCATCTTCAGTGAAACAAAATTGTCAGGTTTTGGAGAAGCTCTTCAAAGAACTTAAAAAAACCGGTGCGTTCCAGCAGAAACTCATCGTTGTCAATTTTATCTGAATCCTTGAATCGATGCTGTTTCTGCAGTCTAAAATATTACTATGTGTTAGGAACTCTAAACTGCTTGCGAATTCATGCAACTTTTGGAATCTTGTTTTTACTTCCTGGTTGATGCGACCTTGTAAAGAGAATATTTCACGACATAGCTCATTTTTAAAAGCAAGCCCAAGATCTTCGCTATTTTCGCCAGGCTTAGGAGGTTACGTTATATGCCAAACTCTCTACACTTCTCTTCAGCAAAATCTACACTGCTTTGCGAAATGTCTTCCCAACTCTCCGTCAAATAATTTTACAGTGCTTTTACACTCTGAACACAGTTCTGCAAGTTGAGGTTTCGCGTTTTCAAGTAAGTTTGGACGCTATCTCGACCAGAAAATCCCAGCCAAAATCCAACAAAAGAGAAGTGATGACGTGACTGAGTGATATCCATGCTGATAATGCATGTCATTTACTTGAGCTGACGAACATTTACTTGACCTGACGAACATTTGTTTCACCTGATGAATAGTATACTAGCACAATACCCATCTAATACTGCACTTAAGTGCACTCTGGCTGTCTCAACCCAAAAAAAAAAAAAAACATTCCTGATGAGTACTTAGACAGGAACGAAACCTGGTCGAGTGAACCAACACTAAAGGCGCTTTCTGCAAGGACATTCTCTTTGAGACAAGTGAGATATTCTCAGTTGGCTCACTGAGACTGCACTTTCGGTGAATTTTCTTAGTTCCATATTGAGCTATACACAATTCGAACGCAACCACTGAGCAACTGAGACAAGTGAAACTAAATATTCTTGTCTCAGTTGACTCAGTTTCATTATTTTGTGATTTTAATTACTAATTGAAGTTTAGTGAGCCATTTGAATAAACTAACTCAACACTTTCCTCAATTTATTACTATCCAATTCTGTGATCAAAATTATATAAATGTCAAAATTGGTAAATCAGCTGATTGGTTTGAACTGAGACAACTGAGACGGTTGCTCAAAGTTTTGTCTCAGTTGTTTCAATGAGACAGTGCTTGCCGAAAGCCCCTTAAGTCTACACGACTGACCCTTATCTCTGTTTTCTGACATATACGACTGACAGACTTATACAGACTGCAATTTCTCGAAAAATTCACTGCAATAGATGACTCATGAACTGAAGCGGATGATCTTTCAAGGACCATTTATCAAAGGACCTGGGATGTTTGGTCTTTATGTGAAGAATGCGGAATCCTATCTCATATTATGGAGAAATATTTGGCCTTTTTCCTTTGAGCAATTATCTGCTGGCGGACACGATCACCCAGAAGGTTGATGAACTCGTTTTAGATTTCTGGGAACAAATATGTTGGTTGTTTTTTTCGCCAAATCGATCCGCAGAACATGATCTCGTGAAACCGCAAATCACTGAGTTCCTTGACAATCTTATCCCCCATTTACAATGCAGAGTGGAGTAGAGTGGCGTAGTGGAAACTGTCATCCTTTTTTTCGCACGTAGTAGTACATATTGCCATCTTTGTTGAGCTCAAAGTAGCGCAAAGTGGATCTGCATGAAAATAGGTTCTATTCTATTTTTACGCTGCTATTTCCGAAGCTTATAAACTGGAATTTCGAGCTATAGCATGTAGATGGCGCGGAAAATGCTCCATACTTCTTTCTCGTCATAACTAACATTGTTCAATGTTATTTTGTTATTTTTTTGTTTTTATGAATGCTAATAAAAAACAAGAAGTATTTTTGCAAACTTCATGATTTAAAAACCAAAAAAATAACGTTAATTTTTATCTAGTTTCAAAACAATCTGATGGTGCAACAGGTGTGTCCTTTTTCGAATTTTTATTTTGACAACGACAAGCATGTTGATTTGGCGTTGCTATAGCATTTTGTTATATTAATTTCAAAGTTCTAATTCCGTCTGTGTTGTATTGTGAACAGCTTCGCTCTGAACTCAAAGCTCACTCTGCTCCACTCTGCATTGTGAATGCGGCCGTTGAATTAAACAAAAATTACAAATCCCCTAAGGACCTGCCAAATGTAAAGTATTTTGTACTTGTTGCCGCCACAAACTCCTGACAATGGGTTGAAAAGATATGAAACTTTATAACTGAATCTTGAAGTGGAAAATTGAGAATTAGACTAGATTTTTTAGTTATACCAAGCCAAGCCTTCATTACTAGTGTTACAAAGACACAAGTTGAAACTTTGTAATACTTCAGTACTACGAGGTCAAAAGTATCCAATTGTTTCCATGCTCAGATTTGTGAATCCACAAGCCTAATATGGCTATTTGAAATTGAAACGATAAGAGTCATTTATGATTTATAGGCAACAATTTTTTATTCACCAAAATATGCAAAAATACTATCATTTTTCCAAATTTTTGTGCCTCCTTACTTTGGTGGTCCAGCCGGCCCACCACAGCCGCCTCATCCTTGCTACGTCGCTACCTGCAATTCTTTTTCATTGAGAATTGGAATGAAATTGAAAATTTCGTCGGATATTGATGAATTGTTTTGAAATTACATTTTATGTAATATAGTATTAGCCGGAGTGACCTTGTAGGTATAATATGCCTATATCCTTCCTGATATTTGGTATATGCTCCAAATTCCTATTAAGAGCATCTATATAAGTTTAAGCAAAACACTGGCGAATACCAACTGGACTGACAGAAAATAAATAAAATTAAAACGCCACTCGAGTCTTCCTTGGTGGTATATATGTATGTATATGTGATACCCCCACCCACATGTCGTTAAAGATTTGGAGGTGTGAGTTTAAAATATTTTTCCATGCTTTCCAACGAAATAAGGTGGTAGCTACATACATTTATGTATGACCAACATTTAGCGCGACCATCCTCAATTCCTGACAGTCGTTTTTTACACACCCAAGTGTCGGTCGGTCTTGTGCCTGTCCCTATTTTAGGATCATTTCATGTATAAACATATATATATCCCCCTCCCCCTCATCTCCTCCCCCAACATCCGACGAAAAATTTTGTGACTAACTCTTAAGAGGTAGCATTACCGCTCCACCCGTCCATCCAACACATTAGTACCCCAAACCAGTTTCACCTAACAAAATTTTCTGATACTCATTGTCCGCTTTTACCGACCTCGGATAAAAACCACCCTTTAATGTCCCCAAACATCCCCAAACCATATGAAACTGAGAAGGTACCAAAGCAACATTTTAAACTGTGTTTAACTTACACACACACACACCAACACACTAGAGATGGGCTCATTTCTGGTCCTCCAAATGGACACCAGAGCTCTTAACGTATTTCGACCACCAACCTGGCGCCTTTATTTATGCCTTTTTCATATATATTTCAGGGTCTAATACCAACCATCCCCATATGGTGGCCGGGGATGTATTTTCTTTTTAATGCTGTTTACACAAAATTTCGTTTGGCTCTCCTCATACCTACTCAGCGAAAAATTATGCTTCTCGCCTGAATTTCGTCGCTATACCAACTACCAGCTACCATCACCACCAGTCTGGAATTTAATTATTGTGTGGAGAGCTGGTGCTAGGAAGGATCAAATTTTGGTTTTTGTTTTTTCTATTTTTGTTATTTTATTAACAAAAATAAAATGTGCAAATTCAGAATTTTGGTAAAATTATTTAAAATGAAATCATTGAGATGAAAAAAAATTTTTAACTCTGTTCTTAATTTTGTTCTTTTTTCTTCGTTTAACTCTTTTAATTTCTTTGTGAGACATGGGGCGGATGAAAAAATTTATTTGAAAAATTACTTAACAATTGATTGACGTCAGGTTTTAAGTATGTTTTTTGTTTTAGTTGTTTTTTTTTCGATAGATTGATTCTATACCTACTGGCAGTAACTATCTACAGCAAAGGAACAGAACAATTCAGTGAAGGCTCGTTTCGTCAGATTCATTTATTGCGGTGTTTGAAGAAATTGTTTATCCCACTCGCTATAATCTTCCGTGATAATCCGCACTAGGGTTTCCAATCCGGATAACCGGATATCAAATTATCTGGATTATCCGACCAATTTTGACTATTCGTTAATCCGGATATTTTTTTGCATACTTTTTCAGCAAAATGCCGTTTTCTTTCTACAATTTTTTTAACTATTTTTAAAATAATATATATTTATTAAACAATTACTTTCTTTAGTGGCAGTTTTATAATTTTAATATTAAGGAGAGGTTATCGTTCATGACGATGACAACTTCGCTTTTTCTTTACATTATTATCATCCTTAAAGTGCTTAAAACACGTGCGTAAAAGAATATTTTCATATCTAAAGTATTTTAGAATTCACAGCCTGTTGATAGCGGAACCGCGCCGACTAGAAAACAGGTAGCTGAGATGTTCGGAGCGTGCTTACTGGGGAGCCCTTTTCTCGCTACCTGAGGTACCCTCATAAATTTCGAGAAACCGTTAACCTTCAGATTGAGCATAATCAGCTCTTGGAGGAAGAAGGGCCTCTGTATGGTGCTAGAATAGTTGGAGTAAGCTGTCAAAGATTTTTTTTAACTTAAGCTTTAAATACGTTTTTCTCGGAACAATATTTTTCAGCGCGCGGGATGGTCTACAGCAAGGATGTCAAACTCAAAGGCTAAGTTGGGCCAAACAAACAAGTTTTATCTTTAGGTGGGCCGCAAAAGAAAAATCAATATTTAGAAAAACGTAGGTTTATTTCGAATAATATATTATAATAAACATATATAAAAAAAAACAAGAAAAATTTAATGTTTACGTCCTGACACTTGACATCTCTTCTCTGCTACTATCTTTCCTATTTCGGGAGAAATTTTGTTCGCAGTGATTACTTTCAACACAGACCCAAGATGGGCGTCATTAATACTGTTTCTAACAGGAGACTTATTTCCTTTCATAACTGAAAATAACTGCTCGCACCGATAAGTACTTCCAAACATGGAAATAATTTCATATACGAATTTTCGAGTATTTTCACATCTGGCTGGTAAATATTTGTAAAATTCAGGCACACCGACTTCAATAAATTTTGCCGTCAAATTTGAGTCGCACTGAATCTCGATCACCTCCATTTGCATATCACTGGGTACTTAGTCTATATTTATTGAGAAAATCGAAGAAAACAAACAAAATTTGTCTTCCAAAGAATTAAAATCTTTAAATCTTGTTTCAAACTCAGTTCTAAGATTTGAAATTTTTTCTGCGTATTTTTGATACGATGCAGTATCATCTAAATTTGATTTGTTCATGTTGCACGTCGGGAAGTGCGATAAATCTTCATTTTTCAGTTGCTTTTCCCAAAGAACTAGCTTACATTTGAATGCTTTTATTATGTCAAATATGTTCGTAATGATCTGATCTTTTCCTTGTAACGATAAATTAAAATCGGTTAAGTGTTTGGTTATATCAACTATGAAAGATAAATCTTGCAACCATATTGGATCGGAAAACAAGCTTGTGTCTTGATTTTTAGTTTTTAAAAACTGACATACTTCTTCTTTCAAATCCCAGAATTGTTTGACAAAACATTCTCCATGTTTATTACCTTCGTGCATAGTACTTTTTGATGTATAATACAATGCGTATGATGAATTTTTGAATTAAATATATCTTGTCCTGTAGTAATACCACGCATCTGTATTAGCTCCAATAATTCCTCAAAAATGTTCAAATCCGTGTCACAAGCACGAAGAAACACAGCTAATTGAGCTATGTCACCAATGTCTGTACTCTCGTCACAGGCAATGGAAAAACTTTTAGATGATTTTGCTTTGATCTGATCACTTAAATTGGCGGCCAAGTCAGTAACTCTCTCCGCAACTGTATTTCGAGACAAAGAAATTGTTTGAAAAGCCTTCAAATTTACAGGACAAACAATTTCTCCAGCTGTAATGAGGCATTTCTTGATGAAATCACAGGCTTCGAGTGTTTAGCTATCAACTCGGACAAGACGTAGCCTGCATGTACCGCCGCTTCACTTTCTTGCAATACTTTACTAAACATTAGCTGTTGTTTTTTCAGACCTAAGCTCTCTTTATGAGAGTAAAATCTGACAACTCCGCTTTTCATTTATTTACGAAAATGAGTCATTTTCCATTCTGTTTCTTTGCATGTAATCTGCGCTTTCACAGTTTTTATTTATTATATATTATTGTGTGCCGATATATTGGCCGGGCCGCAAAAGTTTTGATTGCGGGCCGCGAGTTTGACACCCCTGGTCTACAGCTTTAACGGATGCACCAATTCACATAAATCTTTGCACAATTTAAAGGTCGGGGCCATAAATATGCGATTTTTGTCAAAAATTTGTTTAGAAATAGTTTTTTCGTTGTAGCAAAAAAAAAACAGGGCAAACATTTTTTTTTTTCAAACGGATAGCATTTTGTTATTTAGATGTTGTTTTGACAACGAAAACCAGTAAAGCCTCCCAAATTTTATCAAGTTTAATAATTTTCAACCCAATTTGTTTCGAATGAATTGGCAGAGCTGTGGAGCGCCACGCGAAGACCAAAACACACCCTGCACGGTTTTGTTCGTTGGGTGCTGGATCCAGCATTTGGGATCTTTTGTTCTTATAAATAAGATTGAAATTTACTGTCCATTGATAGAAGAATAAAGTAGGTTAAAACCCATTTCCAAAAGTATTTATTTTATGTAAAAAACATGTTCAAAGTTCATGCATTTTTCATGCCTCTCGACGGTAACCTCCCCTTAAATAAAACAAAACAAAAAATATAGTAAGCGTTTAGATTGTTGGAATTCGCTCAAAAAAATATTTATTTGTTAAGGTTACTTTGAATAAACCACTGACATGTATATAAATGGACTAACTGATCTCCTGTTTCATGTAGCACCAGTTTTGATTTCAGAAAGTATGCTTTTGCTGGCGCTATATTTAAATTATTTACTTATATGCATGTCAGTAGGATTTACCGAGTTTACCACAAAAGTATTGGGACTATTGTTAAATTTTAATTATAAGGCGAAAGAAGTGGTTTTTACAAGGCTGTTTTGGTTGGAAATACCGCTGAATCGTTACAGTTCATTGGGAAGTATGCTCTCACGGAAAGAGACAGGAACATGAAAGTGCTGCCATTTGCTTTCATGCATTTTTGGTTCAACGAGTAGTTCATTTATATGTATACATATCAGTGGAATAAACACAAAGTTGCCTTATGGATGTTTTTTTTATCCAAAATTTAAATAAAACAAAACCAAGCACTGAAATTTTTTTAAATTGCTCGAAATTCACTGTGCTCTGTACTATTAGTTTTTTGCTATTTAAATTTTTAAATTAAATGATAACTGTGTGGTTAAAATTTAAATATATTTTTAAACAAAATATTGAGCCAATCACCTAAAAATGCATTGATTATGGACCAGAATATAAGACAAAAAATCTTGGCAAGCCGCAAAGGTAGCAAAGGTTTCTGGTCCCTGGTCAAAACCATCAGGAACAACTTCACCAGTTCCTCTATACCTTCACTACTTAATACTGGTGAAGTGATTGTTGACTCCCTGGATAAAGCTAATATTTTAGCTGCTATATTCGCTTCAAATTCTTGTCTTCCACCTACTTCACAAAGACCCAATACACGTTCGTACGAGGGATGTGTTCAGGGTTCTTAAGGGGATCAACATCTCCAAAGCCGCAGGTCCTGATGGTTTTTCGCCCCTGTTAATTAAAAGCTGTGCCTCATCCTTGACTAAACCTCTGCGCAAACTATTCTACTTGTCTTATTCGACAGGAAAATTTCCAACTGCTTGGAAACTAGCTCACGTTCAGCCTATTCCCAAGAAAGGAGAGGGTAGCGATCCCTCAAATTATCGACCAATTGCGATCACTTCGATTCTTTCAAAGGTTTTTGAATCTATCATTAACTCAAAATTAATGAAGTATCTAGAAACTAATCATCTCATCAACGATCGCCAATATGGCTTCCGAGCTGGACGCTCATCTGGAGACTTGCTGACCTTTCTGACGGAGCGTTGGAACCGTAGTCTTCACAATTTTGGTGAGTCTAAAATCGTTGCCCTGCATATTTCAAAGGCCTTTGATAGAGTCTGGCATCCAGCCCTTTTAGCCAAACTTAAAGCACTTGGTCTCTCTCCTCCTCTTCTATTATGGATTGAAAGTTTCCTATCTAGTCGCCAAATACGTGTTGTATTAGATGGCGTTACATCTGAACCGCATCCCATAAATGCCGGTGTGCCTCAAGGCTCTGTTATGTCTCCAACTCTCTTTTTAATTTTCATTAATGATCTGCTTTCCCTTACTTTCAATCCCATCCATAGTTTCGCAGATGACAGTACTGTTGATTTCGCTTACTCCTTTGACACTCTTGGGGACTCTAGGGGGAACGCCGCATATGTTAAAAGAGATTGCATGACTAGATCATTGAATAACGATCTTAACAATATCCTCGCTTGGGGCAAAGCGAATCGCGTCGAATTTAATGCATCCAAGACCCAAAGCTGTCTCATCTCATTAAAACAAGATCATAACTTAACCACACCCGTTTCTTTTGATGGAGCATTAATTTCTGATTCACCGTCACTAAGCATTCTTGGCATTAATATTTCTAGTAAGTTAAACTGGACAGATCACATCTTCTCTGTTACCAAAGAAGCATCGAAATGTCTTGGATTTCTGAAAAGGTGTAAGAAATATTTCAGCCCGTCAAATCTAGCGCTCCTCTACAAGTCCTACATTAGACCTAGAATGGAATACAACTCCCATATATGGGCCGGGGCTGGTCGCACAGCCTTAGCTTCATTGGATATTGTCCAAAAGAGAGCCTTCAAGCTCATTGGCGATTTGGCAATAACTTGTCATATCGACTCACTCGAGCACCGCCGCAATGTTGGATGCCTTTCGCTCCTTTATCGCTATATTCATGGTCAATGTTCTGATGAAATCTCTAGTCTAATCCCTTGTAGAATGATTCCTGCACGCAATACTCACGCTGTAAACCGCGCACATCCCTTAACCCTTCAAATTACTTTCGGCCGTACAGTAAAATTCCGTGATGCTTTTTTATCCCGAACAGTGCGAATGTGGAACAGCTTACCATCTTCTGTTTTTCCCCTGGCATACAATCTGCGGAAGTTTAAGGGTGACATACATCGGCACCTCCGCCATTCTCCTCATATCCCCTAATCCTTTCCCTATCTCCTTCCTGCCATGCTGTGCTTTGCATCATAGGGTATCCCCTGAGCTTGGCTTAATAATATAAAAAAAAAAAAAAAATAGATATCTCCAGATTCCGGTGTAAGCGTTTTCCGTGTTATCCACATGGCGTGATTATGTATATAAAATCGACGATGGCTCGACAACACTTCGACCTGTTGAGGTAACCAGGGGGAAGCGATAAGTCAACGATGTTATATTCAATTTTTAACCATTTTACATTTCAGAGTATAATACTCATGTAGCAACCTTAAAAGAATTGTTAAATGACCTATCACCACTAGTGACTGAAGCAAAGGAAATAAATACAAATTCAGCGACACTTTTGACCGCTGAAGGTGTTTATAAGTTTCTGAAAGATTATACAAGTTTGGAACGAACTTCGGTAAAAACTTATCGAAACAGATTAAAAAACGAATCGATGAATGTCGAGATAAAATACTTATAACATTAAAAATCTTCTTAGAGGCAGGCAATATACCACATTCCATAAATATTTTGATTACACTTCAAACTGTGCTCTCATTACATTGGCAGTAGAAATTTTTCGAAGAATCAATGTATCTATCTGCTTATGACAGGGCCCACCACGACACGACATCAAGGAAGTAGCTGCAGAATTTGCAAATGAAAGTAAGTTTCAAAGTCAACAAAACACTACAATTTTGTTTAAAAATTCCCTGCAACGACTACTGGAAGTGGCAATTTCTTCAATTGCATACCTATGAAGAGCAGAGCAACACATTTAATACATTGCTGAAAAGAGATTTCATGATTTTAATAAGCACAAAAACAAGGATAGATGATTTAAATATATTATTTAATGTACTTCTTGCTATAAATCCAACATGTACTGCAACAGAACGCGTACTTCCAATTGCAGCCCTGGCTAAGACAAAAATTACAATTTTACATAATTAAAATATTGGTTATTATATTTATTTTCCTTTTACTTATCCGGATATCCGGTTTGTCCGGATAATTCCAATTCTCAGTACTATTCGATATCTGGATAATCATTAATGTCGGATAATTGGAAACCCTAATCCGCACTATCAACAGTTTCATTTACAAAATATTTTTCATGGGAATCACTGTATTCATACTAAACTAATAGTAGCAATAGAAACTATACTCCACCTCTTATCACGACATACGTCATCCGTTTATAGCTGTAAAAATTAGTCTAAAATGAGAAAATGGATGAGGAAATAGATGAAGAAGGGTTTCTCAAAAGTCTTATCATAGAGCTAGAGATGTCGATTCAATATCTGGAACTTAGCCTATTTAAACCCAGAAATCCAGCAATTTATAGCGTCTCTATTTTCCTGAACTATATTTATCCAAAACGTTGACTTAAACGCAATTATTTTAATGAAAAGCGTAAGTTGGTGTGTAATAGATATAAAATAAGTAAAAAATTGGTGAATTAATACTTTTTTAAGAATGGGTCGAAAACGACCCTTTGGCAACATAAGGGATATAGTTTTCCGCAGTTAGTCAAACTTTAGTAACAATAACATATTGTATGATAATGACATATTGTCTAGAGTGACTAGAGTGGAGTGCGGACGTGTTCTTTGACAATGGTTAGTAATAATCGATGTGCAAAGTGCGATGATCTTCTTTCCGATATGAAAAGTGTTCAATGCGGTATTTGTAATAATTATTACCATAAAAGATGTTCTAGTGCTTCTGACGGTCTGTTAAAATGCTTAGAACAATATTCGACTGTTTTTTGGAAGTGCTCTGTATGTATTAACTTATCTCTTAGTGAATTTATGACTCGGTTCTTAATGTTATCGAACGAGTTAGAATCTTTAAAAAATGAGTTCTCTCGTGAATTTGGTGCGATTAAGAATATGATTTCTAAAGAAAAGAATTGTAATTCTCGCCCATTTGAAGACAATAATAATAAAGTTGCTAATCCAACATTAAATAAAATTTCGTCCAACGTCAATGATAACGTTTTAATACCGCAACGGGTATCTCTGCATGCTGACAATGTACTTGGTTTCCGGAATTCAGTAACGGTTGTCGATGGCACTATGAATACTCAAACGCAACGCATTCAAAGCCATGCAACGAAATGCTCTGCTTTTAATATTGATTGTTCTCAAGTAAATGGTGATAGTAATGATGTAGTAAATTTTGCCATTTCGCATATGGTCAATGACCCTTCTCAATTGAATGCAACGTCATTTGTTGATAACGATAAGCGCTCCAGCTAGATTACTGTTCAACGAAAGAAAAATCGAAATAAAAAAATTATTGGAAATAATATTGCTGCTGATGACCTCTCAGCTGTAAGCAAATTTAAGTTTTTGCATCTGTCACGTTTACATCCGGATACCACTTCTGATAAAATTATATCTTTCGTTTCCGTCAAGACAGGACTTTCATCTGATCTGTTCATTTGTTTTCCTCTTTGGAAAAAAGATGCTGACTTGTCTTCATTTCGATTTAAGACATTCAAATTGGGAGTTCCAGAGTATTTAATATCAAAATTATTGATTGCCGACATCTGGCCATCAGGGGTTTATGTCAGAAAATTTTCCAACGTTTCAAAAAACGATGTAATATCAGGAAATGTAGCCCAGTCTACGGCTCACACTCAAGTTCATCCACAATTGCAACCTCAGGCCCAAACTCATGTTCAAACTTAAAGACAAATTTAAACTTAAACTATAAGATGCTGAACATTTATTATCAAAATGTACGTGGTTTGAGAACGAAAGTTCATGATTTTTCACTTGCTGTTATTGAAAACGACTATGATATTATTGTGCTCACTGAAATCTGGCTTAATGATCATATCTTTAGTGGCGAACTTTTCGATGAGAGACAATATATTATTTACCGCAAAGATCGCTGTCCTTTATCGACAGGTCTTACAAGAGGAGGAGGAGTACTAGTTACCGTTCGTACCTCTTTTGTGAGCGAGATGATTCATCTACATAATGACTCTGCTGAAATTGAACAACTATGCGTACGAGTATCATCTTGTTTTAATTCTATCTATCTTCTTCTTCAATGGAACTATATAAGAGTCATGTAAATAATGCTTTTTCACTATTTGAGAAGTATGACGATGATAATTTTTTATGTTATTGTGGTGATTTTAATTTGCCTAATATTAACTGGCAATGGAATGTAGAGGAATCTATGTTAATTCCAAAGGATGTCACATCTGAAATAGAATGTTTCGTGGTAGATAATTTGGTAGGGATAGATTTAATTCAATCGAATTTTGTAACAAATATATTTGGTAAATTGTTAGATCTAATATTTATAAGTAATGATTTAAAATTTGAAGTTTATGAAATAAGTATAGAAAGATTAACAGCTTTATGATGAAAATCAATAGGCGTTATTGATTTTCATCATAAAGCTGTTAATCTTTCTATCTCTGTTTACGAATTTTATTCTCACTGTAACGAAGTGGACATCTTTGAGTATAATTTTGATAAGGCAGATTACCATAATCTTAATAACTATTTTTCAAATTATGAGTGGAATTTGATACACTCTGATGATTTACATCAAATGTATAGCAGGTTCCTAGAAAATATTCATAAAGGTCTCAAATTTCATGTTCCTATTAAGAAAATTTCATCCAATAAACATCCAAAATGGTTTAATAAAAGTCTTATAAAACTTAAAAATGCAAAAAATAAGGCACATAAAGCTTTACAAAAGTCTGGTGATCTTTCCGATAGCATAAAATACTGTCAGCTTAGACGTGAATATAACTTCTTACTTAGATTTATGTATAACCAATACGTTTGGTCTATGGAATGCAGTATTAAATCCAATAGCAAGGCATTTTGGTCATTTATAAATACAAAACGTAATTCTATAGGTCTTCCTAAAATGTTGCAATATGACAACAAAAAGTCCTTTAATTTAGAATCTAGTTGTGATCTGTTTGCTGATTATTTTGAATCCGTGTACAGTAATGATTCTGCTTATCTTAATGTTACTGATTTTACGCCTCCGTCTTCTCTTGACATCGGTGCAATCTCTTTATCTACCAGCGAAGTACTGCAGTGCTTAAGGAATTTGAAACCTAGTACAAAGTGTGACACTGATTTTTTATGTACTTCTGTAATGAAAAAATACGCTGATACCTTGGCACATTCTTTAACTTCAATTTTCAATTTATCCTTACAATCAGGGATTTTTTTAGATAATTGGAAAGTCTCCTTCATTACACCAATATTTAAATCGGGGCAAAAAGATGACATAAAAAATTATAGAGGTGTCTCTGTTATGAAGACAATTCCTAAAATTCTTGATTCGTTGATTAACTCTAAAGTTGCATTTTTAACTAAAGAAATTATTACATTTGAACAGCATGGATTTATTTCTGGACGATCATGTGCAACTAATTTAACTTCCTTTTCACATTATGCTATCAATGCTATGGAAGAGTCATTTCAAGTTGATGTTATTTACACGGATTTCTCTAAAGCATTTGATAGGATTAATATTTCTGTTCTTTTATATAAACTTAGTATATTTGGATTTCACTCATCTTTTTTTAAATGGATAGAATCCTATCTGACTGATCGTAAACAATATGTCAAAATTGGTCGGATTCTCTCCAGGGAGATTAACGCTAATTCCGGAGTTCCGCAGGGTAGCCATTTAGGTCCTCTGCTCTTCTTGCTTTTTATTAATGATATAGTCGTAAGTTTCAAATCTAGTAAATGCTTGATGTTTGCTAACGACTTGAAATTGTTTTTAAAAGTCAATTCTGTTGATGATTGCGCACTCCTTCAACGTGATCTTAATAGTATTTCTGATTGGCGCTTTTTGAAAAACTTTCACTTAAATATTGGTAAATGTAAAACTATGTCATTTTATCGTTTATCCAACCCAATAGTTTTTGATTATCTTATAAATGGCAGTACTCTTCCTAGGGTTTTTGAAATTAATGACTTGGGAGTTATACATGACACTAAATTGAGTTACATTCCTCACGTTGAGTTTATAGTTTGTAATGCTCGTAAATGTCTAGGATTCCTTAAGCGTAATTCTAAAGACTTCAGAGATGTTCAGACTCTTAAATTGCTCTACTTCACTCTCGTGAGGTCTATTTTAGAATATGCATGTGTCGTTTGGTGTCCTTATTACAAGGTTCATATGGACCGTCTTGAATCTATACAGAAAAGTTTCACTCGATTTGCGCTTTACAAATGCAACTACCGATATGATAATTTACCTTCATATTCTATAAGATGTTTACTGTTGGGTTTACCTCAATTGGAACTGCGACGGGAGGTTAACTGTGCGATATTTGTTAAAGATATTTTGCATTACAGAATTAACTCGCCCGAATTATTATCATTAATTAGTATATATGCTCCGAAAGGCCAATTCGATCTAGGTGCTTGCTATACACTCCTCATCATAGAACAAATTATGGTAATCACGAGCCTATTACCAATTGTTCCTCAATTTTTAATAAATTTTCGTCCATTATAGATATTACTATGCCAAGAGATAATTTTAAAAGCTGTATTTTCGATAATTATAGAAATGTTAACTCTTCTTGAATTAATTAATAGATTAAGTGCTTGTCTGTAAGATAATGTAATCGGTAGACAAAAAATGAAACAAATAAATAAATAAATAAATAAATAAATAAATAAATATATTATTAATGAAAAAATATATATGTGGTATATACATTTTAATAAGTTAGAATTAATAAAAAAAAGTTGTCTTTTCTAAAAAAAATTCATTCACTAAAAAAAATAACATACTTCATTCATTCATCAATATCATACTTCGTCAGAAACCATTCTTCTTCGCCTCTTGAATTGGGATAAATCAGGAAACGTATGTCATGCAAAAAAACAATACAGGATGTGCAACATAACATTTTTCGATATTAGATGGATAATAACGGGAGTCGATACTCTACCTACATGAATTGAAATTCCACCATTTTGTTTCTGATAGAGTGCTGAACGGATTCCTAAAATCATGATTAGTGTCATAGACAGAGGATTCGGTAATCGACATCGACATTCAGAAATTCAATACCTAATCAGTATTTATTCGCTTTACTCAGTAGAGTTATTGAATCAAGTACTGAACGAATACTTAACCCTTATCCTGTAGAAATGGGTCAAAATTGCCCAAAGCCCATTTCAAGTAGGAATATTTAAGATCTAAAAGAAATACTTCCCGACAAAATTTAATGACAATTATTTATTTGTAGATTTTTATTGAAAACATAAAAAAAAATATTTTATATATGGCCGCTATGACAAAAGTAACGGAAGTGTAATTAGTGGGTCAATTTTGCCCAGTACATTATTTTTAAATTGTAAACATACATGGAAAATGCGTTAGTATAATATTTATGTAAATAGGCCATCCCACATGAGTATTCTTGATGCAGTATGCAAACCAGTTTCCTGGGAAGAGGTAAAAGAAGCAATGTTCAATTGTTTTCTACTTCTTGGAAAATTATATTTCATACCCAAGCAAACTATGTGAGCGAGTGGGGAAGAGATTTTTGTATAAATTTCGGTTATAACTGTATTGTTGATTTATTTCATTTGGTCTATCAAGTTATCCACTGTTAGGTGTAATTCAATGTACAAAGAAAAAGTGTGTATCGTTTTTTTTTTTTTTTCAATATTATATAGGATCTGAAGGTAAGCGTGAATCTGTTCTGATACCAATATATGTCGATAAATAAAATTTATTTCTTAGATGGCAAAATTGTTTGCTGCAGGAATTGAAAATATGCTGCGCAATAGTGATAGTGAAGAAAGCCATCCTGAAAATAATGACAGCGACTCAGAGGAAGATGAAATATTGTCCGACAGCGGATTGGTATACCGACTAAATATTTCCGATGGCGAAACTTTAGCTTCCGATGTAGAGGAAACTACAGCTAACGAAGGTTGTGGTCAACAAACTTGTATTTCGAAATGCACGAAATATTTCTGGTTTGAAAACCGGATCGTTCAAGTGCGGGTCGTTATTCCATTGAAAATATTATAAGCACTACATCTGGACCAACTCAATACGTCATATCCAGGGTTACCAATATAAAGTCTGGAATTGAAAAAATTATGATTGATATGTCTAACATAGAAGGTAAGCTAATATATTTTTGGGAAAAATTGCAACAGTATTTTCTAATAACACTTTTCTCTGTAGGCTCAAAAGTGTTTGGCGATAATTGGATACCGGTTGATCAAAAGTCAATTCAGGCATATTTTGGTCTGCGGTTACTGGAGTTTATCGATCTCATGGTGAAGCCTTAGAAAGTTTATGGGACGATATGAAAGGTAGACCCACATTCAAAGCAACAATTAGTCTCAGAAGTGAAAGGCATGCGCGAGACAAGCTACACAGTAAAAAAGCTTTTTCGATAATATTAGGAAATATTCCCTAAAATGTAAGGAATATTCCTTAAAATTTAGGAACTATTCCCGACATTTTAATGAAAATGTAGGGAATATTCCCTACATTTTAAGGAATATACCCTAAAATGTAGGATTCTTTTCCCCTAAATTTTAGGAAATAGTCCTAATATTTTTTACAATGTAGCCCCAATCAGAGATGTTTGGGATAAATGGGAAATAAATGTGCAAAAGATGTTCAACACATATGAAAATGTTACTGTTGATGAACAATTAGTTACATATCGTGGTCGATGTGAAGGGTCAGCAGTATATACCATCAAAACCCGGAAAATATAGAATGAAAATATGGGCGCTTTGTGATATTGATACCAGTTAAGCGTGGTCCTTGTAAGTATATACTGGTAAAGATCGAAATTGCAAGGCTGAGAAAAATCAAGGTCAGCGTGTTGTACTTGACTTGATAAAGAGCCTAAAAGGACGAAATATAACATGCGATAATCTTTTCACGTTACATGAATGGAATTGAGCTACTAAAAAGAAAGCTAACAATCAATGGTTGGAACTTTGCGCAAAAACAAAACGTGTCTGCCGCAACAGATTCTGGATATAAGACGAAGGCCACAATATTTTCAAATTTTCTGTTTGACAACATCAATAAAACGACACTTGTGGCATACGTTCCAAAAAAAAACCGGTGTGTTTTACTTCTTAGCACACTGCATCACGAGAGGAAGATCTGTGAAAGCGAGGCTAAAAAGCCCGAAATAATAAAGTTTTATAATGAAACAAAGGGAGGGAATGATACGTTAAATAGATGGCCTCAATTGCTATTTTACAATATTTTGGATATACCAGCATATAATGCTTTTGTCATCTGGAAAACAGTAAGCCCACAATGCAATTATATGAAGATCAAGAAGGTAGCGAGGCTAAATGTGTTGCTTTCGACATCCAAAGGAAGAGCAACAACCAAAAAGGACGCAAAACTTGAAAAGAGCATGCTGCTTTTTGTGCCCAAATCTTTCTAATAGCACAAAATATTCAACGAAATGCAGCAGATGTATTCGTTTTATATGTAAGAAGCATTCACAGATAGAAATAAGGGTTAGGATTTTGCCAAAGTAGTGAATAAAAATACATTGGGCAAATATTACCCATTAATACCATATACGTGTTTTTTTTTTTTTTTTTTTAGTACAGGATAAGGGTTAATGACTATCGATTATTGATACTGTCAAAAGTAAGCATTTTGAGTTCCGTTTGGATGCCACAATAGTCCATGTGTTTCATTTAGGAAAGGAACTTTGTACTTCTTGATTTACGTTGGAATTCAGAGCTTAAGTACTTGTAACAACCTTCCAGAAGTTGATTTAATTACTGAACGATAGTAAAACTAAGCTTACGATAAAAAACTAAACTTACTTGGTTTTCTTAACCATAATTGAAGTAGCTTCTTGCATATACCTTCATTGACAAGATGCATTTTATCTAACATAAAGCCACGTTATTAATATGAACGGGTTCAAGTATCGATCTATCTCTTATATGATGATTTTCATCCTCTGTACTCGAAAAATTAACCCTTTCTCTAAAGTCTGCATGGAGTTTAACGACACAACAACAAGCAGTGCAGATTTATTTTATCCGGAAAGTTCCTCTTCCCAATCTCACATGGCTTCTAGACCTAAGCCTAAAAGAAAAAAAAGTTGAAAGCGGCACCACAGAAGCTCTTGCTCAAACTTTTCAAAGCGCAGTTGAGGCTTTTAAAAAGGCGTGTGTCACAGATAGTAGTGCAAGTTTCATACAAACATTTATGAAATCGATCGCACTGAAGTTAGAAAAATTGCCTACGGTACTTCAAAACAATGCAGTTTTGGAAATAACCGAGTATGTAATAAAACTTGAAAACTTACAAATGGACCTGACAGAAGAATTGCCTCGATTAACCTAGTTTCTAACTTCTCGCTTTAAAAATTGCAGTGCATTTTTTGTTGTTTTTTTAAGAGTTTCAAACACAATGACAAATACCAAATCATGTAATATATGAATTTTTATTTTATGAAAGAATTATTATTTAAATAAAAATATTATTGGTTTAAATTGCTTCCTGAAATGGTACACTTCCTTCTCCTATAAAGTAATCTGCCAACGTATTCCTTAAATTGAAGCCACTAACAGAAGCATTGCGATATCGCACATTAAGTGGACGGAAATTGCCGTCATTGTCTTCTATTTCTTTTCTCCACTCACCAGAATGTAAAACTTTGTCTTCGTCTTCCCAAGCAACAAAAGTAGGAGAACAATAAGAAAACTTATCTTGATGCATAATGAAATTATGTAATGTTAATGTTGCTAAGGTTATCCGCTCGGGTTTTGATGGAGAACATTCCATGATGTTCGAAGACATCTCCACCTTGCGACCAAGATCCCAAAAGCGTTCTCTATAACTCTTCGAGTCCTTGACAATCGGTAATTGAAGATTGTTTTTCGTCTGTTCAACAGCTTCCCTGGCTTCATTAAATTATTTTTTAGCGGAAATTCTGCGTCTCCAACAAAGTAATCTGGGAATACAGTATTACTGTTGTGTAATTGTATTGGCTCTGGTATAGGAAGCATTTTCCTCAACAGATATTTCCCAAATTCTGATTCTCTTAAAACGCCTTTTAAATAAAACGGTGAAGTTAGGATAATAAATTATATTATTTCAGAAAGTTTACCTCCATCACTTTGACTCCCATAAGCACCAACATCCACTTGCGAAAATTTATATTTCGAATCACACGTTGCTAGTAGTACAATGCTGAAAAGGTGCTTATAATTAAAGAACTGTGTTCCAGAATTAGGGGGGCATTTAATGGTAATATGCTTCCCATCTAATGCCCCGATACAATTTGGCATATTCTATAATCCCGGAAATTCTTTTCCTATTTCCGCGTAATCTTCCTGCCTTGGCTCCGACAAGTAAACTGGGGACAGAGCTTCCCAAATAGCATCTCAGGTACTGTAGAGTTGCCCATTTGAAAATATCAGGCCAAAAATTGATGAGATGTTCCCTGTGATAAGAAACTACAATTGGTGGGAATGGAGCAATAATTCTATATTTTCACATTACCTTAACGTCAAAGCCAGGCGGCATTCAGGATCAATTGCTTTACGAATTGAAGTTTTTGTAAGCTTCGATTTTAATAAGCTTAGCAGTAATTCGTAAACTGGTTTTCTCATCCTCGTGTGGATAAAAAACTGCTCAGGATCTTGCTCCTTCTTATTTCTGAACACGACATTCTAATATCCCGTTATATACCTATTCAAACCAACATTAAATAGCCACCTGGAAGTAAAATAGTTTAAAAGTTTCTAATTCCAAGTTTTTTTTAATCATTGAAAATAGGTTGGGAACGAAACGATGCATACCTACCTACAAGCATATCGATAAGGCAGTTTTAGTGGAGATAACAATCAACACCTCATGGCTACATTCCACATAAACAAATCCGGGACACAATCCAATAAGAGGAAAGTAACTTGTCTTCGCTAACAGTGCGCGAATTAAATGGGATTAGATTAAGTGATCTGCACATTTAAATGAATCTTTAAAATAACAAATTAGCAATATTGTAATAGGTATCTTATTGTATAATTATAATCTTAATAGCTTTAAATAGGCAAAATTAGGAACGGCAACAAAAAATGCACAAAATTCCAGTTGCTTTGTACAGCTGCTAGGGTCAATGTACTCTTCTGGCCTACGCACAGTTGCTAAGGTCAACGGACTTTTCTGTTGCTGCCTACGCACAGCTGCAAAGGTCAACGTATTTTGGTTACTATGCACAATGTAATATTATTTGTTGGAGCCGTGCGCAATTCAGAGGCAATATAAGTCGCAGGCCAATTTGAATCTTTCTCTTTTAGTATCCAGCTCTCATAGATTGTGCATCGTTTTGGAATTCGACTTGGCGAGTGTAATTAAATAAAATTATTAACAAATTAACTTTATCTTGGGTACCGACTGAGATAAGGATATTTATTCTGGGTCTCGACTGGAATAAAATTTACTAACATAATAACTTCATCTTGGGTACCGACTGAGATAAAGATATTTATTCTGGGTCTCGACTGGAATAAATCTTACTAACTCAACAACTTTATCTTGGGTACCGACTGAGATAAAATCTAACTAACTCAACAACTTTATCTTGGGTACCGACTGAGATAAAGATATTTATTCTGGGTCTCGACTGGAATAAAGTCTACTAACTTAATACCTTTATCTTGGGTATCGACTGAGATAAAGATAGTTATTCTGGGTAGCGACTAGAATAACATTCACTAACGTCAAACCTTTATCTTGGGTCTCGACTGAGATAAAAGATCTTTATTCTGGGTACCGACTAGAATAAACACTACTAATACAACTTTGCTTCGGGTCTCGACTGAAGTAAAGTATCTTGTTCCGGGGAACGACTAGAACAAGATAATCACTAATTATTTAATTACCAACGCCATAAAGTCGATTCCATAGTTTTATACTGGTGAGTACATTTTTTGAGAAATATATTTATACATACGTACATATATAATTGCCATTGGTCAAAGTTGTATCAACTTTGACAGTGTTATACTGAGAATAAAATTATTATTGTGTAGTGAATAAGTGACTTTTTTTAACTCTATTGAAGTTTAGTTCTTAAGCGTCGTGAAATTAAATTCGGTTAATTTTAGTTATAGTTGTAATTTGTACTTAAGTTTTACGTGCGTTCAATAAACCACTGACTATAAAATATTCCCCGGCGTTATCCACATTCTTATTGATATTTTCTTTTGAGTGTTCTCATTGGGCAGAACAATACCTATTTTTGTTAATCTCACGGACCCACCATCTTCTTTTATTTACTCGTCTTCTACTTTTCATTTTTAATACAATACGATACATAGTGTATAATGAATTTAACATTAAAAACAGTTTTTTCGTATCTTTCATAATGTTGACACTTCTTTTGACACATAACGCAACTGGTGCTTAGAGCATTGTGCGCAATCAACGTTTATCTCCGTTTGGCTGCATTTTTTGACATTTCGCTGCGCTCCGTCGCGTTGTATTGTGTTCAGGCCTTTAAACCTGTAGAGAGGGTCCGCACGGTCCGCATCTTGTATTAACTGTACCAAAAATTGGTTTTTTCAAAATAATTTCTCAACAGTTGATCCTACGACAGTAACAATATATATTTGAAGTAAACTAAATTCCCTACAATCACTTTTAACAAATACTTTTTCACCTTTCGTAAAACATTTTTGACAAAAAGAGTAAGCTCCAGTGATTTAATTTGCTTGATAAAGCCATTCCTAGTGCGTCATATGCAAAGAAATAAAGAATAATTGTGTAATGCTTTGAATTATTAAACATTCCAATATTAAGTAAATCAATCATTTCTTCCACAGATGTCTTCAAAAATGTATTGAAATCCTCTGGTTTTCCGTATTCATAGATAATCCCGGCAGGAAATACATTTAGTTGCATCACAGCGAGCTGAAATTTGGCACACAGGTTCATGTCGCGTGACAATTGAATCTATCAGTATTTGAACCGGAATTTTCCTCGGAAAACCCGGAAAATCGGGAAAAATCATTTGAAAATTTGGTACAAATTTGATTAGTGATAAATCCGTTTCAGGAAAAATGCAGAGTTTTCCGATTTTTCCGACTTTTCCGGAAAATTTTCCGGTAAAAAAGTTTTCTAAATTATGCAGGATCAAGTTCCTTATCAACTGCCATCATTACTTTCTCTCCAACAATGGTGAAAACTTGCAGAAAAAATCCAGGAAAATTCATGTAAAACGCTTTTCCGGAGTTTTTCCGATCAAGGAAGCGTTTGAGCGTTTTGCAACCTAAGACAAAGTTGTAGAGCGAAATGAGTTGCATAAAGTTGCTTTTGAGGAAAATTCCATGCAAAACCCGGAAAAGCGGGAAAATCATCGGACAAATTTTCATCGATATGATTAGTGATAAATCTGTTTCAGGAAAAATGCAGAATTTTCCACTTTTTCTGGAAAATTTTCCGAAAATTTCCGGGATTTTCCGACTTATCCGGAAAATTTTCCGACAAAAAAGTTTTATAAGCTATGCGGAACAATTTTTTTTCCGTCCTACTGGCATCAATACTTTCTCTTCAACAATCATTAAAACTTGCATGAAAAATCGGGGAAAATTCATGTAAATTTTTAAAAAAAATTTAATAGTAATATGAAAAGTCTGTGGAAAACATGGAAAATCGGGAAAATTCATGTTATGTGGTATCAAAAAAAAAAACATAATTTGAATTTCAGAAAACCGTTGCAGTACTTCAACGATTTGATACTCGAAAAATTTTTGAAAAATGCAGAAAATAAAATAAGTAAAAAACGAGTTTTCAAAAATATCTGAGGCCAAGCCGCATGAAAAAGTAGAAAATAAACTTTTCTTCACACACAGAGGTGGACTCAGATTTTATTCGCTGACAATCACCGATATATTTCAGTATGATCAATCAGAGGTAATAAGTGATTTGATTCATGAAGGGAAAGAATCCCAATCAAAAAATCTAAGTCCACCTCTGTGTGTTTATTTTCTACTTTTTCATGCGGCTTAGCCTCAGTTTTGTTTGAAAAGTCGTTTTTTACTTATTTTATGATTTCTTTAGTTATTAGTTTTATCTTATTTTATTTATTGATTATTAGCATCATTATAATTTTTCTATATTGCTTACTTATGATTTATTTTTAATTATTGAATTCTTCATATATGTATGCTTTTGAGTGCTACATTTCTAGCTCCGATTAATGTTATAGTACCTACTAAGAACAAATTGTAAATCTTGTGTATGTATCCCAGCTTTCAGCTATTTCCTCTCTGTCCGTGTTAAATTGACACATTATTTTTCTAGCTGCATTTTAGTTTATGACAGCAATATTAGCAGCTTCTTTTATGGCTTTGCCTTCTTCCAATACCTGTTTCAAGAAAACTTCTTTGCTGTTTTTGCTAATGCGCTTATAGCGTCCATTAATGTCGTTTGCATTTCTGCTGCATTCTGCACTCATTTCTATATGTGGATTATATTATTAATGGCTTTCTAAAATAACACTTTTTCTGTTTTTGCTCTCTTAATCACTAATCACCACAAAATAGGTAATATTTAATATTTTACTATTATTTACTATTATTATTTACTATTATTATTAGAGATTTTATAAAAAAAAAACGAGAAATCGCACGCTCCGAAATAAAGCACCTTTTTTTTCTGATTTTCCGGATTTATTTTGTCGGATTTTTTTTTTTTTCAGAATTTTATTTGAAACATTTTTACTTTTTTTTCGAGATTTTATTTTACAAGATTCTGACCGATTTTCGTTGTAAAAGTAAAAATTAATTAACTTATTGGGACTAGCCACCTCTCTAACCTACTCTAAAAATCGTGCTAATAAACAATGGCATTATCTTGTACAAACAAATATTTATTACCTTTCCCTCAATAAACAGCAGCTTCGGCTAGTTATGGGTCTGGGAGGGGATAAATTTTTTTTCTTCTATTACGGAACTACGAATCAAATGTGAATTGGAACTTTTCATGTGTAAAGATCTTGTTCCAATTTGTTTGTGTCATAATCATACAAAAATATTCCAACATAACTGAAATCTATCCATTCAAAATCCATTTCCATAATTTTTAAAAATTCAAACCATTTATTATAGATCATCATCATGTCATTCCCCAAACAAAAACTAAAGACCCCTCTATACTGAAACTGCGCTAATATATGAATCACATTGATTCCTTTTAACTTATATAATCTTAAGAGGTCCACATTAAAATGCCAAAGAGTCAGGAGAACTTAAAATAGCCAATTTTATGGGTGTACACTTATAACCGAAAACGACAGAAATTATTTGATACGTTTCATTTCAATGGCGCTCAGCCATAGCGCTATATAGCAATAAAACTGATGTCTTTATATCAAAGATTAATCCGAAGAAAACCCATTCGAAAACTGCAATAAAAATAAATAGCCCCAAAAAAAAAAAGAAGAAAAAAAACTCAAATCCAAGCAGAGATTGCAGCCATAAGGAGATGACATGAGTAACTCTCAACGAATAAAGTGTCCAGCTGTCAAGGATCTAGGGGGGAGGCATTATTATATAGAAGAACCTCCTTCCCAATAATTGAAGTTGAAGCATAACTCGAGTGAATTCCCCGGTCCCACTACAAGAAATAAGCTTAAACTTGCCTAGATCCATACCAAAATGAAAGATCTAAGTTTGAAAAGTTTTTGGCTATGAGCATTGAGAGCCATTGCATCGCATCGGACCAATTCGAGGCGCTCGCAATTATCGTAATTCTGGGCTTTGGGCATACCATCATGACGTCTATTTTCCCATTTCATGCAAATGTCATTCCTCTGGTCTCTATGGCTATGGAATCAAAAACATCTCGTCGTCTCGTAGATGTCGTAACTCTTGGTTATGTGCCCTCTTCGCCACATAAGAGTAAACTACTTCGCCGCCTCTGGGTATCCTTTAACTATATCTAGTATACCCTTTCTCCCCCTCCCCATGCCCCCGCCATTCCTTTCCTTCATCCAAGACCGTTTATACCCGAATTCCTATATAGAGAAACAAGAATATATTTCGTCTTCCAACAACATTTCGAATCAGTTTCTGGTTCTATTTTTCTGCTGCTGCATAATATTTTCTCTCGACAGGACGACAGCTCCTTTTTTTTTTGTTATTATTTTGTGTATATACTTTTCTTCCCGAAAAAATATGAGAAGTTTAATGTGTGTGCAGTAGAATATTCCCGGAACAAAATATTCCCAGGCAGTAGTGGCGCGATTCCCGATTCCAGAATCCTATAGGTTCCACTATATTGTATACAAAAAACCCGTCAGTTTCTCATTGAGAAACTGTTTTCAGATCGATCCCCGTCGAAACGAACTTAACTTTCGCAGGACATGGAGTCTCATATTCCGAAGAAAAATTTTCTGAGGCACATTAAAATAAATTTTTATTGGTTAGGAGTGGGGGGGGGGGGGTGTTGCCTCTATCATGAGTAGTGGCGACTTAAATTTTTCTCGTGTTGGAAAGGGGAGCTGCATTCTACATCACCTACCTACTACATATTTTCTACGTTTGCTTCCTTCTGAACTCTGTGTCTTGTTGCTCTTACTACTACTGCTGGATGCTGCTGTTGTAATATTGTTGTTGCAACTTTTGCAACATATTCCATAGAAGCGCCCTTTTGCCCTCACATGCACTCCAGGTCGGTATGCATATTCCGATATCCGATCCAAGTATATTCGAGCTATGGATGCCAGTATAATGTTGCGACCTGAACCATACTTTGGCAGCTATAACTATATATATATATGGGGGGTGTTGGTGTTGGGCTGCTGGCTGCACTGCATGCAGCAACCTAGTACAAACCTTACACATCACATCACAACGCCATATACGATTCTAGGCGGGGCGGAGTGAGAGATGTTTGTTGCATTAAATCGTGCACCCCGGTTTGTTTATTGCGATCGTTAATGCGAATTGCTTTTAATGTGGCAATCAGCTTTTACGATAAATTTTCAACAAGTTTTGCTTAGGTTTTTCCTCTGTTTGAATGCACCAGAAGGATATCAACTCCATCGCCAATCGGAAAGTTTATATTATCATGGGCTGAAGGACGGCTATGGATATGGAGGACTCTCTTGTTTGCAATGCTAGACTGAAGTAGAGGAAGTGCATCGAATTCAATCTCTTTTCACGAGTTTGTTTCTTTTCTATATAAGGTACACTACTAAATGATGGGTGATTTTTTTATTTTTTTTTTTTATATCCAGACGAAATATAGTGAAAATATAAGAGAAGTCGTTTGAAAAGACATTAAAGATTGTAAAATTCAGGTTTGTGTAAATCCTATTGAATGAATACTGGTATTGGCTAAGATGGGTGGTTTTGACCGTGTTTTTAATAACTTTTTTGTATTTGGAGTAAAATTTTCTTGTCTGTAGGTCAATTGCTGCAAGTTGAGATTTTATAAACATTAAAACATATTGATTTCCAATTGGAATACGGTGAATGTAGTACCAGTTGTCGTTAAAAAGGAGAATACCGATTCTTTTCCATGGAAAAATTAATGTAGATTTGCATGATGCTCAAATAATTCTGTCAAGAGCGAATCGAGCTTACGCAATCACGGTTCCGTATAAGAAACAATAAATCGATCGAATTTTAGTCGTATTTAAATATAATCCAGATTTGCCTATGAGAACTGAATAATATTCAAACAGATGGATTCAAAAGTAATTTTATAATAGTTGTCTTTTAAGTTAACTGAAACACCATATCTTTCCAGCAACTATGAGACGGACGAAAAAAGTTGCAGTCTTCCTGTTATCTATAACTCAATACCCACTAACCCTGCTAATATCAAAATTTTAGCTTTAGAAACCTAGAAAATCACCGGAGCAATATGTTCTTCGCACTTTTTTGGAGTATACCTATTTTTATAACCAATTCATTAAAAATTTGTAAATATTTTTTTTTAACCCTCTTTCAAACGATACAGAAAAAAAAAAGTTGTTTGGGGGGACCCAACCCACTCCTATTACAAATTAAAAGAAAAATCATAATTTTTGACTATCGAAATATGTGCGGGTCACCAGTAGCACACCCACGATTTGGCTTTATGAGGGACCATAGATGTGCTCAGTCCAAAGAGGGATCAGAAATTTGGGCTCTAAAGTCGCGTCCTATTCCCATCTGAGCACTTATTTATTTGCTAAAATCTCGGCATGGACCATAAAGCCACTGTTTTTTGGTATCTTCAATAAATTAGTCATAAGTTCATAAACAATTAAACCCATTTATTTATTTATTTATATATTTATTTACAACCTACGCAATTTATGCCGCTTTTATAAATTCTTTATATCGCTGTGATCTATCACGTTGATTTTAGCATTTGCATTGATAAGTACGTATATAGCGATCTATCTCTATCGCGATCACAATCCCAACGGTGTGAATCGGGCTTCTCAGCAAACAATTTGGCGAACATCCGCAATGGCGAAAATTAAGCGACAATAGAGAGAGCTGCACAACGCAAAACATGAGAGTAAATGCGACAGAGCTAAAAATTATTAATGTTATCGAAACCGATATAAAAGCGAAACGAACGCGAATAAAAATTGGTTTCTCTTTTATTTATCTTATATATAAACACGTGCATGCTTTGTGCCCGAACTTCAAAGAATTTTACAGTTTCAAGATTTTAGGTTCAATTTTTCCATCTGAGTTTGGATTTTAGCGTGAACAGATCAGAAATTTGTCGTGTTTGTGTTTCTATCAGTGAATTGTAAACGGTGAGAAATTAAAATTACATTTAATTAACATTAAGGGTAAAATGAGAGGCTACATTTATAGGAGACTGGATTAGATAGGTAGGTACCTGCATAGGTTACTATTATATTTGTGGTGTTTATTTTTGTACACCGCGAGAAAAAGGGATGTGGAGGCTTTGATTACAAAAAGGCGAAAATGACACACAGTTTAAGCTTTTATTTTCGTAGTTATTAATTTATCTTTACACCTTAATGCTTATGAACTTTTATGTCTACACGACTTTAATAAACTTTTTTAAACTTTAATAATTACACCGCTTTTTAAACTTTTAATTATTACACCGCTTTTATACTTAAATAATTACACCGCTTGTTCTGTCTTTTTTAACTTTCCACACAAGACTCCAAAGTAACTCGACTTATTCTACCGCACTCGATATTAATTAGTTTATTTTAAAAAAAATGCAGAATCGGCTACGCGTAATTTCTGTGCCAGAATTTTTTGATGTTTCCAAACAAGATCATTTTTATTTCCTACTTGGCTTTGTTTACCTGCGAAGTAGGTCATTATTGCGAAGGTAAGTCACAATAAATTCTGATCAATCACTAGGTCATTTTTTATTTATGCTGACCGGGCATTGATCAGTGCACGTAAAATGTTTTTATTTTATTTATTTTTGCAATTGTTACGATTGCAAAGTAACTTACATATTAGTTAATTTGTAACATGGAAACAACTGAGGAAATAATTATACAACATTCCTTCCCCCCATGTAAAAGAAAAATGATACTAAGGATTAGTATCATTTTTCGTCGAGAGAAGGAATTAAACTAGCAGTAATGGAACATAAGAAAAAGTTATGCTGCTGGCACAGAAGTTTACGAGTAGCTTGATCATCTGAGCTATTAACAAATACAGGTATATTGATTAACTTAAGAGAAACTATATATTTTATATTAATTAATGTACCTAAGTAATTATACATTATCAGCGGAATAATAAAAAAAAATAGAAAAATTCCTAATAATAATTAAGACTAATAGAAGGAGTTTGAAATTAATCTAACAATACTAATAGTTACAATATTTTTTTTTTGTTTTTTTTTTTTTTTTTTTTTTTTGCAACAAAATTCATTTATTCATTTTTAACTTAGTTATTCTAGTAAATTAACGTATTCAATTTAATAATTTTTTAAATGCTATTAATCTAGTTCCTATAAAGATTCTTTTTACTTATTTATTTTTTTATGATAATGTAATTTAATAATTTGAGACTGTGTGTGAGGGAATGCGGAACGATTTCCGATATTTGTTTTTAAGAGTTGGTGGTGCTGGTGCAAGTTCTATAGGCAATTCATAAACTTTTTCCGTTGTTGGATGCGTTCTGGGTGTTTCCATTGAAGAAATAGTGGCAACCTCGTGTGGGATAGCAGTGAGGGTGGATGCTGTTATTATTGGAGAGGATATATTTATCGTAGAACGTGATTTTGATATTTTTGAGGATGCTTTTCCTTTCCAATATAAATAAATTCCTACGACTATTAGAAAGGCAGTTACTAACGAGAGAAGCCCGGTGTTAGTATATGTAAACATTTTATGAGCAGACTGTACCTTTTCGTGTTTTGCATGCCTTATTTCATTGTCTAATTCTTTGAAATTTAGAGCAGCCTTTTTAAGTACTTCTTGAAAGTTGGGGTGTGATGAGGTTATGGTTAGATTTCTTAGTTTGGTTGCGTTAAAGATAGATAGCCTGAGTGAGGAGTCCTCGTAATTTAATTTGGGAAGGGAAAAGTTTGCATACACGTACGTATTTAGTACATTAATTGAGTTACCTCTTGTGGGGAGCTCCCAGTGTCCTAGGGTAAATTTGCAAGATGCATTAAGATGTAAGATGCCAGGCCCGGAGAGAGTCTTTTGGAAAACTCTGTTTGGACATTGAGCTTGTAGAATTTTGTCTTCGTGGAATACAAACAGCCAGTGGTTGGGAGCGGTTAATTCCGTCACAACATTGGGAGGCTGAGGTAATAATTTTACTGGACATGTGAGGACATTTTCATTTTGGCTTTTATAAAGGCTGTTAACACATGATTCCTGTAATTGGTGGTCAATAGAATGGGGCTTACTCTGTCTGCAGAGATAGAGTTCAGTTTCTCGATATGTAGATAGAAGACGACATAAAGTATTGAGCTCACTTTGAAACATAACGACGGTCTGCTGAGTAATATTATCTTTGAGAAGATAATCAGCGTCAATATCTAACAAAGCGTAGACTCCATCGGCTTTTTGGAACGGAAGGGGGTGAATTTTGCTGATGTAAAAATCTGGCGAAGTACCTACGGGTATAACAATTTTAATAAGTATATGATCGGGCAGATAGAGGCTTTGCACCGATATTACCTCATTAATAATAGAAGTATCTCCAAGTAAATGGTTAATCGGGGAATACAGGGTTATGTTGTTATATAAATTTTCCAAGTTCTCTGAACGTAAAAGAAGTGGGTGTAATCGGTGTTGTTGCAAGGCATTTATAATTGTGAAAATTTTCGAAAGAGTGTTTTGTATATGCTGTAACTGAGATAACATTGTCAGAATAATCTCGTTTAGTTCAGCTTGTATTCTATTTCTATGAATTTCCACGTCAAACTCGCTCATAGTGCCATTATCTTCTAGAAGAAAACTATTGACCACCTGTATTAAATGGTCCTGATTTTTTGTCAAGTCTAGTATTGGCGAGGATAGCGATTCAAAATTTGACTTCATTAAAGTGAGTTGTCTTTCCAGAAGATGGATGGATTGATCTTCTTGGTTTTCTAACGCGTCGAGACGACTGTAGATATTGTTGGCATCATCATTATCCATTGTACCAAACAAAAATTTGCTCACTTTCCCACCGATATCCAATAACCCTCGTTTTTCGCGATGTCGCGCTAAGAAGGACGTCAATTCAGAAATTTCTTCCTGGACGTCTATTATATTTCTTTTAAATAAACTATACCAGAAATTGCACCTACCCTCTTTATTTTTACCTTTGAAACTGCACAAGTTTAATAGGTTGTCATCGCAGTACCTCAGAAAATCGATGGTTGTTGTCCAATTAGGCATTTTCATGCGAGTAACCACCGTCCACGTCGTGTGGTAAAATACTGCAGTTCCTCTTGGTTCCATCAAGACTTCCCTTTCCGGCTCCAGTAGTTTTATGTCGAAGGGAGTACTGGTGATCCATTGCCACGTAAGTGTGGTCATTAGAAAGCGGAGTATTTTCATACCTAAGAAAATTCAGCGGTTAGGACAGATTCTTTCTTTGTATATTTAAGTAGAGATAAAGAAAACGAAGAGAAAGAAAAAAAGAATAAGAGGAAAAAAAAATATTTGTTTGTTTTACTTATTTCCAAAGTTTTAATCTATTATTATGTACACGCCGTTTACCGTTTTTAATTCGTATCACCGTATTTACTTCCGAAGGTACTTCAATTACATTGTACGGTCCTAACCATTCAGGAGAAAACTTTCCTTTTTTAACCGGGTTCTTTAGCAGCACTTGGTCGCCAATATCGAAAATTAAAGGCCGAGCCGTTTTGTCATATTGGGTTTTGGAGTACTCTTTACTTTGTAGTAAATTATTACGCGCAATTGCATATGCTTGTTGTACAATACTTCTTAATTTAAAGTAATAGTCTTCAAAGTTGTATACTGGTTCAGGCTCTCGTTGCAAATTGTTAGGAATTTCCGCAGTGAAACCGAACAAACAGTCCATAGGCGTTAGCTTAGTTCTTCTATGTTTGCTGTTATTTCGTACGAACATTGCTGCCCTAAGATGTTCATCCCATGTACGGGGGTTAGACTCAACGAAGATTTTCAGATACTCGACCAAAGGCCTATGAGACCGCTCCAAAGCTCCATTGCTTTGCGGATGGTACGCGGTAGTCTGTATTTTCTTGACCTTAAGCATTTTACATACTCTTTTGAACAAATCGCTTGTAAAGTTTGTCCCTTGATCTATAACCAGTACTTTGGGGATTCTGTAGCGCGTTATTATTTCATTAAAAAATGCCTTCGCTACTGTTGCTGCTTCTGCGTCTGGTATAGCGACACAGTCCATGAACCTCGTCAAATCATCTTCGAAAGTTAAGATATACTTATTACCTTCACTCGTTTCTTCTAAAGGGCCTACAAGGTCCAAATAAACTTTCTCGAAAGGTTCGCGAGCGGTGTCTGTTATTACCATAGGCATTTTATTTTTACGGCTAGCTTTATAGCGTTGACATTTAATACAGTTTTTTATGTATTTATTTATATCCGATAACATACCTTTCCATTTAAATTCTCTGCGGATTTTATAAAATGTTTTCCACACGCCTTGGTGACCGTCCAGAGGTGCATCGTGGAAGTTATGTAGGATAGTCTCAATTTCGTTCCTATCTTTCAAGATTCGGATTTTGCCTTTTGTGCTAATTTCTTCCTCATTTGTTATATCATCAGCTTCTTCGTCTGAACTGAGGGGAGTCTTCTGTATGTATACTTCCATAGTAGAAGGCACCGTGGTTGTGTGATTCAATGGTATGTCCTGTATACGTTGAGGCTCCTCTGATATTAAAGGCAAGCTATAGGGGCCCTGTTTGGCTTGAGATCGTGTAACCACCAAGCAGTTGGTTTTGCTGTTTTCCTGATCTTGAGTCGCGGAACTTGCTAATTCTGCGCTAAGAGGTGAAATTCTGGACAGCGCATCTGCATTTGTATTATATTTTCCGGGCTTATATTCAATGTCGAAATCATAGTCTGACAATTTCACATGAAACCGAGCTAGACGCGAAGTGGTATCTTTTACCTTGAATATTCCTTTTAAAGGCTTATGATCCGTATAAACCGTAAATTTTCTTCCCAACAAGTAGCATCGAAAGTTTTTGACCGCCCACACAATGGCCAGGAGCTCTTTTTCTGTTGTACTATAATTTTTTTCTGCCTGGTTCAGGCTTCGGCTTGCGTATGCTATGGGTTGATCTTTGCCTACCTCTCCCTGAGAGAGCACAGCTCCCAAAGCGTCATTACTGGCGTCGGTAGTTAGGATGAACGGCTTAGAGAAATCAGGGTATAACAAAAGCGGAGGTGAAACTAAAGCATTTTTCAGCGCACAAAAAGAATTTTGGCATTCCTCGGACCATTTAAATTTTACATTTTTCCTTAGTAGTTTGTTTATTGGAGTTGCTATTTTGGAAAAATCGCGAATGAACTTCCTGTAATAATTTGCCAATCCCAAGAAAGATTGCACTTGTTTAACTGTTTTGGGAGTTGGAAAATTTTGAACACTTAAAGTTTTCGCAGGATCTGGCAAGGCACCTTCCTTACCACATTTGTGTCCTAAATAGACAACTTCACGACGTAAGAACTGACACTTTTCCGGTTGTAATTTTAGGTTATTTTCCCTTAGCCTCTGGAATACTTCCAGCAGCTTGGCGTTGTGATCATTCAGACTTTTTCCATAGATGACAATGTCATCTAAATAAACGAAACATTTAAATCCCTGCAAACCAGTCAAGATATGGTTCATTATGCGTTGAAACGTTGCTGGTGCTCCGGTGAGTCCAAAAGGCATCCGTTTAAACTCATAATGTCCATAATTAGTGCTGAAGGCAGTTTTTTCTCTGTCTCGTCTATCTACTTGTATTTGATGATAACCACTTGCCAAATCTAAAGTTGTGAAGTATCTTGCGTGACCCAACTGATCTAAGATTTCTTCTATTCTCGGTAACGGGAAAGCGTCTTTGACAGTAACTTCATTTAACTTGCGGAAGTCGACGACAATTCTCCATCGTTTGGTACCATCCGAGCCAGGCTTTTTTGGTACTACCAGTAATGGGGAGTTCCATGGGCTTTTACTAGGAGTTATGATATCATTTTTGAGCATTTCCTGAACTTGTTCATTTATTATCTCTTTTTGACTCTGTGGTAATCTGTAGTTCTTCTGGTTAATTGGTGCCTGGTTTTCTTTTACCTGTATTTTATGTTTTAGTACTGGAGTGTATGTCAAAAGATCATCTTTCAAATGAAATATATCCTCATAATCTTCACAAATTGCCCATAATCTACCCCTTTCCTCAGAGTTTAATTCTTCATCTAGGCTTATTTCTTCATGTAGTTTTTGCAATCGGTTAATGTCGCGATAAATTCTTTGGCAAGTACTATTCTTCTTTACTACAGTTGCTGTCTCCACTGCGTTTATTTCCTTACTTTCATTCACCATTTTCTTCTTTAGTTTCTCAACTTTTCCTTCACTAAGTCTTACTATATCGTAATCTTCCAGTTTCTCAATCTTGGGATTAATATTTTTCAGTGTGACCGCAATTTCGTTGATGTTTACTATACTTATCACAATGTGTTGGTCCTTTGGATGCACTATACAATTTGAAATGAACACTCCAGGGCTTAGCTCTTCGGCTAAACAAATCAAATCTCCTTCATTTGAACAAGTTGTCTTGACCAAAACTTCTGATCGAGCAGGAATATGAACTTCTCTCGAAGTCAATTCATTTTCATTATGGCACTGAACATTAGTAAATTGTTCAGGGCTACTCTCTTGTTGCGAGTCTTTTATTTGATCCGCTAGCATAATGCGGACAGAATTTTGTTCAGCATGCCTAGGCTTGCCGAGATTGCGGGTTGCTCTCTGAGTCTCCTTCCCACAATCCAACTTGGGACTAGCCTTGGCACTTGAACTTTCTTCTGAATGCGTAGCAGTTTCTTCAAATGGCACTTCGAATTCTACTTTATTGATTTCCGTGCGAGGAAAAAGTAGTCGTTTTCTAGGACCTTCAACATTGCAATTTTCTTGGAGAAAGTCATTTCCTAACAATCCATCTTCCGGAATGTTAGTACCCGTACTTACTACGTTTAATTTACAGGGTAACTCCGATTTCAACACAAAAGTTCCTGTACAAGTCCCTAAAGTATTTTCCTTGCCGTGTACTGAATTTATTCGAATTTGTTCATTTTTATTTACTTTTGTTCCCGTCTTCAGTACGTTTTCCTTAATAAGAGTTACCTGGGAGCCAGTATCTATCAAAAATTTTGTTTCACGCTTTTTACTTACATCTAACGGCAACTTAACTACAGAGTCATGAGGAGTTTGCGATTCAAAATTTCTTACTTCGTTAAGGCTCTTGTTTATGTCTAAGAAAGTTACTGCCGATCGGGGTGGGATCCGATCGGCGCCGGCAAGTTTCCCGAATTTTCTTGTTTTTCCTCCCATCGTCTTTTCGTAGCGCAATTAAATACTGTATGGCCATGCCTTTCGCAGAAATCGCAAGTGACGATTACCTGTCTTACTTCCGAGGGTCGATCACTTACTCGCCTACAGCTTCTTGCATCGTGACCCGAAGTCTTACACCTTTGACAATAGATCGAATTACCGGAGGCTCTGCAGTCTCTACTCAAATGATTTGGTTGTCCACACTTAAAGCAGGTAATGGGGGCTGAGTTTCGTGGGGGAGCACCATGTGCGGTACGTCTAGGATACTGGAAGCTTTCATATTGTGTTCGGGGTGGGTGATTTTGTTCTTGATATTGATAATTCTGTGGATATATGGGTACACTTGGACGTTCTGAAAAGTGTGAAAAAGGTCTACGGCTATTTAGCCCATTCCTATTTATTTCACTTTGGCCAGGGAAGTTATTTACACCACCAAAAGGGAAGTTATTGGAGTTTACTCCACCAAAAGAGAAATTGTTGGAGTTTACACCACCGTAAATTTGATTTTCCGTGTCTTCCATAAAGCAAACCTTTTTTATTAAATCTGTGAAGCTTGAACTATCTGACATGCAGGCATATTGCTTGAGTGTCATACTTAAAAGTCCTCTCCTAAAAACTTGTGTGGCCATATTTTGATATTCTTTTATCATTGGTTCTGGATCTGTTTTGCATTTTTGTCTCAAGTTCAGCTCACATTCTTCTAGACGTTGTTTTACTCGTTGACCAAACTGTCTCACAGTTTCTCCATTGAGTTGTCTACAGCTTTGCATGTCATGGGTGAGATCTGCTAAATTTTTACAGGGAAAGTAATAGGCCGTTAAGGTCTCCTGCAATTCCTCCCATGTTTTAAAACTGGTATTCTTGCAAATCTCATAAGAAATTTTACGCAATTTTAGTTTGGGGAGAAAAGATAAGAAAATTGCCTTCTCTTCTTCATTCAAAGAATTGCAATACGCCTGTGAAATATTCAAAAACACATGCAAATCGGATTCTGCTGTTGAAGATGGCTCACCGGAAAATGTTGGCACTATTTTGTTTATGGTATCTATTATGGTGGACGTTGGTTCGCAGTGAAAAGTCTTGCTAAGACTGGTGCTGTTATTGGGGTTAGACATTATTCCAGAAGGAGTTGGAGCTTGCGTTATTTCGGAAGGTGGAGAAGTTACTTGAAAGTGTTCTAAGTCAGTGAAAAGATCTTGATTTTTCTGAACCAACCGCTTAACTAAGGTGGTTCCTTTCGAAATTTTTTCACAGAATGCCCTAATCTGGTTGTCCGTTTCTTCAGCGGTTTTAAAGAGTAGATCAGTAGCCGTAGTTGAATGGACTGAATTTATGAAGGTTTCGGCAGAACTCGTAGTGGGAGTAGGAGGTTTCGCTATTCTATGACCTGATCGCAGTACTGTTTCTTCAAGTGGTTCAATATCACCTAGAAGAAAACTTACTTCCCTATTTTTGGGTTTAGGGGCATCTGCACCTCTACCTTCTAATCTGGACATGCGCTATACAGGCACCATGCGTCGGTCGATAAAATTAAAGAAGTTTACAATTTAACTCATGAAATGGCATTCAGAAGCTCAAAATTTAATCAAATGAATTACCGCAGAGTACCTTCACACACAGTTAACAAGGAAAGTTTGAGAAAATTTGACTTCTAATATATGTCTATATATACATATAAATTGGAGCTTCAAAAAAAAATCACTGATTCCGTAACTCGTAAGCTACTATTATGTATATGCACGAAAATAATAATAAATAATCTTACGTTGCTATAAAAACTATATATGTAATATATGATATGGTATAAATAAGAATAAATGCAAGATACGATATACTGCTTACTGAATTTTAATAGGCTGCTGGATGCTCTATTTGTTGACCACTTTGAATTCTTCTTCGGTTTTTGCGTTTCAATTGGCTGCTTGATACTCTATTCGTGGACAACTTTCACTTCTTCAGTACTTTCTCAATTTTTATCTTTTTATAGGCTACTGACTGCTCTATTTCTTTTTTACACTGTAACTTTTGCACACTTTTGCCTTCTATTGCCTTTCGTAGATCGTAGTCAGCCTCGTTCTCGCTTTCAAATAGGTTTGGATTCGGATATAGCTTTTCTAATACCAGTATCAGTATTATTAAGTGATACAACGCTATGTAATTTTCCGAATCCTACCGGCTGCGCCAAATGTGGTGTTTATTTTTGTACACCGCGAGAAAAAGGGATGTGGAGGCTTTGATTACAAAAAGGCGAAAATGACACACAGTTTAAGCTTTTATTTTCGTAGTTATTAATTTATCTTTACACCTTAATGCTTATGAACTTTTATATCTACACGACTTTAATAAACTTTTTTAAACTTTAATAATTACACCGCTTTTTAAACTTTTAATTATTACACCGCTTTTATACTTAAATAATTACACCGCTTTTTTACTTTTATTATTACATCGCTTTTTTACTTAAATAATTACACCGCTTTTTTTACTTTTATTATTACATCGCTTTTTTACTTAAATAATTACACCGCTTTTTTTACTTTTATTATTACATCGCTTTTTTACTTAAATAATTACACCGCTTGTTCTGTCTTTTTTAACTTTCCACACAAGACTCCAAAGTAACTCGACTTATTCTACCGCACTCGATATTAATTAGTTTATTTTAAAAAAAATGCAGAATCGGCTACGCGTAATTTCTGTGCCAGAATTTTTTGATGTTTCCAAACAAGATCATTTTTATTTCCTACTTGGCTTTGTTTACCTGCGAAGTAGGTCATTATTGCGAAGGTAAGTCACAATAAATTCTGATCAATCACTAGGTCATTTTTTATTTATGCTGACCGGGCATTGATCAGTGCACGTAAAATGTTTTTATTTTATTTATTTTTGCAATTGTTACGATTGCAAAGTAACTTACATATTAGTTAATTTGTAACATGGAAACAACTGAGGAAATAATTATACAACATATTCATACGTAGATGGTACACGCTGATATCGTTAATGATTGAGAAATAATTTCATTTGCGAATCGCTAAAGTTATCATTACCACAGTGGATTAGTATTTACTTTGGATACATTTAAATTTATCACATTTTGTCGGAAAAGAAAGGCAAAATGAATCTGAAATGATACCGCCAATGTAATACAATATTCTGTTAAGATTTGCTCCCGCTCGAGGTTTTGCTTTCATATTTCATTTGAATTCACTAGCGAAATTTATGTTCCATTTTGTGATATTTTTGCAATTCACATTGTATTCGCAATGTTTTCTGGGTAATAAAGGCCGATTCACACTAGCGATTGTGATAACGTAGCGATAGCGATAGCGATAACGTAGCGATAGCGATAACGTAGCGATAGCGATAACGTAGCGATAGCGATAACGTAGCGATAGCGATAACGTAGCGATAGCGATAACGTAGCGATAGCGATAACGTAGCGATAGCGATAACGTAGCGATAGCGATAACGTAGCGATAGCGATAACGTAGCGATAGTGATAACGTAGCGATAGCGATAACGTAGCGATAGCGATAACGTAGCCATAGCGATAACGTAGCGATAGCGATAACGTAGCGATAGCGATAATGTAGCGATAGCGATAACGTAGCGATAGCGATAATGTAGCGATAGCGATAACGTAGCGATAGCGATAACGAACCGACAGCGATAAATCGCTACATTTAGTTTTCAATGTAAACACTCACCCCAACGCGATAGATCGCAACGACAGAGAGAATTTCTGCAGTGTTTGACCAGTGATAAAAATAGTAAGAAAAAGCACAAAGTGGGGTTGATATTGCCAAGGAGTTGAATACAGGTTGGGTTGGCTTAGGAGTATTGGTGACTTGACCCCTGCGTACCTGCGGACACCGCGATAAGAATTGATTTATTGTGTCTTACCTAGAGACTAAATATAACCTAGAATACAAGTGGAAGTGTTAAACGAAGTGAGGTTATAGTTCAAGTACAAAGACGTTGTTGGATTTAGAAAATGTCTTCCGTTGGTCTTCGTACATTAGCTTCAAAATTTATTAAACCCACCATTTTTTATTAAGAGGACTCTAAATGTTGAGTGTCGCAATTATCGTTCTCATTCGCGCTATGTAAATTTAAGTATTGTACTGATTTTTCTCAGATTCTTATCGAGCATCAAGTAAAATTTTAAACGAAATTCTTAATCGATAATCGAGGTATGATATTGATTTTGGGGATGAAATTATTAAAATAAACCACCGAAATAATATAAAAACCACACTACTTTATTTACTATATATATTTAGTTTATAAAATTACGCTGTGTTCTTAACCAGTCGAAGGTTTACTCAAAAGTCGACATTTCCTCAAACTCAGGCTGCCCCGAAGCCTTCCCATTCAGTTTTTTCAGCACTAATACCCTAGGCAGATGAACAAAATCACTGATCATTCGTTCGTAATTGATTTTTTCAAAAATCAAGTTATCCAAGGTTTTGTTGATTAAAACGAAAGTCCTGTTTGTATGTAATTGACAACACATTTTTAATAATTAAAATTAAAATTCCATGGTAAATCGATTTTTGAAAAATTCAATTACGAACGAATGATCATTGATTTTGCCCGTCTGCCTAGACCTACTTTCATGGTATTGCTTAATTAATTTTTGTTGATTTGTGATTTCAACAATTTGACATCGATACATTACAAGTCGCTTCCTAATGGCATCATAATTGTGTGACCAATATTTATCTATGTTGCGTGTACTTGATTTGTATTATTAGATCGGCCTCTTAACCTTTAACCGGACAGAAGTCTTTTGTACTCTTTTTTTTTAACCATACGTAAAACCAAAATTAAAATACTAATTCAAATTTAATTTTTTTGTACATTTTTTTAACGAATCATGAAATTTTCTTAAAACAATGTTCGAATTTTTCGAAGTTTTTAAAATAACGTATTTTCGAAAAATAAAAAAACAATAACATAAATGGACAGAAGAATCCGAAAGACTCATCAAATAAAATTATATAGAAACAATTAAATTTCACAAGAAAAATTTAAAAATTTAAAAAGGGGATTCTCCGATAATGCGAAAAACTTGTAAAGTGGCTTTTAATTTCTCATTTTATGTGAGTAATTTGTACAGTAGTTTTGTTATATCTAAATCTAAGTAGTTATATTGAAAAAGCATACTTGAATTACGGCAAAGTTTTTTATCAAAACATGAATTTAAGTAATAAATATAACGATTAAATATTAATTTAATCCTAAAATAATTATTATAAAATAGCAAAATGGGCTCAAGACAAAATATAAATAGAGGTGATTCAGATATTCGTCGTGCATTTGAAGTAGAAACAAATGAAGAAAATGAAGATACTCTTAAAGAAGAAAGTGTTGCTATAAATATGAATAGAGGTTTGAATGAGGAACAAATTCGTCGTGCAATTGAAGTAGAATCAAATTTAGAAAATGAAGATACTATTGCAGAAGAAAATTCTGATGTGGATTCGGTATCAGATGGCGAATCTAACTATACGGAAACAGATTCTGAGGAAGATGACACGTTATATTACGAAGATGAATCGATGAATGGAGAACAAAATAAAAGTGAAACTTTTATGGGAAAGGATGGGACTCAATGGGAATCGAGACAAACACTAAATCACAGACGGCCACCTCCATTCAAAAATCCACGCAAAAAAGTGAAGCTCCTTCCTGATTATAAAATCGACAGACCTGTTGATTGTTTTTCGTTATTTTTCAACGACGAAGTAATTGAAATAATTGTGAAACATACAAATATTGAAGCTACAAGAAAAGTTGGTGGTAAATGGAAAAATACTACCCCAATAGAAATCGGCGCATTCATTGGACTCCTACTTACCGCAGGTGGTAATAAGCAAAGAAATGTGAATTATGAAGATTTTTGGTATCCTCTTTTTGGAAGCCATATTTCGCGCTACTATGAGTATACGGCGTTTCAAGTCAATTTTAAGATTTCACCGATTTGATGACAAGAAGACTCGGTCAGTGCGCAGATCCAATGATAAATTGGCTCCAATTAGGGATGTTTGGGAAATCATAAATAAAAATTTCTCAAAATTTTATATTCCGGGCCAAAACTTAACAATTGATGAGCAGTTGGTTCCTTTCCGTGGACGAGTAAGTTTCAAGCAATACACCAGATAAACCAGATAAATATGGAATAAAAATTTGGTGGATTGATGAAATGAAACTGCTTATCCTTTGAAAGGAATTCCATATTTGGGCAAAGAGAGTAACACGCGAGCATTAAATTTAGCTCAAAATGTTGTTGAAGAACATGCAAAAATGCATGAAAGCAAATGGCACCACTTTCATATTCCTGTCTCTTTCCGTGAGAGCATACTTTCCCACTGAACTGTAGCGTTATTTTCAGAACTGGAAACTTAAGTAATATATTTGACAGTTCATCATTGACATTAGTATTTCAAACAATTAATTTATATACATGTCAGTGGTCATATTTATTCGATGTGAATATTTCAAAAGAATATCGTTGGAAGACAGGCTACGAGAAATCATGGTAAATAAAAATATGCCTATCAATTTCCTGCAATTTAAAAAGTAATTTTATATAGTTTCAGAGAAGCAATGAAGGAAGATGCCTGCTCATATTAATCAAAAGGCAAAAAAGGCAAAGCGAAAGCATCAACCTTAGAATGCAGTAGCAAGCCGGCGAGGAATGTTGAGGAATATGATTACATTGACCAAATTAATTTTCTCAATTAAAGTTACTAGAAATTTTCATTGAAGAAGGCAATTGGCAAAATTGGATTTTCTCATACACAGTCAGAAGAAGGAAAAGATTTTGGTTCCAGTTGAAATGGCATGGAGAGATTAAATCGCTACCGTACTATAAAGAAAAAAATGAAGTGTGGTTGGAGTCAATAAATTTAGATAGGCTTTTGTGAATTACACTAAAGTAGACACTGCTATCAAATGATTTTTAGAATTTTTTATAAAGATTTTAAAGAAATATAAATAAACTAACTATCCTGATTTATTACTGTATCTTGTTGTGTTGCTGCTTGAGAGGCAGTCATAGAAGTTTTCCTGTCTTCTTAATGAGTACAGAATGAAGAATCAATTGGTAAACCTCAAGCTACGAAACACTGGTTGGTATCATGAAGAAATGAGTGTAGCCCACTAACATGGTGGCGCTGTAATATATGTGAAGGCCTGTCTTAAAACTAAATCTTAGCATCTTAAATTCTTTGCATTGATGTTAGGACAGAGAAATGTGTGCTTGCAGCTACTTATTATCCTCTAAATAGCTTAGATTGCAACAATTTGAAAGACTTTGAGGAATTTTGTTCCATACATTTGCAACATGTCCCAGACCAGATAAGCTTTTTAGTTTAATATATCACGGCTTGGGAAATATCAGCCTGGATTTTACGGTGCAAATCCTTTCAATGAAAAGTAACTATGACAAAAGTATTAAAGCACTAACATAACATATAACATAAACATTTATTTATTTGAGCACCCGTGACAATAACATGCAGAGCGTTGGGCATATCATAGAAAATTACCAAGTAGATACATATAGCAAAACAAATCATAAAATATTAACAACAACAACAACAGAGCAGTGGGAGCTTAGAGCAGCCATAATACGACGGAGTAATACTGAAAGTAAAGAAAATTACAAAATAGCAAATCCATAGACTAACATAGTATTATAAGGTAGATTAAAATAACTATTTATACAATTAAATAAAAGTTATAGACAAACAAGTAATAGAGAATCTTATACCCTCGACAGACGATAGCCATAATTCTAAATTACCTACATCAACAAGATAATCTCTGTCGTGTGTCACCCCTGAGCTTTTAATTATCCCACAAAATATTACATAATTGCCACATCTTGACATTGACATAATTGAGTTTAGTTTTTGAGGATTATCTCCAAAGCGCCACTAAAAACACGTAGTAGTGATTCTGTAAACTAACAGTTACAGCTTTTAGACGCAGCTGTTCGTGGCGTTTATGACAAATTGCATCGTTTAAGAACAAGTTTTTTGAAGAAAAGGAAAACGGTGACAAAACAGGTATTTTATTTACTTTAAATTTTCGTGCACTATTATAAATACCTCTTTTTAACTTCTTACGTTTATTTAAAAGAACTGTTAGATCAGCTAGTAAATCATTGCAGTTGGTTGCTGTCTTTGGCTATTGCAAACAAAATTTGATTTAATGTGTCAAAATCGTCTGTCACCATATATTTAATTGGAAATTAAAAATAATTTTCAATTACATAATTGGAAATTATTTTTCGTCGTCTGTCGACGGTATTAGCCACTAAACAGTATAATATATAATACAGTGCTGCAAGCAATCGACACAACAATTTGTTCTCTCCAAAACAATCAATAGAGAGACTTAGGAACTAGACAGTATGATATACGGTTAAGTTAAATATACAAAGACAAATCTAAAGGAATAGTGCGGAATTATTATAGATACATTATATATACATAGTAAGCTATTTGAAGAAATGAAATTAGTGCTAGCATTGACGAAAAGCACGGTAATATAGACATAAATACATAGTAGGGAACTGGATGACATTAGTAGTAACATTATTCAGATAGATAGTATTAGCGAGAACTTAATGTTCTTGGATTTTAATTATGATTAAATATTATATAACGGGATAACTTCGATCTTATAAGGTAATTGTGCTGCAGGTTTGCCTGACGGAGAATATATCCAAGTTTAATTTTAATATATGCATAAATAATGCTTTTAACTAACTTATAAATATGGTTGTTGTCTAATTCTACCTGTTTAATATGCTCATTTAAAGTTGGAAATAAATTATTAAAAATTAATTTTGTGATAATTTCAATAGCAATTTTTTCCGTTAAATCCGGTGTATTTAACTTGAAATGTTGCGATTGCATCCTTGCACGAATAATTTTCTCCGTTTCTAAACAAATGACGCTAACGTCAGCAGATGGCAAAATAAGGCCTCCTCGAGTTCTTTTAAAAATAAAACTGTTAACGCAGCACCACTGCATTTGATTATTTTTGACACCATCTTTACAACATAGCCGCTAATGTAACCTACAGCATTGATTTGAAATTCGGATAAAGTCGACAAGGTGTGCAGTTGTAAGTCAAGTTCATCATAATTCACGTGTACTTCTGGATATAAGTTGTGTACATCATCAAGTAGCATATCCATACCATTTTTTTTTTACTACAGTATTTGAAGATACTTTTAAAATATTACACGTTTCAAGTTCTTCAACGTTACCATTAGAACTTTTTATCTGTGCATGCGCTAATAGGCTTTTAAATGCAGCAATAAACTGCCTGGCTGTAGGATTATTGTTCCAGCCAGATTTGTTTCTTACGGCACAAAAAAAGAGTTCTAAATGATCTTGGCTCACTTTGTACATTAAAATATATTTTAGGGATTTTTTTGTAACGCACAGTTCAATGTACAAAATCCTCAATATTTCCAAGCCAACGTAAATTCCATTAAAACCTGTTCCGATTCTTGTTTTATATATATGTAGGTCTGCCTTGATAATCACGTAATTGTAAAATATACGCTTGTGTTTCCTTAATTTTTTCATAAACTTGGGTAAAATTTCTGTGACTTACAGCTGCTTTAGAACCTTTTGCAAATGGATTTCGTGAGTTCAACAAATCAAATGCTGTATCCATTATTCGAATGAATTCAACTGTAGCTTCACTTCCCAAAAATTCTGCGATATTAAGCTGTTTGTTGCAGAAATCTATTGCAGTTGCAACGCTCGCACTTAAAGTTTGGGTAGCAAGCCTCACCTTCATCTTATTACTTTCCCATTGTATATGCAACTTGGAAAGTTTATTGCCTAATTTGATGCATTCTTTTTCTTGTAGGTTTTGCAAAGCAATCACATATGACCATGATACTACACCATTATGTGAAATAAACTTTTCTTTTGTAGCAAAGTGATTCCTTATTAACTTTATGCAATGGCATGGATCCAGCATTGTGCAAATTATTTGGTCAGGTTTTTCTGATGTAGAAAAATATGGTTTCGGACTTGGTAATTCAATTGAGCTACCCAATAAGCGAAACATACTTTTATTGTAACTAGGTCCGTCACAAGTCAGACAAATTACTTGAACTCCAACCATTTGAAGCCTTTTGATTGCTTCCAACACGAAATTTGTTCGTTGCTCTGCAGATAACGTGTGAATTAGAAAGTACGCTATTGGCAACTTCCAATGAGCATTGACTGACACTATCATAAACACGTACACTTCAGTGGCTTCATCTTCATCATATGTTCCAGAGCCAGAAAGTCCAAAATCCACATATCTCCTTATTTTATTATGTACCAATTCGAGTCATTTTTTTTTATTGACATGTCATCAACTACCAAAGAGCAGATACAAGGTTTATTTTCGGTTTCCATCGTTCTTACCTTTGCTTTTAATGTGTTAAAGGCATCTTCACAGAATCCCGGCTCACCGTTGCGGATAGTCGAGACATGAGGTAATGCTTTGAAAAACGTTTTCCGCACATATTCGTAGGCCTTAGGAGAGTAGAAATGTAACGTAGTAGCACAAATCTTTAATTCGTCTGAATAAGCATTAACACTGACAATTGCTATTTGTTGGAAAAAGGCTTTGGGTATTTCCATCCCTGCCTCTTCTATACGATTTGAAATACTTTTATCTATAATATTTTTTTTTGTAAAGTATTTAATAATACGCCTAGGCTATTTATTTTTTCGTATTTTCTTTCTAGTTTTTTACGCAGATTGCGAAGACTATCGCGCTTCAACTGCAGTACTCTCTTGTATTTTTTAGAAGATACAGAATATGTGCGCTTGATCCCCTTATCATTCACAGGTGTTCCTTGAATATTAGAGGAACAAGTGTTAATGTTGTTATTCACAGCTTGATCTTCAAAGGTATTTGGAAGATTCCCACAAACTTCTGTTTCCTGTATAATATTATTATTATTTATACAGATTCATTAAATACATAAATACCCTTGGCAAACAATTAAAAGAAAGATCTAGACACTCCACTTCCATTGGCACTGCACTTTTCATAAGCTTGGTACACTTACGTCTAATTAAATGAATTTCATCAAAATGTAAGCTACATAAGACTGGTGACTTAAACCGCATTACATCTTCATAATTTATATTTAAAAAGTCGCACCATTTCTTACATTTTTGTTCACATTTCGGGAACTTTAAATTCATTAATTTTAAATTAGTTTCATCGATTTATAATAAATGCAAACACAACTAAAAGTTCAACCATTTATTAACAACACAAATAATTTACTAAAACATTTCGCACAACTAGAACTGCAACAAATTATTAACAAAACAAGTTAATTACTAAAACAACACATTTTGTATACCTGAACATGACCACTTGTTTTCCTGCTATAGAAAAACCTTTCCTCCCAAAACATCCTTCTACAAAACACTTCCTTCGACTCATAATTTAAAATTTAAAAAAAAAAAACGTCCAAATATTTTTACTAAATTCGGTAAATCAAATACCACTGACAGAAGTAAATCAATTGAATCCATTGACTGAAATTCTAAATAATTTAAATTTCGCGCCAGTTTAGTACAGTTGGTAGCATTGACAGTGAGAGCATACTTTTTGAAATCAAAACTGGTGCCACATGAAACAGGAGATCAAGCAGTCCATTTATATATAGTATATATGTCAGTGGATACAATGGACAAATTATGTCATGCTTTTACTGTCAGACGAAAAACTAATAGGTGGCCTTCTCCATTTTTTCAGAATTTGATTGATGTTAGCGGCGTAGCTGCGCTTGTAATTTGGAGAAATTTTTACAATGAGAAATAGTGTGATTCTAAAAGAAAGGCGTTTATTAGGGAAATCGCATACAATTTAGTAAGGTCTCAGATCCTAATAAGAAGCAAAAAAGGAAGTAGTGATGCTCATTTGTCAGTTATAAATGAAATATTACAAAACACTAACGAAGAAAACTGCGGAGAAACGACGTCGACTTTGGAAGATCAACGAAAGAAGAAACGTTGTTGTTACATATGCCCGAATGCAATTGGCCGTAGATCCAAGCAGTATTGCGTCACTTGCAACAGGAATGTATGCAAAGAACATTCACAAAATACAGTTCTTTGCCAAAATTGCTTAAAAAAATAATAATTTGTGTTGTATGTATTGTTTGTATTTGATAAGTTCAATGTTCTTGTTTTTTATGATTTAATGTTTGGTTTTGTTTCATATGTATTATTTTTTTTTTTTTATTTCCATGAAATATGTATGGGTTGAATTATGTTATTTTTGTTTAAAAAAAAAAAGATTTGAACAATAAATAATTTTATAATTATAATTTTAAGGGATTTCTTATGTATTCATTAGATTTTCAGCTTAAGAGTCCTTCGGACTCTTCTATCCGTTTATGTTACAAAAATATTCTGTCCGGTTAAAAGTTAAGCTGATTTACATCATGGAACAAAGCGTATTTCAAATTTCATCTCTATAGCTGAAACATTTTAAACATCTGCATCACTATTTTTTCCATATCTATCAACGTCGATATATAAAAATTTATATTCAATATCAACGATGGTCAGTAAGACAAACTTTTTCAAATTCAAAAAAATAAGTCGAGCCAGTATAAGTCCAGCTAATACAATTGGGAAACTCTAATTTGTCTCATGTTCAGATTTTTCCCTTGGTTTAGGTATCTGCAATTAACTATCGCTGTGATCTATCGCGTTGATGTAAAAGGAATTGTATCGCTAGTTAATCGCTATCGTTATTGCAATCGTAATCACAACGGTGTAAATCAGGCTTAATTCAGTTTCAATGAAATTTTTACATCAATAAATATTTTATTATAACTTTAAAATAATTCTGATGTTGGAAACAATATCTTTCGTCTCCGCATTTTGTTAAAATTTGGATTTTTTCTGAAATACGGAATCCGAAAAGGCGAAAATCTAATTTGGTCATATGGGCGATCTGCAGTGATAGCTACTGAGGCGTTATTTCCATAGATATTTAATTTGTACCTATGAAGTTTGTAAAAACAATTACTACTTATTACAATTAGTTTCGGAGATATTTTTTATGCCTTTTTCGATGAAATGAAATAGTAGAACTTTTTATATCTTACGAACGTTCTGTGCAACAAAAATCGGAATATAACAACATTTGGAACGAAAAAAATAGTTATTTGGAATGTTCTAATGGAAGCTCAAGTTAAAAATAACAAGTAAAAAAGTTATAGAATTGGTGTAACACCAATTCTTATGATACCCTACTAGATGAGTGCTCGTGTATGTAATTTTGTACAGTCGCCTCTCTGTACAAGTACAATTTTTGAAGTGGCTTTTCGCATATATTTCTATAACGGTTCGTCGGACAGTAAAAATGGTTATAACTAATTTAGTAGGATTTCACATTCAGAAGAACTTTTCAGTACATTAAATTGCTCTATGACAACACCAAGAAGGGGTTGTCCGATTAAGTCCATTTATGAAATTTTATTTGCTATTACCATGAATGCACCATGCTCTCTATTTCGACACGTTCGTGAAAAACGAAAGTTTGGCATGGCAACCCCACGAAGGAGTTGCCCGATTTGTCTAATTTTCGAACTTAATTTTACTTTTTTTTTTAAAGTTCGTGTACGAAATTTCAGCTCTCTAAGTATACGCGTTCTCAAGCTATCGTGCGCGCAAATAGAATAGACGGACGGACAAGCAAAAATCAAAATAACTTTTAATAAGTATTATGCTTGGGTGTCCAACATTTTGCTCTATACCATCATTATTTCTGTGCGTTAAAAATGGAATGACATACTCTATACTCTAGAGATCTCATCTAGGGTAGTATAAAAAGCCAGAGGGCACCCAGCAGTCATATAGCTGCTCACATCAAGAAAATGAAAGACCGTGGGCGATTTGCTGGAGTCTGGAATTCACTTCCATACCCCTGTAGTTTTATCATGCAGTACCTGTACACTTAATTATCAGTGAGTGCGTGATGCCAAAATTCCACATCACAAATCGCCAACCATATAACATGTGAACAGCACTCCGTTCGGTAAAACAACCTTGATTCGGTAGAACTATATATGAGTGACAGGCAATTGACTCACTCAGGTCTTCTGTGTCATTTTACTGACTCTACTAAAGTATCTGAATACAAAAGGTTGTATGGCTGTGAATATGGTTCAATTTATAAAAAACTATTATAGAAAAATAATCTGAAAATATTTCCCAGAAAAGACAAGGGCATGACAACTAGAGGACTTCGTACTGTATAATCGGTCCATTACCTTCTCGTCAAAACACTGCAGGCATAACTTAAGCTCGCCAATTTAAAGCAGAATATTATAAAACTGTAGACATAATAACATAAAAAATTAGATTTAGTTTTGTGTATTGATGAGTTGGACAAAGTTTAAGTGTTTTCAACAAATAAATATATGACCATAATTGCAATTATTTTTCAGGTATAAAAATTCCTTCCAAAGAACAGGCCACTGTTGTGAAAAGGTACTAAAATGAAATGAATGATCGAGGAGATCAGAGCAAAAAAATATTAGAAGTTCTATTCAGACAAAGAGAAACCTCCAGGGATACGTTTGAACTATTTGCATCAGTAGCAAAATTCGGATGTAGTACTGCTTCGTGCGAATCTATCTTTCCGACAGTAATTGCAGATTTGGTGTTTCTTGAATTTTAACGGAAAAGAACAGACAAAAGTGCTACGAACAGAATACAATATGGAAAATCGAAGACAGCAATTATATTGAACATTTTTGTTTGGTCCATTTATATCTTTTTATTTAATGTACCCCTTTTAGTTCAGCTATGAAAGAAAATATGATAAAATGAGGGTTCTTGAACCATATTTTTTCAAAAAAATGTCCCTTCAAATGAAATGATGTATCCCAAATATCCCAGTATCCCATACTTTAAATTTCTGACGCCATACCTTTAATTTGGCTCTAGCTACTGACCTGTAGGCGGTGAACAAATCAAGACAAAAATGGAAATGAATAAAATAAGTAAAAAACGAGTTTTCAAGCAAAACTGAGGCTAAGCCGCATGAAAAAGTAGAAAATAAACTTTTCTTCACACACAGAGGTGGACTTAGATTTTTTGATTGGGATATTTCTCTTGACTATTTTTTCTCTTCATGAATAAAATCACTTATTACCTCTGATTGATCATACTAAAATACATCGGTGATTGTCAGCGAATAAAATCTGAGTCCAGTTTATTTTCTACTTTTTCATGCGGCTTGGCCTCAGTTTTGTTTGAACACTCCTTATTATAATAATTTTATTTTCTGCCTTTTTCACGTTAACTAAATTGTTATTACGTGCTGCATGGAGATATTTAAAACAATTTTTAAGTCATGTTTGATGCCGATCCGAAACAAAAATTTTTCGAGTATCAAATCGTTGAAGTACTGCAACGGTTTTCTGACATTCAAATTATGTTTTAAACAGCGCTTTTTAACTTGATAGATACCATATAAAATGAATTTTCCTGATTTTCCATGTTTTCCACAGACTTTTCCTATTTCTTTTAAAGTTTTTTAAAAATGAATTTTCCTCGATTTTTCATGCAAGTTTTCATGATTGTTGAAGAGAAAGTATTGATGCCAGTAGGACGGAAAAAAATGATTCTGCATAGCTTATAAAACTTTTTTGTCGAAAATTTTCCGGAAAAGTTTTTAAAATTCCGGAAATTTTCGAAAAAAAATTCAAGAAAAGTTGAAAAATTCTGCATTTCCGGACAAGTCGGAAAATTCCGGAAAAATCTGAAAACTCTGCATCTTTCCTGAAACGGATTTATCACTAATCAAATTTGTACCAAATTTTCAAATGATTTTTCCCGGTTTTCCGGGTTTTCCATGGAAATTTCCGGTACAAATTTTGACAGATTCAATTGCCATGCGACATGAACCTGTGTGCCAAATTTCAGCTTGCTGTAATGACGAAAAGTGGGTCTACGAGAGTGTCGAAAATAGTAAAAAAGAAATATATAAATAAATAGACAGACAAATTCGTGTACGAGTTAAAGGGAATGGCCTCAAAAAATAGAATCGAAAATTATCATCTGCATCGCTTGCTAGGCTTCTGAAACACCCCATATAAAATGTAGTGAAAATGGTGCGCATTGGTCTATTATTAATATACCTACCGTTTTCAAAATCTTCTTTTTTAACATTTCGTAAAAAGCGTATGTTTTATTCAGCAAAAGTCTCAATTTGGATACCAGCGAACCTGTAGGTCTAAAATTTACTATTCGTAGGTTTGTGTCCTTAAAGTGAGGAAATTCATATAAAAGTAGCCTAGAGCTAGACCACGGAGGACATTAGAGACATCTACCGCAAAAGACAGAAACCCAACATCCGACAAAACCATACAATTTAAGACGAAAAATGAAAATTTGCAGTTTACATATTCTATTCTGCTTTGTATTTAAACAACTTTCAAGTAAATGTCGGGAGAAAAAACAAGTGCTATTAGAGTCAAATAATTATAAACAGCTCTACTAAAAATGAAAAAAACACGACGATATTTGCTAGATCTGGGCCTTATCTTTCTAAAACAGTCACAATTTCAAGAAATGAGGATACCTACCCACAGAAATTTGATTTAAAAGACTTCAATTTTTACCATTTTTTTTCAAGTTTCCTAGCTAATATACTTTTTTTAATTTTTTCTGACGTTATTTACTAGACTTCTTCATTACCTTTAATTTAAGATATAAATCATTATTCTGCTACAAACAGTTTACTAGAAATTCGTATTTAAAAATGTATGAAACTTGCAAATCTTGGTACTGACTCCTCTGCGGTTTAAGAAATAGGATTTAAAAAATAATAGGATTTTTTAAAATTGATCGAAAATCTCTGTCGAATTGTGAAAGAAACTTTTTTTTCAGAAAATTCTGAAAGGATTGAAATATGGGTAGATGCAAGGTCGGAGGTCTGATGCACTGTCAAGTATTTCCCTATTCAATTATCATTTATGTTGTTGAGCATACCATTGTGAATGGCCAACTACTTTCCTATATTAGCTAAAATTGGTTTTTTTATCTATCTCTGTAGTAATTTTTTCTGTATAGAAAAGTCTTAAAATGGATCGGAGTTTTCTGATCCCACAAAGCAATCTTGAAGTTCTTGGTGCAAGAATTTCGGGTTGATAAAAAAGCAATTTTTCTTACAAGATTTTTGAAGTTAACAATTTTTCAGCTCCCATTTTTTCAGTTTTGTTTTTTGTTTTTTACCCGTTACAAGCCTGTTCAAAATTCAGTACCAAATGATGCTATAGAAGCCAAGAAACAATTCGAATATAGTCCTCCCAATTTCTTTAATTCAGCACTAGTTGCACCCATTTTAAATGTTCTCAACGATGATTGATTATCTTCTAATGCTTAGTTAGTCTACAAAGTGCAGCATCATTAGATATAAGGATCTGCTGTTAATTCTACCCAATTAATATCGTCATTTACAATTGATGGCCTTATTTTACAAACTTTAACTACAATTGCTAAAGTTTTCTTCTCGTAATTTCCAAAGCCACTTTGAAAGTGTGTATTCAGAAACAGCATCATATCCAAAAACTTCTGATAAATTTCTTGCTACAACACTCGCGTTGTTATCTTTCCAAAATCAAATAGAATATAATGTCACAAATGCATCTTTTCTAATGACATGTTTTCTTCACTGACTTATAACAACGGACTGAGCGTATTGTAATTTTCCTATAGGAAAGCATGGCACAAGTTTTACAGTTTTCTCTTTCGCCCTATGGCAGAGTTGGAGCTACCAACACAAAATATTGCTTACTGAAAGTTTTCTTATGTCATTTGATGTTTTTATGTTGGCTGCAGATGCAATCACCGCAGAAAGAATAAGGTAAAGATAGTGTTTACCATGCTCCGTCTCTCTTGCCCATAAGCAGGATTCAGTTAAGAATAACTTTTGAAAATTAAAGTCGGAATGAGTTTAATTCCTTATAAGCGATTAAAATATCACTTGGGCACAAGAAAATATATTTTTTTAATTTAATTCGATTTTCGGGTGTAAAATTTCATCTGATTGGTTGAGTTTTATATGTTTTTTATGTAATTGTTTTAAAGGATGCTCTAACGGTGATATACAGAAACACAATATTTTGTGCTACATGAAATAGCAAATCGCTCAGTCCATTGTTATACGGCAGTGGTTTTCTTATACTCATATCACTTCTAAAACTGATGATTACCAACTATTTGGCCTGCCCTTTTAAAGGATGAATGAGCCTGTGCTATCTCGAACCAAAACGACAGCAGTGGCCAAAATGAGATATTCATCTTTCAAACTGTCTTTCTGAGCAATTGGGGGCGATCGAGCATCTACCTTCAATGACGTATTGACAAATAAAGCTGCATCAGGCAAGCCTTCAACCGATTTGAGAACATTGACGACATAATTTGACGTACCCTGCAACTTAGATTCTTCCTTCCAATTTTGAACCAATAGCAGTTGATGACGATTGACGATGAAGCAATGAATGATGTGGACTCTGACATTGTTCACACCTTTTACTAGTGCAAGTCGTAACCGAATGTCCCTTCTTTAGGCAGTTGAGGCCATAACGAAAAACGTTTTGCTTCATAAAATCTTTGAAGCGGTGTCATTGACTTAAACTTTGGACAATGAACTAAGCTATTACAATTCGCTTTACAGGTGACGGACCGAGGATTTGGCGAAGAAATAGAGAGCAGCAAGGTTGATAACTTATTAGATGGTCGTTGGGGCTTAATTTTCGAAAAATTGCAAAAGTTGATATTACGACATTCCAAACTGGTACAACGTTTCGAAATAAATGTTGAAAATTTATCCCATGATGAAGGAACTTCCAATGAATTTTCCTCATCCCATTTTGAAATAGTATCTGAGTAGCTTTCCGATGATCAAGTGATCTATTATTCCATTCAGAATATCTTCGCTGCTTCCAAGGGTCTTCAGAGCACGAAGGTGGGCATTAGACAAATCAACAATATCCCTAAGCTGAGACGAGACCCCTTTACTAGCACGCGGAGCATCTAATAGTTCCTATATATGAGCCTGGAAAATTATGCACTTATTCTCATATCTCCCTCTTAACAATTTTAAGGCTTGCTCATAATTATCTCCTGTAGATTTCAAGTCTTTAATGGTTGGAAGTGGCTTTTCTCCTAAACAGTTCAGCAAATGTTGAAACCTTTCGAATACGACCCTACCCTAGGAAAATTCTTTGAATTTGTAAAATAAGTTTTTTCGTAGAAGAAATTAGGCAGGCAGATACCATAAGAATTTTTTTCTATGAAAATCTGACAAAATTTTCCGTTCAACCTTTCGTATGAGAAAAACAGGATATCGTAACTAACCCATTCTGAAGCCATGCTAGGATGCAGTAGCAACTGAAAACTTGTTTATCTAAAATGTGGATTTTGAAAAACGGGATTTTAAAAAATAAATGGGATTTTGACAGAACAAGATTTTTAAAATTGGTATATGTCATAGCGTTCACTAAATGGCAAATGATTCTATCAAAATTGAGAATACTACTTATTGTTGACTCCGTGATAATTTCCAGAGGACCTTGAGGAAAAATCCCGTTTTCTTTTAAAATCCTGATTTTTTTCATTTTTGTAAAAAAAACAACTTAGGATACAAAACATTTTATTAAAGTTTTATAATTCAAAACTTATACACTATCCTCTCATTGGCATTATAATTTAAAATCCTTCTATCTTTGATATTTCCTTAAAAAGAAGAAAGACTTAAGTCGGGACTTCTTCGAAAGTTGTCATCAGTTGAGGTTTTCCAAATCTGTATTTCGTCTCGCTCTCAATTTCGTTTCCTTATTCTGAATTCCGAAGTAATCCAATTAGTCAATAATTTCTGTATAAAATTACGAGATTTCGCAATGAGTAATTTTGTAAAAATGTGATTTTGTAATACGGGATTTTTTGGAAAATACATCGATCGTGATTGGACATTTAATTCTAAGAGAATAATCCTATTTTATTTCTCTGAGATCATGACATGAGTTAACTATTATCATACCGCTAAATGTGGTCCTTGTTGGTGATATTATATTTGCTGTTTTTGTCTTATGTTGGAAATAATAATTGCCACTATTTCCAATAATATATTTCTTAATTAAAAGGGATATGCCCACTTTTCATACAATTTTAGGCCCTACATGAAAATTCGTGGACAGACATGAGAGATGTCTTAAGCGATGCATTATTATACTCTGAACATATTTATTAACAAAGTTTATTTCTATTAAGCGGGAGAAAGCTTCGTCGATCGGATGTATTTAGAGCGAGTTGTTTTTTGGGTGGAAAGTGGACTTTTTTACCCCTCGTGATTGTGCTGAATTGGTGTGTCGTGATAAATGATTTCCTTTGAGAAAAATGGTCACAACTGAGTACTAATGGCATTACAAGAAATTACGGCACAAATATATGCGAAACGTAGTAACTGGTATGTAAGTAGGTATGTGACCCAAAGTGCTTGAAAATGGGTTTTTCGGGGGAAAAAATGTCTCAAGAAAGTTTTCTGAATCGAGAGCAAAGTACCCGACCTGATAGTACTCGGCGAGATCTTTAATTTGATATGATACATGCCATATTGGAGGTACACCCTCGCCGGGGTAAAAGTACCCTGAATAAAAATATGAAAATAAAAATTCTTCTACGAATTCTAGCTGGTTATTAGTTGAGCCCAGAGCTGTAAAATACTCATTATTTAATGGATTTAATACCACTTAATTATCAATACCGAGTATTAAGAATTGGAAATTCCCAGTACTAAGCCTCCTGTACTGGAATTAAAATTTTACAGTCCCATTCCCGGAATATCAAGTAATACTTTAAAAGTAATTGAATTTACGATTCCATTACAAAAATACCTACAAATTCCCAAAAGTATTTAAAAACTATTTGGCTATTACTATATAATTCCTTTCAATTCTTTTCAAATACTTTCAATTACTTTTAATTATTTTGACAACTTCAGTATTAAACATGAATTATGAAATGAACTGTAAATGTAAAAAAAAAACTTTTCCCTGTTTTCCATGTTTTCAAGGTGCAATAAAATTAAGTAGTTTGGAGAAGTACGTTTGCTTTAAAAAAACCTATAGAAACTATAGACTTAACCGAAAGTGGTAAGTATATTTAAAAACTTATCAAACAAATTAGAAATTAAATACTTAATAATTGCATAAACGAAGCTAATATTGTAAAACAAAACGATAAAAATTATAAGAGAGCAGAGACGGATACAAAAGAAAACGAACTGGAAATATAAATATGCAGAAAAATGAAATAATAATTGAAATGTGAAGGAATTGCAAAAATAAAACATTAACTGAAATTGTTTTTGTAGTTTTGTATTTTTTAAATCACTTGCAGCTTCTAAGACGATTAAAATTTGATTGATTAATTAATTTAATTAATTCTCTAAGAGTTTGGATGGGCACGTCGACAGTTCTGATTTAAGTAACACATATGAGACAAAATTACCCATATGTATCCTGACACTGAAGTGAGTATTTGGAACAAGTATCTGCGACTTAAACAAGCTGTACTGAAGTACAATACACCATTTCCTTCATCAGGCGCAGTACAGCGATTATTTTCTTTAGCGGGCTTAATCAACCATCCTAAAAGACAGACTCTTAGTGATTTTACTTTCGAAAAATTTGTCTAAACTAAGGCAAACTGGGATTTTGAGATAATTAAAAATTAATTGAAATGGTTTTAATACACCCAGAGAAAAAAGGTAAACTGGAATTGTAAATTTTACTTTGTAAAAGTAGAAATCACTGCCAAAAAAATTAGGTTTAATAACTGAGAGCAACTATTTGATGAGTCATTTCTACTAAAATAAAGTGCATTTAACTACGTTTAACTATTGTTTTTTATATAATTGCAAATTTAAATATGAAAAATAGCAAACAGTAGATATTTTCCTAGAGTGTGACTTTGTATTTTTTGTCCTCTGGCCTACAATTTTTTTAAAGCAAACGTACTTCTCCAATTGCACCTTGCGAACATGGAAAACAGGGAAAAGTTTTTTTTACAATAAAATTAAAAAGACAATTTCATTTCATAATTCATGTTTAATACTGAAGTTGTTAAAGTAATTAAAAGTAATTGAAAGTATTTGAAAAGAATCGAAAGGAATTATATAGTAATGCCAAATACTTTTTAAATACTTTTCGGAATTTGTAGGTATTTTTGTAATGGAATCGCAAATTCAATTACTTTCCGGTATCTTAAAGTATTACTTGCCATTCCGGGAATGGGACTGTAAAATTTTAATTCCAGTACAGTACGCTTAGTACTGGGAATTGCCAATTCTTAAATACTCGGTATTGGTAATGATAATGGTAATGGTCCTTAAATTTTACAGCTCTGGTTGAGCCGAACAGTGGCATTCGTTTTTTGATCGGTTATAACCTTACCGAGGTAGAGCCGATTTAAAGTGCATAAAATCTAGTACCTCAGTTCGAATAGAAAAAAGAGAGATCTCTTAAAATAAAGAACAGTTTTACTTTTTTAAAAATTAGAGAATATATACTGCGCCTACAACGGAGAGTCAAGATTCTAGTACATTTTCAAAAATATGGTACAGAATCGAATAGCTCAGGTCCTGCGAAGAAATTTAAGTACCCACAACCCTATGGTCCAACGTCAAATGGCTGAACTATAACGAAAGACCCGTATGAGGGGTAAATCCCCCTCCCACCACCTCGATTGAAATAAAAAATAGCCACTTACAACCACGCTATAATCATCTAAGACATGTTGAAAATCAATCTGATTGGTGGGCTGCTTTGGGAGCTTTTGGGTCGAGATTGGTTTTGCAATGTATGGAGAATTTGGAACCTAATTTTGAAAATTTGACCGCCCCCCCCCTGGGACTATATTCATAACTTAAGATATCAACAAACTCTCTACGACTATTGGTTCAGAAGATGTAAGCAAAACCAATTCAAACTAACCCTCCCCGCCCCGCCGAGAACTTATCGTCCACCACAAAACGGACTTGATCAAAAGATTCGCTGCGTTGAGACAAACATACACACCGAAAATGATAAAAACAGTGTTTCTCCCCCTCCCCTTCCCCACCAGAAATATAAAAAATCTGGCTCCATCGAACAACCCTGATCTAATGAGAAAAATGATAGAAAAATATTATTAACTACTATCACTTTTCTCTCGCCGTAAAATCATGTCTGTTCACTTATGTTCATGTAGGGCCTAAAATGGGCCCTCTCCTTTTCTCGTGGAATATTTAAGAAACCTACCTATAAACAAATGTGGAAGTTATGTGTAGGTACTCTTTGCAGTATTTTCAAATTTCTTGAAAACTTGTTGTTGAGACAATCGCTCCTATTTACTTTTCTACAGTTTTTAAGCTCTGTTGAGGTATACCACAGGGCTCCATCCTCGGACCTGAGTTATTTAATTTGAACAATAAAAATCATGTCGACGTAATTACATAGCCGTGAATACTCATTTATATGCATGATTTAAGTGCAACTTTATGTTAGCAGGCTTTTATGGCTTATGGAGGGCCATTTACCGACCTTATTTTTTAATTATTTGACAGAACAAGATTAATCGTTTTGATCTTGCATCTGCGTTATGACGATGGAGCAATCATGAATTTATGTAATGAATTGAATTAAATTGTTGGTAAAAATTGTTTTGTTGTTTTGAAACTGAGTAATTGCCCTACTTTAAGTAATGCTAACAAAAATTACTCATACAAACAAAAAGGGAAACAAACGTAAATGTATATACTAAAAATTATTTGAGAACAATAAAAAAAAAACATCAAAAACCTGCTTGAAATGCAAAGCATCCACTAAAACTTTTATTAGAAATCAAAACATACCCCTAGCTTTCAACAATAAAATCCAAGGCATCTCGGTCATCGTCGTTGTCGTCGTCGTCTGCCTTTTTAACCTTTCACAACCACCAGGCCTTCATCGAATATTAGACAAATAGAAAACTCCTTCCACTAGACGACGACGACAACAAATCCTATCCAACGGTTCTGCCTTCTGGCCGACCAGCAAGAAGCACAAGTAGAACTTTTCACATTAAACTGTCTATTCACGTTCTCTGTGTCCAGTCAAATTTAATTGTTATCAATTACGTATGCTAATTAATCAAGAAAATGGTCAAGAGTGGCTGGAAATAGATTAAAGAGTCGCACCCAGAGTCCGACAAGGTCTGATTCAATCCAGAGACGTTCGTTGGTCGCTTTCAGATGGAAAGGCAAAACAGGATCGGGAGTATTTTAGTAGCCTAAGAAAACTTTTCCGTTGCAGTTGAGCCTTCTAGAGAATTTCTCTATACACAGAAATATTATATAAGCTTAGATGATGATGGTCTTTTGCTGTTATGTTATTTGTGTCGTCTATAGGTTGGTTTCCTGCATGCATAACATAACATATTTCTCTACATTCACCCAGTACCACCCCAGACAACATTGATGAGTAGTAGTAGGTATTACCTTTAGCTACCTACATATGTTGTATGTTTCGGGTATAAAGTTGGATTTTATCTCTCAAGACCAGAATGCAAAATTCTTGTTTACTGAGACGTGCTTAGGACAGCACAAGTTTTAAGCTGTCAACGAAATGAGTTTGAGAGCGTAGCCCACGCTTTTAGCAAACCTTTTATTAATTAATTCAATTAGAAGAGAACAGTACTGGACGCTACGAAATGAATTTTAATGGAACTGACCACATCCAATTTTACTGATTGCAGGTCTAATCTGAAGCAGCACATCAATATTCACAGCAAACGAGATGAACAGTTTAAATGTCCCAAGGATTTATGCATTTTTATTGGACGTAATTCTTCTGATTTGAACGCGCATATGAGTGTGCATTTTGTAGATAAGACGTATCAATGTGATTTTGAAGGATGTGATTATAAGGGGAAGACTTTAACACTTTTGAAAAGGTGAGTGGTTATTTTCGATATTAATCTTCTATATATAGATTTAGGTTGTGCGTGTATGTGTGTGCAGAGTTTTTGAATCTTTTAGTAGTATTATTTCAATTTCCTGCAAAGCAGCAATCTATCAATAGGCTATAAAAAATATTGATTCTGTTTAGACACATGACTTGAAAACGCCACTAGGTATATATGCAAGATGTTTTTAAGTTTATTCAGAATGAGTAAGTGGGTTATTCCAAATAGACTAACTGCATTTAGCATCCAAGATTTCAAGCCTTAAGAGCTGTCACCTATACTTCAGCAGCATCAGAGCCGACATGCATACCTATTTTGATTTTATTCAATCTAAGTGAATAAATCATACGAAAAAATGTATTGAAAAAAGTAAAGGACAAAGAATTTAGCCCTATGGAACACCAGAAAAAGCTACTATATACATATCACCAAAAACTGTGTATTCATTCCTATGGATGCCTCACTGAGCTCTACATATACCAAAATTATGGAAGAAACTTTAATGGTGAATCTCGTCCTGTGTCACACTAATTTCATATGATTTGTACCATCGTGTCTCGTAAAACTAATGCTTCTTATCAATACCGCCATAAAGATTTTCATTGTTCCAGTAGATATTTGAAAAATTAACTACATAAGTAGTAACGATTTTTTCTGATTTATCTTTGAAATCTGGTTTTGTGGTTCTAGCACTCTACACAAGCCTAATATTATTATTATTAAGTGGGAGATGCAGACAGAGGTACCGGCTCCCATTTAATCACCGCGACCTATAAAATCTTTTGTGACATTATCCCTAAGTGACCAAAAGGCGACCATTCGAAATTAAGGTCTTTTCCAAAACCTATAACGTTCTTGAGATCAAATTTTTGCAACATCCTGTGGACAATGGGCCATCCCAGACGAGTATTCTTGATGCAATATGCATATCGGTTTAACAACAGAGTAGGCACCTCCAGGTGGGTATTCTTGCTACATGCTTTCATTCAGATAACAATAGGGAACTGAATGTGTGCGTGCATTATTTCATTTCCAGTTGAGAGCTAGGACGTGAATTTTCGGACCCCTCTAAACAAGAAATATTTTGTTGCGGTTGTATTAGTGCGACACAACAAGTGAAGACTGTTTGATTTCTTATGCCAAATTTCTCCCCAAAGTGTTTACAATTGTAGAGATTTCTCTCTGCTTTTTTTATCTCTTCCCTAGAAAACCGGTATGCATACTGCATCAAGAATACTCGTCTGGCATGGCCCAATGGGAACACCTTTTCTAGATATTTAACCAGTCACGCAGGCCGTGTTCAACAGTCTCATCATTTTCCATAGGGAAGCGCCAGGTTTCATCATCGACCTTACCCATCTTTTTGAGATGATATCTAAGTGGGCAATGCCCAGTAAATAGACCCGATATGAGCCTTAATTCCTTTCTGCTGAGCATGAGAAGTACTTTTGTTCTCTGTTGCGAATACTTGATGAGCTTCTTCGCCTGTCTCAGCCCAGGGATTGCCCAGTTTACCAATTAAATTCAAAGCCTGACTTGTGGTGAGAGATGGCATTTTGGGTGTCCAAAAACAGGCCCAGAGCCAATAAGCTAAAATCTCGATCCTTTCTTTGAATGGCGGTTCGGATCTCGCTGTCCTTTATGCCTTCCGAATCAGCGCAATCCTATTTTTTTCGGCCAGGTGCTTCAAGACAGTCCCAGCCCAGCTTAAAATGCAAGGTAAACGAATTCAACGCTTTGAGTGCTGCTTGGTTGTCTGATATTATCTATATTTTTGTTCCAGGCATATTGTTATGTTTCTGTCTGGAAAATGGTAGGTGAGGACCGCAGTGCCTTTACGAGATGGTAATTCGGCACATATATACCCACGCCTGCTCTACTTTCCGTTTTGGATTCCATCCGTATGCCATTTAAGAGACCTTTTGCAGCCCAATTGCACTGAGAATGGCCTAATTCCTAACATACAAATGTAGAGGAAGTAGGTTCAATATAGCTTCTAAGGCTGCAGTTGAGCAGGTACGCATGGCACCGGTTATTCCTAGACATGCAAATCGTTGTAAACTACCTTGCGTTGTCTTTTTTGTTTTAGTTTTTAAATCATATGTGACCATGGGTCTTATAATAGATGTATATGAGCATAGGGTTTGTTTTTTGGTCAACAGCCCAAGTTCTTCCAAAAAGCCTGCAGCATGTCAACTCCAGTGCTCTTTTTAAGAGGGGATCCCAGGTTAGTCCGCTATCTATATGGTAATGCCTAAATACTTGACCTCGTTCGAGAGTTCCACTCAGGGTCGTAGCTAGTGGAGTGCATAGGGGGGCAATGCCCTACCTTGAAACGACAGTGCTTCTTCAACTTTCTCTGTATTTCATGTATTATACGGAAATATAGCTGATTAATGACTAAAAATTCGATAACTCAGTCAAATTTGAACCGATTTTGTCAAAAAAATGCTCATTAGATGCGAAATCGAATTCGGTATTAGCGATATGAACAGAAAAAAACTATTGTAGAGCAAAATAAACCATCAAAAGTTGAAAAAATGTACGAAAATGGTAAATATCGAAATGTTTTCGACTGTAACTTCGTGACGTTTCATCGCAACGAAATAAGGAGCAAATGGTTAGAAAGGCCTATCTCTCTTCTTTCTCCGTTCGTTGATTTTCAAACGGCTTCTTTGTTTTGCCAAAATGTTTGTAACCACACTGAAGCCTTTTTCGACTAGGTATGATGATGGAAAAGCGGTAGGGTATTTTTCAGTAATGTTCCACAATGCAGGATACTGTGCTTTAATGTTGCGTTGCAACCAAAACTTCTGATAGCCTTGGTTGAACTTCTGCTTAAGCTCCTCGTCTTCGCTGATTGTAATCAACTCTTCTTGCGTTATCACATTGGCTTCTTCCATGGCTGTGATATTGTACGGATTTATTATCAATTGAGGAATTTGTAAATTTAAGAGATCCTCAAAACTCTTAGTAAAATCCTTGTGTAATACGTCCAAGTGAGTGACATATGATAAAATAACATCGTCTTGAAGCATTTCTGGTAATTTTGACAAATGCAGAAACTGTGAATAATCTTTTCTGCTTAAATTTTGTTTATAAAGAATGAGTTTACCCACAAAGGTTCACCATACCAACGATATCAGTCAAGTAATACATATCTGTTTTACAATTGTTCAGATTTTCTTTCAAATTCTTGTAAAAACTCCATCACAGATTCAAAAATAGCTGAAAATCTTGCTAAGCGAGAGCCTCTTGATATCCAGCGAACTTCAGTGTGCAGAAGTAACCGAGTAAAGACCTCGTCGTTTTCCTCACAAAGCTGAGCAAATAATCGAGAGTTCAAAGAATTGCTTCGAATCTTGTTGACAGCATTTATAACATATTGTAAAGAGACTGATGCAATCTAGGACTCAGATTTTTTACTACTAAATGCTGTCTGTGAATCACGCAGTAGTAGATGAGTGTATTATCATTCAAGCTCCAACGAATTTCAAAAAGCAAATGAACGTTCAACCTAAGTGCAAGCTTGTTATTTATTAAAATATCAGGAGCATGTTTGGACTTGAACTTGATCTTAATTTCCTTCGTGTTAAGTCGCGTATATGCGTCACATACAGAGCAAGTCAAAACGTGCCTGAAAAGCTTGTACGCTCGATCACATTATCTTGCACGAACTTGTCTACGCTTGACTTGCCCAGTTTTTCATCTTGTACTAACTTGTGCACGCTTCTCGACTTGTTGAGTTTCTTAAAAGTACAACAATGATACTTTCCACTAAAATATTAGTACCACATAACACAACTTATACAGTATCTTGAAAGTTTCAAATAAGAACTTGTGTTAATTAATAGGGGTCGATTTTTAGACCTCGTCGACCCCCAAAATCAGTTTTCGTTTATTTTGATCCTTGGGAAACCGATATCGACACCAAGAGGTCGATATCGGCCACTTTGGGAATCCCTGATCTAGGGTATCATAGGAATTAGTCTTAGACTAATTCTAGCATTCTTTCTTGTTTCTTCTATTTTTCTGATTCTGCTACTTCCTTTATTGCTATAATTGCTTATATACACAAGACTTTACATCTCAATGCCATTTTTTTAAATGAACTTGTATGCAAAGTGATAAGACATCTAGCGAACTAAGCAAACTTTCATAATAAGCCAAAAATTGAGTATAAACAATGGATTTGGACAAGTCCTAATTAGCCAGGGTGAGCCTGACCCTCAAAGAATGCGGACTGCCTAACTTTTGATATCAATGAAATTTCGAAAATAACAAAAACAAAAAATAATAAAGAACATGTTCCAAAACGAGAACATTGTAAAAAAAATTTTGGAAAAAGTGAAAGCAGAAATTAATAAAGACTTCTACACAAATTTATGAAAGTAGCTGCAAATAGTTCTTGGTGTTCCTGTGAGATCGGCCAGTTGTGAACGGAGCTTTCCGCTACGTGTCGAGTTAAAACTTTTTTTAGAGCAACTATAGGTACTTCAGGAAAGGTTTTCAAATATGACACTACTAATCATTGAAAACAACAAAATACATAATTAAAATCAAAGTAACAACGCAACAAGTGCTAAATAAGTTTGCAGAAAAAAACAGGTGATTAGTGCTTAATTAAAAACGTAAATAATAATTCTAAAATATACATCTAACTTTAGTTTTTGAAACGAATGCAGATGTTATAAATACTGGGCATTATGTAGGGCATCACTATCATATCCCAGTTTCGTGTATAGAACTTGAGGATTCTGATTTATTTTCCTTAATACGTGACAGTAGGAAAGGAGGGGAAATGGAAAACAATGGTCTCTGTTAAACGGTACCAGTTTCTTCTATTTTTCTTTTGAAATCGTGAAAATTTTATCTTATTTTTCAAATAAACCTAATTCCTATTATTTAAAAAAAATTAAAAGTGCGTCGGATGTTTGTAGTGGACTGGACTGGATTGATTAGGATGAAATAAGAAAACGCACTTTCACACAATTCGTCAATTACATTATGTGCAAATCTCTTTTCACAATAATTTACATGTGTGACTAAACTGAAATTAACAAATAGACAAGTGAAAAAGCTAGAATTGGTCTAAGACCAATTCTTATGATATCCTAGATGAATGCCCGTATGAAATTTCGTATGGGTACCCATTTGAGCAATTTTGATTTTTGCAGTGGTTTTTCGCATATATTTCTAGAACGGTTCGTCGGACAGAAAAAATGATTATAACCAATTTTATAGGATTTCATATTCTGAAGAAGTTTTTAGTACAATAAAAATGTCTTGGACTGATCGTTTTCACAGTATACATAAAAAACCTAATTTTTTATATGGCAACACCAAGAATGGGTTACCCGATTTAGTCCATTTTTGAAATTTTATTTGCTAGTACAATGAAAACACCATGTACCAAATTTCAGCTCTCTACGGCGACTCGTTCTCAGGCAGTGTTCAAATATATAACGGAAAACGAAATTTTTGTATGGCAACCCCACGAAGGAGTTGCCCGATTTGTCTCATTTTCGAACTTAATTTTACTTTTTTTTTAAAGTCCGTGTACAAAATTTCAGCTCTCTAAGTGTACGCGTTCTCGAGTTATCGTGCGCACGGACGGACGGACGGACATGCAAAAATCAAAATAACTTTTAATATTATGCGTGGGTGTCCAATCCATTTTGCTCTACCATCATTATTTCGAGGTGTTACAAACGGAATGACAAACTTAGTATACCCCTATAGATTTCATCTAGGGTATAAAAAGGAATCAAGTTTTTATGTCCTAAATACTCGTCGCCGCCGTTGGTCTCGATTTCATGTGTTACGGAAGCATATGACTTAGTAGCTTGGGTGAAGTCCTGTCTAACAGCCGAAGATGATAGCTCATATGCAAGGCGGTACGCTAGTACACCTTGGCTATTGGCTGAGAGTGTGGAGTAGGTCACACGAAAAACCTGCCGCTGTCACGCATCATTTTGCAAAAAAATAATCGTGCCTACACAATCCAGACGAAGCACACAATCGGTCATGAAGGGACCCTTTACACCACTTACCTGTAAATAATACGTGGACTTGGTGGACAGTCCTCGTGCTATTCCCCCAGCCTCCTAATGACATTACACGAATTTTTATACCCTAGATGAAATCTATAGGGGTATACTAAGTTTGTCATTCCGTTTGTAACACCTCGAAATAATGATGGTAGAGCAAAATGGATTGGACACCCACGGATAATATTAAAAGTTATTTTGATTTTTGCATGTCCGTCCGTCCGTCCGTCCGTCCGTGCGCACGATAACTCGAGAACGCGTACACTTAGAGAGCTGAAATTTTTTACACGGACTTATAAAAAAAAAGTAAAATTAAGTTTGAAAATGAGACAAATCGGGCAATTCCTTCGTGGGGTTGCCATACAAAACTTTTGTTTTCCACTATATATTTGGAGACTGCCTGAGAACGCATCGATATAGAGAGCTGAAATTTGGTACATGGTGTTTTCATTGTACTAGCAAATAAAATTTCAAAAATGGACTAAATAGGGCAACTCCTTTTTGGTGTTGCCATATTTTTTTCTGTCCGACAAACCGTTCTAGAAATATATGCGAAAAACCACTTCAAAAATCAAACTTGCACAGCAGGGTGAAAGTACGAAATTGCATACGGGCATTTATCTAGGGTATCATAAGAATTGGTCTTAGACCAATTCTAGCTTTTTTACTTGTTTTCTTTTATTTTTTTCTAACAAGCAGAGTGAGAAACTTCTTCCCTTGTCGAGCATTCAAAAGAGAATAAAATGTCTGTCATCCGTCGCTTTTTCCACTTTCCATTAGTCATTAGTACTCCGATCGGAGTATTTGTACTCCGAAATCTAATAGCGTACTCCGGTACTACTCCTTTAATAAAAGTACTCCGTTTTGATATTAGGTAGGCCATTTCATTTTTCAAAGTTTAAAATCATTATTTGAAACTTTTTTTTCACCTGTGAGTTAGGACTGAGTTGAATAACTATGCATGGTACATATTGCAGTTTGAAAGGACGGTTTGGTAGTGGTACTACGTTGAGATATACCAAATTCAATCAGATCAGAACAAATTTCTAATTGAAAAGATGGAGAGAACAGTATAAAGTATTTCAAATATGAAATGTCATTTATGTCATTGTCATTCGTTTCTCTGGCTTGGCTTGTGTAATATTTTGCTGTTATGCTGGCTGTCGCTACAGCGTAGTAATTCTGCAAATGTAAATCTCGAAGAATTTAGAATTGTAGAACTTAATTTTAAACTGTAATTTTAACCGTTCCTTTGCTTTCTCGTAAAAGTTAAGTTTTGCCTTAAGACCGCGCTCAAATCCAAATCCGTTGAACATTTTTCATGGAAGGTTGAGTTTAAGTCCTAAAGTAGAGGAACTAATTCATAAAAAAAAACTACTTCAACGACAAGAGATACAAGAAATAAGTAAATAATGTAATGTAAAGGAATATTACATCGTATAAACTTTAAAGATCCAGTACTAAAAGCAGTTGCAGGAATCGATCCAAATTTTTTAACTTCAAGCTTAATACCTTCAATCACAATTTTCACGAACCTTAATGTTCGGAGTGATATCGATGCGTTAGATGAAGAATAGCATCTAATGCATACTCACTATTATTTGAAGAATAATGTAACTAGATTTTTAATGTTAAAAATGCCCTACGGTAGAAAATGTTACCCAATTCGGAAAAATGTATTAGCTGCCTTCTGTACCTTTCACATTCTCCGCAAGTGCGGAAAGAAGTTTTCGCCGGTCGATCAATCTTATTAAAACTAAAACCAAAATTCAATTGAGGTCAAAACTGTAAATTCCAAAACGTTATTTATATTATAATAAAAACAAGGACAAAAGCTAGAATTGGTGTTATTGTCAGACCTATTCTTACGATACCCTAGATGGATGCCTGTATGTATGTAATGTGGTTTTTCACATATATTTCTATAAAGATTCGTCGGGCCGGCGTAAAAATAGGTCTGTTTGATGAAAACCTCGGGTAAACCCCGGGCTACACCGGGCTATACTATCTTGTTTTTAAAAAAAACCTGGGCTACCTCGTGCTTACACTAAAAATTTCTCGGGGTAATAGTTTGACAGGTGTCACTTTAGAACTGTTTCTTGCAATTTGTTGTTGATTGGGACATATAAATTATTTCTTGAGCCAGAAATAAGCATAAATTAGTAGAAAAGAAATAGAAAAATAGCTAGAGCACATTTTATTTGTATTCACCCATTTTATAAATAACTTTTTACAATTAATTATATTCAGGAGAACTGTCAGAGAAATGTCATTACATTAGATTTACCCGGTGTTTTAAAAACTTGTTCGATAAGTGCACAAAGCCCCGGGTAAATTTGGGGAAAATTTACACGGTTTTCATCGAATGTTATAGGATTTTCAGTACGATGAAAACATATAGGACAGATAGTTTTCACAGTATATAAGTAAAAAATTACAATGTTCGTATGGAAACACCAAGGAGTTCTACGATTTAGTCTATTTTCCTATTTACTATTTTTATGAAAACGCCCCGTGTACAAAATTTCAGATCTCTCCCGCAGACGCGTGAAAACGAAATTTTTGAATGGCTATTCGGTGACGTTCGTTGTACTCTTTATATAAAAACAAGCTGTGTTCTTTTGTGTACCTTGTTCTAGAACTCCCATAGAGAAAGCAAATTGTTCTGTAGTTTGAAGCGAACTATATGTACTGCTCGCTTCATTTATTAGTCTTCTATGAAATTTTATTAGGCGTTCTTTTGTGCATCTTTTGTTCTGTCCTGTTCTGTGGACACAAAAGAGCACAGCTATTATATCTACATTGTTTCAACTACATTAATCGCGGTTTATATGCTGTTCTCCGTTCCAGTTCTATTCTCCATGTACGAAAGTCTTTGTCAGGCCTTGACCAAATTTTGAAAATTGAATTGGTTTAGAAATACCGGACATATGAGGTAACACCCATAACAAAAATCAGTCGAATAACGGATAACTTCGTCTTTTTGAAGTCGATTAAAAAAGGAGATCAATGATAGCAATCACTTTTACTGGATTCTTAAAGATCTCATAAAAAAAGAACTCGAGAAATTAAGATATTTTTCAACTATGGATGACTAAATACGTTCGACGAAAAAAGGCAAGAGCAGTTCGTTCTCCACTAAAATATTTTTTAGAGTTGAGGTTTTTAATATGTGTTATTGTTTTTGTTATCTTCATGCATAGGAAGGAATTTTTAATACTCTCAGGGCTAGCAATGCCACTAAAACAAAAAACTTTTAATTAAATTTTTAATTTGAAAATTATTTATATTAACAAAAATTATAAAATTTTAATTTTGTTAGTCCTGTACTCCGTTTTTTCCGAAAGTACTCCGCTTTGACAGCAAACGATACTACTCTTGAATTTTTCCAAACGACAGCACTGCTTATACTAACTGATAAGCGATGTACCATGCTTCTCTGTCTTCGAGTGCTCATTAACATTCAACGAGAGTATTATAATAAAGAATGAGAAACAATTGAGAACAGTTCGCTGTTCCTCTGGCCTCTAACATCGGAACCTCTAAAATGACTGCCATATCTCAAACTTATTAAAATCGCACCGAATCTACACACGTACCTACATTTGCAGTGGAAATTATGTTTTTGAATTTAGATTATGTTTCTTGCGGGCTCTGTAACTTATAGACTCTCAGAAACTTTATGGTTGTTTTAAACTATGCAATTTCATTGACTCTAGATATTATATCAACATGCTATCTTGTAAGTACTCAGAGCAATGTGTAAGAAATGTCGATCAATGCCTGGGAATACTCATGAGCTGGTATACTCCACAAACAAAAAGTTTATTAGTGGCTATATAAGAAAGTTCGCAATGACAGTGAACATTGCCCTTGACATGAAGATCAAGAGAAAGGACATTGTTATCCTTTCGGATATTCAGGCAGCCCTGATGTGGCCCTCGGATAACTGGGGGACTGCAGGTCGTCTATGGCTAAGTTGTGTATCCACAACAAGGTGTCCCTTCAGTGGGTTCCTGATGGTGATATGGGGATCATGTCGAATGAAAGGTTTGACCTTTTAGTTAAGATTGGCTCTAATGTTTCGTTCCTCGGACCGAAATCCGCCGTAGGCATTGCCACCTCTAGTATCGGGATTTTCATCAATGCGGATGTTCATAGGAAGCATCAGCAGAGATGAGCGAACCTGATTATTTGCAGGTGCACAAAACTGCTTTTCTTGAAGCTCCCAATAGGAATATTTCTGATTTTCTCTTGGGACTCGGAAGGAAACAATGTAGAACTGTGATTGGCATCATCACCGGCCACAGCCTCGCTTCACGCTCATCTAACAAGGATGGGAATTGTTGACAGCCTTGAGTGTCTGTTCTGCCTGGATGGAGAGCCTGAGACAACCGAACACTTTGTGTGTACTTGTTCGGCCTTCGCCCGGAGCAGACTGGATACTCTAGGTTCTGCCCTCCTATCTGTAGAGGAGTTGAAAAATCTTAATAACCAAGACCAGATGCGCTTTATTTAGAGAACACGAAGATTTTGGTGAATGGCCTTCTAGCAGGACAGTACAATAAGCCACTCTGGTCGCCGTTCTTGGGATCTCTCGCCTCCCGCATTTAAAAAAACAATTGTATGAAAGTTGGAGGCCTGGTACTCCCCAGACAAAAATCCTAGTTACGCCAATGGCTGGATGGTTGGTGTAAGCGGCGAGCATAGCCCTCTCTAGCCAGAGCTCCAAATTAGCACTATTAAGTAGCACTGTTGTGATACCACTACTCATGTCACCTGCAGCCAATGGAAGTTGAAGGAGCTAGGTAGGGCTGAGTAGTATGTATATGGGAATGGTATATAGAAGTCTTAAATCCAACCTGTGGAGTTTTGGAAATGAATTATTCCTTTTAAGTTTTTTTTTTTTTTCGAGATTTTCTTAAGATCATCTAATAAAAACTCACCCAGAGTACAGTGCCGGACAGGTCCTAAAAATGGGAATTTTTTCTGATAGAATTTTTATTATCCAGATATAATAAGATGTCAAGCTTTCTTTTATTTCTTTGCTATCTACTCCAGAGTCTGTTCTCAGCATGAATGTTTTATGAAAATAAATGCTCGAGACAAACAAAAAAACAATTCCGGCAAATAGTGGAATCCCGGAAATTTTCCAGGATTTTTCAAATCCGATATTTTGAATTCATATTGTACACAATCCGTGATTTTTGTTTCCAACATTTTGTACTCAAATCAACAATTCATATTTACACCAACTAACTACTATCATCAATATTGGTTGGTAGGTACCTTACCTACCTTACCCAATCATTATAATTAGAGCGCGCATATGCGCGCGCATCACAACACAAATGAAACGACAACGACAACGACTTCAACTCAATTTAATTGTTGTGAGCGCAATATCTATTCGATTTAATTAGCCTTTATATAATGGACTGACTTTTTCTCCACCTTCGATCACTAATTGAAAATCTTGTAACTTTTGTTCAGCCGTCGCCATCGTCGTCTTCGTCGTCGTCGTCGTCCGAAAGTTAAAAGGATCAAGAACAAATGCGCACGCAGCTTAAGATCAAAAACAAGAAATTGTTCGACAAGAGAAGAATTGAATGTGCGCGCGGTGAAATTCTTTGGTTCGATAAGTCACGACCGGTGCACGATCCTCTTTATCTTATAGCTTTTATAGTATATGTACAAAAATCTATGTATGTGTGTATATCTGTATACGTATATATGGTATCCGTATAATATTCCCTTTACACTTTGTATTCGTTTATTTAATTTGTGATCAAAACATTTTCATGCCTTCAATTGATTTGGTAAAAAAAAAATAAAAATTAAGAAAAAATTCAAAAGGAGTCGTTCAGTTCGTTCGTTGAGATAAAAATTTTCGCGAAGGGTAAAGAGAAAGACCGCCAGACACAATGCTTCCGTGCATTCCTCTTAAACATTTCTCAGATGACCATGATCGAAGACGATCCTCTGATGAAGAAGGTAACCGGAAAGAAGTATAAAAACTGGGAATATATATATTGGTACGAAGAGTGCTCCTCAGTATAGGGGGAGAGGGGTCCCTACTTATATATTTGAAGCCTGTTTATTGGATGATCAGAAGAGAAGTTTACATGCAGCACTTGTAAATGCAAAGAAGCTCAAAGCTTGTGCGCTGTAACTAGGAGATTATAAACAGAGTCAAAGTAATCCGCCTCCCAAGATCATCAAATTGTCCGAGGATCCTGTGCTCTTTTACTAGTTGATCGGTTCGTGTGTTTTTTGTTTTGTTTTTTGTTTTTTTTTTTTTTTACTTTTGATCCGTAAATCTTACTGATTCTGTTTTCGATATTGTCCACGACAGAAATGGCGGGGGAATAATTTTGTTTTATTCCCCAGGGCTCCTTGTATTGTATTGTTGTGTACGATTGCCTTCTATAAGATGCATCAGAAGGCGAATGAATGCGACTGAATTGTTGGTTGTTACTTCTGCTACCTTTCAGCTGTAGTAAACGTGATTTTCGCAAAACATTTCTTTTTTTTTTTTACTTATATAGGACGGCTTCGATAGAATGTTTGTAGCCTCCTCCGATTTTTCTGATATGGTTTATGGGTAACACGACATCTCAAGGGTATCAAGTGCACTCATCGGTCTCAACTGAATCCCTAATTAGGTGGAATTTCTAGAGGAAATTCCAATGTGAATTTTTCACTGCGATAACACAAAGTCTTGTTTGAATTATATATGATTTCAGTTTGAGTGTTAATTGTGTGAATGAAGATTTGGCTTGGGAAAATCGATTGGGATTTATTTTTACAAAATATTCTAAACATAAGGACGATCTTCAATTGTGTGATTGTTGATCAAAACGCGAAAACTAACCACACATTTTTGTGTGCATAGAGTATAGTAACACAAAGATAAAAGATTTTATTAGAAAATTCTTTTCAGTCTGGCTGCCGTTTCTTGACTCTGCGAACCTTTCAATTACTTTTTACAAGATATCCATGCTTAAATCTAAGATCAACTTCAATTTGCATGGTCGATTGGTTTTCTCTTTAGTACCTTTACCTTTAGATATAGCTACTGCAATAGATTTTCTAACTATTGCCAAATCGTGACTTTGTCCCCAAGGCCTGATAACAAATAGACAGACAGAAGAACCTTCTGTTCTACATTTATATATCTACATTCGAACGCAATTCTAAAGCCTGAAGAGCACAAGTATAAAATATGAACGATCCAAAGTGATATAGACCTTCCTTGCACGTGCGCAGCTGGTGAAGATCACCAGATTCACAGCTAAAAAATTCTCAGTTATAAGGATAGGAAGAGAAAAATGTGCACGCGCATGAAGCATTCGCTTTTGTTGGATAGATTTAATAAAACCAAAACGACTCGATGCAACCAACTTGAATAATACTAACAACAACAAAAACAACAACAAAATCGATAAAATCCTGGGCGGACATCTTTTAATACTGGTTCGATGCTAATTCCAGCTAGGATCATGAGATAAATAGTCCCGGTACCGTGGAAGATCAAGTGGAGCAGAATAGAGAAACAAAGAGCCATAGAAGATGTTTAATGAATAGAGGATTACATATATGTATGTAAACGCGAGCATAGCATATATGTAGGTATGTACACAAAGTCAACAGAATGGGAGTACCTATGTAAGTAGGTCTGCCCTGAAAAACTGAAAAATGGATGGACACTGTCTTGAAGGGGCTACTATACTACTTTCAAAGTCGTGACTAAATTTACTCTTTGTTTGGTAACAAAATTCAACTTGAATTGCGCCAGTTACGTGCACAGGCTTAAGACAGTAACAACAATAACAACAACAACAACAACATGAAAACCAACCGCACAATTCTCTTATGCCGATAATGTTTGAAATGATTTTATGCGCTCTCGTTGAATTATTTCTTTGTCCATAGAGTCTAGATTCTATCGAGTGATTTGAATGCATAATTTTACGTATGCGCGTGCATATAATAAATAATATAAAAAATTTATTTATTATTTTTTTTATTTTTGCAGGCATGCAAAAAAACATTGTCCAATTGGTCAAGAATTTCAATGTCCAACGTGTGAATTTAAAACTCGAATACCAGGACATCTAAAACGGCACATGAGAATTCATACTGGAGAAAAACCTTACAAATGTCCACACTGTGATTATTCTTGCAGTAATTCGGTATGTATTTTTTTTTAACAATTTTAATTGTAAAAAATAATTGTTGTTTTCTTTTTCTGTTGCAGGAAAACTTAAGGAAACATGTTCTTACAACATCTATTCATCCTGGAAAATTCTTCTACGAGTGTAAATTGTGCAACCCAGATGCGATCTTCAAAACAAATTTCCATAAAGAGTACAGAGCACATTTGGTTTTATCGCATCGAATTGAAAAGACCTCTGCTGAAAACTGTTCCTCGTAAATATTTTTGTTAGATATAAAAAATATTTTGAAATATTGAAGAAAAAAAAAAGAAACTAATACAGGGATTGAAAATTAAATACTCCAAGCATATAGATTTTACCTAACTTATTCATGTGTGAGTTAATATAAACTATACCATCTCAAAAGTCGTGGGTTCGAATCCGACTTCAATTTTATTCTCTGTGCTTTATCGTTCATAGCGAAGACTTCAGTAGTTATTCTATGAGAGTTCTGATCAACTTTTTGTTCTAGAGATCTGACAGTTCTGGCGCACTTTTTGTTTCTGTGTCTGATCTTGGAGGCTACAATTTGACCTTGACCTTTGAAACCGGAAATGCCTCGTCTTGGTAATTTTAATTTGACCTTAATTCCAAATAGTCGACTACGTCACAGGGTATTCCTATCTGATTGATTGCCGTTTGCCTATCAGACCTGTTTGAAAAGCTGTAACACTGTTGTCAGACTTGTTCTAAAAGCTGTACGAAATCCCCTGTGACGTAGTCGACTAGTTGGAATCGAGGTCAACCAACCAACCTCCAAGGCCAGGCAGTGCCGGTTTCAAAGGTCAAGGAAACGTCAGAGGTCAAGGTCAAATTGTAGCCTCCAAGACCAGACACAGAAACAAAAAGTGCACCAGAACTAGTAGATTTCTAGAACAAAAAGTGGATCAGAACGCGTTGCTGTGAACACTGCACCCCATCTTGATGAATCCTCGCGGGCCCTATAGCCTCGCTTTGTTGTGCACGTACCCTAACACGATCAAAAGATCGTTTAGGTCGCAGTGCCCTTAGAGGCTGGATCTCAGGTACCTATCCACCGACCACCACCACCCTCTCCCTTTATAATAATAACGTTTAATAATTCTGCATAGCTCCATCTCGAATTTTCTAGCAACCCTATTTCTATCCCATAAAATTAAATTCGGCTTATTCTGACAACATCAAGTCCCCATCTCTACTCAGCACGGTTCGGTTTTTTTTAATAAGGCTAGGCAACGACCATTACGAATGGAATTTAGGAACGCTCAGATAAATCTAACTGAGTGGAAAAAAAGTATTGGTAATACATTTATGTCCAGTTTCACAGTCTGAGTTTAAACCAAATATTTAGTTTAAACTCGACGAATGAGTTTCACAGTTTGGCTTAAACCCCGGTTTAAACTAGAGTTTAAACCATGCCCTTCCTCGGTTTAAACTCAAGATAATTTTATTTTGACAGTAGCATTGCTTTTTTTGTATCCAGAAAATAATTTCATCATGGATTTAGATTTAGACATTTCTAGCGATGAAGAAGATTTTTTTGAGTTAAATTTACAACTCTGGCGACGACTGAGAGTAATTAGAAATCGGCCAAATCATTTTAATTAGTGGGACGACGTTGATTTTTATGCTAGGTTCAGTTTAAGTAAAGAACTTTGTCACTTTGTCTTCGAATCTATTCTTGTCCGTCTTCTTGCGCTCTATTATATATCTTTTTTTATGCACTAAGGAAGGCAATAGCTCAACTTCACTTATGCTAAAAGTTTCATCCTTTTTTATTGTTGGCATATTTAAAATTAGAAAATATAACTACACTTTTTTTATTTTTTATTTCTGATCCGTTTACTTTTTCCGATTGACAGATTGATTCATTGCAAAATTGCTTCACAATGGTGGCGATAACTAATTTAATTCACAATTTAATCAGTACTACCAACGTTACTAAAAGAATGCACTGTGAAACCCAATTTGGTTTAAACTACGTTTAAACTTGGAGGGTGGTTTAAACTAAACCTTGGTTTAACCTCGACTGTGAAATTGGCCATTAGAATATAAGCACTAACGGTGATTCAAAATTTCCCATGGGTTCGAGACTACATTTTTTTTTCGTTGAAGCTGAAACATTTTATCAGGGTCAGGTAGATCAATTAGATTTGAATATTTTTGAAGGTTTGAGGTTTGGGATGAAAAAAATACAGATGATAACAATCACTACCTACGTAGACAAGGAGGACATTTCAACTTTTGCTCGGAGTAAACGATTGTAAAATCAAAATGCATTTTTTCTGAATATCTAGAACCAATACTATAAAATGTATTTGATTGTCCGGATTGTGTTATGGTTGCAGCGTACACGGTGTACTACCCTGCTACTTTCGACTTCACTGTACAACTGAAAGTTGGCTGACAGTTTAGGCACGGTTCCGTGAACTAAAGCTGGAAGAAAAATTGTGGCCCGCGAGAAAAGAAAAAGCATTCGAGGAGGTGCCAACATTGGATGCGTGCGTTCACCGACAGAAAAAAAGCGTGGAAAAAGTGACTTTTTGTCACTACCAAACGCTTTCGTGCGCTCACTGAGCACGAAAAATGACAGATAAACGCTACTGAAACACTTCCTTTCACTTTCTTCTGCGTTCACTGAGTCGACTGAGAGTGACTTGTATCGCATTTTGGATAGTGAAATGTAGTGAAGTGATATATGTTGCCATGGATACGGATGGAAGGACGACAACAACATGGCAGCCTTGCGAACATATTTTATTATTTTATGTTAAAAAATTCAAATTCTAAAAATTCAAAGTTTTTAACACACTACGCTACGCTTTCTTTCATTCACCGTAGCAAAGTGTGTAGCGTAGTAACTGTCAAAGTAATTCTTTTGACATATGTTTACTACGCTACGCTAACACTACCTAACACTACGCTACAAGACGCTATCGTGTCGGTGAATTAGATTGACAGCCATTTTTGAAAAGGAACTAAGAGTCGTTGGCCGAGTGGCTTCAGTTTCTATCGAGAAAAAGTTTGATTCTGCGGTGTGCGAAATGGGTATTTTTTTTTTTAAATAAAATATAAAAACAAATTTTCATTGAAAGCAAAAAAAACAAAATATTAGAAAAAAAATAGATGGAGTCGGTGCAAATGCATATTGTGGGATGCTAAGAAAAAGGGCAAATTCTCATCTATAAAAATCATTATCATCGGCAAAGAAAGTATAAAAAAAAAACCTTTTCTGCTAGTGAATAACATATTTAATTTGCCATAAATTTGAGACAGAATTCTAAAATACTCTACGTGACAGAAATTTAAATATCGGGAGAAATTGATGAAGACCGCCTCCTCGAGGTTAGGGGCTGCAAATTCTGTTATCCGAAGGCGTGCATCTGCAGCCAGGGGGTTTCTTAAGTTATTATCTACAAGAGAGGAAATTACCACGAAAAGTTTCTGGACAGGAAGAAACACTCTCACAGCATAGGTATTCAAATCCCCTTACGAAAATAGGAAAAAGAAAAAAAATCAAAAACCATAGAGAAAGGATCCCCTCGGAATAACCAAGTTCAACTACTATAAATAAGAATGCTGGCGGTATAGCAGCTCCACCTCGGCACGATGACACCGTCATTCATGTAGGTACTCCTTTGAACTCAATCATAACTCTAGACATAGTAATTATACAGTAGAAGAGGTCGGGTTAGATTAACGTGGTACCAGCCAAGATTTTATCTAATTTAAAATCAAATTTTGTCCCGTAGCAGCTGCACAGCGGAGCATCTCGGAGGCTCTGCAATGGATCTCCAACAGTAAAAATGTGAGTTGCCCTATTTCATGTTATTTTTATTTATCATTATGTTTGGTTGTTATATATTTATTTATATATATTGTTACGTGCAACATAAAGAGACAACTGGTGACATCTATTGGAAATGGAGAGTAAACAACTTCAGGTTCAGAGAATCGATGATGGAATCTTCGGGAAGGCTCAGGAATAGAATAGTCAAGAATATTCAGGAATAGAACACTCCAGAATAATCTGGGGAGGAGTTTCTAGGGTATAAATATAACAGTTGTCACCGGCAGCAATAGAGTCCTGAGACATTTGTTTTCGAAGAGAACTTGGAAGAAACCGAAGCTGAAGAAGACCCTGCGATGAAAATGGAACAGCTTTTGAATACTTTAATGATCAAAATGGAAGCCCGTTTTGATGAACAGAAGAATTCTCTCGAAGAACAAAAGAAATCTATTGAAGCTCGTTTTGATGAACAGTAGAATTCCAATGAGGAACAAAAGAATTCTCTGGAATCCCGTTTAGATGAGCAAAAAAAAATCTATGGAAACCCGTCTGGACGAGCAAAAGGATGCTTTTGAGGAACAAAGCAATTCTCTGAAATCCCGTTTAGATGAGCAGAAGCAATCTATGGAAACCCGCTTGGACGAACAAAAGAGTTCTTTGGAGAATTGTCTAGAAACTCGTTTGGAGGAACAGAAAAATTTCCTGAAAATCTCGTTAGATGCACAAAATTTGAAAATTTAAGAAATCGAGCAGGAAAAACAAAACTTTACTGAGCAGCTTGACAACCTTAAAGCAGATATGGAAAGGATGAAGCATCGACAACCTTGGCACGAAGGAATTGAAATATCCGGTGCAGGTAGAATGAAACCTCCAGTATTTGATGGACAAAATTCGTGGCATATCTTCAAGAGACAATTCGAGGCAGCTTCAGAGGTAAGTGGATGGAATGATGAAGACGAAGCTATAGCTCTGGTATTAGCACTTCGAGGTCCTGCATCAGAACTCTTACAAACTGTACCGATTGAAAATCAACGTGATTACTCTACATTAGTACAGGCGATAGAATTACGTTACGGAGATGAACATATGCAGCAAGTATATCGCCTACAGTTGTGCAACAGGATTCAAAAACATGGCGAATCACTACAACAATTGCAGGCAGATGTAGAAAGATTAGCGCATCTTTCATACTCCAGCGTAATTGCGGATTTTCTCAATGAAGTGGCGACGGAGGCAGTTGTGAACGCTATTGCAGATCAAAATTTACAACAAGTGTTAAGTGCATAGCGTACGAATCCGCCAGACAAGCTTCACGGAGTGCAGTACGAGTGAGAGAAATTTCAGTAGAAGAATGTACTTGCAACAGAGTGCAATCATCACAGAGCCCGGCTTCACGTGGTGTCCTTCGATGCTGGAATTGTAATAGACCAGAGCGCCTTCAAAGAGACTGCAGAAAACGTCGCCGAGTGGAATTGCCAGAAGAAGAGAGGAAAGAAGAATGCCAAAGATGTCGAGCTGAGCAGCAGACTTGCAATAGATTGCAGTTATCACTGAGCACCCCTTGACGTAGTGTTCTTCGATGTTGGGATTGTAATAAATTGGATCACCTTCAAAGCGACTGCAGGAAACGCCGTCGAAAGGAATCAACAGAAAAGAAAGGGAGAGAAGAATGTCCAAGTTGACGAGCTAGAGAGCAAACTATTCTTAGGGAGACTAGAATCCAACTTTATGGCTTTGAGAGCCAACACAGGAAACGCAGAAGCCTTGGTACAATGTCAATGCGAACCTGAATGTAAGCATTACGGCTGGGAGAAAGTAAATGAGAAAACAGCTACTATACAGTTGGTAAATGTGGAACCATCAACAGGTTGGGACATCGAGAGTTTGCGAAAAGCGCAACGAGAAGATCCGGACATATCGCCTATTCTTGCTTGGAAAGCAGACATAGAAAAACCAGAATGGAAGGATATTTCGAGGATGAGTGAAAAGCTGAAAAGCTACTGGGCTCAATGGAATTCTCTTCATGTTGAACGAAAGTGGGAAGCACCTAACGGTAAATCGTTCCGAATGCAAATAGTCGTGCCGGCATCAAAGGTCAACGATGTTCTAGGTAAAATGCATCGTGGAACATCTGGAGAACATTTGGGAGTGAATAAAACAATTTCTAAAATACGAGAAAAGTTTTATTGGTTACAAATGCGGGAGGATGTAGAGAAGTTGTATAGCAGATGCTTTGTGTGTGCTTCTTACAAAGGGCCGCCACGTAGCAGCAGACAGGAAATGTATAAGTGTAATGTCAGGGCCCCATTGAAAGGGAGAGCTGATGTACAGGGGCCCACGAGGGCAAAATTTGCAGTAAGTATAATAAGATGCGGACCCGCTATGACTTACGTGTAAGTTCAGCAGGATTCAATAAAGGTGATCTTGTTTGGCTATACAACCCGAACTGTAGTAAGGGACGTTCTCCAAAATCACAACAACAGTGGGAGGGACCGTATTCAGTAGTAACTAGAATAAACGACGTAGCATACAGGATTCAACGTGGTACAGGAGGCAAACGAAAAATCGTCCATCTGGATCGCTTGTGTCAATACTACGAGCATCAAGACCGTGGACCACCTGTTGTTCGGGACGAACAGTTTTAAGAAGGGGGCATTGTTACGTGCAACAGAAAGAGACAACTGGTGACCAGTAACGCACCCAGGATTTAGCTTTGGGGGCACCATAAGTGTCCCAAATCTTAAGAAGTCAGAAAAATTGGGCTCTAAAGTCGTGGCCTGCACCCATCTGAGCACTTAAGGACTGCTGTTGTATATTTAAAGGTTTTATTTTATTTTTTCGGACTTTGTAATAATATACAGACTATATTTTATACATAATTTGTAAATTATTTTCAAAAAACTGACATTCTGGAGGCGGACCGGTCCCGTTCGTCCCCCCTCTCGGTGCGCCCCTGCTGGTAACATCTACTGGCAATGGAGAGTACTTTTAATTCAAGTGGGACCTTAATTTCACTAAAACAAAAAACAAATCACATATTGCTGTATATGGATGGAAGGTCCATTCTGGGCGGTCTGGAAGCGATATTAGGTACGAGCGCTCTGCTTCGGATACTGAAATAAATTATGCAAGATTTTCCAATGGGTCGATGATAAACTAACCAAAATGAGGCGGGCACAGAGCATTGACAAGTAAATAGTTGCATCATTCTTTGGACGTCCTCTATACAGTTACATGAAAAATGACCAAGATAGGATATCAGGAGCTACTGAGTACTGAGCATTAGATGATGACTTATCCACCTTCTTCGCCCCCGACTTGGTACCCTGTGACTTCTTTTTATTCCCTTTCATAAAGGATAAGATGCTCAGATTGAGATTGAACAGCTCTCAAACGACGATGGAAGCCAAAGAAAATCTTATTTTGCAGGTGACTGCGAAACGATGGAATTAATTTGTTATGGTCGCATGTGGTCATCTCTTTAGACGAATGAAAATTTAAAAAAAAAACCGCACTAAGATGACCATGATTCGACAAGCTTAATTTTTACTAATTCCATATAGGTAAAATAAATCAATCGTCAGCAAATTCTCTGACGATTATGAGCCAAAAAAAATCACTAAATAGATGTGTATCCGTTCTTCAGCAATTTCATCGCCACCCGCCGTGTAATAATTTTGATCCATCATTCAATTATCTTGCTGAATCCTCCGAGAAATTTATCGGCTTCGGTCGTGTGAAAATTATAAAATTTTCACTGGTCCAATTCTACGGGATTCTCCAAGAAATTCATCGTCATCCGACGTATATGAATCTTAATTCGTCATTGGACTATTTTTCTGAATCCTCCGACCAATTCATCGGCATCTGCCGTGTGGAAAAATCAGAATTAGAATTAGAAAATTAGAATTAGATTAATTCTACGGGATTCTCCACCAATTTCACCGGCATAGTAGCCCAGTAGTAGTAGTAGCGTAGTAGCCCACAAGTAAATTCCCGGCTGTGTCGATCCGGAAGAGATACAAGTAGCTTAGACTATAATAAGTATTGAATTGTGTAGTCAACTAGAAAGTGGATCATCTGGAAGGCGCCTCTGCGTGGGATCCAAAGAAATAAACAGAGAGTATACAAAAAGGAGGTATGAGTTTTCATATTTAATATCAAGTATAGCAATGCATAAGAGTTTTGCTATACTCTAAGACGATCAACCTCTAACGCAACTACTAGGATAGTTAAGACAAGTAAATATCAGATATCGTTACCATTTTACTACTTTTAGTCGTGAATTCATGGAGTGATTTTATAAATGAGCCTGGTATAGGCCAAGTTATATAGAATACAAGGTATTCCCATTACGAACCACGTTCCGCCATTAGGTGACGTAACATTGTGAAATGTATAGGAAAGTATGGTACAGAGAACACAATACACTCTCTCCTCTCTCTGTCTTTCCTATAAAAATGTATATGTATACAGTAGTCACAGACTATCAGTTGGAATGTGTCAAAATTTTAATAGGAATACCTTGTCTTCTATATACCTTTGTATAGAGTTTGGTTAGGTTTCTCAGTGTAGCACCACTCACGAGGAGTAACCAAAAGAAGAGAAATGGAAATGTATTTAAATTCAGCATAGATTTGATCCATGTCAGGAACGACTCGTTGGCAACTATTTGAGGAAATATTAAACTTTTCATAATACTCGTAGATTTCCTGACTTTGAATACTTAGCATATAATAGCTGCGTTTTTTATCTCTCAACTTATATAGTGTTATGGTACCCAGACGGTTAGAACTTTAGAAATCGAGTATAGCATTTGGCATCAGCCACAGGGTTTATAGAATGAATTGTCCTGTGACTTGAGGGTGTTCCACATAAATGTAAGATTGACATATTTTTTCCAATAAAGTATCTAATTGTAACGTAATGGGTATGTGAGGCTATGCTTTTGCTTCACTCGCCGAGAGTCCTCTCCCTAATAAAGGTTGGTCCACTCCTCCGCTTTTCAGGTTTTATAGGGACATTGCAAATCACATGTTCGCGCCGTATCACAGAGGGGATGCGCAATGGCACCTGAGGACTGGAACACCAAGTTCTCACCAAATAAGCTAAAAGATAAGTGATTTGAAGAAGCAATCCCTTCTGGACTCCAAGATGTGTGCTTTGTTCTTTAATAAGGCACATTTGTTTTTTTTTTAATGGTGCGTGACAGCGGCAGGTTCTTCATGTTCACCTACCCCACACTCTCCACCAATAGCCTAGGTGCGCTAGCGTGCCGCCCTGCATCCAACGCTGTTCACAGATTGAGCTATCAGCTAAAGGGCAGTGACACATTAAAAGCAGAATCCAGTCGCACCCAAGATTTGGCTTTGGGTGGACCATATGTGTCCCAAGTCCAAAGGAGTCGGAAAAATAGGACTCAAAAGCCGCGTCCTGCGCCCATCTGAGCACTTAAGTACTGCTATTGTATATTTGAACGTTTTATTTTATTTTATGGGACTTTGTAATTACTTTCTGGGGAGGGACCGGTCCCGTTCGTCCCCCTCCTCGGCCTCGCCTCAGGTTAATTAATTTGTTATTTCGAACAAAATTAATTAATTTTTTCTCCATAGACAATTTGTTTTACACGCATTAACACTTCAAAAGAAAGGACGCTAACATTGAAATAAAAATATTAGCTCTCTTTTTATTGGCAGTACTGAGCAGAAGCAGAATTTTTGAGATTTGATAAACTTTCAACTTCTGCTTCTGCTGCTGCTGCTTCTTCTGCTTTCAATTTGTTAGTGCTCGAACAGTTGTATGGCTTCAGAAAATATTCTATTTCTTCTGTCGCTGCTTTCTGATTTTAATAGCTGTGTTCTGTTGTTTCCACAGAACAGAGCAGAACAAAAGATACACAAAAGAACGCCTCATACACTTTCATAGAAAGATTTAAATTAAGCGAATAGTACAAATAGTTCGCTTCAATCGACAAAACAATTTCTTCTCTCCAGTATTTGGGAGTTCTAGAACAAGATACACAAAAAAACACAGCCAATGTGTCACGGCCTTAACGCTGTTAGTCTGCACTTCACGTCCAACCCACTCACTCGCTACCATAACAAATTCTTTCAGGACTGGTACACAAGCGTATGCAAATTGTAATATAAAAGCGAATATGTCGAAAAGCAATTATAATATAAAAATAAAGAAATAAATCTAAAGTTTTATTTGCCATTTACAGAGTTTAAGATCGCAATTTGATCTTCGCATTTTCATTGTTACAAGCCAAACTTACTAAATACTTGTTAATTTTTGTCATAATTTTAATAAAATGTATGCGCACTTTTAAAACAAACGAATAAATTGAAAATTTACATACCCGTCTATCCGAAGCTTAAAAAACAGTCAACTCCGCACGCATTTCTCGATCCACAAACACAAAATTTTAATTGAAAAGTTCACACAATAAGTATTCTCGAAATCCATTTTGTGCAAGTCCCGCCCACAAACACAGAATTTAATGTTAAATAAAATTCTAAATAAACACTTAAACTTAACCATTATTGAAATTAAATTATTTTTTCCTCAATTTCCGGTACAATTCCAAATTTATAAGAATCCGAACCGAGCGCCCTCTTTGTTCATGACACTAAAAAATATATCAGAGATATACACCAAGTTTTATTATTTTCTATGTTTTCGATATTCTTGTCTTGCACTCCGCGAAAAAAACACCAAATCAGAAAACAAAATTCGAATTGCTTTTCTCTTGCAATGTTTTTAAACTGGAAAAAAACAACAACAAACGACTTACCGAATACCGAAAAAACTATTCTTTCGGAAAACAAATTTTTTTTCAACCCCCAACACCCTCCACACTGCACAACGCTGTTTACGCTTTTCTCCGCATGGGGTGTGGGTGCATCTTTTTCTACGCCCCGGATGGCGGCCGACGAAAATCGAAGCTGGCGGAAGTGACGCATTGGTTTCTGTCAACGGTTTCTGTAAACGCCGGGCGGTGGAAAATCTATTGGTTACAGTTGGCGTGGCGACCGTTTTTGCTTTTCTACGCTCCGAAAGGGGGCCGACGAAACACGAAGCTGGCGGAAGTTGCCGACGCAATTTTAACTTCTTGCAGTAGTAGTGTATTTATTTGCTGTTTTTTCAAGCCACTCGCCGATTTTAAGTAACTTTAGTAGTAGAAATGTTTTCTAAGCTGTAATAGAATAATCATTTGTAGCTCATTTTAAGTTCTTTATAGTAGTAGAGCTATCGTAGAATCGCGAAACAGACAGCACTTCACTGTGTAATAACAAAAAAAAAAGTAAAAGGTAACAAGAAGAAAAGTCAGTTTTTGACTTGACAGTCGTGGAACAGAACTCGACTGGAGTGAATTTATTTTGTGAAGTGAACGCAGTGTGGTATAAAGTAAAAGCGAAAATAAAAATGTCGAGTTGTTTGTGTTTATATTTATTGTATTAATGCATGAAAAAAAGTGCAATTTTTATTTAAGCCTATAATTTTTAAATTTATCACATTAAGATAAAAGTGGTGAATTTGTTTGTTTGTTTATTTGTTTCTTCAACTTTTGTGGTACAGTTTTGTTTCTGAGACTTTTCTCGCAGGGTCAACAATTCTTTCCTTGCCAAGTACCACCTACCTACCTACCTACCTGCCTATACTAGCTGCACTTAAAAATTAGTGTAGTGAAAAAATGGTGCAGAAATATCAATCGCCCGTCAGGGTTTACAAATATCCATTTGAATTGGTTATGGCGGTAAGATAATAATTTTTATTAATTAATTGATTATAATTATTTGCAAATTTATATTTTTGTTCTGTTCGATTGCTTTGGCGACGACGATGGTGGAGTAGTAGCAAAGCATTCAAGGCTTTTTAATGTCAGATTAAGGCACCCAGCCAGACCCAGTCCCCCAGTCAATATTTATCGTAACTTTTCCGCATATTTTTGCATCTATTTTCATTGTCACTCCATTTGGACTGTAAAAGGTTCTTTGTTTCGTTGTTTTTCTTTTTTCTTTTCAGAATAGATTTAAGATTGCATTTTTAACTAGACGTTGATTTATTATTCATTCTACGACGGAAGTATATTAATAATTGTCATTTAAATGAACGAATGTAATTCATTTCTATTTAACAGTAGTAGAGCAGGAAAACGGAAAAGAAAAACGTGCATATATGTAGCACTATATACTCTTGCATAAAAAACAACACAGCTGGTTCTGTTGCTCTGTTTAACCCCATGATCGCGTAATCAGCTGGATTTTCTTCTTACATGCATAATATGTACATAGGCATATATGATTCGGATTTGAAGACACTTGGATTGGCTGTTCACGGCAACCATATGAAAAAAGAAAACACAAAAACCAAAAGGAAATTATTTAAAATGTTATTTTGCATTCTTATCTTTCGTAATTAGCTCGTGCTGTTCACAGAAATGGAAAGAGTCAGTGACTTCAATCGCAATCAATTTCGAAATGCTGTGGTCGCAGTTTTACTAATTGCGACAAAAAAATTAAATAGACTTTAGAAAACCCCTCTGCGTCCCAAATTCAAGAGTTAGCTAAAATTTGAGTTTTTTTTTAACCTCTTAACTAATAAGGAAATGTCTCATCACAAATTGCCTACTTTTCTTATTTAGATTATTTTATGAAAATGATTGTATTTAAGTTGTGTCGACAAAACAATAGCAAATCAGCTAAGTTCTAGTCTGTCTAGCTGCTGACCAACTTAATGATGATGAAGATGAGAAAATTTCAATGTTGTTATGTGACAAAATTGATGACGAATATTCATCTCCTGTCTATCAAATATTATTCTATAAATCTTAACGCCTTTGAGTGTACAGATTCCATCATAGAGATGAGATTGTCAGGCACACAGACAATTTTGCGAAAATATTTTTAGAATTTTGCGTGGGAGACTTACGTACCTAAACGACCTACATTTATATTCCATAGCAAAGATATTTTGTTATTTATTGGGAAAGTAGGTACATATCAAGTGATTTCTCTCTCTAATCTTGCAATTTTTTAAGAAATTCTTGAATTTCAATTTCAATTTAGCTCACACTCCAAATTATAATTAGTGCCTTTTAGCAGTTCATTAAAAAAAATTGCTTTGTAGAGTCATCCTATCCTGTCTTATCCTCACCCCCAATCCGCCAGTGATCAAATTGCGATTTTTAATTAAGTTTTGTTTTGATTTCACGGGGAAATACCTACCTTTGCGAAGTGTTTAAGGTTTTTATTTTGTTATTTAAATGTGGCATATTATCACTTTTTATTACATATTATTTATTTCCAGGATACCGATAAGGCCTTAATGGTGTTAAGCTGAAATTGTAATAGTATCACCGTATGTTATCGTTTCTCTTCCGAAATAATCGTCTTTCTGATGAATTTAAACAGAAAACTAGCAAAAAATTATAAAACATTGGCTTTTTTTACATGCTATAATTTTAGAAGAGAGAAGGGAAAGATAATGGAATATTATAGAACACACTAACGATTGCATGTTTAATAAATTTCAAATTATGATTATACTAGGAAGAATCATTCAGAAGATATGGGATGATTACTAATTCCTACAGAATAAGGAAACCATTTGGAATTAATTTAAATTTAAAAATCCCATTTTCCTCGTCGTGTTTTATTAAATCCTGCCCTAACTCTATTTCTTATTAAATTATTTGTCTAGGTAAAAAAAAAAATCAATAAATCTCTTTCATGTTTGTCAAAGCTCTAATTAAATTTCGAACTTAAACTTGGTGTTAACCTTGATTGAAAATTCACACGCAACTTGATTGTGTTGACCAGTCGAAATTGTATTCTAGCTTTGAACACATCAAGTTTAAGGCCTAGGAAACCTTTATTTTTATGAACTCTACAACTATATAACGGTGAATAGTCAAATTGAGATAGGCTGTAACAGCAGTCGTAAGACCTCGGAAATTTCATTTTATTCACCTTTTCATAAGTTCTAGTCAGGGCCGAATCTATGGGGAGGGCACGCAATAACAATTGCCCCGGACGCTAGTTTTAAGGGGGCGACAATACGATGGACTTCTAAGCTCATAACTAAGAATTAGAAAATTTTTTCAGACCATTCTTTCATACTTCAGTCTTCTTTCCGGAATCTAAAAGCTCCTTTGCTGACATCATACTTTGAATTGCGCTTATATTTATACACAGTCAATCAATTTACTGTCTATTAAATTTAAGTCTGTAAGCCTCTGTAAGCTAAATAAACTAAAAATTCCGCTAAATTCTCAAACTGTACCTTTGTATCATATATGAAATGATTTCAAAAATTGTACAAATGTAGTAAGTGGGCTGGTAACCCTATCTCGAATGTAGAGAGAATATAAGATAGTAAGCACAAGACCAGAGTTACCAGAAAACGTTTTTATGCCAGCAAAATTTTGTCATTTTAGCCGGAGTTATGGCCTTTGAATCCAGTTAAAAATCGGGTAAATCTTTTCAATATGAACGGCACTATGCTAGTATTCTTTCCCAGAGTTTTTTTGAAACCGTCTCAAATTTTAGTAGTTTTAAGGAGAATTTAAAGCAGGATTTACATTATGATGGCATGCATTTTTTGCAGAAATTATGAGGGAGATATTTTATTGAAATTTAAATGCTACCGAAACAATTACTGTAATACCTCACACGTACACTCCCCACAGTTAAATTATTAAATTGGAATATCTACATCAAAATCATCTTTAGTGAGTTTCTGGACGATGGCATACCTCCGAAATAATTTTAATACTTTCATAAAAAAATAGGCAATTTGATTAATATTTGCTATAAAATCAAAGCGTGTTGCCAGTAGTCATGTTCTGCATAAATTGCCTTTAAAAATTGCTATGAGTCAGGAAGTTTCTATAGAATTTAGAATCCTGTTGAATTAATTCGCATCACTTTCACAGATAATTACTTACTAACTTTCGTGAAATATTCCACAAACCAAGTACTTATTTGGAGCAAATGCAAGATTAGTGAAACTATCTTAATTTTTTACACCTTTATCCCGTTGAGATCCCAAGTTAAAATTTTAATATGATTTAGTGGATAATATAAAGTAAAAAAAAATTAATAAAATCAAAATTACGTCTTCCAAGATATTCAAGAATAAAGGATAAAATCATTATTTTTGATGTTCTTTTTCGCATATATTTTTGATATGCTATTTTTCTTAGATATCTTGAAGTCTTTGAAATGAGCCATATTTCACTGTCCTAGTATGAACAGAAAAATTTTTAAAGATAGTCAAAGCAGCACTTTTTCATAATTTTGAAAATGTCATAACTCGCAAAATGCGCAATGTATAAGAATTTTTTTTAATTTGTACTCTTGTTTTCACAAACCCTCGCAAGTATGTAGAATTTCAACAAAATTTGTGATGGTCATATCACACTTTTCTTGATTTTTTGGCCGATTGGTCATGGAATAGCTGTCACAGACGAGCTTTGCAAAATCTTACTTTTCTTAATACTATTAATTCATAAAACCCATATTTTTCTAGCTGACAGAAACCACCAATTTACCCCTAATAAAATTATTAGAATCCGAATTTTAATTCAAATGTAGTTAGACCTCTGTAATCTTTCTCATTTAAAATCCATCCGCCATGAAGTATAGGTAGTATTTTGGATTTTCTATTATAAAACGTATTGTGTCTTTACATGTGCATCCTCCTGTGCCACTTTTATGACTAGACTTACCAATTATTTTCAATTCGCAAATTTTTAGGTATACCTTTCTAAACTAATTAGTTATATCCTTTACAGATATGCCTCAGGACCTTATCTATTGTAACCATACTCTTGGAATTCATTACTAAATTTTACCTGAGCCTACTTTAGAACTGCGAAAATATCAATTTTCAAGACTTCTTAGAATCAATCTCAATTCCAAGGAATTTAAAATTCAGAGCTACATATTTTGACTTCCTGATGATTTTTTAAGCTGGTGACTGACTCTACCAACATGTGTTAGTTTTATTAGAATTTTGATTTATTTTCTAGTCTGTTGGATACTACAAAAACTATTGCCAAATAGTTGAAAGATTAACATCTTGTGGTATGATTTGCAAAAATAGATAAATTTAATTTATTTGAATTGAATTAATTTCATAATGATGCTATCAGCTCCAGCTGTTTTCCTTGCTGATTGAATGCCAGGTAATAGTGGAGCACTATTAAGAATTCTATTTTAAGGTATGCCGAAGATGATTCTTATTGGGATGTCATAAATATCAAAGTTTCCTGTCTTCATTATTTACCACGTTAAATTCTGTATGAAATATTTTCACATCGAAATGTAGCTCTAAATACATTTCTTTTGAAATTCCTTAAGCCTTAAATCCCCTGTGTGATATGACGGAGCTTAATGGAAAAATTCATCTTTTGTTTTTGACAAACACTGTAATTGGACTTGGATTACTCAAAAAGGGAGGAATAGAGGAAAATTACACGTATTAGAGAATCCCAATGGATTTTTACTGAGTAATATGTACGTTGTCAGTAGAATAAGGGTGTGCCCCTTTAGAGATCAAATCCAATAAAAGTTTTTCAAATTACAAATACAACTTCCAAAAATTACCTACTTAAAATATCCGAATCAAACGGTTCGTTGGTCCGTTTTGAATTATATCAAGTAACATACAGAAATATTTAAGGATAAAAACTATTGCATGCAGTTAAAACCCAGTTGGGCAGTTAATTAAAGCAAGATTGCGTGTGGATTAAATGTGGAAGTGACAAATGATTTAATTTAATTTGTTCCATCGCTTATCAGTGCTATGGAAAAATGATCTTTTCCTTCCCAGTAATTCAAAATGTTTTTTTTTGTTTTTTTTTCCTTCACCACTTTACTTCAGTTAACCAAATTATCTGAAATTAGACACTCACGCAAAGCCAATAATTATAGACAGTAGAGTATGTACTGTGGAGTTTTATTTGCAAGTAAAGTAAATGATTTGAATTGTGGAAATGTATTGATTTCTTAAAGTATCTTCGCATTTATTTCAACGCAACCAGTAACATATTGATATTGTTGATTTATTGTTGGGATAACGTTACTTTAGTTAGATATAGACATAACGTTTCTACACCAAATTGGTGTGCCTCCATACTATTCATTGTCATCAAAATATGGTCATATGCACTTTCAATTCAATTACACTATCAAAAATAGGATCATGAGCCTTATGAGATCTTTGGGCCTGCCAATAATAATAAATTCTTATAGATTTAGATAGATGTGTATCCACGCGACAGGATAACACCGATGTTTCTATGGAAAATTCTGGAATACGCCCTCGGGTTATATGTACTTGCTACTGCGATTTGTAAGATAATAGTGTTCGTAATCGCTAGAGGGATCGTAGCGGGTAAAAAAAACGTTCTAAAAATCTTTTTCAAGCGCTTCGATTGTGCTTCAGTTTCATATAAATTCTAAAATCGCATGTCCGCAGAAGTAAGCCCTTCCCTTTAGCTTCGTTATAATTACTTTTAAAGCACTTTGTGGGAAGCAGATTGATAGCTCTGCACGACTGCTAAGCTACAGTATCGGCACAAATATTTATCAGTGTTGTTGCTTTATGTACAGAAAATTAAATTTTGCGGAATAGCCGCGTTCTGCAACAGCACACTTTACAATTTTATTTACAGTCTTAACACTTTTCTACGTTTCAATCAACAAGTTTTTCAATTATCTAAAAAAAAGCAAACCATTTACTTTGAAACTAAACTCCAAATCATGTAATGGTACGTACGGCATCTACACGAGAAATCTTCAATTTCCTGGAATTTTAACAATAACTTCAAAACAAAATTGGTTAGATTGCTTCCAGAGAAGCACTTTTTTGGAAGTATATCAGTAACTTGATACAAGCGATTTGAATCTGCTTTGGAATTTTTCCCGTTGGGATATTAGGATTGAGGTCACAAAGACAATACCTGGGTGTTTGAAGACTTGGATGAATAAAACGAAATCATTGACAGAAAAAATACTTATTATGCGAGACTACTATGGATGTCATTATGTCAATGGTTATTAAACAAAATTATTCACTTTTACTGAAAGTCGTACAAAGAAAATTCTCCGATGTTTTTATACTGTAAAGATATACAAGAGTTGATTGATTCATTTGTCATATCGATTGTTATTCGCAAACATTATTGTATTGAAATTAGTGTTTTCAGAGCAGTTACTTTAGCATTAATTTTATTATTTAATTTTTTTTTAATCAGCTGAAATTTATTCGCCTTCCTCAAGCACTTATTCGCCTTTTCCGAAGCGATTTACACTTAGGAAAGCGGAAGAAATTAATATTTTTAACTGTTTGTTACAATTGCAACTTTAACACTTCACAATTCTCCATATCTATTAACTGTGAGATAATGAAAATTGTTCTGAAAGATCATATACCAGGTCAATACCTTTATAGATTTCATTCTAGCATCAGCTCTTAATATCACTCCATCTAAGGTTTGACGCATGAAATGTGCGATTGTCCCCTTATCGATGCATTTTGACACATTAGTTGTGTTTTAGTTTATTAACTAGATTGAACCAAAGCCATTTTTACACATGGGCCAGCTGAGCCTGGGCCCAGGGCTTCACCATTCATGGGGCCCCTGGCCGCTGTGATAGTAGACCAACCGATGATTAATTCTTCAATCAGTCAGACGACCTATTACAAGTTAGTTTAGCTATTAGAATTTGGCTACTGAAAGTAGACCGTCGAAGTTATTCGAACTACTATACATGACAACAAATTTTCATAAATACTTTTTAAACTTCCGGCATTTTTTCATGGTATGCTTTCAATAGCCAAACTCAATTTAGGCAGCTGTGATATGTGTATTTGTCATACGGATATGAAAAATATCAACGCTTTTGGATACTTCCGATTTGGAGCGAAAGGATGCTTAAAGAAAAATTTCACTCAATGTTTGATGAACTGCGATCCTATCCTGAACAATTCTCCGGATATTTCAGGATGAGTGTTGAAAGATTTGATGATTTACTACTACATATTTTCAGACCTGCTATAACTTATCAAAGTACCAATATGAGATCATCATCAACCCGAAGAGAGACTTGCTGTAACTCTAAAAAAAACAAAAAAAAAATAATAACTTTCTTCCTTACTTCTCCCAAAACAATGTCAGTCAAGGGGCGATAAAATGTTACCAGTGCGTGCACATTCATATAATCGTGAAGACGCGGTGATAGTTTCGTCACCTACCCAAAAGTTGCTAGCCAGAGTCACGTTACTTCATGTGCGCATTTAATTAGAGTCTATGGAATTGATCGTGGTGACAAAACAGTTACGTGACAAAGTCCCCAGTGCTCTATAGGCCTTAACATACTTTACGTTACTATTACTGTTGATAACCCGAAGTATCTTAGAAAATAATTTCTGTTAGGGGTCCCCCACTTGGCTAAAGACGGCCATGGATTGAACTTAACTTGTAAAAAAAAAAATTATTCGATTTTGCTGATTCTATTTATATCACTATAGAAACGTTAGAATAACCTTGAAACTGAAAACTCAAAATCTCTTAATATTAATGTTATCCAAACGTAAATTTCTTCATTAAATTAAAAACAAAAATTTAAGAAAAGAGCCATCTATGCATGGATGGATGAGAACGAGCTAGGTTACATGTTGTTGTTGTTATAGCCTAGATGAAATCTAAAGGGGCCTTTAAAAAAAGCACAAAGAAGTTCGAGAAGGGGACAAATCGGGCAACTCCTTCGTGGGGTTGCCATACAAACATTTCGTTTTCCACTATATATTTGGACACTGCCTGAAACCGCATTGACATAGAGAGTTGAAATTTGCTACATGGTGTTTTCATAGTAATAGCAAATAAAATTTCAAAAATGGACTATATCGGATACTGTAAAACGATCAGTCCTAGATATTTTTAGTGTAGGTACACTAAAAACTTCTTCAAGAATATGAAAACCTATAAAATTATATATAATCATTTTTTCTGTCCGACGAACCGTTCTAGAAATATATGTGAAAAACCACTGCAAAAATAAAATTGTTCAAATGGGTGACCATATGAAATTTCATACGGGCATTCATTTAGGGTATCATAAGAATTGGTCTTACACCAATTCTAGCTTTTTTACTTGTTTTTTAACTCAATCAGTTCAGATCAGTGAATAAGAATACAACTATTATATCATTAAAATTTTATGTCATTTGTTATTTATAACCCAGAAATTATACGAGTCGACACTAACAATGACGCAGGCTCTTGTAAGCCCCTACTGACTAGTGTTTTTTACTGACTAGATTTCTGGCCAGTCAGTAAGTTGTCACACGTAAAATTAAAATGGCTGAAACTGAAAAGAAAAGGTAGATTCTAGTGGAAGTTTGCGTTTATATTTCTAATCTTCTCTTTTTTGAGTGGGAACTGACTGAAAATATAAATTGTAATCTTTATTTTTTAGATAAAAATTACGAAATAAGGTATTAACAATGCAAATGTATAGAGAACAGGAATGTTGCACCGCTTAACGACATTTAATGACTGATCACTTGATCAAACGCAAAGAGCTTGTAGTCAGTAAAATTGACAGACGAAGTGAGTACTGACCGTCAGTTCTACTGACTCCTACGTAGATCCCCGATATGTCTGTAAGCATTTTATAAAACTAAAAGTATTTACTTCGCAAAATGGTACGCACTCGTTGTATAACACTTATAAAATATAAAACCACAATAGGCTCCTATGTGGGCGTATTAAAAGTATCTATATTTTGATTTATACAGTAATTTATTTACTATTTATGTACATACATACATACAATTCAAAGTGTTAAATTTATCCGTAACAGCAACCAAAAGCGAATTAAAAAAATATTACTTCCACGCAGCCTATTAGGAAGACGGTTATATTACATTGAAGAACTTATTTTGATATTCATACGATATGTAAGGATTTTTTGATCTAAGAATTGATTACAGATTAAAAACAAAATTTAATTAATTTAATAAACCACATCTGCAGACGTAATCTTGTCTAAAGCAATTCGCCAGTAATTTCAAAACCGTTATAACACTTGAAGCACAATAAAAAGTTCATTTTAGACCTATTATAACACTTTAAGGTCCAACAGGTCAGGTCCATTGTGAGTACCCAATGACACTTATTAAAAGTCCCAAGAGGCTCATTGTAAAGCTGCTATAACAATTCAAGTACCAATAGAATATATTTATTTATTTATTTTTTTACATATTTTAAATATCCATATTTATATATATATTTTTACATTCAAAATTTGGTATGTTTATACCTTAATCTTTTTACGATAGCAGCTATTCTTACAGGCATGCTTTTGATGCAGCTATTGGATGCACATTTGGATTTCCTCTGCACAGAGCTATTTTCAATGAAAACGTGCATGAGGATGTCTCGGCTTAGGTCAGGGGAATTGCCTCCTCATAAGAAGAACTTTTATAAGCTTTAATGTTTGATTTCTTTGCACGAATTTTACCTTATTTTTATATTGTTGCAAATTCTAGGGGCGAATAGGCCATTAGCACTCTGTGAACATCGCGACCAGAGTTGATCTATTGTGTCCTCCCGTAAAAGTGTAGGCTAAGTCTAGCCTCTCTACGAACTCTATTATTTCCTTAGGGTTGGGGTTAGCTCGCAATTCGTTTTAATTGTTCAAATAAATATTAATGTAGTTGTCCTATCAAACGTCTATAGATATCCATGTTTTTTTTTACATGGGGACAAATTTTCAAATAGGTATGATTTCAATTTTCACAAAACGTCAAAATAAATCTAAAAAATATTTTATTTTACAAAAGCATGGCAATATGATGATTTTTTATCCATTTATAAAACCGTGTACATTTCTTAAATTTCTTATGTCGTTTTCGTTTGAACATCCAGGAGGGTGATTCTGATCTTTTGTCGTACTTTAATGTCAAAATATACGCCTAAATGAAATGAAATTTTCAACTGATTTTTCGTGTTTTTTCAGGGACCGAACCAGTTATGAATTTTTACGAAAAAAGCCAACTTTACCTGACCGATAATAATTTGAAGCTAAAAAACCAAGCTGGAAAGGCTTTTTATTTTATCTGGCAATAATAAAAAGCCAGCTTGGCTTTCTATTCTTTCTGGCAATAATAAAAAGCCAGCTGGGCTTTCTATTTTTTCGAGCTGGAAGTAAACAGGTTTTGAAGCTGGTTATTTTTTTGAGGAAGTATAAAAAACCAAGCTGGTTTTTTACGTTTTCTAGCCGAGTATCAAAAAAAAATTCATAACTGGTCCGGATCCTGAAAATAAGAAACCAGCTAGGCTTTTTATACTTGCGGCTTCGAAACCTGTTACTTCCAGCTCGAAAAAATAAAAAGTCAAGCTGGTTTTTAATTTTGCCAGAAAAAATAGAAAGCCCAGCTGGCTTTTTATTGTTGCCAGAAAAAAATAGATAGCCAAGCTGGCTTTATATTTTTGCCACATAAAATAAAAAGCCTTTCCAGCTGGGTTTTTTTTAGCTTTTTTTAATAAAAGGTTAAGTTTTCAAAAGCTTTGCAGGAATCGAAACAGGTTTCACGAGACATCTTTTGGTATATTCCACAAAATTCCACGATCATGATTTATCCCAGCTTTTTTTGTTTAAAGTTTTCAAAATACCAGTTATTTTCGGTCCCTGGTTCTTATTCAGTTCATCAAGCTTTGCATTGCGTAGAATGAACTGAAACTGATACTTCAAATAACAAAATCAAAAATATTTTTCGATTTAAAGCACTTGTATTGTTTTAAGTTGGTGTAGAAAATCCATTTACCATAGTATAAAATTTTTGTCACGAGTTCGGAAGCAGTTAACTAATTTGTCGTACTTTTAGATGTGTATTCTGACATTAATTCATTGTAAATTCATTTTAGTTTATTTTGTGGTTGATGAAAAGGATAAATCAAAATGAATATGGTGAACAAAAAAGTACGACAAATTTGAGGTGAAGTGTCAAAATATGTGACAAAAATACACGCCTAAGCTACGACAAAGGATCAGAATCACCTCCCAGGTTCGCTCTGGAGGCAACCACGTTCAATCGAACGGTTTCAGAGTGCGGTTTCAGAGTGCCCTGAAATAGTTCGTTTGTGTATGTTTACAAACCTCAAAGTACGCTATGAATTTTGTGCGGAAAGTGGTTGGTAATTTGTTAGCGGAATAATTTTGATGATAATATGGTATAATAATAGTAGAATGGTCTTAATAATAATTGTTGCCGTTAAAAAAATGTCAAATGTAAAAATGTAAAATAACATTAATATCTAATCAAAACTAGACGCTGTTTGGGGTAGTGAGCTCATACTGTACTCGAGAAAATTTTCAGGGCAACCTGATGCTTTTTGGGTTGCCACCAGAGACAATCCATGACGTCATTTTTGCTTCAAACGAATGCTTTGACAGCACTTAGGTTGCCTCTAGAGCGAAACTGATGTTCAAACGAATACGACATTAGATCAAGGGCCGCATTCCGCAATAGTGAGCTTACGCGTGTACACAAAATTTTGTGTACACTACCTTGTTCCGATTCCTCAAAAGTGGAAACGTGTTTTTGTCAAAATTGTGTACACGCTAACCGATATTTGTTCGTGAATTTTGAAGAAGATTTTCCCGGTTCCATAGTCCAGGCTTAAGCCAGAGCTTAGCTAAGTCATGGGTCTGGTTTGAGCCTACTCCATTTCACAGTACTCTGTAAGCTGAAGCTTAGTTAAGCCGCAGATAACATTTTTTAAGGTGTCAGCACTGCGGTAATTGTCAAGTTTTTTCGAAGAAAATTGCTATTATGTAAAAACTAAGAGAAAAGAAGAAGAATTTTTTATTTATCAGTTTGTTGCTATTTTTATCCAGGAGGATATCAAATCCAAAATCATTATTGCAGAATATTTCGACAATCGGAACCAAGAATAAAAATCAACGTTATCTCATTTCTCGAAATGTTGCGGGCGTCTTATAATTTTTTCGCGGGCCACACTTTGTGATATTATATTATTCATTTCTTCGTCGCTTATATCCTCTGCATTAGATGAATAATTCATTTTTGTCTCAAGCTGCTTGCTTTCTTCCTAAAAACGTCAAATTGAATGCTGACACTAGCTATCTAACAGCGCCGAGAACTATCTATTATTACCTAACATTTTTCGCTTGGAAAATTTCAATTTAGTTTTAAAATATAACTTTTAAAATAAATACGTACGTTCGTCTAATGACAGAAATTATAATATTTAGGCAAAATGAATATTTACCAATAATCATCATAATATGTTTCACAGCAACATATGAGGCTTAAGCCTTCGAGATGACGGGCTTAAGTTAAGCTTGACTTAAGCCAGTGTTATCGCTTAAGTCTTGACTGTAAAACTGGAATATTTAATAAGCCGTGGCTTAAGCCATCGCTGGGACTTAAGCCATGTCAACCAGCCATAAGTACATTAAACCTGTGAGTTTTTGTCGAGCGGTATTTTCAAAATTATTTGTTATGTTATTTATTAATACTATTTCAAAATTTGTAGATAAAATGGCTGCTTTAAAGCGAGGAGCAAAAAGAATTGTGGTAATTTTATGGAAATTAAAGTACAATTTGCCAACGACTAGTGAGTTTTCTTTTGATCTTTTTCTTTTAACGAGAAACTCGAGAAATTTTTAACAATAGTTTAATATATCTTTTTGATGATTTGATACAAATTTTTTATTTGTCCAAAAATTGTACACACAGATGTATTGGAAACCGATATAATTCAACAAATCGTTCCTCACGTATAGTTTCTAAAGGATTTTGGCAATCAAAATACAAGCTAAGGCTACGTCACAGTTCACATGTACAACATCGTGCTATACCAATCGACTTCAAAGCTCAGGCTATCTTGCGCATGCAGCCAATCAAGCCAGCTGGCATCACTATAATAATAAACAAAACATCTTTTCCAAACAAAACATTTATTCTACACAAATTTAAACGTGAAAAGTTAAATTTGTACTCAACTCCAGTGAGAGAAACGTTTAAGTAACAAAAATATTAGAAATTCTCTAGAAATGAAATCCGGTGTCATGTGATAGGCTAATTCGGAAGAAATTAAAAGTTTCATAAATTAAAAAAAAATCAGGAAAGCATTTAAAAGTTAACATAAAAAAAAACATAAACATCTTGTCCCAAACACATTTTAACGGATTTTTGAACATCGGCATCGTTTGAGTATGCGCATATATGCATAATACCACGCTTAATTAATCGACGGCACGAACGCTGAGATGCTTTATGATGTGACCTATAACGCTTCTTCTATATATATACGTCCATATATGATGCCAATTTTTCAAGGTCTACCAAATGTGTCTTTGCCAGGGATAAATGAAAAATTAATTTTATATGAAGTGTTTGCTGCATGGTGCTTCGAACACGTGCTGTAATTTGTAAACAAGCAGAGCTGGTTGGGTGATATTTTTGTAAATCTATCGAAATTGTGTGGTTTGTAATGCAATTTGCATGTAAGTACGTATGTAATTCATAGTTGATGTAATGCACATAAATTTTTTGAATTTCATTGGAAGTTGATATATGCGCACATACCAATGGATAGGTATGAACTTTTAGTTTTATGGCTATGGCTGTAGGAAAACGAATACCTTTCAAATGCTTACTTCTTGAGCTGAAAGAATCATTTCAGGTATTTAAAAAAAAATACTAAATATAAATACGTAGTTTTGCGAGTTTCCAAACTACACGTAGATTGCTGTTACATAATAGCAAAAGCTCTCACTTCAAGGCGTTAGGTTGAAGCAAATCTGGTTTCACTGATTGAATCCGGATCAAAGCAAACCCAAAGCAGCTGCTGCTTGGGTTTTTGCGTGGAGATCTTCATTTTCAAAAAAAAAAATCATGGTAATTTAAGTACTAGGCGATAGGGAAGTGAAATAGCGAGCCTTCCCCGGTCCGCTCAAAGTTTTCTCCGACGGCTCTCTCACTAATGAGAGAACCCGTTGCTGGTGCTTACTTTCTTGAACCTGATATTGGATGGGAGTACTCTCTTGGAAGATAACACCACTGTCTTCCAAGCTGCAGTGTTCCCCATCGCAATGGCAGCGAAGGTTGGCCTTTATATGAAAATCAAGGGAAAGGTCATTGCTATCCTCTCGGATAGTCAGGCGGCCTTGATGTCTCTGAGTGACCCTCGGTATAACATGAAACTTACGCCTCGGTGATAAGGTCTCTCATCAAAGCGGATGCTCGCACGAAATGTCAGCAGCGATGGTCGAACCAGAGCACTTTCAAAGTGTACAAAACATTTTCTTAATGTACATACTTAATAGGAATTTCTCCGACTTTCTTTTTGGGTCGGAAGGAAACAATATAAGACTGTTTTTGGCTTCATCACTGCCCACTGGAGTGTTGACATCCCTAAATGTCTGTCTGGAAGGAGAGCCTGAGACAACCGAACACTTTCTGTGTGCTTGTCTGGCCTTTTCCTGGCTGGTTACGCTTGGGTCTGCCCCCATTCGCGAATGGCTTACCTCACCTAGGCCTGATGTACTTCATTAAGAGGGCAGAAAACTTTTGGTGAAAAAATGTTTAGCAGGTTAGCACAATGGACCGCCTTGGCCTCCGTGCCTGGGATCTTTCGTCCCCTGTCAAAAATAAAAAATTGCTGATAAATTTAATAGTAGCAATAGTAGTAGTTCATCCTGACTGAGAGTTTCAGCATGTGAAAACACAATATATTAGAAAGAGGTATTTAGCTTAAGATCATTGCTCACAGAGCAACTGCACATGTACTATAGACTTAAATTAAATTTCTGAACAAAGATGTGCATGAATATATCAACAGAGCGGGTGGAGAAATTAAAATTTGAATACCTTACGAATACCTATACTAGATAAATTTGGAAATAGGAAATTACCGATACACTAACAAATAAAGGATCTAATATTGAACCCTGAGGAACGCCATAGTTAATATGATCTTTAGATTGAAGTAAATATTCAAGCCTAATACACTGAAAGAAAGTAGGTTAAGATCTTGCAAGGTGTATATAGCATAATTGTAATATCTGTTCTCAGAAAAGAGAAATTAAAAAAAAATATTGGGACTATGACCCGCAACTCTTAAGCTCATACAAAACAAGATAAATTTCCTCAGCTAACTCATTTTTTTTTATGTCTGTTAAAAGTTTCCTTGAAACAATAGGTAGCATTCACATCTCTATTCCTATATAGCTTAATTGACGCTGTATATGGTTCGAAGCAGATACCTATAGCCACACATTGAGTCGTCTCTATATTTATTCCGTTTACTCTACACTTTAAAAAAATCATAAAAAAAACAGAGTGAGATATTATAGTTAACTCAAACAAAGATTTCCGTGCGTTTAACGTAAACTATACATGTCATAAAAAAAAACAATACCAGAAATAAGATTAAAATAATTTTATCATACTTCCGTAACTATCTCACTGCCCATAATAATTGGATGTCTGTGTCTGTTTATTTTTATTTTAACTAGTCTCTGTCTCTTGTTTTCTAATTCATTCAATGAAATAAATAAACAGCGAGTTATTCCTGGGCAAATTGTTTGTTTAGATAATAAAAAACTTTTATTGATGTAAGGTAATCGATATCTAATAAAAGGCCGAAGCTGCAACAACTATTCCAGGCGTACGTCTACGTTCGATTCATTGATAAATATTTATTTATTTTTTTTGTGGTATTAGTTTCAATGATACGTCACATCATCGAGTTATACAGCTGTGACCCTGACTAGATATATGCTTCACAATAGACAGGGTAGACCATCTGTGATAAGATAAGAAAAACTAAGTGCAGAATTTCTGATTTATTTATTTTCCTACAGCTGATTGTTTCACCGTAGGATTTTTCCGCCCCCCCCCCCTTCCCGAACACACACACACACACACACACATTGAACAATTAATTACTAGTGAAGATACAAAGAAGCTAAATAGTAAGATATGGATAAATCTAGATGAGGAAGAAAGATTATGTCGTGTTTATATATCCAGTCTATTGCCAAGTTAATCGTATTCGAAAAGTTTTATCATTCAATTGTGTTATTGTGAAGGCTTTTTGTTTTATGTCCAATTTAGACTATTAGGGTCCCCCCTCTATCCCCCAAAGCTAGTATTGCAGAGCAAGAACTAGAGATTAACATAGAATTTGAATATATTTCGATCCGACAACACCCCACCGAGGTATGGACGTTTCAAATATAGAAGAAAAAAAAGTTTAGAACATACCCTAATGCCTAGGTTTTGAATTGATTGATGGCAAAACTATAAACGAGAAACACATCCTCTCTAATTGCCCATTGCTTACCCTGATTGTAATTAAAAATATCCTATTAAAACTTCCTACACAGGTATTCTCTAAAAATAATTTTAAAATCAATCCTACTCCGAAAGATACGTTAGGAAGGAGTTCTATTGAGAATGTTTTTTTTTCTTGTAGATTTTACAGAGAAATTGAGAGGGGGCAGTTTTAACCTTTAAAGCTACGTAAAAACTATCCCTCATCACCGATAGAAACAAATTACATATGCGTATACATATATCATTGGATTACCATCTTTCATTTGATGTATCAAACTTCTCCGTCCGAGGATTAGTTCAGGAGCCACAATCTATTTTGGGTTTTTTTTAATCCCCTCTCACTCACTATGTGAATGCGCCTTCCTACCGCAAAATTAATTCTACTAAAAGATAGGCCTAACAGAGATCTAAATATAATACATTGTACCTGAACGTGACCAATTTATAATATATACCCCCGTCTTCTCCCTCCTCGATTAATTTCGAAAATACCCTAGAAATTACATAATATTTCGAAAATGCTTAATCCCGCACTCCATGTCCCAACCCAATTACAGTAATTAAAAAAGAACAAAACGTACACTAATAGGCATTTTCCCAACTGGACTGGGCGTCCTGCTAGATTATATTTTTAGAAACTTGAAAGTATATTTTAAAAAAAACATAATGCCCTAATTAAATTACATTTCAAATTGCAGACTTATTCCAACTGGACTAGACATATATCGTTGACCTCTCTCTCTCTCTCAAAAATACAATCGTCTAAAAATGAAATTGTTTATTTGGATAGATTAAATTAAACAAAATCAAGTTAAGTGGACATGCGCAATTATAATAACAATAACGATTTTCTGACGTCAATTTGTTCGCAAGTTTTTCATGGGATATGAAGATATATGAAAGATTGAGCGTCATTCCCAAAGTGTTAATCAAAGATACATTTGTCATTTTTTGGGCAGCATGAGAGACCATAATGAAATAAGCAACCTTACTCTTACTGGATAAATATTTTTCGAGGGGTTTTGAACAATATCAATTATCACTTCGTCTATCACTGAGTAAATATTATTGACTCATAGTTTGTAATGACAACGAACAATAATTGTTGACAAGAAACTAATGAAAACAGTTGTTCGCGAGGGAAAGTAAAAACATATTAAAAACAAATTAAATAAAAATTTGTGCATACCTACGATTTAACTGTCGAGGAAGAAATTACTGGTGCCATTGCTCTACTGCAGCAATCGAGTATTAAATCAATCTTTTACAACTGCATATAGGTATGTACCTTAGGATACACCCGTGTACTGTATTCCAAGCAGAACTATTGAATATAGAAGAATGTGCCATTATCTGTTGCTCAACCTTAGACGATACCCAATCCGTTCTCATCACTTAAAAGTTCTTCATCACAGTGTCAAAAATTATCTACAACACCCACTTTTGAGAGAGAAAAAATGAAGTCATCATCAAGTGGTCATAAAGTCACTAAAACAATGAAATTGCTAATGACCTTAGGAAAAAAAGCGAGAGAGAGAGTAATCTAGCACTTCCGAATGCTATCTTAAAATCTAAGATAAAAACTATTACAGACAGGGCTCTTCTCGGACAGTATTATATACATACATAAATTTACACGGCTTGTTACATGATTCTATAAATAATGCTTCAGCTAAGATGTTATATTGTATGGAGACAAAAAAAAATTGATTGTGTTCGATGTTGTCCTCTCAGAATTTCTACATTATTTACTCATCCAGAAATATGTGTTAAGCGATAATATATTGCACTGTTTTAGAAATTCCTTCCGCTAATCAAGTATAACTTCTGCATAGTATCAATTCGTGTAAATACCGCCCACTCGGAAATCTGTATTATTTTTAATATTCATTAAATTGTGGTCCAGTCAGAAAGTTGTTTAGCTGAATTTTTTTTTTTTGAATAAGCACAATTTCTTTGTTGACAGTTAGCACACTGCTAAGAATTATAAAGTGTGCCAATCATACTTGGAGGATGCGTTGAGTGTTCGCAATAAGTTCCCCGTTCTTATTTGCTATCAAATGCTGTCACGTTTGATTTCCATTGAATAGGAAATATTCATAGGACCAGATTCAATTGAAGAATCATCAATGGATAATTCTGAAATTGTTTTAATTTTATCTTTATTCCTAATGATTTCTTTTTGTTCCGATCCGTAAGGAACATAGTACGTGGACAACGTTTTTCAACGCCAGGAAAAACCGTAGAAGTGGTCAAAACCCATTTTTCTGAGATATCTCAATCGGAGTGAAAAAAAATATCTTTGAAAATCGGTTTAAGCATATGCAAAAGTGTGTCGATCATCATGGCCAATATTTTGAAAAACAATAAAGTCATTTGCAAACCTCAACTATTGTTATTATTGCTCTATTAGAAAACTTATGGTATAACCTTCATTGCAAAACTAATGGTACAACCCTAGTAAATGACGATATTGTCAAAGAAAATCGGAGATACTGTATTTGCTTCCGTGTTAAGTAGTATGGCAATCGACAAAAGAGTTTGCGTAATTTTGTTCGAGGGTTGGGGTAATTCTTTTCGAGTGGACTATAACAAGATTTATGTGTATGATAAAGGTAATAAAACAATGTATGAAAATATCAAAGAAATGTTATTCTAATTAGTAAGCAATCGAAGTTATTAGCTGTAGTTGCATAAATACATAAAGCTCATTTTTATCCTGGACCTTATCATTTTCCTTTGTGTTGAGTGAGAAGGTAAACAAAAAGAAATAAGATTAATAATATACTTTATATTATATTTAATAATAATTAAGATTCGTCATACGTTGAATTGTTATTGAATCTTATTATTGTGCTAGTGATGTAAGATTTTTTTAATGCCTTCCCCATACAATGATTGAATTGTGCCCATCACACAAGATTGTTTTTTTTTGCTCATTTTTTCTTGTTGTAATATTAAAACAGTCATGTCATCATTTTCATATTACACAAATCTCTAGTTTGAATGTGGCATCACAAAAGAATTTCACATTTTGAGTTTTCTAAATTTTTTCATTTTTTAGGGTTCCGTACCCAAAGGGTTACAACGGCAACCCTATTATTAATACTTCGCTGTTCGTCCGTCCGTCTGGGTAACAACGGCAACCCTATTATTAAGACTTCGCTGTCCGTCCGTCCGTCACCAGGTTGTATCTCATGAACCGTAATAGGTAGATAGTTGAAATTTTCACAGACTGTGTATTTCTATTCTATTGGCGCTATAACAACAAATAATAAAAATAAAATTAAATTAAAAATTAAAGGCGGCCCCCATACAAGAAACGTGATTTTTTCGGTGTTTTTTTTCTAAGTATTATTATTATCATAAGTAGGCATTTTTTTTTCAAATGATAGCATTATTTTTTCACCTGACATCTACTCTCATTTGAAAAAATAAATAAAAAGTACATAGTGTTAAATTTTGTACGATGGTACGGAACCCTTCGTGCGCTAGTTCGCTCGCACTTGGCCAGTTTATTTTTATTTTATTTCTTTAAAAAAATTTTATTAAAAAAAAAATCCATGTTGGTATTCGAACGTTAAGGCCCAAATCCAATAGCAGCATCGGCTTTAGCTTTGGCTTACGCACTGGCATCGGCATCGTCTCCGGCATTGGGGCATTTATTCAACAACCATAATAAAAGTTAGATTATTTTCCAAAAGATACTTTCACTTTGAAAATAGAGTGGAAAAAACTCAAAATATTTGAAAAATAAATTTCTTTGTAAAAGAGGACGTTTCGTATCGGTAGGGACCGTATACTACTCATCAGTACGGCTTTGTTCCTGCCTGCCATAATCGTTAAAGTGAAAATAGACTGAACCAAAATGACTACGAATTTGAACGAGACTGAGGTTTACTTACGGATGAATGACATTTTTACCCTAAATAGAGATGTCGCATTCCGTAAAGGTTATTATCTTGACATTTAATGTTTTCATTTTTAAAAAGTGGTAAAAGCAAAAAAATTAACAAATGGAAATTGATTTCATTCAATATTTATAATATACCTTTTATGGACAATATAAAAAAATATAAGGAGATTCTTAAGAAAAATCGGCAGCACTTCCAGAAGCAATATCTTGCTTTCTTAGCTTCATCCAAAACTTTTCTCTCAGGGGACCACCTCATTTCACATTCTTCTTCTATAATAAAATAAGAATGTTACCGATTTCATTCATATTTCATTAATATCACTGGATAAAGATACGTCTGTAAGTAATGATCGACTTTTACCGCACTTTACTTATGGAAAATTTGACATTTAAACTTGGTTCAGCCTAATCTCGATTAATTTCATATAGACTAAATTCGCTATGAATTTATTTCATAGCAAAACCCTCGTAATTGAAAATATCTATGCAGATTGATGAAATAAACTTTATTCCGGTTTTGCTTCCTTTATTTTATTTTCCTGATATCTTTTCTCTTTTTATATTTAACTGCAGCTACTACATATCTTCTTTCGTGGTATTTAACGTATTGCATCATGCATCACTCTTATTAGTATAAAATCATTGCTACGTTCGTTATTTATTATACCCAATATGAGACATGAGTCAGTCTCAGACATAACAGTAGTATTCCAGCAGTCTTTATGCCTGAGTCATGTTTTTTTTTTTTTTTAATAAAATCAGCACCAAGGTGACCAAGGTATAGCGAAATCTAACAAAAAAAAAATAAACAGCTGCTTTTAAGATACCACATCCAAAATATTTGAAAATTTTGGGTTGATCTTACCATGAATGGTCAACTAATGGGTATCCTTTTCTAGAATTTCTTAGTTAATTTATGTAATTTCTTAAGGAGCGAAATATTTTTTACTATTTCCTTGGAACTGACAAAAGTTTGATGGCCTTTTGACCGTTGTGGTTGATTAAGGTCTAAATTTTTGGTCATATCTATGTACATATATAGGATAGGTATGAAATTTGTGCTTTTATTAAATACTTCCAAACTAAATAAAATTTGACAAGATAAGCACTCAATTTATATGTATACGTGCCATGTGTATAGCTGTAGGTAGGTGTTTAAAATTTGAAAAGAAAAATTCAATCTTTTGACTTTTGATCTTTTTTAAAATCTTAAAACCGCTTCTTATTTGGCTTGGTCTGAATGTATACAACTGAAAATGGGTGGTACAAAATCTTCCAATTTCAGCCAAATTAAAACATCTGCCTGCATTCAAGCTGATAAAATAAAATAAAAAAGTCATGGTACGACACGGCACGGGCACTGTATGTATGTACATATATAAATCGACCTTATTTCGTCTTTTATCTTCGTAAAAAGCTCTTTCTCTGCATTTAGACTTAATTAGCATAAATAGTCAGCACCGCTACTATAACACTGGTCAACTATAATGTGGCTGTTATTGCCTCTATAACTTTCAAATTTTTTACAACGATATAACAAAACTATGTTCGTACTACTTGTTGAACTTGAAGACACGTGAGAAACCGACAATATTTTTGCATTTTTTTTTCTTGTGATCTCATCTCAGCTGCTGTGGAAAAGTCGAAAGCACGACAGGCGTGAGCTTATTTTTAAATATTCCACTCAGTTTTTTTTTTTATTATTATAAGATTATACGAAAGTATAGCGCATAAAATCAGGTTTAAAAGGCTCAGAGTAAGTAAAATCCATTGAACGTGGATTAAACACGATTTTATCATTATATCACTTCACGTGTCATCGATAAGTCTGTGTTGTAATGTTGGTAATAGGGCTTCTACGGAAATCTGATTTTCGCGGTAATTTATTATTCTGAATCAGTTGTTTGAAGCAGTTGTTTTTTTTTATTTGTATTATTAACTCTGATACGCGTCAAGGTAAACATCATATATGGCAGTATGGATTTATGGAATACCTATTTTAATCTGTGTTTTTTATCAATTCCAAGTCTGTATACCTTTATAGGACTAATCCCATAAACTTTGTAAAATTAATTCTTCCCGTTATTATTAACTACACTGTTCTGCTAACTTCTGTTTATTCTTTGATGCAAAAATTAGCTAAAATTATCAACAACATAAACTCGTCCCACTCAGTGCCACCTTGCGTATATGTAATAGACCAACATCAATAATTCTTTTTGTTTCCTAGGTATTTGAGTGTTACATAAAGGGATTTCAAACTACCTGAGTAGGATAGTAGTAATCCTATATATTCTCTTTTATCTATTATTAGAAGATACAAGGTAACAACAATTCTCTTTGAATTTTCTAAATCCATTTGAAAATCTTCTCCTTCGATATTTTATCAATCAATTATGATGTTCCACAAGGGTCTATTTTAAGACCACTATACTTTTCTTAATATTTATAAATTATTGTATACGAACTTTCAAACAGTCTATGGTATATATGTAGATATATACATATCTGAGGTAGGGGAGCCCCAGGCATAATAATGAACGATTTTTCTCTAGATTTTTCTTAAATCCCTGAATCGATTTCTTGAAACTTTAAATATACCAATACCAAGTAGGGTCAATCAGGGACAAAATGTGATATACATAATTTCCGTCTAGCATCCTTATGAAGTGCGCTATTGACCTAAGTGGAGCGATGAACAGTTCGTCACTATGCCCCACCATACGGGGCATAATGACGAAGGGCTCAGGGCATAATAACGAATTATATTTAATACGTGAAATAACATATCTTTTTTATCAAAACATTATATTATTAATTAATGACCATAATGAGATTTGCAGGAATATATGGTTTGTACAATAAAATTATACATTTTAAAACTAAGAACACCTCGAATTTCGAATTCGAAAAATGAGAACATCTGATATTTCCTGGGTTTTCCGGAAGTTTTAAGATAAATAGGTTGATATTCCAAAATTGCCTTTGTATTCATACTCGAAAAAATATTGTTTTTAAAAAATGCCGATTTCTCGGTTTTTGAGCAACCATAGTAAAACAGCAACAAACAGCTTGCCATAAATATACTACACTTACTCACCATTCAAATCAAAATTCATAAAATAATTCCTCAAACACAATCCTTGGTAAAGCTAAAACTTTTGCGTGTTCTAATTGCAAAATTGGTCTGCTGTTTTCGTTCTATGGCCTAAATTACAATTACGACTGATCAGTCGACTACGTCTTTTCCCAAATGGTAAATATATGGCAAGATACAATTGCAACTTCGACTTCGACTGCGACTGAAACTAAACTTTGCTCAAAGTGCAAAGTATGTGTTGGCTACGGCCGACTTCAGTTCAATCACAGAAGTCGGGACTTTTGGTTTGTTCAAGCAGTTGAAGTTTTAATTAAATTACAAATTTCATCTCAGTGTCGACTTCGACTTAAAATCAAGTCGTAGTTGACAGATCAGTCGTTAATTGTAATTCACGCTTAATGTTAAAAAAATGTTCATCATATGTTGGCAATACTTAACTCTGCATTTTGGGTATTTATCGCAAGGTTAGAATAAAGCGGATTACAGATAATATTCATTCGTCATTATTCCCCGGGCTCCCCTATATTGGATGATGAAATTGAATAAGTATTTTTAAATTTAAATTTATTTTGCTCTATACCTTCTTAGTTTTCTCTCTCCATATCAGCATTACCTACTCAGGATGGAATTATCCAGAATAATATAAAAATTCTTTAACTAAGTACATACTGTTTCAGAAGATATTGCACCATCATAAAACACCAGCTTGAAAGCAATAATTATTATTTATTTATTTATTTTTAAGGAAATCAAGTTTCAAGATTAAATTATGAAAACAATTTATTCTTTCGTTTCCTAAAATATGATCTCACTTCCAGGCTTCTGCACAGATCATCAAAATCGCCGAGTCTACTTAACCCCTACGTAAAACCGACAAACATATCATAAAATGTGGTTTCTTTTTTGGTTCGGAGTTAACTCCAAACCCAAGCCCCGAACCGAACAAGCAAACTCTTATTCTTGTTGTCAGACTCATGGCTCTCATGATAACTCCGGGAGCTTGATTAACATATCCGTTCTTGTTTACTGCTTTATGTTCCGAGCGATAGGATAGTTCCCAATGCCCCTGTTTTTTGTGAGGGTAGGTACGTACACAACGAAGCGAGGCGAGAGCGCGAGAGGTTTATTATCAAGTTAAGAGATAAAATGATTGCACACTAATCCTATCCTAATGTTTATAACAAAGCTGTGGCAGTGCGCAATGTGCCGAGACACCTCGAGGTAACTCTCTGGAGAATGAAATTTTAATTTTTTTTTGCGGGGTACGTACAACACGCTAATTTTGTTAACTGGCATATTGTCATAGGTTCTTTCTTTAATATAATAGAAGGTTTCTTTACTACTCATTCTCATATACTGCGGTAGTATCTATCATGAACAGTACATACGTAAATAACATATAAGGTAACGAAATTCCCCAAATTCTAACCGCTCCTTATTTATAGGGTCATAACCAAAACTACGAAAAGTAGGTACAACATATTTTTAAAGTGCCATAAGTAGTTACACTTCTTGCCAAACACAAGATTTCTTCTTCAGAATCTGACGATTTACCACGAAACTGAACGCCTTGTTGTGAACACTACACCTCGCGATGTATCTTCTTCATCTCGCCTCGCTCAACTCTTGATGAAACCTCGCTCGGCCTTGCCTCGCTTCGTTTTTCGCGAACGTGTACCATTTAGGAGCATTAGTGCTCTAGAATTCAAACGCAAGGAAAAACATCTACTTACTTCAACGAACAAACAATTGGGGTTATTTTGAATTAATCACGTTGAATATTTTTTTTTAAATGCATATACCTGTAAGTGACAAGTACCTTGTTATTACTTTATAGGTATCTTTGATTAAGATTAAAATTATGGAAATAAGCGGGGTGAGTGGCCTTTGCACTGCAGCCATTTATTGACTTATTGTGCACCGCTTTCTTTATAGTTTATCCCACACTTCCTAGGAAGAGCAGTATTTTTTTTTATGAAAATTCTTCGAAGTCAGCTATGAGCCAAAAGTCCGGAATCTACAATGTTCAATTACCTCGCATTCGCATAAGACGTGCTCTGATGTTTCATCCTCTTCAAGACATAATCTACATACATCAGCGAGTGATATACCTATGCGATGCATGTGTTTGTTTAGTTTACAGTGTCCGGTTAGGACTGCTGTAATTATTGTGAGTTGATTTCTAGACAGCCTCAAAAGAGCCAAGCTTTTCTTTGGTGAAGATTCTTTAATAAATCTTTTGACTTATCTGGAATCTATTATTGAATTCCATCTTTGGTCCATTCCGTTTTGGATCCAGTTTTACGATGTTGTAAGAGATACCGCAAAATGGTTCCAGTCCTATCAGGGACATGGATGCTTCTTTTTTGACCAGTATGGCTACGTTTTCATTCCCATCAATTCCTGAGTGTCTGACACCCATTGAATGGTTAAGTGGATTTTTGTGCCAAGGTTTTGAATACATTCCCACATTAACTTCGTTTTGACCTCAGGTGATGAGATGACATTCAATGCCGCTTGACTATCTGTATAGATATATATTTTCCTGTTAGTGCAAGATTGGCTGAAGTTTTCGTATGTATATCTAGTAATGGCATAGACTTCTGCCTGAAATGTCGGGGTCTAATTTCCTAGGCTTTGATATGGGTATAAGCTCTTGGCTGTACACTGTATATTCCTGCTCTTACCCCTTTTTCGGTTTTAGAACCGTTAGTGTAGGGCTTCATTTTCTAGATTTGTATCGTCCCTATTTGATATCTTTATTTTGAGAGGCAAACAGAATTTTTGTTTAACGACCATTCTGTCTGATATCATGTCCAGTATTGGATTTGCTTCTATTTGTTCTGTTATAGTGCGTAGGCTTTTGAATTCCCGTTCATTATACCCAACCCATCTGTCCGGGCTCTGCTCTATACACTATTAGTTAGTCCAATCTCTTTTCCTCCAGCAACGTTGCTGAGTGCTAGTAGGTTCAATAGTGCCTCTAGAGCGCTGATAGATGTTGTGCGTATGGCACCAATTACACTTAGACATGCTCCTTTGGAGCTTGCTTAATAGCTTCCTGATGGTTGTATTTTGTGCACATTTGTTCCACCATGCTGCTGCAGTATAGGTGATCCTGGGTCTAACTATTAGGTTAGATTAGATTAGGTAGGAGGGGTGCCGCAAGACAACTAGCCTGCATCACTTACAGAGTTGTTAAAGGATACAAGTTCAAAGGAATGAAGAATGCATATTTTGCATTCTTTCATTCCTCTTCAGTATTATGAATTAGGAAATACAACTCCATATTCCTCAAAATAATATTGCCCAATGCATTATTTTTCCTTTTGGAAAAAGAATTCATTACTCTGGAATGCGTTGCATTCATTGATGTCTGTGTGAATTCACTTGTATTCACTTGCATTCAGTGAAATTAATCCATGAAATTATTTTGTGATTAAGAATGAAAGAGCAAATAAAGCACTTTTAAGTATTTTTTTGAAAGAATTTCAAATCAAATGAAATCAAAAAGTCTTTATTCACATACCCCTATTTAAGCGCGTACAACGTTGGCCATTACGAGAGTAAGGAACATAATTAGATTAACAGATCAGTAAATAAATATTGATAACATCATAGCAATTGAAAATACAGAAAGGATTAAGGATTGTATAATCCTGTCGAGAATGTGAGTGGTTGGAAGCCCAGCAAACATGGCGAAGCGCAGAAGATTCACTTTCTTATTACTTGGACGATAAGATATCTCATGGATGATAATCATATTCGTATTGCATTCTCAGCTTCCAACGGGATAAACTATTACCCCGAAGGCAAAATATCTTGAAGAAACCAATGCGTATCTTCTACGTCCTTTCCGGGCGAGTTATTTTCGTATCGTGTATAAGAAACGCATTCGTTTCTTCAAGATGATTCGCTTTCTTATCGTCAAAGCAAATCGCTTCAGAATAGTCCAAATAAATCCTTTGGAATTTGTAGGTAGTAAGGGAATAAAGAAGACATTTCTTTAAATCAGGTATATATTAAGTTAATTAAATTTTTTTTTAATATGAACTGGTGGAATTAAAATCACTAGTAAACTCACAAATAAATCACTGGCACGGAGTCTAACGAGGCGTTCTTCCAAATGATAATTTCGTGTATCATAGAGATGACAAATAAGCGAAACTATTGTCGTCTTGCCTCCACATTTAAAATCGGAAAACGAAAATGTTTGTAATTTCATTTTCTTTTCGTCTACGCAAGACAAGAAAGAATCGTTTTCACCATATTTCCTTTAATTTCGCATGGAAGATACTTGGCAATATCATCCACATATCGTCCTGAAGATTTTTCATCCAAATGTTTGCTGGGGGCTAGCCCATACAATTTCTTATAGCTACAAAAGATTAATACTAGTGTATACATATGCTATACAGAAAAAACAAAAATAGTAGTAGGAGTTGTCCAAAAATATACATACTAATTCAATTAATGAAATGAAATAGTTTTAGAATAAAGGTATATCATATATAGATGGACAATTATAAGAAGTTATAAGGAAGGGAAAAGTATAATACTTAAAATTAAAATTTCAAATTCAAATGCAAAATACAGGAAAGTGAAACTAAGAATTATGACTAAACTGGATGGGAATAAAATACTGTTTTGAGTTTTATTTTCGATCGACAAAATATGACTCAATCTTTAAGCGTTATCCATTTCTGAGTCCAAATTATAAAAATCAGACACGAGTTTTATTTTTGAGGGCAAAAAAAGCAAATTCGGGTGTGAAGAAAAAACACCTATATGTGAGTTTTTCGCTTTGAGTGAATGGCGTGAAACTCAGATTTAATGATTATTAATGATTTAAAAATTAAAACTCAAAAATAATTATTATTGACTGTTTTTATTAATTAAATTTTCGAACACATAATGAAAGTAGATGTATTTTGTGCGCATAATTCATCTCCTTCTTAAATGTTTTTTTCACATAAGAAATGAAAAATAATCATCATTTTCGGTCCCTCGAATAAATACCTTTTGATTTGATTTGAATTTTTTTCAAAAAAATACTTAAAAGTGCTTTATTTGTTCTTTCATTCTTAATCACAAAATAATTTCATGGAATAATTTCACTGAATTCAAGTGAATGGAAATGAATGCCAAGTGAATTCATACAGACTTCAATGGAATTCATTTATGTCCATTCCAATTCTTTAAAAATACTTTTACTGCAGCTTCCAATTCGTTCATTTTAATGAAAAAATTTATAGGAATGCAGCTCAGAAATAATGCATTCTTTAACAATCCAGATCACTTAGACCTATAGTTGGTCTATTGTGTCCCTAGGCCCGATGGAATAACCTTTTCAAGCCGCCCCAAATCCATCCTGCTTCCCTTAGGGAACTCAAGATATATCCAAGACTCTACCTAGATCCATCCTACTTCTGTCAGAAAACTCAGGATATATCTAAATTCTTTGTTTTGCAGCTCCCCCATAGGGTATAGGTACTTTATATATTAATTTTGCTATTAACTTCCTATTTATACTGAAATTGCTTTTGTGTCTAACATAATTAATAAGTCAGCATTTTTGTTATAGGATTTGTTAAGTTTGGCAATTAGCTATTGCTCCACTGAATAAGAACAAACCCTCGAAGAGACAGACCATATTGGAATCTAATTGTTCTGATTCTAACAAGCTCTGATGTATTCGGAATCATGATTCGGAAGAAAGAAAAAAAAGAAAACACCCCAAAATCAATCGTGATATTGAAAAAAGTCTTTTACCAAATCCACACAATATTAAAGGCTCCATAGGTCATGGTCATACTTCATTACAAATTTTGACTATTTCTCTACTATGTACATCAAAACTAAGAAAAATGTCCTCTTTTTCGACTTGTTCGCTATGTTTCTATCTATCCTTCGATTTTTTTTTTTTTAACTAAAACGATACACACATACAATCTGCGAAAATCCATTCCAAGATTTTTCAAGGCTTCAATCTATCTAAGAATTTTTATACTACAGAAATAATTGCTTCAACTTTGTATGTACACGTAATCAGCTCTATCAACAACAAAAACATAAAATTGGTCAACAACAATAAAAAGCTTTTCATTTCTTGTATTTAATCGCACATAAATTTCCCCAGAGAAAATTTCCAAGTAGGTAGGTAGTAGGGGTAAGTTAGGTATTTATTTATCAATCTTTTATTACTATTCCCTCTCAAGTTTTGAACATGGACATGGAACTTTTATCCAACTATAAAGTAATTACCGTTATAAATTCATCAAGGCCAACAAAGAAGTTTAGTGTACTGGAAAAAAAAATAGAAACTAAACAAATTTTTGAAACAAAATGTTAAAACAACACCTTGACCGATTCCCACGCACCACATGTGCACAGACATAAATACTGGTTTTTCAAAAAAGATAATATTCTTCAAAAAAAAAACTTATTTTAAAGTTGTTTCTTTTACTTGTGGGAATGTAAGCTACGAAAACCAAAATGGAAAAACAAAAAATCCAATATAAAATGAAAATTACTTCCAAAACTTTTCAATGTAAATGCTACGCTACGACATCGATTTCAAGGATACTTTCGTGTGGTAGGGTTGTCGGTCGTTTATCTAGCTCCTCATGCCATAATCAGCTACCCTTGCTATCACTCCGCTCGCTAGTAAGCGAGCTATCTCATATCTTCACATCTTCTCTTGAATAATTAACAAAAGTAAATACGCCCGTTGTTAGTGAGATGGTGCTAGTATCTGAGAGGAGTCCTAAGTAAAGTGACAGCGGGCGCGTTACAGACACATGTTCTACTTGATGATAATTTTACTTTATTTTTCTAAAAAGAGATCATATTTCGTGTATACTTTACGATTACGCTTAAAAGCATGCTTAAGTCCCGTGACGCTATTTTTTTATTTTTTTATTTTATTTTATATTTTACTTTACTTTGATAATGATAGTACTGCGACGACATAATGCATACATATATAACTTGAGTTGGAAATGGGGATTGAGTATACATAGTAGGAAAAATAAGAAAAAAACAAACAAACATGCTTCATCTCCGCAGTGAACTCTGGCACGCTTAAATAAGCTATTGTCACGATGATGATAGGTAGGTATATGGAGGCGAAATAATGGGTATAGTAGTAGGCGTTAGGAGAGATGGAGTCTCACAGTATATAGTTTAGTTTGGTTGGGTTCTTCTGTTTTCGAATGAAAATTATTTTCAAATCAATAACAGCTCCTCGTCTTGTGTTGTTCATTTTACCGCCCTCTTGATGTAAAGTTATGTTAAATGTTAGAATAATCAATGATTTTTTTTTTTTTATATAAATGAAACCTGGGGTTAAATTTTGTGCAAGTAATGAGAAGAAATTTTGCATATCACTGGATTTGATATGTAGCTATTAGCTAGAGGTAGAGCACTATATCAATTCCACGTTTAAAGGAAAAATTATATATAAAAATCTAACCTTGACCGTGGTTGTCGATCTATACACAAGACATAGCATTGGATAGGTTGGCCGAACGGAGACAAATAAGGAGTTCCTTGACTTGACGTGATTTTAAATATTGTATTATGCCATCACTCAGGTGCGGTAGCTTTATACCTCATCAACGTCTTTCATTGTAACACCCCGAGTCTGATTATTCATTTTGTAGTTTAGTTCATGTGGCGGCATACAAAATAAGATTTGCATTTAGGTCATTCCATACAAAATTGTTAGATTTTTCGGTTCGACCGTCACGTATTTTTTTTTTTTGTTTTTTTGTTTTTTAAGTTGACATAGTTTGAAGGTCCTCCCTGCACACTTTGCGAGTTACGCGATTTCATCGTTTGGTGAAATGTCGTTATAGAATTAGTTACCTTTAAGTCTATAACTTCCGAACTACTGAATTTAATGATTTCGGTATCATTTTAAAAGGGATGGACGCAATATGGGAGCACTACTTACATATAATTGTTACTTAGGGTATATGGTGACTTTAGAAATTCTCTACTGCAGGTTTTGGTCCATTCAATTCAATTCATTTATTTCCTGGAAACTGATACCTACTACAAGATTTACAGTCTTTTTTCAAGCATCGAACAAAATGGCAAGAGAGCTAAAGAAAACTAAACCTAACTACATAAACTAATATAGTTATTAAAATATCGACAATACATATTTTATTAAACATAATATTTAAGATATTTCAAAAGATATCTGCAAGAATTATAGATTAAGGGGGAATTCTAGTCTAGAAATTCGAAAAAACCGATTTTTTTTGTTTTCAAAGTTTAACTATTCAAGAATATGCCTACAAGAGGATTTTTCAAATTTGTATCTTTTATATTTAGTGTTCACTTGCATCCAGCTGCTAACAGTTGAATTCTAACTTCCAAACCACGTGGACGTATGAACTTTAAGGGGTAACGCCACTGTAACGGCTAAAAGAAAAGGTCTTTTCACGAATTTTTTTCTCGCGAAATTAAAGGTGTTTGAAAAAAAACTTTTAAGGGTATTATCGGGCATACATTGAACTTTATTGATAAATTTTTGACAGCGAAAAAAACAAAATGGCGGCTCCACAGCCATCTTCCCGGGACATGTTTCGGAGCAAGTTTGACGCGCTTGATGGCGACCTCCATTTTCAAAGGAAAAAAAAAATTCTTGCACGGGACCTTTTTTTTCTTCTTATTCTAGAGGGTTTAAACTATTTTTTAAACCAATACAAAAAAACGATTTTTCAAAAAAAATTCAGTGGCGTTACCCCTTAAACGCGTTTTTCTCAAACTGCCTTTCTCAAGACGATGCCCACGATTTCTCAAGTTCTACTGGACCGATTTAATTGAAATTTTTTTGAGAGTCTTCTTTATAGACTTGTCTATGTCCGGAACTAACCGCAACCCCAAATTTCAATTTTTACTATTTTTAAAAAATTCGAAAAAGTCAAAAAAAGTGATACAAAAATTGTTTGTTTTTCAGGCAGCGGCCATTTTGTGAAAAAAAAATTTTCAACTTTTCCCTAGTTCCGGACATAGCGACATTACTCTAGATTAATAATCTTTTTTATTTATTTTTTTATGATGAGGCAGCGAGTTCCAGATTCTCGTCAATTGAGCAATGCAAGATCCGTCGAATATGCAACCATGGAAGTACCAGTTTGAAGCCCCTCGTGGAGTTTAAGGGTTGAAAGAAGGTACTCTAATAGATCGGCTGGGAAGAACGGAGCAAGTTAAACAGGAACACTAAAGCTCTCTGCTTCAAATATATATCGAGCGAGAAGCCTAGTAGGGTGAACTTAAAGTGAGATACATGATCGAACCTCCTCAGTCCAAAGATAAAACTAGTACAGTCGTTGAAAGCTACATTCAATCTCCGTGAACAGTGCGAATCGAGCTTGGGAAAGACAAGAGAAACAGTGAAATGTTACAGAATGAGAGATCTAACAAGGTGACAATGGAACTTAGGCGATAGTAAACTGGCCTACAGCCAAAGACGACGGAGAGTGCTATAGACCTTTTATTATGTTTGAGTTGATTAGGTCACAACATCTCATGTTAGAGCTTAAAATCGTGCCAAAATTACGAACTCGATCCTCATAAGGGATAACCGCCCAATGAAATGGTAGGAAGCGTTGTAGGGTCACTAGATCCACAATGAAAAGAAATACAGTAGACCCTCTTTGATCCGACGGTTTCAGACGAGCGTTGAGGGGTATCAAGTTGAGACATGTTACTGAACGCTACTGTAAACAAACAACTGAACTTATTGTTCTCTTTTGTATTTTATTATAATAAAACCTAACGTTTTATGCATTTTTTGTGTTTTTCTTGATTTTTTTCAGTAATCCGGCATTACCAATAATCCGGCACTACCCTGGCCTGATATTTGCCGGATTAGTGAGAGTCTACTGCACATGGATAGATAAGGTTTATAGCTCCATATTAAATATAAGAAAGAAAACAAAAGATTTTACAGATTCTCAATTTCAATGTAAAAAATATTATTAAAAAAAAGAACTTTTCATTCGATGTTGCTGTATTTTTTTATGAAAAATATTAAAGCAACTAGCTTCATTTGGCATTTGAATCAGAATTTTTTTTTTAATATCATTTCGACTTGGAGCATGATAAGGGGAATCAAAAAAATAGGTGATCTATTTTCCTATTCCTTACAAACTCTGAAAGTTTTATCCAAATGCAAAGTAATCTGGTAAAAAAAACAGTCCAAAGACCGTGTGTATAGGGGATACCGGGGTAAGATAGTGAGTTGCGTTATTTTCATTAATAAGCAATGTAACATTCGAATGGCACACACCGTATGAACCGGAAATTATCCACGTATATCTGTCTGTCAAAAAAGTATTGCGTCTGCAACGAAGGTTTATTTTTGATTGATTTGTGTTTTTCGAAATATCTCTTATATGAATATGATAATTATATAATTGCAACTAACATATACATACATACGAGTATATACGATATAGCTTTGAAATATGTTGTGATTTTGCATAATCAGTAAGAATAATGCGTCTCAATTTTAATTGCTATGAATGCATAAGAGGTGAAGATAAGAATGCTGTAATTTTTTTTTAAGCGGAATTATTTTGTTTTAAGATATAAAATCATCTCTATAAAAACATCGGAAATGAATATTTGAAACAGTTGAAACCACCGACAATACGGCCATGGTTACTGATGTGTCAGCAGTAACAAGCCATGCTACCGTAGAGAACGAAAATGTTCAGGAGTATACCACTACCCAAAGTAAAGCTTGGAAATAATCATTTGGAACTCTCTGTTCAACTGACGTTCACCTAAATATTACAAAAAACCTCTCCAAAGGATGTATGTAGCACCTTTTCCACAGATAAACGAAACTTAATTTATAAGAAATGAATCTAGACGAAAGACGAAATATGCCCTATAGATGAAAGTAAAATTGATATATAGTGAAAATCTAAAGTTTTGTATAGACTAAGAGCTGGCGGGCGACCGAAATACCGCAGCGTGTATGTGTGTGTATGTGTGCATATGTGTGTGTGTGTGGGTGTGTGTGTCGCAGGCCTGGGTGCGACCTCCGCCTCCACCACCCATCTCCCACTACTAGTATTTGGTTATATAGGGTGGTATTACAGTATCGGCGTAAACACTTTTAGCACTTGATGAAATGACTAAAAATTTCAGACACATAATGTAAAAAGTGGCTAAGTCAAAACCATTACATTATTTGCCTACTCTCCATGAAGTGTCTAGACTTTTCGTGAAATGCTGAGTTCCGTCAAATGTCTACGACATATATACTACGAAAGGGCAGAAAAAAATATTGAGCCAAACACCATGCAAAGTGCAGAGAGCGACAAAGAGGGATAAATCTGCGCATCATACACATCACCAATCTATTTTTTTACGCTTAACAAACCCAACCTTTTCAGCTTCAAATTGTGACTAAACAATTTCAAAATGGGAATAAAAAATAAATAAATTATTCCAACAAATATAACAATTTTAAATTTGAGTAGGCTTTTGAAAAATAAAAGAAAATGTCTTTTATTAATATAATGTCACTATTAATTAATTTATCACTAATTAATTCATTCTTAAAAATGTCATACATCAAGAAAGTTCAAGCAGATAATATAAGGAAGCAAATCTGTGCTTTATAACGGGTCTTTCAAATTGAGTTTTCAAAAGTAAATAATTAAAAGACATTGAATTTAAATTGAAACTGAAAAAGTTTTTATTTAGTTTTGAAATGCAATGTTTGCCATTTATACTCCAAAAGTGATATCTCCCATGTGACCACCTCTTGCGTCTCTACAGTACCTGATTCTTTTATTAAAATTTTCAATCACATTCTGGCATTGTTGCGGCTCTCTCTCACCAATTACTCTAATAATTTCTGCTTTCAATGCTTCAACGTTTCGAGGATTATCCTTGTAGACCTGTGCTTTCACATGGCCCCAGAGAAAGAAGTCTAACGGTGTCAAATCACAGGATCTTGAAGGCAATTCAGTATTCACGTCACCGAATCTGGAAATAATACGGTCTCGAAACTTTGTATGCAGTAATTGCAAATTTTCTCTGGCTGTGTTACACGTAGCCCCATCTTGTTGAAACCACATGTCTTTAGTATCAATATTTTCCAGTTTTGGGCATAAAAAAGTTGTGATCATGTCGCGATATCTGGTACCGTTACGGTTATGGCTTTCCAGCAGCATTTTCGAAAAAGTACGGACCAATCACACCACCAGACCACAATGTACACCAAACAGTGACTCTTTGTGGAAGCGTTCGCCTCTCTTGGATCACGCGAGGATTTTCCTCTCCCCAAATACTGCAGTTTTGTTTATTAACGTAACCACCGATCTCGAAATGTGCCTCGTCCGCAAAGATGATTTTTGTTTTAAAAATCATCGTTTTGTTCCAGTATCCAATTGGCAAAGTCCCGACGCATGGAATGATCTTGTGGCAGCAATTCTTATGAGCCCCAATTGTTGTAAACGTTGGGTAATTGACGTGTTGGGGTCAGCTATCACTCACAGTACCAATATTTTCTTCTGAACGACCGGAACGAGCATACTGACGTCTTTCTCGATCTTGTACTGCACCAGTTTCTTGAAATTTCAGCACAATATTATCAATTTGTTGCTCAGTTGACGATTGTGTCGACCATAAACATCGCGTAATTTGCGAAATACATTTCTCACAGAACGACCATTTTCATAAAATAATTCAATAATATCAATACGTGGTTGTAATGTATACGACTCCATTTTTATAAATGGCAAACCTTTAGCTGTCAAAATGACATATATTATGGGTGCGTTCGATGTTATAAGTGTGTTACACAGTCGTGTACTTTTGAAAACACAATTTGAAAGACCCTGTATAATAATAACGAAGATTGGATGGTATTTGCAAAAACTTTAGGCGTGAAGAAATCAACTGGCTATCAATGGGTGAAAAACCAACAAATACCTGAAAAACAACGTGGTGGAAAGCGAAAAATAAAAATTACTAATGAACATCGCATCGGCTGTTTATAGAAAGATGTATTGAAGAAAATCCTAGAATAACTTTAAAACAACTGAAAGATAAATTTCATAATAATTATCAAAATGTTGTTTCTGCGGAATGTCTTAGAAAACATTTAGATGGATTACTAGTTATACACGTTGAAAGACATTCGAAGAGAGCCTGAAAGAGCAAACATTGAAAGTAATAAAAGAAAACGATGTGATGAATTTTCGAGCAAGCTTGCTTTGGAGACTTTATAGACTTAATTTTGGAACAAACTATAAACTGCGATGCGGCAAAATCGAGAATAGGTTGCCCCATTTAGTTTAGTTTTGATATTGTATTTACTATATTTATGAAAATGTAGTGTACAAAATTCAGCTCTATATGTTGACGCGTTTTCAGGTAATTTCCAAATATATAGTATACATACATACAGTAGGTGGTCAACGAATTAGACGCACAAGCAAAACTTACCAAATATAATGCAATATACATAATTTTCTTAATTAAAAACGTGGTCTTTTAAAAAATTATATTTTACCGTAATAAAACATTAGTTTTTAACAATATAACATAAATATTTCTTAATATTTTGTTATACTCCCTTATTCTTTAATTACTTCATTAATGCGTCCTGGCATACTTGAAATACTTGAGCGAATCATTACTTTTACATTTTCATCGTTGTACCAAATATTTTCAATATTTTTTTTAAGTGCTTCTGTTGTATTATTTGGTACGCTATAGACCTTGGATTTGAGATAGGCCCAGCAATTTTCTATTGGATTTAAATCGGAAGAATTGCCCGGTCAAGGAAGGATATTGAGTTCTTCAGAATTAAAGAAATCCATTACAGATTTCGAAGTGTGCCAAGGTGCGCCATCTTGCATGAAAGTGTAGTAAGATCGGTGGTATAGTTTCGAATTTATATAGGGAATTAGAACGTCGGATGGGACGACCTTGTATTGATCCTGACGCAATGTTCCCTCCACGAAATAAATGGGACCAGGGCTGTCTTCGCTTATGTAACTCCAGATCATTATAGCCGGTGGATGTTTTACAGTTTTAACAATGCAGTCCTCTTTATACCGCTCTCCCGGTTTCCTCCAGACATACTGAAACATTTATGTAACGGTCTCCAAGCGGCATTCGTCACTGAATATCACCTAGAGATTTCAAAATTTTAGTTGTTTTATGGGCAATTTATTAGAATTAAAAAATATATACACATTAAGAATAAATATAACGTACCGTTTTCCATTCATCAAGCGTAATGTGCCGATGAAGCCGCGCCCAAATCAGCCGCCTTTCCTTCATTCGTTGGGTTAATTTCGGCTTTTTCGCTGGACGTCTGCATTTTAATTTGCTTTCATACCACCGACGTCGCAATGTTTTAAGTGATATATTCACATTATGTTGGTTCAGGTCGTGTAAAATAGCACGAGCCGATGCTCGACGTTGTAATGTACCGATGTAAACAATTTCTCGATCAGTTCTGTTTGTGGTTTTTCGAATTCCACGACAATGTTTGCGCTTACTCTGTTCGACTGTAGCGCCTGATATGAGAATTCTCGCTTCTCTATCTACCGTAGACTCAGACACATTCTCTCTTCTGGCAATTTCACGATTTGAAAATGTCCCAGTTTTTAATAATGCATTAATTACAGCCCGTTTTTCAATCGTTATGTCTTCTACGCGTCCCATTGTCACACAAATTAAGACAATTTAGTACTTGTTTTGTAGTGTTCAAAATTATCAAAAAATATTCAACCTTAATTTTATTTTATTTTTTACTTGAAATAGAACACAATGTATTTATAAATTTAAAATATAAATCACTTTTGTTTTACTTCATATCGAAATCACAAATAAAAAAAATCTTTACTTTTACCTAACTGAACATGAAATGAGAGAAAAATGTGGCCTACTAAGTGCATTTTCATTCTGAACCCCTTACAGGTAGTTTTCTATCTTTTCCACCAATTACAATTTCCAAGAAGGGCTCAAAGTTTATTGCTACTTAAAAATTTGTATCCTAGAAAGTAATTTTCTTAAAATAAACAGGCATAAGAATCAAATTTCTGGCATTTTAAGGGTGCGTCCAATTCGTTGACCACCTACTGTACATACATATCTCTGTACATAAATACGCTCAAAATTTTCCCTGTCTCTAATACATTAATCACGATACCACTTTGTACTTAGGGAACGATAGGTACACAAATGAAGCAATTATACAAAAAAAAAGAATCGAAGATACGTCTTCAAGGATATTCAAGAATTTACGACTTTCAACTCTTCCTGAAAAAAAAACAATTGTGTGAGTCAAGTTTTTCTTCGGTTTATATGATACTTCAAGTCATTCCCTTTAAAATGATACTAAAATCATTAAATTCGGTTAGTTACTCCCGGAGTTATAGACTTTTACACCGACATTTCCCGAAACTTTGAATTCGCGTATCTCGGGAAGTGTGCAGGGGAGGACGCCAAAAATTATGATATTACATACACTACTCTATAAACTTTAAAAAAAAATCCGTCATGGTCGCGAACCGAAAGTGCTGGACGTTATTTTGTGGAATGACCCATTTATGACCGTCAAGGTTAAACTCAGTTTTAAGAGCGGAAAGGTCCCAACCTCTCGACTTCAAAAACCGGACGAGTCTATTGCTTTTTCTCTTGTATATTTAATAATTTAATTTAGAATCGTAAAAATAAAAATTCTCAAAAATTTTTCTATTCCATTTAGACTTAATTATTAAAATTCGTAATCCTCCTGAGCATAAGTGATGAGAAGATCAATAACCTATCTAAAAAATTTCCTTATAGTAGTACATTTCACTAACGGTTCCAAAACGAAATACAATGTACTATACATAGTTGCAGGTGTCTTCGCTAAACTATACTTAACATTAAAATCCTATTGCTTACACGCAATGTCCTTCAAACAGAACTGCTACCCGAATTCAATACTTCAATAGAATTTGTCGTCTTCTCTAGCCGAAAGAAAAAAGGTAATAGACAAGTTCGTGTGAGTTTACAACTGATTGAAAAATACTGCTAAGATGAATCTCTCTCGGTATCATTATCACATTTGACATTTGACTAGAATGTTGGTCCCATGCTTGATTTCTGGAACGACAATCACTTCACTGAACTTCTAGAAGACTAATAAAAAAGGCCAGAGACTGAATTCTAACAAGCATGTTTTGTGGTATTTGTATTTCGCAGACCATTAAGATTGCTTCTAGGGACATAATGATTCCGGCAGGGAGTCTCGATAAATGAGACATTCAGTCTAGACGAAGACCTGCAGTTGAATGATGAACTCACTTTACTATTATTTTCCGACGGTATCTGGTCCACGACAGCGAAGTTTGTTAACATCATGTTAATATGGTCACAGCGCTTTAGATTAAGATTTAATTTTTGTGAGCATTCTCAAGGTTGAAGCTGAAAATATGAACTCTATATTTCAATGCTATCTTTATAAGTTCGTGCATTGTATGTGTGCAGTATGGAGGATAGTAAAGGTTGTCGTCAAATCATGGGGCTATATGAGCTGTTAGCCTGCCGCCTTTGGATCTATCTTGTCATTCAGACACAATTGCTATTTATATAATGCGTTTATGTTGACGTTGGTAGATGGGTAGAGTGGTAGTGTCTACGAATCTGACGTTTAGGATAATTGAGATGAAGTCGCTACAGTAGCATCCCAGTTTACCTATCTCTTAATATGACTATCATATACTCCGACCCTGCTCTATAATGGTTCTAAGCGTCCTTCGGATATGTTCTAGATAACTGGGAATTTGATATGCGACAATGTAAATTGTACAATGTGGGTATCTTGGCAGAAAAAAATTATAGACCGACCTGCATATCAGCCTCCTTTTCTTGGACCAGATCTCGTCATAAATGTTGCACATACAAAATTAAATGGCTCTTTTATCCAAAATATACAAAATTCACATTCATCTTTTTAAAATACTTATCCAGAATGCCTCTCCTACCAGCTGGAAGAACTTAACCTAAGCTGAGACAACTTCCATCTAGATGTGCAAAACCTCATAAAAACGCGGTTCAACTAAAACGAGCTAGTGGCCCTCTAATAGAAAGCTCTACACAATCTCTCTCTATCTCTCTTGCTGTAGTATGCCACATAAATTCCTCGCAATGATAGCTTTCTTTGGTTGAAAAAAATGTTAAAAAAGAGCTTGAAAAAGTGATCCGGGTTAATATGGAGATTTTCATATCTAGTTGTAAGTTAGTCTCAGACCTAACCCGGCGGTTACACCTGCAAGTACAGCTTGCATGCAAGCATCCCTTCCAACGCGATTTTAAACTTGACAGCAGAAGGCAGTTCGGTTCGGTCTTATCAGCTTGCATGCAAGTTCATTTAAAAAATGGCATTGAGACGTAAAGTGTTGCATATATGTATTGGAAAATTATAGCAATAAAGGAAGTAGCAGGCTGATAAAAACCCAAGAAAAAATGAAGAGCAAGCTCTTGGTAAATGATGTAATCCAAATGTTCCCAGAAAATCTCATTTTACCAGTATAAATTTATCAATTTCTCTCAAGCATTTCTTTTTCGCCATCTTGAAAACTGTATAAATGTCAAATTACTATCTCCCAGCTGCCATGAATTTTCATCATGCAAGTTCGCTGAAAGTTGTATGCCAGTTGGATTACACGTGCAAGAAGTATGGCAGTGCAAGTTGCATGCAAGCTGTACTTGCAGGTGTAAACCCCGGGTAAGACTGCTAGACACTTCGTGTATTTGTCGCGCCCTTGGCTAGGTGCATGCAGAATTGAAATCTTAGATCTGCTATTGATATGAGAGAGGACAGTAAAATTCCAATGGATGGGCCGTCCTCTAGGCTTGGCTCTCGTTCTTACATAGGCTCTTTTATATCTCGCCACTAAGAAAACAAAAACAAAACTTTTGCGGTGCAGTAGGCGTCTGTAGGGGGTGGATTAAAATTCATATCATACAAATGTAAATTGTTATTTAGAAGATTATTTTCAAATTGATAACAAGCTTCTTTTCTTGTTTTTAATTTCGTTCTTGTGCAAAGTTTCATCATTAAATGGTAAAGTAAGCAATGAAACTCAGTTTTTTCTTGACAAAACCTGTTTAAATTAGATGTGATGTAGCGAAAAAACAAAAACAAACTGCACATCACCGCATTTGATAATTGCTTGACTAACTAACTACCACTCTCAGTATTAAATGTATCTTTCGCAGATTTTTAATGACAGTGAATTAAGTTCAACTAATATTTATCCTCATTGTAAGTCGAGTTAATGTGCTAATGATTTCTGTTATTCATGCATATGACCCACTCAAGCAGACCAATAATATCTACGATTTCTGTTGTTATTAAATTGCGATAATAAATTAAATACTCACGACATTTTGGTTATCAATTCGACATCAAAGATGAGATAATTATTATTATTTACTTTTTTTACTGAACTTCCTGTTTTCGCAAACATTAAAGAAATAAATTCAATATAAAATTTAAAAGGTGATTGCGCTGTAAATATTCTAAATAGCAAAATATTTATACGAATGAATTATGTCAATGTTTTTCTACTGAAAATATAGACTTTGATCCCATCTGTGTATCTTGTGAATGGGGCGCTCGTGCGAAATGTTTTTCTATTTTTATCAACAGATGGTGACAGATTTGAAATTCGCAATTATATTATTAATTTCTAAACACACAAGTGCTGTTAATTGTAATATTTACATGTGATCATTTCAATTAAACCAGAAACATGTTGAGCATCTTTTGTTAAATAATTAATTAAATAAATAAATAAGTGACACATTAGCACTGAATTCTTAATTCTATTTTTATTGTGTTTTACTCAAAACAGTCGTAGGATGATTTTGTATACATCAGGAGTTTTTGATCAATGTTATTTTTTCAAAAATACCAATGACAAAGACTATGACAAAACGTAACTGGAATGTTATTATAAATAACGTTGTAGGACGTAAAATATTCTGGTCAACCCACTTTATCTTTTGTTTTTTCTTTTTATTTCTATGCACGATTTTGTCCTAGTTTGATTACCATCTCCAAAGTTTTTCCTTTGACATTCAATCATTTCACAGCGAGGTTTTTTTGGTTTCAATGTAAACGTAAAAAGATTGTCAGTTAGAATGTTATGAATTTGATAACGCCTTCCATGTTTCACAACCATATGGGGAATACTCTTTTCACCTTAGATTTGAAGCCCTAGTTTTATTTTCAAAACTGAGATCTCACCGTATGTAACCCATGTCTACTGAATCGAAGATATTTTCATAATATACGAAGCACATCCAGAAATTAAGAGTACTGAGCCTCTCACGCTCAAAAGGCTTAACAAAGCTGGCAACACTACATTCAAGAGCAAGCTCTAGAGAGTAGAACGCTTGCTCGTTTGTCTCAGAGTGTTGTGTTAAAATGAGTGTCTCGATTCCGAATCCCGCAAGCTGCAAGGCGAGGAGCGTAATTTTAAGGAAATAGAAACTGTATATGGGAATAGTGTCTGTAACGGCTTAGAACATATAACTAAATAAAGCTCAATAAACTGAAAAATTGTGCCATTTCTCACTATGTGGTATAACTCTGTTCATGTATTAATTATGCTCATGGTAGTAGTAAATCTGAAATATTTTTTAAGGGCAATTTGGCGTAATTATTTTAAATAAATCAAAATTGTGAACCGCCACTGAAACAATAAAAACTAATTGACGTTAGCAAGCTAAGGTAAGTTAAATTCTGCTTGCCTTTCCACCTTTTTTCCTAGGAACCGAGATCCCCTCGCACCGATAGAATTTTTACATGATATTTCGCTTTCTTTGGGTATAGATATGATCTAGTCTGTACTGAACTGTACTACATAATAGTGTATAAGTGGTGTCGTGAGTTTAAAGCCAGCAGAACCAATGTTCTTGATGAAGAAAAGAGTGGACGACCTTCAATCGTGACTGAAAAGATAGTGAAAAAGATCGAAGAAATGGTTCGTGACGACCGTCGATTGAATTTGAACAAGAAGAACACAGTCTTTCCAGAAATCTCCAAATCTTTTCTTCATGACGTCATTTATGAAACACTTGGTTTTTGAAAATTGTGTACGACCTCATAGATCAACACACAAAAAGAACAGGATTGCATCTTCACAGGAATTTGTCGAGCGCTTCGAACTGGAAGGGGAATAATTCCTTGATTCTATTATATATTGTGACCAGTGACGAAACGTGGGTGACCTACTACACCCCTGAGACGAAAAGGCAATCAATGCAGTAGCGACACTGTCTTTTGGGACCAGGTGGTAACTATTAATGCTACACGGTATTGTGAAATCCAAACAAAAAACAAAAACCTACGGTCAACACAGCCAACGCCACAAAGTACGCTTGGAGGGCTCATTCATTTGGGACACCATCAACCAATCCGCTCGCTGACAGCCCTGATCTGGCACTTTCAGATATTCATCTTTTCACCTATCTGAAATCATTTATGAATGGACAAAGGTTTTCAACCGACGATGAGGGCTAAAGGGGTGGTTGGAGACTTTGTTGACAAAGGTATAAGAAAGCTCATCCCTCATCTCACAAAGTGCATTGCGACAGAAGGCGACTGTATCGAAAAATAGTGTTTGACTTATGTATATGAATTTCTTCATTTTTCTAAAATATATTGTTTTTTTAGATTGTTAGAAGGCGTGACAAAAAAAAATCAAGTTACAGTTATTCTCCGCAGTACATGACAATCCGAAAGAGGAAGAATCTTTTCAAAACCCATGTGAGACCACATACCTTCCTTATCTACGACATTCCAGTAATATTATTAGAACTGTAGTTCCTTTAGATATGGAGTGTATGGGGTTATACGACCCCTTTTTTGGATATGATGCTATACAGAGAAAATACCGAAATCTCAACAGTTTGGTACAGCAAACCTATGGCATCGGAGAGATTATTAAATTTCTTATCGGTTCACCCTCACAACATGAAATTCAATGTAGCTGTTTCATTTGAAAAGGGTGATAAACTTGAGTGACACAAGGTTTCACAATAAAAACTACAGCCAAATTCATCAAATCTTGGCCTCAAACAATTACCCCATTAGCATCATAAATAAAATGATAAAGCATGTCAAGCATATTCCAGGTAACAATAACAAAACAACAGACAATACACGTAGTCTAAACCTGCAAAACCCGATTTACATAAAACTCGTATACACACCACATATAAGCAACAAAATCATTCCTTCTCCACAAAACAATAATACCAACATTAGACTGGGACTCCAGCCCCAAAACAAATTAAGACAAATGTTGTATACAGATACCAAAACAAAAATTGTAAAACCAATGAAGGGCGCCATATACGATGTAAAATGCAAGACGAACAATTGCAACAAGGTCTACATTGGAGAAACAGAAAGAGACATAAAAACACGCATGCGTGAACACAGAAATGATTTTAAAAGGGCATCTAAGTTTACACAGAATGACAGCCAACAACGGCCTGTCTTTCACATTTAATTAAAAACACACACATTTTTGATTTTGAAAAAGCAAAATTGGAAAAGGAGGAAAAATATAGAAGCTCTCTACTTACAATCAAGAAAGCCTAACGCAACAAATTCCAAGATCGACACACAATACATTCACTCACAATATAAAAACTAAATAAATACATGCATGCACTCTATTGAAGGCCTTTTCCACTAGTGGGATGACCTTAGTACTCCTTCAGCAAGTTTTTAGTTGATATCTTCAAGTTTTTTAGTTTGTTAGTCTCCGTCTTAATTTGTCTTTCTTTGATTGTTATTTATTTATTTATCTATTTTACTTAATCTTTTTAATATGTTTGACTTTGCTATAAATTGTAATATTGTTATTGATTATGTGATATTTTTTTTGGAGTATGGCTTCTTTTGTCTCTCTAGTCTTTCGTTTTTAACTTGTTTTTCTTTTAATCTTTGATATTAGGTTTTTAACAACGCATTAAACTAAAATTGACATACCGAATCTTTAGGTAAATCACTTACATTAATAAGATTTTATTTTTGCATAATTAATATTTTTGATTTGTATCACCTTTTTTGTTAGCCTTGATAATGGTCTAAATCAAAAACAGAAATTTCGGAATATTCTGGAAACAGCCATATGGTTTTTTTTTCTGAAATAAACCCTATCACCGGGTCGTATAACCCCATACACTCCATATCTATAGGAAATTAAGGGCCACAAAACATCCTTTTCTCATTGAACTGTAGTTCCATTAAATTGTTTTCATGACCAAGAAGGTCAAAGCTTTCAGTAGCTTAGTTAATACTATTTGACCAAACACAGGAACTGTAGATTAAAGTCACAAATAAACCTTCGTTGATGCTATAAGTCAAAAAATATTACCACCAATGAATAATTTTGTTCCTTTTTGTACTAACCAACATCTGTACTCAGTGTAGAATATAAGAATGAATTAGAAAAAAAGGATTATAGAAAAAACATCCCTTATATTTCTACTTGTTGTTAAAATAATTTAGCTGCTTGTTGCACACTCAACAAACTTTCTTAATATCTTTAAAGAGAAACCAGAGATAGCATTAGACAATCACATCAGAAGCGGAATTCTCAAAAAAACACAGAAAAAACTTAGGAGAGAAAGTTGTAAGTGGCCCGATCCAAAAAGAATTTGGCATTATCTCTTTTGAATCTGTAAAGAGCACAACCACTAGAAGAGGAGTAGAATGAATAATTGATGGTCGTATGGATAAAATTAATGTTTAGCTGTCAGAGAATCAACTTAGGATATAAATAGGTAACAGTTGAGATGGACAAGATCCTTAGTTGTGGATGATCTGCTAAAAGATCTAATGAAGATATGCTGTAGATCTTAATTAGAGATATGCGAATTATTTTGCAACAACAGTCAGGGGAAAACACGATCGAGTAAAACAGAATTGCCTGAATATAGTCCATAACTAGTGTTGGTAGATGGGTCTTCAAGTCAATCACAGATTGCTATGGGAAAGGAAGGTTTGATCTGAAAATACCTTCGCTTGAATTATCGGCTCTCAAATGGAACCAAATATCTACTTTGATATAAGCTTAGATAAGAAGTCTCACTTGTAGTTTTCAGTTAAAAAAAGGAAGTATAGGCTCAAACCAAAAATTACCCTGTACTAATACTTATCGGTGTTACGATGAAGTTATAGATACCACTAAAACTAGCTTGATAAATTTGCAGTGGCTTGGCTCGCTCATCTAGGAGTAACTGATTACATGGTCAACTGTTCGACTGCAGCCGACGAGGATATTCGTGACATCCTCCTATTGCACTTTTAAGCTACGGTTTCCAAGAGAATGCGGCGGCGCAATTGCGCAACAGAAATACGTTGGCACCTGCCATTGCACAATTACGCTTAATGTGATTTTCTACAATTGCGTTCCTAAAAATTGCATTCATTCTATTGCTTCATCTCCCTAAGTGCTCTTTCCTACGAAATTCGTTCCAATCGTAAAACACTCGATTACGCATCGTTAAAAATATAACCGCATACTTGAAACTAACACAAAAACTTTAAACTATAATTTTGCGCCGGAGTCAAAAACTGTTTGATCCATGCGCAATTACAGCCGTAAGCCTGATTGCAATGCAAATACGCCGACGCAATTGCTCCGCGCAATTCTCTTGGAAACCATAGCTTAACATGTAAAAGGAAGACCACTCTCAATGCCACGGATACTACCATAGATGGCACAAGAACTAGAATTCTCCTGCAATACAAGAGAAGAGTATACCTTCCATTCCAGAATGGACCACAACATTTGAAATGTTGGATATGTCGAGTGATTCATATTTTCTCGCATTTGCCGTGTTGAGGAGGTCGATCAAATATATAGAAAACTACTGTTAAAGAAACATTTGCTCTAACCATTTCACAGTCTGTATACTCGGCTCTGGTATACCATGCGATATCTAGTTCTTATGCCATCTATGATACTACTAAACGATAACCTTCTCAATTATTTCAAGATTTCAGTAACAATTACTACCTTTTGTAATAAAAACATGCGCCGCCATTATTCTTTCTTCATTCTTTTCACCTTAGCCAGCTCAGCTCCTAATAAATGCGTCGTGTTGACGAATGCACGATAAGTAATAATATAAAGACGAGATTCATCTGTGTTTCATTAGATTAGCACACAATCACCTAATTACGCTATTCAAAGTTTTGCTTTCCTTAGTTTTTACACTGCTGCTGCTACGTACTTTTAGACAGCTTTCATGTATGTAGATCAAAACTTCTGAAAATGAAGATGAGATCTTATCCCAGTACGAAGAAACCAAGCTATTGAATTGTTAAAATCACCAATAAAAAATAAATCAAACAAAATATAGTTAGTAACCTTAATTATGACAATCAATTTATAATGTTAATATAAAAAAAATCTAAATCTATTTCCATTTCCAGGCATATGAAAGACGTTTTCCAATATGTCCGCAAATGCCAATAGTTTTGGATTGTCAAATAGTAACCGATGAAGAATTAGATAATGGAGCTCGCCGAAATACAAGTAGACGCTGTAAACTTGCAGTAGATGCACCGTATCTTTTTAAAAAGATAATCGGTGTCGAAGTTGTCTATTTCCTTCAGCATAACTATCTTGATTTAGCTAATCGCACCCTAAGTATTGAGGCTACCAACGAAACGTTTTCATCTCGTATTGAGATTTTTGAACGTTGTCGATATTATGCTCATCCAGATAATCCAGATTGGACATGTTTTGATCAAACCGCAACACTTGACATTAAGAATTTTTTCGGCTTTGAAAATTCAATGGAAAAAATGGGCATGAAACAGTATACCCAGACAACTTTAAAAGGAAAAGAAATTATCGAATATTTTATAAGTCAACTTAAGATTGAAGGTGTAACACATGTAGAACGCTGGAAACGTTCAGAGGATTCACTGATAACAACAAACACAACAACACTATCACCAACAAAAATTTCTGATGAAAAAGATAAAGATATGTTAGATGGTGATTTTATTGCAAAAAATTTGGGACAATTATCTCCAATGCAAGAATCAAAATTGGTTGAACTAAGAAAATTAGTTAAAGAAATGCCTGGAATGGAAAAATGTCCAAGCTATCATACGCTGTTCAGATTTTTAAAAGCTAGAGATTTTCATGTAGACAAAGCATTGCATTCACTTCAAGAATCAATTCAATGGCGACGAGAGAATAAAGTGGATACCCTGTTGAATGAATATAAGGCACCCTCAGTCGTTGTAAATCACTTTCCTGGAGGGTGGCATCATTGTGACAAGGATGGACGTCCAATTTATATTCTTCGACTTGGACATATGGATGTTAAGGGTTTGCTTAAGGCTATAGGAGAAGAAGGTCTACTTAAATTGGTAAATGCATTTTTTTTTTATTTAATTTAAATTAATTGCTTCTTAATTCTTTTTCAATTGATTCTAGTCAATACACATCTGTGAGGAAGGTATTAAATTAATTAGTGAATCGGCAAAGAAATTAGAGAAACCAGTACTCAGCTGGTGTTTATTAGTCGATTTAGAGGGACTCTCTATGAGGCATCTATGGCGCCCTGGTGTTAAAGCGCTACTTAAAATTATTGAAACAGTCGAGAAAAATTATCCAGAAACAATGGGTCGAGTATTAGTTGTACGAGCTCCTAGAGTTTTTCCAATTGCTTGGACAATTGTTAGCACTTTTATTGGTGAGCTCTTTATAAAAGCTTTAACTAACGTCATTTGTGTGATTTATTTAAAATTTTAATATTTTTCAGATGAGAACACACGTTCAAAATTCCTGTTTTATGGCGGACCAGATTGTTTACATATGAAAGATGGATTGGAACAATATATTGACTCAGAAATTATTCCTGACTTTTTAGGAGGATCTTGCAAGGTAAAATTTGATTGGATATTTTTTCTTTTTCTAATTCTTAATCCATATTTTATGAAAGCATTTCATTAAATTTTTATATTTAATTCCATTGGTTTAGTGAATAGTACCTATGTACTTACGATCAGATACATATATCAAGATTAGAATTGATTCCCAAGAGAGAGAGAGATATTATGGCTTAGATTAATGACCAGTAAGAAAACACACATATGCACTACGGTGAATTAAAAATACACAGTCATTCAAATCATTTCCACTATGGTTACGACTCTCTTCATAATCGGACATATAGGTGGATGTGCTTCAGTTCAAATGTCAAATTTGTCAATTTTGTAATTTGTTGTTTCTTCACATCTCTTTGAAACAAGTACCACCGGAAATGCAAAACCATTCAGAAGAGTATGTGGTAAAGAAGTCGAACATTAGAGCTCTCAGCAACAATCTTAACCTCTCTTAAGAGGCAAGGAAGCATAATAAATAAATAACGTATTTGAAGTAGCCATAGAAAGAATAGTCTTACAGAAAAAACGTCATACTGTCTTCCACTGTATTCCTCATAATATGTGAATGATGAAGAGAATTTTGAAGGAAGATAAATAAAGAATAAATAGTCATCCCTGCTATTGCGAACCGAGATTTAACCATAAATTCAAGCATTTTATTTCTATGGTTATCACAATAAGTCTTCTCCCAACTCATACGAGTATGGTGAAAAAATTTCAACATATTGAAGGAAGTTCTATTAATACAAATCCAGAAAAAAAAAAACAGTCGAGCCGCGGTTATATTTTCTTCTCTTATTGGAATATATCTCAGTAGAGGTGATTAATTACATCTAGGTGATGGACTGGCCTGATTGGGTTGATCTGTAAATTTTTACTTTACAATTGTTATTTTCATTTTCAGCTATTTAACCACAAATTTCTTTTCTAACCTTTGAAAGCTAACCAAAGTTAAATCCGTGCCGAACGAAAAACATTCATTGATACCTTTAAACTCGATCTAAGAAATTTTTGACCGCTTGTACATTAAGATTTAGGATTATAGCAGGGCGAGTGGTCTTTACACTATTGCCATTCATGGGCTTATTATTTATCGTTTTTCTTCCTAATGAGAGGAGTACCTTTTTAGATGAAATGTAATCGAAGTCGATAGGCTTTAAAAATTATGAGCCAAAAGCTTGGAATCTACTGCGTGCAATGGCCTCGCATTCGCATAACATCTGCTCCGATGCTTCATCCTCTTCGAGACATAGCCTACATACATCAGTGGGTGATATGCCTATCTGATGCATGTGTTTGTTAAGTGTGCAGTGTCCTGTTAAGCGTGTTTTGTAATGACTCTGAGTTGATTCCTAGATAGCCTTAAAAGATCCAGGCTTTTATTTGGTGAACGTCATTTAATGAATTTTTTGGCTTGTATAGAACCTATCATTGATGTCCATATGGTTGCGGATCCAGTTTTGTATGATAAACTTCACGGTATTACAGGAGATATCGTAAAATGGTTCCGATCCTTTTTGGGCCAATGTGTCTGCATTGTCATTCCCATCAATTCCTGAGTGGCCTGGTACCCATTGTAGTATTTTGCCAAGGTATATTAATGCTTGGATGCATTCCCTCATCGTTTTGACCTCATGTGATGAGATGGCTTTCAGTGCCGCTTGGATATCTGTATAGAATAGATATATATATATATATATTGTTAGTGTAAGAGCGACTGAAGCTTTCGTAGGCACATCTGGTGATGCCATATAGCTCTGCCTGGAATATTGAGATGTATTTTCCTAGACTTATAGATATAAGCTGTTGGCTTTACACAATATATTCCAGTTCTTACACCTTTTTCGGTTGTATCCTTATTTTGAATGGCAGACAGAGGTTGTATATTTAATTACCATTTTGTCTGATATCATATCCCGTATTGGATTTATTTGTTTAGTTATAGTGGATAGGTTCTGTACAACAACGTTGCTGAGATATGGTAGATTTAATAGCTTTTCTATATCACTGATTTACAACTTGTCATTCTCTTGATAAATATTTTATGATTTTGTTTAGTTAGTTAATTCTTTTTTTTATTATTATTGGGAGGGCAAATTAATTTGTTCCGTTTTTTTGTGTTCAAAATGGAATTTATATTAAAACAAAATGAATAAAGAGATTAATCAAAGTATTGTCCATCGCTGGCTGCTACTTTTTCCCACTTCGCAGACAATTTTCGAATTCACGATCGAAAAAATGTCTCCTCTTTGAGGCAATCCAGATTGCATGATTAGATCATTGAATAACGATCTTAACAGTATCCTCGCTTGAGGCAAAGCGACTCGCGTCGAATTCAATGAATCTAAGACCGAAAGCTGTCTCAACTCATTAAAACAAAATCATAACTTAACCACTCCCGTTTCTTTTGAAGGAGCATTAACTTCTGATTCACTGTCACTAAGCATTCTTGTCATTAATATTTCTAGGAAGTTAAACTGGACAGATCACATCTTCTCTGTTGCCAAAGAAACATTGAAATGTCTTGGATTTCTGAAAAGGTGTCAGAAATATTTCAAACTGTCAAATCTAGCGCTCCTCTACAAGTCCCACATTAGACCAAGAATGGAATACAATTCCCATGTATGGACTGGGGCTGGTCGCACAGCCTTTGCTTCATTTGATATTGTCCAAAAGAGAGCCTTCAAGCTCATTGGCGATTTGGCAATAACTTGCCATATCGACTCACTCGAGCACCGCCGCAATGTTGGATGCCATTCGCTCCTTTATCGCTACATGCATGGTCAAAGTTCTGATGAAATATCTGGTTTAATCCCTTGTAGAATGATTCCTGCATGCAATACTCACGCTGCACATCCTTTTACCCTTCAAATTACTTTCGGCCGCACAGTAAGATTCCGTGATGCTTTTTTTTATCCCAAATATTGCAAATGTGAAACAATTTACCATCTTCTGTTTTTCCTCCGGCATACAAACTGCGGAAGTTTAAGGGCGACATACATCGGCACCTCTGCCACTCTCCTCATATCCCCTAATCCTTTCCCTATCTCCTTCCTGCCATGCTGTGTTTTGCTTCATAGGGTATTCCCTGGGCTTGGCTTAATAATATAAAAAAAACAAGTTTGGAGTCAATTTTCGATTTCTACGAAAGAAGTGAACCGGTGACCTGCCAAATCTTGCTGCATCCGCTGGAACGACTAGTAATCAGAAGGAGTAATGTCCGGAAAATACGGCGGATGCTGTAAAACATCCTTTGGTGGCTAATGGACCTTGAGTGGATTGTTAACTCAGGTCCACCAATATATTGAAAGCTGGTAGTCGTTGAAGGACTGCAGCAGATATCTATCTCGCGGCTTAGGCACACACTAGATGTCTTGAAATAGAAGTCTCTAGACGATCGATCTACGTCTAGATGGAGCAGGACCAGTTCGTGAGGAAGTTCTTGGAACAAGGTATGACTGCGAGCGAGGGTAGATGACTTCAGCGGTAGGTTGAACTTAAAGCGTAGTTCAAAGGCACCTTTGATAGGTCCCCGGTATGCAAGCAGGTCGTGCCTACGTGCACGCTACAAGGCCTGAAAAATCAGTCAATATAGAAGCCCCACTCCTTTCGTCCGATGCTTTTGGAGGATGTTAGTTAACCTGTAAGTAGCGTAAAGGGCTAGTCGACCCTATGTCGAACTAGCCAAGCCGAATCGACAATGTCTACACGTGAGGACTAGTTGCTCCAGTCCCACGACCTTCCGTGAATAGTCAGTGAAAGGCTGAGATGTCTAACGATGCACATATACGTATGTTGCGGCTGCGATGTGTCTCTGGGTTTTAAAGGACCCGATATTATTCTCAACTTCGTAGCAACGCTGCTAAACTGCTCGAACAGGAACCGCCACAAAAAGGGAGCACCTGGGCCTCTGGAACACAAGTTTTCTTTTTTTGGGTGAAATCAATTAAACACCTTTTGTTGCTTGATGCGCTATTGCCGCCTTCTTTATTATATATTTCCTTTTTATTAAAGCAAATATTTAAATCGTTATAATCTTTTTTTTTTTATAAAAAAAACTGAACTGCAAGGTCTTAAATCTGACATCAGAATAATTTTCTTTTCTTTTTATTTTTCTATCTTAATAACCAGGTCTACTATCTCATACCCTTTTCAGTACGCAAATTGGCTTTTTGCTGGACATATCGCAAACCCTACAAATGTGGTGTGGTTGTCCATGGTCAGTTCGCAACGCGTCGTCAAGCCTCCACAATCCCACTTGAACCAATTTCTTTGCTTTTGAATCATTCCCATGGAAATCAATTGTACGAAAACTACTGGTCGAGTCACTCCTAATGATTCTCCAAGCTCCTTTTGCGTTTGACTCGGATCTTCATCGAGTAATGCCTCGGATTCTTTGGGTTCGAATTTTTTTGACTGCCCAAGGCGGGGCTTGCCCTCAACATTGAAATCACCATTCTTAAAACGTCGTAACCATTCCCTACATGATTTATCAGTTAGAACATTGTCACTATAAACTTTCACACGTATTCAGTGGGCTTCAATTACACTTTTCTTTCAATTAAAACAGAAAACTAAAACCTCCCGCAAATGCTGCTTAGTTAAGACAAAACTTGACATATATTTAACACAGTAAAAAACAAGGTTTTTGTATGAAACTGAAAGTGATATTAACAGAATATTATTGACATATATCCAACCTCTCTAAAACCACCGAAATCAGCTGTCACTATGAAACATTCAGCCGGAGCCATCTTTTGAAAATGTACCGAACTAATTTGCATTCCCAACAATAAACACAAAGAGGCGTGTGGTATTAAAACAATCTACAAACTGATATTAACTGTATGCAATACTTTCTCAGTATAATTCCAACATATTTAACTAAGTCTGGTCCAGACATACATAATATATATATGTATATGGCATATAAACGAAGTAAACGATAAATGAGTGCGCTCACTGCCGCTTTGGTATCGTAGGCGGTGTCGTAGTGTAGTTGTGGTAAGTCGACTAGAATCGACTATCCTACTTACCGTAGTCGAATGTAGTCGACTATTTGGTACATTCAAAGTGAGGAGTGAACGACAGTCGTAGTCAAGCGTAGATGTTAACTGTCAAAATTTGGCGGAGTGCACGCTTGATAGCGACTCATAGTCGACAAAAGTCACTATTTCGATGGCAGTGAACGCGCGAAATGTCTTCCCAATTGTTCACAAACTTGCATTTTGTTCATGGCCTAATTGGTAAAAAATGTAAATAATAAAAAATTCTTTGTTACACGTGTTTGTCAGCTCTGCTGGTTCTTTCCTTACACCCTTACCTTAATAAAAGCTATTAACTTTATGTGCTTCAGCGCACTCATATAAATTAGCTAGGACATAAAAAGGATATCAGTTCGTCTGTCCATTCATATTATCGTTACAACTATCTATATATGAAACTTAGCTACTGATACAGAGCGCAGATTTACAACTCTTTCCAGTATTTAAAAACAAAAAACGTTCCAAAAATGAATTGAGCAATGAAAACTACTCCGCATAAGCATCACACACACACATTATACATCATTTTCCATTCCATTCCATTTCGATTTTTCTTTCGATTAATTTAATTTCTTAATATAATTGCCAGCCAAGCATTTCAACTTATATGGATCCAGTCGACCCGAAATACTACACGCGTTGTTATTTAGTATCGTGCCGATGTGTAAGAAGTGAATTACAATAGTTTTATAAGAAAGCAAAATTTAATTTAATTTCGTTTATTTTTTATTGTGAGCTACTATCAAGCCAGTCAACAAATCTTTTTGGTTTTTTCTTTCTTTGATTTTACAGTTGAATTAGCTTTTTGTTAAAAAAAAATACAACAGAAATCTTCTAAGAAGATAAAATCATTGGCAAAATTTCATCTGTCCACAGTCGTATCGCTTGGAGTTACATATTTACAAAAAAATTATTTATCGATTGTAGTTTAATTGCTAAAACGCCACCTCGTCAGTCACGGATTTCACTGTCTCGTTTCTCGATTTATTTATTTTTTTTACTTTATTTTACTTTTACTCTGTGTAAGTTTTTCACGTTTAAAAAAAAATCTGGCCTATCATTAATTAGTTAATTTAGTTCAAATTTAGCCCCCTCCTCCCTGTTATGTACATTATTTATTAGTTCATCATCATCATCAGTGTATCTAATTTCAGTGAAAGGGCATCGTAATCATTGTGCAAAAATTCAATTCACTTTTTTTTACGTCATTATGTCGATTGTAGCCTAGCATAGTTATTATGATTCCTCTCATGTGTTTGTTCACAAATCAAAAAAAAAATGTTTTCTGAAAGTTATTTTGCAAAATTCTTTTTTTTTTAGTTGCTTTGTTTTGCTCAAAAATATCTCAAACATAATATGAATTTAGACACCACACGAAATGCCTATTTTTATTTTTATTCTTTTTACTCTCCTTAAGATTAGTGAATTTTTTAAATAAATAAAATAATTTTTGGATTTTTGATTTTTCGTTGATAGACCCTAATACATGAAGGTGGACTTGTTCCGAAAACTTTGTATAAAATGAACAGTGAAGAAGAGGAAGCTACAGCTGGAGTAGTGGCAACAGCTCATCCGAATCTCTATCAGAGTATTGAATTAAGAATTGGATATACTCATGAGCTTGTGATAAAGAACAACGATCCCAAAAGTGTTCTTACTTGGGATTTTGATGTATTGCGAAGTGATTTACATTTTACACTTTATAGAACCACCAAGGAGTTACCACCGAGAAATGGTAAGTGAATGTAGTGTGCAGTAGATGTATAATATTTGAATGCACGATGACGGACTTAAATTTTGTTACGGCACTAGTGTATTGTTTTTTTTTTTATGAAATTTAATAAAATTTAAGTTTTCGAAGAATATAATGGTGTCAAAAGAAGAAAAGTATTCATACTGATTACGTAAAAAATGTTAATGGACCACTTCAGATAGAAACCTTTTTCCTAGTCCTCGAAACAGTATAAGAAGTCTTATCTTCTCTTGTACAAGGTCTTCTGTTGGTCGGTTATAGCATTTTTTTTATGATACATCTATTTACGCAAAATGTGTACACTAATTAGGTCGGAGATAGTGATTTATTAATTAATTACGGTACAAGTATTAAAAACTATAGCTAAAGCCAAATACAAGGAAGGAACGTCAGGTTTAGGAAAATACAAGGTAGCCAATATGTAACAAAAGGAAGTATCAAGTCCCTCACAAGTCGTAGAAAAAGTCTTTTCAGACCACCATATACCACAAAAACGCAGATTGACATTATCAAGGGTAAAAAAGGGAAAGCTACATAATTTCGATTCTATTAATTTTCACTGGATAAAATTCTGCATCAATATTCTACAGGGCTAGAAAAGTATAGTTGAATATCGCCAGAAAATTTTTGATTCAAAATCTTTTTTGTGAGGCACGAGGTTAATGTGTGGCAGATCAACAAAAGAAGTGAGAATTGACTTGATTTTCGATTTGTTCTTTTTTGATACTTTTTTACGTGGCGAATTTTTGATGCGCTATTCCTATTTCCTATTTTGGTGTTTTATATTTAGGGACAAACTAAAAAATTCAGGTTTTGTCAATTGTAAATCTGCATTTAAGCCCTGGTCACATCGGGATTGGCGCGGCGCGATGCCACGCGGCAAAATAGAGTGTTCACGTCGGGAGCAACCGATTTATTTCCAAATATATTCTAGTTCCGATGAAAAAATTCTGTAATTAGTAACTATGCTTGAAGAAAAGCAGAGAATAGTGATGAGGATCAATTCTACGAATACTTAATGCCAAAAGCCGAGTTGCACGGACTTATTACGAATGAATAAGAGATCTTGTCGCCAGCGGCAATTGTATTTTTGAGTATAATCTCCAAAATTGCCGCGCGGCAATTATTTTGTAGCGCCGCTCCAGGTGTGTAGATTTAATATTGCAACAGCAATCGCGATGCGACAACCACTCCTTGACACCCACTTTAGAGTTAAGATCTGTCTAAGGTAGAACTTTGCTTTTTGAAGAACTGAAATTTTTTCAGGTTATAAAAAGTTTCTTTTTTTAAGACCAATCGAACTAATTAAGTGTAACTTTTTTTTTTTTTTTTTTTTTTGTATAATCAGATTGGTTTGGTCTCTACATAAACGCAACTATTGTAAACCATTAATTAGAATTGATCACAACCGTCTAAATTTATACCTGTAATTATGTTTGTGCCCTACTAGTCATATAATTACTTTTGGACAAATATAACCATTATTTATTAGAGAAATGTATTAAATACAGAATACTGTCTAAGAATCTTCATTATGCCGACGGAAGGATAAATAGTAATAGGAATGGAAGCATCTTACTCACAGAAATACATCACGAGGGTTTGACAAGAATAATTGGTTTTCTGGTTAATCAGAACGGCGAACCTAGAAATATGTCTGTCATGGGACCTCCCTCTTTAGCACTGAGGTTTTCATATTTTCACAGCTGTTTAATTGCTTTATATTGAAAGTGTTCACTAACATAAAAGTTTCAAACATATTAGTCTTTTGTCCCCTCTGGACTTTGGTTTATGCATATATCCCTATTATTATATGATCTGCATTTTCTATAATTTCTGTTAATCAGCTAATTATCTACTTAGATACAGTTTTTTCAGAATGATGTAAAAAAATGAAAGTATTTCTTAAGCTCTCTGGTATACTGCAAGCTACTGATACTCTGTTTGTCAGCTTATGCATCAATAATCCTTCTGAGATTACATTAGTGGAATTTAATAATCTACCTCTAAGCATATGAGTGCAAACAAACTCAATCAACCCAATAGGTTAATACAAAGGCAGCCAAGGCAATCAAAGTATTGAATTCGCAGACTATATTTTAGAATCTTCTGGACGGGTGAAAAATGACTTTGTTATTTTGTCCCAAAATTGTCCTGTATATCCTGTCTGTAAAATACTGCGAATATTTCGTTTAAATTGAAATTTTGCAAATACTCTCATCAAAGAGAGTCTGCTTTTCACGGCTATCAATTGCATCCATGTTCAGAACTGAAACAACTTTACAAAACTTCAAGGAACACTTGCAACTCCATTAGCCAGAAAAACGTTTCTTTTTTATCAGAATGACAGAGAATCTTGGCAAGCCGGAAATGTAGCAAAAGTTTTGGATCCCTTTTCAAAACCATTAGGAGCAACTTCACCAGTTCATCTTCACTCAGTTAACAATAGTGTAGTAGTTGTAGGCTCCCTGGATAAAGCTAATATTTTGGCTGCTAGATTTGTTTCAAATTCTCGTCTTCCACCCATTTTACAGAAACCTATTTTGCATCTCACGTGTGGATGTATACAAGATCCAATACACATCCGTACGAGAGATGTATTAAAGGTCCTTAACGTCTCCAAATAAACCTAGTCTAGCGTTATCGCAGTGAGCCCAGAAAACTTGGTGCCAGCCACAAAATTATTCTCTTCTGTATGCCTGATGACAATGATGTACCTTGGTATAAGATAGCTGATGCTTTAGCCAGGAAAGGAGTTCAACTATGATTATATGATTAAAAAGAATTCATAAGTAGACCCCTAGAAACAACGGAAAGGGCTTGGGAATCAATAGTTGTTATTGATATGTCATCGCTAATAAGCCAAAAGGCCTTCTTTCGGACTTTCTCTAACACGGACAATGCATTGCGTCCAGCCCCTGTCCAAATATGGGAATTATATTCTAATCCAGACCTGATATAAGATTGTTGGATATTTCAATGCCTAAGATGTTAAGAGATGGTGAGTTCGAGATATCTTCTTCATAGACGGAAATGGAATAAGTGGGAATTGGAGTACATTTGAGTGATAACAAGCAACATTGCGTTTTGGAAGCATTCAACAAGACCCGATTTGCTCTGCCCCAAACGAGTATTGTTATGAGATCATAGTTTAGTGAACTGAAAATGTAGCTTCGCTTGTCAACTATAACATTCCCACGGGAATCAGCTATAGAGTCAAACGAGTACACGAAATCAAAGGTGCTATCGTCTGCAAAGCTGTGCATAGGATTGAAAGTGAGAGATTGCATCTAATTAATAAAAATGTGAAGGAGAGAGCACGAGAGAGCACAGAGGCTTGCGGTACACCGGCATTGATTATAAAATGGTCAGAAGTACATCCGTCCAATATAATTTGAATTGAACGGCGGGAGAGAAAACTTTCAATCAATTTTAAGAAAAGACAATCTAGACTTAATGCCTCAATTTTAGCTAAGAGATGAGGATATCAGACTCTATCGGGCCGGGGGGGGGGGAGTAGTCTGTGAAGCGCAATGCTGAACAAGGTGAAAGCTGTATAAGAGGAAAGCATGCATACTTGATGGAAGAAATTTGTTGGTTTGTTATTTAAGTGTTTCAAGTTGTACTGTTGATCGCTTTGGCATCTCCCACGAGAGTACGTACGGTAAGGTAGTATGGGTGAAAGATACCATATGCACGAATTGGTACTTCTCACGGCGAGATAACTATACCTTAGTGAAATTGAAATTAAGATTTTTGACTTTGTGGGTACTGTAGTAATGCTAGGCAGATGGCCCATGATGCAAAGAAGTTATGTGCTCATGTAAGTAAAATCTCAGACATAGTAGTGAGAGGAGAAAGACAAACATAGCCTCTTGGGCAGGGAGCGAAAGGATGTCTTAGTTGATGAATAAGTTGATAAATGACGGAAATCAGGTATGTATGTACTAACATACTTATATATTATATATACTAACATGCTTATATGGTTAGTATGCATGGTCAGCTATAAGATCCAAATGGTGAATCTCCAAGCCTATCCAGACTGAATTGGGCATATCTTAACCTTCACGCGGTCCCCTCTGACAGCGCCCATAAGGGTTGTATTACCTGTATAGGTCAAGTACAATTCTTTTAGACGTTGCTAATAAGATCTAGGCCCGAACGGAGTTACCAGTACCGTTTAAAAAAGAATATCTTGCATGAAGATATGAAACTGGGAGTATTCATGGTCCGTTGATCATGCTTTACGAAAGCAGGTTTTATCCACCTCAACTTGGGATGGCCCCTTTATGGGAGCATCGTAGTAGCTGTGGTATGGGCGCCGTGACCCTAGATCGGCAGATATGGATAGGTCTCGCTTCTACCAGTAAGTTGTTGTCATGTCGTGCTCTTTTGGCATACTGGTACTCGTTGTTACGCACATGAGGACGTTGATTGTCGATAACAATCCGAGCATGAAGAATGCCGTGAGATTAAGCCATACTTGGCAGGTGCTCACATAAAACCACAAGGAACTTTCTATCGAAGGCCTTCGAGATATCTAATGCGATGAACTCAGATTCACCAGTTATGGAGACATTCATTCCAACCCGCAGTAAATTAGTTAGTAAATCTCCTGTAGAGCAGCCAGCACGAAAACCGTATTGGCGTATTGCCCGAAAAAGATATGAACTTAGTTACGCGATGTCTTCATTTTACAGCTTGTTGCGCGACAGCATGCTGTATTAGTAGCTTGTAAACCTAACACAAAGGCGGTTAGAATATTAATACCTGACCAAAAAAACAATCTGATCCTGAACTAAATAAATAAAAAATAAATAAACTAACTTAATGATAAAACTTAAAAACATATTTTCAAATTTTCAGATCTATCCACCTCATTTTTTGATCTTTCCGGATTTGTAGAAGGTATAAATTATTTCCGAGAAGAACCAACAATAGTTTGCCGTAACAGAGAGAGTGTTCAGGTAAGCGCATATAAACTACACTCAACATCATTAAAATTTTATTTTTAATATACTTATTTAAATTAAAATAGGGCTCTCATGTAATGAACACAACTGACAGCTATATTCTTCACTGGTTTTGTTCATCATCATCTACAGCTGGTCTAGCACAATTAAATTACTTTTATGAAGTTTTAAGTTCAGCTAACTACAAGGGTTCCATGACAAGTCTTCAATCTGGATATTCATCAACAAGTATTGCTAGCTCATGCCAATCCCGATGATAATAAATGAATTTTTTTTAGTTTTCTCATTATAATTTTCGTTCGTATATATATGTACATATATGTATGCCGTTGTGTATGTGTCCTTCACACCATACCAGACCTAAGGCACTTTAGCAAAATTAAAAAAAAAAAAGATAAATCTATTGAGAATTAATTTAATTTCAAATTTTATGTTTTAGTTTATACAGTATATAGGTATAGGTTTGTAGGAAATTGTATATGTCAGTTAGTAGTTGTCATCGTGTCGTTTTAGTTTAAATTTTTAAGAAAACATTTTAAAAAAAAAACGTCATTGTGGTAAGTTGTTAATTAATATTTAATTATACCAGAAATCAATCAACATGTGCAAATGCGAAAAGAAAAAAAAAACTGATAATAAAAATATAGGTTTACAAGAAAAGAAAATTTAAAGTAAAAAACAAAAAAAAAAACAAAATCTAAATCCGTTCGTTAATAATTCTTAGAGTAAGTGAGAGTTTAATGAAAAAATCCTAAATAAAAACGAGAAATCATTACAATATTTACCATCGTTCCTGACTTTACTAGCTTTTGGAAACAAAATAAGGGAAAGTATCGCCTTTTTTCGATAATGATTTCATTAACTAATATCTATGTATAAAAAAAATGTAGTTATTTACTGACATAACAGTTGCCAAAAAACTATAGAGAACAGCTTCACATATTTAGATATACACATGAATACATACATAGTGTTGATATCAGCTATCAGCCTACAACTTTATAGGTAATTTTTGTATACAAGAGAGAATCTGTGAAACAAAGAACTATTAAGGATTATTTTTTATACTTACAATACAAAACAAGGGTGACTCATATTTTGCCTAATGTAAATAAGAATTGCGATTTGATTTTGTGAAATAGACAATTACATGTAAAAATATTTAAGCTTTTGTGGAAATTAACTATAGTTCCACAAAAAAAAATCTTTTTTTCTTACCCATAAATAAACGCTCAGTGCAATAATGAGGTAGTCGACATTTTGGTTTTTTCTTTTAAAAATCAACTTAATATGGATATAAAGAGGCCAGTAAATATGTCGAAATTGGTAAACAATATCAAGAATAAGTTAGATTAGGTTGTAGGGGCTCCGCGAAGATGAGTTTTTAATGAATTACAAGCTGCGTGGAAGGTACTTCACCAATACAATAGTTTTAGGTTCCTAATGTGTATATCTTGTGTTCTATGTTCACGGGATTGAAAGACCTTTGCGACCTTTGAGACTGGGTCTCTTTCAGTTCTTGTAACACATATCCACAATGTGAAGGCTGAGTTTCTTCAGATTCTAAATCCGTTGGATAGCGACGAACTGTGAAATTACTACAGATAACTGTCAGTAAGATGTCTGTCCTAGAAACAACTTAATATGAAAATAATTGTAAGAACAGTATAGACCTGTCGCAGAGTGGAATAGAAACCGTAGATAGTATAAGTACTCCTATGTAACATGGACTGCCTAATTTTCTTTTTCATATAGGTCAACTTTTGTTGGCAGCGGGTCTAACAATTATCTTGATTTCAAATTTTACTTTCGCTTTAATATTCATATTAAAAGTTCAACAAATTACAGACGTATTCTCCTACAACATCAAATATTTTTTAAACTTGATGAAATAAATCGATTTTTGTCTGCCCGTCCCTAAAAGTATGGGGGACAGAGAAAATATTACAAATGCTGTATTGTCATCTATTTCTATTCTATATATTCAGTTGGAAAACCACTGAAATGAAGCTGGACTATTGAGGATTTTGTATAGAACTTATTATTTGAAGTTCATCGGAATACAGTAGTTAAACCAAAAAGAGACAACTATAGAAAAGTGATCCCATAATATTGTCAAATAATGTAAGCAATTTCAGTAGTGTCAGCAGTTCATTTTATATAAGTCAGTAAAGTATTCCTGATAGATGCATCAATAAATCACTGTTGATTCTATTCAATTTAAGTGGAAGGCACGTAATTGCACCTGCTGTATTAACCATTGGAAGAGGCCTTGAAAGAGTTGAGTTTTTGATTCATCTGAGCCCAATATAAATATTGTTCTTGTGCTCTAGCTCAAGCCTTGATGTGCGGTTGCTGAGCAACTCCCGTTGACGGGTAGCAACGACTGAGGTCTATACTGCAGCGGAATAGTTTATGCAAGGGAAAGCTTATCTAAAATGCATGAACGCCGTATTCCTCTTAGCATCAATGAATCGGCCCGGTATTGTTCTTCGATTGAGAATCTTCCAATAATATTCAATCTTTATTTTTACTTTTTTTTAAATAACTTTTACAATCTTTCTTTTTGAAAATCTATTTGACAATGAGAAAAATTGACCTATCTAGCTAAGGTCCTTTGATTTTTCCGCAAAGTATTTCATTGAGATATTAATGCAGCAGTTTTTTGTGCTCTGCCGAAAGTGACGCCACTAGTTCTAGCCTGCTTCACTTAGACCATAGTCAGATACATTGTACCCCATAAATTTATGGGGGAATATATCCTTCTTTTTTAAGGGATCTCAAGACATATCTAAGCTCTATATACCTTGGAGTGTTACGCCCGCCACCTTAGCGAGCGGAGGCACACTTCTTGTTAATCACTGGTTGCTATTGATGAAAGAAATAAGAAAACGTGATACTTCTTGTGAATCACTGGTTAATTAATAAAATAAGAACACCGGACTGTCAGTATATATGCAGATATCTAAATTGTTACCAACTCCGCCGGGAATACACTTGTCCAGCAGTTTAAATGATTTGTTCCAGTTTAGTGCCAGTTGCTGGAGTATACTCTTGCTCTTGTATTTGCACTCGTGTTCTACACATCTGTAAAAATTGGGGTGTCTGCTGCTACAGTTTCTTTGCTCCCCCACTATTCGCTTCTCGTGGGTATCAATAAAATGAGCCCAACGTTAAATGAGATGACAAGTGTCACTACATTGCCTTCAATGCAGTCTAATGTCGGAAAGATACTAAATTTTTTTAACCTGCAATGGAAGAATATATTGTTCGTTCTCTTGCATTTTCTGGAAAAAAATTGTTCCAGAATAAGCATGTAAATTTCATTAGAAATATTAAACTGATTTGAACTTTGAATGGGGCACAAAGATACACGACAAACCTATCTAAAATAGTAACGAATTGGTGAAAAAATTTAATTACTAGGCATGAATGAGAGAAAATTTGAACCCGAAAGACAGCAAGTAGAATGATTTTAGAGAAATCGTGGGAAGAATATGATTAAGAGTTCAATCATTTTATCTTAAAGGAAAATTTATAAGTAAGGAAGAAGAAGATGGCAACATCTAATTAAGTATGAAACATCACACATTGCAAGTCACTGACAATGAGACAATCAAGAAAAGAGGTATTACTGGTATTGAAGAATATAGGGATCCAACGTTTGTAGTCTGGGAGTCGTTAACAATAAAAACTTACACGTTCAAGTACCTGCCCAGAATTATATAGTGAATAATATACATTATACATCAAATCAGAAACATTATTAATGTTATCAGTTGCAAAGTTGTTTGACGGTCCATAAATCGACACCAGGACACATTTATCAAACCTCAAAGGAAATATACTCTCCATGTCCCTTAGGTTCAAATTGCTTCACTATATTTACCTTATAATATACAGTTCAACTCATTCCAGACCGATCATTACAAAATAGATTAAACTCAGGAAATAGCAATAAGCCATGCTTTAAAACTTTTGTTTAAGCAGATTTCGTTAGACTGGTTTTGATTAATATGAAATGAATTGAGATCTGTTGCAAGACTAGAGAAAAAACATCTATTTTCACCCTATATCCTATGAATAATACAAAGGGGGCCCCTTCTAACCTGTTCTCAGATATATTTTACGATTTCATATAAAAAATAAAAAAGGAGATGTTTTACCTTAACAAGCTGAGAATTTTGTTCTCCCCTTTTGGATCAAAGCTCTCGCAGTTCCTCTGCTGTGATACATATTAAAGAAAGGTGAACACAGACCAGACAATATTATAAATTTTCTACATACATTTATACTTCCTTAATGCACTGATAATTTGCTTTCATTAATTTTTTTATAGCATGTAGCATTAACGTTTTTAGTAGAATTTTATTAATTTTAAGTAGAAAATTGGAGAATGTGGAGAGTTTGCAATAATATAGAATGGTGCTTGATCGGGAAATTTTATTTTTTTGTACTTTTCAAACTGGAAAATTTATAATTGAATGCATATGTGTAAAATTTTGTGGAAATTACAGGGCAATACCTCCGAGCATATCTTCGAACACATATAATTAGAAATAAGTAATGATTCGTTTAAAAACTTTTATATTATATTAGAAATATTTTCTCCAAAATTTATCTTAAGTTAAACTACTAAGTATTAAGTATATTATAGGGAAGAATGTTGTCTTCTTCTTGAACACCATGGCTTCGATTATAAATCTCTGCCTAAAAGAATAAATTCACTCCTTGGATCTTACAGTCTGTATATTATTTTATGAAGAGAAAAATGTGAAGAAGGAGAATTTCCCTGTAGAAGCCTCGGTATTTAAGGAGAATTGTGATTTCTCTTATTTATCTTATACTTAGTAGTTAAACGCAGAAGCATGCTCCAGTAAATTTTGTGTTTGGGCACAGCTATAAATTACTTTTTAATAGACTTTCCAAACGGTACCGCTACGGTATGGCTAACTTTTAAAGGAGCTACACCACCTCATTTCATGATACATACTGCATAAAATCCAGATCTGATTCAGGATCATCATAACGATGGAAGCTCAGTTCTATCACCACTTACAATCATCTTGATAATGTCTCCTGGATGTGTGCTCCTTACAGTTCCAGAATCTTTTTAATTACACTCCCAAGTCAAAGATGACTTTTATAACCATTGTATGTGTTGTAAAGGAACATGATCTTACAGATTGTGGAATAAACGTAACCAATAATTTTATCTACGTAAACTGCTTAAATTTCACTTTTTCTTGTGTTATGATAAATATTATGATAGATTTTAGACTACCATAGCCTTTAATTTGTGTTTGAGTATTGAAAGATTATGATTATGACAGATTTAAGACTAACATAGCCTTTAATTTGTGTTTGAGTATTGAAAGTGATCTACTTAGTAAATTAACTTGCAATTTCATTTAAAGAGGACTATCTAGCAAGGTAAAAATATGTTATCTTCACCTCTTTTTACCTTCTGTGTGATTACGCGAGCTTAAAAACTGATTGCATGTATCTCAAATACAGAGAATAATATCGGAGATAATACAGAGTCTTGAGGCACATCAGTATATAGAGATCAGAAATCATTCCCACTACGATTACACGAAGTTTTCTATGACATACTCTTGTACTTTCTGTTGTTGTGTATTGATTTAGAACATGACTTACAACTGTTGATCTGCTGACATTTGTAAATTGGGAGTCAGGTTATAAATTTTAATTACGTAACGAGCGATGCATGCGTTGGCAAGTAATATCGAATGTATATTTGTTAGATTACCACCACATAAATTGGGTGAATCTCTAATTTTCGTCGAGACATTGAACGGCAGCGGTATAAGGGAATCTCGGTTTTTAGGCGGAAGGGCAAGAAGAATTTAACTTATGTAAATTGTTCAGTGGTTTAACTTAATTTTGATTAAAAACATTTATTTTGACAATTTTGTGGTTAAGTCGTGGTATAGAGCATAAGTGCATTGATCAAATGCACACAACATAATATGCAAAGAGATGCATACTGATCTACACACAAATGCACATAACAAATATCCAACGAGAAATATTAAAAAAAAAAATTGCTTTACTACATGAATGGATCATACACTGCATGAATGAAATTGCAGTTAAGTAATCGTAAACAAGCAAAGAAAAATAAAGAAAAATAATTCTTTCATTAAAGCTTGTCCATATGACCAAGCGTCATAGGTAAACAAATAAACCCATCATGAGTAAATAAACACTATGCATGTGCAATGAACTTTGTGTAGCGGTATAAAGATTACTCAGCATTCTTGTATGCAATCACCGATTTCAGGTGATCAATCGTTCAAATTTAATTTTTACATGCATAATGATGAAGTAAGCGATTTTGTTAATGTAGTATAAAAGACCTGTAATTTGGTTAATAAATTCAGAGTATTATCAGAACTCTCAAGGTGTTTTTCACTATTGCGAAGCTCCCTTAGCTCCTAATAATTGATACCCTTCAAGGTAAATAGAGCTCTCTAGCTCTCATACTATTGCCTGATATTAATAGAGCTCTTTAGCTCTAAGCTAATCAAGGCACCCCAAATAGAGCTGTCCGCAGCTCAGATGATTTCTACATCACTTATATTAAGACCATACTTTGAGCTTTCCAGCTCTCACATGGTCGAGATACAAGTACCTAGAAGCTCCATATAGCTGTATCGCTTGTATCTATGTTTTAATAAAAGTTTGTTCTTCTTTTCATAAGACATTCCGCAACCATTGGTAAACGAAAAGAAGACGAGTACAAACCAACAAACTGTACAGTGGACTTAAATTAATAAATGTTTGAACATTAATTAATAATGATTGTGCTGTGCGGTGCGGTTACAATAATCAACGAAATAATCTCGGAAAGTTGCAGTCATGAAATCGAAGCAGAAAGTTTATTTTCTGGAAATACGTGTAAAAGAAGTGGAAAAAGGATAGGAAAACAAAAATATCAAAATAATTCTTTGATTACATTTTTGTGCTCTCAACCTTTCTATTTATATTTTAATGTTTAAGTGGCAGCTCATAAATTTGTTTGTACTTTAAATACTTGCGTCAAGCCGCCACCCCCCCCCCCCTCCCCTATGAGCATACATGAACAGAGTTGTTGGAAATGCCGCAACTTTTCGGGCTTATTGCGCTTCCTTTAATTATATGTCCTAAGCTTAAAATAATTTAAATTATGCGATCTCAATAAAAAAAAACGATTCTGTGATCTCGGTAAAATAAATCAGCTGTGCCTCTGCAGAAAATAACTTATTTGAGATATTTTGAACGGAAAATATTTGCTTAAGCTTAAACATAACCCTAAAAGCGTTACCAGTACCACCACAAACCGTTCGAACAATGAAATCAATGGTAATCTAGAACGAATTTCGAAATATAAAAATTACGTTCGTTTCAACTTAAAATGCAATATGTTGTTAATTAATCGGACAGAAAAGAAACCATTTTAAAGGCATGTATCCACTGAGAGGGGAGCCGCTCACATTGCGTTAGCTGCACTATGCATTCAGTCTGTAAGCTTCTGGGAATCTTGGGGAACAACTTTTTGTCCTGCTAAGTGTATCCACTGAATGAAGGAAACGAAACTAAATTGGCACGCAATTCACTTACGCTATCCTCAAACTCACAGAGTCACTTCAAAACGCTTTCGAAGTCACTATAGCGTGTTGCTCTGAACAGACTCAATATTTAAATTTCATCGACTGCCACTTGCCAAATTCGCAAATCTCGAAGTTGATAGTTCGAAATTTTCGAAATTGTTTATTTTATTAAGGTTGGTGAATAGCTACAAAAATTTAATTGCAGTCTCTCAATAATAATTAAATTAAATGGCTTGGTGAATACGGCCCTTAGTATCCACCTAGTAGCATGCAGGTTGGGCCACAGAAACTTTTCGGATTACATATTTTAACGATCGCAGATTGCTTTCAATGGAGAGAAATTAAATTTACCAACCTTTTTTTTTAAACTCCAAAACAACGGATCAAAAAAGTATAATTTACACTTTTGTAAGGTACAAAAAAAAGCAACGAAATGTATATATAAAAAAAGGAAATTTTAATATTGACGGTAGGTGAAAAGAAACTCCTGCAATTATATTTTACAAAACGCAATTATTACCTTGTTTTCTTTATTTTCACCTTTGAAAATTTTCGTTTGAAATGTTCGACCAATTGTTGAGCAGTAAATTTAAGAGAAGGCGTACACACGTTCATTTTTAAATTGTTGTGTACCGCTACCGTGTTACAGTACAACATAATTGTATTTTCTTGTGAAAAGTTTCGTCAATTTGTAGAAGGAGTAATTAATTTAATAAAAATAAAAATAAATAAATAAAATATATATATATGTATATTAGGAGAGTGAAGGAATTGTGAGTTTGATAACCACATATTTTTCTTTCAACTCTTAAGAAATCTTGTTAAATTCTAAAATTCTATGAAAACAAAAAAAAAGCTCTAATTGTTAATTAATGTCTAAGATAGAAAAAAAAAACAAATCTTGAAAAATATAAATTTAATAATAAATTAATAAAAGTGTAAAATCAATCATCATTTGTACTGAATTTTTGGAAGAGTTTTCTGTCGTATAGTTATGTGTAGTAGGTGTGTGGAAAAGAATCTGATGAAAATTAAAACAAAAAAGGTTTGCTTGCTTCTCCTCAAGTGTTGTAATTCAATAATTATACTATGTACAATATATTATGCAAAACTCTAGAGGAAAAGCACAACCGCGCGCAGATTTCGTATATTTTTTAGATATGTAAAGAGAGAGAAAACTGTTTTAGTAAATTTATTTATTTATGTAAATAATAATGTATATGATATGCATGTGAAAAGAAACTGTTCTTTCGTGATTCCTTCTCAATGTTGAATAGTTTTATTGCGATAAGCTTGGTGTGCGGTTTTATGACTTAAGCGGGATATCAGTATTAAGTTTTAAGCAGTAGATGTATAAGTCATTCTTGTACACGTAAAATGCATATGTATACATATAAATATATTTAGTTCCTTATAAAGGAAGCAGTAAAAGAAGTGTTTTCTTTGTATTTTTGTTATTAATTATTACTTTAATTTTTGATTTTTTGACTATCAGAGCCAACACAAGCTCATTGTAGTAACACGTTTAATAAATAAACGGTCAAAAATAGATGCTTTTCATCACTTAGTCGGTGCTAGTTTTAGTATGTTAAACTAAACATAAACCAAAACGTGGATGAAATGACATCCAAATGCGACATAGAAATGTCAGCCTAATATTAACAGCAATGCACATGCGATTAATGGGTTCGTACACCTTGCGGAGTTAACATTCAACAGAGATAACCTTCTCAAATTGTGCCCACTATCATGGAAAGAGACTTTGCTAAGTAGTAGTGGAGAATCAACATTCGCGTTTAAGAGTTGATGCATAAAAGTTACATCGGCAACCATGCGACGTTTTTCAAACGAGTGGATATTTAAAAGCTTCAAGCGATCCTCATAGTAAGATAAGATAAGATTGATTTATTAGTTCATGTAACTATAAAGCATACTAAAAATATGAATATTTAACAAATACACAGTTCTAGTTAATTACATACATAATATTAAAATTTGCTATATCTACGTTTCAAGGAACATTTTCTAAAATATATTGAACTAGTTTTCTTTTAAAACAATTTAGCACTTTTTCATTTTTAACATTATCAGGCAAACCATTAACAATTTTTAAACCCTTGTACAATAAAGAATTCTGCGTACTAACTCTATTCCATTTCTGCAACCTGAAGCAGTGATTTCCTCGCAGGTTGTATTGCTGAACGTCACCAACATATACAATATTTCTGTATAAATACTCGGCACTTCATTATTCTTCATCTTAAACACAAAAATCATTGCATTATATGTCAAGCGTTGATTAATATTCATCCACTGTATCGCGTGGGTGTATCCCATTTACACCTCAGTATACTCCACATTGCTCTGTTTTGTAGAAGTTGAAGCCTGTGTTTCATTCCTGCGGTACCAGCGAATAACATCGAAGAGCAATAATTAAAATGTGGAAGTACAAGAGAATTGAATAACATAATAGCAGTGTCCATACTTAAATATCGCCTAATTCTTCTTAAGAAACCAATTTTCTTTGCGATTTTTCCACATATGTAGTCTGCAGCCTCATGAAATTTCAATTTGTTATCCACTATTACACCAAGGTATTTAAATTTTGTTACATATTCAAGTTTTTTATTGCCAAGGTACATATCTTCTGGATCAATGACATTAAAGCACATTGCCTTAGTTTTTTCAACATTTAATTTAAGTTTATTCATTTTAAGCCAGTTGTCAATGCTCTCAAGGTCTTCCTTTATGTTACGTATACATTCGTCTGCTTGATCACAACAGATATATATTTATCTGCAAATAATGCCAATTGACTGTATTTTATTACTGATTTTATATCATTTTTGTACAGAAGAAACAATGTGACGCCCAGTACTGAACCTTGGGGAGCTCCCAAATCCACATCTATTGGATCAGACATTATACCATTTACCCTCGTTTTTTGTGTTCTGTTAGAGAGATGAGTTGAACCACTTTTGTTCAGTTCCTCTTATTCCGTATGTCTTAAGTTTCGTTAGTAAAATATCCCTATCTATAGTTTCAAACCAGCATCCAAATCCTTTTTCCATTCAAATATTACCCAATTTAATGCTGTTTCGCATGAATGTTTATTTCTGAAGCCAGACTGCTCTTCTAATAATAGCTTATTCTTTTCTACATATTCTCCCAGCTGATCTGCCACTATTCTTTCTAGAATCTTTTCATAGCTACGCAACATGTTAATTGGGAGGAATTCTTCACATTTCGTTGTATTGGGAATTTTTTGGATCGGAATAACGATAGTTTCTTTCCAGCAATGAAATATTCCATTTTGGAGGGTTAGATTTATTAGCTTCATTAATATATGCCCTATAGTCTCTATGGATTGAACAATCATATCGCAGCTCAGGCCAATGACGTCCTTTTTATTATTGCACCTCTTTAATGTGTCATACAGTGCTTTCTCACTACAAAAACTAAATTTGAATGTACTCTCTGTTGCAAGTTGTGAACAAATTAATAAATTATTCCAAGATAGGTACTTAAGGGGGGAAGTAAGTGTAGGATGGCGTTTTTACAGTGATTTTCATGAGTTTTTTTTAACAGGTAAAGAGTTTATATTATTTATTGATATCGTGAAGTTATTTTACACGTACATTTGAGAATAACTTCTGAAATTTTCAAAACAAATTCTCGAAAAGTAACGGATATACCAATTGCCGCGCATTGAAGCAGTTTGCGTACATCTTGGAGGCTGCACAAAGAATTTAAAATAATTTAAAAAACAAAACAATATTATGAGGATTCAGATTCAAATAGAGTGTATTTATATAAAGAAACTATATACCAAATTTCATAATGATCGGTTGACAACTTTTTTAGCTGAGTGTACGCAAATTCGAAAAACGCCTTTGAAAAAAGTGGCAGAAAAGGTATTACATGCCAGAGATACTTGAGCGAGGTACGCTCACTTAATCGACTATAACTTTTGAACGCATTACAATTTTAACTTGAAAACTTAGTAGTATATTTTTGAATAGTTTTACAAGTTTTATGAAAAAAAAATTGAATTTTTTTAAGTGTACTACACCTATTTCCCTCCCTTAAGAGCGAAGCGCATGAAGTTCCGCTGAACAGACTCAATGCGGTCGATGTGTGTACCGTAAAATTGTATCCAGACCTGGCTAAAATTGTAACCAGACCTGGCTAGCGTATTCATGAAGTGGTCTCACAAAGCAACTGTACAAACGCAATGTTATGGTGGAATTCGAGAGCACACGGAACGAACGTTTTATAAAACCCAGCATAGAACTACTCTGATACCATGTAGCTTATGTGGGAGATAAAATTCAATCTGTGGTCACATTTGACACCCAAGTCACAAACAGCATCCACATTCTCGATGACGCTGGAAAGCATAAACGTCGTAACCGACCAAAATGACGAAAATACGTTATAAACACCATTTGAATCAGAAAAAAAAACTGCGTTGAAAATAAAATAATTTACGCGTTGAAAACACCTCTACTTTTTCCAGTAACTTCGACTTGATTTGCAGTAATAGGGTCAAAATCCGCTACTTTTTAAGCACATCTCGCTTAAAGCAAAGGAAGGTTTGCAAATTTTTAAGCGAGTTACGTACAGCATCCGAGGGGTTTGACCGCTGGAGAGGCTTACGCCATTTTTCCGGATCGTAAAAAGATGACTTCTGTATTAACTCTCAATATTGTTCGAAGTTACCTCATTTTCAATGACTTGTTGTCTATGAAAAAATCGCGTGTAATGCATTTTGTTATTGCTTAGTTTTGCATGAGAGTTGCAGTTACTCTATTCTTTTCAACCTATAGATAACTCAGAATATGGTGTTACTACGTTAGAAGAGTATTAAATAAAAACTTAATAGTAACTACAGCCTTTTATATAAACTGCCTGTCTTGTTTTGTGCTAGTGTACATTAAAGCCTAGTATCGAGTTCGCGTAAAATGTGACATTTCCATATAAATTTTAGCGCTGGTAAAATCGCAAGCAAAAATTTTACTGATGATTTTACTAGTGCAGTACGGAGTTCACTGGTAAAAAGTGAATATTTTTCTATTTTCAAATAGGTGGCGCTTTGTATGTCTCCACTCATTTTACTGAGCATTTTAATCAACGAGGTGATAACTAAAGGAGATGCAATCATATGTACGATCCGTGTACATGAGCGTACCCAAAATTGCCCTGCATTTGTGTATGTTTCATTCCGCCATTTTTGGTCTTCGCTGTCAGATCCATACATAGTTTTGGTTTGATTTGGGCTTGAAGCAAATATTACTCAAAAACTTTTTATCACTGAACTTTTCTTCTTAATTATTAACTTTTTTATGTTCATGTTTGCAAATTCAGTAAATACTTTTAAGTATGTGACAATAAAAGCGATTAAAATTACGAACAGGTTGTACAATTGTGTACAGATGTACACATTTTACGGCGCTTATGTACAAACAATATCAGTGTCAATGTGTTAGAAATGGGTACGTTAAATTTTCTCATTTGCATCTCCTTTAGTTCTTACCTCGTTGATTTTAATGCGCGGAGCATTAAAAAGCTGGTAAAATTTTGACATTGCCTGTTTCTATGACAATTTCAGATTGTTTATTTTTAATTTATTCAAGGATTTAATTTGTCTTGTCAATTTTCAGATTGGGTTTGTTAATTTATTGAAGGTTTTAATTGTTCTTGATAATTTTCAGATTAATTAAGTCCATGTTTAATTGTTAATTGTAAAAATGTTTATCTAAATTTCATAAATAATTTGAAGCTTTTCAGGGATAAAATTTTTAAACATCCGTCACTTTCTTTTCCCCAAATTAACACGACAAAATTTTACCAGCTTTTACCAGCGATTTTAATGTGAAAAATTTGGAGACCGCGTTAAATTTTACTTTGCCCGAACTCGATACTAGGCTTAAAAGTTAGATTCTGTTTTAAACATAGAACTTGGATACAGCTTATATATCATACAAATAAATAAGGTATATTTGATACTGCATTTCAGTTGCCATAAGTTTTTTAACATTGATTTCGTTCCATACATTACAGCTATTCAGATACAGCATTCTTGACGTCCATTAAACAAAAAACGGATTGCTGTAACTAGCAAAACTAATACTTATACTAACTTTAGCGTAATTCTACTTATTGCAAAGTGTGTGATAATTAAAAAAAAAATCTGTCCAAAAATAGCATTTCTATCACAATTAGTTTAGACGTGTTATGATTTTTTTTCTGATTTTGAAACAGATTTTGGGCTCTAGTGAAAAGTTTCATTTTGGTCGGTTACGACGTTTATGCTTTTCAGCGTCGAAGAGCGTCATTTGTGGATATTGAGAGCCAAATTGTTGTTTTTATACCAAACGTAAAATTTGTGAAGGTCACCTTGTAGTACCTGTTCACAATCGCTAAAATATTTCATTTGAGCGAGAAGTTTAATGTTGTCAGTATAAATCAAGACTTTGTAGTTCATCATAACAGAGACAAGGTCGTCAATAGATAAAAAAAACAGCGAACCCAAGTGACTCCCTTGAGGTACGCCAAATGAAGCCTTCAAGACTCTAGAGATGGAATGTCGAAATAAGGTTTAATATATGTTCTGTTATCTAAAAAGACTCCGTCCATTTAAGAAATGTTAGAGAAAATCCATACTTTTTCATTTTAAAGATTATCCAGGAGTGAGATTTTAGCATAGCAACCAACAGCTTACTTTTTCCTTAAAATGTTTGAGATCTTCAGAAAGGAAAAGCCAATGAAATTTGCCGTAAATATGTGACTTTCGGTGTATTATTGTTGTTGTATTAAGTAGACATATGTCGATGTAAGTGATAGTTTAGTAACAATTTCACTCACTTGGTTTTATAAGTGACAAATGTTAGATGTGTGTAAGGAGAAAGGTAATGCAAGCGGGGTGACTTTTAAAATTGTTTATTAAAAAATGAAACTCAATAGTTTTTTTATAAATTGAATTATTTTTTTTGCATTTTTAATGTAAAAATTACAACAACAAAACAATTTGAAGTCATGATAGATTTCATGGTGAAGCATCGTTTTATAGCTAAAGAGCTAAAATGCATTCAAAACACTTTCAAAAATAACTACCACGAAATAAGTCAAGTCTCACTTCTGTCTACAATTGTAATTCATACCCTGACGCTGTCGACAATTCGAAACGTGAAGTGTTCTGAAAGTGACTGCGGAGCTTTTCATTCCGGTGAATCAATAAGAGTGAATATACAGACCCTATTCATCGAATTAGGACACTAAGATTTTCCCAAAGCTTTGTCCTTTTTTTTTATCAAAACCATATAAAATAAACCACCTACTAATTTTCTTTATATTACGTGTGTACTAATAACTGCCTGTATCTTATCTGACATACTTTCTATACACTGTCCTATTTTTAGTTTCGCAGCTATTTCGCCATTTTCTTTCAGGATTTCTGTCATAGGCTTAGGAGAGGAATAAAATGTGGATTCTAAGAGACTTCAGACATTCTCTATAGGGTTAAGGTCGGGGGAATTGCCTAACAAAGGAAGAATCGGGATATTATGGATACTTAATAGATTTTGAATGGATCGAGCGCGGCGCACCAAATTCCATAAAGGTATAGGATAGGAATTAAAACGGGCAAGTAAAGTTGTCTGGATCGTTTGTTCGTAGTGATCCTTATTCACTGTCCTCTGGACAAAGAAAAGCGATTCAAGTCCCGAGATACGCGACCATTATGGCTGGTGGGTGCTTAACGGTCCTGACTGCGCAATCTTCATTATAACGCTCTTTTGGGCTCCTTCGAACAAATTTGTGGCTCTCCGTTACAGCTACAAACCTGCACTCGTCGCTAAAAATATAAAATGGAACGAAAAAAATGCTATACTTTAGTATTGTACCTCTGAGCAAAAATAAATACATGAATATACTAATTAAATCTTGATTACGAGTTACATTTTCTAGAATAATTGCGATGAGTTCGTACCCACTGCAGGCGCCTGGCTTGTTGCATTTTCTTTGTGAACTGAGGCCTCTTTACTGGCCGCCTCGATTTAGGTTAACCTCGTATAAACGCCTCCTTAAGGCCCATCTCAATATTTAAATCCCTTCTTGATACAAGCTTTTTTGAGATGCGAAGCACCTTACGGAAGCTTTTACGACTATTCTATGATCGTTCGTGGTGTTATTTGATTTGATTTTGATGCTTGTTGCTCGCTTGCTCTTGATTTTCCTTTGCTGCGTTTTCGATATTCTCATTACCGTTTGGTGAGATACCTTCTCACTTCTCGCGATTTCACGAAAGGAAATGTGAACGTCACCAAGGTTCGATATACGAAGAGACAAGTAAAAGGGTAAGGGATTTTCTGTATATTTTGTATTTTATTCTTTATTCTAAAATTAGATAAATTGTGAGTGGTCCTAATTCGATGAAAAGGGCTGTACTTCATTTAAAAAACAAAAAACTAGTGTAAAATAGAAGTGAAATAAAGTGAAAACCCAAAGTTGTGTATGGAAACACCAAGAAGGGGTTGGCCGATTTAGTCCATTTTTAAAATTGTCTTTACTATTTTTATGAAAACGCCGTGTAGGAAATTCTAACTACGTCGACGCTTTCTCAGGCAGTATCCAAATACATAGAGAAAACTGAAATTGTTCTATGACATCCCTACGAATGGGTTATTACCTAATTGGTCCCATTTTCGGACTTAAATCTAAATTTTTTTAAAAAAAAAGGCCGTGCGTAAAATTTCAGTTCTCTAAGTGAACGCGTTTTCGAGTTATCGTGAGTCGAAGTCAAAGATGTGTCAGTGCATTTCCTTTGATCCGGATATCTTTTATCACTCAATGAATAAATCTTCATGTCCATGTCGTCTGTGTCTTTGGGGCTTTTCTTTGACTCTCAGCTTGATGTTGTCATAGTTTTCACCCTCGTTGATTATTGGTCCTATTGATTTGGCAGATTTTTGTTCCGCTGTCTTCTACTATTTTGTGGCTGCTGCACTACTTCAGCCATAGCTTTTGATCTGACTCAATTAGTTGAGTTAGTTGAGGAGAGAGGGGGAAGGTTTGAATATTGGAAAGTTTAGGATGAACAGTTCCCAAATAGTGGGTTCAGATTGTCAGATATCGACATAACTGGGTTACCATTACCTTCCGTAGTATGTAGTTCCCTCTGTCGTCGTAAAATATTATTTTTGCATTTTGGAAATAAAAGTTTGAAGTATCAGGAAAACCTTCAAGTATAGGCAGATCTGTCGATTATTAATGACGAGGTTGTACTGATCTGGAATTATCTCCAATTGTTTAATGGTTCAGCTGAAGAAGTATTCTCTTAAAGGAGCTACGTTAGCGGCTTCATAAACCACATTATTGGTGAAGAATTTGCCGTTTTACCTCCTATGGAGGCCCTTATAGACTCAGAGTATTTCCCTTTCAAGTCTCTCTAGACTTTTTCTGAGTGTCAGATGGGGAAACAGTACGTGATTACTGGTCTGATAAGTTGTTTATAGATCAGTAGCTTCGTGTTTATTCATAATCTGTTTCGAAATAAGATGCAAAACTTTTTTTCACAAAATGTCAAAGATATAGGAAAAATAACACAAAGAACAAGATGAAATTTTTTAATTTACGTTAAGTACTTGGGATGATTAGAGATGAATTCTTTTTCATAATCTATTTGAAAAATTAAAATTTTACATTGGGAATCTAGTGAAAAGTCTGTAAATATAGGTTCTTCAGAAAAAAATCCTATTAGAAAAAGCAAATTTCTACTCAAACCCATTAGTAGCAAGGAATGCTAATTTCCCAATCTTGCTATAAATCACAATCTTGTCGCGAATCCCATTGCTAGTAGAAATCACAGTATTGCTACAAATCTAATTTCTGCTACAATCGCAAATCGTATTTTTACTGTAGATCAAAAATGTTCTATTACTTGAGCGCAAATCAAACATACTTTTTAGCTGACTTTAAAAAGAAAAAAATCCCAATTCGACGCACATGTATGTAAATACATATTTTTATCCATTTACGAAGGGTTGCACTGATATGAGAGTAGTTTTTACGTTATATTCAAGGAGACCCGCGCAGCTAAAATCGGTTCAGCACTTTTTTAGCAATCTGGAAAAAAATACTAGATACACACTACATCAATGAGTAACCTTGTCAGGTATTAATATTAACTAGGAAATGAAATGAATTACATTGTTTGCATCATCATGAAGCAAATGAGTATCTTGTCTGTTACTATCTCAGAGAGTGCATGACGTGTTGGAGCGAAACGATTGCTACGAAATCCAAATTTAATGTGAAGATAAATTATTGTTATCATCAATGTGCTCTATTTTTTGATCAACAACGAGAGTTCCATAGGCTTTGGAGATCGAAAGACCAGCGGTGTCTTCAATTAAAAAAAAATGAAGGCAATAGGAATTGAAAATTGGAATAACTTATCCCCATTTCCCAAAAGCATAAAAATGTACTGAGGTGCAAGGACGGATCCAGCCCTCAAATTTGGTGTGGGGGGGCATACTCTTTAATAATGAGGTGTCGTAATGGAAGCCCCGGCAACAGCTATTTTTGAAAAAAGAAATAAAACCTCTCGGCTTAAATTTCACAAGCACTTACACATTTATTAATTGACAAGTTCCAGAAAATATTTCACATATGTGTATTTATGTAGTCTTCAACCACTTCTCTATCACTCTCCAATAACATGAAGAATCAAAGTTCAAAAATTGGTAAGATTTTCAGTAATTTTTTCGCATTTTATCTATCGGTCTCCGTCAAAATGCCCCATCAACCTAAATTTGTTATTCAAGATTTAAATTTCCTGGTATATCCCCTGTCATCTAATATCTGTTTTCTTAAATTTTACTGTGTTACGACAGTATGCGCCAATTAAAATGAGCAAATAAACTATCTTGGGTAGCGAAAAGAGAGGATGAAGAGGTAATTGGATTTTTTTTTTTTGAAAGCCCATACAATTTATTGCTATCTAAGGTGTGAGTCATTTTCTGAGGTGTGTACAAAAAAAGTTAAAAGAACAAATAACACCCACATCTTTAACAACCCCCCCCCCCTTAAGGGAGGGGGTTCGAAGCCCCACAACCCTTGCTCAGGTAATTAGTCTCTGGAAATGGAATGAAATCAAACTAAACTGCTCCGCAGTGAAACCTAGAAAAAAACTGTAAATGAAAAAACAGCTACGAAACACACAAAAAAAGCATTTCTTTTTTTTTAACTAAAAATAACTTTATTTGTAAAATAACTACACAATTGAAAGCTACCAACAATAAAAGAATATTAGTCTCCCCAATCATTGCTGTCATCGTCCCAACCAGTTTCAGGCATGTCTCCTTCAACTTTAAATTCGAATCGACTTTTATCTACGTGTACATCATCTCCACTTTTATATCCCTTAACGTTATTTACTTTCATACTAATTTTCTCGGCATCGGAAAGCAAAGCTGGACTTGAAGTTGTTATGACAGGCTCCATATCCTTGAAAAAGTCCATTTCTTCAACACTCTTATTGGTAACAATTTTCTGAACTTTTATATCAAGCTCATCTATATCATCGATCACTTTATTTATTAAAGTTGTTTTAGATTCGGATTTAGAAATGTTACTTTGCTGCTGTTGTGTCGATATCACAGTTGTTCCAGAATCTTTGGATGAAGATAATATTTCAATTGCTACTGTCGAAGAAGATTCAGGTGCTTGTAAAGGTGTTTGTGAAAGCGGTCGAAGTTCATCATTTTCCCAATCACTCCATGCATCTTCTTCAATTTCTCCATCTGTATTTGCTTGTATATCTTCTCCACCATCAGGACTAAGCCTTTCTGGCATTTGTAAATTTTCTGCCGTTTCAATCGACACATAGCTTTCACTTACATCAACATTATCAGGCAATGGACTTGCTGACATAATATAATCTCCAGCTGTCATAACCGGAGTTATTGAACGTGGTTCCACCCAATGACTAGTAGAATCAGGTAATCCTTGAGGACGACCATCTGCAAATAGTCTTGCTCTATTCCCACCTATCACAATTTGTGAACCTAAGATTGGAACTAAATCTGCTAGACATCGTAAAGTTTTTGCAACAAGAATATCATTTGTATCTTTAATACCTAACAGCAAATGCGGAAGGATTTGTTCTTGTAGTTCTTCTGTTGTCAAAAGTTTTACATATTCATTAAAATATTCTAAAAGGATAAGTCTAATTTGGGCATCACGTACGCAAAATATTTGCTTAATTCTTGGAATGATGTATTTTGTAAAGGTATGGCTGGAAAATAAGGCAGCAGAAATATCGGTCTTTGTCTTTAGCACATATGGAGTTACGCATAGTTGCGCTGTCGTATCTAAAAGAACCATTCTACAGAGCAGCAGGTTTCCAATTTGTGATGCTACAACTATTTCATCAAAATATCTTAATCTATCTACAAGTCCGGTAAAGAAGTCTTGCTTCTCTTGTGGACTTTTTAATGGCAATTCTGTAAGAAATGAATGAATCAATACAAACTCATGATTGAAATATGGATGCAATAGAATTGCCGATAATTTTGGACGCATCGCAACATTTTGATGTTTTAAATGTGTAGCACAATAGTCACGAAACTCTGTTACATATGGTGTATCGATATTTTTACTACTTTTAAGAATCTCTTCGCACAAGACAGCAAATGCATATTGTTCGAGACCATCTCCATCACTTTTAGATTCATTTGTATCGACAGATTTTTTATATCGATATGTTTGAGCAAAATCTAATAAATTTTTGGTAACTTCTTTTGCTCTCCATACATATTCGAATCCTCCGAGACGCCATTCACCTTCTGTATTCACATATATCGAAGAAATACAAATATTCAAGTGTCGTGCGTTTGCCTGAAAATTAGGTAGTGGAGTATTAAAAACTGTTGTGGTGTGTTTGGAGAATCAAAATGTATATATTTTACCTGTTCAATCAGAAATATAAGGCTGCAAAGAATATTTCTTAGCCCCAAGCAAATTTGAATGTCACTTTGGTTTAAAACAAGGGATAACGGTTGAACACGTTCTGTAGCTAAATGTTTGTGCGATCCCTGCTCCCAAGATGTAACATACTTCAGAATGCAAGGATGACGATATATCATGAAATTCTAAAAATTTTAAAACAATCTTAACTTACTTTTGAACCATATTTAACTTTATTGAAGATAAAATCCTAAATATTCCAATGATGATAGATTTAAAATTAGAAAAAAATTATTAATTCAAAAGTACTCCAAAGTGCTCCAGAGGTCTTAAGCAATGCAATAACATAACTCCTCTAATCTTGCGATATTATATACCTTAATATGATCGGCAAAACTGATGATGAAGGCAGTTGCTTTTATATAAGAGTGAATTAAAATACAACAGCGGAAGCGAAATAATGCATAATCCATATCTAGATTTGTATGCCAAAAATATATCAAACAGAAGGCCTCTCTCTAGGAAAAGAAAACGTTTCCTGAAAATGCTAACGTTAAGCCGCATATAAACACAAAAACTGTGGTGATTGTACGTTATATATGACATATTTTTGCCAAGTTTCATTATTATTCTTACGATATTAGGCACAGATTATCCTGCAGTAAATTCTACATTTTACGGCAGCATACTACAAAGAACAAGTTAGTGATAATGTTTATCAATTTAAATTTGTCGTTGTAGGGAAGTTGTACATATACATGTTACGAAATAAACATCGAGCTGTTTTTGTCTGATCTAATAATAAAAATGTGCCCTGGAAAACCTATCAACACTGGCTATTACTTTTCAACTAGCTTATTTCTAGCCTAAGTATTTTTAATATATTCACCTTAGTAGCTCTGTCCAAAGGACTTTGGGATACCCAGAGCTGACCACAAACGAAAGGCTCCTCTTGAAAAATAGATAAAACAGTGTTTCGATCATCATTGACAATTTCGGCATTGCAAAGCGACCAGAAATCTGTAACTTCCACAGCTTTTCTATCTATATCTAGTCCTTTCAATTTGCTGTGGTCGTTACCCATCTTCTATCGTCGAAATATAAGAAAACTTTAACAAAACATCTTTTCCACAGTAATTTTGCAAAAAATGAAGTGAATACACGACATCAAAACCTCAACGGCTGTCAGGAGAAAACTGTCAGACGAATGTCAAAAGGATTGTACTACAAAAATATTAATTAAATTTTTAGTTAGTATTTAAAATTTTCATAATTCTTGCATTGAGTAAATTGTATAATATACATTTATTTTTATATATAATTTTAAGATATTACACGTTTATCGGAATGGATATTGTATAAAAAAATTCCAAAAAATAAAAACATTTCTATCATGAATGTACTCGTCATATGACATTTTCCATATTACTGGAATACAACAACTTCGAGTATCGAAATTGAACAGCCGATATCCGGTTGTCAAGAATTGGTGCGGATCTTTTCTCTTGTGCACCGAGGTGCGGTAGTATCGCGAGAATTTTTACCGTCGGTGTATTTTAGGTATTTTTAACAGAAATGGTGAGAAAATAATCATAATAATTACGGAAAACTATAAAATAACTAGTGTAGAATGAAAATGTCCAATAAGATTGTTGTCAAATACTAAGATGATTGTGAAATTCAGTGATTATAAATTGATATCAAAGATGACGTCTATGTGAAAGTGATGTTAATTGGATTTTTTTGGTTATTTTCAGGGATTCGTTAAAGTTGTAAAAAATAAGCAGTACTTTAAGCGGTATCAAGTTAAGTTCAAGAGGCGTCGTGAGGGAAGAACTGATTACTATGCAAGAAAGCGTTTAATCTTCCAGGACAAGAATAAATACAACACTCCAAAATATCGGTTGATTGTCCGCCTAAGTAACAGGGATGTTACATGCCAAATTGCATACTCCCGGATTGAAGGTGATCGCATTGTTTGCGCTGCATACTCGCATGAACTACCAAAATACGGAATTAAGGTAAAAAAAATAATATTACACTTTTTATATGATTTGACATTTGGGAAAGTAAGGTTAAGTTTTATATGATTTCTTTTCTAGGTTGGATTAACTAATTATGCTGCTGCATATTGCACTGGGTTACTAGTTGCTCGCCGAATTCTACGTAAACTTGGAATAGACTCTTTATATTCTGGATGTACTGAGGTTACTGGAGAGGAATATAATGTTGAACCAATCGATGATGGACCAGGAGCATTCCGGTGTTATTTGGATGTTGGTCTAAGCCGAACTACAACTGGAGCCCGTGTATTTGGTGCCATGAAGGGAGCTGTTGATGGTGGTCTTAATATTCCTCACTCTGTTAAACGTTTCCCAGGATATTCGGCTGAAACCAAAAGTTTTAATGCTGATGTTCATCGCGCTCACATTTTTGGACAACATGTTGCAGATTATATGCGAACCCTTGAAGAGGAAGATGAGGAGGCATTTAAGAGACAATTCAGCAAATATATTGGGCTAGGAATTCGTGCTGATGATGTGAGTAGAAATTTTTTTGTAGTAATGTAATGTGTCGTTTTTACGTCCATTTTAAAATTACCGCAGTGACTGTTTCCATGCACTGTGGTGCCGAAAATGGACTACAGTAAAATTTGTGATTGTTTGTTCGATGTTGATTTATGTTTAATTTTTTTAACATCCTAGAATAGTTGCACATTTATTTCTTCATTTAAATACTGAGTTCTAATCGTAATAAATAAAATCAAAAACACATAAAGCTGTAAGTGTAAAGGAAAGATGCAAAAAAAAATAAAACAATTTGAAAGGCTTTCTTTTTTTTCATATATATTACTTTACCTTCAAATCTATTTATTACTATATATTTAACAAACAGCACAACTACAATAATTTCTTGTCTTTGTTTTTAGTTGGAGGAGATTTACAAGAAAGCACATGCAAATATCCGTTCCGATCCACTTCATAAGAAGGTCGAGAAGACTGGAGTTATTAAGAAGAGATGGACTTTCAAGAAACTAACACTAGAAGAACGTAAGAAGAAGGTTGCTGATCGTAAGACGGCTTTCATTGCAAAGTTACAGGCCGAGTCTGAGGCTTAATATCTTGTGCTAGACACAATACAGGACACGTTCTAACACGTCTTTTCATTGAAATTTTGTGTGGAGTTTTAAATGATAGTAACAATAAACCTCCATTTATGAAAATTCCATGTTATTATTTCTAGGCTATAAATAAATTTTTTATTGATAAGTTATGTAAAAGAAATTTTTCTATTTTATGCTGTGTTAACACGTTAGCTGTGTTGATACTCATTCTGAGAAATTGGCTAATATGAAACTGTGAGCTTCGCTTGGGTCTAAGCTACTTGTTTGATTATATCTTGGTAGAAAATTGCATAAAAAGGTGGGTGTTTTTGGTTTTTCAAGCTTTGTTTACATGCGCCCTTTGTAATGCAAGCGTTTCGAAAGCCAGAAGGCGTATATTGGCAACTTAACTCTCCCGTAACCCCGGTATACAGGGTGTTTCCACTAGGTGGTCCATAGACAGAGGTAATAGAACTCACCTAGGCAAAGAAAAAATTGTATGGCAATATCAATTATGAGAACTTCATGCCCTTTCCAAGGATTGCTCAATCAGTCCCGTAATCCTCTCTTCAGGCCATATTGTGATCTAAACTAAAATTTCGGATTTTATTACTTTTTTTTTTGTAAAAAGATCAACTTTTTTTTATACAGTCGTTGGAAAGGTCATGAAGTTCTGCAATCTGCATACAATGAGCTCTGGACTGTCCGCACGCCCTGTACTTTTAAGATTTTGTGAAAACCTAGCATATTTTCTAAATCATACTGTAACTCCGAAAAGGTTGATATGGCCCATACAAGTTTTTGTTTGCTTAAGTAAGTCCTATCACCTACTCTATCGACCACCTAGATGGAAGCACCTTGTATATAAGCCATGAATTCGGCGATGACCAACACTAAAAGTCATTATCGGGCCGGCAGCAGCCATGCAGTAAAAGTTCACATTTTACTTGTATACTCTCATGGAGGAACAACTACGATTTCATACTAAACTGGTCCTATAGCCTCAAAAAATCGCTCCCACAGAAAAATTAACTTATAACAAATTGCAGCCCAATATGTTTTGTTTATAATGGTAAAAAATGGCATGTAGAGCAAATTTATAGAAATTCTGGTGTTTGAACGAAATCCAAGCTACTTTTATTTTAAACACTCTTGCAGTAAGAAAAGGCAAGAAGAGTGCAATGTCGGCCGGTAACCAGCCCACTATGGTCTTTTCAAGTCTTACTTCATGGCTTGTATATTTCGGGGGCTGCGGCTCCCTCCATATGAAGAACTAGATTGATCAAAATCTGCACAGTTTTGATTAACAAATAATAACGAGAAATAATTTGAAGTCAATTGGTAAGCGCGGAGCACGAACTAATTTTGTTTTCTTTCGATCAGTGCAGATGTAAGCGGTAAAACAAATAAAACAGGTAAACGTTACTTTGATGAATCTATATGGACATTTGGACAGTATTGGTCGTTCCTAAATGTGTAGTTATATTTCTAGTTTATTTTTTATGTAAGTCGTTCCCATGCGATTTGTGTAATTGAGCGGATATGATTAAGCTAGCTGATTGCTAAGTATATTACTGTCAAGAATATTAAGAAAGAGAAGGTCTAGGCAATAATAGGAGAAATGAGATTTTGAGGAGAGTAAAGAGCATTTTACTCCTTCTGTACTGTTTGCGAAGCTATGGGCAAGATTGATAGTAAGAAAGAATAAGGAAGCATGGGACGCACCAACGTTGGTATTAGAGGAGTCTTATAGCCTCCCGTCTAATATCACACTTATAAAACAATTTTAACAATTCGCTTCAAGAGAGTAACTGAAAAGTGAAGCTAAAGCCTCTTTCATAAGAATTACATTTATTACGATCTACGTTCTTAGGCTGCATTAGCACCGGACGTTTTATCATGCTTTAATGATTTTTCAGAGCAACTGATTAAATCGTTTTGTTTTACCGGTGTGAATGCAGAGGAATAGCGTAGAAATTTATTAAGATAGAGGCATGATTAAAGCGTCCGGTGTGAATTCAGTCTTAGTCCACGAGGCAATATTGTCATGAGGAATTTATCAAAATTAACAATGTTGAAGGAAATATGAAAGAGGAAGTAGCTTTGCATTGCTTAACTTGGAATTTCGCCGTCTTAAAAAAAGTAGATGGTATAAATGAAGATATTGGATGAAGTCTTAATTAGTTACCGTCTCTTAAAAAGCAAATTTATGTCCTTTTTGGGATTTAAAAGAAAACCCTGAAAAATTCTTTGTTTTTACAAACTTTTGATGTACTACTTTTCCATCTACGAGAAAACCAAGACATTACAGAACATTACATCACAAAAAATAAAACACTGCACTATAGGTTTATCTAATTAAAGAAGGCGTCGACAACGAAGCCTGTGGTACCACTGAACGTCTCGTCTGAAAACACTGGAGTACGATAAAGGATTTTTAAGAGTGCTACCCCAAATCCGACATCGTATCCCACTGAAATTTTCAGCAGGGTGAACCACAGCATAGTGGGACAATTGAATTATGGCTGCGTTTTCATAAGAAAGTACTTTTTTTAAATTATTATATTATTTGACTGTGCACTGACTCTTCGTAATCTGGAAACACCCATCCCTACTAACTTGCTATATATGTATATATGGAAACTGAAACCCTTGGTCTGTCCAACCAATTGGAAAGTAGAATATGTGAAAAAATAGTTTTTAATCAACTAATCCTGCTTATCCGTTTGCGGCTTAAATAGTAGTAATATCAATGTATTCCGCATTGGAGATAACATATGTAAACTAGGAGTAAACAACAAGATTCTCCTCAAATAAGCCCCGTGAGCGCAAGTATATGTATATTCCTAGGAAAAATATAAGCTGGACGGCAGGTGCTTATCACAAGTAGGAAGTCCTGAATTGCGAATGAACTTAGTATCAATAATGTTAGCTTTAACCGTAGAGGTGGCTGAAGTAGTTGTTGACCACTTTACGGTTGGTATATAAACTTTTTTTTTCTTTTAGTCGAACTCAAATTTCGCCTGTCTGAACCTGGAGCAAATTACATGCACTCCTAATACAATGACAGCACTGTACATATTATGATTTGGGTAACCACCCTCCATAGTTTGAAACTAGATAACAGTAATAGATACATTGAAGTTAATAATTCGCACACTTCTTTTAACTGAGATCTCCCTGCAGTTCCTTTTATGCCAAATAACTGTGAAAAAGTGCTCTTCGATTTGTTGATAAGGGAATTGTGTTCTTTTGTACAGCTAGATTGATTAACTCTGAAGCTTTCGCTTTCTCTACATACTCTTTAGTTATTTCATAGTTGTGGATAGTACACATAGTTTGAATTAACCCGTACTTCGTTGGTTGTGACTCGATGACTTCTCATGACTTCTATTCTACTTTCAACTTTGTGATTCGCTAAGATAATGTTAAGATCCTGATGTCAGTGTGCCAGCAAGCAAATATCATCCGCAACCCCGAAATCTTTGCTTAAACCTAGCCTATTGCCTTTAGATTGACTATAGATTTAATTTTTTCTAGGATTACTCCAATAAGGATTTTCCACATACCTGGACAGTAACCAGTAAGTAGTAATCCCCGCAAAGGTACAAACATTCCGTGCTTTTTCATCATTGGCCAGCGATTTATTAGCTGTTATTATTTCCGTTCTGTATGATGCTCGAACATTACATTGACTCATGAAGAAAATGATACATTTCCTCTAAGAATTAGATAGAACAATATGGTCAATATGGTCTTAATCTGATAAACAGTATTTCTATAATAACTCACTCCGAAATTACTTACCAGCTAATAATGAGGCTGGCTATAGTCTCTTCGAAATGATTTATACTAATACCAACCCTATGAAATTTAATATACAGATTTGAGACCTTGAAGGCGTACACCCTTCCTACATTTGTCGAAGAAAAGGTCCTATCATGATTGAACCTCTTATTAATTAAGTTGTTCACATGTAATCTTACAGGATTAGATAGATTTAAGAGCTTCTAGGTTAACATAACCCTTCTTAACGAATCAAATAGAAGCCCATACGAACTAGATTTGAATCTTCCGCAGAAGACATTGCAGAGTTATGTTTGACGTCATAGTTTAGTAAATTTTTCTGAAATTAATATCGCCTATTTGGCTGAGTCGATGGAACACTTCCTATTTACTAACTGTCCAGTCTTGATCAGGCGCCAACTTAGATATCTGCCCTTATGTTTGAATATCTGCGAAAAATATGAATCTCAACAAGGCCTATTACGCTGCATAAGACGACAGGATTATTTAAGTGAATTGATGAAGAAGAACAGTACATTGGACTGTCTTGATCTTCAGAACTCTGTCACTCCTGGACCCATTTAGAAGCCGACGTGTTTTGTTACCTTTCATCACACTCTTTAATAGGTTAGATTGGGTTAAGAGTAGGGGCGATTAGGCCACTAGGACCATGCGAACACCGCGATCAGAGTCAATTTATTGCATTCTCCCCTAAAGTGGTTAGCAAAATCTAGACTTTTAACAAACGAACTCGATTCTTTCCCTTGGGGTTAATGCTTCCAAGTATCATCCTCCTCTTCGCACAGTCGACACACTCCGCTGGCGGATTTGCGTATCTTCTTGAAAAAATATCGGAAGGGGCCATGTCCAGGGACTGCATTAATAAACAGCCTGTGCGATTGTCTGCTAAGACCAATTATTTTGTGCAACCAACTAGAGAAGAAATGGGGTGAAGAATTACTTCGCCTGCCTCATATCGGGCGCACTACGCCAGAGGATATGCAGTTACCTGTTTTCCCATTTTTTTAGTTCCCATTAAAGAGGAATTTGGTACGCCAAATGTCCATTCCTTCGTGTCCAAGATCCCAAAGCAACGTAACTTTGTTGTCCCTAGACAGCAGCTGGAGTTTCGAGTGACATATCCAGACTAGTTTCAACCCAAAAGTTTTGAGAGAATAGAGTCTGAAGCGCATCTTGGCTGTCTGAGCAAATGTAAATATTGGATTTCTTGTAGCCCTAGTTTAGATAGAATTTCACCTGAAAAATTGAATTAAGAGTTCCATCCCTGGACCGACCACCTACGCTCTTCTTTTGCTATCCGTCCTGGATCTATCAGTATACCATACATAGGCCCGTTGCGGGAACTGAGTATGGAAAGACCAAGATGCACATGAAGAATGACAAGTGAAGAAATTGTAATGAAGTCACGTAGACAAGTTCTACACTGTTTGCACTGCATACAATGTCCAGAGCAAGGTACACGTTTTCATGTAGTGACCTCTCTATTTGTATATATATAATGTATGACCACAATTATAGATGGAGCTTTCCGCACAGAATTTATATATACGTGAATTGCAATTACGACTGATCTGTCGACTTCGACTTGATTTTAAGTCGAAGTCGACGCTGAGGTGAAATTTGTAATTAATTAAATTAAAGCTGCAACTGCTTGAACAAACCAGAAGTCCCGACTTCTGTGATTAAACTGAAGTTGGCCGCAGCTAACACCAACTTTACACTTTGAACAAAGTTTAGCTTCAGTCGGAGTCGCAGTCGAAGTCGAAGTTGCATTTGTATCTTGCCACATGCATTTACCATTTGGGCAAAGTCGTAGTCGACTGATCAGTCATAATTGTGATTCAGGCCTACAGAGGAATGACGACATACCAAATGGAGGGCCAGGCCATACCAGAGCTGATGCACAAGATCGTATAAATAAGTGGTCACCAGAACAGTGAGGGCAGTGATAGTGGTCATTCATAGTGATTCAAGTGATCAGCAGTGTTTCAGTGAAGTGCTCGTGTTGTGTAAAAATTACAGATAAAAATGTTATTCAGGTAAAATTTGCAGACGGCAATTTGATAACGCGGTCGTGTTATTTTCCTTGTATTTGCTGACGGGTTTTTCCGACGTGTAAAGCGATGGAGCTTTCCGAAGACGAGCTTACAGGGACAATTGAAAAAATAATTCTCAACGAACTAAAGGTGTTCAGGGACCCGGTACCGAGCCAAATATTAAATGAATCACCAAGCAAAGGATTTGATCCTGAAAACCAGCAGGACGAATTTATGGATGCTGATGACAACGAAATGGATGAGAGTAAAGTTATGGACGATAAGGATGTGGATGATGGCAGTGATGACCCTGGTAGTGACGAAAGCTACAAAATCGTTCAGAATATGAGGAGATCAAAGACTCAGCTGTCGTATAACGCAGAGAAAAAGGGCAAGCAGCCACAACAGGGCGGCAAAGAGGATCAAGAGGTATCTGGGAATTACTACAGACTGATCCAGCCAGCGGAGAAACCGAAGACCAAGGCAGCCAGCAGTAAGACAGATGCAGCACCAACTGAGCAAAAGACGACAAAACCACCACCAATCATCTGCTACAATTTAAACGTAGCAAAATTTTTCGAGAATCTTGAGAAGTTGGAGAAGCACCCCAAGTTCTTCTTGAAAAATAACAGGGGAATGAAGTCAACGTTGAAACCAGCCACTGAAGAGGACTATAACACTATCTTTGATTTAATGAAGGAAATCAAGATGAATTGCTTCACTTTCACGCCCAAGGACAACAGAAAGCTGACCTTAGTGTTAAAGGGGATCCAGTACAGCTTCGACCCAAAAGAAGTAACAGCAGCCTTGGAGAAGGAATAAAGGTGGCTAAGGTGTCGCACTTTTGGTGACTCCCGTTATAAGGAAAAGCAGACGCCTAGTGGATAAGCTTCGAGGCTGAAACTGATGTCGACCGGGTTATCAAGGTTGACAGAATTCTTCTTCAAGCCGTCCACTGGGAACGATTTCAGAGCAGTGGTATTTCGCAGTGCAAGAACTGTCAGAAATACGGCCATATAGCCAGCATGTGTAAAATGCAACATCAGTGATGGACCAAGAGCCTGCGCCAGAAACATATCGAAAGGTAAACCCTATTGCACCAACTGCAAGGAGGAGGGACATCCGGCAAACTACAGAGGCTGCCCGAAGTATAAGGATCTTATTGAGAGGAAGAAAGTAGCGGTCCAGACAAAGAAGCAGAGGGAAGAGTTTGTCAGGGAGTCTGCACGGAGCTATGTGAAGCCCGGTAAGTCTTTTACACAAATCCTTTCTTCTAATATTTCAGGTACACACATAGGAAGGAAGACCCAGGAAGCCGTCTCCAGGCCCCAGACTGCAAGCAAGAATTTTACCTGCCAAGCCCATATCTCTGATTTTGACCATTTGGCAATTGCAATAAATATAGCTCTGCAGAAGGAATTTTCTGCGGGCACACTTATTGCTCCAGCAATTTCGTCCCTAATTAATGTTGACTGGCTACAGTTCCAGGATATACTGAATCGCCTACTCCCTAATTTCTTGTCAGATCAACATAGAAATCTGTGTAATACAGAAATAGACTTCTACATATGTTACTGACAACTTCTCTTCAGGACAACATAGCGTTATTTTCCACTATGCATCAGCCAAATAACTACCGGTATAAGAACCTTCCGCCCAGAATTCAAGAGATGTACAAGGTGAAAGAAATATTTCTGCCCGTCAAATCTAGCGCTCCTCTACAAGTCCTACATTAGACCTAGAATGGAATACAACTCCCATATATGGGTTGGGGATGGTCGCAGACTCTTAGCTTCATTGGATATTGTCCAAAAGAGAGCCTTCAAGCTCATTTGAGATTTGGCAATAACTTGTCATATCGACTCAATGTTGGATGCCTTTCGCTCCTTTATCGCTACATGCATGATCAATGTTCTGATGAAATATCTAGTCTAATCCCTTGTAGAATGATTCATGCACTCAATACTCGCGCTACAAACAGCGCACATCCTTTAACCCTTCAAATTACATTCGGCCGTACAGTAAAATTCCTTAATGCTTTTTTATCCCGAACAGTTCGAACCATTTTTTGTTTTTCCTCTGGCATACAATCTGCGGGAGTTTAAGGGCGACATACATTGGCACCACCGCCACTCTCCTCATATCCCCTAATCCTTTCCCTATTTCCTTCCTGTCATGCAGTGCTTTGCCTCATACGGTATCCCCTGAGCTTGGCTTGATAATATAAAAAAACAAATACAGACAAAAGCTCAAGAAAACTCTGTGAACAGAATTTACCGGCGAAATCTGAATTCCCAGAACCCGGAATATTCTTCGGAATATTCTTCGTTACTCTCTCTCAAATTAGGTGTTTGTCGACAGTCATTGACGAACAAACCCGTAATTTCGTCGATGACCAATTTCGCGAGAGGTTGAAAGCTATTAAGCCGCAAGCTTTTAGCGAAATCAACAAAGTATGTAGCAGGAAAGCCCAAGCCCCTGAAAAACTGCTCGATGGCAACAACTGCTTAAATTCTCCTCAAGAGAAAAGCAGCGCCTTCGCCAACTAATTTTAGTCAACCTTCAAAAGCTCGCCTCAAACCCATCTCCCTAACTTTCATAGACAAGTCCTAACTGAAGTGGAAAATTTTGAGACACAAAGCACTTCACCGCTGGCAAGATTTAGCCCTGAAAACGTAGCTGGAAATCCTAATGACCAGCAGATATACACTAGGCCGCTTCATCTAGCCGCTCTTATTCGGTCACTCAACAAAGTCTAGTGGCCCCGATGGTATACCGAACTTCATACTTCGGAAGTTACCACCGTTGACAACCGAAATGCTAACAATAATCTTCAACAATTTTATAAAAAAATTTTACTTCCCTAACATGCTAAAAGCATCTCGGAATTCAGACCGATTTCACTAATCTCCAAATTGTGCAAACTTCTGGTGAAATAACACATTGATGACACTTGCGTGGAGAAGGAGATGGAGCAGCATTAGCAATTTGGATTCAAGGCTATGCACTCCACTCTGCACCCGCTATTAAAATTTCACACTGATGTGACCCAAGCCCTCAATGAAATGACACACACTGTGGCGTGTTTCCTTGATGTTGAGAAAGTCTTCGACTTCATCTGAAGAGAAGGTCTTATCTCCAAACTGATTGGATTTCAGTTACCACCCTACCTCATTCGAATGATAGATAGCTTCCTCTCCCAGAGACAATTCTTTGTGGAAGTAAAGAATTGCCTATCTGCGCATAAGGACATAAAAGCGGGCGACCCGCAAGGCTCAGTACTTGGGCCTTTTCTCTTCAATCGGTTCACGTTTGACCAACCGCAGAATAATGGAGGAGTCACAACCATTCTCTACGCGGATGACTCATTGACATATGCGCACTCCAAGTCTCCCAAATTGGCGACAAAGAAAGTGGGTGATCATATTTCCAAGCTTTTACGAGTACTATCGTAAATGAGGTGTAAAGATCAACGTCCTCAAATCTGGTTTACTCTGCATCAGAACTGCTCGTTCACGCAGAGGCGTATGTAAAAACGCAAGAAACATCGAAATCACAATCAATAATGAAGTTATAAAACCCACTAAGAGCGCCAAGTACCTAGGTATAAATTTCAATGTACGTTTTAAGTTCAATCCTCACGCAAAGGTAGCTGCTAGGAAAGAAAACTTTGCACTCAGCATGGTCAGTCCTATAATGAGATATAGGAATGGTCTCACTCTCAACACGAAATTGCTGATGTACAAGCAGCTCATTAGGCCCACCCTAACGTACTCGTTCCACATATGGCATACCATTTCGCCAACATATATGGAGATTCTTGCGAGATTCGAGAGAAAAACCCTCCGATTCTGCACTGGACTCTACCGAAGGCCCTGTGGAAAGCATTATCGCAATCAGGTCTTGTACGAGAAAGCTGGTATTTCTCCAATGAGATGATGAAGAAGCAGGTAGCCCAAATCTCCAATCATCCAAACCCAATTGTTCGACAACTAACAACTTTTCCCCATTTACCCACTAACAAATATTTATCGCCTTTTTGCATTTCAACTTGTCAAGAAAAATACTACTGAGAAGGAATTTTTACATTTTTCAGGGAGAAGGGATTCAGTCACCGAGGCTAGGAGAGGACGACAGAAGGAGGACTGCAGCCTGCAGGACAGGATATACGCAACCTTCTACAGACAGAACCAGCAACAGGGAGCTTGCAAACACCACCAGGATAGGAAGGTAGATGCAACTTGGAGATTTATATATAAGTTATGTAGCTAGTACCATAGATGGCGCAAGAACTAGATGTCGCATGCAGTATCAAAAAAGTATACAAAATTTATATGGCTGGGTGGTCCATTCCGGAATGGACCACAACATTTGAACTGATGTGTACGTCGAGTGATTCATATTTTTTCGTATCTGAAGTGTGGAGGAGGTCGATCAAATGAATACAAAACTGCTGTTAAAAAAATTTTTGCTCTCGGCATACTCTAAACCGTGTTGTGGCCCATTCCAGAATGCACTAACCATTTCACAATTTGTATACTCTGCTCTAGTATGCCATGCGACATCTAGTTCTTGTGCCATTAGTACTTAAGTTAGTTAAGTATTAGAATTAAAGCCTATTTTTCAGTTAATTATAACTAGGTAGCGCTAGCCGTAGTTTAGAAGTAAGTCATATGTTAGATAGAAATTCATATATTCAGAAAGTAAGATAACTCAGCTAGATTAATTGAACTCAGGGCCAAAGAAAAGCCCCTAGGTATTATAATCAGGGACTAGGTTTAGAAAAGAAAATATTGTTAGGTTAAGTGTACAAATTAGCGCAAATAAAATACTTGAACTTGAACAGTGAGGGCAGTCCAGTCTACGATCAAGCGCAGTATCAAGCAAATCCAGCTGCCAAGCCATCCTGTCATTCTGAGATCTGAACTCAGCCATCATTTCCAGTGCCACAGCTAAGGGTGTCGAAAAACGACCGTGGGGAATTAGACTGAATTAAAGGATTTAGTTACAGGAACAAATAAGTTTATTAAGACTAAGTACATATATTGTAAATTTGACGTGCGCTCGATGTAAATACGAAAGAGCCTCGAGAAGAACTGAACTTCTGAACCGCAATCTCTCATTAAAAATAGTGAGTACTAATTTTCACATCCTCCGGGCGGCCAGGGTAAGTAGCTTCTAACGGGTAAAGGTGTTGAACCAGCCTTCTTAAAATGGTCCAGTTGGAAAATCGTACTTCACACGCACGAATTTTGCCGTCACGTCCTCGAAAAACCTTTTCAATCCTTGCAAGCTTCCATAGAAGTCGTGAGGCTGATTGATCGTAAACCGTTACTACATCTCCAACTTTAACTATCGCTGAGAAGTTCTGTTTAGTATGATGAAGCGACCTTAGCTGCTGCACGTATTTCATTTTAAATCGCTTTGAAAAACTGTTAACTATTCTCAAACGGGCCTTCCATTTTAACCTAATCTCAGTATCATTCGCCGTATAAGACTCTCTTGATGACGATGTCGGAAAAGCTCCAATCAAGAAGTGGCTTGGTGTCAACGGTGAAAAATCCAAGGGGTCATCACTAGTATAGGTTAAGGGTCGCGCATTGACTATTGATTCTGTTTCTGTGAGAATTGTCTGCAATTGTTCCATGATAAGAATGCTTCGCCCAATTGTTACCTTTAAGACATCTTTTACAATTTTAACGAGACGTTCCCATAAACCTCCCCACCATGCTGCACCTTCGCAGATATATTTCCAGGAAATATTGCTATTTGTTGGAAAGCCTTGAAGCACTTCAGATTCGATGACGTGTCCGTTGCCTAAGTTTCAAGGCAGTCCGTTTGAAAGTGCGAGCGTTATCAGACACTATAACCTCCGTGACACCACGACGGGCAAAAAAACGTCTAAAGGCTGAAACAGATTACACTTTAGTGCGCGGCGCGACAACACGGCAAAATGTTAGAGAACATGTGTTTCCTATTGTGCATCACGCATTGAACGCGGCGCGACAGCGCGGCGAAAATTTTTGCCGCGTAGTCATTTCTAATCCTAAATTTGCTGCTCACTTTCAGTGGTACCAACAAAAAAATTATGTTTGGGGTAGGCAACTTCTCATGAAAATCTGTAGTACCAATATAAGAGCGCTGTATCTACACTGCTGCGCTCTTATTGCAATCTGTGACACAGCGCGGCGGAACAATTTCAACGTTCATTTTGCCGCGCGATGTCGCGCCGCGCACTAAAGTGTATAAGTGCTGCTATACATGTGACTCGGTACTCATATCCAATACGAGGTGAACAGCTCTAATGACTGCACAAGTAAAAAGCATGATGTAAACCTTTCGAATTCCCTCTTCTTTTGAAGTAAATTGAACGTAAAGTGGCCCTGCAAAGTCCACACCCGTTATTTCGAATGGTCTCGAAGTAGAAAGTCTTTATTTTGGCACTGGCGCGAAAGGTTGCGATAGTGGTTTTCCTCGAAGTCGTAGACATATTTTGCAATATTTTACTATAGATTTTATAGCTTGGCGGCCTTTCACAATCCAGAAATTTTCCCTCAGTCTATTTAAAACTGTATTTACACCACCATGTAATGTACGTTCGTGGGTATCCATAATCAAAAGTTTGGTAAAATGCGTTGTCTTGGGTAAAATGACAGGAAAACGTTCATTATCACTGAGTTCAGCCTGATGCAAACGGCTACCTACGCGTATATTCACTAAACTGAACAAATCTGATCCAATGTAACTCAGTTCGTTTTAAATCTGACGCGGCAAGGAATTTATTTTGCGGTCATTTTCCCTTCAAGGAATCTATAAAACGGAAGATGTACGCAGTCACTCGAAGAGCCCTTTTGTAATTGCTGAAGTTTTCAATTTTAAATAATGAGACAGCTGAAAAATCATTTTTAATTTCGCAGGACACTTGCTTGCAGGCATAGCGACGTATTTAGGGATTTGAACGCCACCGGCCTATTAATAAGCCATCAATCAGTGTAGAGCTGCAGAATTCGTCAGTTGCCTCCCAGCAACTCGACCGTACACATCTCTTCGTGTACTAACGCTACGACGTATTCTCGCTTCTTGCGTGGTACAACGTTGCACACATTCCTCTCGTGCTAACGCTATGACGTATTATTGTTTCTTGGGTGGTCCGACATTGCACAATTTCGCCCGTTTTACGCTACAACATATTCTCGTTTCTTGCGTGGTCTGATGTTACACAATTTTCTCTCGCGCTAGTTAATAAGATAATATATTAGAGTAGGGAAACTGTTGTATATAATAAGCTTAGCTTTTTCTTACGTTATGGGATTATAACGTCCTTGGGCATTCTCCTGACTACTCGATGCAATACATGACTGACACAACGTTGCAAAACATACAAAAATGAGAGAATGACCTCGAAGAGAATTTGAATCTGAAAAGAAAAAACATCTCAACAACAGATCAGAATAGTGTGGTAGCTATGCATCTGATGAAGTTTTTAATGCTGATCCCTTTCCTACACAAACAATACAATTTTAGCAAAGCAATAATAAAATCATAATCGACAAATGAAAGAGCAATAATTTTTTTTTAATATTTCCTCTTTAATTATTATTTTTAAAAATTGTTTTCTTTTTGTCATTTTATAATGTACATTTAAATTTTATTTTTCAACTTTTTACTCTTTTTTTGTTGTTTTTTTTTGTGTTATTTTTTCACTTTTCTTTCACAATCTGTCAACTACTACTTTTTGTTCTTTTGAATTTCTCCTTTAAACTCTACTCTTGCTGTCCGATGGATTTCAAAAATGTATGCGCCAATTTATAAAATTCATAATTATGACATATAATTGGAATTTTGCAAAAAATTGTATGAATTATATTTCACCATTTCTCCTTCACTTAATAATATAATAAAATTTAGACGTTTTCTTTTCATGAGTAATTAAAAAAATGGAGTGCAATATTACAATGCGCCATGAATCACTATCAATTTTTAAACGTCTTTTTCTTGTTTTTTCTTCTTCTTCCTCTTAGATTCGGCTTTAAAATTGCTATTTGTTTGGAAGTTTTGCGGCCTATATTTTTCTTCTTTGAAATTTATTTATTTATTTGTTCAGATGTTTTACCGTCGCTTTATTAAAGATTTTTTTATTGCTTGAAATTGGATATTATCTACACGCGCGTTTTGTTTTATTTATTTGTTCTTTTTTTTTTTTCTTGTAAAGCTTTTTAAAGAGCTGATTTTTGTAGCGTTTTTGTATATCTTTTGTGTTTTTTGTTTTTTTTTGTTTTGTCCTATCCATTTTCTATTGTAGTTATATTTTGCATCAGTATCAATCAAAATCAAAAAAATTAATTATGATTCGATTGATTTATTTTGCCAAGCTCTTATAATAATTATGAAGTATTTGCGATGTTTGTTGTTTTGAGCACAGAAATATTGTGAAAAGAAAAACAAAACTGTTGCCTTTATATGCTTTTTTGTTAAAGTGAAATAGAAGAATTAAACGAAAGTATTTAATGAGAAATAAAAAGAAACAAAATTAAAATAATTAAAAATAACTAGAATATGGGGGGTGGCGAGGAAGGGGACATTTGGACTTGGAGGACTCATCTCGTAAACAAAGAAATGGTTTTAATATTATATTTGGTATGACTTATGGTGCATTGATATATTTTTCTTCTCATTCAGCAGTAGATTAGGATCAGAGAAACCCCCACCCGCTTTGAACGAATATTTCCAAGAGTGCAATCATATGAGATACTAAAGAACTATGGGTATTGTAAGGCTGCGATAGAGCATGCAGTGAACAGAAAAAAGAGAAAAGGCGTATGACCGTTTTTTTGTGATATTTTGAACTACATAAATCTTTACAAGGATTAGTCTGAAATTTATTTCTGTTTATTATACTGACAATGAAAACCAGCAATCAATTTACCATTTGTCATCTATCCATAAAAAGAAAAAAATAAAGTCCTTGGGTGATTGTGCGTTAATTTATCTCGCGCTCTACAGAATACTAGAGAAATATCCGATTCTTAAAAACAATCAACAATGTGTCTCGAATTGAACTGACACTCAACATGGCGCATATCCGAGATTATTGCACAGACCTTAAATTTTGTAGACCGTGGTTTATCTGACAACTTATATTTTTTTTTCAGCTCTCTGAAATTCCCCTAGTATGAAATGGGTTATAAGAGGAAATTCATCCGATTTTTAACAGATGCCTCTTATTTATTCTATAATATTTTAGGTGTGTTTGAACCACGCACATTACAGTATCCAGTGGGAATATATTATTTTTAGCAGAATTCTTCAGCCATTGTTCCATTTAAGCTTGCCTCCGAGATCATGTCGACCTACATATGTTAGAAGCACAGACGGAAAACTAAAAGGCCTCTATCCATCTTTGTATGCTTCTATTTCCTATTGACTTGTGCAATATTTTTAAAACGGTTGTAGATGTACAGAAAAAGTTGCATTTGAATTCAAAGTTTTCGTCAAATGATGACAGAAAAATCAGAAAGAAGGTTACTCCTCTAGCTAAATCGCAAATTGGCAGAAAATTGAGTTTAAATTGAACTAGATGGAAATTAATAAAATTTAAGGTTATGTGAGACTACCCTTGATTTTTTCATTTGATTGAGTAACATTTTTTTTATATAGATACATAAAAGGATATTTTATTCTCGATATGTAAAAGGCAGTAATATATGAGCCTGGACTCTGGACAACATATTGTAATATGGGAAAAGTTACCAAAAATAGGAGGCTCATGAAACGATTGAAAACAATTGGAATAGGCTCTGATTTCATTATTGAATCCCAGTATATGAAAATGGAAGAGAGACTTTCAGTGGGCATAATCTAACAAAATTGACGCCAATTCACAATTATACTCACGAATAATTACGTATTGATGTTGCGTATTTCTGTCTAGGGCATAACGCGGGGTTTGTAATAAATAAATTTTGAATTAGAGATCATCTCTGATGTATTTACAAGGAGAAAAACTTATGGCGTTTCGTACAGAGAAAGTGCGCCAATAGATCTACCGTAAAACACAAATAATTCATACAAAATTAAATTTTTCAAAAATGTTTTTCCTCTGAAATTCTTTTTAAATTGTAATAATTGTCAACTATCCCAGCGGGTAATGAACTTTTTTCTAAAAAAAATTTAATATTGATCAAAAATTAGTTGCCCCTGCCCGTTAAGAATACAATAAAATGGCGATTAAATCGAAAGAATCAAAGCACACTTTTAATCTGTTTAAAAGATTTCGTGTATAATGTAGAAAGCAACATTTTTATGATAACATATTGGCTAGATTCATTTTGACCTAAGCTTCTATTCTATTTCGTTTACTTTAAAGGAATGATTTGTTTATTATATTAGCCGAAAAAGGTCTAAACTCTGAAAATGTAGAAAAAAGATGAAGTAGGTATAGACGTAGGCATTTATTTCCGATCGGTTGGGTAGTTGTATTTGAAGAAATTTAAATTTAAAATACAAACAAAAAATATAATATATATCTAGAACTTACCAAACAAATTATATTTATATACCTATATTGCGACAATTAATGTTTTCTTATTATCGGTAGGTATGATTTCTACAAATTAAAAGAGATTTATCAGCTTGCACTTTGAAATTATAGTAAAAAACGCGTAAAACCCGATAAGAAGCAATCTTTAAATGGTGGGGGATAAAACCACGATCATCATGAAAAACTTTGTAAGCACGTTACTAATAAAATTAAATTATTTTTTTATCATAAAACCAAATTAAAATAATTTCGTCACACACACACGACACCCATCCACCACGGTTTAACAAAACGCCACCATGATTTGAACTGTCAAAAAACAAAGAAAATTACCAATCAGAGTTTAGTTCTTAATAGTTTTTTATCGCATTGCGGCAGCCTACGGCACTAACGAACGTTGGTGTGTGTGGCCATTTAATTTAAGATTACGTAAAACATTTAGAAATTTGTATGATTTTAAAAATTCTTGAAATTTCCAATTTTTGTTTAGCATTAAACAATCAAATATGATTATAAACTTTTGTCCGATTCTATTTTAAAATTTTAGGATATTCTGAAGTCACGGAATTTCATAAGTGCTTTTGATAATCAAAAATAATGAGTTGGTGTGAGTTGATTCTTTTTTTGAGGTTATGTTCAAAAATGAAGTTTTATTTTTATATAGGGATCGTCTTTGGTTTATTTAATTTCGACAGATTTTTTTTCTGTATATGAATGACAAAATTACTTGACGCAATCTTCCCAAATATAAATTTCGTAATACCTATTAGGTGTTAAGGGATAATTAAAAACAATGATTCCATATTTTGAATTTCGAATTTGAATAGGTTGTTTGTTTGGGCATATGCCAGGTTGAGTGTTTTTCTGTTAAATCAACAGCACACTCGAAATTTTGGTTTCAAACAAAACAATAAATATGTGTAGAATTTATTAAAATTGTTTTAAGTCAAGGCTATAAAGCCTTGGTATTTTTTCGTATAATGAAAATAACGAAAGATGAGATATTTCAAACGTTCTAAGTAAACTTTTTATTCTTTTTGTATACTGTAGTACCTACCCTTAAATATATCCGAAAGCTATTATTTACAACTTTCTCTAGATCGAAAGCTATTATTTACAACTTTCTCTAGATCGAAAGCTATTATTTATAACTTTCTCTAGATCAGTACCATCTTTAACCATGGACGGGCCGAGCCGCCACTATAGTACATAGACCAACTGATGATCAATTTTTCAACCTATTGTAAGTTTGGCTGTTAGATTTTGACTACTGCAAGTAAACCATTGTAAGTTGTTCGAAATTCAGAATTCAAATTTTGATATAAAATAACATCTAAAAAACGTCATTGTCGCTGTATATTGACAGTGTTTGTAGCCGCAATATTTTTCAAATTTCCCGCATTTTTTCATGGTTTAATTTCAGTATACAGAAAATTTGTATACTATTAGTAAATTTTAACATAATACTGGCAACTATGTTTGGCTAAGGTTATTCCAACAAATTATTTGATTACAAAACAAATAAACCGACTAGCAAAATCGGGACTTTCCTTTTACTCAAAATATGACATCCGAGGATTCCATTTAAGACCACTTTACGTTCCAAATTTTATGGTAGTGTTCGATAAGTTTTTGTTCATTTATGAAATTAAACCTATAATTATCAACTCGCTATGTCAATCCATTATCAAAGAGGACACCCATATCCTAAGGTTCCTCAGGCCTTAACACGACCATGCTATAGATACCTTACAAGTACAGTTATTTGTGAAAACAGAAAGTCACATTGCGACCTAAAAGTGGAACATGGATGGATTGAAAAGGGGTTGAGGACCCAGGCGGTCTCTGGAATGTAGGCCACAACATGGCCCATTGTTTACTCTTCAGACTTATAAGCAATTGCTCATAGGTCCCAAAGAGAAGTTTTTACAAAGCTCCCAAACCTTGGCGGCTTTATGGAGTTCGTCCAGGTGTGAGCCAAGAAATCTGTATCACTTTCCTGAGAGGACCGGACAGTGACAAAGAAAGTGAGTCATCGCTTCGGATTCCTCTCCGCATCCCCTGCATACAGGATCATCAACAAGTTCCATCTTGAGTAGAAGAGAAAATCTTGAAAATGAAAATGCAAAAAAAAAAATGGGAGTACGAATGATGAAGTCTTTAACATGAATTTTATCTACGGTTACTTTTATGGATAGAAGGAGCTTGGAAGTTACTTTTCTCCAAGGATTGGTGGAATTAGCAGACAAGGAGTTGGGGGACCTTTGAGTTTCATTATTTCTTGTGGCTGGTTTTAACGCACCACCTGAATCAACACAATATTTCCCAAAGTAGGATAACAATGGACCATTGATGGTGTAAGTGTGGATCGCAGGTTTTTTTTCGATAGCCGCCACTCTAACCTAACCTAATCTACTTTTATTGAAACAACCATGTCTATAGATTCCCCGATTTTCCACGCATAGCCTTTAGTATTTATTGAAGGACTTTAAATTTGGGGTGTGTTCAAGATTTTTGCTCAAAATGCAAGAGTAGAGCATGTTTCAAGTGTGTGTGTGCGGAATTGAAATATAAACAATAGATTAAAATTTATTTAAGTTAGTTGACAACTTACGACTTCTAATATATTTTTAAATTTATTATTTATTTTTTCGGAGGATTCTGCATTTCAATTGAAGACCACTTTTGTTTTGTCATTTTGACTATCGACATTTTTGTACACGGGGGAAAGAATCCCGTAAAATTATAATTTCATTGGGGTTCGACACGGGATTGTTTCAATTATACAGGATCAAGAAATTACGCATCATAAAATTTCAAACGATGAAATAGTTTTAAAAATTCCTATTCTGATTTTTTAACAATTTATTCTTTCAAATTATTAACGTAGTTTCAGCAAATTAAATTAAATTCTTTGAAATAGTAAAAAAAAAATCTCAAGAATTATTTTACTATTAAATTGGAGAACGCGTTTCTTTTCTTATTCTCAATGATTCTGTGCGTGAATCGGCAGAAACATGTGAAATAATATTTAATTCTGTGATAGACAGAAAAGAAACGAAACAGAATTACTATTTTAAGTTCAAACTAGATAACTAGGTAGATAATTTTTCAATAATAAATCATGTCTTTTCTTTTTGCTTGTATCCAGGAAAAAAACGAAAAGCCTTGAGATTGAGAAATCGATTGAAGAGAAAAGGAACGTAGGTAGCATTTTATTTTTTCCAATTGCTACGACAATTACAGATTAGTCAAAAAGTTTCACTCGTTAAATTAAAATTACATTATGTAGATTGTTGTTATGTAGATTGTTGTACGTGAGTTATGGCCGTCGTCGTTAAATCGGAATTGTAAATATGGCAGTTTTTTTTTCAGATTACCACGATTTTGCACTAAAGCTTTCAAATTCTTTATGAGATTAATATTAAAAGTTAGTGTAGAACAAAATTATATTTAGTTCTTTCCCTTATGATCGGAATTATTAGTCGAAGCATTCAGTTACGATCATATATAAACAGTTGTATCAAAATCAAAATTGTCTAAAAAACAATACAAATGATAAATTTTAATGTTTTTTTTAATTCTTTTTTCTCAATTCTACAAAATCAAATCGTAGACATAATTTTGCTAGTTCACTTTTTTTTTTAAATAGAACCCAGGTGCCGTTCAAGATTGTAAAGTTGAGTCAATATTTCAATTAAGTCATTCCACTTAAATAATTTCCCCGGTAAAGTTAACTTAATTTTTATTTTACCATTATTAAGGATGGAAATTATCCCCATAATTATTTTGGATGAGGATAAAAAACACAGAGCGTTAATAATAAAAAACAAATCAAAACAGTTATATAATTAAAAAAAAAAAAAACAGGACGTAGTATGTACCTACTAAGTATATGCATGCTTGGAATAATTTAATTAGTTGAATAAAAAAAAAGTATAATGTATGAGTGTAGAAGAATTGTAACGTTTTACTAATGACTATAATACGAAGTTTTGCTGAAATCTATAAACAGATATCGTGCACACATGCGTTGTGATAAAAGAAAATATTTTGAAAAAAATAATTACGTAAAGGAAACTCTTTTATGTGTAAATATATTTTTTTTTATAAAATCTCTTGTCTATTAAATAAAATTATTTTAAATACTTCAAATATTATCGTGTGGAAGAAAATACCTACATAATTGGAAGATTTTATGTGTATGTACTACCTGTACCTGTACCTGTTAAATTAAATGTAAAACTATTTACTACATATGCTTGTACCTGTTAAATTAAATATTTACAGTGCGGTTAATTAATTGCACAAAACATTCTTGCCTCAGTTTATAGGTATTAGGTATTCAGCTGATTCTTTGAAATATTAATAAATGTTTATGTCAAACAATTGTTAAAGAACCTGTTAAAATTTGCATTATAAATAGATTGTGCATACAAAGAACTATATACTAAGCGCTTGAAATCTAATGAAGAATTCTATTTTAAATTCAATAATTTTATTTGCAAAAAACCACTGTTTTCGTTGATTATTATTTGAAGAGCCATCATGGCATATTTTTTTCAAAAAGGCATTTTGAAAACTACTCGTAAACACTCTATCGCATTGTTGGAATGATTTTTTTTTTAAATATCAGCGCATATTTATTTTTCACGATTTGCTACAAATTTGTAGAATCGAATTGAGATTTATATACATATTTGCAGTTCATATTCATCTTTCCAATAATTTAAAATCCGAGGAGAATAACATTCACTAAGTTTATAGGGGACTGAAGGTTCAATCCGAACTAAAACTCTCCTATAAACCGGTACTGAAATACCAAGTTCAGTCCAACTTTTAATCATCGGGACTGAACTTTCAGTCCGCGATCACTTGCTCAAATAAGAAATTATGCATCGAAATAATTTTTGATGCCTCCATTTTGTCGGAATATTAAAATTAATATATTAATTTAGGCTTGAAGTTAGTCTCAGTTTTCTTGCTTGTCTATAAACACATTGGGACTTTTAGTTTGGCTCTTTAGTTCGCACTGAAAGTCCCACCTATATAAATAGCCTAACCTTCTACTATTGTATCCTTATTGGAATGGAAAAAAACTACGATACTTGATGTTTGTTTTTCAAATATAGTAATGCTAAATTTTTTTTCATTTCCCTTATTAATATTCTTTTGATCTTGTATGACGAACTTTACCATCTACTACCATCTAATGAAGCAGCTATATTTATTTTAGTTTCATCGAAACATTAATTCATTGGCAAATGATTTTTTGGGCAAACTATAATATAATATTTTTTTGAGATCATCACAAGTATGAGTTATATGTTTACAAATTTTATCTAGAAACATTATATGTTCATTTTTACTAACAAATTTAACTCGGATATTTTAATCGCAAGTAGCAACAAATTTGTTGAAGTATGTACCTATAAAGTTTGGTAATGGAGTACTATAATGGGGTGTGTGCAACCCATTTGATGAACAATTTTTTAGCTTTTATGGTAAAAAGTCAATTACGAAGTTTCTCTTATCAGGAAAAAAAACTCCACAATTAACTATTATATTAGCTGTATAAGCTGTAATTTAACACCAAACATTCTACCAGCAATCACTCCCTCTTAATTAATCGGTGAAATTGGATCCAGGATTAGGTTTTGAGTATAATAACAGATTGAAAAAGGAATAACGCGAATAGAGCTCCGAGAGGCGTTAAATTTGAATCTAAAAACTATTCAAATTATTTTCACTCACAGAACATTTCCTGATTTTGGACAATTTGCTTTTTCTTTTGGAGAATACTTTTAGTTTTTTTTTTAGATCATTTTAACGTATTTCGTAATTACTATGTGAAGTGAATATACGAATTTCCATTGTTGTATTACGTAAATGCAAAAGTTTTCCCCATTAAAAATACCTGGCCAATGTTTTAAAAGCTTCCACAGTATTCTGAACGTAATTTAATTTTCACATTTTCTCATATATTCCATATAATGAAACTTAGTTGAAGATGGTCCAATGCCTATCTTGCATAAAGCTGGGAAATAACCAACGAATTAAGAAAATTCAAAAATCATAATAATAATTAAGTTTCTGTGATAAATAAACACTGACAAATTCCCTGATTTTTGGAATAAGAAAATTCAATTCAAAACTGAATACAGGCGGAAATAGGCAACAAATTCAAGACGGCTAGATAGTCCAAGTTGTTTTTACCAAATATTAACACAACAATTAAATAAAAATATTGAGCATATTAGTATGTCATTAGTGCAGATTAAATGAAATTACAATTTGACTTCTCTAAAATTTACTTTTGCAAGTCCCAAAATTACCTCTGCTGAGGCACATATAGAAATATAACGCACGTTATATGGGTGGTATGACATAAAACACGCAAGGACATATCATATTTCTGGTGAAAAGGAAGAGAAGAGTTAGTTATTGGTAATTATCAAGCCCGATAAACAAGAAATTAGAATAAAGCACAAATAATATTCAGATATTGTCGGTGCATACGAGAACTAGTTTAAGTCTCGCAGAAGATAGCAAAAGCATTGAAATTTCGATATTTTTTGGTTTGGTTGAAATTTATGAATTTACTAGATTATTTTTATGAATTCTTGATTGCTGGCAATTTTTCTATCATTCTTTAATTTACATTTTATAATTCACATCTTAATCCGAGATCAATCGGTTCTCAGCTCTGCTTGAAGGTCAATGTCATACCACGGCAGGACTGCTATGAAGATATTATTGGCGAAAAGAATTCAAGCTTTGAAATAATCAGGAATTTACATACGATTTGGATTGAATGAGTATAGAAAACTGATGCATGTTTGTAACAAAGATTGTGACAAGATGACAAGTTTTGAGCTATACGAGAACATTAAACACTGCAATAAATCATTTTGCAAAATTGAGAAAACTGCAAGAACAAATACGAAAGGATTACAATCTGCGTCTCAACAACTTGATAAAGTAAACAAGATCGAGAAGAATAAAATAAGAAATACAATGTGTAGCTGGTGTGAAAATTTGCAAGTAAAACATTCATATGATTCCATACAGTTTTTTCCAAAACCTTTAGCTTTTATTGAACGGCTTGTTTGATATCTTGTGAATGTTTGAAGTAATAAAAATTGGTAAATAGCGAGAAATTTATTGAAAATTAAAAAAACTAAAAGCTCTAAGGGTGTTTTTATTGATGATTTGCATAAATAAAAGTAATTCAAACTCATCCAAATAGCTTTGAAAAGCAATACCCTTGCAAGTTACCGCAATATTTTACTTGATGAACACCAGAAAAATTAATGAATGAGGCCACACTGTATTTTAGTCTTATATCTCCAGTTTAGTTAATTAGAAAGTTGTCTTCTATATACATATGTACAATGATAACGCTAGACCATCCATATTATTTGGTTATTGTCAGGAAACTTTTACCTGAACGCACACACTGTATTCATCTGGGGTTATTACTAGCACAAATTCTCACTTGTTATTGCCTCTGCCGTTTCTCTGACTGGTAAAAACTTGAAACATCGTAAGGACGTTCAAATATTTTCAATTCTATTATAAGAGAATTCAGAAGCTAACCGAACCATGGGTAATGTTGATTTTTAGTACTAGAGACTATAACCATATATAGTCATTAGGTATGATTTGATAATATAAGTTATATCCTAAAATGGTAAAAAGAAAAAGAAGAATCATTCCTTTCCTCATTAGCTGTGTTCTTTTGTATCCGCAGAACAAAAGATACACAAAAGAACGCCTCATACATTTTCAGAGAAGATTTAAATGAAGCTAACAGTACAAATAGTTCCCTTCAATCGACAGAATTTGTTTTCTCCAGTATATGGGAGTTCTAGAACAAGGTACACAAAAGAACACAGTCTTTCACCTGTTCTAATACATTTCTCTAAATTATTTAAATTAGCTTACTTAGCCGCACCGAAAATTCAAATGTCGAAATGATATTTTTTTGAAAATTCACTAAATGTGGGAGTTTAGATTTTGATGCTAAATTGATAAAGAAAAATGTTGTCACTTGTGGTCAACCTTGCATAACTATGATGAGAAACGTATCATTTGAAAGCTTTTAAACATTGCGCCTTGTGAGGAATTAAGCACGTTTCATATTCAATTTGTACTGAATAAATCACGCTTCTGGTGACGATAATTCTAACGAGTATTTATAGATTAAAATGTTTATTTTTAGGACACTGAAAGTAATTATGTGAATATTTGATCAAAATTACAATTTGTTTACGCGTTTTCCTAAACTCTATCCCCAATTCACTGTGACTCAAAACAATAAAGAAGGCACAGCAATGGTTTGGCATGTTTTGATTTGAATCGCAAATAGCTATATGCAATTAAGCACAATAAATAAAGCAGAGTACCATTTGAATTGTAGCGAAAGATTCTCTCTTTCCCTTTTCGCTTCTAACTTTTCAAAATTTAAGAATGACAAATTGAGGACAAAAAATGTTAAATTGATGTTTCTATGAAATGTTATTGAAAAAATTAAGACATTATATTAAATTTATAAGTTCAATTATCCATTTGAATTTGTTATTCAATAAAACTATATTCATGATATGCACGGGCTCTTTCCCAGACTTCACTAAAAGAGAATTTTTCGCTTTGAGCCAAAGCCGTCCTCTAAATTCACAGCGACTTGGAAATAGATTTTAAGAAAACGCAAAAAACAAATTTGATTTTGTTGAAATACTTACAATTAAGCAGCGTTTATACGACAGCACAGTAAGTTGGCCACCTACATATGATGGTGATGAAACACCAACTGCGCATATGCAAAAGGGTCATTCTTACTTAAGTGATATCATCTCATTTAAATGGAATCATTGCAACTTTTAACTAGATGAGACTTCGACTGTCAATCGATTACTAAATTAAGTTACCTTTAAGGATAACGGCGTAATTTTCTTTGAAGGTTAAACGCTAGTTCTTCGTTTCAATAATGTATTTCGATTTCGCCCACGGAAGCTTAGTTTGTACGTCAGTTATTAGTTCTGTTAATTTCCATACGGAAATATAATTTGTTTAATAGGTCTTCGTATGTATTTTAAATATTCATTTCAATTCGTATATAATGAAATGGATAACTGAGGTATTATGGAAACTCTGAGATTAAATTACTGTAATTTACAATGCCCATAGGATTTTTCCTGCTCCAACTATAGAATCGAAATTCGATTGCAGATACTTGCAAATTTCGCTTATTTATCCCTAATTGCAGAAGCGTTTCTTGCGTAATTTTTGTTATCCAAGCTATATGAGAATATTCTGTAGTGTTTTTCACCAATTCTTCGTGATAATTAATTAAGGATTTTTCACGCATAATAGTATAATTTTTTATATTAAACCGTTTTAACGACAAATTAAAATGTCCACCATTCATCCGCAAGTGATTTTGATACGTCGCAGGATTTTGCAGAAGAACTTCTTTTAGGCTCGAATTACAATTACGACAGATCAGTCGACCGTGCTACTGGATTTACAATCGAAGGCGATGCTGAATTTCAGATTAAAGCTAGAACTGCTGTTTCTGTCTGTCATTTTGTATTTGATATTTTATTCTTTGTTTGAATCGCATTTTAAGTAGAATGGATATTTGTGACCAGCTTAAATTTTTTTTATTAATTTGTGCCAAATACTGATAAGGCATTTATAAATTTATGATAACTTTCTCAAAGTCAAAGGACTACAATGGGCTCGAGAAATATTTGAAGGGTAAACTTCACGGATTTTTTTATGCATACATTTCGTACCATAAAAAGTAGAGATTAGCCGTAGTTTTATAATGCTGTGCGATACAAACTAAGCAAACCTGAAAGGTCAGCTAATTTGACATATATAAACGATCAGAAATTGGCCGCAGCCGACACTAACTTTGAACTTTAAGCAATGTTCAATTTCAGTCAGAGTCTCAGGCGAAGTCAAAGTTGCAATTTAATCATGCCACATGCATTTAGCCTGAAACATAATTGAAACTTTTCAGCCAGTTTTCTTCTAAAGCCGACTGAAAAGGCCGAATTGAGCACAAGTGACGTTTTTAACATTTTCAATTTTTAACTTGTTTATGGTGAGAGGTTTTATTCGTGAGTGACATTTTCAAAATTACGATAAATTCATGTTTTTTGGATAGTTTTCGAGATGTACCAGTTGTATGTAAAAATAATACTGGAGAGTTGTTTTTTATGTGCAACAGGAACTAATTATCTGTCAACCAATTAGTATTTCCTCCATTTTAATATTTTTGGTAGCTGTTTACTTCTCAACTGTCTCAAAAAATGTATAAACAGAAGGCATTCATATCTGATATTTGATATTTGCACAGTTGGCAGCGTTCAAAACTCCCGCAAGCTGGCAGCCACTGGACTTGAAATTTGCAATTTAATCAAATTTCAAGCCGGCTACAGTTCTAATTGTGTTCTTCTACACTGATTTACATTGTCAACAAAAAGCTCCAATTGTGTTTCAGGTCTTTACCATTTGAGCAAAGATGCAGTCGGCTGATCAGTCATAATTGTAATTCAAATTAATTAAAAATGTGATTGAAACTCCAGCTGTGGGCATTTTATCAATCCAGTCCCACATCTATTATATTTGTTTTTTTTTTCTACTCTTTTAATTTTATTGCTGTTATTAGAAGTTGTCACTCTTTACTTAAAGACCCGCAGACGATGACAATCTGTTGTCAATTTAACTATCACGATAGATTGAATATTATATTTTGAGTTTGTTCGTTGTAACAAAAAAAAAAAAAAAAAAAAAAAAAAAAAAAACATTTAACACAGTTTTACAACTTAGCTTTTTGTTCTCACTTACTTATCACAGTAAATTGTACAGTTTAGTGTGACCGTGTAAACGTGTAAACTTTCACTCTCCTAAAAGTAAACATTTTAATTTATGATGCGTAGTTTATTCACTACAAATGAAGTTTTAAACATTTGATTCCCAATAAGATGCAAGCTCTTAATCATATGACACGTCTCTCATTCATATGCAATTTATAACGACAATGACCAGCAATTAAGAATGCAGTGGGTAAACTCAATTTTAGTTACACTAACTATACGCTAACATAAGAGATTAAAATTTATCGTATTGATGGTGATAATAGCATAGATGAAATATTCGAAACCAAATAGTGTATCGGCTGGCTCATGTTTGACATGCATACTTATAACGTTCCCATTATATTATATTGTCTATTAAGAATTACATATAAAATGAAAAAATTCCCCCACCTGAATGCAAAGAAATAGTATGTAGTGTATAAATAGTAAATACATAATGTATAATGAGGCAAAAATATATGTGCAATCACAGCAGTTATCTATGTATTATGTCCACAAAATTGTCGTTTAAAAAACGGAAAAGTCTTCAAAAAGTAAATGACATAAGCAGAAAATAGAAAATGCAAACATATTTAAAACGCACACGAGTACCTGTACACATGTTTGCTAGCAATTCATAAAGGTGTGTGTCATAATTAAACAACAAACAAGAAAATAATATTTTTGTAGAAAATAAAATGAAATAATTTTTTAAATAAATTTTATTATAAAAAAGAAAAATGAATGAATGTACTTAAAAAAAAATGTGTTCACTTATGAACTGCGCTCACATTCTATTTTTTGTTTTTTTTTTTGTTTTTTCTCGTTTTTTCTCATATACTTAATGTTTTGCGTGGCAAAATATTTTGTTGTTGGTTTCTCAACGACGACGATTGTTTTAGCATAATTTTTTGTTTGTTTTATTTTTTTTTTCGTAAATTTTTTCTATTTACTTTTTTTGTATTTGTATATATCTCTGCTTCTAAATTAAATTACAATTATTATTATCTTCAACAAATTAACATTGCAATAAAAACATTGTTTTTACAGGTGTGGTGTTAAATATTGGCAAAAATCACTAAATTAAAGAAAGAAAAAAAAACCCTAATGAAGATATGAAGACGAAGACTCATTCACATGCAGTGTGTATGTTGAAAATTATTAGCAAATTTCACTTTCACTTTATTTTTTTCTTCTTTCCCTTTTTTAAATTGTGAATGGCTGCCCATATTTTCTGGTTTCCGGGATTTATATATTCCCTTTTATCCTAAGGGAGAAGTTTCATATTAGAAACCGTTGTATGACTTTTTGTTTATTGTTTATTTTTTTTATTGTTTTTTCTTTGCTTTTACATCACGTTTTTCCCAATGAGTAGTAGAAACTTTAAAGTTGCAGGTAAGACGCGTTTTTTGTTTTTGTTTTTTTTTTCTTTTTTTGTATTCTGTTTTCCCCAGGAGAACAACAAAGGAATAAAGAGCCTCGGCTTTTTGTCGGTTTTTTTGTTTTTTTTGCATCATTTTTGTTTGTTTGTTTGAAAAATAACTAAAACAATGTTATGTTCTTAATGTTTCTTTCTTCTTCATGTTTTTTTTTCTCATCAGCAGAAATATTACAAATCAATTCAGGTCCTTGTCTTCTAAGTACTTATATTCAAAAGTAAATCCCTCCTTTTTTCTCTGGCCCCATTTTTCATAGTCGAAGTAGATGTACGTGCCCTAGAAGAAAATAATAATAATTGAAATTTTTTTCATTACGTTAATTTTGTGGTTGAGATTTTAATTTTTGGTTTGAGTAGCTATATTTTTTTAACTGTAAGTAGTAAGGTGGCAAAAGTATGTTTGTTTTTTCTTAATGGAAAATTTTTCGAACTTCATTATTATGAGGTAAGTGATGGGCAAAATCGGTCATTTTGGTGACTTAGGTCATATGAGTCTTTTGATATAAGTGACTCATGTAAAAGAATCGGTCATTTAGGTCATTTTAGTCAGTTGGGAATAATCATCTAATACCCTAAAATTATCTACCTCACCGAATCGTTCATGTCACCGCTCAAAGCTTAGTTTACCAACTTTGCAGCCGTTCGCGACTGATATATCACTGCGTGTAAAGCAATCATAATCAAAATTGTGTGTTTGTAACTGCTCAACTGCTGATATGTGCCATGGTCAGGCAACAACCCGGCTGGCCTAAAAGCAAGCATTTAATAAATGAAAAATTACTGCATTCTCTGAATGATTAAATCAGTCTTCAGTGCTGCAGATATTTGTATTTGTTTCAATTTATTTCATTCTTTAGTCATAGAAATAACTTTTCCTTAATAAAAACCCTTCTAAGGAAATGAAAATTAATCTATAACACACATCCAAATTAGTTGGATTTAAGTATGTGTGTGTGCGTGACCGAACTTAAAGTCCCAAGTTGATCGTTGCAGGTATAACAAGTAAAGAAGCTAGAATTGGTCTAAGACCAATATTTATGATACCCTAGATGAATGCCCGTATGAAATTTAGTATACCCTAAGGTATAACAAGAAAATATATAATAATATTGTAAACTATAAAGATTATCCATAATGTTTCTAAAATACTTGCATTGGCTCTTTGCACCCTTGTTCATGGGCAGAAGAGAGATAAATACCAAAACTACGATTTGACGACAGAGTTGACAGTTGAGAGAGTTGGTAGCAATAAAAATTAATTCAGAAAGGATACCTTTCCTAGTAGCACCATTCTGTTGTTTCTTACGCTACCGAAACAGAGTTGTGAGTGGCATATATATATATACAATGTGAACTAGATGCAAAAGTTTTATTTCAATGTGAAAAAATATTAACTAAAGATCTAGCTGAATGCAAAGCCTTGTAAATAAAAAGTTTAATATCGGTTGAAAATATGGCTTTAACAAAAAAGTCATTAAAAGCAGTTTCTTTTCTCATTGAGTCTAAAACATGGTATTCACAAGCCAAGTTACTGTCCCAAGTAATCTCGTTTTTTGCCCCTCATCTCCTCTTGCCATACACACTAGTTTACTTGCGCCAATACGAAAATGAGTTCCACTCCCTTCAACTTTTTAGCGAAATGGAACCTGAGAAATAGTCAAATTGAGTGTATTTTCTGTAATTGGTACACGTTTTGATGTATGTAGTCATTTATAATATCATCTGGCGTGGAACTTATGAAATGTGAACATATTTGTTTTTTAGAGAAAATTGTTTCAAGTGAAGAATTAAATATTGAACAGGTCATATATAGCGTAGCAATGTAATTAATGGCAATTTCGGAGACAAAATTCTAACAAAAAGAAAATGTGAGTACGCTCCTGGCATATTGATTGCTAATGAATAATATTTTTGCTTACATAATTATCTTTTAAATTTACGAAATTTCTTACTGAAAAATAAAAAGCACTCCCTTCCTCACCCCAAACACAAGTGTTGACATTTTACAAGTTCCACAGCAACTGATATTATTAAAGACTACTTAAATCAAAATATGTACCAGTTGCAGAAAATGTATTCAATTTGACTATTTCCCAGGTTCCACTACGCTAAAAAGTTGAAGTGAGTGGAACTCATTTTCGTACTGGTGCAAGTAAACTAGTGGCTATTTTAAGAGGAGGTGAGGTACTGAGGTTACTCGGGACAATAACTTCACTTGTGAAAACTATGCTTAAGGCCTGAAACACAATTGGAGGTTTTCAGACAGCTTTATGCCCAGCAGTCTGCTAAAGCTGACTGAAAAAGCCGAATTGAACACAACTGGCGTTTTTGACATTTGCAACTTTAACTTGTTTATGTTGAGAATATTTATTAAGGAACGACAGTTAATGCTTCCGATTTTCCAAAATTACGATAAATGCATACTTTTTTGGATAGTTTTGAGATGTACCAATTATATGTAAAAATAATACCGATTTTTTTTTAAGTCGCACAGACACTGCTTATCTTTTACTAACCCTATAAGTTTTCTTCCATTTTAACATTTTTGGTAGCTGTTTACTTCTTAAATGTGTCAACAGAAGCCATTTTCATCTAATATTCGACATTCGCACAGTTGGCAATATTAAAAATTTCCTCAAGTTGGCAGTCATTGGACTTGAAATTTGTAATTTGATCAAATCTCAAGCCAGATTGAAGCTGGCAAAAAAGTTAAAGCTCCAATTGTGTTCTTCTACATTGATTTACATTGTGAACAAATCTCAAGCTGGCTGAAAAGCTCCAATTGTGTTTCAGGCCTAAGTGACCGATTGACCGATATGATTTTGAAATGCTGACTGAGGTCTTTTGAGTCAGTGTCACTCTAGATTCAGTCACGGACGAATCGTTTGCGACCGACCCATCACAGGTACGGCATACCTCGCATTAACGGACGCAGCAATGCGCTTAGAGGAGCGTGTACATCTTAGAACATATAGCAAAAATAATCCCAGAAAATTGCGACATTTCTCACTATTTAATAGAATTGTGTTAATGTACTTGTTATGCTCATGAAAGCAGTAACTCTGAATTATTTTTTTTTAGGGGATTTGGCATAATTATTTAAAATAAAACAAATTTGTGAGCTTCCACTGAAACATTAGGTTTGTTTAATGAACTGCTCTAGGTTTCTCTAGTGCAGAAAAGTGCAGAAGAGAGTACAAAACCGTGTTTTATGAATTCAAAGTACTGCTAATGAGTCTGCTCTAAAGTAAACAGGAGTGACGTAGAGCAAGATTTTCTGCTTTTTCGAAGGATCAACTCAGAGCAGGCAATTGACAACTGTATATGTTTTGAGACTGCCTCTTCACAGCTGGGGCTGCTACAACTCCGTACTTCAGTACCAGTGCCTCGTTGCAAAGTATCAATAACTACTTCACTCTTGTAGCCAGGGAGGGGAAAGGATTAGTGGACATGAAAAACTGGTGGAGATGCTGATGTATGTCACTCTTTAAGCTTCGCAGATTGTAAGCCCGAGGAAAAACAGAAGATGATAGACTGTTCTACTTTCGCACAGTTCAGGACAAGAAAGCATCACGGAATTTTACTGTACGGCCGGAAGTATTTTGAAGGGTGAAAGGATCAGCACGGTTTGCAGCGCGAGTATTGTGTGCAGGAATTAATCACAAGGGATCAGACTAGGTATTTCATTGGAACATTGATCATGCATATAGCGATAAAAGAGCGGAAGACATCCAGCATTGCGGAAGTGTTAGAGTTAGTCTATATGACAACTTATTGCCAAATCGCCAATGAGCTCGAAGGTTGTCTTTTGGATAATATCCAATGAAGCTAAGGCTGTACGACCAGCCCTGGCCCAGATGTAAGAATTGTATTCAATTCTAGGTCTGATATAGGACTTGTGGAGGAGTGCTATATATGACGGGCTAAAATATTTCTTTGACCTTTTCAAAAATCCAAGACATTTCGATGCTTCTTTGGCAACAGAGCAGATGTGGCCTGTTAGGCTTAACTGACTGCAAATATTAATGTCATGAATGTTTAGTGACGGTCAATCGGAAATTAATGCTCGCATCAGATAAATGATTTAAATAACTGTTTTTTTTTTGTGAAAAAATAAATTTCTTAATATCTTTCCGAAATTTCAGAAAAGTATGTTTCCTTTCGGCTCTTTTCTACTCTACTTTTAATATGACAGTTAACCTAAGGTGAAGTGCCCTTCGCCGAAGAACCGAGATTCCTTTACACCGACAGGGCTTTTACAGGATATTTCACTTCCTTTAGTTAATGTTTAAAAGTGTACATATACCGAAAATGTACTTTAAGTGAAGCAGTAGCTTTTCTCACTAAAAATATAATAAAAACGCAAAAATGGAGGCACGAAATTATTTTTTAAAGAAGAATTAAAGTGGGATCATATCTTCAATTTCGAGTCATCAAAGGCTAAATTTTTTTTTGCTGGAGATATAGATGGAGGACTTCTTCAAGCACCAATAGTTGAAGAAGTAGGGCTTTGGGCTGATGACGATGATGGAGATGGATTTTCATTGGCCGTTGATGGTTAAATAGGACTTTGATTGAGTGCTGCGGTAGCTCTTTTATTTTCTCTGTAGATTTTAGTGTAACAGGCCTAATCCCTTATAAAGTTAGCATTGATTTATAACTTGTTTCAAAGTCCCTATCTATCAAGCTTTTCAAAAAGAATTATAGCGGTTTCGAGATGACGACAATGACATCGGTATGATCCTATTCTAATACATAGTCAACTCACTCTTCGTTGCCTAAGTTTTAAAAAAACATAAAAGCTTTTCATATAGCTGGATCAGGTCGTTAAATGCGTGTTCTTGTGAAACACGTGTCCGTAATCTGAGGAAAATGGAATATGTATTCGTGCATGCGAATGTCCGTATTTTTTATGGTAGAAATATAAAATAGATATGATCTTTTAGAGATATGTACATATACCAAATTGTTTCGACTTTCTACAAATAATTTAGCGCATGTACCGTCATAGAATACATATAAAAATTGCAATTGAAATTAAGAAGAAGAGATCAAATTTTTCATGTGTTCATATACTTTTGTTTGCATATTGTTGCAACAAGTTTCAATAGATCGACCCGCTATGCTGATAATAGATCTTCTACATAATTTCAAAAAGGTTGTAATAGTCCAACTAAAGCCTAGGCAAGTACTGAAAAAGATTGCCTTAAGACAAGCGGTTTGAGATATAAACGTTTAGAGCATAACCTAAAACACCCTCTAGAAGGCGAACAACCGAAGTGTCTTGTTCTTGGTAGAGCAGCAGGAAAAGATCAATTGCCAGGAGACTATTATCAGAGCCGAAATCAACAAATAGCTGAGGAAATCTTAGAAAAATCTAAAGGAAAGTATCAAATTACCTGCAGTCTACATTATCCATAAAATACTCTCCAAATACATATTACTCAAACTATATAGGATTACTTAAAAAAGAAGATGGAGTACTATACTCAGAGTTTTGAGTGAACTGTTACTAGAGCTGACCCAACAACAGATGATTTAGCATTCGCAGTGAAGGACCAAATTCCCATTGCGTTATATCAGAAAAACGTGATGTACCCTGCGTTTACCCAGTACATTACAGAAATTACGATGGGTATGCAATCAGCAGAGTACCAGCTGCTTCGATTTATTATATAATTCCATTCTCTCTCTAAGCAAAAACCATAACAAATCAGTTGTAGTCCTGTTTATGAGAAAAAGGATCTCTAATAGCTCCAGTTCTTGATAATACGGAAAAAACTTTCGCGCAATCATGGTTCCGTACCAGCACTTTATCAACGAAGGGTCGATATTCAAGCAGATGGTCTCAAAACTAATTTTATAAGATTTGTCTTATAAGTTAATAGTAAAAACATTTTCTCCAGCAAGTGACGTAAAAAGCGGCAGTTTTCCTGTTCACTCAATGATTCAATGCCTACTAACCCTGATAATATTAAAAATTTAGCTTTTGAAACCTATAACGGTATTATTTGGCACATTTTGGACTATAAATTTTAATCACAGGTGTCTCTATTCCATTGAAAAGAAAACCTGTCACAATTATGCGAAATATATTATTAGTAGTCCTGTTTGGAAGTTGTTGCGCATGGCATCAGTTACTCCTAATAAAGCCAAAAGTTGCATATTTTACAAACTAGATTTTGCCTTTTGTGTTTGGTTTTTTTAAAACCATATGAGTGCCGCATATGTAAAAATTGGTAACAATTTGTCTTATGATCGATAGGTATACTAACAGGACCATTTTTGGTTTAAGATACCATGTTTTAACAGAAAACTCTCCGCCAAACTAATAAGCCCACTGTCTCTTTTTTCTCATTATGTCATCTGTGTCCTTCCAACTGAGAATTTTACTATTTAGGCCGATGCGTGGGTAATTGAGACATTTCTTGAGAATAGTTTTTTTTTTTTAGCAATCATAGATTTGTTTGAACCAAACAATAACGACGCTACTGCAACATCTTATATAATTTAGTATTAAAATTAACGAAATCGAGTCACAGAAATTGATCATGGTTCAAATGTAAGAATTAGGAACTAAATGAACGGGTAGGACAAAATAGATCAATTCTGGTAGTGGTGTCTGCAGTGGTCTAGTCACTGTTACTGTAAACATTAACCTTAAATAGCTGTTCATTTAAAGTTAACAGTGTAGAAAAAAACATCAACATGAGAATGCTTTCAGAAGGAGTCATTAAGATGGCAAAATCGGGGTATAAATACTGGAGGGCATATTTAGGAGTAAGGAATATAAATGGAAGGCTGAAGCCAGTGATTTAATTCAAATATATCAAACTCTATCATCATTGCTTAGTTGTCTATTCTAAGGACCAAAGTAGGATAATTAGTTGTTTTTGTATTGATTTGAAATAATATAAATGTTAACTACTTTAGAGGTTCAGAGGTTTTGTAAATTTGATTATAGCTAGCTAGCTCTCCTGATTCGTATTAAAAACACAAATATTTTTATAAACACAAGTGTATTATGTACTTACTTGCTCATAATCGTCGTTAATAATTTTTGGTTCCTCGTGTCGTTGGAACCACATCATGTACTTCGTATGAAATCTCCAGCTCTGTTTTTTTAAAGCTTTTGCGGCCAAATATTGCGCTTTTGTTCCTTCCATGTAATAAAATACAAAGAATAATGTCTCGGTTGATAAACGTTGGAAAAATTCGACTGTATCCGAATGTGGAAGTTGTGTCTGTAATTAAAATGAAAGATTACAATTTTTCGCCTTAAAAGTTATTTAGCTGTTACAAAAATTCAAATTTCATCTCTGTTGAGATATCATCGTAATACCTACAAACACATCGTAACACTTAATTTTAATAAGTATTCCTGAATTTTAATGATTAAATGAATAAAAACTTATCGCGATCGTGTAGATATAACATAAGGGAACAGGGCGTAAAAATTTATCTATAATACAATTTGTTGCGAAAGGAAAAAGGATAATTGAAATAAATATTTAGAAATGACGAAACTCACAGATTAAATAATATTGTGTTGCTTATAGAATTTATTAAGCAAGTCAGAGCCATATATTGTAGGGAGATATACAAAGCTTGTAGCCACTAATTCTTTGCAATTTGGATAAACATAGTTATGAGTAACAAACTTTCGTAGGATAAACATCAATTGGTCACAAAGCCTTACTTTTCCTTGGTGTCAACAAACAGATAGATAAGGAAAGGCTTGAAAAGTGTGCTGGACTTTCAGATTTCAGTAGGAATTCCAAAGCAGACTAAACCAAAGAACTGGATAAAGTAAATATGCGGAATGCGTATTAAAAAAAAAGATACGATAGTCCTGTGGGGGATTTTCATTAAATATATTTTTTTTCCTGGTAGAAAAATTAATTTAAAATTAATAGAAAATGTAATATCTCTTTCCATTTATTGTGTTTTCTACCAGAAGTGGTAAACTTCTTTTTTCACTCAAAATGACCATAGTGTTACATTCAGTACAGGCACAGAAGCGGGATTATTCTCCAGCAACTGGCACTGAAACGTTTATATGCCTGATTAATTAAGTTTTTCAGCAGAACTGCTGATATTTATGAGTAGAGTTGAATTTAGACATCTGGATACTGTAGTGGTAAAATCAATCGTGCAACTATGCAAAGATAGCCTAGAAGAGATTTCGCGTACACAAGGTGACCTTATGCTGGGTGCCTGGTCATAAAAATATTGTGGACAATGAGATAGCGGATAAGCTAGTAAAAAATGGGTTCCGAAGTGGATAGCTCAGATGCAATAACTTATGTTAGAATCTCAATCGGAGCTCGAAAATATGACATCACCCCATCAGTAGCTATAACTGTAAATTTTAACTTACTTTATGATGGTGCTTAGTGGGTGATATAAGTAAGAATTTGGTCTTGAAAATTATTGACCCATGCTACTATGTGTCTCACCGGCTCAATTATCGGTGGGTAATTTTGGACACCTGGTGTATTACTGGGCAATTATGGTCTGTGTACAATTAGGATGAACACAATAGAGCTTTTAAGGGGGAGGCGGCAGAGCCACTAGAAAACTAGTAGGAGTGTTAACGAGAAATTGGGCCAAAGGTAACCATACTATGCGGAAGGGTTAGAGTCAAATGATTTCTGGTGTAATTATAAAATAAAATCGAATCAGTTCGGCGGTTGCTTTGCGAGTGTCCTGTTGTGAATCGAGGGTTGTTCCTAGAATGATAGATTCCTATGAATATATGGGGCACAATGAACCCGTCAATGCTAGTTTAGTTTAACAACTAATCTAATCATTCGATGGTACACATTGATACAAAAACTTTCATTGTACGATTGCAATGGTGCTATGACACAAACTTCTAATGCTCTTACAGAATCTGCTGCTACGAAATCTTTCCAGAACCTTTAAAAAAATATATTATATCCTGATTGATATTCGTTATCGAGTTAGTTCTTCGGGATATTTAGAAGATGAAAGGGTCGTATTGGAGATAATGTACATGACAGGAGAGATAACTCAGCGTAAGATCTCCGCACATAAAATTACATTTTTTATCATATAGATTGGAAGGATACAGGGAGAATAGTGCTTCATTGAAAAAAATTATCTTGACCAAAAACAAAGGTAAGATCAAAAGTTACTCTGAATCTAGCAAGTTCGTCTGATGCCCCGTTTCTTTTTCATACCTCTAGCTCATCTACTTCAAGTTAAGGAAACTTAAAATCGTGGCATAACTATTCAAAATGACGCTATCTGTGCGAACAGCCCAGTAAAGGACATACATACATTACCATGTATAGCCACAGCGAATCGAAAAATTTCTGGTAGGAATATTATGTAGTACCATTCGCTTTTAAACCCTAAAACCAAAGCTTGTAACCTCAACTTCATTTATAAATAAAAGATATCGTGATGTATAAACACTGGAAAGGTGTCACAAGAATAACGTATCATTACGGTTTCAATCGCTATTTCTTTCTATGTCTTCAATTAAATTTGTTAAGAAAAATTCAAACAAACCTGTGGATAGTACGGTGGCGTCTGTACCGGCTGTCTATGCAGGTATGTTGACAATTTTTCAGAATCGCTGGGCGTTGGGAGATGATAATATGCAGCTTCCATCATTTGAAACTGCAACTGGTGTTCTTTATGAAGAGGTGATGTTCCCAAAGGAGCAACACCAAGAAGTGCAGGTATGTGAGCTTCATGTGTATCAACAATCGGTTTCCCACTTGTCCCACTTGATACAGAACCGGGGGCAGTTGTTGATCCATTCGTACCATTGGCAGTAGGTTCCGTAACGGCTGGTGAAAAATGCTGAGAGGTTTGTTGTTGTTGTCTTGTATCTACATTCGGTGCTGGTGCGGAAATATTTAAATCGACCGCAGCTCGATTAATTGCTTCCTGTGCCATCGTTTTTAATGTTGACATAGCATCTGTACTATTTGTAACAACCGATATAGCAGGAGATTTATGAGGGATAGGGCCATTCATTTGTTTCGGTGAAAGCAGCCCAGGTGATGCACGACTACTACTGTTAACTGAATTCGTGCTATTTATCGGTGAAACACAATTCGTCAGACCACTTCCAATACTGTTGCTGTTACTGTTGTTGCTCACTGACACATTTGTTACAATACCACCGATCACAGTGCTGCTGCTATTGGAAGAATTTAATGTTGAGACATCAGCTATTGATGAAACCACTGCTGACAAAATTGTTGTTCCGGTTACTGTTGGATGTTGTCCTGCCGAAACAGGCACAGATGATGTAACACTTGTTTGATGTGAGGAGGAATTTGTAATTGAATGTTGCTGCGCTCCTGAACCAGATAGATGCGATCCTACTATTGATGCAGCTGATGCTGCCATTGTATAGGACGTTGGAGGATGCACTGGACCATTTTCCAGGTGTGCTGTAGTATTTTAAAAAAAAATAAAAAAAAGGTCAATTATTTTTATAGAAAAGGAATAAAATTTAGTTGCGTTTTACATGTGTTATTTTTAGCGACAGCAGCAAATGCAATTGGTGGTGTCGGTTGGATCACAGATTGCGCCTGAATAGTCGTTGCGGAATTTATATTATTTGAAATCGGATGTTGAAGTTGTTGGCTATTAATTGCCGATGACGTTGAATTCATGCTACCCAAAGTCGAATGAGATTGATTTTTACTAGGTGTAGAACTAACGATAATCTTATTTTGTGTCGTCGGCCCCGTGCTATTATTACTCGATGAATTTGAGTTAGCATCAGCTTTGTTGTTCGCTCTAATAGGCGTTGGTTTTACAGGCTAAAAGAAATAAATGAGAATATATTAATTTTTTGGTTGATGTTAATTATTTTCTACTTACTTTTACTTTACTACTGGCATTATTTTCATTTTTATTACGTTTGTCAGCTGCCGTAAATTCCACAGACGCCGAATCACTACTGTAGTTCAAATTATTTGCATTACTGCAGTTGAGAGCAGCTGGTGATTGTACCGGACTTGTAGCTGATGCTAAACTGCTTGGTGAACCACCCGTCTCATTACTATTGTTACTATCAGTTGTCGCTGATGATGGAATTCCTAATGATATACCTTTAATCGTGAGATATTATATAAAACACGCGTACCTGAAAAAATTCTCGGAAATTTTTAAAACTTACCAGTTCCAGATAGTTCGACTTCATCCAAACCGCTTATATCATCATAGATATATTCATTCTCTTCAAAGTCTGGATCTTGCGAGGACTCAATGTAGTATTCAACATCGTCCTTGATTCGACGCACCTAAGTGGAAAAAGAGTTTGTTTTTTTATGAAAACCATATTCATTATAAATCGTTTTTTTAATTTACCTGTTCAACCTCTACTCCGTCATTATCCAATAATCTTAAGAGTGTCTCAAGTTTAGTTACATGGAATTTATGTCTGTCGAGCTTCCCCCTTAACTCATCCATTCGATCCTGTTTATCTCGGTCCAATCGTTTCTTTTTCCCTGCCAATAGGGACTCAATTTCACTTTCATATTGATCGATTTGTATTTGTAATGAACTAATCGATGATGTCAACCAACTTCGAATTTCATCTTTAACTCGTTGGGCTGGATCTAATTTTTGTGCCGCTCCTAAACCTTCCTTGGAATATGCTTTTGTTTTTGTCTCACGTTCAACAACTTTAAACCGTTCCATTTGCTATAGGAATAAGCAAAAAAAGGGGGGAAAAGAAAAAATCAATATTAAAATTAAATTTTCAAGAATTACTCGGGGGGGTTTTTTTTTTTTTTTATTACTTACTGTTTCAATGAGACGACGATTTTCCAGGAGGGAACTTTTATCCTTGATTTCTGCGGATGCAATCCATGATTTAATCTGATCGCGCAACCGCTGCAGCTTTTTGATTTCCTTTTTGAGGTCGGCCTCATATTTCTCCTGATTTTTGTTTTTTGTCACGTATGAGTTTGAATTTACTTCTAAGTGAAGGCCACTACTTACCTTCTGATTACTATTTGTTGCATTATGCACTTTTTGCCAAATATCCTCGAATGTTTCTACGCCTTCAGTCACTTTTTTGAGACATCTATCTATTTCTCCTGTTAAAAAGGAAAAAAAAAATTCGAAGGTTTATGATGATGTTTTATTAAAATTAGATGATTTTTCGAAAAGTTTTATTTAAATGTAATGAAATCGATAAACATAAAAACAACCAATTTTTCGTCACACATTTGAACTTAGGAGTTTAAATAGTTATAAACAGATATTCTTGAATTGATAGGTCTGTCAATGTGATTGTAAATGTAATCTTTCCTACGTAAAGGTAGTATTTCTTTGTAATTGTTCAATGCTGTTGATGTTTCCTGTAGCCTCCATCTTTGACGAGACACCCCAATGACTAATATCGTAACATATACAGCAGACTACGGGTAATGCTAAGTTAATTCGTACAATCTCATATCACATACTTCCAAGGTCTTAAAAAATAGAGAATATATCCAATCCAATAAACAGTTTAGAAACTATCTTGCAAATACTGAGCATATCAAATGATTTACTGTATCGCCGATTCATCCTATGTTTTCCTGTCAGAAACACTCATCAAGAGCCGTTAATTAAGCACATTGATCCATCTGCTTCCATTTCCACGGTAATCTTAAGCCTGTGTTCCCAAGATAATGCGGGGGCGCAATTGACCGACCGAAACAAGTTTGTGCTGATCACGGCGCAATTATGCTTAGTGTGGTTTCCTTTAATTGCGTTCGTAAAAATTGCATTCACATTATTGTCTTGTATCACTAAGTGTTCTTTCCTACAAACTATGTTCCATATAAAAACCTTCGATCACCCATCGTAAAAAATATAACCGCATACTTGAAATAATAAAAAAAAAACATTAAATTAAGATTTTGCGCCGAAATCAAAAACTGTTTGATCCCAGCGCAATTGCGACCATAAGCCCGAGCGTAATTCCGTTACGCTGTTCCTTGGAAACTATCTCTACTAATTTATTTATTCTTGATTGCAGCGCAAATGTGCCAAGGCATTGTGGAAACCAAGGCTTTAAGGTCACACAGCTTTTATGACATTTTAAGGGCATCAACAGGAGTACACCAGAGTAGGGTGAAATTATTCTTCGTGTTTACATTTTCCGATTCAACGGCTCCTAAATTTTTAGGAACGCTCTTAGAATGTACAACCTGTGATCCAGTATCCGTTCATATGTGCATATACAAGAATGTCCAGCCTGGACAATTCAAAACCACTATGTGGTAGAATTAAGGTATAGTGTATAGTCGCAGTTTAGCCTAAAGTCGACTTATTAAACTTATACTAGGTATTACTGATTAGTTTAGGTTAAAGTGATGACCACAGAGTTTCCTTTGCCGACAGTCAAAGTTAGACTTTGAATAGTCAGTGATACCACTATTTCGGAATACTACCTGAAGACAATATTGTTATGTTGAAATTGAGGGAATAGATGAACTTAGCTTAGTCACACAAATCATTGTCTGTTTTCCCTGAATTCACGGACGAGGTAGCTACCTAGTGTGTTTCTGCTCCGATTACCACGGCTTTGACATTTACACAACACAGTCCATTTCATCCCTGTTCATGTAACTTGTACAGAAATTGTTAAATGACGCTCATACGAGTTTCACATGTTGGTCAAAGAGATGCCCGACTGCGGTTTAGATTGTCCAACTCAATCCGAGTCCTCTGTAGCCGTTCCTTTGTCTTTCTATGACTTTTTTTCAGACTATCTTGAGATTGCGATTTGCGATTCAATAGGTTCCTAAAGCTATACAGTTTCATAACTGCACTTAGCTTTTCTATCAAGTTCGTCTACAGTCTTATTTTCTTCTATATTATACTAGAGCCAGGTACTTATTGCTTGAGTCATCATCATGTGGTACGTAATGAATTTTTCAGCCTGCGCTGTTTTAGTTTAATTTCTATAATCTCCGCTTGAAAGTAGTATTTATATAAAGAATACGATTCTTGTATGTAAGGCAATGCTGAATGCATTCTGACTAAATCACCACTTTCAATTTTATTTCATCTGTGAAATTAATTAATTAATTAAATTCAAAGTATTCTGCTAATATTAACTACAAACTTGGATAGACTAGGCACGTTTTCATAACCAACAGCTCAAAAATCTTTAAAGTTCTGAAAATTATTTCCCTAGAAACGTCAAAATTCAGCTGATTGAATGATGTGATGAAGGCTAGATAAAACCAGTGATCAGTCTTTTTAAAATGGTTTTTTGTGCATTCCTTTTTCAAAACAGTCCCAACCAAAATTGTTTAGATTACAGAATTTATTATTAAGCAACAAAAATAATAGAATCAATTCAGCAAACAATAAAACATCACGAGCAACATTTAAATTTCATTATATTCAGCAAGGATTTTTCTCTCAACATTTGAATTACATATGGCATATTTAATGCAAAAAGAGTACAGCATATATCAAAAAATGAAAAGATTCAATAAACATAGAATTCTCCCGCTCAAATCAAATCATCTACAAGGACATGCGTGGGGCAAAAATATAAATGGCCAACCAAATAACACTCAAAGCGTTTAATTCATATACCTTTGAATTTAAACTGATCTGGGACTGTGTAACTATCTTGACGCAGCTAACCGAAACAAATAAGGTTGAGCTGATTTAGCAGGACATAAAAGCATTAATGCCAACGAGATTGCCACCTATATGGAAAGACTAAGCAAGCTTGAAAGGAAAATTCTTAGAGCTAGCACGGATTCCATATACGAACCAACGGAAAATATTATCCCAACTGAAGTATCTTTTCGAAATTGCGAAAAAGCAAATTCATTTTAGCCGCAATATTCAGAGAGAGTCTCTGAAGAAACCCAAATCCTTAGGAACTATTCGACTCCTAAACTCTCCCAAAAATCCACATCCTATCCTCTCATATCTCCTCCACCGCCCTCCCACTAACAATTAACTCCAAAAGGAGAACGACATGATACGTCGCATCATCTGTAAAGGAAAAGACGACAGCGAAACAAAAAGTTGCAAGAAAGACAAAAGACTACAATCAACAAGAAGAGAAAAGATGCTATGCAGTCGAACTGTGAGCTAAAGATCAGCCCTAAGGAACAAAGAGGACAATAAGCAAACATCGAGGGAAACTACGACAACTGCAAGAGGAATATTGCTTTGGAAGGACAGTGTTAAATTGGTACACTGTCAATACAAACGTATTGACAGCATGAAACAAGTATATTCCTTAAGCTCATCAAGAAAGAACAAAAGTTCATAAGGGGCCCACTTATATGGCAGCGAGATAACCTCCAAGAACATTATAGGTATTGTCAAAGACTTATATTACGAATGGGCGTCTTAGATTACAAGGAAAAATGTCAGAAAAGATCTGAGTTCGAAGTGACTAGATGAGAGGCAGAATATCTCCTTGCATTCCCAATATTAATAATAAAACAACAACAACAGCTATAGCAAATCTTTGGAGCTACGAATTAGATGAACTTATCCCCAACAATCTTAATGTTATTTTGTTCACGATACATAGCCTTTTGGATAGTGAATAACAGTTGCAGCATTAGAAACGATGGAACCAGACACAAGTTTAGGTTTGTGCCTTGCTATAATAAGTAGGTGTGTGCTCTAGAGGTGAAGCTATATCCGGGGCCAGGACATAACATAAGCACACACCAAGTAGATAACGTAAAATATTGGACACTCCATTCATCGCAGACTGAGAATATAGGGGTAGAAAAATTCAATAGATTTCCCCGTTCCAAAATCACGCTTACTAGTTAGCTTTATACCCGTGGTTAATTTCGATCAATATTCTTTTCTGAGAGACCTTCATACTGATGAAGGGAGATCACATCCGGATAGACATAACCGATATCAGGTAAGAAGATATAGTGTCCAAATACGTAAGACAATTGTTTAGTAATCTGACGAATTGAGAAGGCATATGCCAAATAGTTTTAGTGAGTTAGATGCCTTGCCAGTTAGTTGCTCTTCTTTGTGGTTGGGCAGACATGAGATAATGGGATATGTACCAAACAAATTTCTTCGTTTAAAGAAAAAATTATAAGAGCAGTTAATAAATATGCTTTTATGTAGCGACAACCTTCACTTATTATTCTTACAGTCCCGCATAAGATAAAGAATTTTCCTAATAATTAGAAATAGAGATTGAGAAACAGTTTCTTGTTTTGTTAACATAAAAAAGTTATCGCAAGCCTTGAATGAACTTGTACTTCCACACACATATATTATTTAAGTATACTTAAAAAAAACTTTCTAGTTCGGGGTCTTTTTCATTATAATTTTGTAATAAAATCGCAAGTTAATTTAAAAACAACAATCATTGTCTCAAATTCATTGATATACTTGCATCAATGTCGGAAACCAAGCATGTAAAATCAGAGAGTAGCTTTAAAAAATAACGAGACTAACGTAAACAAACAGTCTGGCTGATCAGTTTGTCTTACTACCTCGTAATTTACAGCATTCATCAGCATAAGGTAATCATATGAAATACAATAAACAAAATTAAAAACCGATAAAAGATTGTTTTATTTTAAAATGCATTTAGCTTGTCACCGACTGACATTTCGACCATGCACCCAACAACGACTGAAACTCATGACACCTCGCACACAAATAACAGCACAGTTTCAGGTGAATTCTCCAAAATTAGAGGAGTAAAATCATTTCATGCAAATTATGATCATTTTAAAACAATTCTTTGCACTTGTATCATATGCACCATTTTCAAATTACAGTCCATTTAAATGACATTCAAGAAAGAAGACTCCGACATCGGCACTTTCTGCTATAAAAAGGTTAACGGAGTCCCCCTGAATAAATCACCTAAATTTTTCAACACCAATCACCATCTGAACATAATAAATAGCACCAGAAGTGTCACATGTAATTAATTCTTCACAAATTTAAACATCACAAACATCCATTTGATCCGATTTCGCACCAAAATTACCTCAAAATTTGATATATTTTTTTTTTACTTGATTTGGGGTTTCTCACCTTGCAACTTTCTCGTCGCAGCCATAGCTATGTAAATCTATTGTACGAATATTCAGACATAGTCTAAACATACAAAATTTTATGAAGAATAATTGTGGAAATTTGTTTTTCAAATGCACTCAGTGGATTTTTCCTGATTGACGCGATTTTTCTGTCAATGTTTCGATTTTTCTGCTTTTTGTTCACATTCCAAGATGGCGGTTACACACATTCATATGATTACACTAACCCAACTATAGCCAATGTCATTTTCTAAGTAGCTCAAAATAATTGATTCATTGTGTGCACGGGAAATGTATATAATTTCATGTAGAGATTTGACACTGCATACAATTTAAATATTGTGAACACGTCGCTACAAGGGTTTTTTTTGCATACACGCGCGCCATTTATTTAATTCATTGTTTAGATGTCAAGTATTGTTTGAAGGAAGATGGCGCATAGATCGCATTATTTTTAGCTCAATTGAATATATATGAGAAAAATGAGCAAATTGAAATATTAAAGGGTAATTTACATTTCTTAATATATTATTGTTAATAATTTATTAATTTATTTATTACTAAAAATAATGCAATTAAATTAAAATTTGAAGAGAAATTAAAGTTTTGATGCAAAATTTGTGCATACCTATAAGATTTTTTTAACCAACCAACAAACAATAATTTTCTTAAATATAGAAGTTTTGATTCATAATTGCAACACATTATCAACAGCATCATTTAGGTACGAAATTTGTTGGGTCAATGCAAACAAGTCTGACAGCAGAATGAAAAATGTGCAATTGATCAGTGTGTTATTTTGATTTTAATCTTATCTGTTACTCTCTTTTACTCATCATACTTTTGTTGATTTGTTCTATTTTAGTTTTGTTTTTCTTATGTTATGTTATCTCATTTCATTCTTGTTTATCTTATATTTTGTATTACATCAACCTTAATTTAAATCCTATAACTTTATCACTCGTTATTATTACTACAATCTAGATAGTTTCTACTGCAATGATTTTGTTCGTTGCATTTTTGTTATTTTTCTAAGCCTTGTATTCACTCAACTTATTACCAATATCTATTATATACTCGATGTACCTAACGTTTTAACGTAGCGTAAGCTGAGGTTCTTTAATAAATGCTGTTCTATTCTATTCTATTCTAAAAAGCATCATACAATCGGAAAAGGAAGAAAAAATATATTTACGTAATGCACATCCACAGGAATTTTGACACACATTTAATTCTATCCTTGTACGGCGAAAGCTGAATTCGCAGATACCTACGTACCTACCCAAGTACTCGTTCTGTCTTTTACAATATTCACTTTATGCAATTTCCATAGGGCCTACGTACTAGTTGCAGCATACTGCACGCGCATTTTGTTAGATTTTTGTGCCTAGACATGTCATCAACAATTTTGCTTTGCTTTAGTTCCTTATATGATTAACCCATGTAAATTGTGTGCGTTCTCAATGGTCATAGATTTTAATATAAATATTACCTGTATCACAAATTCACATCACGTAACAGCCATTCGATCAGAAATTCCACAATTTCAAAATGGTCGAAATTATTTGCTTGCAGTAAGATTGGTATACTGCTCGTGCTGCAACTTAGAAAAATATATCACGGATTTTTCATCTCCCGAATGCCTCTCATCAGTAAAACATGAAGGCTACTGCAGCGTGTAAGCCCTAGCTAAAAATATAGAAATGGAATTTTCAATGTTTCTATATTGGTCACCGTCTTATGGAATGGAAGTATTTAGAGTGATTTATTTGGACGTGAATTCCAGACTGTCAGCTTGAGCTGACAGATCACTCGGTGAACAGCTTTGACTGCAGGGCGGCATGCTAGCTCGCCTCGGCTATTGGCGGAGTGTGGGGAGGTTCCACGAAAACCTGCCGCTGTGCCACCAGCCATATACATAAAAATTCGTCCCTGACAAACCAAATACTTCACACACATCCAGTCCTGAAGGGACCTTTACACTACTTAGCATTAACCATGTGAAGGCGCAGATGTTCTGCCTTCCGCTACCTTGCCCGACACTGATGGCAGCTAGTTTTTTCCCAGTGAAAAGAGAGCAGTATCGGACCTAATCAACCTTCATAGTGAGAGGGCTCCGGGAGGGTGGGAGGAGAAAGCAAGAGACTTTACCGTGCAATCACATTATAAAAATGTTTTATTTTAATGATGTTGAGTACGATTTTATGTACAGATATGTCGCTAACGAATTCACTAAGGTCTAAATCCTGTTTGCTACATTCATTCTTATAGCAATATAACACAACATATTATATATATCTGTAGTAAAAAGAAACTAATACCTGATATCACTACGTTAATTCTAATATTAATATAAGGTAACATTCCGTATATACATACATGTAGTGATAAAAAGGAATTTACTCAATACCATTGAGTCCATTACACTCATTCTAATCGTAAGATAAGCAATATTTTATATATATATATACCTTAAGCTTAAACTTGAACGGTGAAACCAGCCCTAACTGAGTTAGTTCACTACATTCGTTCTAATAGTACGGTAAGTAATATTTTATAGATATGGTATATATATACATATGTGTAAGGAAAAGACTTTAATGAATAATCAAACAAGCAATTGGCAACAACTTACATGAGTTTTGTTGATGAGGATCCCTCGCTGAGTCGCCTCGAAGAGGTTCCACTATGCCACTGGATTCTATTTTAAAAGTTTTTTTGTAAAAAAGTTAACAATGAAGTAAATGCGTGATCCGTATGCTCACGCAGTTGTTAAGATTTAATTCTACCTCTAACCTATGCTTAGTTTCTTTAAATCTCAATATGGGAACTTTGCTTCTACCAGGTTGAATTGCTCAAAAACTTCAGATTGCGAGTGATCATCTTTCAGTATAGTTACGTTAGACAGCTTCAATTCTCAGATCGATCTAAATGTATTTCGCCATACAAGACAAATATCGACATCAGACGTATCAGCTCCCAATCCGGATTTTGTTGAACCCACCAGATATTGACCGCAACGTGGATAGCCTTCTTAAGTGACACATATAATTACCGCCACTGGTACTTTTTATTATGTTTTACTTCCGTTTGTTGTGATGTTACGGAATTCGACTAAATTCCCTGTTTAACATTATCGGTTTTATCTCCTCCGATATTTTAACCATACTTTTTCAGGATTTTATTTGGTTACTTTATCTCAATAAATTAAACTATTAGATTATAAGCAATTTACTTGCCAACCAACTGAGATGATTAAAGTAATCTCCAAGCTACAATATTTCTTCAAGATTAAAAGAATCTACAAGTCTCGAGTCAGCCTTCTTCTTCTTTTCTTTCCCAACTCGTTTCCCGGGCACTTGTCCCAGTCAGACTTGAAACCGAGTCTCGTCAGCAGCACATTCGCCGAGTGGCCCACGCTGTGTGTTGCTGCTAGCCGTCGGGTAGCATACTGATGCCTGCAGTACGCTACGACCATAACAACCGTACACGCTACATTTGTTGCTGATGACTCGAGTGCTCGAGGGTAGGGAATTCCCCCCCTCCACCCGGACTGTCAATCAATGCAAAAAATGACATGCGATAAGGTGTAAGACCAAGGTGTATCGAAGACAAGTATTCCGATTAAAATGTTGAAAAATTGTAGCTGATATAGTTTGCAACGTATTTCTGTGACCAACGTATATAAATTTTTATAGGAAAGACAGAGAGATAGAGTATTGTGTTCTCTGTACCGTACTTTCCTATACATTTCACAATATTACGACACCTAATAGGGGAACATGGTTCGTAATGGGAATACCTTGGGTCCGACGACTCCCATACGACTCCAGTGGAAAAATTAAATAATTGACGCATCAAATTTAGATGGGTTTTTTACTCAAAATTTCTCGGTAACCGTCGTTTATCTTTATTTTATTCAATGATTTTATTCATATCGTGTTTAACATATTATTCAAAGCATTTTGTATTGTATTGTATTTAACAGATACTAAGTTAAAAAAAACTACATCGATAATTTATTTCTTATCCTCTGTATTTTATTTTCTATTCTTTTGAAAATTTCAACAACTAATGCCTGCTAGTTCAATGTAATATATAAAGCTAGAATCGCTCAATAGCCAATTAGTATACTTACCAACTAGCTGTAGCGAGTAAGCATGTCCAGCATACTATTAAGCACTTGAAACGAATTTTCACCTCAAGGTCCCTCTCAAAGGACAAAGTTCACGAACTTACAAAGGTTTCAAACAAATTCAGCCATTACGAAGCCGTAACTATTCATTTATACCGAAAGTAAATTTTCTCCTCCACAACTACACATTCATTAATAAAACGCTAATTACTACTTAATCGTTTTACATGAAATTTATTATTAAATTTTAATTAACATAAAAAACAAATCTGAACAGAATCTATTCTATCAATGCCAAGATCTCACTTTCCCGGAATAGCTGATATTTCTTATCATCATCTAATTCAACTTTTGAGCCTCCGTAATCTGGTAGCAAGACAGTATCACCAACTTTTAAATTTAGAGGTACAGTTTCACCGTTTTCTTTGCGTATACCAGGTCCAACGGCTACAATAATACCACGTGCAACTCTTTTCTGAGCCCTTTCTGGAATCACAACTCCTGACTCGGTTCTTGAAATCGCCTCCATTTTTTGGACCAATACTCTGTCAAACAGTGGTATTAATTTCTGAATAGCTCTAGCTGCCATTTTCACTTGGAACTTCTATTTATATCTAACACAAAGCAGATAGAGATGTTATTAAAAACACTGTCCTTAATGGCCTGCACGTCATACAAAATCTTATTGACGTAAATATTTCAAAAATTTTAAGCGAATTTACCTGGCATACTTCGTTTTTGAATCGTTAAATGGATTGCTCTGCTCGCTGCTTTTTTTTTTGTCCTTTTTAAATGAGCAGATATTTACTTATTAATTTCTGATGGCATGTTTTGGAAATTTTTAATGTATGAAATTTCGTTATCGTCCATTGTATGACAACAATAACAGTAATTTGAAAGTTTCTAAATACTATCTCTAGGGCTTTATTAGATTTTACATTAAGTTTTACTATGCTTTATTAGGTTTCCTATGTATATCGACGGTACTGACGACCAGCTAATAACTTTATATCATGAAAGCTACTCCCTAGATCATAATATCCATCTTTATCCGCATCTTTAAGTCGCATTTCTTAAACATATCCTATTCAGAGAAGAAGTCTTAAAAAACTCCTTCACAATAGAAAATTACATATTCTCAGGTATTTATCACCATTTTCATTAGAAGACTACTTAAATTTTTCCAATTTATTTCATTTCCATAAATCCTTCGAGAAGGCACACGTTTTAGATATGTTTTTTTAAAAATTTGTTGGGGGAAAACGTCTAAAGCTTACGATCTCCTTTTAACGACTCAGATTGAATATTCGTTTTGAAAATCTTAGCGTTGCGTTCGCTGGTAGGACAACTAATCGATTCCTATCGAACCCTTTGATGGTAACTATGGTTTCTTCTTTCTGTCCGGGCCTCTCATGAAATAGATACAGATTTCTTGGCTCACACCTCCTGCACGAACTGCAAGGAGGGTTGGGAAAAATACTAAACTTCACAAAGGATGAGCTGAGCATCCGGTTAGGACCTATGAGCAATTGCTCGCAGGTCTTGAAGGTGAACAATGGGCCTTGTTCAATCCATCCATCCATGGTTTCTTTCGCTACTAATATAATACTTCTCATTCTACGCATGATCAATATTGATCTGTAGTCAATCGTTTTTTTCCCACACGCCATTTATACAGAGTTTTTCGATTTGAAATATTGTGCTGCACGTTTCTTTCTCTAACAACCTTTTTACTCTTATCCTAGCCATAATGAGGTGGTGACCATTTCTAATACTTGCTCTCCTGCAGCTTTGAGTGTACTTCAAAATATTTCTCCATATCACAGCTACGTAATTTACCTGTGATCAAATTCTTCTATACCCAAGTCAGGTTGTGTATTGCTTTATAATTGAAGCGCATGCCATAGGCAAATTCAACGAACGATCACTCTTGCTATTGGTATTTGAACTCATCACTTTTTTATCTCTAACATTATCAAGGGCGGTATCATTGGGGCGGATTTTAGCATTCATATCATCAATCAAGATAACAAGCTCTCCTCTTAGAATGACTGAGAACACCTCAGTCAAATTTCACATTCCTTTGTCCAAACACGTCCTTGTTCGAAAGTCAAGGTCTTCATTGTTCCATTTGCATGGTTCCAAGGCAACATTTCACTGTTAACACTAGTATTTTTTGAGAGTACAACGATCTATAAGAGGACCATAGCCTTCCAATTTTATTACCAATTACAGGAGTTGGCTAACACGTGCCACCGCAAGTAGTCTGGAATACATTAAAATTACATCATACAAGAAATGCACAAAGGCGCTATTCACTACATAATGAAGACAATTGACAATTCAATTTGTGATTTTTGGTAAATTTCAAGAAAATTTCAAATCAAGTACTCAAGTATTCATGTAATCGTACTGATAGAGAGCATCAAGCTACATGGACTGACTATATTCATAGGAATACTCTGACATAGGGCTTCGAGTAGCTTGCAGCTTGTGGCGTGTAGCTATCAATGTAGATTCCGTCAAAGAGTCAAGAGTTCTGACCGATAATAAAGCATGCTTTTATTTTCCTTAGCGTATAGCTTTTCCTGGATTGCTTCAACTGTGATCACGTTAATGCATTTGAAAGCTCTCTAAACTGTCCAATAAAAATTCATAGTATTATTTGACGAACTTGATTATTTACCGTTTGAGAGGAGTACATACAACCAAAGAGCATCTAACAGAAAGAATACGAATCTCATATATAGAAAAGATTTATATGGCGGATCGTTCTATTACGACCCACTCTCACAAATTGTATTAAAACTCTGCTTGTTAACGACCCGCCATCACCGGTGGTGATATTACGACCTGTTCTCACAAATTCAACGAAAACTTTCTGCTTTGACGACCCGCCGCCGTGTCGGACGGAACGGGTCGTCAAAGCTCCAACACTCAGCACAGCACCAAAGCCAGAGCCTGCACTCCGCATCATACCCATGCATTGCATTCCGTGCTCTCTTTGGTTCTTTTACCTCTTCCCTAATAAATGGGTTTCCTCAAGAATACTTTGTTTGAGAAAATTTTCATTTACATTGCATTACAGTAGAACAGAGGGAGAATAGAAGATGAGCGGATGGGATAGGAATTGGGGTTCGGCAAGCAGTCAGGCAGCAAAGTGAAGCATGAAACTATGTGCATGGCTGGCATCGGCGTGTGTTTATACACAGCTATGGGTTGGCAGAGAAAGAGAGAACAGAGCAATATTTTCTCAGTCTCAAATCTTTGCTTCTTCCCGTCTGTTACCTCCCGATCGCATCAACAAATAAGCATACAACTTGTGGAGTTTTAAAAGCCAGATGAAGCTTCTTGTTAAGTTATATGTTCTTTGATACAACACAATTTTTGAAACTCCCGAAATGAATTCAGAGATTTTTTGTTGTTTCTTAACAATTTCAACTTCCTAAGTTTTCCAAAGTCCTCTCTAGAGTTTATCCCATACAGCCACGTTAATTTAAAAAAAAAAATGAATCTAAAATCTCTCCCACTTGCTATTCTTTTAGGTTATTAATGCACCGCACTTCTTAAAAAAGTTTTGCACAATAAAATTCCGTACTGCTTGTTTATCCCGAACTGTGCAAATGTGGAATAGTCTACATTATTCTGTCTTTCATCGAGCTTAGCCAATCTGATGCAATATAGTTTAATTATGCAATGAAATTTATGCACAACACCTGTAAAAATTTGTTGCAAAATTTATGATTATAAAAAAAGTATCAAATTTTGGATTATAAAGCAAAATTATTAGTGAAAACAACAATTTTACTTTGAGGAAAACCGTCATTAAGTTATCTGTATTATTTTCTACTACATAGAAATCGCGAAGATATCTTTTCCTGGGAACCTGTAATAAGTAGGTACTCTTAATCCGTAACAGTATTAGCAATGAACAACGATTGTAACAAGAAGCTTAGGAACAGATTTTTCCCACAAGAGAGCGAGCCTCAGGGCCAATTTACTGCTTAATTTGTGGCATAAGAACTTTCATAAACTAGTCAGCGTCAGGTATTTACATGTGAATAGGTATGTAAACCCATTTTATATTCCTTTAATATCTATCGTTTATGACTAATGCCAAGCTCTTTTCTCCATGTGAAACGGCCACTGAAAGTGTAAAGAAAATGTGGTATGAGCACACACAAGCTCAGAATATAATTAGTAACCACTACACAGGCATTCACCACTCATTCCCTTTGCAAACTACTACAGCTACAGCTATGGATATGTAACAGAACAGCCATTGTGCTTACAGACACCACCTCCACAAGCACAACTCCAGCTCCCTCAAAGTATTTGCCAAAACCCTCGCGAATACTTCACAAGCCATGAAACAGACTCCATCCCTACCACATGCGAGGCCCAACGGAGTCCTTACATTCTAAAATATTTGTAGTGCTCTTATGTAAAACTGACACAAGTTTGATTTGAATAGCTCCTCCGCCCTAAACTACTATTCATATAGAAAAATGGTATTGTCATAATCTTAAGCTTGCTTTCTTATCGTCCGAACTGTAATAAAATTTTCAGACTCTTCCTAACAAAATTATTTAAAAAAATTTATCTTAACCAAATGACTACGATTCCTCAAACAAAAATTCTCAGCTGAGTAATCATTGTAATGTCGCTGGGCCGTCATGGGATGTTGTAGGCTGATGATATCGAATGTAGCTGCCTACAGATTCGGACTCTGGCTGCACATATTCATTATCACTCAGCTGAGAGGTATTGAGCGTAAAATGGTAAGGTTACTTTGTAATCAAAATTATTTTATTATTTTGTTAAGTAAGGTACATAGGAAGTGTAGCCTTTGGGAAGGTACGGAACCAAGCTTTAAATTACTAGAAGACTATTTTCCTGTATGCATAGTAGTTTAGGCTCTATAGCATATATAAAGTCAATGTTTGGCACTTTACCATAAGTATCAATATATGTAGAACATTTTAGAAAACGAACTCAGAACGCATACATATAGATTTCATGACTCATACCAACAACACAGCCGTGGTGTTCATTGACACCACCGCGATCCTTAAAAAGCATGGCTTTAACTACCTATTACCAACCGTGACCTACTAACAACACAGGCACTGGTAATATTTGATATTGCCCGTACGCACTATATGACTTTCATATCAAAACTAAACACTAGAACTATCTACAGTTAAGATTAAAAATTAGTCACTAAACTACACAAAACTTATACAAACCATTCATTCCATCGGTTTCACATGAACTATTTTCTTTCTTTCGTTTGCACTAAAACTATGTAAACTGATCGCTAAATTGCCTCGGTCTACTTTTCCCTAACTACTACGATCACTAAATAAAATCTATGAGAGAATAATTGTGACTTTCTCCTTACCAATGATTTAACATTCACAGGTATGAAAATGATCGACATCATTAAAATTATTTTTAAATACACATTTTATACTGGATATATTCGCCATCCCAATATTTGCTAGACTGGTTACCTTATGGTAAAAACCCAATGAGCGCGGCAGGCTTTCCGTTGCTTTGACAGTTTATTAGAACATACGCGTTTAAGTTCGTGCTGGCCAAATGGCTGCCGCGCTTGCCGGATTCAATGCGAAAGTAGAGAAATGTTCTACTTTTAACGAGCGGCAAACGCTTTGAGTTCTTTTGATAGTTTTTAACCTGTTTATATGCTTGGTAAGCTGAAAGTGCCACATCTAATTACTCTGATATATCCATTATTTCACTTTTAATTAATAGCTCAAGCTTTTCTATCACATTTTATTTTTACAAATAAATCTTAAGAGTATCTAAGCGACGTGTCCATTTGGTCTTGCTCAAATACTACACGCGTCTGTCGCGAAAAAAGGCGAAGAACGCGCCGCACGTGACGCGTACATTGGGCCTTCACCTTTACATGGCCAATTCTCAAACGTTACGAAAGGATACAAAATCAATAATTGCTTCAGTTTTCCAAGCATCTATCTGCTTTATTTATATTAACATATCTGCTATTTGAATGGCACTTTGATTCACTCTAGGAAGTTATGGGAATTATGCTGTTCAGGGAACCCTTTTCCCTTCCTCATGATGTTGATGCCGAATTTTTATATACACATATATTTTTTTATACATATTATAAGTATATGTATGGGAATGTGCACAGTAAATTTCTTTTTGATCCTGAATCGATATTACTTAAAAACGACAAAATACAATGGTAAAAATGTATTATGCTCTAAAAAAAAAAAATACAATAAAAAATATATGTATACCTACAAAGTATTACACTATGTGTAATGTCTATCGCCCAGCTATACATAAGATCATTGATCATTCTTTAAAATTCATTTTACAAATGATAGTTTAACATTCGTGTGATCATAGTCAAGACCTAGTTTAACTCGTAAAATATGTTAATCTAAGTAAGAGAGTCTAATGATAGTTTAAAATAAATAAAACTTTTCACCATATCAAATAATATAATAAATAGACGACAATTTTATAATTTGTTTCATTTTATTGAATTATATTTTTTTTGTTTTTTTTTTACAATACACTACAATACAAAAGTCGGGCTACTTATTTTTAATTTATTTACTTTTTGGGTACACTAATAAAAAAGATAATTGGCTACATAAAATTGTTTTCTTTAAATATTATAATTAAAAAGCTTTTTTTGTTTTCTTTTGATATTCTTTACCTCTAACGGAATTCATTTAAATTATAAACAATATTGAATATTCGAATATTATTGCCAGTATTGCGATGAATTTATATTTATAAATTCTAAAATTTTGCTTATAATAATTGGGAATTTCATTGTTAATATGCAAATTTTTAGTAAGACTGAAAAGACTAATTTAAATAGATTTGTTTTTCAAAAATATTTTCAGATTTAAGTACATTCAGTTATTAGTTATTTACAGTCTTCTAATAAAATATGTAAAATGTTCAATTTTTTTCAGTTTAGTTTCTTTCTTCTAATCAGAGAAAATATGTCGACTGTTTTGATCTCTGAACGGATGTGGTTGATATACAAAATAATATACTTATTATAGTGTTTTCGATGAGACCTTAGCTACTCATCGAGTGTTGTACTTTTAGTACAGTTTGGAAACTTTTATGTTCCCATATCATTCTTGCTTTTACTTTCCTTACCTTAGAGTGGTTTGCCTTACATGGCCAATAAAATTGAAGGAATGTCAATAAATGAGTGCAGCTCTCCTCATACTACTGAAAAATGTTGGTCAATATATTGTCAGCTATGATTTTGCTATGAACAAGAACGGACCTATTCGGAATCTGATGACATCTCAAAATAGCGTCCAACTTATGGACATGGAAAACTACTCCGGATAATTACAGCCATTTTTTGTGATTGCATGAACAACTGTTTCAGCATTTAGTTGCATTGGAGATTTCACCATGAATAAAAAAGCAAGGTACAATGATGAGGGAAGTCATTTCACCAGCTTCATTAGGCTGATCGTCATATTCTACAATTTCTAGCAAGAGGGAATATATTTGAAAATTTTAAGACAACAACTTGCCAACAAGACTGAAAAACATATTGACACCGCTTTAATCTATTGACTTCAATAAATCATTTTAATATTCTTCAACATTTTTCCCATCAATATTATTGTTTTAGTATACATCTGAGATGATCAATATATAGAACAATATCGATATTGACTCAATAAAGGCTTAAGGGGTTACTAGATAAAATGTTTATACTTGGAGCGTTCAAACCATTTCAAAATTCAAATTATCTCCAAAGTAATATCAATTAGAAGTGAGCGCGGCAGGGAGTAGTTGTTTTTTCTCGAAACCACATTTTTCCATTCGTGCACACCAGCAAAATATCTTAAGGTCTGTTTAACCGATTTTGATTAATTACAAACCACACATTCTTTATAATATTATTTAAAATCATTGGATGTCGCATTAATTTTTTATAACTTTTTAAAACTCAAAATATGAATGAAAATCAGCGTTTTTTTCTTCAAGCAGCTGTCATTTCTGCACAAAAATATTTTAAAAATGTTTGCCAATGTTACTTCTTAGCATACCTTTCTAAATGATAAAAATTTTAATTTTTATATTCCAGAAGATGCCTGACAGAGAAAAAAAATTCGACCATCAGCAAGGATTTTCAAAATGGGGTCCTACTAACTTTACAGCTAATATCCTCATAATTTTTTATTTTTTTTTAATTTAATTTTTTGTTTTTTTTTCAAATTAGGTATTCATAAAACTACTATGTGTAAATTAAAAATTATTTTATATATTTAATAGCTGCGTAAAAGAAAGTTGTTATTTTTATGTGAGCCAAGGTGGTGTAACCCTTTAAATCATTTCTATACTTGTTAAAACTGTTTATACAGTACTTTCTCAGCAGTTCTCTAATTCACACATCACGGCAACTTGGACACTCGGTGTACTTGTATATAGCATTGAATTTATTTTTCCCATACATGAATCGTACTCAGTATTTTTAGAATCGGTCATAGATGGAGAATAAAAGAAAGCGACCTTCCTGTTTCAAACACCGGACGAGGCGACTATTTTTCCTCTTGTATTTATGATTTAATTTAGAACCGTTAAAAATAAAGTTCTTAAAATTCTTCTATTCTCCATAACATTGAGCACTCTGTAATCCACCAGGCAATGTCGAAATAATATACTTTGTATTTCGGGCAAATTGAAAAATAACTTTATAATTGAGGGGCTCAAAGACAGAGGGGTACAAGTAACATTTTACTAAAAATTGAGATAAGTGCATAAATGCAAACTAGATATACTAAAAATATTAGTGGCAAAGATATAAATTCCTATCCCGTGCTGTTAGCAGCCGTTATTTTAACGACTTACAAGTAGGCGTTTTTGTTCATAGGCACTTCTAACAGGTAAGGGGGTATAAGTGATCGCAAGGGATTAAGTTATTACCTTTTTACTAAACCAAAAACCACCGAATATTATTTTAACTACATCAAAAAGTTATTCAGATATGCGAATTATTTTTATTATAATTAAATAATATTAAGACTTTAAATAGAATTTAGGATATCAAAAACTTTAAAGTGCTATATCTGTGAAAAGTATACTTGTACCCGCCCCTTTGTTTTTGAGTCCCTCAATTGAGACTACAGGAACTAAAACGCAGAAAAACATTTTTCCTACATCACTTAAACTCTATTTGCAGAAAAGGCAAAGGAAATCTTGTGAAATTTATGAAGAAACAACTAACTGTTTCGCTAGTAAAGGTTACTCTTGGCTCAAGTCAAATCAAGTCTCTGAAAATTTCTGAGTCTGAGACAAAACTTGCTCCTGGCTCAAGTCAAATCAAGGTATATCACGCGCTTCTGGCTGTGACAAGTGCAGTATTTATACTCTACAAATTGTTTAGAACCTTCTCGAAGATTTATGTCCGTACTTCATAGATGTCGCTTGTTTTTTTCTATTACAAGTAATACGATTCTCCGAAAGTTGTTTATGTCCGTACTTAATTAGTCATTTCACGCGAAGTATCCATTTCCAACAGATGTCGCCTGTCCTTTTCTATTGCATATAATCGGTTGTGTTTGGTTGAAATAATTAATGTTTTCAGTTATAGCCAGTTAAAGTTTATACAAATACAATAAAAAGATTGTTGTTTAAAAAAAATATGTTTTTTTGTTTAACATTCAATTATTTATTGAAATGAACTCGTATCAGATAAAAATTTATAGCAAATACTTAAGAGAAAAATGCCAATTTTGAAGTTATCATATCTCAACCAAACACCACCGATATACAAGAATTAAAGACAATAAATTGGAACGTTATCAAATATTATAATGCTAATGAGACTGCACAATTTATGCAGAAAGCTACCTGAGAGATCTAAAAAAATCGCACCTTCACTTTCACACCACATCTTTCTACAGAAAATTATTCTTTGGAATAGGTTCCAAATCAAGGAAATATGAAAATTATTATCGATTGAAGATCGATAGACAATAAAAATATAGGTAGAAGAATTTTGGACGGATATTTTTTTTACGTTATTAAATAGCAATCATCATTAACACAAAAAGCGCATATTAACAATGAAAATCCTTAATCTTACAATAAAAATCAAGCAAGATTTTAAATCTATATTAGCAAATATTTACACATGAATGCCTCCCATGTAGTAAGTAAGTAAGTAAGTAATTTCAATTTTTCGATTATTTATTAAAATATTATTTAAAAGCAGAGCATAATTATAATAGAAATAGAAATACGTCATAGTTCGAATAAATACTTTTTTCTCTTAATACCAATAAAATTTATTATTGTGATATGCAAGCAAAAACATATTTAGAAAATATGAAAAACTTTATTTTTTCTCTTTTCCTCTCTAATTTTTTTTTAACCAATTTGTGCTTTTTTTAAAAATACTGCTCAGAGAAGAAGACATTTGATATATTTTTTTCTTCTTGTTTTTAGTTACATTTGTTTTTAAAATTAATTCTATATTTTCTAATAAAATATAAATGAAGAAAATTTAGACAATAATAAAAAAAACAGTTGAGAATTTTATAAACAAATTTGTGCATTTTTAAAGGAGGACTTATTAGCATTGAGTTTTTGTAAATTTGTAGTCTTTATATATTATGTTTTAAAGAAATGTTTGTGATATGAATAACAATTTCAGACACTCTTATAATCAGATTCAGAGAGATAAGATATGATGGATTCCTACAAAAGACCTTCTGTACTGGGGGTGCTGATTCTAAACTTTTGTGAATATCAACTACAATTTTTTCGTGTTCTAGTTTTCATGTAGTTCATTTCAATTTATCCCTTTCATCTACCACAAAATTAGCTGGAATGAATTTGCAGTAAATAAACGTTAGAATATACGACAAATTTGTTAACTGCTCTCATGGTTGGGAAAACAGTTTTCGACTGTGGACTGTGGGTAAGTGAATATCCTACACTTATACCTAGACGAAAATTAAAACCCGGTTAGAAAAATCATGATCATCAATGAGTTGCCAATTAGTACTCACTGAGATGAACGTTATGATGGAATTTTTTCGCGTTATAATCAAAACTTGGAACAAAAGTCATTTATTAACTTGTTCACAGATAATTTACGTATGACATACATGAGATAATTAACTTCTTTCACTTTTTTTAGAAATGTATACCTTGATCCTCTTTTGTGCATATTACAATATAATATGACCACCATCCTTATACGTGACACCCTGTATAAGGGGTTTAACGATGAGCTTATTAATAAACGTCATATAAATGAGTGTCCTGATGAGTTCTTAAATGATAATCACGATCAGTTTACCATTACTATTTTTCCGAATTCAAACTCCACTTTCAAATTAGACTCATCTATTTTCCAGCTTGAACCGATTTCTGATGAAATTTTGTCCCCCCCTATCGGAATACACCCCCTGAAACGACACCTTTAGAATCTATTGACATGGAAAAAATTGCGTCTATGTATATTCTAAAATAAATGTAACAATGTGGAAGCATCTATACGATTGTGCAGGATTTTACAAAAAAGTGTGTTTAGCTCAGTGGCAGTGTCTATATCCTTTCAAAGATGCTACTGTTAAAGGAAGACAGAAAACAGTTATTATTAGCAAAAAGAAAGATCGACTAAGGATATACGCTACAGGGATGCTGGGGGCGCTAGGATTTGGGAATAAAGTTCTGTTCAGCATATGAACGACAGTTTTTCCCGGGGAGAACAATTAAAAAATTAATTTAAATGGGAAATACATTTAAGTATTCGATTCACATTTTAAGAATATTTCTATAAAATGAGTAGAGATAAAACGCAAACCAGTGAGGGTTAGGATTAGGCAACAAACAGCAATAAACTCGAAGTGCAATAATAATTGTGGTGCCATAACAGAGTGCTCTTGTTGAGACAAAACCCGAGGCAAAGTAACTTAATGACAAGTTAGGACACAGAAGAGTTTTCCGATTGTTTTACATTTAAAATACATACGGCAAGAAAAGGAAGAAAGAAAGAAAGAAAAAAAAACGAAAAAAAATCACTCTATTTAAAACTTTTATGAATATGACATTACTTGTTTCGGTCTAAAAAACACGAAAAATTTCCAACTTTGTTCAGCTGTTTCCTATCTTCTTAATATTAGGTTATCTTTGCCCGAGGTATTAGGAAATTTCTGAAAGAAATCTCCTCACATTCAGTGAGACATGATTGATCCTGGTCCATTCTTGGTCATTAATATATTAAAATAGCGTTGACTTATGCAGCTATTGTTGAAAGATCATAGTCCGTATTAGATCTCACAGGACATGATCTTAATTAGACTATAGCGTTGGTTCATGCCACTATTGTCTAAGGAACCTGGTCCGTACTCGTTTTCGTAAAAGATCTGCCCCATTTGTACAATAGCGTTGAACTATGCCCTTGTTGTGAATGAATGTTGGATCAATTGAAAGGGTTCGTTCGAGACCGAAAGAAGTTGACAACATGAGCTGCTGGACTATTTTGGTCGACTCAATTTTGTGTTAGAATTAAGAAGTAACTACGCCAATATTTGTGTTAATATAATGAAAAAAAAAATGAATTTTATACTTGCATTAGTGCAGGGAGTCGTAGATTTATTTTATAATGAAAAAGGGAACTGAATTTGAGTTTTTTTTTTGTGATTTATGATTTTTGTTGAAGAAGAGTTCGTCTTTGTATTTATACATTAAAGGAGTACTGTGAAGAGCTTTATTCCGATCGTTACGTCTTCTTCTTTTTTAAATAGTGTGTCTCTAACAGAGAAATTCACTCTCTATTACACACTTATGATTTTTTATAATAATTTCGTTGTCATAAAATAGGAGGCATAAATAATAATAAATAAATTTTTGAGATAATAAATATCTACAAAAGTCACAATGTTCAACGTAGAAGAAGTTGTACTTTTTTACAAAATGCAAATCATAGTGCTTATGAAATTGAAAACAAATTGTGATATATCGCATGCGACAGAGTTCTGATTGGTTGCAGCAATATAGTTGTTGCTAAACATGCTTTTCTTCCTAAGTTTCATGCGATAAAAAAAATTATCGCAGCAGAGCTTAGTTTGGTGCGATTTTCAGCTTAACTTCAACATTTATGTTTGTTTACATTATTGTAATCGGATGCTTAAGATCTGCAGTGATGTTGAAATTTACTATAATATGTAAATATAACAATATAAATATGTGTATGTAATTTCACACAAATATCTCCTTGCCACCACAGAACTAAACAAATGAAGTTGTAGCCACTATCAACCTTGTAAGCGAATAACACGATAAAAGCCAGTCGCAAATAGAGATAGATCTATAACAAGAACAGTACGCCACTAGAATATAGCACTCGTAAATAGGGGTTTAAGAAATAAAATGATCAGACGCTATACGATGAGTGTTCATAACAACGCTGTGACAGCGCGCGATGTATCTTCAGCTCACCTCACTCAACTCTTGATATAGCCTCGCCTCGCATCTTTGTGTACATACCCTAATAATTTGATACAATTTTCATTTCTAATAAATTATACTAGATATTATATGCATATAAAGGTATATTAGCTACTATAGGTACTTGCTTTGTTAAATTATCACTACTATTATGATCGTCACCTCACTTCAAGTAACAAGACTGTGTAAAATTCCTATGAACACATACCAAACGAAATCAAAAATCGACAACAGCAGCAGACAGCAGCAGCGAAAACAGAAAGAAATGTATGGTGAGCTCTCGATTCTTCTCACCTGCTTTTTCTCCATTCTCAGAATTTTTTCAGTTAAATTAAAATCTGTATATTCTTATGAACTTTACAGAGTCGTGTCACTTGAAGTGATGTGAAGTTCATAATTAGAATAATGTAAGTGTAAAGGAAAATCAATTAATTGTCATCTCTTCTAAAATAAATGTTGCAGCTATGTACATATACGAGTGTGTATATAAATACATAAAACATCTTACAATTTTTTGCTTCACACAGTTCTTAAAAATATATATTTAAAGAGGGGTTTCCTCAGCTCAGAACAGTCATTTATTGGTGTAAATGTGAATGCTTATTAAGTACCATAATCTGCATCAATTACATACTGAACAAAAAAATATTTAAAGCTGTTATTATTAGGTCTGTTCGATGAAAACCCAGGGTAAACCTAGGGTCCCCTAGGGATACAATATCTTGTTTTTTGAAAAAACCAGTACTACCCCGAACTTAACTAATTTCTTGGGGTAATGGTTTGACATTTGTCACTTGAAATTTGTTGCAGATTGGGGCATATAAATTACTTCTTGAACAAAAATAAGCAAAAATTAAAAAAAAAAAAGAAATAGAAAAATAGCTAGAGAACAATCATTTGTCTTCGCCCATTTTATAAATAGCTTTTCACAATTAATTATACTCAGGAGAACTGTCAGAGAAACGTCATTACACTAGATTTACCCTAAATTCAAATAAATTGTTCGATGAGTTCACAAAAACCAGGGTAAATATTGGAGGGTGAAAATTAACACGGTATTTTCATCAAACAAACCTATTGAGTCTCAATCAGAATAATTGAAATTTAACGAAATATAAATCCTACACAATATTGATGTTAAAGTCAGTAGTATTGCTGAGTTGTTGGTCTGCCTAAAAGAATTGCTTCCCCGAAAAGAAAAGCCCCTAACATAATAATTTTTTTGGATAATTACTTTTCTATAATCACATTTATTATTAATAAACTAAAACTCATGTACCCACTATTATAACAATCACAAATAATAGTTCAATCAAAAATTTGCCCTAAAAGAAAACAAATTTTCAATGAATATTTAAGTATGTGACTACTGTTTTCCATCAAGGATGATAAAAAAATCAAGCCTCTTTGAAAAAAAAAGGTAATCAAGTGTATATTCAATCAAAAATTTGCATAATATCAAGCTTATGATGAATATTGAAAAATATGATTACCACTGTATCAGTGTTGCATGATTATGGGATGATGATGAAATATGGAAAATTATATCTTCGAACTACATACCTAGAGCTTCGTTCAAAAACCAAATTCTGTATGGATTGTTTGTCGAACAAGGTTTTAAAATAATTTTTTAAAATATTCATTCCACAAATGGAAGCAGATAAAAGTTTTACTATTCTTTAGATGTAATAAATTGAATAAATCCATTATCAAATTCTAACAAAAAGAGGAAAAAAACATTGGCACCTTTTTCAGCTTTATATGCAAGAAATAATCTTTACATTGAAAAATAATAACTTTAAATTAAACTTATCAACTACAAAATACAAAAATAATGTTAAAATTAAATTTAACCTAAAACTTAAAACTAATACTAAGATTATTTGTTGCATTATAAAGCTGAAAATGTTTTTAAAAAATTGTGATTTGATTGAATTTATTATTATTACATCGTTATTTTTTTGTTTGCTCCTTTTAGTCATATTTCGGAGGTATATTCCCTCTTGATCAGATAGGACATTCATTCGAATCAGACATACACAACTCAATTCAATTTAATAATGAAATTCGAATAGAATGATATTTTTGAGTAATTAAGAATTGGGCAGTTAATGAAAGGAATTTTTTTTTAAATATATGTTAGTTTATGAAATTATTATTAGTTAAAGGGATAAGTGTGTGGGGGTATAATAATGAAAATGTAATTTAAGATATTCACTGTTATTATAATCGTCATCTCACTTTAAGTCACACGACTGTGTGAAACTCATAGGAAAAACGTAACAAACGAAAACCAAAAATCGGCACCAGCAGCAACAGTAGAGAGAAATATGCGATGAGCTCTTGACTCTTTTCACCTGCTTTTTATTATCGACAATTCTTAGAACTTTTTCAGTATAAAATCTATCTATTCTTTGTTTCCTTTCGTTCCTATGAGTTTTACACCTTTACACGTGAGTTGACGATCATAATAATCATTTAAAAAAATTATTTCTCAAAGCTCTACACTCCTATCTCTATATAAAGTATTATTTTAAAGAACCATGATAAAATTATGCTACTATCGCTTGGAGCTTTCGTGGAATAGATGGAACTTGTGTTATAAATTTTAATATAGTAGCATATTATCACAGTTATTTTATATAGTACAAAAATATAGAGATAAGAATGTCAATTGCTTTGGATCAACATTTAAAAGCAATTATTTATATTATTAGAGAAATATAAATACCTCTGCCTCCTACAGACGTAATAACTGGCAATATGAAAATTAATAATGTTAGCAAAAATGTGTGCTCATGAAATACATTACGTCTTGTATAGTTCTGCTATGAGATTTTGATACATTACAAATTCTTATGGGGGCAAAGAGAGTTCGGAATTTCTTGGGCAAGAATCCCACCTCAGGTATGATAAAATTTTGCATACAAAAAACCATATAAACCACAGTTCAATCGGAATGAAAATTAAAAGACAGCAAAGCTTACTACGGAATTTGAGAAAAGCTTGATTCTTTTGGGGCTGCATAAATAAATTCAGACTTATAATCCAAAATTTCAAATCCAAACTCTTGTAATATTCGAAGAATATCAGTTTAAGAACAACAAAGCAAGCGCAATTTCTGTATGACAAGAAATAAAAAAAAATACTGTACAATAGTAACCGACTCTCGTCGTATACACCTTCAAAGCGGATGCATCTCAGAATTATTGAAGGTATACGTCCACTATAAAATGGTCCAGTGCGATCAGTATAAATCACCCTCTGAATATTATTATTAGTAGGAGCTATTTCGATTATTCACCTGAAGTATTATAAAAATATGAATGGTTTATAAGAGCCAACCATTCAACGGTTCCATTAAAAAGTTATTTAAACTTTTGAATCAAATAACTACTAATTCAAAGGTTTGAAGAATTGATTACAATATTAATTAAAGTAGTATACAGACATCACGAATAACACTGGCGCTAGGTGGCATAATGCTAGCTAGAAACAATATAGCAAAAATATACATGTACTCCCTCCCGTTCACACAAAACTATTTCACACATATTAAATTTTTAACATTCATATTTGCTATAAACGCATACTAATTGCTCATGCAAACTATCGCCACTGTTACTGGTGATATATTATCTGATTTCAAACTCTCCTTGATTTACACTACAGTGCCAATATGGACAAGCAATGTGTAGAATATAATTTTGTGTGCAGATCTAATATAAAAATTGTAGATACAAATGACAAGATCTTCAGAATGAAGACCATAAATAACTGGATATCTGAGAAAGCTTCAGAAATATTTGAATATCGTACTGTAGCCTGTGAAAATATTTAATAGATGCATTTTATGAAGAAATGACATTTTGGAAAACTGTGTTCAAGAGTTCAGTTAGTCAAATATCTTACAATTCTGTTGAATTCAAGGCATAAAATAATACAACTATTTTTTTTTTGTATTACTGATTTTGTCTTACATTTTTTTTTTTTACTTTTTACGAACCTTAGAATTATTTCGTAAAGCTTTACACTCCTATCTCTGTATAAAGTATTACTTTAAAGAACCATGATAAAATTATGCTACTATAGCTTGGAGCTTTCGTGGAATAGTAGATGGAATTTGTGTTATAAATTTTAATATAGTAGCATATTATCACAGTTATTTTATATAGTACAGAAATACAGAGATAAGAATGCAAATTGCTTTTGTTCAACATTTTATAATCAAATATAGGTTTGTTCGATGAAAACACTGTGTAAAACACCCTGTAAATTTTTCCCTAAATTTACCCGGGGTTTTGTCCACTCATCGAACAAATTTTTAAAACACCGAATAAATCAAATGTAATGGCATTTCTCTGACAGTTCTCCTGAATATAAGTAATTGTAAAAAGTTATTTATAAAATGGGTGAATACAAATAAAATGTACTCTAGCTATTTTTCTATTCCTTTTCTTCTAATTTTTGCTTATTTCTGCTCAAGAAGTAATTTATATGTCCCAATCAAATTTTTAGCGTAAGCACGGGGTAGCCCAGATTTTTCAAAAAAACAAGATAGTCTAGCCCGGTGTATCCCGGGGTTTTCTTCAAACAGACCTTATGTAATTTGTATTATTATTTTAGAGAAAAATAAATACCCTTCTTCTCCAAACCTAATAACTGGCAATATGAAAAACTACTCCAATAAAAAATAAAAATGTACAAAACAAAAAGGCAAAAGGAATGACATTTCATAAAATAAAGTTGATACATTTTTTTATGTTGTATTCAGAGTTATTAAGCCCTTAGAGATGTAAGCATTGACTGCAGAGCGGAACACTTTTAATGCTAATTCATTGATATCCACCAAGGTTAAGCCATTCAAAATATTTTTTTTTATTCACCTAAAATATTTTCCAATATTAGATGATGATTAATGAATAAAAGACATACATTTTTCCATATATATCAAGATCTTCGGAAACATTTAACTGTTTCTAGATTTCCTACAAAATACTTACAAATAGCTTTGTTTTGATAAAACACCCCCTACTAGAGTAAATTTTCTCCTAAACTATGACGAGTGTTTGTGCGGGCTTTAGATGCACTCATCAAATATGCTAGTGATAAATGTAAATCAATATTTTTTTGACAGTTCCTTTGAATTTTTTTATGATCTGAAGAAATTTCTTAATTAACAAAATAGCCGTGGCAGATTAAAAATTATGAATTAATTTGATTTTTATGCTTTAAACTTCAATGATCCTCCATAAATCTTAAATTATTAGCGAAAAAAATTGTAATAAACTCGGTGTAAGAAAGAAGCATGAAGGCTTGAATTGAACGGTCCGTTGTTAGTTAGTGTGACCATACTCTTTTCAAAAAAACAAAATAATGTAGGATTGGTGTACCCTAGATTTACCCGATATTTTTATAGAACAGACAGTAATTCTAAAATTAAATATTCATCATCGATTAAATAAAGAAAAATTTTCTGATTCGATTTTTTTGTTTCTATTAAGGTTAAGATTAGGACCAACTATAAGCCACTAGGATGCTGCGGACACCGCTACCAGAATTGATCTATTGTGGCCCTTTTTCCCATTTCTCCAACTGTTATTTGTTTTTATTTTCTATTGCTAAGTCTATGAAGAACTCTTTATACACTGAAAAGGAATGATTTGTATGTTGAATATGAACTGTATTATTTGCATCATGTGGCATAAATTTTGTTACATGCACTCAAGTCTTATTTTGATTTCTTTACCACAATTTAACCTATATACGTGGAACTAGGCTTATGTTTGTTTAGTCCTTTATATTTCCAGTTAAATAGTTTTGTGCTAGATTTTAGATTTATAACATGTTCCTAGTGCAGTGAAAAGAGAATTTCATGTTTATTGTGTGGCTCGATATTGTATTCAGATGAATATTGTTTAAGAATAAGAAAAAATGTCCAAATTAGATAATTGAGCTCATCCAATACAACTGAGTACTGATAAAAATTTGTCTCTCAGCGAACCAATTGAATATAATTGATTATACTAAACGTTGGGCACATAAAAAATAATCAGAAGATATTAATAATGAAAAACTTTTTATATTCATAGTTTAAGGTAAAATTTTATATGGTTTATATCCAGGTGCTTTATTCCAGAGCTCGATTCAATCATAATCAAATCGAATGTATAAAACCGACGAAGGAAAAATAAAATAAAATTCCATGAAATTTAATAGCAAAAATCTACAAAACAGTCGATGAGAAGTAATCAGACAACTGTTTTATGGATTTTTTCTATCAAATTTCGTAGATTTTTGTTCAATTTTCCTTCGTCTATATGGTTTTTTACACTCGACTCTGATCGAATCGAGTGCCTCAGTGAACATTTCTTTCTTTTTTTGTCTATTTATTAAGGAATACTTACGACGCTTTCAGTATTCGTAATAGCGCAAAAGAACAAGATACTCTCTCTCCCTCTGTAGTAAAAGAATTTGAAAATAAAGCGAGTAAATATTATAAAAGCTATTATTTTAGAAGAATTTTAAAACTTGTCAATTTCCAAACAAATACACATCTAGGTAATCACAAAAATATCAAAATAAATAAATTAATGAGACTTTCAAAAATCGATTCTATGATGCGACCGTCAGCAATTGAAATTTAGAATGGATTAAATACATTTTCATAATCGGGACAGATTATTATAATTGTAAGACAGTTCTAGAAACGATATAACTCTATGAATTTTTTACATTCAATAAAGCGCTCTAATGACTGTAAAAATGAACTTAAGCCGCAAAATGTATTTGTTTTCGCCATGGCATTTTATCTCCGCCTCCACCACTTTTTATAATTCAAATTTATGTTTAAAAAATAATCGTTTGTGCCCGTTCTTATAGGTAAAAGAAACATAGCGCTGCCTTTGAAATGATCACTTAATAACAAGAAACCTTTTTTGACACTTATCGAGTAAAAATTTCACTTGATCTTAAACTTCAGTTATGTATTTTTTTTTCACATAAAATAAGATGAGATGATATATTTCTAATATTTTCCTTAAAAATAGGATTTTCAACCGGAATTTCGGAAATCGGTTTTGAAGCATGAAAAATACTTTTACTTTTAAAAAATTGGTATAAAATAAGGTAAATTTTCTCCCTCAAACTTCAAATAAGTTGAAGGATAGAGCTTCTTATACACGTATGTACACTGTATTCAAATTCAAGGTTTAGAACGCGCTTCCTGTTTAGCTTTTTATGCAATGTATTTTTATAACAAACCGAAAATATCGACTAATAAAATATTATTAATTTTTAAAAACAAATATTTCGATAAAGTTGTATCTCTCCTAGATGTCAATTAAAGTTGTTCCTTTAAAAATGCACAAATCTTACATAAATATATAATTAGTCGATACATCAACAATATTTCTTTTTTGTTTCTATGGGGAAATGCATTCGTTTATAATAAATCTGGTAATACAAATAACATTAAAATTAATTAATATAAAATCTCGTTGTCTTTTTTTTCCTACCTGATAAAATGTAATTCTTTTTTTCTTTCTTTCTCTCTTTCTTTTGCAATCATAAGTAGTCTTTTTGTTTATTTTGTTGTTTTCTTTTATACACTTTTTTGCATACTCAGAATTATACACATGCATTATTGAAATAATATATATCAATTAAAAAAAACAATTAAATCGTTTTGTTGATATGAATACACAATTTTTACCAAATAATTTTTAGATCTAATAAAATCCGACGAGAATAACATAAACAAATTGCATTTAAATTATGCACATACATACATACATACACACATATAATTAATAAACAAAAAAGAAACAAAAAATAATAATATCGACAGCAAATAAAGTACTAAACCTGTTTAGTTTCAATGGTAAATATACCGGGAACGAACAAAACTCTTAAATGGTAAATTTAAATAAAAAATAAATATAATATAATAAATGTAAATATAAAAATTACTAGATGTAAATATGTATTACCTACTAGTTAAATATACTAAATATATCTAATTATGAGACAAAGAAAAAAAAATAAACTTTTTGCTTTAAACGAAAAAAAATAAATTGATAACCACAAAATATAATAATAAGAATTGAAATAATGATATTAAAAATAAAAAAAAATAAAAAAAAAATCATTACGGATTTGTTTGTAAATGTTTTTTCTGTTTTGTTTTGTTTTTTTGCTTTTTGGAAATGCGATCACACATTGCTAAATTTATATGTATATATATATATATTATTATTTTTTTAGCGCTCTATAGTATAGGTATAGCTATAGCTACATTCAAAGGTAATTGTTACTCATTTTTGTTTTGTTTTTCTTTTGTTTTTATAGGCGCCTTATCTATCAACAAATGCGCGAACATAAAATGTTTAAAACTTATTGTTGTTTTTTAGTTTTTGTTGACATTCATTTAATCAATCATTTATTCATCTATTATAATCGCATGTTTCCCCAAGTGTCCAATAATGATCAAGAATATCTTCACTTGAAAATCTTACATCTGGATCTGATTGTAACATATTCGAGATAAGATCACGTACTCCATCTCCAATATCTGACCAATATGGATCTGGAAATTCGTAGACACCTAATAGAATTGCATCGAATAAAGGTTCTTGTTGATTATCTGGAGCAACAAATGGTGGAAAGCCACATAGAAGAATGTATAAAATTATGCCGGCAGCCCAAACATCGATCTATAAATAAAAAAAAAAAGCTGTATTTCTCAAAAATGTTGTTAATTTATGATTATTTTGTGTCAGTGTCTATTGGGATTATGTATATAACTTGATTATGTGAAGTTATCTGTATGGTTTTAAGAAATTGTAAAAAAAAAAATCTATAGAATATTTTATTGCAACAAAGTTGATTGTGAGGCAGATATTTTGAATAATATTAGGAAAATATTAATATAATAGTACTAAAAATTTTAATTAATCAGTTCTTCTAGTCTCTATCTACTATCAAATTCAAATAAAGTAACCAATATGTGGGTAACAGGACAAATACAACACGACGCATGAACTTAATTAGACTGCTGACTACCCTGGATAGAAAAATAATGAAATCTTTATTTACCGGATCTAAACCGCTTTGCGACCTTACAAATATCCATCTAGCAGAAGAAAGTCCTCCTTACTTTCTCCGCTGTATCTGCAAGTCAATGTCCTTAACACAAAAATTCTGTATCTGCTTGACAAGTATGTTCCTCTTCAGTCCAGAAGACTTGTTGCAAGTTGTCTGTGTTTTCCTCCGCAATAAGAAATTTCATTACAGAGCAAGATTTCCTGCATAACTGGTACAACTTGACCAAAACACAGAGGAGCTTACTGGCATTGAACCCCAGATACAATATCGACCCCTCACAACTACCGCCTATTCTCCGTGAAGGCTCTCCAATTTCCTTTGTTTGGCGGGTAAAAAATTTAGGTTAATTCTTAAATTCTAGAAACATTTGTTGTGACCATGTTAAGGCGATCACTAGCAAAGTGTACGGAGCGTTCAGACAGCTGTGGTTGTATGCCAATATTCTTTCGACTACTACACGTATAAATTTGGTGAAGTCGCTATTATTAAAAGAAATTATAAAGAATATTTTACTTGTTTCGTACTTTTATTTCACACAAACTTTCGTTATAAAAATTACTACTGCTGACTGCTGTTTCGATCGCTATTGGATCATCCTCAGAGGAGTAAACAAGTGCTACTGCGCTGTTATTACCTCATTTTACATTTGGATCTTTGATATTCCCTAGACTTATATGCCGCATGCAAGCGGAAACTGAATGGATCTTTCAATGAGTGCACTAGATTTGTGCAGATTTGACCATATTACCCATTTAGGAATAAAATCATTGATTGCTCTGTGAAAACTTATTTATTGCGCAATGCATTACTCTCACTCTATAAAATTCTGTACAGTGAGGTACCTTCAAACCTGTTCGATTTTATTAACTTTATGCGTAGTGAAAGAACTTAAATCTAGTTTTACCTCGCTTTAAACACTCAATACTTGATGGTTGTCACTTTGTCCACAAACTCGCGTTTGTAATGCACTTCCACCTGACGCGAACGGTAGCATCTTTTGGGCGTTTGATTAGTGATTTTGTCCAGCTTAATGATGCTACACACTCATGGGTATGAGGGCTATTTTCTTTTTTGTTAACTTTAGTTTTAAAATAACCACGCACTCTATTTTCTTTGAACGTTCTTTTTAGTAACTTCTGTTTTTATTTCTATTGTTTTTGACAGCTTTATTATTTCAATCTGTATAACTTCTGTTTTTCTTTTCTTTCCCTTCCTCTGCTACGGCTCCACGGTCTGGTGGACGGCACTGACGAGGAAATGTAACCTGGAGGTGCTGTCAAAAATCCAGAGTGCTGCCTTCATGGGAATAACTGGGTGTCTGCGCATCACGCCCACGGCAGCACTAGAGGTCATGCTTGACTTACAGCCGCTGGCCCTCTATTGCAGAGGTGTAGCGGCAATTAGTGATATCAGGCTAAGGGCAGCGGGATGGTGTATGGAGAGGAGTGTTGGGCATTTCAATATACTCCAGAAGATAGACTGTAGCTATTGCAGGGAAGAAACAAACTACCAAATACCTATCTTGACTTTTGGTGGGGGTGTCAATGCAATGATGCCCACCAGGAGTGACTGTGATGGGAAAGAGTTGGTCGTCGCATCCGATCTTTCTATTTTTACGGATGGTTCCAAGACAAGTGCAGGCTGGAGTGTACTCCAGAGATCTACAGTGGCACGAGTCTTATAGACTGCCTGACAAGTGCAGTGTTTTTCAGGCAACATTGGTATCTATGTGCAAAGAGCCCTCATGGCACATATGCATATATACTGGTAGTCAGCCAGCCATCAAGGCGCTGGATGCTGCGCACGTAAAATCAAAATTGGTGCAGTTATGCAAGACAAGCCTTGAGGTATTGGCTACAAGGCACAAGGTCACCTTATGCTGGGTACCTGGCCATAAGGATATCTCAGGCAATGAGATGGCTGATGAGTTGGCCAAAAAAGGCTCTGAATTGGGTAGCTCCGCGGCGGTAGCTTTTGTGAGGATCCCAATCGGAGCAATAAAAGAGGAAATCATCAGGGGCGCCTATCAAAAGGCAAGCCTCCGATGGACCAACAGAGATACCTGCCGTATTGCCAGACAATTGTGGCCTGCATATGACAGGAAAAGGACAAAGGAGCTGCTTAATGGCAGCAGAACAAACACCAGGAATCTAGTTGGGGTCCTTACGGGTCACTGGGCCGTAGGTGACCATGCTAGAAGACTGAGGATGGCGGCGAACGATTTCTGTAGGAGCTGTAAGGACTCAGAGGAAATCGAATCCGTTCAACACGTGCTATGCTAATGCCCCGCTCTGATGAATAAGTAGGCTACTGGTTAGCTACTTCTTTTCGAGTCTGAGCGAACTGCAAAGAAAGGAATTTAGATATGTCCTGAGTTTTCTGAGAGAAGCAGGATGGATCTAGGTAAAGAGTCTTGGAGATATCTTGAGTTCCCCAAGGGAAGCAGGATTGATCTGGGGCGACTTGAAAAGGTTATCCCATGGGGCCTAGGCGTACAATGGACCGACTAGAGGTCTAAGTGATGCAGGCTAGTTGTATTGCGGCACCCCTCTTACCTAACCTAACCTAACCTTAACGTACTGAAGTAAAGACTTTTGTATTATTGTACAAATTTGGAAATAAATGAATAATTGTAAATAATCTTCAAAATAGAAAAGGAGAAAGGGAGAGCCTTGGTGGACAAGGCACGAGAAGAAATTCATTAACTTCCTATATAAAGACTCTCCATAATTACATAATTTGTGAGACAGGGCCGTGAGACAATTTCATTGCAACCTTTGGATGCTTGTGTTCAGTTTATATATTTAGGGATTATCTTTTCGCCTTCAAAGACCTTGTAATATCGAGAAAGATTAAACTGTCGGCTATAGTATTCCATTTACTCTAGGACGTTTGGCAGTCACTTGTCAAAAAATACTTAAATGCGCGCAGCTTATGAACCATCTTGCGATTATAAGTTTATTTCGTGTTTGGATATCCTTCGCACTTTTAAGTTTCTCGGCGTATAGAATACTAGTACAAGTCATACAAATATCAAGTTGGAAGACGGTGGAACGCATTCCGAACACAAACAGCACTTTAATACTATAATAAAAAAAATGGAACACTAGCACCGATCATTTGTAAGTAACGAAAAGGCACAGAGTTGACTAAGAACCGTTGCATTCTCAGTTTGTGTATTTTTAATTGTAACGATCACCGAGAATTGATAACCGAAGAACCACTACCACAAATTTACAGACTAGGGGATTGTCCCCCGTAAACTAGTTAGCAAAAGTTAAGATCTCGAGACCATATGTAAAGAGGCATAAGTAAGTCTTATCCTCACCATGTAAAAGATGCACCAGAAATCATATTACAGAAAAAATATTTACTTTATCAGTATCAAGAATGCGTTTATATTAGTCCGCAATTCAGGAGTGTTTATTTTTGAACCCACCACCTTCCCCTCTCCCTTTCGCCGTTCTATTTTTTCCTAGGCTTTAATGTTGAATATTCTTGGGGGACATTATCTTGTTCCCTAAAGGGACTTTTCCTTCCTGGGAAATTCTTATGCCTGCATTGTGCATATCAATGGCTAGGTCCCATGATTGCAATATTGTAGCAGTTCATATATCTGAGCATTTCAACTACCGGAAACAGAATTTGGACATTACAGTGACCAAATCGTGTTCTTCTTCGAAAAGTCAAAATCGTCTTAATATTTAATCAGTCCGGTTCAGAGACATCGTTTCAAGGTTCCTGGGTAATGTTAGCTGAATACCCCTTAGAGGACCATAGCCCTCGACGCCCATTCGCAAGAGATGGTTCATTTTAAGTACTTGATAAAGTCATAATGTTGTGGCACTGGAGGTATATCTCCTCCTCTATGTGAAAATGCTTGCCTTCAGTTTGTCAACTAACCTTAACTTATTTGGACTTACATGCCTGACTCAAAAAAATGCTTTTTACTTATTAGATATAAAAAAAAAAAGACAAAAACCGAAAAATACAATTTGAAACCTTACCTTTAATCCATATCCCGTTTCCATAAGAATTTCTGGTGCCACATATGTTGGTGTACCACAGACAGCCAACAATGGTTCTGTAACTTCACAAGCTAATCCAAAATCAGCAAGTTTAAGCTGCAGAACTTTTCCCTTTGGATCTAATTCAACCTAAATATATTCAAAAATAAAATTATAACAAAAATACATACACCCACCTACCAAAAACTTCCAGTAAAAAAGAAAAAAGAAACTTACAAGTAAATTTTCAGGTTTAATGTCTCTATGGACAATACTCATGGAATGCAAATAGGCCATTGCTGAAGCTAAATGTCTTATCATAATTCTGGATTGATCTTCAGAGAATCTTGTTACACGTGTAATTGCGTCAAATAAATCACCACCTTTATTATAGGAGAAGAAAATCGATATTTTTCAATATATCAAATAGTTCATTATTTATTACACTTACCGCCAACATACTCGAGAACCAAGTACATACTTGTCGGCCGGTCAACATCCAAAAATAATGATATAATATATGGATGTTTTAGTTTCTTCATAACTCGAACTTCTGCATCAATATAATGCTCTTTACCCTTACATTTTGATTTATCAATTATTTTAAGGGCTTGAACCTTATTCGTTTTTTTATCCTTAACTTTAAACACTGTTGCAAAATTTCCATCACCGATTACTTGTCCTAAACTATATCGATCACGTATAACAGTTGGAAGCACTACTTTGGTGATATCAGTTTCTTCAAAAGTCTCTGCGGCACAATCATAAGTTCCATTATGAACATTTTTACTTTTAACAGGCATTTTCGGTTTAGGACCAATATTAGAGGAAGGTGTATCATTTCGTAAAGATTTTCTAGTCTTTTCTATTGTTTTACTTTCATCCAGTTCTAATTTGAAATCATCAGGATTAACACGTTCAGTTCCATAGCATAGGAAAACATCTTCTTGTCCAAAAAAATCAGCCAACTGTAGAACTGGTAATCCTGAGTTGGTGAAAACTTTACGTACACAGCCAGTATCGAGTTTAACACATTGTGTTATTGCTGTTAATACATGATCAAAGCTTGGGCTATTTCTTTTATTTAATAAAAGTCTCATAATCTATAAAAGAAAAGAAAAAACAAAAAACAAAGTTTATTCTAGTAAATCGAATCGAATAAAAAAAAAATCCAAATATTCAGTAAGAATTTATATTACCTTTCGGGGTTTAGTACCGTTTCTGATTAAAGTAACTATTCTTGGGTGTACAACACTATCACGTTCACTTAACCTTAATGTAGGACTACCGTTTGTACCATTTTTTAGGGGTGACGAGGGACGATATAATTTTGATATACGATTGTTTGTTTTATTTCCTGTTGTCTGTTGTGTATTATAATCGATCTTTTTAAAGTTCTCATTATTGCAGGAACATACATAACTTTGACCATCTTCCAATTCGTCTAGATTTGAAATCTGAAAATGATAATAATAGTCATGTAAATTTGCGTAGAAAAACTTCAAATATTTACTTTTTTCCCACAAAGAGAATAAATATTTCTCACAGCTCCTGGAATTTTACAATTTTCTTCCATTAAACGTGTTAAGTCTTCAGCAAGGCTGTCAAATGACCTGAAAATATTTGTGATTTAATTTATGTATTTCTTTTCTTTTTTCCAAAATTTTACTAGTATTTACAATTTAATAAATGCTCAACTAAGTTCTATGAGAAAATTCTATTATATTCGTTGAATTGGTCCAATTAAAGGGATTGATGATTGAATAAGCGATCATTAATAATTCAAGCCCAATATATGTACCCATGTATGTATGAATACGGGTATCGTTTTTTAACCACAAACTGATCGAGTTAAATAAAAAAATAGTTCAACGTTCAAGTCAAGTGAAGGACTGTTTTTTCGTGCGTAATATGTTCGGCGATTGATTGGAAAAAAATTGAGATCGATCTGATAAATAATATTAAGACTAATGAAGAATCGAAGAATATCGCTACCATAGATCGCCAACTAAGAGCAGTTTCTTTTTTTATACAAGAAAGATATGAGGATGAAAGTCCAAATTGGATTAAGCTGTTACTGTTACGGAGGTGGTGTGCAAACATTATGATTATTGGATAGGGCAACATCCGACGCATACATAGCATACGGCTTACCTCGAAAACCAAAAGGATAGCCCAAGAAGCTCCAAGAAAATCGCTCAAATAACTAAACATTAGAACAAATGGATGAACGAAGGAAAGAATGACGAGTATTGCGGTTTCAGCCACGATTGAACCAAAAACATCACGTTTAAAATTTAAGCAATTTCTAAAATCTGATAGACAAATTTCCAGAGAAAGTTCTGACATTGATCAATAAAAATCAATAAAAAAATAAGCCATATGAGGATGTGCAGAACAAGATAGTTAAACAGAAGGATGGAGCTACAAAGTCAAAATTCAATAGCGTGTCAAAGAAAAACTAAAATTGGTAAAAACAAAAATCCTCTAACCCAAATCTTTCTAATACCAGAGATACTACCGACTGGAGGAGGAGACCGAAAGAGTTTCCAGACAACTCACACTACTGACACTTTTATAGATCATAGACATCATATCTCAGTGGATAAGATTAAGATTTTAGAGAACGAGATTAGTTAAAAATCCGGTCAAATTCTACTGAGGCTTACAAACGGTCATCAGAAGCTAGAAAAATGTGCAACGGTAGCGAAGATGACAGCTACCTTATTTTGTATTTGTGAGTTTTACTAAATGTATTGGGTATGGCAAGAGGTTTCTGCACTTTTATAAACAAGGTTTGTCACTTATTAAACAATGAAATACATAATTATTCTATGAGAAGTATGCACCATCGGAAGCGACAACTTTTCCTATCTTTCAGGTAGTAAATGGATTCCTCGAAGAAAAAAGTCCGGTTCTTTTTACTCGATCCATTCATCAAGCCATTTTTCGATACTTTCGTAGGAAACAAACTGCTCTCCAGTAAGGGCTGATTGCATGGATCGGAATAAATGGAAATCCGAAGGAGCAATATCTGGGAAATACGGGTGGGGTAAGGTTTCCCAATTCACTCCTTCCAAATATTTTTTGACCGGTTGAGCAACGTGTGGCCTAGCGTTGTCATGCAACAAAATGAGTTTATCGTGTCTACTACCCCATTGCGGCAATTTTTCCTTCAAAGCTCGATTCAAACGTATTAGTTGCAGTCGGTAACGACTCCCAGTGTTGGTTTCGGACGGTTTGAGGAGTTTATGATAAATAATACCCTTCTGATCCCACCAGATGCACAACATAACCTTTGAAGAATGACTATTCCGTTTCGACGTCGATGGATCTGCTTCATTCACCTGGTATCACCTAACATTTTCGACGCTAAGGGTAATCGTGATATATCAATTTTTCATCGCCCGTGATAATCCGATGCAAACAACTTTTTCTATCCTGTCGTTCAAGAAGCATTTCGCACGTCACCAAACGTCTTTCGATGTCCTCCCGCAAATGCTGCTTTTCCGAGACGAACGTGACATTTTCGACGCTTACGCTTGAAACGAATGTCAACTATTGCGTTCCATACCTCACACATATACCTTCAAATCACAAGTATAGTACTTCAGCCAACACAAAAAGGGTATCAGTAACGACACCTTTCTGAAAAGGTCGAAAACTTATTCCTAATATCAAAATGTAGGTTGGGGTTTGTAGATTGAAATGTTATCCAAGCCCATAGGCTTATTTTAATAAGATATGCCATAGGAATTGAGAGAGAAGTGCGTAGGCAGTTAAAACAAAACTATTTATCGTAGATTGTAAGATGTTATCATCACCAAACATGTCGTTACTTAACTAAGATTGCTAGCCAGTCGTATCAGCTTGTCTTATGAGTCTTATGAGACTTTTGGCTTCACTGATTATCCTGCTATCGGAAATTTGTTACTTGTGATGAGTTTGATTTTATAAGAAAGAATACAAAAACCAAGAAACAGTCGGAGCTTCTCCACTAAAAATTCAACAGTAAAATGTTGCCAAGAATAAATCTTCTTTGACCGCAAAACATTTTGCGCCACGATACCACTGGTAACAGTGACAACTTAGCGGTGTAATGAAATTTCTGCCAGTGTACTACAACAACATTCTCAAATAATGATCAGCAACTCAACTTCGACGGTATTTCTTGCATCACGATAACGCTCCAGTAGCAGTACACAAATCCCAAGGGAATAGGATTTCATCGCTTGGTCCACAATGAACGATATTCCAATAGTACTTTAACCCTCTCATCTGATCTGTTACTTTTTCCTACAATAAAATAGGTTCTTACTTATTTCGGCTGTAAATGAGAAACTAGGAAAACTGATATAGGAAGATTTTCACTGTTTTAGAATAAGGATTTATAGGTTGAAGAAATGTTTTCAGTGGCTGGATTGCCCTTTCTCCAACCAAACTATGGACGGTTGCTTGATTTTTGGGTATTAGTTGTAGAACGAAACCAAGCATCAGGAGCGATTAAAAATTGCTAAATTTGCGACATCTCCTTGGATTCATTGAAAAAATATCGAACGAAAAATACACGACCCTCCTTTTCATTGTTTTTGAGTCTCAACATAGCTCAGTATGTTCATTTCTTCGTGAAGTCCAAGTTAAGAATTCTGGAAATGGCTATGGTATGGGTGCAGTCGCATAGCTAACATTTCGAGTGTTCTCTGATTCTCCGCACCGATAATAGCTTTATATATTCCTACATACAGGGAAAATGTTGGCCAAGTAGAGTTAATAACTGCTGTACATATTCTATGTATAAGCACTATTAAGTATCCACGAAGAAGTGATAATATCTTAGCTAAAGGTAAAATCTTTAGTACAGATGGAAGCATTTACTTTGACATATATACCTACTTAGGAATGTCTCCAATTTAATATAGTTAATATGGGCTTTAGAAATACAATTAGACGGGGTATTTATAAACAAAATTTACAATCAATCAAAAATTAAAATGAATATTCAATTGTTTTACCTGTATCTTTCATATGAAACTGGAATGGTAATACCAGGATAAAATCGATCTCCATTTCGATAAAATCGAACTCTTTTTGCTTTTCGTGTTGGTGTTCGACTACTTGAAATTCTTTTTTTGAAATTCGCTGTGCCATTTTTGATTCCTGTAACATCTAAATCTTGCAATTCCTTATCAACTTCTGAATTTGAGCTGGTCCGACTATTACTTCGACTTAACGTGCTGCTCTGTGTGTGGTTGCTCACTTCCATTCTGTTGGGATAAAAATAAAAATAGAAAAAAATTAATGAAAGCGCAATCGCAATTACGTGAACTCGATAAGATAACACTATGTATATGTCACCATGTAAACCATGTGCAATTGTATACGGAACTATGTATAAGTTTGTGTGTAAGAGATAAGAGTGTAAGAAAATGCATTTGAAAATTAGGAAAGTGTTAATTTTCTATATAATATATGCTAGTTTTCGGATGAAAAACTTAGGTTTCATGATAATAAATATTTTATTTACACAAAAAAAACTAAAACACTGTTATAACCTTTTGGAGGTTTTACAACAAATTACTGTATCGAAAATGAAGTTAAATAACGACATGTTTTCGGTTATAAGTTATTTTGAAACTAGTTCAAAATCATTTCATTGAACGTTTGCTTTCCTGTTGTTTTTTATTATTATTGTTGGTCGTCATGGTCATAAACAAATGTAAAATTGATTCGTTATCGTTAGATTTTTTTTCAAAGTAGTAAAAATAGTAATTAGTATCAAAGAATACCCTAATGATGCAGTTTGTATAGCTTTAGAAGGAAGTAAGATTTTTATTGCTTGCGGTACATTGCCAAAAGTAACAGCAACATTAACTCTAAAGTGCTGGATTTATATTACTCGTACAGTGGTGGAAAATAGAATGAGGAGTTTCTGCTTAGCTCAAATAACAAACAATAATTTATTTTGACTATCAGAACCAACTAAACACAAGATCGCTGTAGTGACACGTTTAATAAATAAACTGTCAAAAATACATTGTTTTCAACACTTAGTCGGTGTATTAGTATGTTAAACTAAACACAAACCATAACCTGGATGAAATGACATGCATTGCGACATAGAAACAGAAAACTAAGTATTATATACACGTTTTTTTTAAACTGCTTAGAAAGGTCAATGAAAAAATGCTCAGCCTTAACATTAACAGCAATGCACACGCGATTAATGGGTTCGTACATGCCAAAGTTAGACCTTGCGGAGTTACGATGCAATGGAGGTAACCTCTCAAATTGTGCTCACTATCACGGAGAGAGATTTTGCTAAGTAGCAGCGGAGAATCATAATTTGCGTTTGAGAGTTGATGCACAACATTTACATAGGCAACCATGTGACGTTTTTCAAGCGAGTGCATATTTAAAAGCTTCAAGCGATCCTCATAAGGTGGAAGAATCAATGAATTACTCCAGGGTGGGAAGATTCCTAAGAGCGGAGCGTAGGAAATTCCGCTGAACAGACTCAATACGGTCGATGTTTGTAACATAAAATTGATATCAGACCTGGCTAGCATATTCAAGAAGATTTCACAAAGAAACTGTACAAACGCAATGTTATGATGGAATTTGAGAACGCACGAGATCAACGTTTTATAAAGCCCAGGATAGAACTACTCTTTCATACCATGTAGTTTATGTGGGAGATAAAATTCAATCACTGGTCACATTTGACACCCCCAAGTCACAGATAGAACCCTCACGGCGAATAGAGGAATCCGCGAAGCCATAATCATAAGAGATTGGTTTCGGATTCCTGTGGAAAGTCATAACCTCTCATTTGTCGATATTGAGAGCCAAATTATTGCTTTTGCACCAAACGTAAAATTTGTAAAGATCACCCTGTACCTATTCACAATCGTTAGCAGATTCAATCTAAGCGAAAAACTTAACGTCGTCAGCATAAATCAAGACTTTGTAGTGCCTCACAACAGAGACAATGTCAATAGATAGAATAAAAAACAACGCGCCCAAGTGACTCCCTTAAGGTAGAGATGGAATGTCGGAATAAGATTTGAAATGTTCTGTTATCTAAATAAGACTCCGTACATTTTAGAAAAGTTACGAGGAAACACATACTTTTCCATTTTAAACACTATCACGGAGTGAGATAACGCTATACTAAAGTCTGTATAAATACAATCTGTCTAGTAGCCTTCTGCAAATCCGCCAATGGTATCCGAGACAAATTCCAAAAAGTTAGTGGTTGAGGAGAGCAAATTCTTGCAGGAAATTGATAACTGAGAGTATATTAGCAATTGACCTATAGTTAGAAATTTAACTTTTACTACCTTTTTTGTGGATATAGGTATGATAAAATAATATTTCTATAGCTGAAGCAAACAACCGTTATCGAGCGATTTTTGGAAAATAATTCTCAGCTGAGCTACGAGGGCAAGGCAACACGACTTAAAGAAGGCTGGAGGGATCCCATCAGGACTCATTGTGAAATCATTTGGAAGCCCATTAATATTATCAAGTATATCCTCTATTCTCTATCTATTGCAAATTTCAGACGGATCATCCCTAGCAGTTGAGACAACTTACAACTAGATGTAAAAACTCCATATAAACCCGGAACACTTTTTGAAAGCTCTTTAACTTTTTATTCAACCAAAGAAAGCTATCATTGCGAAGAATTTATGTGGCATAATACAGCAAGAGAGAGAGAGAATGTGTAGAGCTTTCTATTAGAAGGCCATTAGTTCGTTTTAGTTGGACCGCGTTTTTGTGAGGTTTTGCACATCTAGATGTAAGTTGTCTCAGCTAGCAGAATCCTTGTACCTCATGGTATTGGATTGGGATAGATGTTCGTTTTTTTCTTCATATTAATAAACTTAAAAAAATAATACGTGAGTCACTAAATAACTTCGGACGCATGCTTAGAATATAATCATCATAAAATGGCAGAGATGTTTTAGAGAACCACTGAAGCTCGCGGGGAACATGAGACCAAAATAAATCGAATAGAATTATGTCTGTCATCGTGAACACTATTGCTAGATATGTTGAAATCTATAGAGGTAAGTCTACTAAAAAGTTCCGAAAAGTTAGACTTTCTAAGATTGAAGAATACACAATTGTCAGAATTTATAAAGTTTTCGGTCTCAAAGCAATATGTAATTAGTATAGGCGGGTGGTATTGGTCAAGAGTAGATATTATAACTGCGCTAGGTTCAACTACTAAATTACCCGCGTCAGTAGAAAAAACCAGGTCTAAATACCTGCCTACCCATTACATTACTCATTTAGGTGAAATCAAAAGATGAGATAGAGTTCAGGAATGCTGACAAGTTATTAATAGGAAGATAGCAGTATTTTGAAAATGTTAAACAAAAAAAGCTGGGATAAATCATGATCGTGGAATTTAGTGGAATATACCAAAAGATGTCTCGTGAAACCCGTTTCGATTCCTGTAAATCTTTTGAAAACTTAACTTTTTTTAAAAAAAAAAGCTAAAGAAAAACTAAGCTGGAAAGCTTATTATTTTTTCTGGCAAAAATAAAAAGCCAGCTTGACTTTTTATTTTTTCGAGCTGGAATTAACAGGTTTTGAAGCGGGAAGTATAAAAAGCCAAGCTGGCTTCTTGTTTTCAGGGATCGAATCAGTTATGAATTTTTATGAAAAAAAAAACTTAAATTACTAGTTATTCCTGGCTGACTGAGTCTAGCGAGGAAAATATTACGTAAAATAAGGAAGAATTTGGGATTTGGCATGCTTTTGCCGTACATTGAGTGCTAGCAGCTCTGCGTTTAGCCATAGTCTCCCCTAAGGTAGTTATATATTTTACCTAAGGTAGCACTAATGTGGTCACAACAGGAGAATTTTGAATTGAGTTCAAAGTCTAGACTTTTTGCAAAATCAATGTAGACAAGTTTCGTTTTATTGAGAAATATAGCTGATAAACAGAGAGAATCGATTTTATTCCTGTAAAAGCCAAGAATGACAGATTTGTCAGGATTTAAAAGCAGAAACTCATCCAAGCATTTGGTTAAGTATATCTGTACATTATCAGCATATGTAGGGAAATGTCGTCAGGGTTGGCCTTTCGTCTAGGTCGGCCAACTGCGATTTTTTTAGCGCTACCAATGTGCGAGCGCGGCAAAACTTCTCTCAGTGACAGAGAACTTTTCGTGACATTACAGATTTGGAGCGTGAACGCAAAGCACGTGTTGTGCACTCAGTGACTTGAAATTCCAAAAAAAAGTGTTTTTTAGGAGCAGTGAATAGAAAATATGCAACATCAAGGTAAGCATTGCGAATGTGTTGTACGACTCATACTTGAAAACAAACCAAGTTGAAAATTCAATCCTTTAACATGTTTGGTTGTGGTCTCCCTTAATCCAGCAACGGCGTTTGTCGTCAAGTTTGGCTACTTTGTGCCAACCCTGCAGGCCATCTGTGATTGTGTGCTTCGAAAATGCCAAAAAAACGTACAGCACCAATCCCAACGAAGTGCGTCACTAAAACACGAACTAAAGGAAGATGCCCACCCAAAAAAGCTCAGAAAAGCCCTCTTCATTTGCCGGAAATGCGATTCCGAAATAATGTGACATTAAAATTTTGATAAATAACAGAAAAACTCAACAAATTCAATTAATTTTTCTGGGTCATTTTCAAACATTTCAGCACATATTTCGTCGATTGGCCATTTTTTTTTAATGCCTATATTTTTTTCATTTTTTCACCTAATCAATCTGCTATGTTCAACAAGTGTTCCTTTCCAAAGATGACCGAATTTTTCCTTAAACGGGAGTCATGGACAAAAGTAAGAAAGGTGTCCAACACTGACGACATTCCTCTACATATGAAGAGATGCATCAGCGACCGCATCAGGAAAGTCATTTATGTAGACTGAATAATAATAAGGGATCTAATATAGATCCTTGAGGGACACTGCGGTGTAAGAATTCTATATCTGAGAGCCCCCAAATAGACATCTCTTACTAAAACATAGCCTGCGCCTATTTGAAAGGCTACGAATTAACTGCTGATGTAAAAAAGAGAATTGGCGAGACAGCTCTTGTAGCAAATTACCATGGTCAATAGAATCCAATGCTTTGGTCAAATCAATTACATAGTGCTTATATTTGTAGGCGGTCATTATAGCCTCATGGATGTCTCCAATCAGAAAACTAATATTCGATGATGTTTTTCCACATCATCATTTAATTAATCCTAATTCTTCGGGGCTTACAATGTTTCCTTGTCAGCGCTTCCGTTCTGATGGAAAAAAAACCGGGGGACTGCACTGCGTGATGAACAGAGTATGTATGCTATGAACGGAGCTCGGATGTGTTCGCTAATTTGATATTTTTAACAATGAAATTTATTCCTTTAGAGGGGCGATGAATTTTACTTTCTAAATGGTTTTTTTGTTGGATTCTAGTGCAAGTGAGTTTCTTGCACCACTTCGGAAACAGTATAGACTCACACCATTTTATCAAAATTCTGTATTGTAATTACCTCCCTAATTACTTTGAACCATTTTCAACACAAAATTTATGAATATGCAATAGTTGCTCGTTTTATAGTATTTGATGATTTGTAAAAATAATTTATAGGTTTGTTACTGAATCACTCTTCAATGGAGCTGAGTGTAGTTTTGCACACATCCAGTACTATAAGGCTTAAATTAGCAACACACACGATTCCCTGGATAATATATAGTTGATCTAAAATATTGTTGGTCTCATTACAGCATTTCCGAGGTGTGTTCGAAAAGTCCGTGGAAAAATACATTTTTTTATTTTTATTTTATTTTTTTTTCTTCGGGAAAATTACTTTCAATTCTTAATCTCATTTAAAGTCTATACACTTAGTCTAACAATGCTAAATTTTTTTTTATATCATTCAAATAGTACGATTTATTATCTAAGTCTTCTAAATAGGAAGTTTTTTGTAATCTCTTTCCTTCAAGCCATTTCTTAAGATTACGTAACAGACAATAGTCCGAAGGAGCTAAATTTGTTAAGTAGGGGGGATTTGGAAGGTCTTCGTACCGTAATACGTACAATTTTGCTGTTGCAATTGCACAAGAGTGAACTAGTGTATTACTTTGGTGAAAAAGAACTTTTTTTGTCGCTAAATGTGGTAGTTTTTTCTTCATTACAGCAATGATGCGTAATGGTTCAGAGTTATCGTTTTACCCTCTCCAGAAAGTCAATTATTATTATGCCACGAACATCCTAAAAAATAGTTGCCTTCATATTTTCTGCTGGTGGAATAGTTTTCGCTTTCTTTGGAGCATGTTCTTTGACTGCAATCCATTGTTTTGAATGTTTGTTGCTCTCCAAGTTGGTAATGTGGATCAACTGATATGAAACAGGATTTCGTTCAAACAGGTTAAAACCGTTCTTGCTAGTTTTACTGGTAGACGTTTTTGATCAATTATGAGCAAACGCGGTACTCGCCTTGCGGATAGTTTTCTCATTTGCAAATGTTCGTGCAAAATATTTTGAAAACGATCACTTGAGATGCCTAATGTCGTCTTAGCAATCTCATGCACTTTCAATCTTCTGTCTTCCTTCATATTCTATCATCGACTTTTTCCATAGTCTATAACAGTTGTAACCTCAAGATGCCGTCCAGAACGTTCAATGTCATTTGTGCTGATATGGCAAATCTGAATATTATGAAACCACTTGAAAACAGTTCTAATCGATGGAACAGCCTCAATATACTATTTATGCAGCTTCGCTTTGGTATACTGTGCCGTTTTATCTTTCCAAAAAGTAATATTTAATCATTACACGAAATTCTTTTTCATCCATTTTTCAAAAATCACATAATATTAATTCGATTCAAACGACTGCCAACAATAGACTAATAGACGGTCAGACTTGAATGAAACTTGGTGAAATGTCGGAATTTCAAATTGTCTTTGACATTGTACTACAGCCTTCACTTGACGACTTTGCACGGACTTATCGAAAACTCCTCGTATCAAGAAACAGATGAATTTCTTTATGTAGTCCTATGTCCCAAAAGAGATGTCAAATTTTTATTCAAACCAGAAGAACTTAATGGTTATCATATCATGTCTAATATTCTCAGGTTGTTCGATAATGAAGAGACGATTTTACTTAATTTACTTCATTTTACCTACACGAGAAGCCAATTATTTGTAATTATTAACGCGAAGAATTTGCAGAATTTAAATTTTAATATTAAGATAATAAATTAGCGATAAAATTAAACTTCTTCCACAAGATTTTACAGTATTTTTCAATCATACGAGTATTTATCTATAGGAAAGGAAAAAAGGAGAATGCAAACATGCAACAATCTTTGTGTACGTTTCTCACAATAATTAGGCATTTTTCACGCGATATTTTCATATTTATAGCTTGATGTGGAAAACGATATCAATCTATATTCCATTGACGATATACTCGTACAAGGATGAGGCATGTCATATTTAATAATTATATTAGAAAATTGCAACGAGGCATCATCCATGAAGACTTGAATTAACTATACTTGACTATAGAAACCATAGCTAATCCGATATAAATAGAGAAGAGATAAATAACAGTTATAAAGCAACCGAGAGATTTTGTATAATAGTAGCACGTACCTATATACCATAAATATTTTCTGAATGAATGTATGCCAATAATGGAAGTTGCAATTTTTAATTTTTACGTTTTAGGTGTACCTACCTACACCTATCTATAAAACGTGCAACGAGCCGTTACCTGGAATTAAGCATTTCACGAATTATTCTGTGTTTGTAGTTCAAATTGAAACAACAAAAATAATGATAATTCACAAGATTACCGCTGTTGAACTATGCACAGCACACAGTATACATACATTACAAACCGTCGCGGTACGTAGAGCAGAAAAACCATATGAAATCAAAGTGAAATGAAAAAGAAGCCATGGCAAGTGGTTAATTGCTTTCACAAGTGTGCTGAGTGCCTTTAATTAAGTTTATGGTGGCCGTTAAGAATATAGGAAGAGAAAATCCAAGTTGAGCTTACTTTTAATACTCGTATATGGATAGTCTAGTCAAGTAGTAATGGTTGGTCATAATAATACGATAATAGTGCATTCTGGTGGTGGTAATGGTAATCGTGGTAGTAGGTCATAGAAGACGCGCTTTCAACTTCTACTTACAGTTCGCAATAACAATTTAAATTGAATTGAAAATAGTCTTTCGAGTGTTGAGTATAGTATTCAATTGAATGAGATTTTCTATTTCTAATTGAGACACTTTTTAAGCTAAGGTTATTCATCCATATATTATTATGACATGTGTATAATAGGAAACGCAATGGATACCGTTTAAATCGCTTTAGTTCATTAAATTTCAAGAGGCTCTGAGGCGAAACCAGACTCCATACACACTAAATATATCCGTATAGTTATATATACATATATCACGAATTATAATAGAGAAATTTTCAAGCAAGCTACACAAAATTATCGTGAGATATCTTAAAGTGATCAATTTAATTCTACGGAAGTAATTTGCTTAAGATCCATGAAATTTAGTAAAGCGAAACAAAATTTTTTCTGGTGACAGGTTGGTTGACAACAGACTGTGGATTATACATTTAATCCAAGTAAAAAAAAAATGCAAGGTTCATCATGATATTATATACACCTTAATCCTCCAAAATATCAGGACCCTTCTTTTAACCCTTATATATGAAACAAGTTTAAAGGGAAGGAAGATGGTACTTATACGTCCAGAATAGCGCAATATGGTGTAACCTTTCATGGTTTATTACACTTTATCTGCTTTTTCTTACGTTTTTCTTTTCACCCTAAGTCAAGTTCAGTTTTCAACATATGTTCACCACAGTCGAGTACCATTTTTGTCTCAAGAGGCGAAAAGATGTTGTATGGTTATATTTGTCACGTATATATACATATATTTCATATTATGTATTACGTTACCTTTATAGTAGGTGCGACAACGCTTGACTTATCTCATCTGGACCGTAAGAGGAAGTAATTGCGCGTATTATATATAGGTGTGTATGTAGTACGTAACCAAAGCAAGGCTAATTATTTTTATTTACCTTGTGCCTCTATACCATTTTACCATACTTTTTATGAGACCGTAGAAAAGTGGCAATAATAAAGATATATATATTTTTTTTCTGTTTATTTTGTTTTTTGAAAGTTGATATTGTTTATATCTGCGCGATTCGTTTTTAAAATCAAATTAATTAAGTAATTAAGAAAATTGTAATTGTTGTGAAATTAATATATGAAGGATAAGCTGAGGTTTGCCAAAACTAGTACTTGACGTATCACATATTAGTCTCACATAATGAAATTTCTATACTGGCTGGCTCCAAGTAGCCTTCGGATAACTTTAAATTTTTTGTAGGACTGCAAGAAAATAATCAATCAATTTCTTAGATCACAGCTGCGTTAGACCTTTTTACTTCAATTAAGCACAAAAATAAATGTTTACACGAACTATCAAAATTTTGGCGGATCTAAGACCTCTTATAGGTGCACAAAAATCTTTCCAGTAGGTATGTTTAAAAGATAAAGGGTTTTCCTTGAAAAAAACAACAACCCCCTACAGATAAACGTAGCAAGAAAATCAAAAAATTAATCAATTATTATTCCAAAATAACGAAAAACCCAAACAAAAAGAAATTGTTTAACTTTTCTTAATCGCATCTTCACGTATACGCAAATTTATAGCAAATAATTTATTTGGCAACAGTGTGCGCGGGCGCGGTGATGACCCATGATTTTTTGAAAATTAGCGGTGAATAAATATTTTTTTTTCCCAAAAAATATCAAGGACTCAAAGATCTTTTGATGGTGGTGAATTTTTGACTGTAACCGAACTATCAGGTATAAATTATTCGCGGTGAATTTAATAAATTTTTCTCTGAAGTCAGGTAAATGTAATTCTTTGGATTTCTTTACTGCTTTTTTTTTTAACCAGAACCCAATAAGTTTCAATAAACCTTACAAACCAAACACACTTGGTATGAAATTATGCAGATTTTATCCATTGCAGTGCGTTTTTGCTATAGGTTCAGTTGATGATATGAGTACAGAATATTACTGAAATATTCGTGGGCTTGCGCTCAACAGACTAGCCGCTTAGATAGACATTCGAACTAGAGCTGAGGCGGATGCCAATTTTTTCACATCCGCCGAAGCGGAAGCGAATAAGAATCTTTACTCTAAAGATCCGCGGACACGAATGCGGATATTATGAAATTGAAGAAACAATCGACACTTCTGCATGGCCGTGCGCGTCAAGGGTTATGACCCAGAGACCAGCGTTCCAAAAGTGAACAGTTTTCTAGTCGAACAGGATTTAGTTACGAGCGCCATAGGAGCAAGCTACAACGGGAAAAAGCTGCAAAACTAAACTTCTTTTTATTAAATATAATTTCCCATTGGTAAAATTTGAAATTAATTAAATTGTTAATTACTAGCCATTGCTGAATTCTGATTAATCAAAATGATTACAATGATTATCTGTATGTATTATTATTAGGTTTTTACTACATGTTTGATATGTAGAAATGTTTGTATTTTTTTTAATTTCTGTTAATATTAATGTTTAATTAATTTAATTATTGTCAAACTCTAATATCTCTTAGTAAGATTGATTCTACCTCTAAAATGTCTTACGCCTGAATAGGGGCGAATGCGAATTTGGCAAATATGCGGATTGTCTGCGGATGCGAATATCCGCGGCATCTCTAATTCAAACACATTCATAAATTGGATTAATCTACTGCTGAATTTGGCTTACTCTTTAACCCACATACTAAATGCCCTGCAAGGAAAGATACTTTGATTTGTGTTAACTTAAGAGTTTTTTATCAACAATTTCAAGACAATTCCCGGCATTCTTAATATTTTTTTTCGATCCGGAATTTTGTTGCGACTTGTTTGGACTGTGCTAGGATTTCATTTTATGGATAAATCCAAGATTTTTTTTCATAAGAACACTTTAGATAACGTTGCTTCTTTTGGGGATCGATAGGACACCATTCACAGCTGTGGTCGTCAATGACTCTACTTGTCACGACAGATGCCAGACTGTGTTAGATTCATATTTGGGCTACGCAGTTTCGATTATGCATCCCACTTTAATTTCACGCTACTCGGTTGCTCACTGGACACTTATTTAAATCGAAGGGTGTTATTTTTCTTCTATAATCTATTGGTTACCTCTCAACCCCATTATCTAAGTATAGGATGGTCCGCACTCTTCGGTCAACTAGGGGATATAAACCCTCGATATCGCGATTTCGTACTGTGATTTATGAGGGTTACTACAATATTGTTCAACTAACTCCTGTCTGTGGAGTCTATTGCCGCATAGTATTCAAAGGATCAACCTTATAGGCACATTCAGGAAACAGATTCTCTTAACTGAATTTTTTCCTTGTACTGACACATTTTTGCCTAGATTAGCATAATTTATTTAATTTTTTTATTGCGTCTTATGTTCTACAGTAGTATGATTTTGTAATGTTCGTTTTTATAATATAAGTAGTTTAATTCAATTTTTGATTTAGTATTAACTTGACTAGATGAATCCGTCTGAATTTGTAGTTTTATGTATAGTTTAGGTTTCCATTTTGCCCTTGTAGTAACTCGATGCTGATCAAAAAATGTAATCGTGTAGTATCTTAACGAAACAAATTTATTTCAATTAATGATAATCACCCTTTAAAAACATGGGTTGTATAAGATAATCTGAAAATCTTAAAAAAAAGAAACATCCTGTGTCAGGACCTACAGAGCTTCATTAGGAGAACAGGAAGATCCCAGTTAACGTGGGTAAGAGGAAAAATGATAGGGTTTATACTTACACCTTTCGGAAAGCTATTGATAAAATTCCTAGAAATAGAGTATTACCACAGATAAGCATTAGAAGCTTATCTGTGGTATTACCTCCCTTATTGAGTACCTGTATGCAAAATATGTACCAATTAAAAGGAAATGCAAACCTGTTTGCAGGGGTTCTCCGTGGTTTTCACCTCATATTCGATCTCTCATTTCTGAGCGTGAATACCTGTACCAACAGTGGAGGCGTACTCAGACCGATAAGGCACGAATTTTATATAAAGCTGTCCGCAACAAGGAGACTTCAGAAATTAGGCGAGCAAAACCACAATATTTTAGCCCAAAATTTGACCAGAATCTCAGATCTAAACTTTGTGGCGAAATTTACGCCATGCAGGTGTCTGTGGAGGTAAAAGGAACAAAACTACTTGTGATTTATATCCCGAAGACTTAAACATATTTTTCACGTCTATCAGCTCTGCCCACAGTGGCAATCAGTTGGCTGCTTCTCATATATCAGCTGGCAATCCGATAAGAGATATCTCATCTAATACCAATACCAACTTCTTCTACTTTCGTGGAGTCGACTACAATGAGCTTGTGGATGCTGTGAATTCAATTAAGTCTGAGGCAGCTGGACCTGATAATCTTCCACCTAGGTTCATTAAGCTTTTATTTCCCCTTATTGGTAAATTCGTTTTGCATATAGTGAACTCATGCTTTACATCATCCTGTTTTCCAGCTGCCTGGAAGATGGCAACAGTCCTTCGTGTTGCAAACAATTCTTCTCCTGAAACACCAGCAGATTTCCGCACAATAAGTTTATTGTATTTCATATCCAAAGTCTTAGAAAAGCTATTATATAAGCAGATAGTCGAATTCGTCGAGGCCAATAATTTTCTTGCAGGTTGTCAATCGGGTTTCCGACGCTTGCACAGCTGTGAGACTCCAGTTCTGAAGGTGACCTCTGATTTGAGGAAGTCTTTGGATCAAGACATTGGTACTTCTGGACTTCTCGAAAGCCTTCGACAGTGTGGACCATCGTGTATCCTTCTCCAGAAACTTGATGTTTTATTTAATTTTAGTAGTTCTGCCATCGCTTTGGTAAAGGATTTCTTGGCAGACCGCAGCCAACGAGTGCATATTGATAATAATTCATCTTCTGCACTGCCTTTGCTTTGTGGGTGCCTCAAGGTTCAATTCTGGGACCTTTGTTATTCAGCTTATTCGTCAATTATCTGCCAGATGTAGTTCAAGATGTACAGATTCACTTATATGCCGATGATGTACAACTCTACTTAAGCAGACCGATCGGTCGTCTTGAAGACTGTATTGAACGTATAAATTGTGATTTGGAAAGAATTAACACCTGGACCGAATGTATGTAATCGCTTGATACTGAATACTGCAAGGTCTCATTGCATTAAATTCTACAATAACGGTTTAATTGAAATCCCACCAGTGACTTTAAATAATGTTTCGCTGCCTATTGTAAAAACGTTTGGAGTTGTCTTGAATCAACACATGAAATGTTGTGATTACATTAAAGCCATGGTCAGCAAAGTTTATGCAGGGCTCCGATGTCTATGGCTTTCATCGGGTCTGCTGTCTGTTAGTATGCGCTTACAATTAATTAAAGCTTTAATCTTGCCCCACTTCACCTATAGCAGAAATGTGTTTCCCAAGCTGGATATCATCTGTGCCAGGAAAGTCACAGTGGCATTCAACGACTGTATTCGGTTTTTTTTTGGATGGCGAAGATTTGATCACCTTTCGCCTTTCCTTTGAAAAGGCGAGCATTGGTTTTCTTATATTCCCTTCTTAGCTCGAACAAACCAGGGTATTTCCGCGAATTATTTCAATTTACAACGTCACAACGTTGATTCAACGATTTCATAAGTCCTGCATGGAAGGTTCTTATCTTGTTCGAGCAGCTCGTTTATGGAATAATCTTCCGTTATGTAAATGTTCAGAGTGTTGGCACTGTTGGCGCGTTTAAGAGATGCATTGATACACACATAATTTAACACTATTATTTTCTTTATTTTCTAGTAGTCTCGTAACACAATTTTTTTTACTGAATTTAACTTCCTCTTTAATTAATAAGAATTTGCTTGAACTTCCATTACATTTTTAATTCTTATTTTAAGTACTAGTTACTTTTCTAGTTTCTTTATATTACGTACAAGAAAAGATGTGAACTCTTGTGTACAATAACAGCAAATAAATATATTATTATTATTATTATAATTAGATATCGCATGCAATTACCACGCGATATCTAGTTTTTGTGCTATCTATGATGGTATTACCTATCTTTGTGTCATAACACGTGCAGCCAACAGGAAATCGAAATTTTATAAATGATAGTAACCTTGATACCCTGCTCGCGAGAAAACACTACATATTTCAGCAAGATTTAAACATGAAGATTGGCCTGAAGAGACCCAACCGCAATCTTTTCGACAATATAGATTATAATATATAATGTTTCAGAGGAGAAGACCTGTTCTAAACCCTATCCAAATTTCGAAACAATAAAAATCGATTTGGTAAACACAGCAGCCTCGAATAACCGATGACAACCCTGGGAAAAATTTAAGCTGCAGCTATGGGCTTCCAATGCTTATACAGTAATAATTCTATTTCATTCATGTTATCTATCAATACCAAATTAATTGATTCATTCATATTCTCATTCATTGCATTCATTGGAAATGTGTATATGTCCAATAATTACATATAATCGTAAAATTCCTTAGTAGAAGCAGGACTGCTCAATCATCATTTGCCATCAGTCGGATTCGCAATCAATCGATAATTTATTTCTTCATAATTTTCAATTGCCATAATATCATGCAAAAATTTTGCTAATTAACAATAATTATCGTTGGCTCTGGTAGGTATACATTTTATATACTGTCGCTCACATTGATCCATTCCATTTAACTGTGTTTCATTTTATTTGTTGAACATTTCTGATGACATTCATAAACAACTTAAGCTTTGCCAGTTGCAAACGGGTAGATCTGATTACAAATCTGACGGCTTCTTTTACTAAGATATTTTTCAGTGTCTTAAAAGAAAACTGCATGGGCGGCGGCATAGCATGCAGACTATAAAAAAAAAATGCTCACAAGCATTAGCTTTCCTAATTATGTATGTACATTTGGTCGTAGCTTCAAGACAATATTCTTAAAGTCAAGGAGACCATTCCACATAAACTTGATACTTTTTCAATGTCTCAATGCTTTTGTTTAGGGGTCAGCAAAGAAATTTTATCTTTCATCAGTAGTAATTGTTTCAAGATGATTCATATTGACCGCCAGCACCATTCCAGCACCGGTCCTCCTCCCTCCCTCATCCGCACATTAGCATTTGTGATAAAAAAACTTAATTCAATGCAGAACTAATTACGATTGTGAAGATTTTTTTTTCTTTGTGAATATTTTGATCAACCGACGACGATGAGGTCGTCTCCAAAATATTTTAAAATTTGTGAGTCACGAGATTGATGCTTTCTCATTATCGAATATAAACAGTTAAGTGTGGTCTAACAGAATTTGAAACTATTGTTTGTGTTTTTCTGTATTATTATATAACACCACAACCACCATATTGAGGTGTGACTGAGAGATATGTATAGTGTCATTTTCCATTGGAGATTTTTTAAGAAATGTTTTTATTTTATTTTATATTATTGAAGACGGTTTGGTTTCATAGTTTTATAACAATGATTAAAAAACATTCTTATATGGGGGGTATACAAGGTAAGAAGGTTATGCTTTTGGTTCAAGATTATATGGGTATGGGTGAAAAATCCCAAGGGCGCCTAACAAATCAATGCGGTTGATACTGTCTGTTGGGAAACAAAATTTATCTACACTACGAATATAAACACACATAAACAAACATATGGAGTGATTGGAGATAAAATCTCTTCCAATAATCGTGTGGGTGAATTCATTTTGAAGATGATTATTTAAAATATTGCAGCTCCTTTTTTATATGTACGACCTAAGATCAATATTTGGATGATTTCTTTCCACATGAAAGTTATTTTTCTCCCGAGTAGTCTTTATATAGGAGGGGTTCGATAAGTTCACGAAATGAAAGGGCTAGAGGGGTGTACTGATGGAAGTTTACATTTAGTTGTATTATGCAACTTATTATGAGTATAAATACCAAGTTTCAACTCAATCGGATCAGTAACCTACCTAAAAATCAACTTCAATCAGGGAAAAAATATCAAGCATGAAAAACGTTGAATATTGCGCCCCGTCTTAAAGTTCCTAACAAAACAAGGAAAATCATATAAAAATCATTTTGGAAGAGCAGTTGCAGTGGGAAATCCCTGATTTATAAAATTTACCTAAAATCTTTTCAAGCAACGCATAGATAATCGATTGTTGATGAACCCCACACGGGATGGCCTGCCAAACCAGCATCACTAGAAAATATGAAAAAATTTGAAAAACAGGACTGCCACCTTTAAAGAAGCTTTCAGATATGGTTGGATTAGCGCTTATAACTATTTTAGAGATTCTCCATAATTATCTTGGCAGGAAAAAAGTCACCGCAAGAAAATGGGCGCCCTTTCAAGAACAGCACCGAGTCGTGTTAACGCGTATTTTTGGATCTTTGTAGGGAGCACAGCGATGATATTTTGCATCGTATTGTTACCGGAGATGAGCCTTGGGTTCATCACAGTCAAAGTAAGACTCCATATGTAGTGGCATAAAAAGGTCACACCACTCTTTAAGAAATTCAAGATGTGTTATTTTAGTTGACTGCAAAGGTTATCGGACCGTTTTGCATACAAAGGGTATTCTGGTGATTGAATATTAAACAGGCGAGTATATACGTTGAGTTGCTAGAATATAGAATAAAAAATAAAATAAATATGTAAAATAATTAAATTATTAGTATGTACATACAGGGTGATTCTGATCAAGATACCTTCCGGTATACCACGTGATTCCTTGAGGTAAGCTGATCAAAAAATTGTTCCACATACCCCCCCCCCCCCCCCCCCCCTCTAGAAACCTTCCTTTAGGAGTGGTGGCCAGTTGAAGATATTCGTGAACCCTGATGGGAATAAATGAGTTTAACTTTTGAACCACACTATAGATTTTGGTTATTGTTGGCTTATTACATAGCCAAGAATAGTAGCTGTCGAAAAATGTATTCCTCTGTATGTTTTAATTAAGCATCTTTAAATTATTCTCAAATATTTCCAAAATTTTGATATTTTTACACACAAAAGTTTTTGAAATAAATAACGGTATTTATGAAATTTGCGTGTAAAAAAAATCAATGTTTTGGAAATATTTGAGAATAATTTAAAGATGCTTAATTAAAAAATACAGAGGAATACATTTTTCGACAGCTACTATTCTTGGCTATGTAATAAGCCAACAATAACCAAAATCTATATCGTGGTTTAAAAGTTAAACTCATTTATTCCCATCAGGGTTCACGAATATCTTCAACTGGCCACCACTCCTAAAGGAAGGATTCTAGGGGGGGGGGGGGGGGGGGGGGTATGTGGAACAATTTTTTGATCAGCTTACCTCAAGGAATCGCGTGGTATACCGGAAGGTATCTTGATCAGAATCACCCTGTATATCTAAATATACATAGGCTTCATAAAAAAAAATTTTATGAAAATATAAAAGATATAGATTAACTAAAAGTAGTGATAGTAAGAGAAAGCTGTGAAATAAAAAGTAAAAAATTTAAAAGAAGGTGAGCAAAGATGATTGAGCATGCTAGTGGAGTACATACATACATAACATATTTATATTGTATAAATTGGTATGTAATGCCTTTTTGAATGCGTTGCGTGCGGAGTGCGTACCCTGAACTGACCCAGGAATTGAGTTCGAAAGACGAATAATTCAAGCAAAGTAAGAGTTCTTCATGACTAAGTGTGCAAAACGTGGGATCGCAAATAGTGTAATGCAGTGATGCTAGACGTACGATAATTCTCGTACATGTACGAGAATTTCTGCTCAGATACGATGTACGAGGCAAAATGCATTCTCGTACGCGAAAGTACGAGAATTTGGATGTTAAATATTTTCCAACCAGAATTTATACACTGTGAAAATACTACTAACAAAAGTGGAGTAAAAGATAATTTAAGAAAACTATGCAGAACCGTAGCCGCCGGAATATAGAATGGCTTGTATATTCCGGGGGTTACGGTTCTATTTATTTTTTTTTAAAGAGACTTGAAAAGACCATAGCAGGCGACATTACACACTTTTTGCCTCGTCTTATTGCACGAGTTTTTCATATAAAAATAGCTTGGATTTGGTCTAAACACGATAATTTCATAAATTGGTCCTACATGTAATTTTTTTAAACATCATTAGAAAGAAAACATATTGGGCTGTAATTTGTTATATCTAATATTATTTTTCTGTGGAAGCTATAGTTTTAGGCTCAACTTCGGATCTCAAGAAACCGAAACGATACTCCATTATTCATGTTTTTATGTAACCTGTGTCCTATGGCAAAGCCGCCAAACCCTAATACCCAACTGCCCATAATGACATAATTTGAAATTCAGTCATTTCAAGGAAATAAAAAGGTCACAGACTATGGACGAAAATTATTTATGCTATCAAGAAAAATTGGGAAAGCATTTTGGGTAGAAGAAAATTTTTGTTGTTGAAAGAGACCAAAAGAGAAGTAAGCGACAAAGAAATTTCTTTCATGATCAGCTGATTGCTTCTACTGCTAACTTTATTGGAAAAACTTTCACTTTCCAATAAATTCAGTTTATTTTAATGACGGTAAGTGGCAGTTTTACTGCAATTTGATTAAATGGAGTAAAATTTCGTTCATTTAAAACGAAGCGAAATGTTGCAAATGGGTCCTTGATGGACTTCATTTATGTGACACACTGAATATTTGACTCCATTTAATTCAAAATTAAGTCATGTCTAGGGTATAAGAAACTGCTGTAACTCGATGACAAGTGTCGACTTATTTCCTTGGACCAACTTCCTCCATACATCACCAAAGAAAACGAAGCTGACATATTTTGGCACAAGCTTAACCGAATCCGCACTGCTGATGAAGACAACAAACATATAGTTCTACCTCAATTTACGCTATCCGTTTTAACTCTCGCACATTCCAATGGCAATACCGAGAGGAGTTTTAGCAAAAAATACCTAACAAGAATAAAATTAAGAAAATTAATACGATTTCATCAAAGTCCTTGATAGGAGCCCCCTTTTCAACTCAATGTGTTAAAATACAGTCGAAAGAAACCTACCATCCAAATGATAAGTCGCACAACGTCGGCATCATATAATAGAATAAACCTGCTACTGCAGTGCGACCTGATGATGAAAATTTCGACCAAAATATTAACTCGGACCCAGATAACCCTAGCCTAATCTAGATGTCTTTTATTTTAAGAACAAGACTACAAAAAATTTTAATACAAAAATCGGTTTAAAAAGATTATCAAATAAAAGGTTTTTAAAGATACCCATTATTTTTATTATAAAAACAATAAAATGAAATGTTATTAAATAATCCCCAGTTTCAATTAAGCCGCCATTTCTCATTAATTTCGCGATAAGCCTAGTGTACGAGAATTTTTCATGACGTAGGTACGAGATTTTTGTAAAGCTGGTACGAGAATCCATCTGTTGCAGTCTAGCAACCCTGGTGTAATGGCTGGAAGTGAGAGCTCAAGTACTCAGACTTATTATATCAGGGACCGAAAATAACTGGTACCTATTTTGAAAAATTTTAACAAAAAAAAGCTGGGGTACACTGTAAACAAAAAGAGCTGGGGTATACTGTAAAAAATATTAGGGCTATTCCCTAAAATGTAGGGTACTGCCTAAAATTTAGGGGGAAAAAACCTACATTTTAGGGCATATTCCCTACATTTTCATTAAAATATAGGGAATAGTCCCTACATTTTAGGGAATATTCCCTAATCTTATCGAAAAACACTTAAGCTTTGTGGCAACAATTTGACAAATTTTTTACTGTGTAAATTATGATCGTAGAATTTAGTGGAATATACCAAAAGATGTCTCATATGAAACCTGTTTCGATTCCTGTAAAGCTTTTGAAAACTCAACTTAAAAACAAAAAAAAGTTAAAAAAAAACAAAGCTGGAAAGGCTTATTATTTTTTCTGTCAAAAATAAAAAGCCAGCTGTTGACTTTTTATTTTTTCGAGCTGGAATTAACAGGTTTTGAAGCCGGAAGTATAAAATGCCAAGCTGACTTCTTATTATCAGGGACCGAACCAGTTATGAATTTTTACGAAAAAAGCTTAATTTACTTTTTATTCCTGGCCGATAATAGGTTTGAAGCTAGAAAAAAAAACAACCGCAACGGCTTGATAATTTTTTTCGGTAAAAATATAAAAAGCGTGCCCGGCTTTTTATTTTTTCTAACCTTCTTAAACAGTTACTAGCCAACTTAGGAAAATGTATACTGCCATATGTAAAATTAGGTAATAATAGAGTGCGAACTAGCTTTAAGTGAATTTCAGTATCCAGAATGACAGCAGACAACCAAAGATTGCGAAGTCCAGCATAGACCACATCTAAGAATAGTGGAGACATATTCACAGCATTTCATGTGTGTTTCAAGTACTACTTTTAAATTGGAAGCTTTACGCTCATATCTCAAAGTGACACCATTCAGTAGGACGGGTGGAAAATCACTAGCATCCATAGAACTCAGAGTAATAGCTAGACACTTAAGATTTACCAGGATTCAGCGTGTGATCAATATCTAGGGACCAGTTGTACATTTTCACTAAATCCAAGTTCATACGTTCGACGCAGTCATCTATTAATTCCATACATCTACCAAGGTACAACTGCACATCATCAGCATATGTAAATGGGCACTTGCATCCTCAGCATAGCGTGCTAGATCGTTAATATATAAGATGAACAGTAACTGATCCAGAACGGAGCCCACGATTTACTAAAAAATAATTTAATATGCTAATTGATAGGTTTCAGAAACGTATTACGAGTTAAGGGACAATATATTCAAAATAAAAAATAGTATACCATGTGTTTTTCATATTATGCATATGCTTAAATAAGATAATGAAATGTTTCAAAACGAAAAAAACAGAAGGGGAAATGTGCGGAAAACTTTACAATTATCAGTATTTACAGGATATTTGCAGGAGTTTTTAATACAAAACTATAATCGTTGACATATTTTTATTCTTTAATAAATTTATTCTTTACGGACATTTTCGATTTAATTTTTTTTTTATCACTTATCGTCACACATTTTCCAAATCATATTAAATTTGAAATAAATACATAATTTACTACGCTTTGATAGTATTTTTTAAAAAATTATATATTTTTGTAACAATTTCACCACCAATAAAAAAGAAGCAATCGGTGGCAATATTCTTATAAGTTCCATCCAAGAAAAAACTTGGCATGTATCGTACCATCTTTGACCTGCATTTTTATGTTATGATTGTGCGCGATGTTCAATTTTTCTTTCCCATCCTATAAAATAGTCGTAGGAATTGGATTTTATTTCGATAAAATGTATTGGAAAATGCTTGCACGTTAGAGAATTACACAATTGCACAAAATATGCTAGGACGTGACAAAAATGCTGAATCTATCAGGATTATAGTATCTGCAGAACATTTTCAGAATAGTACTACAAAAAATACTGTGAACTTTTTTCGAATCTTTTAAGTTTATGAATCATAAACGTTTAAATTATTCCATTTTTAGGATATCAGAAATTTATCCTGATTTATCGAATTCGTGTCAATAGACGTAAACCGATTCGGATAAATTTTGTGCAATGATGCAGTTGAGTTTCATGAAGGAAAATGCCTTATCGTTATTCTACTTCTTCAGCTTTCTTAAATCCTTTTGGTATGTTAGATAGAAAAACGCTGTTTGTTTCTTCACAAATAATTTGGTGGGTGCTAGTGGGACTCGAACACACATCTATAGACTTATAACTACTATTTGAAAAATATACATTATACTCTAGGATAAAACTGTCATGAGTGGTGGTGGGGTCCACATAACGCGGCAGAGTTCATTAGATTTCAGTAGCTCCATAAAATTCCTTTTAGTGTGTTTAAAATGACCGAAGAGTGTGAGTTTATTCAAAAGGCGAAATTGTTGGTGAAACTGAAATTATAACATTTAATTGGAAAAATTCAGTTAAATTCTATAATTAAAAAAAATTAAAGTTAAATACCTTACCTTGCCTACATTTTTTCATAATTTCCTCCTGTACTGAGTTAATACAATTGCAATGGAATGCAATGCTCTCAATGCAAATAAAATTTAAATACGCAAGACTGGATATCACACTTCTTAAGTTTACTTAAATTAGTCTAAATTGATGTCTTGCAAACTCTCAAGACATCAGCTACGTTACAGTTTAGTCAACTTTAAAACGGCTTAAGGAATCTGGGAACTGTATACGCTTCCAAGCCGATTTTATATAGGAATCATTTCACTTCCGCGCGACAAAATTTACTCATCCCTATAATCCATTGAAAATCTAAAATAAAAAGCCTGTTTGAGTTACAAAGTCGACATGAACTTAAAACTATGTAGCTTTCAGAGATTCTAAAATGACTTCAGAAAATTTTTGGTTAAAGTGTTGAATTGAAGTCATTTGGATCATTCCATCTTAATCAGTAAAAATTCAGCAATTTTAGCTGAACAGAGAGAGATCGGCCTTAAGTGAAGGTTTCAGACAGATATAGCATGAAGAGTTGCAAGAAGAACTGGTTAGATTGGATTCGGTAAAAAAGGACTTGACTGACGAATATAAAGAGAAAGTGTTTGTTGTTGATTAGACGAATTTTTAAATGTTGGGGTAAGTTCAATGTGTAGGTATTAATATTTTTATTAATTTTTTTTTTTGTCACAGTGCGAAATTTATACAAAACTATAATAAATTAGAGTAAAATTTCCGCATTTAATTATTACTTCTTATAGGAGCCAAAACTTTGTTGAAATCGAAAATTCTTGGAAACAATTTACACAATTACAATTTATTGCTCCTCGTTGAATCAGGAATCCTGGGTATAGATTAACGACGCTAGTTCGGGTGCATCCTGTATACTTTTAATTTATAAAGGATGAGAATTTGGAAAATTCAGTGTTTGTCGGTATACCATGTATAACAACGATTTTACAAGAGTCGGTTCATTGTTTGTTCTAAATTTGTGTGATATTTTTATAACGTTCCACACAAACATGATGATCAACAACTATTTTAAATAAAAAAGTACCACGATTCGAAAGTATTAACCGTCAAATTCTTAATATATATTTGTGGTTCAAAAATATATCCTTCAATTTAAAACTTTTCAAATTTTCTACAAATAAGCTTGAAAAGCGCCATCTATGACATAACCCATAGCGCCATCTTTTGTTCGAAATTTTGTTTCTTAAAACTTGATGCAATTCATTGTTAACTTGTGGTAGTGATTTGATACCAGGCTGGTCAATAAATTTTGTTCGCTATTAGGTTCATTGTTTTATTTTTCTAAAGTGGTACTACTTTTTAATGAACACGTATGAGAAGTTTCATGTAGATTTGTCAACTCATTCGAAATATTTAAGGTTGACGTGTCACAGAATTTTTGTACAATGGAAGAAACACTTGAATATCGTGCAGTAATAAAATTCTTATTTTTGGAAGCTGTAGCAGCAAAACATGAACGATTGTTAAAAGTGTATAAGCACTCTTCACTTTCATTTCGAACAGTAGAAATATGGGTTGTTTCATTTAAAAATCGTCACATAAGTCTTGAAGACGATCCACAAGTCCAAGACGGTCCAAAAAGTCCATCAACACCAGAATACATAGAAAAAATACAGGATATTATTATGAAATGAAAGATCGTCGATTAAGCGAGAGAGATTTAGTAGAAGCCCTATAGGTATCTCATTAGGTAGTATAAGCAATATTTTGGCTGAAAGGGTTACAGAAAGATTTGTGCAAAATTGGTGCCACATATGCGACTTTCTCAACAACATTTGGAGCGTCTTAGAAAGGATAAAAAGGATTTTGTGCATCGTTTCATCACTGTAGATGAGAATTGGGTCAAAGACCATGATTCTGACTCAAAACAAGAGGCTAAGGAGTTGTGTGAACAAGGTACTTCGGCTCCAAGGCGAGTAAGTGTCCAGATATGATCAAGAAATAGTGTAAAAAGCGCAGAAGTGGCTACATTTTGGGTACAGAGTAGCCACGCTTTTAGACTTCTTCCATCTAATATGAGAAATTGGGGCCGATGAGTGTTTTAGATAATAACAATAGTTACTTAAAAAAAAATCCGAATTAAAATTCCGAAATTTCAGCTTTGTTCTGCCATAGCTTTAAAACGAAGAGGAGGACGGGAAACATTTTAGGCAATTGGAAAGCTCCAACAGTAATCAATCTAACAAAATTTAAATCATTATCATAGGGTGTAACGTTAAGAAGTTACACGGTAATCTAAAAAAACAAACCCACAAATTTTAAGGTTAGGATCTCCCTCCTCCCACCCATACAATTTTTTTGCCTTTAGGTGTAACACAAATAATTTTGTTGTGAAGAAAATTGCAGGCACAAATAATTTTGTGAGAAATACTTTTGCTCTATTTATTTGTTGAAGGATACACACTTTGTTTATTTCTTGTACTGAACCATGTAAATAAAAGCTTTACAAACATGAATCAGTTTTTTTCTCTATTTTTTGGGAAAAATATATCCGTTAAAAATTACAGATATCTGTATAGCAACAGTCTCGAAACTACTGTGCACAAATAATTTTGTAAATGATTGTATAGTTTGGATCCGAATATTAGAAAATCCGGATCCAGTTTCCAGCTCTAGTGAATATGTAGGATATTGTTTTTTTTTTTAACTGAAGAAACTCAAGTACCTATGCCCCATACCAAATAATAGTTAAAGCATGTCAATATTAAACTCTGAAAGACCCAAAACACTATCCCAATTGCTCATTAATACATATAAGCTCCTCTCATACATATTTCTAAAAAATACTTAACCAGAAAAGTATAAAAATATTACTTCAGTTCAGTATAGAACCACACGTCACTTTTCAATCTTGTTCAAAACGAAAGGAATAAATCACTTGAGAAAAGTTGCCGAAGCAAATTCTTTTGCTTCGGTCTCTCATAGCTTTCAGGATAAGAATACACTATAAAACCTTAATGGTTGTCGAAAGCCTCTTAAGCAAAAAAAAACACAATGTTCCTGATTCTTAAAAAGAAAAGTTCATTGTACGATTTTTACTTACGTTGCTTTTTTTTCATTAAGCATATGCCTATATAAAATAGAACGCATTACACAACCTGTGATAGAAGTATGAGAATAATGTAAGGAATGGTGATAAAACACTTGAAATTTTCTGAGCCTATGTAAGTAATTCCGTGTTTGAATATTTTCTTAAATATAAAATTTATAACACACAGTAAAGTAAAGAGAAATTTTACTATTGACATAACTTTTAAGCAGCTATGGATATATGACAAGTGCTTACCTACCAACCTAGTCTACCTATTGTAAGTTTATGTGTACAAAGGGAAATTAATACAAAATTTTTATGCGATAATAAAACTTTTTATGACTTCGAAGAATAGGCAATTTCGCTTTTGTCTTAATTCATGGCCTAAAATGTTTCGTGAATACATAGAATAAGAACGTGAGCGATAAATCATAATTGAAGAAAATAAAATCTTACACAAAATTTTGTTGTAAATATGGCCTTGCTTGCTTCTATACCTGTGTTCTTCCTCTTTTATCACCCCTCTTATAAATGTATGTCTTTATTTTAGTTATTAATGTGCTTTTTTATTTATATTTATGGTTTGCTTTTTTTTTATCCCAAAAAGAGTATTTTATATGTGCTTTGTGATAATTGTGCTTGCTTTAAGGAAAATTAAGATGATAACAATTTTTCCTGATTATTGACGAAGAAAGGAACATAAACAAAAATACTAATTCAAGTGGGAGGTAACATTCAGAAATTTTCACGATGGAAAAATACATTTAGATCTGGACACACCATTCGACTTTCGAAAATATCGTTCTGTTTATAAAATATTCGGATCGTTTCTTAAGGCTTACATTAATGATATGACATTTATGAGAAAAATCTCAAAATGTGAAACAGCTAAATTTGAATATTAAATCATCTCTATTAACCTCCGAAGAACACCGCTGCAGAGAATCTGTGAATGCTACTACTTCCTGTAATGTAAATTCTCCTTTATTCAAAACTTTTATTTGAGATTGTGGCTAGAATTGAGGATTTTCGGTATAATTCAAACAACGAGCTAGAATATGCTTGCTTGACACTGTCTCATAGATTTCATCAATTACAGATTTTTGAAAGGATGATAGAAATGGATGGGTTATCGAGTAGGCTCTTGAACATGCATATGTAAAAAGGCCGCTGAAGGTCCTTAATTATGAATTTTGGGAGTCTATGTTGCCCAAGGTACCAGATTCAGATCAAAGAACGCTCATGCTTTTAAATAGCTCTATAGTTCTCTAGCTTATTGCATCCTTAGGCAGTGTCCAAATATGCAGGGTGATTAATGAACTAAAGCAATTGTGGTCCAGTCATAAAAGATCCTACGCACCTACCTGTGATTATTGCTTGTATGCAATTTTGTGATCTGGCTTGAATCTGCCAATAAGCCTCCAGTGCTAAAACTGATTCAGGTATTTGCATGCGTTTTTTCCCCAGTCATAGAGGGTAGTAGGGGCATCAATAAGAAGCAATAAATTTGGGTTACATGGAAGAAAGTTTTTGAAATAAATAACGGTATTTATGAAATTTGTGTGTAAAAAAATCAAAATTTTGGAAATATTTGAGAATAATTTAAAGATGCTTAATGGAGAACAATCTTACTACAAGATATTCAAATTTAATATATCAGATCAAAAGCAATATGCATTTCTGAGTATATTTCTGTTTGAATGACTCAAATCCGTCAAAAAATGACAAAGTTATTGAAGTTTAAAAAAACGGAAATTAAAAACGGCGAATCTGGTGATGACGTCACGGTACACAACACGCACGATGCCAGTTTGCACAATATAATATTTATAAGACGATATTTTATGAAATAACTCCAAAACAAATCCAATCCCGAGCACTTTCTATCACGGCGGCGCAGCGACTACACTCGCGCTGCTTTAGACCGCGAATTGTATTGTGTATCGTGACGTCATCATGTTAGAGCGCGTTTTTGAGAATGCGGCCCAAAAATAGCTATAACTTCGTCATTTTTTATCCGATTTCAATAATTCTTTCACTGAATTAATTGTTTTTTTTTATGACTATGATTCTGCATAATTAACTAAAATAGTCATTGTTCTCCATTAACAAATACACTTTTCGACAGCTACTATTATTGGCTATTTAATAAGCCAACAATAACTAAAATTGTTAGGGTGGTTCAAAAGTTATACTCATTTATTCCCATCACGGCTCACGAACATTGGCGAAATCTTCAACTGGCTACAACTCCTAAAGGAAGGTTTCAGGAGGGGGGGTGTGCAATTTTTTGATCAGCTTACCTCAAGGAATCGCGTGGTATAATGGAAGGTATCTTGATCTGAATCACCTGTATAAATAAAAATTAAATTTATTTTTGTATGGCAATTCTATGAAGCAGTTGGACCTTAGATCATATAACGAAAAGGATAGGATAGGATGTGTAAAATTCATGTAAGTGAGATAAGCACCTTGTTATTCGTTAGTTCGACAATTCTAATTTATTTCTGACATTTCAGATTTTATGACAAGAAGTTCGGGTTTGATTTTGCGATTTTGGAGTAAATAACTAATTAAAAGTGATTTTTACTTAATAGAAGTGTGGTACAATAGTGAAATATTGTTTTGTGAACGGGATTTTATATAATCGAGACTCCGGAGTCTTGAATTATTGCGATGAAGTGCGCTGTGCTATGCTGAAGACACAACCAGTGATATTCTATAAGGAAATAATTTTGCAGACAAGCGTAATTCTTTTAACAATAAATCATAGTGTTTTAAATAAAATAAGAGTGAAATATTTATAAAAATAAACAGCCGTCGCAAAAAAATTTAACATTTTCCAATGCCGGTTTGTTTGTTTATAATCGAATTACAGTAGCCATACAAAGGCAACGCCAAAAAAAATTATCAGAAAATAAACGGGGCACTAGAAAATTTCGTACAAATGTAAAAAGTTATAAAAATATTATAAAATTATAAACTTAAAAATTTATTTAAAAATGTTGTGATATAATGGGATCTCTTCTATTGAATTTCTTCAATACTTAATAAAAAGTTTGAACCACTAAATTATTGGTCCGGTATTAAAATATCGTAGTTTACTACTTCCATGTAATCTCGATTTATTTCGTAATATTTCTGAAAAAAATTCCCAAAAAAGCCTATTTTTTTCGGCCTCTAGGGTGGCCTAAGGCCTTAAAAACCCGTGTTGGAAATTTTGACAACGCCTCGAGGAAAACTTGAGGACTGAATGTGTTTGTGTCTTAAAAGAGCTATCACAGATAAATGTGCAACGAAAACTATGGAATGAGGTTGCTGTGGTGTTTAGAGTTGACAGTCTCCGGATAATTTACTATCCTGATTATCCGAGATAATTAAAATTCGATTTCTCAAATCCGGGTTTCCGGATAATCCGGATCTCAACTATCCGGATCCAGACTAAGCGAAAGAGGTCAAAATTTCCTCCAGATTGCATTGTTTCATTGGGAAAATATAAATTTCATGATATTTTCATTTTCTCAATTAAACAACACAATTTTGAAGCTATTTTGTTTAGTGTGGATCCGGATCCGGGTAATATGGATCGGGGTCCGGATAGTTCGGATCCGGATCTCAGAAATCGGATAGTTCGCAGATCCGTTTATCCGGATATTAGCAAATCTGGATCCAACTTTCAGCTCTAGTGTGAAAATGAAAGCAAAAGATAAATATTAAATATTTAAAATAATTAACGCCTTTAAGGAAATAGAAGAAAAAAATAGTTTATTTTAAAAATTGAAGTAAATGGTTTTAATTTTAATAATTTGATTCGAACAAACAAAAGTATGTTTTAAATTTATCTCTAATATTATATGCTGAAGACGAACTTCTATATATAATTGAAAAACTTGTCATCACTATTTTTCAAGTCTTCAAATAAGTGATAGAATTCTCTACTTTTATCTTTTTTGCTAGAGGAAATATTGCTGATACGAAATGATCTTAATTTTCGGTTAAGGTAACGTAAATAGTAAAAAAATTTTCATTAATAAAATTGTATTCATTTTAATAAGGAACAACATGTCTAACACCGCTGAATACAGCACTTTCAATAAAACGGTGTAAATTTCGTATCACTTGGTATGTACTCGACATTCTCAGATTTTGAAATTGAAGTAAATTAGGTCATCCGATTTCGGACGAATAAAATTCGCACAAATACACAGCCCGAAGATGACTAGCATAAGGAATTTTGATTATCAAGTGAATTTGATGGCAAGAATGACATCGTTGTCATAAAAGATTAGGCGGGTCGTATATTTCAAGGATTAGTAGGGATCATAATATCGGTTACGAGTCTCTAACTAAGGGATAGATGTACAGTAAATAGGATTCAATGCTACACCGTATGTAAACCAATTCTGTTGACAATAGGATTCAATAGTAGGTAGTTCAATGGTTTAGAACTATACAGTTACAGAATTTATCAAGACAACGCAGAAAAATTTCTTTATCAAACCCAAACCATATCACCAGCGATTTAAGGACGACGAAGAAAGTAAGCCAAATAAAAGTAATAAAAATAAAATCATTTTAAGATGAAAGCTCAGCGATCACAATTTTATAGGACAATCATAAGGCTTTGTTGAGTACATGTTCTGTTCAAGTGCCCTCTAGAGACATTCTTCACATTGTACTTGTTGAAAGACATACGAAACTTAAGATATTTTCATCACACAATTTGTGCAACTGACAAGTAAATTTCCAGTGGTTCAAACTTATTGTTTTTTTTTATATGTACATGCACATAAAACATATTTACATATCTCTACAGTCTGCATATATATAAAATTAAATATAACGTCGGAACAGAAGAATTTTAAAGCTAAAATATTATAGAATCTCCTAGAGAAACCTAAATAACGGTAAAAATATTTCCAATGGATTTTAAGCTCCGCTGGTGGGGTTTTAATATGTATTGTTACGTACAATAGAAAAGGTGACATCTATGGGAAATGGATACTTCGAGTGAAATAAGTAATTAATTACGGACATTAACAGCTTTCGGAGAATCGTATTACAGGAAAGGACAAGCGACATCTATGTATAAGTACGGAAATAAACAAATTTGGCTCGGACAATCGATGCCTGTAGAATAGAATTTTGCGGGCAGGTTCTATGACAATTTGTACAGTATAAATACGGCACTTATCACCGCCAGGAGCCGGATTCACCAACTCGATGAGTTGAAGAGATGAGCTCTTTTGACACTTAACTTCCCACTCGGAAATCTGTAACTAGGGGAATTTGTATTGATAATTATCAAATTCTCTATTCCACTCAACAAATCTCGGCGGTGGAGAAGTAAGAAGAATATTTCTCAACTGACAGTATTGTCTGTTTTTATTGTGTTTTATGAAAGGGTACCTAGAAATTTTTAAATTAAATTATGATTTCACCGAATATCCTGGCTATATTTGCAAAAACAAATTATAGAAACCCTTACAAAACTTACAGAGAAATATGGTTTTTGGTGTCTCAAGGTACCCACTAAAAATTTTCAATCACACGAAAATTGTCAATTTGGTCGTCTTCCAGTACAGAAGAGATGCTATAAATATGCACGTTAAAGCTTGTATATACGATTCAATCGCATCTACAATTTGGCCCCTAATAAAATATGTATGTACAAATTATATTTTGAGTCCGATAAATAATTTTGCAGATAACTGCAAAGAAGTGAATCAATCCTTATGATGAAAAAATGGCCGTTTTTTGGTTCAAAAATGGACATATTTTCAACTCATTTTTATGAAGAACTGGTAAATCGTGGAAATTCACTTTCTTTAAGACAAATTTTCACAACAGAATGGATGTGAAACAAAGAACGGAAGAAATATATGCAAAATATAGGAACTGGGGTGTATACGAACCAAGTGCAAAAAATCCGTCTTTCGTCGGTTAAAAGTCAGTTATGAAGTTAAAATGATCAAAAAGAAAACTACACCACTCGATTACCTGCTTATCCCTGTTTAATCTAATACCAAACATGACGTATTTTGAACAATCCCCAATGAAGGGTGATACCCCCATCACCAAAAGCCCCTCCCCCAAAAACTGTCCATCTATATTTTTGTACTCTAGATCCTAAATCCGAAGGAAAAAACCACGATGTTCTACGACCCTCCCACACAGAGTTAGCCGTCCTTGCAATATTGCGACACTTTTCACGTTTTCACTAACTCCCCAAGTATGTTAGAGAATCTCGAATGGAGGGTTATACCCTAGACACACGGGACATATCAATGATCATTGGTTCAATTACGTAATTAATTAATTACGAATACCAATGATCATTCCTGTTTTGGGGTGGCACACGGCAATGACGGTCTTTACGTAATTAGATTTGACAGACTAGATTTGACCCATTAAATGTGTCACTTGTGCATACTGGCGATTACTCCCATATCCTTAAATTTCACATATGTACATACATACCCGCGTATATGTGGCTTTTTCATCGTGCCTTTCTCAGATATTTTATATAAATGCGCCACAGCTCGCACAACTTATAAGTTTCAGCAGTTTTCCACAATCTTGCTTTTACCTTAGTCTCTTTTTCCATTTATAAGTATGAAATTTTTTTTAAAGAATTCAATAATTTGGGAAACATGCAAAATTTACTTTGAAAAATGTATCAGCCAATTTCACAAATGACATCTGACAGTGATGGCTGGAAAATCAGCTAATTTTTCCAATAATTTGCAGTTCCTCACCGCTGAAAGCGCGCTTATCGCTAAAAGAAATGACAAGCAATGCATAATTGCAAACGAATGAACTTGTGGGGGTGTAATTGGTGCAATGACGAAACGAATGACCATTGCGCTAATGATGCAGTGACACACGAGCTATGCAATGATCATTGATATGTCCCGTGTGTCTAGAGGGTATTAGGGAGTTTTAATCGGGAAAAACGAAAATTCTCATCTCCCACACTCTCCGAGTTACAGAATCCGGCCCCAGGAGGCAGACTTATTTCAGACAGTGAAATGAACGTAGGGATTGCGATAATTAGAAGTATACAGTACTAGCGATAACTAAAATAGAGTTGATTAAATAATTGTTTATGAATGTTATAAAAGTAAACAGTTATAGTTAAATAAAGGAAGAAATTGTGAATAATATTTGAAATATTGTGTTTGAATAACGAACAAAGGCCACGCTCGTAACAGTAATTTAGGTAAATAAAAAGAAAGTCGCATAAACAAAAACCAAACAATACAAAATTATATATAAAAGTTTATTTGTTCTGAGTTCTTGTTGGCGATTCATTCATTCATCTTCATCAACAATGATAACAAAAGAATTAACTAACCCTTGAGCAGACTGATTAAGGGGTTGTTCAAGTTCAAAACTTTTTATTTGTCCTGAGTTAATTTTTTTTTCCCCGAGTTTCCTGGGATAGAATTAACATTTTGGATTATATCAAGTTTCGACAAAAAAAAATCAAGTAATAGATAAGACTGTGTGAAATCTTAAAAGAACTTTACAGAAGCTCTTATCACAGTTCTTATCTTCTAAGATACAAATATATGTAATTTTAGTTTCTCAAATTCATATGAAATGAAATTGTGGAATAAACTTTACACCTTTCCAAATTATTTCTGTAAAACCAGATTTAATTTTTTTTTTTCTCAACTCTCGAGTCATATCTTTTAAATGCTGACATCCTTTACTTGTTATTATTGAGTAAAACGATGTCATTATATTTCGTATTTTGATACAATTTTCGTAAGTAAAAATATTAAGGTAAAAATTTCACTTAAATGAAGACAGCGCCATTTAATCTTTATCTATAAATTCGATTTTATCAAACAACAAAGTGACATGAATGAACGATTAAAATGAAATAGTAGACAGGAAGCACCTGTCGTTTTTTTTTCTCTTGATAATTTTTATTGAAGTTCCGTAATATAATATCATTTTTTTAGGATGGGAGTTCCCGTAATAATATAATTTTGCACAACAGTTTAGCTAATTAGGGCAGTCCCATATAGATATTACACAATATTATTAATTTTTGTGGATTGTTACTTTTCTTATTCATGTTCTTGAAATTCGTGAAACATTCCTAAGGTTAAAGTTGGATCTCCATTATGATAGTATAGCGGAAGTCAACGCTTTCAGGCTAAAAGTTGAGATTCGATATTGCAATATACTTCGGAAAAAATATACTATGGTGATGGCAAGATAGATACAGATACCTGTTCTATCTAACATTTGGTGGTGGTTTCAATATAAAAATGCCCACCAAGAGCGATTGAGATGGGAATGAAATAGTGGTATCATCCGATATTTCTATTTTCATGGATGGTTTTAATACTATTACGGGCAGAGGAGCAGGTTTATACTGTAGCATGAATCTATATACTATATAGACTGCCCGACAAATGTAGTGTCTTTCAGGCAGAGTTAACAGGGATTCATCAAGCAGTTCTGACTGCAGATTTCATACATACAGTGTAGTAAGTTCGATTTGAAGCGGCTGATGAACTAGTAAAAAAAAGGCTCTGAAATGAAGATCTCATCACAGAAGTGAGGTTTCCCCGGTCGGAACTTTGAAAAAATTGATTACCAGAAACCCCACGAAAAAATAAATCTCCGCAGGTTCAATGTCGTATAGCGAGTAATTATAGTCTGCATACAATAAGCAAAAAACAAACAAGCAGAATTGACAATAGGAATCTAGCAGGGGTCGTAGCGGACCATGGAGCCATAGAAAACCATATGTTTGTAGACTAGACATAATTCTGAAAAATTTTTGTAGAAGCTGTAAGGATCCAGAAGAAATTTAATCAGTTCAACACGTATTTTGTGAGTTCCATGCTCTTAGTAAATCTATGTGAAGTACGCAAAATAAGGATCTCAGGTATATCCTGATATTTCTAATTGAAGCCAAGTGGTTCTAGAATTTTTTAGCAATTTATATAATTCCATAAATCTGAAAGAGTGCATAAGTGAAGCGAACTGTTTATCTTCGATAGTAGACCCATCCTACGTAACCTACTTAAGGGTAAAGCTGAGATTGAAGATTTTTTTTAAAGATATCGATATTTCAATATGCTGATGCCAATCTGCATTAATTGGATAATGAGATTTCGAGAAAAGGAAACAACCACAATTAAAATTCCTAATTTATCATAATGACTTCGGTCATTCGTTTAGGAGCGTAGTATACCAATAAGTTTGTAACAATTTATTTGAGTAAAATGTTACAATTCTTAAAAATTGGATGGATTTTTTTAGTCCACTATTCAATGCATTTCTATAGGTTTGCTTAAAAAATTTCTTCCAAGGCCCAACATTCTTCATAACACTCAAAATAAGTCCAGTTACAATGTATATTTGGGGTAGAAAAGTTGCAGACATGGGGGAATCGGAAGACAAATTTTGTTCGACTGCTTCCTATCTTCTTATTAGGTTATCTTTGACATCGGTATAAAACAATTTGATCTCTGCAGGGAGTTTTAAGCAAAAACGACGTAGGATGCAGTTGACACAGGAACGCAAGCAGACTTTTCTAAGTGCCAATAATTCATCAGTTATATAAACCTAATAAGGCAGATTTAGTGGCCAAAAAAGGAGCTTCCATGCCCCTCATAGGACCGCAACCATTTTGCGGAATTTCGTACAACACCGTGAATTAAATGACCTCCGTCAAAGAAGATCCAGGATCTTTTAAGGCTGTCTAGGAATCAATTCAGAATCATCACAGGAGTCCTAACCGGGCACTGCAAGCTAAACAAACAAATGCATCGGATAGGCATATCACTGACTGATATATGTAGGTTGTATCTCGAAAAGGATGAAATATCGGAGCACGTTTTATGCAAATGCGAGGCCATTTTCCACAATGTAGATTCCACGCTTTTGGGTCATACTTCTTAAAGCCTGCCAACTTTGAGGAAACCTCATTAAAAAAAAATACTCATCTTCCTAGGAAGAGTGTGATTGTTGGATGAACTATGGAAATGTATATAGAGCTAGTTTATATGGCTCAGTATGCTGCCTATGCCGCACGAAAATTTGTAGGTGGGATGATGGTTGGAGACAGGAATGAACCATCATCCTAACTACAAATTTTCTACGGCAGAGGAAGCATACTGACCAATATAAAATGAGTCATCATTGACTCTCGAGAAGCGAGACGAGGGCGATGATTTTGTATTTGTAGTGATGAGGAGCACTTTGAACTTGGAAAATTTCTTATTTTGGACACAGAGAAGCCTCAACTGTTATACTATTTGGTGAGTTTAAAAAAAAAAATGCCCACATAAATTTCACAAGTTTCACAAGCAAGATTTTTATGATGATTTGCGAAATCTCAGGTCTAATGACATTAAGCCAATAAATAAGATCCAATTCGCAATTGATTAGATTCAAGTCTAATATCTCCGCAGAAGTATTAAAAATTTCATCAAAATAACTCAGGTGTGTACGTACATATGTACATACAGAGTCGTAGAGGTTATTACACGAATCAGTACGTGTGAAGTGCTGATACTATCAGCATTTGTGTTGACACTGTGCTTATGGCGCGCTGATGCATCAGCGCTGTTCAATCAACATAATGTCAACTAGGCTAAATAAATCGTATGCTTATCATCTTTGCAATGAAATAAAAAAATCATCGTTCACTTTCACTCATAATGAGAATAGGCGTTTTATTCATATTCCACTGTAATAACAATAGTAATTTACGTACAATTACTGGTGAGTAAAAGCATCAAAAATAAATCAATAAAAGTTCCTAAAACTATTTATATACCTACCACTGAAATCAATACTCCAGACACGCCTTAGTTTGGGAACATCTTTTTAGAAATTATAAGAATTTCCTTATTTGCAAACTTTTTGACTGAATTAAGTAAATCAATTATTATTAATTGGCGTAAGACATGGGATTGGCACTTAATTCACAAACAGTTTTTTTAGTCTCTTTTATGTCAAAAGTGATTTAATTTTATCGAGTTATGTACATACATATATGTATTCTGAAGTTCAAAGTTGGATAGTGTGAAAAAATGTTGAACCTTTTACTTCCATTATCGACCTCTATATATGCATGCAAAACTAAATTCGAACATAATTATGTATCACTCCTACAAAGTTTTTTGAATCATCATAAATCGACTTATGGTGCGATGAAATTGAAATATGATATTGACTCAACTCAGAGTACCTCTACGTCTTCAAAACTGCTGAGAATTCGAATGTACAATAATTTCAACATTTTCTTTTCTAAATCAAGGCAATAAATCTAAGATTAGCTATGGCTATCTGAGTCAGCTGCAGGCTTTGCAACAAATTAGTTATCAATTTTTTTTTTTTAAATTGATAACATTTGCGTAAAAGTCTTCAGGACTTTTACTATTGAACTTGGCTGGTTTCGCCTAGGGCCTAAATGGCTAAGCGCTGAAGTAAATACTTATTATTTCACCTCATATGATTCATACTCAGAATTTAAGTATATGGGATCAATTTGGATTTTTTTTTCTGGCGTCTACAACAGGCAGGAACTAGCCGTACTGATGAGTATTCGATCCTACTGATACGAAACGCCTTCTTTCTTGCTACCTAAGATTTTAAAACAAGAACTATGTACATATGTATTTACAGTAGGTGGCCATCGAATTAGAAAATTTCAATACTTTGGTTAATTTTACATTAAGAAAGAAGTATTTTAATATAAATATTTATATTTATTTAAATATTATAATATGTAAGAAAAAAATGCGTCTTTATAATTAATATTTTGTAGCTCCTCGCTTAACATTAGCTACTGCTTTTATACGGTTCGGTCAATCCATTTCTGAATCTTGGATTCAATATCCTTGTAATTTTTTCAGATATCTTCGATTCTCTTTTTCAATATTTCAACCGTTGGATTTGAAAAGCTATAAACCTTAGATTGTATATATTGCATAGCTGTTCTTTCTATTGAGTTTAAATCCGATGACTTCCCACATTGAGGAAGTAATGGAATTTCATGCTGCGCGAGGTACTTTTAATAGGTTTTGCGATGTAGGCAGGAAGCGCCATCTTGCATAAATGTATCAGATGGTTCCTGAGCGTTAAAAGATTCAAAATTAGGTGGGAAAACAATATCCAAAACTATTTTGTACTGATGTTTCCGCATTGTTTTGTTCCCGCAACAAAATAGAGAAAATCCTGACCCTTTCCTGATATATGTACAGCTCCAAATCATGACTGCTGTTGATTTTCTAGGTTCAGGTTTCAGTAGATTTGTAAAAAGGCTGGTTGCTCGGCTGTATTGAAAACTGTAAAACTTTTTCCAATAATGAACTGTAAAATTCTTATATTGTTTCACCCACTGGAATCGTGCGTTTTTCATTTTTGGTGTCAATTATGATTTCTTCACCGGACGCCTGCTACTTAAATTTGCTTTGTACAAGCGGCGATATAGAGTCCTAGCCGATATCTCTACTCCTTGCCCAGATTTTTTTAGGACTTTATGTGATGCTCTGCAATTTAATAAAGCTGTTGAAATAATTTGTCCGCCGCTCCTTGAGGTAGTTTTTCTTTTAACTTAACAGTTTGATCGATGGCTTATGGCTGGAAATATATTTTCCTTATCATTTGTTGATATCTTACACCCTGTGGCACATTAGTTATATGGGCTATTTCTTGTTGATTTAATTTGCCGCTGGTAAGTAAAGATGAAATCACTTCCTTTTTTTTTTATTGCTTATGTCTTTTTTGCGGCCCATTATACAAAAAACTGGGTTTAAACGAAAAACCTGTACAAAAGCTTGTTTTTCACTTAAAACTTTTTTTTTTAATTAAATATTTTAAGATAACCCACTAAATAGAAAGTCAACACGTTCAATTTATTTAAAGAGTTCAACAGCTGAATACAAAGTCAAACTTAACTTAATAAGAAGTTAAGAAGCTGTAGAGCAAAATTGGAAATTTTTCTTGTGTTTTAGCATGAAACAAGTATTTCATATACTTTCGTCTTCTGCATATGAATAGGGGGAAAAGAGCTTGGCTATGCACTATTGTAGTGCAACTGAGACAACGAGTTAAAAAAAATCCAGAGAACATAGGATTACCCGAAGATCCTATCAAACTATTTATAATAATGTACATCAGGTCACACTACCTCCCATTTTTAAGAAAAAAATAAATTTCGCATTGGCCAAGATGCTGAAAGGAGATGTAAAGTTCCTCTCAAACAGGGATGTAAAATAGCTAGCTCAGCCGAGCTTTTCAAGCTCATTTTAGCTCACATGGAAGAGCTAGCTCAAATTTATGAGCTAGTTCAAACTGAGCTAGTTCATTCGATTGATACAACAGAGCTAGCTCACTTTTTAACTAGCTCACCAATTTGATTGAGCTAGTTCACTTTTGAGCTAGCTCATCTTTTCGCCTCTTGAACTAGTTACTAAGAAAATTTGCTATACTGGTACGCGCAGCTCTCTCCATTCATCGTCTAACTTTTGTAGATTTGGAGTGAGGAACTGAAATTAAAAAAAAATAATTTAGATCAACAAAACATTTGTTTCATGTCGATTTTTCTTAGTTTTAAACTCTTTGTTTCTACATTTCGGCTTTAGCTACGGCATAATCAATATAATCAACTGTCTGTCATGTCATAATATAATAATAATATCATAATAATTCTACCTATCTTCAATTGTCGCCACAGGCGGCGACCACACCATAAACTTAATAAGAGTTGTAGGTATATTAAGGTTGTTCGAAAATACTTTAATTGGATGACAATTTTAATAAAACGTGTAATTGATAACATAAGAAAAAAAAGGTAGAGGAAACTAAGTCTGAAAAACTGAGCAGTTGGTAATAGCGGAGGAGACATCTAAAAAAGTACATTCTCAAATTAATTTCAAGGAACTATTTTCTGAACTTCAGATGTATGATTTCTCCCATAATTTTGTACAGGGAGACGAAATTATTCCCTTCTCCCTTTTTAAATTTTTTCAGGCCGAAAATTCCCACAATATGGGAGAATTCCCACGATATACCAACACTGGTGCTTGTATTATTTATTCTCTTTTATTCTGTTCTGTTTGTTTCGTTCATCTTTATGTTTGTTTAGTTTAGAATACAAACATTTAACTCACTTTTGAGCTACCTCAACAATCTGAGCTTTTTGGATAATTTGACTTAGCTCAGCGAGCATTTCAGTTTGAGCTAGCTCACTTTTGAACTAGCTCGCTTTTGAAATAGCTCAATTTTGAGCTAGCTCACCTGTTCGAACTAGCTCACTTTTGAGCTAACTCACCCGTTCGAGCTAGGCTCACCCGTTCGAGCTAGCTCACTTTTGAGCTAGGCTCACCCGTTCAAGCTAGCTCACTTTTGAGCTAGGCTCACCAGTTCGAGCTAGCTCAGCAATTTTGAGCTAGTTCAACAAGGAAAATGATCTGAGCTTTAGCTCAAGCTCGGAGCTTTTACATCCCTTCTCTCAAACAAAATTCTCATTTTTCCCGAAAATATCACAGAATCCAGCATGAGTTCTCCCACTTAATTTCTTCATAGCAAAACGTGCTGTTAAAATGTCATAGGATTACAGCAACAACATGTTTCCTTTTACAGCAACAACATGTGACCAAAACATTGTCAATATTTTATAAAAACTGGTTTTACAAAAGCCCGGGAACATTTTATGAGAGTAAAACGTGAAAACTCCGCCCCTTCTCATTTATTTACGAAAATGAAACATTTGCCATTCTGTTTCGTTGCATGCAATTTGCGCTTTCACATTTTTTTAGCTTTATTTATTAAAGGTTTTAAAGAGAGTTTGATTTTTTTTTCATCCTTTTCTTGCCGTGTGCATTTTAAATGTAAAACACTCTGAATCTCGCCTGCTTCTTAACTTTATTAAGTTAACTTTGACCAAGTGTTCAAATTAGTCGAAAATATTGCTGTAAGCAACAGACATAAAGGAAGGATATTTTAACCAATCTTCCTACCTTCGAAAAAAAGACAGACCCATAATGTAGTCAGGTACGTACATGAACATCTACAAAAAGTTTATTAAATCGGAAGACCCTGAAACTACACTTATTCGTGGCTCTACTATAGGCACATTAACTGGAATTCCTATAAAAGGCAACTAGACTAGCAAAAAGCCTTTAAATAAAACTTGCCAAAATTTGTTAATCCCAATTTTCATTGCAACAGTAGAATTTTCCAATTTTAAAATGGGTCGAACCACAACGAATAAAGTTTGAACATCCGGGTTTACTTATGTATCTGTAGTATAAACAAATATGACATCATCACACACACACACACATATATTACAAAAAACATAGTTTTGCAGTTTTCAAATAAAAAGAAAAATATTTCCGTCAAATAGAAAAATTATTTTCACATCAAAAATTTGGGCTAAACCAGAAGGCCGTAAAAATTATAAATATGGTCATTGGTTACAATCATGGATGAAGTGTTTTCAGCTTAGCATAGTTTTACTCTTGCGTTGTCATTGGACTATAATCAGCTCAAGGTTTTTTTTTTGTTACACAGTTCGGTAATTATTTACACCTTTTCAAAAGAAATTGTAAATTCTGAATAATTTTGCATCGCATAGGTATACGAGCAGTGGAGCAATTACCGCCCTATGAGTGGGATTACGTTTTCACAGTAAAATTCCTTTTTTTTGTTTTTGCATTTGAACAAAATCTTGTACATACATATGTAGGTGTGTACATATGTAATCGGCTTATAGCAATTCACATTTAAATTCCTCTGCTTATTTGGCGCTTTATTTTGAGAAAACTCCAAAGAAATAATGAAACTTTGCGAAAACCGAGGTGAAATTTTCAGGTAGTTTGTAAAACTTTTGAGATAATACCAAAATAATTGGATTTTATGATAACAAAGTAAGCAAATCGCATGTAAACATGATTCCTAAGAGGTTTCTTTAATGTATCTAATCCAGGAAAGAGGTTAGAAGATAAATCATAGGAAGAAAGCACACTTAATTGATTCTTATTTTAGTATGATTGCTGCTGCTAGTTTTGATTGACCTATAAGCCTCTTGAAATTTCTATCTAATACTCTCACCGAACTCATGTTACTGCAAGTTTTTAATTATTTACAACTTAACAATCTTCTTTATTCGCTATAATAGCGCACTCGGATTTTCGATCAAATTAAGTACTACAGCTGTTGTACTTAAAAAAATTTGGACGTATAATCAGAAAGGCTTTGAATTTTGGAAAAATGGCTCGTTTTACCTAGCCAGCTAGACTGATACTAGACATAGTTCTAATGGGGCGGAATTCAAACTGTTTTTTGAAATATACAATATATAATACGTGTTTGGTTGACTTCATCGAGGAAACTTGGATGACTGTCACCTTTCGACAAGCTAATGGAACTTTGTGCTCATAAGACGACAAATTATTTTCAAACTTTCATTTATGTTAAAAGTGGAGTTCCGCAGGGTTCAATTCTTCAACCACTACTTTTCTATTTGAAAAATGATTATATCCTTATGCTAATTATGTACATACAGTTATTAGTAGCTTTCAAGAATTTTATATCTATGGCAATGGATTTTCATCGAATTACCGTAGAAACTAGACTGCTAGATTAGATAAATGGAGATACTTTCCATAAAGAAACGCCAGATACATGGCTAGTAGTTAGTATGGCATGGATATTATTGCATGGTGCTTCTTGGTGTTATTGTTATTGTTGAGCTTTCTAGCATTTTCTTGTTTTTTTCAGTGTGTTCCCATTAGGTTTTGATTGATCTTTAGTGCTTCTTAATAGCACAATAAACTCATGGTTTGAATATATATTTTGCATCTTTGAATTATTTGGCACCACGTATTAATAACATTTTACAGAAACTCAAGACAAACTATAGTCTATCCGGTTGGAGGATCCACCGAATAACAAAGCAATGATCCATCGATAGTTTTTTTATGATTTTTATAAAACCTTTGTTCCTAGTAAAACCGACCCAGGACCGTCTCACTTACATTGTTATTGAGATCAACGTTAAAGAAGAATACAAAGTAACAGGTTAAAACTGTAAAATTAGTTTTATTATGTGCATATTTTGTGCAAAAAACAAAAAAAAAAGCTGCACAATTTCTACTTTATATTTTTCTTCATAGGGTAAATGCACCAATTCGCGACCACTTCATTTTATAACATTCCATAAAATGACGTATTTTCCTTAAAATGCAGATATTTCTATATCCTCATATTCGTGAATGTGTCTGCTACCCCTAAAGTGAGCAACTGGATCCTCATGTTCGTGAATGTGTCTGCTACCCCTAAAGTGAGCAACTGGATCGTTGAGTTAAATCTGAGTCGTCAGAGCTCAGTTCACTAGGAGGAGTCGGCATGTAAATAATGCGAAAATGCATGCTTGGACCACAAAGTATTTAAGGAGTGTGAGTCATTAGCCAAATGTGGGTTTTCAATAACCTTTTAAGCACACACGCACTCGCACACGAAGGGTTCCGTACCATCGTACAAGATTTACCACTATGTATATGGGGGTCCCTTTAATTTTTAATTTAATTTTTATTATTTGCTGTTATAGCGACAATAGGAATACACAGTCTGTAAAAATTTCAACTGTTTACCTATTACAGTTCATGAGATACAGCCCGCTGACAGACAGACAGCGGAAGCTTAGCAATAGGATCCGTTTGGGTACGGAACCCTAAAAACTAGCACATCAAATTCCCGAAGGCCTAACCGAAGCCAGAGATACGTTTTCTGAAGAGATTATTCGAAAATGGTTAGATGAGCTGCAAAATTATATAAAGGAGATGAATTCAGGAGACATATTTGAAGAAACAGTTGTTTTTTCCTACGTACGACCACCTAGGAATGTAGTCAATAACCATCAGAAGACTCAGGCTGCATGATAATATGTATATCGCGAATGGTGTTAATGGTTACAGGGTTAATTACTGAACCAATGCAAAAATTAGTGAACTTCTTTGTTGACGGCCACAAGTCCCATTTAACTATGCAGCTATGCGAGTTTTTTGGGCAAACGGGATAATTTTATACGCACTTTCTCCCCTACAACCAGCATATATTAATAATGTTTTTAACTAATGCTCCATCAAAAGAAACGGGAGTGGTTTAGTGATGATTTTGTTATAAAGAGATGAGATACCTTTGGATCTTAGGCGCTTGGAATTCGACACAATCACTTTGCCACAAGCGAGGATATTGTCTAGATCGGTATTCATTACTCTAATCATTCAATATCGTTTAACACATTTGACATTCCCTCGAAGTTCGCAAGAGTGTCCAAGGAGTAAGCGAAATCAAGGTAGTGTCATCCGCAAAACTATGGATGAGATTGAAAGTAAGGGAAAGCAGATCATTAATGAAAATTAAGAGGAAAGACGGAGAGATAATAGAGCCTTGAGGCACACCGGTATTTATATGGTGAGCTTCAGATATAACATCATCAAGGCAACCAGATCAAAAACTTTCAATCCATAAAAAATGTGGAGAGGAGAGACCAAGAGCTTCAAGATTGGCTAAAAAGTATGTTGAACTAAATATAGCTTTAAGGCAAAAATTTGCTTTATTATTCTAATTTAAAAACTGTTGAATTACATTATTTTATATAATTCCGTCTTGATTTGTTCCTTTTAAACTGGACGCCAATTGACACCTTGGGGGACGCAAACTGGTGATTTCCGCATACACTGATATATTCAATTATTATGCAGACTAGATAAATATTTTGAGTCTTTAATTTAAATTAAAAGATAAATATTCAGCATACTATTGTACTACAAAAGTTTAAACATCGACATTAAGTAAATTCTACTAAAAACCCTTCTTGTAAGGATGACATTTCCTTAAATGGACGCGAATTGGTGCGTTTACCCTATAAAGTTCACAAACATTTATCAAATTTTATACGACGATTTATATTATTTCACTCTTTTCATATTTTCACCACTTATAAAAGTCCACACAATTTGAATTGGTACTTGTGAAACTGCAGTCATAACTAAATGTGGGTGTGCAGGCAGGCAATAATTCCGGTTCTATCTAGTTGACTGCAACTTAATTAAAAAAAATAAATAAAATTCTTAAATTAAACTGAATCAGGACAGTCATCTCAAGAAACTAAATTCTTGGTCACATCCTTTGAAAATAGAAAGTGACTACAGTTCGAGAGTTAAGTCGACCGCTTTTAAAGTGAATGTCCTATTGTCAGCTTATGTATAGCATCTTAAATTGTTTAATGTATTGTGCAAAATTTCTTAGTTAGCAGTAGGCCTGTATGATATGATGTCGAGAATCAGCTATGACTGGTTCTTTTATCTTTTTATTTTTCATAGATATATGTACTCAAAAATAAATGTTGTGATAAATATTAATTTTTTATTTGTGGGGTCTTACAGCAATAGTGATATCACAGAGTGAAGCAAAAACTGTCACAGGGTTCAATGAAGAGATACCATTGTCCGAAAACCTAAGATGGAGCTGCATATGAAACTGGCGCAACATTAATTAAACAAAAACAAACACTGTCCAATATTGTATAAATCAAGCTAAGATTAGAAACAAAAAATTAAAAAAAGAGCTCGTATCAATTTCAGTCAGTTTAACATTTTGCCCGAAAATTAAAGCATGGACAAGTAGCAGCCAGGCTTTAGAGAAAAATGTTATGTTACCATTTTTCATTTCTTGTTTCTCAAGTCACCTTTACGGTAAGAGATTTTTTGTTTCCAGTCTCCGGTTTACAGAGACTAAAATCTCCGAAATGTTTACACGGCAAGAGACTTTTGTCTCTGGAAACCAAAAAATTAGGTCTCGGGAGACCATAATAAAAAAAGTCTCTAGAGGCAAGTCTCCAAAGTAAATATCAAAATTTGAAGTTTGATTTCTAGAGATCTCCAGAAATTTTTGTTAATTGTCAAACAAGAGATTGTCAGAAAGAATTATCTCAAAAGTTATATTTTTATGTTATGCGAAAAGTTAAAAAACAATTGTATACGGGATAAAGGTTTAGTGAAAAAGCAGAACTCTATTTACGAAACATATTTTCTCCTTTAAATCCATTATATTAATTTTTTCTAACAATTTTTCAAACTCACTCCACTTTATTCCTTTTCCTTTCCAAATAGACCTACACTAACTGATCATAACACACAAAAAGTCTCCGGAGTACACAAATGAACAAACTTCGGAGACCGAAGTGTATGCAACACGGGTCTCTGGGTTTCCAGAGACAAAAACATTGGTCTCTGGAAGCCAAAGTCTTTCTCAGTGTAGCTTCACCTGTGGCCGGATTCACTAACACGGAGAGTTGTGGAGGTGAGAGTTCTTTTGACACTTAACTCTCCACTCGGAGAATTTGTATTGAGAATTACCAAACTCTCTATTCCACTCGACAAAACACTCGCCTATGTTAGTTCTCAACTGACAGTATTGTCTGTTTTTGTTGGGTTTTGTGAAGGTACATAGGTACCTCGGATTTTCAAATTGAATTATGGACTCACTGCATATCCTGTGTATGTATACAAAAACAAATTATGGAAATCCTTGCAATACTTATAGAGAAATATGGATTTTGGTGTCTCAAGGTACCCGCTAAAATTTTAAATCACGCGAAAATGGTCAATTTGGTCGTCTTCCAGTACAGAATAGATTCTATAAAAATTATAAATATGCACGTTAAAGCTTTTATCTAGGATTAAATCGCATCTACATTTTGGCCCCTAATTAAATATATAATTAGTTTTTGAGTCCGGTAAATGGTTTTGGAGATAATTGCAAAAGAAGTTAATCAGTCCTTTTTATGATGAAAAAATGGCCGTTTTTTGGTACAAAAATGGACATATTTTCAACTCATCATTATGAAGAACTGGTAAGTCGTGGAAATTCACTTTCCATGGGAAAATGTTACCACAGAGTATACTAATGGATGTGAAACATAGAACGGAAGAAGTATATTCAAAATATAGGAATTGTGGTGTGTATGACCCAAGTGCAAAAACTCCGTCTTTCGGCGGTAAAAAGTCAGTTATGAAGTCAAAATGATAAAAAAAGGAGCTACTTCATTCGATTACCCGCTTCTCCCTCTTTGATTTCATACCAAACATGACGTTTTTTGGACCCCACCAAGGGGGCACCCCCCTCCTCCGAAATTGTTCAACTATATTTTTGTACTCTAGACCCTTAATCCGTTGGAAAAAAAACCCCAATGCTCTACGACCCTCCCACACAGAGTTAGCCGTCTTTCAATATTTCGATAATTCTTATACTCCCCAAGTATGTTAGAATCTCGAATCGAGAGTTTTAATCGGGGGAAAAGAAAATTGTCATCTCCCAAACTCTCCGAGTTACAGAATCCTGCCCCTGGTGTGTGACTAAAGTCTTCTCAATTTACTTGGAATTAGCTCATTAACTTAATTAGAAGAAAAAAATCATTAACATTAGCTTAATCATGGTGCGAACAATCACAGAATTTCGTTAAATCTTCAACTTCTCCAACAAAATAATTATTTCAAGAAATCAATTGACTTTTGTAATATAAGTACACACCACACGCAGAGGTACATATATATATACATATTAGCAACATGTCCTACATGTGAAAAATCATCGACAAAAAAATAATTTAATAGTATAGGGCCTAAAACAGAGCCCTATGGAGCATATTGACAAATGGTATGGGTATTTATTTTCTCAAGTCTAACATTCTGTGTTCCAAACAAAAAATTGCAGTAAAGTTAGCTCTTAATATGGAAATAAATGGAAACGACATCTTTTGAGACAGCCCGGCAAGCTTGATCTAAATTACTGGGAGATTACAAGGCGTTTTTGTGTAAGCTGTTTATCTATAGCACGGTGTGTCTATAGTCACATGGAAGTAATGGGGAATGAGAAGGCGGACTCATTAGCCAGATCCCTTTGGTGATTTTCCCTTTTTTGGTGTTGCCACCTCAATAATCAGTTTTCGGATCAAAGCCGATATTTGTATGAAACATGAGCAGCAATAGATGAACCTGAGCACTTGCAGGTAAACGAAACCGTTTTTTGATGGGACAAAAAAATCTGAAAAAAGCCGCCCTTTTCCGGGCGCAGGATAGATATTCTTTGGTCTGCCCTCCTATCTGCAGTTAAGCTAAACCTGAACCTGATGCGCTTAATTAAGAGGACTGGAAGGTTACGATGAAAGGTATCTTTTTTTTTTAGCAGGTTCCTGCGTGTTTGGGATCATCTATCTTCCTACTTTAAAGGGTGTGATTTTGACGTATGTGATTTTATGATTTAGTGATATGCTGCCGTAGTTATGCTGTGAAAAAGTCATAAGCAAACTAATCAAAATAAACATAGCACATCACAATGTCTGTTGATGATAATTACTACATCAAAAAATCACGATATCATTACATCACTTGTGATTATGAATTTATGAATTACAATTCAAAATTTCATGAAAGAATCAATTTAAAGAAGGTGTGTATGCTGGCAACATAACTTAATTGCATATCATAATCAAGAAACAAGTTAACCTTTTCTTCACTTATCCCCTTAAGTTCAAGGCAGCAACCAAAGGAAGGATCTGTTTATTGTTTTTGTTGATTTTCCAACTGAATTGAAACCAAGGAAATGTTTAAATGTCTTCTTTGACGTGTATATATCTGTTTAAAACATCAGAAGTCAACATACTTTGCAACATTGACATTATTTGTCAAGGTCAAGCTCATACCTATCCTTATACGAGTTACGTAATCTTTAATTTTATTCCAACAATCAATCCAAAGAATTACTCTACTCACACACGTACACATACAACACAAAATTACAATACGACACCCAGGAAAGGTCTCTAAAAGGAATAAATTTCCGTGTTATATAACAGTTAAGGGAATTATAAGTAGGTACGCATATGCATGTGTATATATACTTTCGTACAGTAATTTTATGTAAGATATTGAGTTACTGCTAAACAAAAGTCTTTTAAGGATATAGGTATGAGAGCTGATTAAGTCGCAGAAATGGAATTATTTGCATACTCCCTATACATTGCCTCGCATAAATTTTTCGATTTATTACTGAAATTACTACCTGACGGTACCTAATTAGGCATAACTAAAGGAAAAATTAAATTTCATTGAAGGGGTCGTCGTTTCTTATTATTTCTATAATTAGAACAACGCACACACATACATACATACATATAATTAATGGAATATTGAAAACGTGTTTATAATCAAATATCCAGTGAGAATCACTCTTTTTAACTCTAAGAGTCCCAAGAGTACCCAATTTATAAGCATAGCATAAACCAACCGGCGTCCGTCCGTTCGTCCGTCTGAGGGGGAAAATCATTAATCATGATAAATATTTCTCCTGTTACTCACCTACCATCGAGTAAAACTTTCACGGAATTTTGTTTCTTTTTTCTTTTCTAAGTAAAGGTGGTAAGCACAATCAAAGAAGTGTAGACGCGCGATGTAAAGCACTTCATTTTGACAATGGATAATTATTGACTGAATTTTTGCGCTTAGGTATTAAACACGTTTTTATTGAAATTACGTAAATAATATTCTCTTCTTCGTGATCATTTACAACAAGGTCAAATTCGGTGGACTATAACCAAATGGTTACTATCACCCTTACGAGGTAACAGCTAAATCTCTCTAAAATACCGAAATAAGCTTTTCAAAACAGGTTCAATATTATAAATTTGTTTGAAAATCACATCTGTCTAGGGTGACGACGGAAGGAATTGTGCAGTCGGTTTGTTAACAGATTGTAGGTTTTGAAGCCAAAATTAATCTATTGGCTATACACCACGGTTATATTATAAGACACATGGTCTCCTATGTGACCCCCTTCCATTATGGTCAAAAACCAATAAAAGAAAAGATGTATTACTACTGGGGGCATAAGCATCACACCGTGCACTAAATCTTCCTTCTCTGGATCTCCAGGGGGAAATAAAACCAGTCTTTCAGTGCAATTAGACAACAGAGATAAAAAACAATTTAAACTCGGAGACCTAGTTAAAGTATCTTAATATGTAATTCAAATAGACTACTAAACATCTGGTAGCATACCTAAACTAGATATTTTTTTTGTATATATTATTAAGCAAAGCTCAGGCGCAAGGGACAGCATTACAGGAAGGAGATAAGGAAAGGAATTAAGGAACGTGAGGAGTGGCGAAGGTGCCGATCGATGTATGTCACTCTTAAACTTTCGCAGATTGTATGCCGGAGGAAAGAAGACAGAAGATGATAGACTATTCCACATTCGCAAATTTCGGGATAAAAAAAAGCATCACGGAATTTTACTGTACGAAGCAATTTGAAGGGTAAAGGGATGTGCGCTGTTTGCAGTGCGAATATTGCGTACAGGAATCGTTCTACAAGGAATCAGACTAAATAATTCATTAGAACATTGACCACGCATCTAATATTGCGGCGATGTTCGAATGAGTCGATATGACACGATATTGCCACATCGCCAATGAACTTGAAGTTTTTCTTTTGAACAATATCCAATTAAGCTAAGGCTGTGCGATCAGCCCCGGACCAGATGGGGATGGGAATTGTATTCCATTCTTGCTATAATGTAGGACTTGTGGAGGAGCGCTAGATTTGCTGGAATGAAATATTTCTTAGACCTTTTCAGAAATCCAAGACATTTCAATGCTTCTTGGCAACAGAGAAGATGTGATCTGCCCAGCTTAACTTACCGGAAATATTAATTCCAAGAATGGGTAAAGACGGTGTATCGTAAATCAGTGCTCCATAAAACAAATTATGATCTTGTTTTAAAGAAATGAGATAGCTTTGCGTCTTAGATTGTTTGTTATTCAATGATCGACTCATGCAATCTCATTTGACAGATGTAACATGTGTCAAAAGAGGAAGCGAAATCAAAGGTTTTGTCATCCGCAAAACTATGGATGGAATTGACAGTAAGGGAAAACAGATCATTAATGAAAATTAATAAAAGAGATGGTGAGATAACAGAGCCTTGGGGAACACTGGTATTTATAGGATGAGGTTCAGATGTAACGCCATCTAATACAACCCGTATTTGGCGACGCACAGTGGTCCCAAGCCCCGAAAAGCTGGCCAAAAGTCGAAAAAAAAAATTTCTTTTCTAGGGACTTTCAATGGTTGGAATAGTTGTAGTGGTACCCCTAGTATGTATTATGACCGTTAAAAAAGGGGGAGCGTCCCTACCTGGCTTGGAAACGCATTCCGCTCGTGAGCGTTAGAGCAGCTGCATCGTTTACTCGTCGCGCGTTGAAAATAAGACAAAGTTGAAACACGTGTAGAATCGCGAAAAGTGACCGGACTTTGATTCTCCAAAATGTATTCTTCTCCGGAAAGGAAGTACAATTTGAATGTGTTGCTCGAAATTATTGTTAATAATGTATGAAATAGTAAGTCATTAATAAAAGTAGTGGTATTTTTCTTGGTTATGTTCTGAAAAGTCGTGTTAGAAAAAGCAATAAGTCAAAACCCTCATCGAATCTTGCTCTGAAATTAAATGGAAACTGTTGCTTAGACATTTCTACAAAACATATTCAAAAATTAGATGCATCTGGCTGCGACTTCGGTTTTGGGGATAATTTTTATGTGATGATGTGTGCACTAGGGTGATCCTTGTTTAGGATATGTTGTTTTTTCAAGTATGCGTTGTTACCTTTGTGGTGCTACGTCCAAAGAATTTAATAATATTGACAAGATGTTGCAAAGACCGATTAATAAAAATCACTTAGTATTCGGAATATCGTCGCTGCATGCTTGGATACGGTTTTTTTAATGTTGCTTACATTTAGCTTACAAATTAGAAATAAAAAAGTGGCAAGGGCGCAAGGAGGATAAAGAAAATCTTGATAGAAGAAAAAAAAATATAGAACAAGTTTTTCGTGAAAGTTCAGGGCTTCTTGTTGATCAACCAGGCTATAGAAGTTCTAATGACGGAAATACAGCTAGGAGTTTTTTTTCGAAAATTCTGAAATTTCCGCTTCGATAACGGGAATTGATTAAGAATTGATAAAGCGATACCATGTTGTATTGGACTTAATTTCTTGTGGTTTCGAAATAAATATACCCAAATTTCGCAAATACACTGAAGATACTGCACGAAAATTTGTTGAACTGTATTCGTGGTACTTCATGCCAAAAACAGTACACAAAATTCTTATTCACGGTCACGGAATCGTGGAATCTTCGTTACTTCCTATCGGACAAATGTCTGAAGAAGCTCAGGAATCACGTAACAAGTATATTAAAACATTCCGAGAAGATTTTTCACGAAAATGTGACCGCATCAAGAACATGGAAGACATTTTTTGCAGACTTTTAGTAACGTCAGATCCAATAATATCCAGTTTGCGAAAACTTTCCCCGAAGAAACTAAGATCGTTATCTCCATACGCGGTTGAACTATTGATTCCACCTTCAGCTCCAGAATCAAGGCAGATTTTTTCAAATAACACAAGCGATACATCGGACGATGATGACAGTTCGCAAGACAGCGATTAATTGTAAGAAGTGCTCAAATTATATCGATTAAAAATAAAATAATGAAAGAAATATATTATAAATATTCATTGTCATTGTAATAATTGTTCCAATCTTAGAATATAGAGACAACAGGAAGTGTTGATACCTGTAAAATTCGTATGCATGAGCGTGCGTTTTTCAGAGTATCATGAAGTAGCTCAGCATTATATTCAAGAAATATACAACTCTATGTTTAGCTGTCAAACGAAGTTTGTTTAATTTGCAAAAAATTTGCAATAATTTAAATGTAATTGAAAAGTTGTGAAAAGTGTTTTAAAAATAGTGCTAAACAAAGCAAATAGTGTAAGTAATTATAGTGATAAATTTCTAAGTGATGTTCATGTAATTTCAGAATGAAGTGTTCGGTAAAAATTAAATTAAATTAAAAATTTATAACAAAAGCGATGAAATATCGAAAAAATCCTTCCTCCACCGAGATTTGTTTACGTTTGTGACAGCTGCGAAATCCCTTAGTATGATGGCGTAGTGACAGTGAATAAGAACATTTTCCATGGGAGCAAACGTAATATTTTCAACCATATATCTTGTTGCCCCGCTCTCTATATTGATTCTACTGCACGACTGTACTGAGCGTTCACTACAGGGGCAACAGATACTAACACAACCAGAATTTGACTACATAAAATTTGACTTATAACACTTCCTGTACTCTTTATATTCTAAGATTCCAATCCTCTTCTTCTCAAACTTCAAATGTCAACTGTCATTAAATTTTCTATTTTATTTATTTTATTCACAATCATAATTTCTAAAATTCCCGAGTACAGACCTTCACCCGAAATTTTCCGCCATATTGGATCTACCATTTTGCCATTTTGTTTTTCTACATTTTGACTACGAATTCGTAATCAGCGACCCGGATAACCCCCGAGTACAAACTTTCACCCGAATTGAATACGTTTTTGACTTTTGGCCAGCTTTTCGGGGTTTGGGACCACTGTGCGACGGGATAAAAAACTTTCAATCCACAATAGAAGAGAATGGGAGAGACCAAGTGCAAGGTTGGCTGAAAGGGCTGGATGCCAGGCTCGGTCAAAGGCCTTTGAAATATCTATAGGATAACCATTTTGGATCTGATAAAACTATTCAACGTGATACTAAAATATCGTTGACAATAAATTCAGCCCTTTTATTAAAGTCCAATAGTGGTGTGTACGAATATGTACCGAAAGCAAATTGTTGTCTGGGAGTATATGGCTCCAAATGCCCCATATCAAAATACATACTATCGGGCAACTTGCAGATTTTAACGCCTTGACGAATCCCTTGAGTCAATGATAGTCTGAGTTAGTCAGTAAACTCGGTTTCACAGTGTCTGTTTAAGCTTTCGCTAAATTGAATCTTAGCAGTAGCTCAAGTGAAAACTGTTTCACAGTTTCTTTTTATGTGAAAGCTAAAATCGACACTGTGAAACTCGCTATTAACAATGCCAGTGTTCTCCATATATGTGAAATGTTGATCAAATGTTATCAAAATGATGGAAGTACCTGGCTATTGGATGACTGTATAGACTTCTGACAACTAACGCACTTCAAACCAGGCTTTCAAGAGATGAGACAATAGATGAAAATATTAATAAAATCCCTCGACAGTAGCTCTCATGTAATCCCATAGACATAATGATTACGTACAAGCGAAAGACCAGCCATTTTTTATACGAAGATCGATCAATTCAGAGTAACTAGTTTATTTGTATAAGGTTCAGTAATAGTATATTCTACCTTCTCCTCCAACAGCTAATCAAGATCGAAATAGAAGCATTCTGATGCGTACACTACGAAACTGTAGTGAACTAGACGTACTGGATGTTTTTAATCAAATTAAATCAAATGGAATCGGATACGATAGCATGTTCGAAAATCTATTTCTGGAAAACTGTTGAGTAGATACAACATTAGCTCAGCTAAATGTCAAGAATGTACCCGGCATTCATACGCATGTAACTTGCGGTTTACACTTTAACTCAGTAAAACGAAAGACAAAATATTGATTTAAATATCTAATACTGTTCCAGGCTGCTCGTAACTTAGGTTGGGTTAGGTTAGAGTGGCGGTCATCATAAAAGCATGTACGACCAGCCACATTTAGACCACCTATGGTCCATTGTGATGACACTTTATTAGGGTCTCAACATATATATATATATATATGGGAAAAGATACCTAAGATCTAGGGTGCACTGAAACCAGCCACAAGAGTTAATGATCCCCTAACCAGGGCCCCCAAAACTTTATCTGCAATTTTTTCCAGTTCTCAGAAGTAGCTACCAAGCGTATTTCTCCTACGCATAGCAAGTTTAGGGTATTCGCACAGCGGGTGCAGAGCGCTCATCCTCTTCCTCGTAGATAAAGCTCTGCAAAAGTCATTGTATGGAGCTTGCATGAACTTTAAATGTTTGCCAAAGGGGCAGGTTCCTGCGATAACTGGAGTAAGATCACGCACATCATTCCAGTTCCTCCTCAGCAGAGATCCAGTCTTAACAGGACAAACCTCGGCCCGGAGCTGTCTTGAAATGAAGTCAGTTCTTCCCTTCTACGATTTGCCAGCTTACAGGTTTGTACATCTAGAGTCCTCTTCACTTCTTCTAGGGCCACCCTATGGATTGCTCCGCTAAACATAATACTCATAGCGGAACCCTTTCTGGCCAGAGCTGCCTCGTTTCCGGGTATGTAACTGTGACTCGGCACACACAGCAAAGAACAACTCTATGTGTAGCACCCAGTTTCCCTAACTCAGAGCGACACCGTTTGACTAAGCGCGATCTAATAGAGTTCAGAGCTTTGATTTCAGCTTGGCTGTCAATACATATCCTGATGACTCGATCGCCAGGTAAGCAACAGCCTCGCTGCTTTGCAAATGGCCAGAGCCTCCACTTGGATAACACTACAGTAGTCCGGTAGGCGGTACGACACCCGTATTTGAGGGCGGGTTAAGTACACCTCGGCTCCTACTCCCACATCCATTCACGAACCGTCCTTAAGGACACATATATGAGTCATTTACCACGCGATTAGCATCCCACTCCTCTCTGCTAGGAATGCTAGCTGAGAACGCTTTCTCAAAGTCTAGTTTCGGAACAATGTATTCCGTAGCTCCCCATATACAATCTCAAATACAGTTCTTCAGTATTATGTTGTTACCAAGGTCTGCTGAAATCCAGCAGTTTGACTCTTTAAGTCTTAGTGCACTTTTTGCAGCTTTACATTTCCAATGGATTTCGAGGGGCAAGAGCCGGTGCATAATCCCCATTGCTGCCTTTGGTTTTGTTCGAAGAGCACCTGTAATACCTAAACAGACAGCTTTCTGTGTTTTAGTAAGTGTGCGATAAATAGGATAGGTCTTACGATAGCGGTGTACATCCAGTACATGATGCGAGGATGTATTCCTTACCCTTTTCTTGCAGGCATACAGTGCAATGGCCGCCTTTTTAACGCGCTTACTCACATTCTCCTAGGTATTTGATCTATGTTTTAAATTCAAGGGTAATGTTACCCAGTTTTGGGGGTGGGAAAGTCAGAAAACTCTCCTCCGTGTAAAGAGGACTAGTCCGGTCCTTGCGCGGTTAAGCCCTAGATCGCAGATTATAGCCCATTTAAGAAGCATTTGCAATGCTCTTTGAGTTAGTTCACTTATTATCGGTAAGAATTATCCCGATACCAGGATGACTAAGTCATCAGCATATGCTACCGCTTTTAAACCCTTCCTTTGTAAACAGATGAAATTACCATTAACCACCAATAATCAAAGTTAAGGTGAACGCACTCAATCTCCTAATTCAAGTGGCACCAATTTTGATTTCAAAAATAATGCTCTACTGCCAATGGTATCAACTGTCGTAAACTGGCGCCGTATTTAATTTATTTGGGGATTTACTTACATACGTGTGGGTGGAATTTACAAATTTACCACTAAAGTATTTGGGAGTATTTTTGTCTTGGAATTTTAGGCTGTTTAGGTAAGAAAGGTTTGATTACCAAGTTGCCAGTAAAGCAATTTCTCGTTACCAATCGTTACAGTTCAGTGAGAAATAATGCTCCCACGAAAAGAGAAAAATATATAAGTGGTGCCATTTGCTTTCATGCATTTTTGGATCAACGAGCACTCCATTTATATACATGTTAGTGGGGCATACTGAATCAGATAATTATTTATTAGTACAAAGTTACATACCAATTCTTTAAACAGCTCTATCCTTTACAAATTGCACACATTTTCTCTTAAAAATCTTAAAATTACTTTCTCTTTTTATTTCTAATGGTAAATCGTTAAATTTTTTAAATCCTTTATATATTAGTGAATTTTGAGTCCTATTTCTATTAAATAAGCCTAATCGAATATTTACATCTGCTCCTCTCAAGTTATACGGCTGAACATCTGATACCAATAGCCTCTAATGTAATATTATTATAAGTTCCCTCGATATCAAGAAATACACCTATAGTGTATTCTTTTTTCTCGATTGATTTTTCAATGGCACCTACTCATCATGTAGCTTCAACCGATTTACCTTTTAAGTACGCGTGCTGCGATCTAGAAATCTCACTTACCCTAAGCAGGCTGTCGACGGACGCTTCCAACAAACGATATAAGGCTAATGGGGGTGAAGTTCTTAGCAGTCATATGGTCGTAAGGCTACTTAAATATTTGGTACAAGTAAGCAACACCAAGCGTTTAAAGAAAAGTGTCGAATTGTAAATAGAAAAGAAGTATCCGAAAAACCAAATATTGTTAGGTGGATTCTCGTACCCAGATCAAATTAGATACAAAAAATCAACAAGAAAGTTGAAGTGATGGGACGATAAGACAGTATTTAAAAAGATCTTCAACTATGTACCAACAATTAAAAAGCTCTTCGATACCCTAGTCCAAGCCGTATGGAATGAGAAAATAATGCCAGATGATAGGAAGGAATCTATTAGGCTCAACCTAGATCGAGAGCATACGCTACAAGCTGGAAGCTACACGAAGCTCTATTTAAGGGTATTCCTATGAACGTAGTTAGCAGGGTTGTAGCTTTCTTTTTATTTTTATAAGTACATTGGAACCATGGATTTATATAACAGGCCAAGCATCAAGCTGTTTTATTTATTTTTGTTATAAGAGAAAGTCGCGTATTTTATGAATATTGACAAAGACTTACTTAAGAGTAAAGAATTAAAATCAACTAGCCATACTTAAATTTGTTGGTCCCTATTTTTATAATGTAGATCTTTTTTGAATTCGAAATGATCCGGTTTTTATATTTTGAATGTAGTCAGTCCATGTAGCTAGGTACACCATGTAACTTGAAGTTCTCTATGTAACAGTTTCTACAGTGTACGAAATATGTGCAAATTGAAATTTGTAGCTTGAAGCATGCAGATTGTAACGTGTAACTCTCAATGAAGATAGGGCCTTAGAAACACTAGGGATCGCTCCGAATTCAAGTCTTCGTCATTTTGATGTTACGTCACGAACTGTTATAACAAAATAACGAACTTGGATTCGGACAAGTCCTAGTCCTGTACATTCATAAAATGCAAAATCCGCAAAATTTAGTCCTTAACGGAAGCTTCCAAAAATTCTAGGAAACAAAATCTTCAGATGCTGCAAGTGCAAGGTACTGACTGATTAACAGGGGATATGCTCTCTCTCAAGATATGTATCAGTCGAAGAGGTGGTTAAGACTCTGCAGGTTGATTATAATAGGTTAGGTCATGATAGACTGGCGGCTATTGGGAAAACCTCCGATCAGTCATACTAAGGCCATCAATTGTACATTGTGATGCAACCTTATTTTTAATTTAAGGGATAAGCCTTAATTACCTGCTAGAAAGATGAATAGTAATTGTTGGATATGTATTAATTAGGAAAATTGTAAAATCGCCTTGTTAGATCAAACCTATGCAGATTGCAGAATTCTAGACGTACAAAATAGAAGAGCATCTGCCCATAAGTTCTACCAATAGAAAGTGCATTAAAATATGATTTTTTGGCAACTTGAGCCCTAGCACTAAAATTTTGTCCTGACATTGAAGTGAAGATGTAAATCAAATACAGATTTTGTATATTTCTACAATTTTTGTATTGATAAAAATATGTAAAAAATTAAGTCAATATCAACCCGGCACATTTCACCGGTTTAAGTTGATAGGAAAGACAAGTGCTAAGTGCACCACGTACATGCATTTATCAAGTGTAGTCAAGCCACCCGATCCACGTACGTAGAGAAGGGGGCTAGCTATCGCTGTTTTGTAGTTGTTGCCACTTGCCATCGCCTTGTCTGCCACTTTTTGTTTACAACTCATACCACCACCGTGTGTACACGATTAATTTTAGGTCATCATAAAGATAAATATCTGCACATAAATATACCCGAATTCAATACACAGAACTGAAAACTGTTATTAAACAACAGCAGATTTGCATTCTTTTCACAAGAAATTCACAATTGTTCCAATCCAACGGTAAAAATGTGGTGACATATAAATAAAATCGATAAGAAAAAAAAATTAAACAAATTTTGCCGTCTACTTACCTCATTAGTAACAGAAGTACAAATCGGCAAGAATTTATGAAAGAAAGGGCAAATTCTTTTGCCTTTTATGCAGCCAGCTAATTTAAAAAAATAATAAAAAGCACTCGTCGTAAAATATAAATTTTTTTTAAATAAAAAAACACCAATTAGACACGCACTCACTAGAAGACACTATAGAAGAGTGACGGAGCAATTAAGGAAAATATGATGAAAAATCAAAGTGAACGCGACAAGGAAGAAGTTTTGTGAAGTGGAATCACCACGGAATCATTAAAAAACAGAAAAGTTTTACACGCACACACGAAAAATAACAACAAAACTTAAAACTTTCGCTGACGATTTTCCTATGCAATTCTTTCAATTAAAAAGTACGGAAGAGCACTCACTTGTGTTGTTGTTATACATTTTAATTTATAAATATATATTAAAAATTAACAAATTGCATTTCCTTTTTGTTTTGTGATAAATTTCTGTTTTTAAAAGATGAAATACACACTAAACAAGACTCCTCTTCTTCCTAAATATTCTTTAAAATTTACTTTGGCAACTTAAAAACTTAGGCGATTTGTACGCCCTGCATGCCACTATATCATCTCACTCGTCGACAGACAGAACAGAATAGGAATGTTCACGATATTATCAATTAACCGTTATCCAAATATTTCGATATTTCTTATCGATATATATCGGTTATCGATATTTTCAAGCCGATTATTTTAGCCGAAGCCGAATTCAATATTATTATTATGAGTGCTTTTCTTTATTCATTCCGAATATTCAAAACGCACCAAAAATGTTTATTTATCCATTCAGAATATTCCGTTTATCCTATTCTATGTTTCCTTATTCGCAGTGGTGTATTCTGAACGTATTCTTTTTAAACTACCTCCTTATTGGAATAAATGGAATACAATTTGACAAATGTCAAATGGCAAACATCACTCCAAGAAAATGGAAGCCAGCAACAGCAGAGACACGAAAAATTGATTTAATTTTGTAATTAAAACAGGATATTTTATTTTCTGAACCTGAAAATTGTATATGATGGTCTCCACGTGATAATACATTTTGCGTTATGCACAACTGTCAAATTTTTATTCTTTTCTGTTTACTTAATAATTTCTGTTCCGAATATTTTTGTACCACGTGATCAGTATTCTGTTCCTTCTATTCCTTCCACAGAAAAAACAAAGAAAAGCATATTGCCGATTTTCGGAATACAAACCAAAACCAATACTAATTTCTGTCAGCCAATCAGTGCTGCCAACTCTTTTTTTGTAGATCCGGCTAGATCTATATAAAAAACCGGTTAAATTTCGGCTAAAATTTTCTTAAAATCGACTTAATTTTTGACTAAATTTTATTGGGGCATCTTAAAGGGGCAACACACACGCTTCAGTTTTAGAGATGGAATTTTCTGGCCTTGTGCCTAGACGCGTTATCACAAAAAATTTTCTACACTTCCTTCCTTATGTCTTAGACACACAGCACTCTTAATGAAGAAATAACTAAAGACTCATTAGTCTATAATGATTCATTATAAACTGCGGACACACAGCCATTTCTTTAATTAAGTTGTGCTGTCAAACTGGTTTTGATGAACTTATCACCTTAAAGAAGCAATATTGATCGAATTAACGCGATAAACTTTGTTTTCATTTATTTTATTTTCAATTTAACAATTTCCAAATGAGAAACACATTTTATTTAAAAAAATATTAAATAATATAATTTGTGATTTGCATTTCTTTGCATTTCTTCTTCTTATTTTTTAAATTGGCAGATGCACAGCGGAGCTCCAGATTTACATTATATGCCAAATCTAGTACATTTTTCCTCATTATAGCTATAATGAAGGAGGAAAACACTTCATTAGTGTACTTCATTATCATCTGATTTTCGAGCTATAATGACATATACTATTTGACACACGGCATTTTAATGAATAGTTAGTACAAATGATTCATTAGTTCGTGCTGTGTGTCTAGGGTATTATATGATTACCAGGTTAACTGTGTAAGTGTTCAACTGCTCTGTGATAGAAAGCAATGTACTGCGAATTTCCGGCATTAAACAATAAAAGATTGCTATCATCCAAGCGTGTAGAGAAGATGAGGGATAGTAGACAAACTTGCATTTTAGATCTATTAAATTTATTTTATTTGAAATCATGGAGATTAAAAATCGGTTAAGTGTATGCTGTTAATTTTTACTTTATTCATTTGTATGTAAAATACTAGAAAAGAAACAAAAATGTCTAATCTATCATCACGGAAAGAGTGCGGTAAACCCCAATATGTTTGGTGCTTGCGCTTTTCTCCGCATGGGGTGTGGGTGCATCTTTTTCTACGCCTCGAGGAGGGCGGCCGACGAAAATCGAAGCTGGCGGAGGTGACGCGTTTCTACCAGAACTCCAAACCTCTCTTTAGCAAAGACAAACGAAAGTAGAATCTTTTTCGCCGCGTTTCTAGCGAATCTATATGTCAAATTTGAAAAATAAAAGTTTTTAATTTTTTTACATTGTGAATTTTACTTGAATTGCACATATGGAATTGTCATTTGTCAAATATCGTCCGTCATTACACGTGTGAGATCTGTCAGTAAGAAAATTATTTTTAATTTACTTATTGGGGTAATTTAATAAAATTCTCAATCTTAGATCAATAATAGAAATGTCCACGAAAAAGGGCAAATACAAGACTTTATCGGAAAAAGTGTCAGAATCGTTTGTGCCCCGCCCTTTAGCAGATCCAGAAAATTGTTCGGAGGATGAGACAGCACCAAAATTTGCTGAACTAGATGAAGATGATTTTGATTTTGGTGAAAAACGTTTAAGTGAATTTCGTAAAAGAAATGTTAAAATACTATCAGAATACAGTGATAGATACAAAGGAAAATTATCTTCACGAAAAGAGTTGGACAGCGATGAAGATGATGAAGGTGGTGAATCTGACGAAGACTCTGAACAAGCAACAGAACAAGAAGTCGAGGATGCTGATGATGATTTAGAGCAATACAGAAAAAAATTGAAAAATTGTCAGCTAGAAAGTGAACCAGACGAATCTTTAGGAACCGATGAAGAAGCTGATGAAGTTGAAGTGGAAGAACAAGCAAGCGATGATGATGATGATGGTGACGATGACTCTGATTACGATTCTTTTGGTGAAAACGGTTCGGATTCAGCGGAAAGTGGTGTAGAGGATGAAGATAGTGGAGAAATCTTAAAAGAAACAGACAATAGTTCTGACATCAAAAAAGGTTTAGCAGTTCAAAGTCAATTGAAAATGTGGGAGAAATTACTTGAAGTCAGAATACATTCTCAGAAGATGCTTATTAAGGCGAACAGTTTACCTAGTCTGGATGAACACGATAAGATCTGTTCAGTCAGCGATGAATATTCAAAGTTAGCTACCGAAACTAAGCAAAATATATCACACTTGTTGGATAAAATGATAGAAACACAAAAAACTCTTACGATTCAGTTTTCAGAAACTAAAGATTTACTTAGTGGATCATCGGGAAAAAAGAGACAGTCTTCTCCTGCTCCCAATGATTCTGATATGATGGAGCCACCAACTAAAAAATTTGCTACCCTATTGCAAAGTAATTTTGAAAGTTTTCGTGATTATCAGAATTCAGTTCTTCAGAAATGGCATGATAGAACAAAAATTCTAGCACCTGGAAGTTCGAAAGGTAATCGAAGTGATTTCGATGTTTTGAAGAAAATTGAAGCGGTTTTACTTAATAAAAATGATTTAATAAAGAAATCTCAGACTGTGAAGGGAAATTACAAACCATTTAGTTCGTTGGTTCATAAGGCAGAAAGTGGTCATGGGGATAGCGATGATCGTGATGAAACAACTCAAGAGGAAATTTCTTCTGTGGAGATTTATGATGATACCGATTTCTATCATCAACAGCTTAGGGAATTGATTGAGTTTAAAGCAAACACATCGGCCAGTCCAGCTGAGATAACAAAACAGTTTGCAGATTTGCAAAAATTAAGGCAGAAAATGAAGAAAAAAGTCGATACAAGAGCGTCCAAAGGAAGGAAAATTAGGTGGGTTTGTTTTTAATATTTGCTAAGCTTGAGCTTGTTTATATGTCCGAGCTAGGTTAGGTTAGATAAGAGGGGTGCCGCTTATAAGTACCTAGCTTGCTTCACTTAGACCACCTGTGGGTCCATTGTGCCCATGGTCGAGCTAAATTCAAGGTTTTTAGAAATCCTTTTTTCCATCATTATCTATAGCAGAATGTTACCTGTTACAGCTGTATCAGATATTTCGTACTGCTAATTATTTCACTTTATAGATTCTCATCGACACGCTTACAATGCGAACAAGACAACAAAATTGTACAGGTTCTATGATTTTGAGTCGCACTGGTTTTCCTATATATAATGTTTGCTTAAGGCATCTGAACGTCACTAAACGTAGTCAATCAAATTTTCCAAATAGATCAAACGGAAATTCTTAAGACTTTAGAAGAATTTGGAAATCGTTTTTGACAACAATGTCGTAGAAAGTTTCAACAGAGACGAGCAGTATAAATGTCATGCTATCCTAGTACTTATATAAAGCAGGATTTACATTATGATTGTGAAATTGTGGGGGAGATAGTTTATTTAAGCAATCATTGCAATACCTCACACGTACGCTCCCCTCTAGTTTTTATGGTAAATATCGCAAACTGTCAAATTGTAAATTGTCAAGTTTTGAATCATGGAAAGAAGTATAATTTTACAATTTCTAAAATATTGAATGAAAGCACGAAGGAGTTCGAAGCAAAGGATGCTCACATGAAAATAATCCACTAACGAACTAACGCCGGTGAAGATAGTTCTAGTGCGGTTCGTGTTCACATGACGGATTATCTCACTCAGTCCGATTTTTCTTCTATAAAATCTGAAATTGGCAAACGCCAGAGTTGACATTGACACTGGAGATGAGATTTTCAATCTATTTGCCAACTCTACCCAAAGGCGGAATTTTTCTAGCAAATTATAAAGGATAAGGACCACTGCAGTGAATCTGTGGACGGACTACTCCCTGCTTGTGGACTGAAAACTTTAAAATTTAAAAAACTTTCAATTTCGCAATATTTAATTGCAAACTCAAAACTTACTTTTATTTATTCCGACAAATAATTTGACTTTACAGATATCTATATGCCATAATAACAACAACAATATGGCAGGAGTAGTCGAAATTGACAAATTAGGGTTGACAATAACAATGTTTTAGTTTCAGTTAATATAAAAACTTACTATGCTTGTGGTCTCGGAACCATAATCCAAACACGCAGAAATTGACAAATCGAGGTCTGGAAAAAATGCAGAACTCATTTGCTTCTCTCGTCACTCATAAATAAATTTCCATATACGATGTACTACCTTCCCCGCAATTTCTGTAAAAATTGCATGCCATCATAATGTAATGTAATGCAATGCCTCGCTCCAATATAAAATCAACGATGCCTCGACCTGTTGTAGGGAAGCGCTAAATTTTTTCTTAGAAAAATTAATGAAATTTTTCCTTTAGAATTTATATGCATTTTTGGAAGCCGAGAATGGGCACACATGAAAGTATTGTAACTGAAAATAACTCCAGTCGGCCAGCAGACTGAATAAAAGTTCTGCCGAAATATTTTCTGTTAATTTCTAAGAAGAAATCAATGATTATTGCTCAGCTATGCGTCTATGCTTATAAAAATTGTTAGTGCCCCAATTGAAAGAAAAAATTTCCAGTAAATTTCTAAGAAAAAATTACGGTCTTCTCTACATCTGGTCGAGACATCGTTGTTTTTATTTTGGAACAAATAATTGCTGGGTTGTGGCATTAAGTCGAGTCCGTTGATTTTATATTCTAGCGAGGCGTTACTCGTTGTTCTTTGTATGTTATTAGTTTGTCTATGCTCTTATAGCTTATCCCTTCGTTGAACCACTTACCCATACTTCTGTTGCAGAGCATTTATTATTTATTAGGTCTGTTTAATGAAATCAAAAAAAGTTCAGAGCCAGAGCAGAGAGCTCAACTTATGTTAACTGTCAAATTAAAAGTAGATCAGAAAAGAGCAGAAAGGAGCAGGCAGCTCATAAAACACTTCTGTCACCTTAAAACACAATTGTTTAAATTAATGCATTAATACAAATACATGGTGCTTAAACAACGAAACAAGGCTGAGATTTATCCAATATTGAGTATTAACTCCAAGCAAATAGAAAGAGTAACTGAGGTGAAATATCTAGGTATAAATATTAATGAGAAACTCAACTGGAGCAGGCATGTCGACGAAATAGCTTCCAAAATCAACCCAATATTAGGTGTATTGCGAAGAGGCCCTAGATTAAATAATGATACAGCCCTTGCAATTTACAATGCACATATAGCATCGCATAGTAGATATGGATTACTGGCGTGAGTCAGTGCATTCAATTCGAAAAAAATAGGGTGAAGAGATTAATTAATAGAGCCATAAAAATCCTGTTCAGTATGCCTTGGAGAACACCTTCAACGGAATTACACGCACATACGAAAACGCTAAGCATTAATCAAATGATTTACCTTGAAAAAGCTAAATTTATTCATAATGTTGCACGTGGACTCATCAAAACAAATATACGAATAGACACACACATAAGTATACATAGCCATCGAACGAACAATAGAAAAAAAAAACTACGAGTACAGCAACCTAAAACAAACAGAATCAGAAAAGGACTTATATATACGGCGACCAAAATCTATAACGAGCTTCCTGAAGTTATCAAGGCAAGCTCAAGCTTTACTGTATTCAGTTCTAAGCCAAAAGGCCTGTTAGGGATTTGCCCATTGACTGCGAGGTTAATTGAATGAACTTAACATACATCTGAAATCTGCTTTTGAATAATGAATGATATTAATAATCGGAAATTGAAAAACGCACACAAAAAAAGGAACAAAAGGCTTCTATAAAATAATAGAGCTCTAAAATAAAGTCATTATAATAATAATAAGTACCCTTCTCTAATACCAGCTAGATGCTGTCTGAGAAAAGGTTCAAACATAATAATAGAGAGAGAGAGAGTTGTGGTTGGAGGAAAAAAAACCGTTTTATAACACACACAAACACAATTATTATTTAAATTATTCCACTAAATAGTCCAGAAATTTATATTTTCAACAAAAAATGCAATTATTTGAATTGTTATCAGAACTGTCAACACAATTTACAGTTGTTAAAATGCCTGCTCTAAGTTACTCCTTCTAAAAAGGTAGAGCAGAAAATCTTGTTCTAGGTTGCTCCAGTTCACTTTAGAGCAGACTCATTAAATACAGTTCAGATCACTTTAGAGTATGATTTTCTGCTCTTTTATGCTCTAGAGTAACCTGGAGCAGCTCATTAAACAGACCTATTTATTACAGATGATATACCCTGATGCATTTTAAATATGAAAATCATCGAGTCATATGTAAGTCTCTGTTAAATATTCATCCACTTTAGAGTGTTTAACATACTCAAGACTGGCGTGTTTATACTGCATCTCAAAATTACGCGCATAGCTCTATTTTGAAGTATTACCATTAATTTCAATTGAACACGCATACAGCAGTGTTGAACAATATGAATAATGTGATACAATGATGGAAATATATGTATGTACATCAACACAACATCCACAGCACTTGATAGGACATTGTTGACTTTGCTTCTCTGCTGTCTACCATCGAGATATAAAGATTGAAACCACGTATGTTCCACTCCCTGAATTCCAAATAAAAAATTAATTTTTCACAGTGTTCTGTCCAACATCTCGAGAACTCGTTTAAGATCAAGAAAAACCGCAATCACTTACCAGCATCTAATTTCCTTTTCCAGTCAAATAGAGTCTTCTTTAGTGCTGCCTCACATGAATGACAATGCCTGAATCCTGACTGTTCTTTTGTAAGAAGTTGATTTGATTCAAGATAGCGACTGAGCGTGAGCAAAACTGTTCAAAATGTTACAAGTGTAGCCATTTGACATTATAACAAAGAAGAATTTTCGCAATCATTAGATACTTCTATACATTAGGAGATTACTTTTTCGATAATTCAGCAGTAATGCCAATATCTAACCTGAAATAAACATTCTACACAAGCTTATTACTTGGATTAATATCGGCAAACATGTTACAGTGTACAAAAAGAGGTTTGAGAACTATGATTCATTCTAGACGAAATCAACATCTAGCTTAACAGCAGAAGCGTTTTCAAGAAGATAATCTCGAAATATGAGCCTTTAAATATTTAATATTATTCTGATGATGCTAATAAGATTGAGCGAATTCAATCTATCTATTTCTGATTAACTAGTATCCTAGAAACCTACATGAAAAGTACTTTTTATCTCTATGACGAACGATAGCTTTATTCTTCCTCCCTGCATGGATTTATCTCGACCATGCACTTTAGAATGTAACAATTTTTTTTTTTGGTTCAAAAAATTTTGAAAACATTTTTGCTTGTATTTTCAGATATGTTGTCCATAACAAATTAGTCAACTTTATGGCTCCATACGATAATTCCGAATGGACTGATGAATCCAAGAATGAGCTTTATCGCTCGCTTTTTGCTACCTGAATAAGTGAATAAGTTTTCTAGATGTAGTTGTATAAAATAAATAATATTATTCGTGCAAAAAAAACTGGACTTTAACGTTTTCAAATTTCAAAATGTGATTTCTACACGAAATGGTAAGTACACGTGTTGCGTAAAGTAAAAATCTGTTCTAAGCATATGGAATAGTCATGATGATTACAAAATTGTTTTCAATACTTACGCATAAAATAAAAATAAAAATTGTTTGAATATAACATGAATGGTAACAATTTCAGGGATCATTTACATTTATTAATGTATTTTTCGTCATAAATCCTTTTGGGAGCAGAGTGTGTCCATATTGCAGTCGTTATTGCTGTATCGTATTGTTTTGTGTGTATCTAGCCTATCCATTTGCATTTATTTTGCAATATCGTTGATTTTGACTGGTTCTGCATCCGTGATTAAAATTAAAAAAATCAATACTAGCTACGTAGAAGAGGAGATTGAGGTCAAACGGATTGAAAACATACGTTCTATCGTTGTCTTCATAAATACAAAGTGGCGCAAAAGTGCTCACTTGATTTCCTAAAGCGGTAACTTTATTTGTAAATAAAAAGAATTTGGTTCTGTTAATCTTTTAACGTTTCACAGCATTCTCCATGACTTCTTAAAACTAGCGATAAATTCTGCAGTTGTTGTTGGATGTTCACTTTCAGGTCCACCAAGGTCTGTGGCTTATTCGTATAGAGCCATGACTTCAAAAATCCCTAAAGAAAACATGAGTGGTGAAATCGGACTATTTTGCTGGTCAGTGCAAATCCCCAAAACGAGAAATTCGCGGCTGGGAAACGCTTTCTTAAGAATGTTCACTGTTGCTTGTGCTGTATGTGCGGTTGCAATATCCTGCACCCACCATATTTATAAAATGCAATAAGTCTATCAAGACTATCACTACAGTTACTCCTTTTCTCGATTTGATGATGAAATTAAATTCGAAAATTATGTGAATAGATTGTGATGAGAAATATGTAAATCTTTCTTGCGTTATGTTTAATAATACGTCCACAAATGTTATAATCAAAGTAACTCGATGATACTATTCTGGGTTATTTATTTGGGATTAGCTCTATGACATTGTCTGGCAACTAAATGGAGTAAACATGTATTTCCACGTCATATCGTCATATTTCTCTGCCATATCGTGTACTTTTCAACAAGTTTTTGAAATTTGGTAATGGTCTTAAAATCAATGGTTCAAATTTCGGCCTGATCAAGCACCGAAAATAAAGTCTATGTTAATTTTTTGCTAAATAGTAATTACGAAAATAAGTTCTTATAAGGTTAATACTATATGCTGTAGCCACTTGGTGAAACTTTTCTCTCTACATTTTAATTGATAAAATCACTTGTTACGTTATTCCATTATTTTTAAAATATTCTTACATGTTTCGACCACTTAGATTATCTTCAGAGGACTAACTTAACTACCTGATTATAAAATAGAAGCTACCAAACAATCTACCACCACCATTTTAAATATATGTATGTACCATCAACTAACAGAGTGATATAATCTTATGGGAGACGGACTTAATAGCGAAATTTTATTTATGAAATTCAATTGCGTAATGATAAAAAATATAAAAAACCTTTACTTGCTGCTCATATTTCTTTGTCTTCTATTAATGACTTTTATTGAAATTGAAATTTATTGGATAAAATCCTTATTTACATTATAATAAATGGTTAATATTTATTTTTCACTATATCTATGATGCTTCTCTTAAATCTAGTCATACTTGTTTCGTTCTTGCATATATCTGGTAATTCATTATACATTTTTAGTCCTTTAATTAGTAATGTATTTTGTGTACTAGTTTTCTTATATTTAACCACTCTGAAATCATTTATATTTCTTAATTGATAGTCTGTAACCTCATGTACATATTCAACAAAGTCCACTAAATAATGAGGTAACATATAATTTTTTAATTTAAAAATAAACGTCAGAACCTTGAAGCAGATCTTTTGATACACAGTCATCCAGATTAAGTCACGCAGCATATTAGAAATTCTTTCAAGTCTGGTTCTCTGTAATAATATTCGCATAGCCCGGGTTTTTGGAGTTTTTGCAACCTGCGAACTTCTCCAGTGTTACAGCAATATATAATAGTTGCGCAATAATCCATATGGGGAAGTATAATTGTGTTATATGCACAAATTGCAGTATCTGTGTCCATATTTTTTCTTATTCTTTTTAATAAACCAACCTTTTTTGCTATTTTCGCGCGTATTAAGTCGATGTGGGAAGAGAATTTCAATTTGTTATCAACCATTACTCCCAAATACTTGATTATATCTACCTGGGCAATATCTTCATCATTTAATTTTAGTCTTATCCTGTTAACATTATTTAGCACCATACATTTTGTTTTCGACACATTTATGCTTAGTTTATTCATATCAATCCATTGTGTTACTCCATTTAGTTCCTCTTGCATTATTCTTTGACATTGATGAATGCCTGTCCCGACTACGTATAATAGTGTGTCGTCTGCGAATAATACTATCTTTGCATTTTTGAGAGTATTTGGCAAATAATTTATGTATAGTATAAAGAGAATGGTAGTTAAAATTGTACCCTGTGGCACCCCTATGGTTAACGGTAATCGGGTTTGATTTATTCTTATCTAATTTTGTTATCTGAGTGCGATCAGTTAAATACGACTTGAACCACTCGTTTTCAGTTCCTCTGACTCCGTACTTTCTTAGTTTTTTTATGAGTATTTCCCTGCTGATTGTTTCAAACGCACGCTTTAAATCAAGAAAAATAGCCACTATTGTATTACCATCATCTATCAAGGTTTTCCATTCAATAACTATGTAATTTAATTGCGTTTCACACGAGTGTTGCTTTCTAAACCCTGATTGATGCTTATTAATAATTTTGTTTTCCTCCAGATATGCTTCTAGTTGCATTTGCACTACTCTCTCTAAATACATTTCTCAATAATCGGCATACTGTTTATTGGGCGTATATTTTCACATTTATTTGTTCCCCTTGTACAGGCGTAATCAAGGATTCTTTCAAGTTACTTGGAAAAACTCCCTCAATTAGCGACTGGTTCACGATCTTTTCTATGATATTTACATAGATATTGCTCAGCATCTTTCAGCACTTGGACATTTATTAACCACGAATCATATTTGTTTTTAAGTTTCGACAGCACATTTAATATACTATCTCTATCTACTAGTTTAAATTTGAATTGGGTATGGTATTCATTGCCTTTGAACTCAAACGGTATGCTATTTATTTTGTTTTGAATTTCAGCGATACTTTCAACAAAAAAGATATTTAATTTTTCACATATTACTTCAGGTTCTTTAATGACTTCATCTTTATATATAAGTTCCCTAATATCATTTTGTTCTTTATAATATATCATTTGGTCTCCTTTTTGGTCTCCTTTCGCATCTATAATTTTACCTTTTATATAGTTTTTTTGGCTTCTTTGTTGCGTATTTATATTTATTCCGCTTACTTATGTATTGAGACCACTGTACTCCAGTGTTTGTAATTTTTGCTCTTTCATATGCATCTATCTTCTCATTTTTAACGTTTGTAAATATCTATTAAACCATGGATTATTCAGGTCCACTCTTATTTGCTTTTGTTTTTTGAAGCTTTGTCCGATATTTGTTAATACATTTTTTAGTGTAGCACTTATCGAATCAACACTCCGTAGTTGCATGATTTCAGACCAATTTATATCGCTTAAATTATTTAATAAACGTTCCTTATCATACTTAACATATGTTATAATTTTCTGTTTACTGTAACTAATATTTGTGTTAAAGGTAACTACTATCGATTCGTGGTCACTTATGTTTAGCGAAGGATCAGCTATTACTTTAGCGCTTGTAATGTTGGTATACACACCAAGTCTGTATTAGGGTTGCTGAGGTTTTTGTAATTCTAGTTGGAAATTCAATTATTTGCTTTAATCCATGATCAATGCACATTTGGTTCATTCTGTTTCTATATATATATATATATACACATAACATATAACATATCTATATTGTAATCACCACAGATTAAAACATTACTTAAACCTGCTATTGTATCTTCACTCCATTGTTCAAAGAATTCACAAAATTGTGTAACTAATGAACTGGGCGATCTATTTCCTACTCCAATATATAGCTGTTCATTGTACCAATTTATTTTAATTACTGTTAACCATATAAAATAGTCCACACTAGTATTTGATATTATTTCACAGTTAATTTGCTCCTTGACATAAATAATAACACCACCTGTGTGTCTAGAATTTGAATCACATCGGATATGCCGAAAATCTGGCATTTTTATTTCAGAATCATTTATATCTTGCACTGTATGGGTTTCGCATAGCATGATAGAATCTATATCAGTGCTTATCGCAGCTGTTAGCTCTGCAAAGTTATTAAGTAACCCTTGAATGTTTATATATATATGCATATAAATTTCTTGGATTGCTAATATTTAATAAAGCTTTTTTCCTTTCTTTCGTACCGTTTGTATACACTACAGTTTTTTATGTTCCAAGCATGATGGCAAACATCTATGTCTATATTTAGCTTATTTTTAGCTCTCACATAGTTAATGCATCTTAAAATATTACTTGTACAATCTGTTGTTTTATGCTCATCGCCACATATACTATATGACTCCTTCTCTTCGCAGTTCTTTGCTTCATGGTTAAAACCGAGGCATTTATAGCATCTTTTAACATTAATGTTTTCGTAAATCCGACACCAATCCCATCCAAAATTTATTTTTTTATCCGAAAGATTTGATAAGAAACAAATGATTTAAAATTAACGATTTTAGTAATTTGTTCCCGTTTGTACCCGTTGAAAAATGTCGTCAATTATTAGTAATAAGTTTATTGACAAAATTCAACTGAAAGTATACTGTAAGATTAGAAAGTGTAATACTATGAAAGTAACGAGGCACTTCCCAGATAATATTGAGTTTATAAAATATGTACCTTCTTCACGTGAATTTATTCGATACGACTATTTATTAGTTACCGTCAAAGAGTCAAGAATTGGACCAAGGAGTTCAATGAAATCATCCACATTTGTATATTTAAATAGGAGAGTCCATGCTCTGGGTCCGCCCAAAATACACGCCATTGGCCATAGTAAACCAAAAAAGCCAAAAATGATTGTGTTAAATAAGAATAATATATATCAAAATAAAAATCAATCAACATCTTTCTCCTCCGAAGATTTTAATAACAATTGACTTTTTTATATTTTGCCATTGAGGAGAGAGCGAACAAAATGTCACATATCCGGGGTCGGCCGCTTTTCGTTTTTTGACGGAATCGTGTCCGCTATACTGAGCTTTCTCTATTTTCAATCACCGTTTAAAAAAAAAACAGTCAGATTTCCGTATCATAAAAATAGATTTGCTTACAAAACCACACATGTCCACGATAATCTATAGTTAGCTTTCTTCAAGCCAACAACTGAACAAAAGGGGATATGTCCGTCAATATGCGAACAAAAAGGCACATGCCCATCAAACACAAGGTTTACAGCATTATACGCCTTTGCTCTTTTGAAGTAGGGAAATATCACTCTAAACAAGACCAGATGTACGGAAACTTACTGGCCATCTTCTGGCAACATTGTTCATAACGTTAACAGCCTAATGATCCCAGGAAGAACAGCTCCTTGTTGTACATTTTAAGAAACCTTGATAAAAATTGATAAAAAAAGTCGTACAAATTGTCTGCTGCAATCAGCCGTACAAAAAAGAAAACAATAATAATAAATAATTGTACTTATCCAATACTTGAACATGGCTCTGGGTCGGGGACCTCGTGCTGAGCAAGGATTGACACAAACTGAATTCAAAAATCTTTTTGTATCTAACCACTTTTAAACGCAAACTCCAGATTTTCGCTGGTTAGCTAGAGCGCTTGTTTTTCCCCTTCGATTTGCCTGGGGTTGCTAAACTTTTCGTTTTTGGATTTGGCTTATCCACTCGGACTGCCAGAGCTGTGATTAGGTAACCAATGAGCTAATCACTGATGGTCATTATGTCATTAGTTAATGAATTACTGATTACCTCATTAAGATGTTCATTAGTAGATGCTTATTTCATAATGTCATTGCTTACGTACTAATGAATTTATCACATATTTTTTTAATGCCACTCATCAATGAGGTACTATTTTATATCATCAGAGTAGTCATTGATGAGGGGAAAGTAAATATGTGAGTTCAATCCCGGAGATAGAGTAAAGTTCATCAAAATGATGATCTAAGTAGTCATCATGACATGAGTTCATTAATAAACTCATGATCATGATGATTTGTTTATCAGGGCAGGAGACATGGTAAAATTGTGAGCAATTTCTACCAGGGTAGTTAGCCATAATAATTCCATTTATTTACGATTTTGATCTTTCTCCTTGTCTGTGATGTAATGGGTAAAATCAGGCGGAGATTTATGTAAGTTCAATTTCATTAGATTTAGTAGCCTACTGATAAAATCTTCCATCACTGTTGTAGATTAGGAAGTTTTTTATAATGCACTGACCAAAAATTGTAAAAAAATTATCTTGGGAAATGTTTTTATAACAAAACTCACTACAGCACCTGTACCTGTACCTGTACCTGTGTGTGTGTGCGTTCTCGATTAAATATTTGCGCAAAAAGAAGAAAAAATCCAAATTTCTTTCAACTATAATCATTTATTCCATTTAATAACAATTTCTCTTACCTTAAAATTCCTACAAGAATGCCTTAACCAAGCACACAAAATGACAAAAAAAAACCGAATAAAGTTAACATTTCTATAATAAAAAAAAAAAGTACAAATTAAAGAAAAAAAAACCTAACAAAAGAAAACAATAAACAAAACATAAATGACTCTCTACCTATAGATATCGATAAAAGTTCTTACAATCTTTCTCCTTATGACGAATTGTGGTTGGTGTATAAAATTATCCCTAAAATATTTAACATTTTAAACGAATTTTTCTGTTCATCTTCTGTTTTTATTATTTGCTATGTATGTATGTATATAGTTAAAAAAAATGTGTAAACATACATCATTTTTTCTTTGTTTGTATAAAAAAACACTAGAATAAGGCACTTTTATCGTTTACTAATAATTAGTATACTTTTTTGACAAATTTACGTAAAAATTTCTTATAATTAGTATACTTTTGCTTTCAGATTAAGTTTAACTTTACACCTGGATTTCTTTTAATCTCTTTAATCTTTTGTTATTATCTTTTGTTTGTTTTTCGACAAATTATAGTTACTGCAAAAGCAAAAGTACGTTTATAATTCGTTGTTCCGTGAAAAATAGTTCGTCGTTTAAAGAGTGTTTTTTTTTCTTCTAAAGCAACAGAAGCAACCATAAAGTATGCCGTGTTGACGTTTTATACTTTGGACGAAATGAAATCGTTTTTCATTGCTGAATATGTAAGAAGCCATAAAGGGGACGTTTTTGTTTCATCTTGCAAAAAATAAGGCTAACATTTTTGCTGGAAGTGTTTAACAATTGAAAGTTAGGCAGATACAGAGCTATTATTCAACACTTTTGTGGCACACAGAGAATTCTTTTAGAACATTTTTTTAATTTAACTATAAATTAGATGTCTTCTTCGTATACAAATATATTTTTCTACCCCCCACCCCCCAACCCACACCGCCTTCACCACATTAAAAAACCCACGAAAATTAAAGAGGAAAATTTTGTAGAGTCACCCCAACAGATATATTTATATCTAACTACACTTGCGACATCTGTTTGTAAAAGGAAGAGTATGAAATATGAGTTCTTTATAATGCCAATAAATGTAGTTTTTTATAGAAAAAGTATCTATCCAAATTCCGTTAAGTAGTTGGATATGAAATTATTTTTACATTTTATTAGTAGTATAAAAAAACAAATTCAGTCGAATTTACAGCCTCCACTTTTTAAGGTCTGAATTACAATTACGACTGATCAGTCGACTACGACTTTGCACAAATGGTAAATGCATGTGGCAAGATACAATTGTAACTTCGACTGCGACTCCGACTGAAACTAAACTTTGCTTAAAGTGCAAAGTAGGTGTTGGCTGCGGCCAACTTCAGTTCAATCATAGAAGTCGGGACTTCTGGTTTGTTCAAGCAGTTGAAGCTTTAATTTAATTACAAATTTCATCTCAGCGTCGACTTCGCGTAATTGTAATTCACGCTTAAAGTCGGTTAAAAACAAGTGATACTGTTAACAAAGGAACTGTGCGGTAAACCTAACCCAAACCTAACGGGTAAGCTATTGGGACTAAAGAAGTCAACCCTGAGAGCTTTAGCGTCAATTCTCACTTGGCACTATTTTCTTAGGGGTCACCTAAACAGGATGGGACTCGTTGATGATCCTGTATGCAGGGGATGCAGAGAGGAATCCGAAACGGTGACTGAATCTCTTTGTTACTGTTGAGCGATACAGATGATACAGATTTCTTAGCTGAGGGCTGGGAATCTATATTGAACTTTGTAAGAGCGTCCGGTTGAGACGTATGAGCAATTGGTCATAAGTCTGAAGGGTGAACATTAGGCCTTGTTGTGGCCCACGTTCCAGTGGAACCCGTTATCGTAGCGGCCTCAACCTCTTGACCTCAATCCATCCAAGTGAAATTGATGTTTGTGGACAATAATTGGATCTTTAACAATTTTAAGGATACTGCAGTTCAATGTGATACTGGTGCTATTTTCCTCTATGTTGAAATGTTTGTTTAGCTGATAGTGACCTTTCAGCAGCCATTGTTTAATTTTAGAAATTCATAAGGCCTTTTCTTGGATTTAGTTTTATAAGAATATTTTTATTGCTTGCAGTCCTCAATTTCTCTCAAACAGAGTTTTACATAATAAATTCTTTTCTCTTACATCCATTTCGATAGTCTTTCTTTTGTAGCCAGAGATTGTGAGGAATTTATTTCATAAATTCAATCTCAGATCTTTTCTTAGCTAATTAACTATAGTTTGTATAATTTTTATCGTCTGCAATATTGTTAGGTGTATCCTGGGTATGTAGAAGAAGGTGATCAGATTTGAATTGTTTTTTTTTTGTTTAGATAATAATAGCCAATTATTAAACCAGCTTGGATGTAAATCTGTTTGATTCAAAAGTTAGAAGAGTTGGTTGGCTCTACACTGTCCGAGAGCATTATATTTTCGGGAGGATGTATTTTAATTACAGATTTTAAAGCACTTCAAAACCTATGGAGAAAACAGACACGACTTCATATGATTGGCCAGTCATTTTGAGTTCGAGAAATCAATTATACTGTAAAGATAGAAACTTCAGCCAGAGTATCAGGACAGGATGGCGTTAAAATTAATATCTCCTATATACGATTACTTAGACTTGTGCAACTTTCATCCAGGTCATGAGTTCACTTAGATTCATCGTGGGTCTGTTCAAGATTACTGCAAGAGATGGTCAGAGCTGTTTCCTTCTGCTCTTTCCTGTCCTAAATGCTCATTTGACATTTCCTGTGTCCTAAATTTGGACAAAGTTGGTCTCGGAGTTAATCAAAGCTTGTCAATGTCAGAAGAACGAGCAGATGGAGTAAGTCAGAATATTCACTGCTATCTGAAGCTGTGAGCAGTTGCTTAAAAATGGACTTTTAAAGAGATATTTAATAGTAGCCGAAATCAATCATAAATTTAAAAATTTATTACAAGTAGTTCCAACAGTAATAAATTGTTGAAGAAGACCAGCTCTGTTGTGTCCAGTGTTCTGAGCAGGTATTATTTGCTCCCTTATGGTTTGGCAGATTTTGACAGATTTGCTCTGCTCTGCACCGGGAGCAGCCTGAGAAAAAATCTTAACACACTCCCTCTATACAGTAGAAAAAATTATATTGAGTATAAAAACTAAGAAAAACAGAAATATGGTAAGCGTTATTTTGCTCTGTTAGGCATCGTGTCTATATTTGGAATTGGATTCCGCTTTGCTTTTTCAGGTAGGAAGTATAACTATAAAAATTACAAGGAACTTTTTAGATATACTTATCAGTTGGACCAGATGAGAGAAGTTTATCCTGAGCGCTCTGTATTAGACATCTCGATTCGATGTCGAATTCTTATTTACGGAATTTGTTATAAATCGAATCTGTCTGCATTATGGGGAGTGGGGTGATGGGGGGCTCAAAATTACTATCAAATGGCCTTAACTGCATAGACATGATACTAGGGGGAAATTTATCATACAGCATAAAAATCTTACGGTTATGTGAAGTCTTTTATTTAGATCGCAGTTTCTTGTACAATTCTATGTTTTCCAAAATGGAAATAGCGAGTACCAAACGAATAGTAAGACATGATCACTGACTTATAACAATGGACTGAGCGTATTGCTGCCATTTTCCTATAGGAAAGAATGGCACAAGTTTTACAGTTTTCTCTTTCGCCCTATGGCAGAGTTGGAGCTACCAACTCAAAATATTGCTTACTGACCGTTTTCTTATGTCATTTGATGTTTTTATGTTGGCTGCAGATGCAATCACCACAGAAAGAATAAGGTAAAGATAGTGTTTACCATGCTCCGTCTCTCTTGCTCATACGCAGGATTCAGGTAAAAATAACTTGAAAATTAAAGTCGGAATGAGTTTAATTTCTTATAAGCGATTAAAATATTACTTGGACACAAGAAAATATATTTTTTTAAGTTAATTCGATTTTCGTGTGTAAAATTTCATCTGATTGGTTGAGTTTTACATGTTCTTTATGTAGTAAACGTTTTAAAGGATGCTCTAACGGTGATATACAGAAACACGATATTTGTGCCACATGAAATAGCAAATCGCTCAGTCCATTGTTATAAGTCAATGGTCATGACCCATATGAGATAATCTTTGGGTTTCTCTAGATAAGTCTTAGCAGAACATATACTAGGAATCTAGTAGGGGTCATTACGGGCCAGTGGACCATAGGAAACCATGCTAAAAGGCTGGGTATAGCGGCGAACGATTTCTCCAGGAGCTGTAACGACTCGGAGGAAATCGAATCTGTCCAGCACGTACTCTGCGAGTGCCCCGCTCTGATGAACAAAAGAGGTGGGCTACTGGGTAGCTACTTCTTTTCAAGTCTGGGGGAGCTGCAAAACAAAGAGTTCAGATGCATCCTGAGTTTCCTAAGGGAAGTAGGATGGATCTAGGGCAATTTTTTTTTTCATCCCCATGAGGACAAGGGGCACAATGGACCCACTGGTGGGCTAAGTGAAACAGGCTAGGTACTTATAGTGGCACCCCTCCTACCTAACCTAAGTCTAAATGGCTTGGTACTTTTTCTAGGAATGTACATCTTCAGGATCTCCGAAGTGATTCAAAAGAGGAATTCAGAAAGTTAACTGAAAACTTCGCATGCCCCTAAGTACGTATGATGTAATTGTATGAGATTGAAAAGGACCTCCAAATATTGCAAGCAGGTTACTAATGTGCGGGATCGTAAACTATTAAGGGGCGGTATATTGGAGACTGGTAGTTTATATCAAGTAATAATGGAAAATGATACAAAACTTTTAATTAACAGCTACCAATTTCATATCCTTAGACTTGTATATATGTATATAAGACAATATGCGCACTCACGAAATCAATTATCATATTCAAAATATGTAATATTGTGTTAAGAATTCGAACCTAGTACCAACTATTAATGCCATTATCATGGCAATGGCCTTAATTAATTCAATTTGACGACTACATACAAACCACCCAAAGATAGAAAACAAATTAAGTTTTTCTTTACAGATCATATCAAAACAATGGCTGCTTTCATGTTAACCTATTTGAGTATATATACAACGAGTAGGATCTGATACCTTTCAGACTTTTAATTTTATGTAGATATAGAAAATATATGTATAAAAAACAAAAAAAAAAAGTAAAATAAAAAAATACATATTTGCCAATCCAACCATTTACCTTATATAATCTACCTAGTATCCATTTTCAGGTTCTTGCTTAAGTGTTAATCTATAATTATCAGAGTCGTGCACCGCAAGCATAAATGGTGATGGTGCACCACCATCATCACCTCCATCCATTTTTAAATGATGTCTTCGCATTGAATTATTCTCTACTGCTGCTGCCCTATTGTACTCATTCAATGTCATTTCACTACTGCTACGGATACCATCATTTGTTGACATCCGGATACCGCCGCCACCTCCACCACCTCCACCATTACCAACAACATTAATATCATTTTGGGATGAAATCGAATTTCCTGATGAAAGCATATTATCATGACGTTGATAGCTACTTCGTTGATAAATATCTCCAGAATCAAGAAATGTATTATTATCCACGGTTGAATCACTAATTCCACCAGGTGTTCCAGGACTCTGTGATGAAACAACAGCTGGACCACCATTGTCTCTTAATGTTGTTAAATTACGTGAACGTGAATAATTTGTTGATGTTATTGCATCAATAATTGGCGGTATCAGTGGTACATCAAGAGCCGAATCTATAGTACATGTTGACATCGGTTCATTACCTAATTGATCTGAATTCGGTGGTGACATTGGATCCAGAGTAGATGTTACTTGACTTTGATCCATGGCATGAGTGGGACTGTAACTATTGCATAGTGGTGGTGTTAATGGTGATGGATTATCGGCTAATTCTCCTGTAGGAGATAAATTTAATTTGAATAAAAAAAAAATTTTAGTTTATTTTTTTATTTTTCTTATATAAATTTACCTCCAAGAAGCATCTCTTGTAGAAGAGAATCAATACGTGCAACACCGAATATTTTTGCAAATTGAATTTGTTCAATCATTTGCCATGTTATTGATTGTAGAACGGGTAAGATTAGGAGTATTTCACCGAATCGACCTCTGAAATTAAAAAAAACAAAAAAACAATTTAAATCAGAATTTTAAAAGAAAGGAAGTAAATTAAAATAAATTTCAATTGTATTTCAGTGAAAAGTTCTGAAGTCTGACAAGAAGCATCCTGAGGCGCAGAAAGAGATGATGGTGTGAAGATGAGATCAGTTACGATCACTTATAGGTTACAATTGTGAATTAGTGTGCTATGAAGGTGAACTGTTAATCAAGTTCTGGGGACTCGTTGTAGATAAAGCTGTCAGAGTTGGTTATGGATTACTTGATTAGTAACCAGGGAGAATCACTATACTCTGTACCGACTTCTTTGAAGTTTGTACAAGAAAGATTGGGTTATAAGCTTAATGTTAATATGTGGCTGTTTTGCTTTTGGAGGGTAACAGCAATTATCTTCGGATAATACTTTCGTAATTTGAGTCTATAATAAATAGAGCTATCCAAGGAATTTCTCACTATAGCGTTAAGGAGAGTTTTAGCTAAATTATGACGATAAAAATAGTGCTAAAGCCAACGATATAATTCAGTGTGAATTACGAGGATTTATATTATGATGGCATGCATTTTTTTCAGATGTTATGAGTGTGAGATAGTACATACATCGTATACGGAATTTTTTTTTATAAGTGACGAGAGAAGCAAACGCTTTCTGCATTTTACAGACCTCGTTTTATCAATGTGTGCGTGTCCGAAAAACCTATTTCCATAAAATGGGTAGTGGAACTAAAACATTATCCTGGTAGCTAACGCGCGGGGGCTTTTATGTTAACTAACATAACTTTTTAGGCAAGTGAGCATACATTATGTGGTTGTACGACAAGTAACTTTTTACTGAGCGCTTTGATGAGTTTCTTCGCCAACTCATTTATCAGCTCATCAATGAATTGGTATGGATACTGATCTGTATGTCTAGTACATCGAATGTACGAGTGAACGGGAAATAAATGGTGTTGAGCAATTCTTGAATTGCGAAATATTTAAATGAGTTTAGTCCTGGTGCTAAAACGAAAATCAGCATTACATTCATCCAACCAATCAGGGTTGTAAATGAGCGGACTCATTTGTCATATCAACTCATCGCTCAACTCAGGACTTGAGTCCGCTCAACATTTGAGCAGTGGTTTATCGCTCGAAACTTGAGCGGACTCACTGGTTGAGCGCACTCACTTCTTGAGTTGAGCGCACTCACTGCTTGAGTTGAGCGATGAGTTGCGTCAAAATTGGAGTCCTTTACATCACTGCAAGCAATCATCATTAGCTTATCAGTGCGCTCATGATGATGGGGCTACCAGGGTTGTTACTGACTAACACTAATTATTATTTCGAAGGTATTCAGTCCCTCGTCTAGTAATAGGAAGCAGCGCATCCACAGATTCGTTGCAGTGGGCTTTTTCAAAATTCATTTAAATTAATTTGGAAATAGATATTCCATTTTGACAATTTGACTGTTCGACACTGCGATTTTTGCCATAAAATCTAGTGGGGAGTTACGTGTGAGATATTGCAGTGATTGTTTTGGTAGCATTTAAATTCATTCCATAATTTGCCCAATATTTGAAAATTCAAACCATAATTTATGGAGATGGTTACAGATATGGAATATGTAGACGACGCTGTGTTAGTAAAATAAGCAGTTGGTCCATAGACTGTGGACTGAGTGTGAATCGAAGCAAAACTGAACTAATGCTCTGTTTACTACAAAAGATCAAAGTACCTAATTTTACCTTACTATAAAATTGAATGGTTAAGATCAGAGCTAAATACTTGGGCTTCTAGAATTTTAGTTGAAAATATAATTAAATATGGAAGAACAGGTAAACAAAGTCTGTATAGTAAAACGGACGAAGAACATCATATGCGAGTGTGCCGTGCTTGCAGCTTTAAGATTGTAAATAACTGGAGAAGCATTCATCACACCAAATATGGTTTTCAAACTAACTTCTTGTAGACAGGCTAAATTTAGACTAATCACTTTAGGAGAGGACACAATTGATCAATTCTAATCACGATGTCCGCAGAGTCCTTATGGCCTAATCGCCGCACCTTCTTTCAAACTTAACCTTTATATTAAGGGGACCGGAAAGTAATGTCGTTGTTTTTTTAAAAAAATCAATTGATTTTTGAGCAAAATATCTGGAGAGAGCATTTTGGAAATCATCTAACTTTTCAAATTTTTTATCACATACATAGATAGTGTTTTAGCGATTGGAATAAATGGCAATCCGATGGTGCAATGTCGGGCGAGGTTTCCGGGGTTAGTCTTGCGCAGTGGTCTTGCATTATTATGTTGTAGAATAACGACTTTTCTGTTGACAATCGCTAGACACTTTTCAATTAAAGATTGATTTACACGATCCAATTGTTCAGAGTAAGGGTCTGTATTCACAGTTTGTCCATGTTTCAGCACTTTAAAATGAATGATCGATGGTGGATCGGTTAGCTCTGCTTTCTTCGGACAGATTATGTGCGACCCAAACACATGCTGTGCTTACTTTATCAATGTGCTGTAAATTTTCTTGGAGGATCGACCAAGGTTGGTTAAGAGTATTTGACAGTTCCTCGATTGTCTGACATGGATTTGCTTCCACTTCCACTTAAATGATAAACAAATATTGACATGCGCAGAAAAGACATTACTTTCCGGACCCACTAATACGTATGATTCATTATTTTGGTGATAGTCAGACTAAATTGTGTATGACACAATAGGAGTGCTGCGATGGACGCTTTCAATGACTGCTTTTACACCTGAATCTTCTAGACCTAAACCTTTACATTATACGTTATATATGACGTAGTGAATTCAGGCTTAAGAAAATGGATGCTTCGGTGATGTATTCTATATTCGAGCCTTATCAATGGATTCTTTATAAAAATAGAACGACCGAATTTTCTGTACATTGCTCCACGATGATCTGTATGGGTATGATAAGAACAATGCTGGAGCATCCTATTCTGAACCCAACTTGCTGTTTATTCGATCGATTGCTGTTTTAATTGTTTCAAGGATCATTTAAAATATGATTTTCTTCATAACATAAAAATAAATTTTTACCAGGATACCTTTTGTGTCATCCTCTAGGAAAGTATAGGTGTTTCATGCTATTGCACAAGGATTTGTTTTGGCGCGTCTTTTGAAATTTTTGATTTGCTTTGAGCAAATCTCATGGAGTGTTATCGGTTTTTATTTCTATTTTGGATAGTGGTCCACAATTAATCCGTAGAAGTTGGACAATCACACTGTGCATTTCTGCTGGATGCTATGCTATGCTATGTGATCACAAAATACGGTGAATAGTTTTATTAGAATCAAAATAATAAGCTTATAGTAAATTTAAATTAATCTCCTTCAAAGTACTCTCCTTGGCTGGCGATGAACTTATCCCAAAATTGATTACATTTCTGGAAGGCTTCTTTCGGAAAGGCCTTCAGCTGCTCTGTCGTGGCCCTCTTGAATTCAATGTTGAAATGGTGTCAAAACGTTTTCCTTTTAGCACAATTAGAAGAGCCAGAAGTCGCATAGTGCTAAATCCGGAGAGTAAGATAGATGTGGACAGACCAGAATTTTTTCGACTCGCGGATCAGAAGGGAGGTATGGCACGGGGTGTTGTCGTGATGAAGGAGGAAGCCACTGACCCATTTTTCTGGCCTCTTTCTCCGTACATGTTTTTAGAAACGTTCCAGTACGCCCTTACAATATTCGGAACTTACAGTTGTTCCCCTTGGAACAAACTCTAATCGCACTATGACCACATTATAAAAAAAAAATATTGAGCATGACCTTCACGTTCGACTTTGACTGACATACCTTTTTAGGGCGAACAGAGCCATTTGCTTTCTATTGGAAACTGAATTGTCATCTCAGCATCATATCCATAGGCCCAACTTTCATCTGCAGTTATAATATATGCCATAAAGTCCGGAATTGCTTTACCATATCTGGTTCAAGGTTCGTAATTTTCTCTCTTTTATCTGTTGTGCCAATTACTTCCCTGTGAAGTATTCGTTTTGCGTTTCTGTAGTTTACTGAGTTAATTGTGTTCATCAAGCTCCTTACTTTTTTAATTTTTTGCAAACTTTTGTCTGATAACCCTTACACTCGGTCTATAAAACTGAATGATAGTAAAAATTGTCATTTTGATTCTTAATCGAGCAATTATAATCTTTTCGGATACCGGTGAGCGATTAATAAGACTATAGACCTTGCTTCGTTAGTAGGTAACATGGCATTCTTGTGTGGTTGTGTTGATGGAATACCAGAGTCTAAATAATGCTCACAAATATGATCTAACACAACATGCCATCTGATTTCACTTAGTATCATAGGTTAGGTTAGGTAAGAGGAATACTGCTAGAAATATCCAGCCTGCTTTACTTATATACCTTCAGCGGGTCCATTGCGCTGCTTGATCTCATGGGATAACCTTTTTGAAATCATTCTAGATTCATCATGTTTCCTCAAGGAATAAATATCGAACATTTCGACCCAGCGATCAGAGAGATCTCATCAGTGTGGATATATCTGATCGCATACAATAGAAGTTCAATGATAGAGGTCACCCAATTGCCTATATAGAGTGACCTCTATCATCGAAGCTCTGTAGTAGGTGATCAGAGATAACCACATTGAATCGACCTCTCTGATCGCTTGATCGATAAGTTCGTTATTTTTTCTGCATATCAATTCATTTTGTAAATTTATTGAAATTATTTTCAGTGAATTTCAGTCTAATATAGACGAAAAATTTCCTCCCTAAGGCATCTCAGGAGGATACATCTGAGCTCTTTACTTTACAGTTCCCCCAGATTTGAAAAGAAATAGCTATCTAATACCCTACCGTTTTTATTCATCAGAACAGGACACTCGCAAAGTACATGTTGGATGGATTCGATTACTTCCGAATCCTTATAATTGCTGCAGAAATCATTGGCCGCTATTCTTAGTCTACTAGCATGGTCTCCTATAACCCAAAGATCCGTAATGACCTCTACTATTCCTGATATCAGTTTTATTACCATTTGTCCTCTTCCTGTCATAGGCAGGTCATAATTGTCTTGCCATTCGGCAAGTTTCTCTGTTAACCCACACCGAAGGCTTGCATTTTGATCAGAGGGATGATTACCTCTTTTAGAGCTCTGATCAGGATCCTCACATAAGTTACTGCTGCGAAGCTATCCATTTCCAAGCCATTTTTGAAGAACTCATCAGCCATCTCATTGCCTTGGACAGCAATATGGCCAGGGGTACCCAGCATAGGGTCATAACCCTGATGTTGTGTTGGTTCATCTTCATAAGGATACGGTAACATGAAATGGGTATCAATATACTATCAGTAACGTACGTAAAGTTAGCACCGCAACTTCGTCTGATATAGTTCGGAGCTATCTCATAATTTGTCGTTAATTTATCGTGTCCTTTTTTCTAACGGAAACTGGATGTGCTGCTAAGTTGACGTCAAGTTAGCACCGCAACTCACTGGAACTCGGTCAAAACTTATCGGATTTGAAAATTATACATCTTGGAATTTGTCGCTAATTTGTCGTGAAAACCATAAATTTGTCGTGTCTTTTTTTCTAAAGGAAACTGGATGTGGTGCTAAGTTGACGTCAAGTTAACACTGCAACTCACTGGAACTCGGCCAAAACTAACTTGACGTCAACTTGGACCAGATCCAGTTTCCTTTAGATAAAAAAACAAATTTATGGATTTCATGACAAATTAACGACAAATTAACGACAAATTCCATTGATGGAGAAAGAAGAATTTTAAGAACTTTTATTTTTAATGATTCTAAATCAAATTCATAAATACAAGAAGAAAAAACAACCGCCTCGTCCGTGATTTGAAACCGGGACCTTCTGCTTGCCGGGCGACTGCTCTTATCATTTAGCTAACGAGACAGATGATTTTACCTCTTGCATTTATCAAATTTGTAACTAGCCTACTAAACCACTTTTTGCTTTCAGCTGGCATTAACCAGTAACGATGAAAGCACACAAATAAGTTGTAAATTCAATTTTTATTTATTTTTCAGTAAATCCCACGGACATGCATATAAGTAAATTCGCAAATAATTTAAATACAGCGCCAATTTACGACTGTTGGTAGCATTGACAGTGAGAGCATACTTTCTGAAATCAAAATTGGTGCCACATGAAACAGGAGATCAAGCAGTCCATTTATATATATGTCAGTGACAAGACCCAACTGTACTCTTACAATTGAGTTTTATTAAATAATTAAAAAAAGAAACACTTACCTCGATTCATACTGACGATCCGAAACATAATCTTCAAGATTGTTCAAAATTTGGTGTCGAAGGCATTTGATTCTTTGGGGTTCATTAAGTCCTTTGGCATCTAAAAATAATATTTTGTTTTTGTTGTTAATTAAATTTTGAAAGAAAAAAGCAAAACAAACTTACTAGGATCAAAAAAGACTAACGCTTTTACGCAGGCAAGTTCAGCATCGTCAATATTAATATCTTTCATGGCAAACACTAATTCATCGATGATCCGAGCTCCAATTCTAGAAATGTCTAAATTCGGAGATAATCGAGAATCTAGAAAACATGAAGTGTTCTCTATATAAGAGATTCCACGATATTATATAGTATATAAAATGAAAAGTTCTAAAATAGCAAAAAAACAAAACAATGAAAACCAACCTGGACAATGTTTCGTAATTATACAATTGTTGCCCAACAGTAGAACATCTTTTAAATGCATTGATCGCCTCGATAAGCCCAATAGAAGATGTTCACCTGCATGCGCTCGTAATAATGCCACTTGATCATCTAGCTGGAGATCATTAAATGCTGGAATATGTTTAGCCCATTCAACAAGGGTCAATAATTGCTGTTTCATGGATTCACAAACATCATTGATGCTTGCAAATTGTTTACTCGATAAATCATCATTTGCGCCATTCTCCATTGCAGCACCGGCCTTTGATTGTCGACTTTGCATTTCAGCCTTGAGCAATGATATCACAGATAAACCATTTCCAGGATCGGGATCATCGTTGCTTGTACGACGACAACTGATTCGATCACGTTCATTTTGAACGGCCTCCTTTTTCATGCCAGCCTTAAAGCATTTTCTTAGACGACAATAACGGCACTGATTACGTTTATCTTTGTCCACTATACAATTTCTAGAAAATCTAGAAAATAATTAGAAAGTATGGGGTTAGGAGGAGTTATGTATGGGTCTTAAATCATAGTTTTTTTTTCTTTTAATATATATAAGTACATACCTGCAAGTGTATAAATGATTTTTTCTAACACTCCTACGGAAGAATCCTTTACATCCATCACAGCTGGAAGCACCATAGTGTTTTCCGGTTGCTCTATCACCACAAATTGCACAAACTATTAATGCTTGTGAGCTACTACTAGTATTATTATTGTTATTATTGCTGCCACTGAAGGCATTATTACTATTACTACCCGTACTTAATGTTGGACTTAACGTTTGACTTATTGGACTCGAAGCTGATTGTCCGGCATTCAGTATTTGTCCATCTCCATCTGAAATTGGTAAAGAAAAAAGAAGAGTTTTATTAGCAAAATTGAATAGTTGGGGTAATTGTGCATAAATTTTTGGTTTTATTTATTAAATTTTAATTGTTAATTAAGTTATTTACAATAATAATTCAATGCAGGTTTGCATGCTGGGGTCTTTGAGAATTTGATGTTGTCAAGAAGAATGTTTTTGTTCGCTTGCGATATTTTACGCATAACCCCAGGAGTTTGTGTTTGAAATTGAGTTATAACGCTTATGACACCCAAAACTGTCATTTTCGGATTTTGGTTAGCTACCGGGAAGAATCGGAACTGATCTTGTCATGACTCTTCGTCGACTTCATTCAACTTGGTTTCTTTTTTTTTAAGATCTTGATAGACGTCAATAGAGGGAAACACTCTTGACGTTCCAATTAACTTAAATAAATTCAATGATGAGATAGCCAAGATTAAATTGTAACAGAATTATCTCTATCTCATGGAATCATAGAGTGGTCTTCACCGGAAGCAGATCGGTTTTTGATTGGAAATGTCAAAAATAAAAAAGGTGCCAGGTTGAACATCAGACTCCTTGAACTGTCAACTTGTGGTGTGGAATAATTGGCAAAAAAACTCATCGGGAGAGACCTTTTGGAAATTAAAGTGCCCCTATATTACTTGAAATAGCAGTTTTCATTGCAACTGTATTGCAGAATCAAACGGTGGCTAGGTGCATAATAGAAGAAATCGGATAAGTTAACTTTCGTCGCGTACAGCGCCATCTATCAGGTTTCGAATAAAAGTTTCATGTTTTTTGACGTTTCCTATTTAAGATTTTAAAGTTACCTGTCGACTCACACAGGCGAGTGGCTGGGGGCTAATTTTAAAACTAATGCATTTCTTTCGCGAAAATATTAACGATTTATTTCGTAGGATGCTTTTTTCTCCAGATATTTAAAAATTTGAAGATTAAAAAATCACTCGGTATATTGCAGGTTGAAGTTGTCACTGTAGAACTGAAAATTAGATCCGGATATTCTGTTTCGGATACCGAGATCGATTCCTGAAATCTGGATGCGAGCTATACGAATCCGGATCAAGATCGCTACTATCCTGGATCCAGACTAAGCAAAAAGGGATCCCAATAATTATTTCCGATAATCTGGATAGCAAATTATCCCGATACTGGTGAGGTAAGTTTTTCTGCTTGCCCACAGATAGGAGGGCAGACCCAAGCGAATCCAGACTGCTCCCGGAAAAGGCAGGACAAGCACACAGAAAGTCTTCGGTTATCTTAGGCTCTCCTTCCAGGCAGGAAAGACACTCAGGGCTGTCAGCAACTCCCATACTTGGCCGGTAATGATGCCAACCAAAGCTCAACATTGTTTCCTTCTGAGCCCCAAGAGAAAATCAGAAAAATTCCTATTGGGCCCATCAAGAAAAAGTTGTGTGCACCTACAAGTGCTCTCTGCTGATGTTTCATACGAACATCCGCTTTGATGAGAGACGCGATAACCGACAAGGTGGCAACGACAACGTTGCGTTTCGGTCCCAGGAACGGGGAACCAGAGCCATACCTGTCTAGAAGGTCAGCCCTTTCATTCTCCATGATCCCCATGTGACAAGTAAACCACTGAAGAGACACCTTGTTGTGGATACACAGCTTATCCACGGACGACCTACAGTCCGCCAGTAACTTAAATGTTATCCGAGGGCCGCTAAGAGTCATCAAGGCTGCCTTACTATCCGAAAGGATAGCAGTGGTATGACATACTCACATTTGAATTTGACAAGCATTGGAGTCCAAAGGCGAACCCATCATCTTTTGGTTAAGACTGGATACTTCTTAAATTGGTTTTTTTGGTTATGTTTCAGTTATGTTACTCTTTCGTTGGTTGTATACAGATTACAAGTTAGTGTTAGTCCTAAAAAGTATAAATGCTTGACGATTGCTGAAAAGATGAAGTAAATTGAAAAAGTAAGCGGAGGTTAGAAGAAAAGTGATGTTGCAAAAGAATTTAAGATTCCTCTGAGTACCTACTCTCTCAACCATAATAAAGCACAAGGAGAAAATTGATGCTGCTCAAACTGCTGGAGTACGGAAAAGAATTACTAAAGGTGAATTTCCTCGTCTGGAAGAAAGCCGAGTCATTTGGCTAAGACAGTGTACAGGACAAATAGTGTCTATTAGCGGAAGCTTGTTAAAGGAAAAAGCAAAAGAGTTCGCGTCTACTCTAATACCCTAGACACACGGGACATATCAATGATCATTGGTTCAATTACGTAATTGGATCAATGATCATTCCTGTTTTGGGGTGTGGCACACGGCAATGACAGTCTTCACGTAATTAGATTTGACAGACTATATTTGACCCATTAAATGTGTCACTTGTGCATACTGGCGATTACTCCCATATCCTTAAACTTCACTGACATATCCGCGTATATGTGGCTATTTCTTCGTGCCTTTCTCAGATCTTTTATATAAATGCGCCACAGCTCGCACAACTTATAATTTTCAGCAGTTTTCCATAATGTTGCATTTTTCTTCATCTCATTTTACTTCGTCTCTTTTTCTATTTATAATGCATGAATTTTTTTTTGAAGAATTCAATAATTTGGGAAAGATGCAAAATTTACCTTGAAAAATGTATCAGTCAATTTCCAAATGACATCTGACAGTGATGGCTGGAAAATCAACTGATTTTTCTAATAATTTGCAGTTCCTCACCGCTGAAAGCGCGCTTATCGCTAAAAGAAATTACAAGCAATGCATAATTCAAACGAATGAGCTTATGGGGGCGTAATTGACGCAATGACGAAACAAATGACCATTGCACCAATAATTCAGTGACACACGAGCTATGCAATGATCATTGCTCCGTCAATGATCATTGGTATTTGGGTCTACGGTGTGTCTACGGTATAAGCATCAAAAACTTTGCAGCAAGTGAAGGGTGACTTACAAATTTCAAAAAGAGAAATGGAGTTGTGTTTAAAAAAGTTTGTGGGGAAAGTGGAAGTGTTAATGATGCAGTTTGCTTAGATTGGCACGGTGTCAATAGAAGACTTTGATTGAAAACTATGATGCCCGAGATATTTTTAATACTGATGAAACTGATGGCCTATTTTTCAAATGTTTACCTGACAGGACGTTTACTTTTAAAGATGAAAAATGTCATGGAGGAAAACATAGTAAAGAAAAGAGGTTGACAGTTTTACTTGCAGTAAATATGGACGAATCGGAAAATCTTAAACTTAAACTTTTAGACAATTGCACTGTCCACAACAGTCCTCCTACATTGTCCAACATAGAACTTTACTTCTTTCCGCCGAATATAATTTGAAAATTGCAATCATTCGACCAAGGGATCATCATCCATAATTTTAAGACGTTCTATCGGAAAGATATTGTTAAGCTTAATTAATTCACATTATGAATATGTAAACGAATGTATTTACACTAAACTTTTGTCATTGTTAAAGAATAGCAGTTAATAAATAATAATTGATCAACACTTAATAATTCGAAGTTTTATTTATTTTCTCTCAAAAATTTCGAACCATTTGATATTTCAAACACTCGATAATTCGTAATATTTTAAGAGTCCCTCGAGTTTCGAATTAATGCGAGTCGGCGTACTATGTATGCGTGTACAAACCATTTTGCTCTACCAGAATTATTTCTGTGCGCTACAAACGGTATGACAAAAACTTAGTATACCCTATGACTTCATCTATAGGGTATAAAAATAAAGTGATCCATTATTATACAATAAATAAATAATAGAAAACAAAATAAATAATTAAATTTTGAATTATATTTTACGGCACACTATCGCAAAATACCAAAAACACCCAAACATTAGAAATTTAATTGTTGACTCAATTTTCGAATTCAATTGTCTTCTTAATCAGAATTTTCAAGCACGCGCGCAAGCCATCACCCATTTATATTCGTCGAAAAATTATTTTCATAATTCTAATCAATACCCTAATAAAATCCCTAAAGCATGATGTAAACAATATTTTTATAAGAACATTTTGATGCCACTTAAAAAAAAAGAAAAAAAAAAGAAAAGCTGCAATCACTTGAGACTTAATTTTAAGCTTTTTTTATATCCTTATCAAACTTTTCTTTCCGTTTTATTTCTTTTGTATTTCGACACAAACAAAAATCGAGTTTGGTTTGCAAATCAGATCCAGACAAGAAGCGGCAAAAGCATTCTTATAACAAAGCGCGATGATGAAATCTTAAAATTCCATAGAAAAAACGCAGCAAAAGCAGCAGCGAGTAGTAATTAAAAATAAAAATGTCAAATAATAAAACCATCGTAGATAAAAACAATTTTTTTTTAATCAACTGTAAGTAGATTTAGATGAGATGATGTCTAGCCGTTTTTATTATAAATATGTTGGGTATAATTTGCAAAATAATATAATTATTATAAAAAAAAAAATTGTTTAATTTTATCAACAAACAAAACAGTCTACAGCTACCGCCCTCTTTTGCGAGTCATTGGAATTGGAATATGATTTGATTAGGAATGATCAGCTCAGTTTAGTTAGTTTTTATAGTCTGTCTGTGCCAGACAACTAGTTAATATCAAATGTATTTTGACCCCTTTGTTTATAAGAGGCTTTCGGATTAGAGTGTGTAATGCAAATTTATTAAGAACAACCGGAAATAGATTAGGCTCGACACATCTAATAAATATATTTATTTTGTATATTTGCATACCTACTCACTATATAAACTGATAGCGATATAAAAAAAAAACAAAAAAAAACATTAAAGAGTTTCCAAGTTGCAATTTTTGCAAAGTTGTTTTTTTTTCATAACAAAATGTAATGCTAACCTTTGGACTGTATGCAACGTCATCACTCAGATAAGGTGATTGTCACCTATAGAGGAAATATGATGCGGGGGCGTTTTTTTTCTGTTTGAATTTTTCAATAAACAATAAAAATTGTAAACAATGAGAAATCATTATTTTGGTGCAATTAACAAAAGTATAGAATCGCTCTTCTATGCGCAAAGTACTTAGTTCATAATTATGATGACAAGTTTTAGAGAGAGATCGTATTTCATTAAATTTTTATCACTAAATTTATAAACACCACCTGGATTTATGCTTCTACATATTTTGAATTAATTTTTTTCATTATTGAATCACTTTTGTTTTGATTTTGATAATATTATCATTAAATAAAAATGTATGAAAGTCATGACGTCACTTTACATTTATTTTTCTTATTAAAATTGTAGGAGTAATGCGATTGTTCTTTGGATAACATGGAAGAGTAGGTCTATGACACGTGATATATTTTAAAACAATTTTCTTTAGTTTCATATGTATAATAAATTGTTGTTGAATAATTAATGCGATAATAATTATAGCCGGTATGACAAGGTGAGCTTTCAATCGAGGATTTAAATTGACTCACAATGAAATTTGCATGAATTTAATTATTAATTTATTGAATGGATTATGATTATGGATCATATGGATCGTAGTGGTGGTGTGGTTTTAGAAATTGTAACATGTTATAACAATTTTACAGTTATTTTGATTTATTTATATTTTGTCACATATGGGGCTCGAACTCATAGATGGAATAGAAGAATTTTTGAGAATTTTTATTTTAAACGATTCTAAATTAATAGAAAGTGGTAATGGGTTTTTCACTCTTTCGAGACCCATCTGTACAATATACGAGTCTACTGGCAATTTTCAATCTACTGCATGTGAGCAGAGAAAATTAAAAGATAAATACCGAGGTAGTATCATCAGTTGCTGTCCTAAAGCCAATATGAAAAAAATCCATGAAGAAATTTTTGAGAGTACATATATAGGTACTCTGTGTAATGGTGTTTCGAGCAGCAATAACAGGGCGATCTCATCAGGACGGCAATGAAATCCAGAAAACTAAATTCTAAATTTTAAATTAAATTATTAAATACAAGATCAAAAAGCAACCACCTCGTCTGATTTTTAAAGTCGGTACCTTCCACTTTCCGGGTGACTATAGGTACTCTTACCACTTACTTGCAATTGCAAAAAAATACTGGTTAACGCGAGCTGAAAGCAAATGTAGTTTAATAGAAAAATTACAAAATACGAGGGTTGTCCAAAAAAGTAATCCACTGCGAGCTCTAGCGGGCGTTGTAGGCAACATAGACAGCTCATCGAAGCATCAGTGTGTAGATTGAATTCTTTTATGCGCTTTCATCGTTATTACTGGTTAACGCCAGCTGAAAGCAAATGTAGTTTAATAGAAAAATTACGAAATACGAGGGTTGTCCAAAAAAGTAATGCACTGCGCGCTCTAGCGGGCGTTGTAGGCATGATAGACAGCTGCACATCGAAGCGTCAGTGTGTAGATTGAAGTCTTAAGAACACGTTGATATTAAATGGTAGTTGTTGCATTCGTTTAAAAGGAAAATGCTCAAAATGTGAAAAAAAAACAACGAGAACAGTCCAGTCCGTCTTGTCGGATTTCAGCAATAGAGCAACTTGCGTATACTCTCATCGAAATAGTGCGCGGTAAAAAAGTGCTCGAAATTCAAGCCGCGTTAAAAGAAGCATGTGGAAGATTTACTGTGAATCGTAGCACAGTACAGAAGTGGCACACAAAGTTTCGGAAAGGAGCATGCGAGTGGCGGCCGTTTACTGTAATAGCTGACAAAACAAACGCTTCAATTTTTGCAACGTTAATTAAGATAAACTAGGCGCAATCGCCACAGATCGAGTTTTGATGGGTACTAGTGTCCCTGGAGCATACTACAAAAACTTTCTTCAGAATGTCTTGCTCTCAAAAATCCCTAAACTACGTCCAGGAATGTTGCAAAGTAGTGTATTGATTTTGCACGATAATGGACGCATATCGAATATCAGTCCAACGATCATCAAACTTCTCGAACTCCTGATCTGAGCCCACATGACTTCGATCTCTTCCCCAAGGTGAAGGTACCTCTTTGGGGGGGGGGTCTACGTTTTCCAACGCTGGCAAGCGTGCATTAATAAGGGAGGGGATTATATTAAAGACCTGTAATCACTTATATCTTCTTCAGTAAATATTTTTGGAGTTAGGGCCAACTGTGCATTACTTTTGGGAGAACTTTTAGGAGAACACAAGAGGAAAAGGCATCTATCTCTCTCTAGCTCAGTAGTAACAGTATACGCCCGGAAAGCGGAAGAGATAATTGGCGGAAAAATTCTATGAATTCAACTTTCATCTTCTTATAGTTACGAAACGGCTCTTTTAAGAGTTATGTACAACCGGCAAACGCATTTGAACTATGTGAAATTGTTTCGGTTGATTTTTCTATAGCGTTTGATATAGTATGGTATACTCCAAATTACTTACTAAATTATCCACTAATTTCCAGTGCAATTCAACTGCAGTTTCTCTTATCAGCAGTTTTCTGTCTTCCAGGTCGCAGCGAGTAAGAATAGAGGACAGTTTTTCTGATACTTTACCTTTTACTCATGGGTGTGCCTTAGGGATCAATTTTGGATCCTTTGCTTTTCAGTATGTCAAGTCAAGTCAAATACGATCTTACCGATTTACGATCTCACGATTTTGACGGAATTATAAGATTCGCGGTTATCGAGAAATTTTTGTTACTAGTTTTTATAGGCTTTATTTTTAGCCTTCTTAAGTTCACTTTTATTTCACCTTAGAACAATTTAATTGCTCGTTAAAGTAAAAACTTTTAATTTCGCGATGGCATTATTATACAGATTATTGCGCGAGATCAAACTGTGAATGTGCAGTTTAGTTTTTTTGTGTGTAGATATGTGAGGGATGCTTTTATTGCCGATTTCACTAACTTGATGTGCGAGGAACTTTAACTCTGCTTCCTTCATGGTAAGCAGCAATCCCTATGAGATGGTCTCACGTAAATAGAACCCAAGATGAAGTCAGTAAATTATCCTGATGTGTGGCATTAATGTCTTTTATCATCTATGATGACTTCCTTTGCTGGAAAAGAAGGTAAATCTTTCTTCCAGGTAATAAATGTTCTTCGTTTTCGAATGAATAAAAGGTAAAGAGATTGCACAGGTAATCAAAGTTTTCAACATGCATTTGTGTGGGAAGCTGACTAATGACGGAGGTTTGGATGTTGAGAGATCTTCTCAAGTTTTTTAACCGAGAGATTTATAATGTAGTCTTTGATTGGGGTTTTGCACTTTAGTACAGAAAGTTGTTAGGAAGTCTTCTGTCAGGTCTACTCTACAGGCGCGCAGAATTTTCCATTCGAGATGGAAAACCAGTAGCTGATTATTAGAGTTTGCTGCTTTTGGGGAGGTCATTTCTCCTTCTAGTTATGGGGCTTACTAAGTTGTAGGCATATCTGTAGGTTATTGGCAAGTCGATAATCTTACCACAACTGTTGAATTTCAACAGATTGTTAAAAGAGACATCAAGATACCTGGCGTTCTTTAAAGGCTGAAGTTTTTCATCATTGACCTCGATTACAATGTTGTCCGGCGTTTGGCTATCTGCAGCCTTCTCCTGGTTGATTTTAATTCTCCATTTTTTGTAGTACTCATCGATCAGGGTTCTATTATGGGTGCAATGGGGGGTTGAGGGCCAATATTGAACTTTGTAAGAGAATCCGGTTGGAAAAGCTCATAAGTCTGGAGGGTGAACAATGGGAGACCCTCTTCTCAATCCAATCCAATCCAATCCAATCCAATCCAATCAAATTGACATCCTAAAAATTTCAATGCATTCCATTTTATTGACGGCCTTTTGATGATTTTGATTTGTCGCCTATTTTTTTGTAAAATAATCAAGTGATATCATTTACTGATGGTATCCGAAACTCACAGGGGTTTAATCAGGCTATAGTTATGGTGAATTTTTTTTGTACCTTTAGGTTCATTTCAGCTTAGTGCGTAGCCAATATTGTACCTATGCACGTATGTATTCCCATCGCGATGGATCAGTTTTTGGAATATTCTTTACTTATATCTCTGAAAAAGGCTAGCACTTTCCAAAATCTGTAAATTTATGCGGAGTTCGTTATAAAGAAGAAACAAAAAAAAGATCAAGAGCGAGTTAGGCTCGTGCAATGAGAGTTCCGTACTAAAACTTTATCAACGAGTCGGGGAAAATTGTCGTATACTAAAATTAACACAACAACTTTTTTTTCACCAACTATGAAACTGACCCCTTTGAGAGGTTGTGGGGGCTGCTGTTGTTCCAAAAACACTCGGCAGTTTTTCTGTTATCTATGACTCAATACCTACTAACCCATAAATATTATCACAGTTCAACATTAGCTATTTGGCAGGCTTGCAATTGGCAATGAAATTAGAAAATGTAGTCATCGCCGGTAGTCGAAATTTTGTTCGATTGGATAACAAAGGGAAGGTTTGAATTTTTTGACAGTGGTTGTTGCTTGTAGTTGTCACCGGTCGTCGCAATTGTGCTTAGGCCTTTATTCTATTGTCAGAATTGAATCTAATCAGTTAGAGAAGATATATAAAGACCTTTTTTGTAGAATATATATAAGGAACTTTTATAACGTTTATCCTTTCGTAGAGAGGCTACTTTAAAAGAGAAATCGGAAGAGGTGTATAATAGAGAAATTGCAGAGCCTTTTTAGAAATACAACATCCTTGTTTGATTTGAAGATCGATGCAGAGTTTAATGATTATGCCCGCAGATTGGCGGAACAATATTATACATACTTTTCTTTTTAGATAGATCCTTCAAGACACCAGTAAGCTGGGAGAGATATTGCTCCCTCCTGTAACCCGCTGCGATTGCAGAACATAGAGATAATCGGATGTTACGTGCATCTCTCTCAGAGCTCCGAGTTGATCATTCTCATACCTACGACTATCCATAGATCCGCAGGAAAAGCACTGCGACCATATTCGCATAGGGCCTATTGGTTTATTTTATTGTTTCCAAAAATCTCAATCCGAATTATAGTTTTACCATTGACGTGAGACATGTTTGTCGAGGTACGGAATTATCACCTCAACAAGGAAGCCTAAGCAATCTAAATTCAGAAGTTTTTATGAGACTTCCCTCAAGACATCTTTGTTTGCTTTTATCATTGTTACAGCACACTTCGGCGCGGTCGCTTTCACGAGACTATCCGACTTCTATCTCAAGAGACTGGGAGCATCCTAGTATCACGTTCAAACTCCACGCTACTGTGATACCTATCCCTAAAATAAGATCTGCTGTTAACCCATCTGATTTTAGACCCATCAGCATTTTGTGTTTCCTTGCGAAGGCTTTGGAAAAGGTGATGTACACTCAGATCCAATCGTTGGTAGATAACAACAGGATGCTTTCGCGCCATCAATCAGGTTTCAGACCAGGTTATAGCTGTCAATCGGCTGTCGTAAAGGTTACTACAGACATAAGAAAAGGCCTGGATAACGACGAGATTGCAATACTGGTTTTACTCGACTTTACAAAAGCTTTTGACTGTGTAAATCACTCTATGCTCCTCAGCAAACTTCAAACATTTTTCCGGTTTTCATTTAGTGCCGTCCAATTTATACAGAGCTTCTTAGGCGATAGGTATCAGCAAGTGCGAGTCAGCGATCATCTTTCTGATTTACAGCCGCTTTTCTGTGGCGTTCCCCAAGGGTCTATTTTAGGTCCACTGCTCTTGTCCTTTTTTCATCAATGATTTACCTGACATTATTCAAGAGGTTAGTGCCCATTTATTAGCTGATGATTTACAAATATACAATAGCACGCCTCTCGGGCTGAATGAAGACTCCATTGTAAACATTAACGATGACTTAATGCGAATTTACGATTGGTCTCAACGTAACCTTTTGATTTAAATGCCAATAAATCGAAATATATAATTTTTTCCAATAATAGCTTGGAAACTGATATTCCGCAGATCATGTTTGGGGGTGAAATATTGATTAGGGTAAGCGAAGTTACGAATCTCGGTGTCGCTCTTAATGGAAGAATTAAATGCTGTGATCAGTGCGTGCAGTGCTGAGTAAGGTGTATGGAGGTTTGCGTCGACTCTGGCTCTCTGCTAAATTATTAATTGTGGACATCAAATGTAGATTGGTGAAAACTCTCATCCTGCCCTACTTTTCTTACGAGAATTTGATTTTTCCTAAATTGGATAGCTATTGCTCTCGTCGAATAAAAGTGGCCTATAATGATTGTATTCGCTTTATTTTTTAATTTACGCAGACTAATTTTATTCCCAGAATACTGGGCTGCCCACTGAATATTTACCTGAGACGCCAGGAAATTCTATTCCTCTTCAAGCTCATACATACTAAACGCCCTGATTACTTAATGTATGAAATCCAGTTTCTCCAATCTCAGCGACGTTGGGATCTTCTGATTCCACGTCATAGTCGCTTGTTTTAGGAAGGCTCCTTCTTCATTCAGATCCCACGGCTTTGGAACTTGTTACCTACAACCTTGCAGAGAGCGGTTACTGTCGGTGAATTTAAGAGGCTGCTATCTTCAATACAGGTCTGAATGGTTTCAACAGTGCTGCTAATTAATTAATTAATCAAATAATAAGTTTTGTACTTTTTTTTCTAAATTTAGTTTTGGTTATGATTTCATTATTATTTTAATCAACATATGACATTAACTCTATTAATAACTATTTGAACATTGTTTTCTCTAAAATTATATTTTCGAGAGCTTACAAAAGATTGTAAATCTTGTGTGCCAATCCAGCTAAATAAATTAAATTGAAATTAAAAAATTAAAATTAAATTGAAATTATTTCAGATTCGAACTAACAAGTCCGTTCGTAAGGAGCAACCTAGGCTACACTTTCGGTCTAGATATTTAGGAAATCTACTCCATCAACAACGCTCAGTGTCACAAGAACTCAAAAATCTCTATATCGGATCAAAAGCTACACTACTTATCCTAGCTGAAAACGGCCAAAGATATCTGGTGATATCCTGTCATCGATATACAGGATACTCACCAAACACTTAGCAATCTGGCAAATTTATATAAAATATCTATTTTACGTGCGTCATTTTCGCGAAAAACGTGTCTGACAGACAGACGAATTATATAAGGGTTTCGGTTGGTTTTTTTTTATATACCGAACTCTAGAAATACTGAGGTTTACAAGCGATTTTTCACCCACATTCATATTAGTAGAGATTTTTAATTTTCAAATTTCGAGCTCATTGAGATTTCCATTTCAAAATTTTCAAATCAAAAGAGCACATTGAACAAAAAAAAAAAAAAACAATTCATCCCATTAAAGTTTTTTTTCCTCCCTGATATACATAGCTGCATTCTACTGATCTTTAAGTGCACCTAGAAACAACAAGTAAATTTTATAAATTATAAAGAAAAACATCTAAAGGAAAATCTCAAATCAAACAGAGAAAGATGTCTGTATTGCCATTGAACCTGTTTATCATTTCGCGAATATTCTCTGAATGCAAATGATAATTATAAGAGTTACGAAAATATGCAGTAAAATTTCTTTAATTGTTATCTCATTGAAATATAATTCCAATCAGTTAATTATGTCAAGTTCAAATAATTTAAAGCAAAAATAATCTCCGATTTCATGTCAATCAATATTGAATCTAGTCAGAGATGCATTTACATAGAGATGGGTAAATGTACCGCACAGCATCCCCTCGTAAAATCGATAAGATTTTTATTATTTTTTTTGTCAATTATATTATGAAATTTTTCTACTTTAATTAAATATGCAATTTATCCTCCCTTCTATGTCTACATAATTTGTATGACTACCTGTCATAAAAATGTATATCAAATCAACCTCCACCTTAAAGGTGACTTGACTTTGTTTATTTATGTAAGTAAAACTCCATTAGACCCAGTCCCAGTCAAGTTAGTTATTACTAAGTTAAGTCCAAGTCAAGTTTGCACTTCATATTTTTTTATGGTAGGTAGTCAAAGAGTAACTTAACTTAATTTAATAATACACGACGTGCGCAGATATGTAAATGCTTAAAGCCCAAGCACTCACTGTATAGGTCTCCTCTGGTCTTCAAATAGATACAAAAAGACTGCAAGAGATATTACGCAACAACAGAGGAATATAGAACTGTGATTTTCTCGGTTTGGAGGTCAATGATATGTTTATAACTTAGCCTCAACAGACCAGTGGCTAGCGATTTATCATTTTCTGTTTCTTGGCTAATAACCATCCACTTGAGTGGTTTTATAAGTCGTCCTCCTTTGAGCGTAATCTTTTTGCGCATGTGTTTTTCTTATGAATTAAAAAAAAAAAAACAAAACAAAAAACTAATTTTCACCGTGAGTTTAATATTCTTTTTTTTTTGTTTTTTTTTTTTCAAAATTAAATTCAAACGAGATTCACATCATATGCATCAGAGAAACATAATCGCTCAGAGCTTGTGTTGGTAATGTAAGAAAATTTTCTTAGGTGTTTTGAAGAATTATCATCCATCACAGCACAACTCTTCACCACTCATTAACACCTCGACTTAAACTAGATTTTTCTGCCGACAAAACAGTTGTTAATTTTTTCTTTTAGAACTGAGTATTTAAATTTTTTGTTGTGGTTAAATTATGTTAAGACATTTCATTTGCCTTCGTATACCTCCCTAAATAGTATAAATACAATACAAAATACATTACAATACGTTTATTGATGGAAAAATACACAAAATTTAAGATTTTGCAATCTTTTAGAGAACAAATTACTACAATTATTGGCACTAGTTAGAAAGTATTTAGTAAGTAAGTATGCGTATCCAATCAGATTAGTTTATATGAATCTGAAATTTTTATCATAAACTAAAAAAGGAATTCAAAGTCATAGAAGATCAAATGACGCAAACGAGTGAACGGCTTACCAAAACGCTCTACGCCATTACAAATACTCGATCCGTAGATCTAAAAGAAAATCGTGGCAACTCTTCTGTGAAGGAGATGTCAAGGCTCAAAAGATTTCTATCTAAGATACCTAATCAACCCGAACTCATTACAAAGAGTGATGGAGTTTGGGCTAGCTCCCTTGGGGAATCTTTGAAAACATTGTTAGACGAACACTGTAGATATAAAATGGTCCGTAACAGGGCGAACTCTATGATAAGGTCTGCCAAGCGCATATTTTTTTGGCTCAAAGCTTAATGCTGATCTACCTCCAAAGAGGCTGTGGCAGAATATTCGTCACTTGGGTGTATACGGACGCGATTCTCCCAAAGTAAGTTACGATCCAAATGAACTGAATGAGTTCATTTCCACAGGTTCTGCGGTTGCATCTCAGGCAAAGCATGTTAATGATTTTACTGAAAACTATCCAGTGGAGGGCTTCGCCTTCCGTTGCATTGATGAGAACGAAGTTCTTCTGGCTATGAGTGCAATCAAATCTGATGCAACAGGACCAGATAGATTGCCTCCATGGTTTATTAAGATAATTGCACCTAACATTATCAAAATCCTTACTCATATATTTAACCACTGCCTCATGACCTCTCAATTTCCCAGTCAGTGGAAAAGAGCGCTTGTGCTGCCTATCCCAAAAAAGTCCTCGGCATCTGCTCTAACTGACTTTAGGCCTATTACTCTCCTGTGTTTCTTGGCTAAGGTCTTGGAGAAGATAATTCATATGCAGGCTGCGAACTACATCAATCGCAATGGATATCTGACTTCTTGGCAATCTGGATTTCGACCGAGTCATAGCTGCGAAACTGCTATGCTTAAGGTTACCTCAGATATTCACGAAGCACTCGACAAGGACCAACTTACGATCCTTGCTCTACTGGATTTCAGTAAGGCATTCGATTCCATCAATCATTACAAGCTGCTGCGAAAACTATCAAAAGAATTTCTATTTTCTTCATCTGCAGTAAAACTTCTCAGGAGTTTCTTGAGTGGACGCAGTCAGTTTGTTAGGGTGAATGAGGTCTGCTTGGGTGAAACGTCTCTCTTATCTGGAGTTCCTCAAGGATCCATACTTGGCCCCTTGCTGTTCAGCCTATACGTGAATGACATTACTGACGTAATATCAGATGCTTCCATCCATCTATATGCTGACGATGTGCAAATGTATCTGAGCAGGCCGATTGGCTTGACGGAGGACTGTGTATGCCGCTTCAATGATGACCTGCAACGTGTATATGATTGGTCACTACAAAATAACTTAGAGTTGAATCCCAGTGAGTCAAAATGCTTAGCGATTTATAGGAATGGAATTGATCCTAATACCGTTCCACCAATACTCATTAACAACACCGTACTACCATATGTTGATTCAGCTAGAGCTCTTGGCTTTGAGCTTAACTCTAAGTTCACCTGCTGTAAACATATTGGTGTTACGATAGGAAAAATATATGGGTGTCTGCGGCAGTTATGGCTGAGCTCTAGTTTTCTCTCACTTCATATGCGGATGAAGCTGGTCAGGGCTTTAGTGGTCCCTCACTTCACATATGGTAGTGTGGTTTTCTCTGACCTTGACTCAGTCTGTCGAAGGCGACTCTTGGTAGCACACAATGATGTCCTCCGCTTTGTCTTTAAACTGCCTCGCTTCAGTCATATATCTTCTTATTCAACATGCTTGTTTGGTTGTTCTTTGGATGCATACCTAATCCAATGCAGGTTAAAATTTCTGCACAGACTAATATATAACCAACAGCCTACGTACTTATTCGAAAAGCTTAACTTCTTGCAATCGGCTAGACACAGGAATCTTCTAATCCTTCGTTGTAGATCACGATTTGGCCAGCATTCTTACTTTTTCCAATGTGCTCGCCAGTGGAATCTATTGGCGCATGATATTTAGTGCACGAGTGGCGGTAGAGCTTTTGGAAGACTTATTAAATCAGTGACTCTTGTCTAAATCGGCGGTTATCATAGTTTCGAATGTTGTTCTACTAAATCCTAGCTTATTTAATTTCTCTTTCACATGTCTTTGTCTTCGCAATACGAACGAACCTTTTTGTGCTGAAACCGTTTCCGGGGATGAAGATGCAGCTTTCATCACCGAAGAATCGGTAAAATTGGCAGTCGATTAGTTCAAACCAATTAACAGGTAGGGATGACATCTTTCCAGCCCTGCTTCAAAACTCGGTTGACTCATTGATCTAAGCCTCCTTTTCGGGACATGTGCACTCTCGTCTCAGAGGTCACCTATACAGGATAGGGCTTGTTGCTGACCGTGTATGTAAGGGATGCGGAGAGGAATCCGATACAGTGACTCACTTCCTTTGTCACTGTCCAGCCTTCTCGGGAAAGCGTAACAGATTCCTTGGTTCACACCTACTGGACGAGCTACACGAAGCTGTCAAGGAGGGCTGGGAGCCAATATTCAAATTCGTAAGAGCGTCCGGTTGGGATCTATCAGTTATTACTCACTAGTCTGGAGGGTGAACAATGGGCCTTTTAAGGCCTACGTTCCAGAGAATCTGTGAGAGGGTCTCAATCTAAATTTCAATCAATCAATCAAAATTAATTCAATTCACCAAAACTACAAAAAGGGATAAGAAGGAAGGAAAAAAAGAAAAGAAAAATATATATATATATATAAAAAAACAAATAAAGTATATTAAAAAAAACTTTAAAAATAAATAACTTTTGTAAATAAAATGCACTAAAAAGTAAAAAATATTTTTTTCTTTCTCAGTGATATACAGAAGAAAAGTTTCATTGTAAAATAAGAAACGTTAGAACTAACTCAGATTAAATCTTAAAAGTTTGGACATCAATAACTATAATCACAATTATCTAACTGCAACTCATACCCAATCTTTTAAGATTTAATCTGAGTTAGTTCTAGCATTTCTTATTTTGCAATGACACTTTTCTTGTGTATATCACTGAGAAAGAAGAAATATTTTTTTACTTTTTAGTGCAATTTATTTACAAAAGTATAAGAAATAATAATAAAATAATAAAGTTTTTTTAATATATTTAATTTTTTACTTTTTAGTCATAACTTCTATACACTCCCTTACTCTCCACTCTCGACTCTCCACTCGCTCTCTGTTTATCTCTCATCACAAAAAACCAAGGTATATAGAATACGAGATATTCTCGGTATGAACCACGTGAGTTATGTAAATAAAATTCACAGGTATATGAAAATGTTCAACATTCAAATTGCCTTCAAATATGGCTCATAAAGGGCCTCCTAATTACTAGACAGTGCCCAGTTCGATAACATTTCAAGAAGAAGTACAAGAAGTATGGAAGACGGTGAAACTGCTGTACACGTCGTCTGCGACTGTAAAGTACTTCGGCGTACATAAGGCTAAAACATCTAAGAAAGACATTTCCATTGTCATTGACTATGTTACAAAATGGCCCCCAAGAACGTTTGTAAAATACACTTAGGGCACTTAGGGGTAATATCACAAAAGATCTCACAGGTAGCAGTGACTAGATTAGAGGAGGAATTTATGCCTGTGTGAGCACATGATCAGTATATGAAGATATAGGGTAGAATGAGCTTAAGTTGATAGGGAGGGATACTATAAGTTCTTTTGCGATTTGAACGCCATCTATTATCAGGATCACTGACCTATTCAACAGACTCTATATAAATGTAACCAGTGGTTGGGTTACATTTTCCCCTCATCAATCTCCTTTTCCAGATGTAGATTGTAATGAAAATGAAAGATCCGATTTTTCTGATAGATTTTCTTGCATAAAGTCACAAGATTTAATTTCGAATAGACATTTTCGAAAGTTATAAATGTTTTTAATTACTTTCAATCTCGAAAAGTTTTGAGAAACGATTCAATACTTTTCGAAGAAATTATATAATTTTTTTACACAGTTTTTTTTAATATCTAGAGCCCATCACTTAAGAACCAAAAAATTCCAATTCCATCATCCCCAAAACCTCCAAAATACAACAATAGTCATATTCCATTGCCCACAACAAAATACTTGCGAGTAGAATTCTAGAAGATTTTGTATTTAAAAAAAGAAAAAACAAAGATCCGCAATCACTTCTAGAACTTTATTTGCATGTGTTTCGTTGTGCCTAATGAAAAACTTCTGTCTAATAACGACAAACTAACAACAAAAAAAAAAGAAGCTGTTTTTAAGAAATAGCGCTAAGTCATATCCGCATTAAGATTATAAAAAATTTACACAAACATTATTTTTGATTATTTATTTAATAAAATGATTGTGCTATGAAATGAATAAAGATTTCGGTTATTCTTTCCCTCCATTGTCAGTAGTTCAATGACTGAAAGAGCAATTTCTCATTTCTATTTCACTTTATTGTTGCGTTAATAATTCTCACATTTTTGCAATTCTATTTTTTGTAAAATTTTTTATTCTTATCACCATTTTAGCGCTCACATAGACTAAACAAAATGCTATCATCAATTTTATTGAGACCGAAGCTTTAAACGTGGCCATCTTTTCTTCCCATACATAATAGTATAAGGCCGTCGCGCACACGTATAATTATAAAATGCGCAGGTCATGACATATTTGTGTGTTTTTGTTGTTTGCTTTTTTTTTATCTTATTATTATTATTATTGCCAAGGAAATTATTTAGAACCAGGGAAAAAGATTAATTCATAAATTTTTATAAATCTAGCGAGTTCTAGCGAGTTCGAGAAATGTGTAATTAATATTCGTGTATTTGTGTACATTCTACGTATATATGTGTATATATTGAGGTATATATGTTTTTTGCAAAGTTTTGTCACAACAGAAAATGAAAATAATGAAAAAAAATCGTTTTTTAAGCGTTTGCCGCAAGAAGATTAAGTGATGGAAAAAATGTATTTATTAATTTTGTTGTTGCTGCTGCTTTTTGTTTTTTTTTCTTTTGAAAGCTATTATTTATAGAAATTATGTATGATAGTAAAAATTTGTGTTATTTACGTTTTTTATTTATATTTTTGTGATTTTTTTAAGCTAAAATTTTGGCTGAGAATTTATCCTTGAAAATTGAATGATTTTATGGGGTGTTATGAAATATTTTAATGAAATTTTGTTCTTGTTTTTTCTTTCTTTCTTTTTTTTTTAAAGAAATTAATAAATTAATCAACAAAAGAAAAATGACAGTTTGAAATTATTTAATAGAAAAAACTAAATTTGTAAAAAAAAAAACATCTGTTAAAGAGAGTGGCTCATTATTTTTACCGATTTTGATGCCTTTTTGGAAGAACTCAGCATAGTTTTTTATTTACCTTATTATTTTTTATTATTTCTTTTATTTATTACTAATTTCATTAAAATTTAGTTTTATAATATTATTACATGCAATAGGGAGGGACATCTATTGGAAATAGAATATTTCGCGGGAAATAATCAATTAAGAGCCTGTCCGGAACCAAGTCTCCGTCTTCGTCTTCGTCTTGTTATTACATCTAGTGACGTAACACAACAAGCTCAGCTATTATAATAGTTAGACGAAGACGAAGCTAACCTGTCCGAATTCGTTAGTTTGCTCAGCTTGATTTCACAGACAGCAAACAAACATAACCTCACAATACGTTGTCTATTTAAATAAGTCAACTCGAACCTTGACTCGGTGAACAAGCTAACCAGATGTCAAAACTGTTATACAAAGTAGCAAAGCTCGATGGCATAGACATGGATTTGGATAGAGCTTGACTCGATGTTACGTCACTAGCTGTAATAACAAGACGAAGACTTGGATCCGGACAGGCCCTAAGTATGAACATAAACAACTTTCGGAAAATCGTTTTTTTTATGCAGGGGTACAGGAGATCCCAATCCTATCCCAAGCACGGAGGCCATAGCAGTCAATTGTGCTGTTCTGCAAGAAGCCATTGCACCAAAACCTTCCTGTCCTCTTAATGAAATTCATCACGTCTTGGTGAGGAAGGTTTTACAGCTCATCCATAGATATAAAGACAGACTCTAGAGTATCCAGTCAGCTCCTAGCGAAGCCCGGACACGCACACAAAAAGTGTTCGGTTGTCTGAGGCTCTCCCTCCAGGCAGGACAGATACTTAAGGCTGTCAACAACTCCCATCTTTGTTAGATGAGCGTGAAGTGAGCTGTGGCCGGTGATGATGCCAACCACAGTTCTACATTGTTTCCTTCCGATCCCCATGAGAAAATCGGAGATATTCTCATTGGGCCCAAAAAGAAACAGTTTTGTACACCTGTAAGTGAACAGGTTCGCCCATCTCTGCTAATGCTTCCTATGAACATTCGCTTTGATGAGAGACCCGATACTCGAGGTGGCAGCTCCTACGGCGGGTTCCGGTCCGAGAAATGGAAAATCAGAGCCAGCCCTAGTTAAAGGTTTGGCGTTTTATTCCCCATGATCCCGATGTGACCCGAAACTCAAGGACACCTTAAGAGAATCGTATTACGTGAAATAGAAAAGGATAAACAACATCTATAAAGTACAGACATAAACAACTTTAGGTTCGGAGAATCGATGTTTCTAGAATGGAATCTTCGAGAAGGTTCTGAACAATTTCTAGAGTAAAATACAGTAAATACAGAGCTTGTCCCCGCTAGCACGGAGACTTGTTTCACATAGTGAAATTAACATAGTAAACAGACGAAAGTAGTTGTGCGATAATTTGAAGTACAGCACTCAGCACTAGCGATAAATTAAAGTAGAGTTGATTTGTGAATTTGGGTGTGTAAAGGGTAGAATATAATAAAGAGAACTTACTTGAATTATTTTTTAAATATTGTGTTTTGAATAACGCACTAAGGCCACGTACGTAAAAATATTGTTATTCAACATTTTCCCTCTAATTTACAAGAAAATTAATTCCGACATATTTTTAAAATTTAATATTTCCTTTTTTTACATTATACAATTATTGACGAAAATTTCAAATTATGATTTTTTAATGGACGCATTAGACTATGGGCATGTATTTTTTTCCGCTCTGTAGATCGGACAGATTTGTTTAGAATGTTCAGAGCACTCAGAAAAAAAGATTCAAATCCAGAGTGCTCGGAGTGCTCTGAGCAGAATAAAGATACACGCCCTATATCTTTCATGAGATTAATGCTATGCTCCTGTATATATGCAAGTGTGTAAAGCCAAATTTTCAGTTCAGTATTGAATTCGGTACATGTGTACTAGACAATTTCAATTACATACGTGCAGACGGGCGGATCATAATCACCAGAGGATGTCTCCAATGTAGATTACTGTGTCTTCTTATGATAATATCCTTGTAATTATCATTAGATAGAAATTCGAGCGCTCTTTGATGAGATGGTCCTAAAACCAAATCAAAAGAAGCTAAATTGGTCGGAAAACTATCGATGACAAGCTCAATTGGAATGAAAAAATACATATTGTGTCTAGAAAGATAATTAACACTGTAAAACTGTAGAAAACTAAAAATCTTATTGGAACGACATGGGGACTTAAGCATAAGCATAAATGATTTTATTTTACAAATCTATTGTAGTACAAGGGCAACTATCACGAAATTAAGAAAAACGTCAAAGGATGGCGGACACAATGCGTATATAATCTATTAATAAAAAAAAAAACCCAAAATAGAAATAGAGGCGAGATCAATTGTGATGAATATAGTAATGGGTGACACAAAAAGTGATATAACTATAATAGAAGAAAAAGTCAAATAGGAAAACCATAAAACTTTTGAAGCTATCTTGTGGAATCAACTAAAAATTATTATACAGATGTCCCAACTGTGGACATTGCTAAATTGTAAACTAAAATATTATATATTACTCACCGATACTATTACATACAGGGTGTTTCCGTTACGGAGATCCATAGTACTCAGACTCAATTAGACAAAAGAAAATTATATGGCAGGGAGAGGTGCCATCCCAAACGGTTCAGACTTACAGGATGATTCAGAAAATATGCTAGTTTTTCACAAAATACCCTTTATCTTGAAAAGTACAGGATGCATGGTCACAATTATCTCATTGTATGAAGAACCTCATGGCATTTCCATAAAAAAGAGGTCAAAGTAAAAAATAAGGTAAAAGATCCGAAATTTTTATTTTCGACGGCCATAAGGATAGAATAACGAGGTTGGTTGAGCATTCGTTGAAAAGGCCATGAGGTTCTTTATAGAATGAGTTCTTAATGGTGACCATAGAGCCTGAAATTTTTAAGATAAAGGATATTATGTGAAAAACTAGCATATTTTCTTAAGCACCATTTAACTTCAAATCTGTTGAGACGCTCGCCTCCATCTTCCATAAAATTATATTTTTTTTTGTGAGTACTATGGACCTTCGTGACGGAAAGACTGTGTATTATTAATATTCCTTAAACCCCGGGTCTTTGAGTACCCGGGTAAGAGTCGAGTAACCCGGGTACACGAATTCTTTGAAATCGAGTTGCTAGGAATCGATTTTTTTGAATCAGGTAGAGAGGAATCGATTCCTTGGAATCGGAAATTGAAAAATTAATTTGGTTAATTAATAAGGAAAATCAAGCAAAGCGCCGATTCCGGTAGCAGAATTAAATTATTTTATTATTACTGAATTCACGAATTCAGTAATGTACTGGAGTACTAAAAAATTTAGAACAGATTGTATCCGGATACCCGGATATTCGGATACGAGAATCAATTATATCCGGATACTCGGGTAACCCGGGATGTGGTACCCGAGTACCCGAGAAAACTTGGAATCGAGTACCCCTGTACTCGATTTCACTTGAACCCAGACATAAACTAGAGTTGAAAATTGGATCCGGATTTGCTAATATCCGGATATTCGAGTACCCGGATCTGCGAACTATCCGATTCCTGAGATCCGGATTGGAACTATCCAGATCCAGATCCGAACTATCCGGATCCTGACTAAGCAAAAAAGCTTCAAAATTGTGTTTTTTCATTGAGTAAATGAAAATATAATGAAATTTATATTTTCCCAATGAAACAATGCAATCTGGAGGAAATTTTGACCTTTTTTTGCTTAGTCTGGATCCGGATCCGGATTCAAATAGTTAGGATCCGGATACTAGGGTCCGTATTATCCGGATAGCCGGATTTGATGAATCGGATCCTAATTATCTCGGATAATCTGGATAATTTGTCATTAAATCTGGGTATTCGGATAATCCGGATAATTTGTCATCAAATCCGGGTATCCGGATCCTAGTATCCTAATCTGAACTATCCAGATTCGGATAAATTGGATTCAGATCCGGATATATCGGATTGAGATTCGGATAGATCGGATTGAGATTCGGATAGTTCGGATCCAGAACCGGATTGTTCGGATCCAGATCCGGATAGTTCGGATCCAGATTCGGATAGTTCGTTTCGAGATTCGGATAGTTCGAATCCGGCTCCGGATACCTTCAATCCAGATTTCAGGAATCAGATAGTTTGCAGATCCGGGTATCCAGATATCTGGATATTAGCAAATTCGGATCCAATTATCCCCCATATCATGTGGGGAAATTTCACAATATTAGATTTATTGAGTTTTATTGTTACACTTTTTAAAGGCTATGGACTTGGACTTGAACACAATACTGTTCTTTCTCGAAAAGGTGGGCCTGCTAGAAGAGCTGCTTTTTTAGGGAAAGTGGTGCACAATAAGGTAATAAATGACTGTAGTGTAAGGACAATTGCTATGATAAAAAAATAAACTTACTCAATCTAAAATCAATTAAGAGTGTATATCGCAATTATATATGAGTATAAAAATAACTAAATTTATTTAGAAAAAACAAAAAATCGAAAAGAGAAAGCAAACTAATCAATTATTATATAAGTTGATATTATTGTATTATTGGCAGGTCAGTATTGGCAATTATCCATTGAATTAGTGCCATTATTTAATTTCAAGAGTGAAGATAACCCCATGATGATAGAATGTTTCTTAAAATAAAATAAAATTTAATTAATCTTATTTTTTCCTTGGCTACAATCCAGGTATGCTTCTTCTATTCTATATAGATAACAAAGAACACCTTATACTAGTCCTACCTAATTAAATGAATTAAATTTCTCATTTTTAATGGCGCACACACACACAACACAAAGTCAATCACCGTCCTTAAACTTTGAATATTCAATTAGAAATAATTTTAAAGTTCATTGCTATTCAGCAGAGCTTCGATGGTTAGTGGCAAAGGTTAAAAAATGTGTAAGTAAAATAAGAATAAACAAAAACAAAAAACAGAAAGAAACCCCACAATATTTGCAATTTTACTGAGTAGCGAGTTTACTTTTTTCTTTTTAATAAAATAAATTTCTTTTTTTTTTTCCACAATCATTAAGAATGTGTAGATGTAGCAATTTTATCTATTTCTTAAGCAAATTTCCTCCATCGATAATTAAGGGTGTGTGTGTGTGTGCCTTTTTTTTCTAACACCTGATCTATAAAATAAACTGTAAATGATGAAATCATATTGCTATGTGCAATATTTATATTCTCCAATGATAGTGCTGTCGATATTCGACGATAACATTATCAATGACCGTCGTAAATTTTACGTTATCATATTCTGATAAGGTGCGCAATAACTTTTTTCTAATAAAAAAAAAATAAATAAAAAACTGTGCGACTGTTTAAGTTGCATAGATATATTAATGCCGACATTATTACAAACCAATAAATTTTATTTATAGACGCGTAATATAATTAATATTTTCAATATATGGCTAATGAGCTTGCAATTGAAGGAGTTAAGAGATATAATTATTTATTTAAAGCTATTATTAATAAAAATACATATATTATTTTAGGGGTTAGGGTGTGATATCGAATGATTTTGTTCTATGGATATGTTATAGTTTCCATGCGGCTTAACAATGCATGCTTTCTCGTTGTTTATCCGAGAGATATCTTCTTTCTTATAAGTTGAAAAAAAAATAAAAATAAACAATAGCATTGAAAACGTTATTGGAATACAAAATAATAAACGTGTTGAATTGATAATAGGGACTACTATTTCCCTGTGTGTATGTACAGTCTTTTTAAATTAGGCAATATGTGAAAGATGTTTAACATAGCCGGTTTTATCTGTACTTGAAAGAATCATAAAACATGTTTTAAATGGATTTATTTATCATATTAACAAAAATGTAATTATAGACCATTTAAAGATATAATCGATGTTTTCGGTTAGTAGTAGTACAGTGTAATTTGTCCACAAGAACTCACACACTAAAACCATCATTGACACGTTAATATAGAGTCGCATTAATATAAAGATGAAATAAACCTGGCCCCAGAATGGAACTGTGAGGTACTCCACTCAAGCTTCTGTTTGTTCTCTAGAGTCTCTCTTCCAGATTGAAAAGAAAATTTTTCACGAGCAACTTATAAATATTAATATATAAATTTTGATTTATTTATAAAGTCTTGTTGTTGCCACATTAACCATTCTCCTCATAGCTAATGTGACATCAGTAATCGCTGTTAGCCTATATGAGGTTAACATATTATTAGATAAGATGTCGCCTGATCTAACCCAATCTCATGTAAGTGCTAATAATATAACTGTACCCTTTTTCATACCCATATCATTATTACATTAAGTTCCAAACACGGAAAGATCACAAAGAATAAAGGAGGTAGGTATATGTACAGAACTTCTGATATATTGGGAATGCAATTACCAAATCTGGTAGTAAACAGTGCAAAAGGGTCCATAAGTGCCTCCTACTTCTAGTTGGAGTCTCTCAATGTATTATTTTGTTATGGTCAGCACGCAGCATCGTGTGTGTGTCACTGCCACCTGGTGGCAACTTCCCACACGGCGAATGTGTTGCCACTAGATAAAAAATAAGAAGAGGAATCGGGTAGGTCGGAAAAAAAAGTGACGAGAGAGGCTGTAAGATATATTTTTTTTTCTGGTGACGTTACAGTCAATTTTTTTTATGAACCCACCCCGCACTCTCCTCTCATAGCCCTGGTGCTGGCGTGCCGTCCTGATAACAGCTGTCACGGAGTGAGCTGTCAACTAATGCTGGCAGACAAGACTTTACGTCCTCCGCTTCTCACCCGAAGTCAACTACCATAGCAGTTTAAGAGCGTCGTTTCACTCAAATTATAATACACGCACTGCTAAAATGCTCCTCATAATTTAAAAAAAAACTCGATAGCTAACACTAGCGCCATCTATCGGACACTTAAATTTATCGATAATCGAACGGAAAAGTGCCCGTATCTTTTTAGTCGGGTATTTTTTGTTTTTTTTTTTTTTTTTGTTCAAGGAGGCAAGTCAATTCCTCTCTACCCTTAATTAAACGATCTTCGACCTGATGTTAAACGTTGGAGAGATTGGTTGGGTAATGGGTTCAATCTCAATCACATCACTCCTATTCTTCTGTTCATCCTTATTCTCATCGTTTGTTTTAAACTAACTCGCTGCTTTTCTGAAACTCTTCGTCCATAACGTCCTGATTCTTTATGAACGGCTCTAGATAGATAATAAGTCCTTCGTCAATGTAATTGGTGTCATCCTTATTATCGTCGTTGATATTTGAGGAGATTCGGCTACGGAATTTGTCAGCATTGAAATCCAACGATATCTGAATTACATGGAAATTTTTTGCAAATCTTTGATGCATACATAGTATACGAAATTGTCTGGAGCAATTCTTGAGGGGCAACGACTTTCAGAGTTTTAGAGATTGATTGATTGAAAACTGAGCTTGAGGTCCTTACGGGGGCTCTCGAACGTTGACCATAACATGCTCTTTGTTCACCCTTCAGACTTATGAGCAATTGCTCATAGGTCCCAATCGAACGCTCTTACGAATCTAAGTATTGGCTCCCAACCCTCCGTGCCGGCTTCATGTAGCTCGTCCAGGAGGTGTGAGCCAAGGAAACTCTATCGAAAAATCGTTTTCTAATGACCAAGATTTTTTTTCTTATTTTTCTGATAACTGTTACGACTTGGTCTATTGCCCGATTCTGGCTTGACGATGATTTCTGGGACACCCTCTATAATGGATTTGGTTTTACTTATTTCTAAGGCAGTGAATGGTCAATCGTTGCATTGATAAGTCAGAAGTATTATATATGTATGTATACACCCAAAATTAAAAATTAAATATTTTATGAAATGCTTGCTTACCTACTTAAGTCGAAATATTTTATATTTATTTTATTTTATATTTTAAATATAAATTTGTTAAGAGTTTAAATGTATTTGCTAAAGGTTTAAGTCTTTTTGTTAACAGCTGAAACTCATTCGTTAACGTTTTAAATATATTTGCTAAGGGTTTAAAATAATTTTTTTAAGGTTTAAATTTATTTGTTAAGGGTTTAAAATCATTTGTTCAAGGTTTAAATTTATTTGCTTATTAAACTCATTTGTTAATGGTTTAAGGGAGTATACCTCCCAAATTTTTTTTATTTTTTCATTTTTTTTATTGGCTTAAATCTTTGGCATGATTTAGAATCAAAATCTATAACGCCCAAGTTCCGATCTAAACTGAAAATTTTTTTAAATCAATTTTAAATCAATAAAATGTCGACGAACGAGAATCCACAGCACGAGAAGTGTCCCGTCGGAGTAGACTCTTGGTGTACTTGGGAGCGCATAAAGCGCAACGTACGAGCACAAGAATCCAATGCATAAGGACGTTTTCAACGCAATAAAACCCATTTATGAAGAACTTAGCTCCGACAACCTTCTGGTACGCTGCTTTTTGCGATTCTTAAGATTTATAGCATTTTGAAACTTCAAACGCGTTTTTCTCGAAAACGTGTTTTCAAAATCGCCAAGCAGTAGAACTCAAAAAGCTTACATCCGATTGACTTGAAATTTTAACTGTAGCTTCATCGTTTGATTATCTAGTGATGTACACACGATTTTAGTGATTGATTAACAAGAAAAAAATGTATAAACAATTTAAGTCGATTTTTTTGTTAAAACAATCGCCATTTTGCGAGAAAAAAAAATTCTAAAAACATAATCATATGTACTTCACTAGCAAAACTCATTTAGATAATGAATTTTTTTTTTTTATCTAGGTGGAGTTGGACGAGACTTCTACTGCTCGCCGCGGAAGACCTTTTTGAAATAGCGGTTTATATTAATCACTGCACAGCCGCCATTTTGTAAAAAAATGTCAATAAAATTTTTTTTCTCTTCTTCAAGAGATGCTTAATCAAATGTTATATTATTTATATGACATTAATATCAAATGTCCTTAAAAAAATATAATTAAAAAGCCTTGTTTTTAGAGCGTTTGGGAGGTATAACCCCTTAAATAAATCTGAGAATGCTATTTATATATGTGTACTTATATATTTTCTTGTTTTGAATTAAACTTTTTTTGTGAAGTTCTCTTTTCACGCGGCTTCATATTTTATGGTCTAAAGCTAAAGTCTAAACTAGAGTTAAATTTGCTTATAGTGCATATGAAAACGTTTCATAACCCATTGTACTTCGGAATGATTCAAACAAGTATGTATAGGTTTATAATTTAATTGTGCCGTATTGCCTAATATAGCGTTCTATGTGAGTTTCGTGATTTCACTTCGAAAACCATTCAATGATAAAAACAACATGGCGCCCAACTTATAATCCAACGTAGAACCTAGACCATCTCCACTAGGTAGCCGAAAGGAGCCAGGAGCGCAAGATATGCTTGTGCCAGAGGTCTGCGTAACATCTTAACACTGAAAAACATTAATAGAACGTTTTGTTTTGTTGTGAATTTTATCAACCGACGACCTTAATAAAATTTTTGTCAAAAACACCGAAAATAAACAAATTGTTAATGAAAAACAAAAAACGCTTTTTTAAGGTTTTAAAATTTACATCACTGACAAAAGTTTTGCATATTTTGATTTATTTCTTCTAGTAGGTACTGTTTCCAAACTTTTGCAAATTAATAGTCAGATAATTTTTGTATATCCTGTTTTATTTATCTGTTTTTTTTTTTATATTTTATTAACTTCTGAGAATATTATGGTGTGTATCTCATTATTTTTTTTTTATTTAAACATTTTTTATTAACAAAAATTCTACGTTACAAAAGCTTGCTAAAGTTTTTCTTTAATTCATGTCGCACGGGCAACATCAAAACTCGTGTTGAACATTTATCTGGCACTATCTTATCTAGATACTTTGTTTCCTGGCTAAGTTAATAATTTCTCAATTACAGAATTGTTATTATCATCGTAATACTTAATAACTACCGTAGCATTGTAAAAAAAAAATAAATAAATAAAAAAAGATTTATGTATGTATCCACGCAGCCTTTAATGTATGTGTTACATACATTTTTTATTTTTCTGAATTCCAGTTAATCAAGCTTCTAATCACCTGTTTAGAAAGCCATTAAAATTAAAACATTCATGTGATACTCACTCGTATGTAGATATGTATAATTCATAAATGACTTTTTATGTATTAATTGTATATGTGTGTGTACACACTATAATTATGGAAAAATAATTATATTTCGTGAATTGGCAAGTATTTTTTCCACGCAATGAATATTCTATGTAGTACCTACCACTAGTAATGGTGGTAGAGAGTTTTTACTATTTTCAATTTTAGAAACTGGTTTAGTTAGGTACGTTGTGTGTGAAAAAACAAATTTTATGATTTCGTAAAATGTTTAATATTAATTATTGAACCTAAGTAGGTACATTTGAGAAAAAAAAAATCTGTCTTTTTTTTATATCCACGAACCATAGAACAAGAAGAACATACAAGAGCCCTTAAAAAAACAAGTTTTTGAAATCAAGTAGATAGTGTTGGCAATTATTTGAATATTTAAGTTTTTTTAATACCTTAAGCCTAGTACTGAGGTCCGCGTTAAACTAAAATTTTATATAAAATTTAGCGCGATAAGAACTATAGCCTAGACCTAAGGTCCGCGCTAAGCTAAATTTTATATGAAAATTCAGCAAGCTAAAAGATATTGGCGAAAATTTATCCTGAATTTTAGCGAGACGGTACTAAGGTCAACGCGCTAAATTTACATTTGGGTTTTGATTAGAGATGGCACCACCCAGTAAGTCTCCAAAAAATTTAGCTTGAATTTATCCGTCAGAGTTCTGAGATTTGATAAATTTATTGACCGGATTATTGCTGTAAGTACGGATGAATTGGATTTCTTCTCGTGACCGTATTTTCAATATCATTGTTAATTTTTTTTTGTTGTATACATTATGCATATTATTTTAATATTTTTAATATTTCCAAATAATTTTAACTTACCTGTTTTTAGAAATACATATTATACCGCGCGATTTATTTCCATAAAAAAATTGCAAAATTCTTCTTCTATTTGTTTTTAATATATTTTTTCTCTGAGGCTCCGGTCATGTTTTAGCTGCTAAAGAACGGCCCGATATTGGAGACCCGTTAAAATTTAGTTTAGCGCGAACCTCAATATTATTAGCGCAGTGCAGTGTTGCCAATTTATCCATTTTATAACTATATTTGGGGTATTGAGACATTTGGCAGACTTTTTTCATTATTACTTATAGCTATGTATCATCAGCAAAGAGCGTATCTACCTATAAGCCATAAAAAGCTCGATTCGTAAAGGGACCAATACCCGTTCATACATGTTGTCCAACATGACAATAATGTTGTCACGCTGTTTTGATCGTGTATTGGCTTGTTCTATGAGTTGATATACTGTGCTTCACATGGTTGGATGAAAATCAAAATCAGTTGATTCTTTTAGAAGGCGGAGTTATATATGCTTGAAAAGAAGTTTTACCGTGTGTGTGATAATGTATGTCATGCATTCGTCATTCTTGAGATGAAGACTAATCAAAAAAATTTAAAAACGAGTTAAAACTGCGGGATTTTTAAAGTTTGAATTTTAGAAAGATTTTATTGTAGAATTCTTCGCAAAGTCTGAGTAGCTATAGCCGTGAGAAATTTTAAGTCCTCGAAATTTGAATGTAATGCAAAAAATCACAGACAAGCTCTGATTTAGATTGATAGCGTCTTTCATGAAAGTGTTTTGATTTTCGATGAAAAGTTTTAATGGCAATAAAAGCTCCTGATATGTCGAGCTGTAATTTGAAATCTCCTGGCAATGTTTCCTCTAATTCTGTTAATAAATTTTTACAGGAATATTTTGCACTTTTCTGCAACGATTCCTTTGAACAAATTCTTTTCCTTTTTTGCTCTCCTTTGTATCAATATAAGGCCCTCGTTCATGGGTCGGTATACGGTAGCGACATAACGACATTTATCCTGTCAATGCCGTACCGCATAAATCAGCAGACATTTTGTTGATTTAACGATAAAATTCACCAGTCAACTCGATAAATGCCTCTTATCGGCTGACAAGCCATGTCGCAACGCTGCACACCGAAAACTTGTTGCAGCTCAACCGCGCAGTGCAGACCCATGCATAGGTCTTATTAAAATACTCATTAAAATACACGATGTCGACAGCGGCTCAGAATGCTGCACGTTTACCGAGTCGATGTTGTACCGTTGTTGTACCGATGTCGTACCGAACCGTGAACGAGGGGCCTAAACAAAATACTCAGCAAAAGAAATCCGACGATTTTCTTCGAATTTTAACAATTAACTGATATTGGATAGCATGTTGGGAAAAGTGTGTAGAGAAATACCTGTCTTGGAGTGACACACCTAGCTGGACAATACGATCGTTGTGTATGGGCCCATTTATATAAAAATTTATTCCAGAGAATTTTTGATGGTAATAGAATAAGGCGAAATAACAAAAAAGTATTGAAAATAAATTGGTCACCAATAGGCAACAAACGGTCCGATTCGAACCTCTATACAATTTAGATTGATTCAAAATTTGTCTGGCTGGGCCGCACTGAAAATGCTTATGAGCCTATTAGATAAGGATTTATTTTTTCTTGGAAATTTACTTGAAAATGTTTCTTTAAAATGCTGTCAACTATATTGTTGAGCGACGAAGTAAGAGTTCAAAACTTTTGAATTAATTTAGGTAGGTAGTCTTAGCCGTTAAAAATGTTAATTAGCGAATACAGCCAAAAAATATGAAATGATGATTCCTTTAATAAAATTATCAAATCTATCGCCCGCTAATCACTAACGCACAGAGCAAAATACCGAGGCGCAAATTTCCATGAAATTCTAAAATTTAATTACCATGCAAAAGCAACCATTAGCAAAGCCAATATCGCGTACAGCATTATAAGTCCTATAATCAATGTCAGGGATGAACTCACAACATAGACAAAACTACTGATGTACAAGCAACTAATAAGGCCTGTCATCACTTACTGCTTTCCTATATTGTACATATTCAATTTCCCCCATTTATATGGAACGCCATACCAAGCTTAAAAGAAAGATTCTCAGAGCTTGCACAGGGCTCCATAAAAAAGCCAACGGAAAATATTTTCGTAACTAAGTAACATCACTCCCATCAAGAAATATATGTTTCATTTAGGGGAAAAAAAACTCGAGAAAATTCCGGTGAGCCCAAACCCACTCAACTTGCTGGGTCTTATCATACCGGCAAATTTCAAGTACTTGTCACCCTTACTTTTGGTAAAGCCTGATACTAGAGAGATCTACTTCCACGACAGTCGAATAAATTTCTATGACACGAAAGGGGATTACTACAGCGGGCAGGCAGTCCCAAATAAACCCCTCAAGAACTCGGGAATGTCTCTGAAGAAACCTGGCTTCATAGAAACCTTGCAGTCCTACCTATACTTCCTAAATCTCCCTAAACATATTCAATCGTTACTCCAGTCCGTCCCAAATTAATTAACAAACTCTTGCGAGAAAATCATATATTACAGCTGATGTGGCGTCTTGTCTGCTCATTTGGAAATAAAATTTTCTCGTAATTGATTTAACAGTTTACTCGATCTTCAGAATCAAACCAGCAATCAAATCTAAAGCTGCTCTTCCTGTAGCACTTGATGTCGCTCATGATAGTTGATTTTATGCTATGACTTCTTGACCACACACAATTGCCAAGTAGATATTAAATTGTCAATTGACATGTTTTGTTCGGTGTTTATAGTCTATTCCTCCAAAGTTAAGTCTACAGGTTGTTTCGAGGACAGCTTGTTGGTTCATTATACTCCAAAGCAAGCTTGATCGAAAAGTGCTTTCAATCCTGGGGGGACTAAGGATCATTCTATCAGGGACTTAGAAACATTCATTTAAAGTTGTACTGAGTAGCCTTTAAGTTAAGCTTATCAGAAATATTAACAATTATCGTCTACATATAACATTGCTTTGGAGGCTAAATTAAAGAAAAATTTAACTTTCCTTTCGAGGCTTATTCAATCGGCTCACAGTCATTGTTTTTGCCTTATTTATACTTTTACAAAGTGGGAATCCATATACTGGACAGTGGACACAGAGAATATTTACTATATGGTGGTTAGACATGCTCCTAAAAATAGATATCTACTACCAGATCCTCCACACAGCCCAACAATGTTAGGACAACAAGGAGATTAGCTTTTGAATCCACCTTATCCGCTCCGCAAGTAATTATATTATATTTGTGAATATTTTTTTTTTTATTCAAGAACATTCACAAAGCAACGCGCCACTGAATGCACATTTAATAAAAAAACAAAAACAAATCAAGAATTTTTGGATTTCTCAAATAAAAATAACTTCAACTTTTATGAGATATAAAAATTAAGAAAATATTTTTTTTTGTGCACGAGCAAAATATTTTTCGCCGGCTCATTGCGCCTACCAAAATCTATCACGTTGTGAACAGCTGATTTCAGCCAGATTACAGACACACGATTGTATGTCCTCCTCCTCATTTTCCACTGACTTTTAAATGTGAGATGAATAAATTTTACTACATAATCATAAATTAATCAAAATTAATTTTCATTGAGTGAAAAGTGGACATTTTCTTATAGAATGAAGCAATATTGTGATTTTGAACAAACATTTTATATAGGGCAAATGCAAGAGTTTTTCAGATTTTTTTTTTCTGCAATAAAAATTTCACGGTGATTTTGTTTTTGTTCCATGTTGCGCAAATTAATTGGTGATTTATAGTCAAATTGTGTTTTATTCAATTGATTCTTAAAACTTGTGATTCATGATAAAAAAGGAAGCATTCAGATAAATCTTTCATCGGTAGTAACCCAATTAAATTTAACAAATGTGTCAGATAGGGTTCTGAAATTGGCTTAACCCGGTCGCAAGCCAATTGTGAGCCAAGATACCTGCCATCGGGAATTGCTATACTGAGTTTGTCATTCTGTTTGTAATACCGGATATAGACTTGCAATTTCAATATTTATATATTGATATTACAATTATGTCAATTGTAATATAAAATTTCAGACACTCTTGCGGTTTACGATACTGAGAAAATAATTGGAAAGGTTACATTTGAACTTAATCATTTGTTTTGTTATTTAATTTGTCATTTGACTTAAGAAAGCTCTGCGCACGTACTAAATGCGAGCAAATATCTTGAACTTACTTGTCTATATGGAATATGTCTAAATGGAAATCGAAATAGACACTTCAACTTGACAAGTGTCAAATATTAAATGTCAGAAACAATTGCAGCCAATATTGCAGTATAAAAATCGGTTCTAAAAGGTTTGTGTATTAAATGATTATGGTTTATAACTAGGGTCATATTGCAATAAACTCGTATACCGCGTACATTTTTTGCAATTTCAATATTGAGTTGCAATGTACTACATACTCAGTGTACACCAAAGCGTCGACGGAGCTGTTTCTCAGTATATAAAGACAGACTTGCAGTTTAGAGCAAATTATGCGATATTGAAATTGCAAGTTGGATTCCGGTATATCACATAGAAATAATGATGGTAGAGTAAAATTTATTTGACACCACCCACGTATAATACTAGGAGCTATTTTGATTTTTTCATGTCCATCTGTTCGTCCGTCCGTCTTCCTCACGATAACTCGCAAATGCGTATTCTTAGAGAGCTGAATTTCTGCATACAATGAGCTCTTGACAGTGACCGTACTCCCTGTACTTTTTCAGATATACATAGGGTGTTTTGTGAAAATCTAATAACATATTTTCTTAATCACCTTGTAACTCCGAAAAGGTTGATATACCCCCCCCCCCCCCCCCCCCGTCGTTCGCTGTCATTTTGCCTGGCTAGGTGAATACTATCATCTCCTGCCTTATGGACCACCATGTCGGAAACACTCTGTATTTGGGAATTACCTGAGAACGTGTCAATGCAGAGAGCCTTCTTAGAAAATCAGATGATACCAAATTAAGCATCTAAATCTAAGGCGTCGATGTTTCAATCTTAATATGGGGTGAAATAAAAGCGGAGTTAAATGAAGACGGCAAGTACGAAAGCTCTGACTTCTGCATACTATCCTATCAAATTAAACCTAGAACTTCATCGAAATAACTTTTGTTAGCCATATATTGAAATTGAATCTTTGAATCTTGTCATCAATGACCTGAATAATGTCAGCCATATGTAAGAGAAGTAGAGAGAACACATTGCGGCGTAATAAAATTCCAAATTTAATTCCCTTTGCAAAACACTTTGAACAGCAAAACGGAAGAGTATCTGAAAATTATTAAGTGGTGTGTCCATGCTCATGTACACAGAAAAGGGATAAAGGAGCCAAGGGCGGATACAGCCTAGAGCTCTAATAATTCAAAATATATACTCTAATCAAATGTAATAGAAAATACTAAAAAACAGTCTTTTTAAATCTTTTAAATCCGCATTAAAAAAATAGAAAATAAATTCTCCCTTCACTTAATGAATACATCACAAAAGTTCTCTAGAGTTTCCCTTCATTTTGCATTTAATTAAATTTTAAAATTTTCATGGTATACAAAGATAGCAAGATCGGGGCCGGATTCAGCAACTATGAGTTTACGCGTGCACACAAAATTTTCTGTACACCACCTTGTTTCGATTCCACAAAAATTGAAATCGGTTTTTCTGTCAAAATTTTGTACATTTTAACTGATATTTTCTCCCCACCATTTTGATCGTGAATTTTGAAGAGGTACATGTGAGTTCTTGTCAAGCGTTATTTTCAAAATTATTTTTTATATTATTTATTTTACCTTTTTCTAAACCGTAGTCCCCTTAATACTAGTGAATGCATGTAACTCATTTCTTATAACTGAACTTAACTTCTTCAAAAAGACTATTTTCTGACTCAAACAACATTCAACACAGAAAAATTTTCATTCAGCATTTAAAGGCCGTAAACACCAACGAGGATAGTCCTATTTCCTGTGTAAAGATTATTCCTATCCCAGAATCAAGGTTTGTCATTAAAATTTTGACACTAGATCTGTGACGTGTTTGTTTCGTCCTACAACATATATACATTTCTATTGAAAAGACAGAGAGGAGAGATAATATTGTGTTCTCTGTACCGTACTTTCGTATACATTCGGACATAAATGGCAGAACGTGGTTCGTAATGAGAATACCTTGTATCTCTGTACTGTGCCCCATAATAATCCTGCTTGCTTTGGTCGTAAACATCAACTCGTGTAAAATAATGAGTTTTTTGGTTATGTGGCATTACTTTCGGATATTTCCGGTATGTCGATATAAAAGAGTATTGTGTTTTAAAATAAGAAATGTTGAATGAGCAATATAATAAGCAAAATTAATTTAATTTTCAGTTTTCTTTTTTACACAATATTAAAAAAAAATATTTTAGTGGAGAGGGAACTTAAGATCAGTGCATCTAACCGAAATATCGTTGCCACGAAAACGTGCTATTCTTTATTGTCTACTGTAATTGTCACTTAAATTCAAATTTTGCTCATCTATCACCTATTCGGAATAATCCTCGAATAGAAATCTTACCCCCGCAAAATCTCGGATAAAATATTACACCGGTGTAACACGATGGATTAAATCGCGAGTATTGGTTGGTTGGTATTTGTGCATTACACGTGAATATGGATTATTCTGTTTAGTGTTTGCGGCCCTAAGTGTACACTTTCTCGCACGGTGAGTTTTTTAAATCATGTGCTCTGGCATATTTTTCATAGTTGCGGAATCTAGCCCCTGGGCAGTAAAAGTTTTAACACTACAGTGAATAGCAATGAAATTTGGAAATCCTAATGTTTACGAAAACACTTTTTTCATTTCGTTAAATTACTGCTTTGACTTTCCGTTCTTTGTGTACCATGAACATTTTAAAATTTATACACAAATGTAATATAATTTTAATATTTAATTAAATGGAAAACTCTAGATAGTTTTTAAAAAATTTATTTGTTATATTTATTATTTTTTTTCTATTTTAGTCATAAATTATTCTCTAAGGAATTTTCAGTACAAGCAACATTTTTGCCGGGTATTTTGATGAAAATTAGTATGTTGGGAAAATTATCATAGCCGGAGTAATTAATCTCAGATTCAGTTTTCCTGCAAATATTTAATTTAATTTTATACATATATTAATCCTACCTAATTAGAATTCCCCGAAAATTTCTTTAATCGTTTAATTTGCAAGAAATTGCTGTCCAGCCCAGGAAATTATGGTGTTTTAACGAAATGCAAGGGACCTTTATATGAAAAACACCATCAGTAAGACAAGCAAGAAGTGTATAATGTATATTTTATGTGAGACTAAATTTTACTATGCTTACGGATCAAAATATTATATTATATAAATAAAAGAACTCCGGCGATATCTGAATCCCAATGAAATATTCATGCTGAAACGAAAAGAGAAAACTAGAAAACTATCCAGAGCTGTCCACAACTAATGGCAAGTGCGATTATAGGGGGGGGGGCGATGGGGTGACCCCCCCCCACCTAGAGCAAATGTCTGGATCCGCCCATGAAAGGAGCACACTGAATTTATTAAATAATTTTGGTCAACAATCTAGACGCCTTAAGTTTTTATTCAAACAGTGACTTTCCGAAACATTTTTTTTTATTACTTTTATTATTTTTTATTAATTAAAAAAATACTTAATAATATTTTTGTATGTATTCTTTCTTCCAAGCCAAGGGGATGTAAGTGCACTAACTTGCGCCCCCTCCTGGTGCCTATGTTTACAATTCTCAAATTAATCATTGACTTAATCTATGTAAAATAAACAATATAAATTCGACCTAAAAAAAAAAAACAACAACAAGAGTAGAAATGTGGCTTTGCGCAATATAATTAATCGCGCTACAATACATATAAACCAGCATATTAAAATGCAAACCAAACTGTGAAATTCTCTCTAACCTATATTTTTAACCATTCTAATTTATGCGATTTAATATGATAAAAGAAATGGAATTTATTTACAATTAATATTTTATTTTAAATATAAATGCAAGAAGAAAAAAAACTCTAAAATCAAATTTAATAACTTCATGTCATAATAGTCTGTATAGTGTGAACCAGTTCTTATAATAAGACCCCCCCCCCCCCCTCTACACTTTCATTTTATATTCAAATAAATTATTATTTTTTCCTAAAGCTCTAAACTTGTTTTTTTTTTAGCTCACTTTAATTATATATGTATTAATTAAATATGTATATATAAAAATCATGTATAGGTAGCTGGAATTAGATAAAAATCGGTAACCGGACTGGACACATATCACTTGCAATATTAAAAAAATAAAATATGCAATAAAACAACACAGCCACACACACAAAATTTAAAATTTAAACTTTTTCCGAAAAAAATGTCACATTTTTGCAGTGATTATATTCGCGCGCGCAATCTTTTCAAGTTTAATAAGTCTCCAAAAGAAAGTCTTGTGCGATTTGGTAAAAATAGATGAGCGATTTTATAATATTCAGGTCTTCAAAAATAGAATAAGAAAAATATATTCACGCCTTGTTTTATTTTTTTAATGTTAATTTTTTTTTTATTACTTTTTTTATTTTTATTATTATTAATGGCTGCTGGTATTATGAAGGTGTGAGTGTTTGACGGTAGGTAATTGTTAATTTTGGAATGTTTATATAACAAAAAAAAAGTAAATAAAATAAAATAAATTTGTAAATTATTCTGACTTATAAAATAGTTAGTGAGAAGATGATTCTTCAGTTTTTGTTGTGTGTTATTAATAAAAATTTCGATTAGATAATTTTGTGTTTTATGATTGACCTTTTATAAAAATTGCAAAACATTTGAATTATGTAGGTATATATATTTACAATCTTTACTTACCATCATTATGATAACTAATCAAGTAATCAAAACGTATTAAATAAAAGTCAATTTCAAATGCATTTACTTATTACACACCTATTTAATGCGAAAATGTTTTTCATCTTAATCTACATACTTCAATATTTCCACCTAAAGTACTACCTACCTACTATACGCAAAGATAAGAAATATGAGTGTTCTTAAAACACTATTTTTAAAGGGGATATAATGTAAGACTTAAGTTTAGATAGAGGTACACCTACTATGATTATGTAAGTATGTATGTACAATAGACAATAAAGCATTAATTGATGTTTTTAGTCCATTGCGTACTACGCATATTATGAAACTGCTTGTTAGGTATATATCTTTGGCAAATTATTTGCGTCGTAATTTAATTAATTTAATTTTATGAGAAGTTACCCAGAAATTATAATTTTGTGCAATAACATTTTTAATATTATCAAAAAAAACATTTTTTTTGCAAAAACTTGTTTGTAGTGTTTTTAAACCAAAATAAAAAAAATCCATGATATATTTGAGGGGTTTAATTTTAGGCCCAGCAAACTGCACTTTTTTAGGTTTCGAGTTATTTAGCAAAAAAGTGTAGACGAATACTGACAACATTTTTTAAGCTTTTTTTTCGATTCCTAGTCAAGATAAACATAGTAGAATAACTTTTATTAAAAATTTGAACCCAAAAATTTAAAAATTTCAGTACTATAACCATTTTATTTTTGGATTTTGCTGGATTTGAAATTTATGGGTGGCTTTTGAGGAATTTGAAATTAAGTAAGACGGACGTTGCTGGCTTTGTAATGAACCCAAGAAATAATAGGATAAAAGGTAATACAAAAATTTGGATAACAAAATATTTTTATTAAGTCTAATTGGCCCTTACAAAGCTCGTTTTCAGTCCTATTATTTTCAGTAGGTATCAGCAATTTTACCGGCAGAAGCTTCATAGTCTATAATACGTTGGAAGAATTTCAGTTCAGTATTGGATCTCCAATTTTCTCCCCAATGTTTATTTAAGAAGTTCTGGACATCCTTTATTTTCAATTGATTAAGTTTGACGTCTACGAACATATTTATTTTACTCGGAGACATCATCGCAATCGTCTTACCCTTCTTCGTGATTCCCCTAAAACAGCCATGTCGATTCATATAGTAGTAAGGTTCGCCCTGAATCAATATATTTTGCCCAGTTCTCGCTGTTTTTTTCAAGAAATATCGCTTACATAGTCCAAATTTGAAATGCCAACATGCAGGTGGTTTAATGATTTCATGCACTGCCTGCTTCCAATCGAACACCGTACAATCTCTACCAAGTTTAAGAACGGTGCTACATACTTATCAGGATTTTCAATAATTTCCGTCTTCTTCAATTCTTTCTCGATATTCCCAAGCACCGTGTCAGTCGGGAGGATGGAATGACCAGTGGTCGGAAAAATTAACTCCAGTTCAGTTATATGCGAGGGAGCTTTTTTCAACAGCCAGAAGCAACACATTCCAATCATATTTGAATTTTTATTTTGGCCTCCACATCCATCAGCCATCAATCTTATTCTAATTTTCCCAGTCAAATTAAGGCTGGTTAACTTGTGAAATACAGCGGATGCGATCTCGTTTGAACTCTTCCGAAACTCGTCTTCTGTCCACAAAAAGGATGTAACATTATCCTTATTAAGAGGAGATCCCGATGACCCTTCAACGATGGTAAAGTTTTATAAATATAGTTGTCTACTATAGTAGACTTGCTGGTCGGGTATTTTCGGCATAGCTAAACTTTTTTTAGCAGTCGAAAGAAAGTAGTGCAATTTCATGATTGTTATCTTTTAATAAGGAAAAAAAATGATCTGGCCCGGGTTTTTTGTGAATTTTTAATGCGGTGCTTATTTCCGATTGCTTGACTTCATTTTTCTCTGTCTTAATCTTTTCTTCATATTCAAGACATTTTGATCAAACATCCGTCCGTGGTGATCCAAATCCCAAGTTAAAACTTCGATTAAATATTAGCCGAAACAGACATGGCTTGACCTTACATTCGGTAGGTGCTTGTGCACTGTACATTTCACAAAGCTTGTGATGCTTAGTTCTGATGGTAAGTATCTGTATATAGTTAAATAAATTTTATAATATTTAGGAAAAGTGCTATATGAAAATTACCTTCGTGTAGAAGTAGCACTGCGGTAGTAATGAGCGTCAACAGTTTCTCGATAAAACTTATAACCCCTTTTCTTTTGTCTAAAAAAAGGGCTGTCTTTCGATCGCCACCAATCCAGGTTAGCAAAATTTTAATAATAACGCATCTTGGCGAATCTTGCTCAGAATGTTATAAAATGCCGCATGAAAAACTTCGAAGTCTCGTTCCGTCAGGGAAGAGCACAGAAATGCTTGTGAAGCATGTCCACAGCTGGGTAATTTGGGATTTTCCTTACTGGAGGAGTATCTATATTATATTCAACTCGTTTTAGAAAAGAATTTATAGCGATAGTAAATACCCTTTTACCTTTCTTTTTTCGCAACATTAACTTTCCACTTATCAGGCTGTGCAACCCATTTCCTGGCTTTTTTAGGGCTAACCGGTGTAGGATTAACTTCCATTTTTACAAAAAATCCAAATCAAAAATGACTAAAATTACTAAGCTACACAGGTCTTTACTGCGAAAATTCCAAATGTGTACTAACAAGGAAGAATGAAATTCCAAACTAATGCCGAGTCAAAAGTTAACGGAATTTTCCTCAAAATAACACTAAATTAAAAAGTAACCAAACAAAATACAATAACTCGAGCCTATATCAAAACCAGTAAAATCCTTCACGATCACCTTATAATATTGAACGTTCAACTTCAAAACAAGCAATCTCCGCTTTTATGGAGGTTGCTATGTTTGTTTTACGCACTTATAAAAATATTGCGGTTTTTGATTTGATATGCAATCTTTTCCCTTAAATTTCACCATGAAGTAGATGAATTCAGAAATTTAAAATTAGTCACATGAATTTAGATTAACTGTGTTATCTAGAATACGCTCTTACCTCATTTTTTTTTAAATTGGAGATTGGTGGGTTTGATTTTATACCCCTCATGCTGGCATTTTGGATTTTTCTTTTTGTTTCTTTTTGTTCAAAAAAAAATATATTGAGTCTGTCACCACTCTAAGAAACTGGTTATCGTATTTAATAAAATAAAAGAAAGCTAGGATTGGTAATTCTTATGATACCCTAGATGAATGCCCGTATGTAATTTCGTACGGTCACCTCTCTGTGCACATTTGATTCTTGGTGGTTTTTCGCATATAAGTTGTGGACAAAAAAATAAATACAGCTGTATTTAATATGCTCATTAACCTATATCTCAAAAAATACTTCTGTACTCCCAAGACAGCACTTGGTAAAGGATATTGTTATTTGCTCCAGAAATGGTGTAAATATCCATACTAAAAAAAAACCGTTCCATGTAGGAATTTTGTCTTCACAAATTATCAAAACACCATATTCCATGTGGACGACAAAAATATAAATACACAGATGAGTATTCTAAGACCATTTAATAAAATATAGAATTCTTATTCATTAGTTTCTTTTTTTCTTACCTCAGCTTAATATTTCGTTGCATGGCCTTTATTTTTTAAAACGTGACTACACCTTTTCGGCATAGACTCAACTAATTTTTGGCATGTCGATACTGGTATGGATTCCCACGCCGCTTTTACCGACCGCAACAATTCTTTTTTATTTGCTGATCTCTTGCTAGCAACAATGTCCTTAACTTCTTTCCACAAGTTTTCAATGGGATTGAGATCCGGAGATTGGGCTGGCCATTTCAAAATCCTAATTTTTTCGTAGCGAACCATCCAACGCAAATGTATATTGTCATTAGAAAGAGGCAGCATTACATCTTCAAGTATTTTGATGTAAGTTTTCTTGGTCATAATTCCTTCAATTAAGTGTGTATAGGACCCACACCATACCAAGAGAAACATGCCCAAACAATAATGCTGCCTCCGCCATGCTTAACTGTTTTTTCGTATACCGAGGATCAAATGCTTTGTTGGGAGGACGTCTTACATACTGCTTCCCATCCGATCCGAACAAATTAAATTTGCACTCGTCGCTCCATAGGATATTTCGCCATTTTTTTAGAAGCTTTTTCTTTGCTTGATGTTTCTATTACTAAGAAGTGGGACTTTCCTGGGTGATCTTCAAGGAAGCTTGTTTTCTACCAATCTTCTTCTTACTGTTCATGTACTCACATTTGCCTTAACTTCACTTAAAATCGTAGAAGACTACGAAAAAGGATCCTTCTTAGATTTCAAGACGATTGTGTGATCCATTCTTTTTGTCGTTTTTCGTGGCCTCCCTCGATTTTCGGTTGATTTTTTTGGTTTAAGCACCACACCTAAAGAGCATCCGACCATTGCAGCAATATTTCGATATGATTTCCCGTCAGTTTTTAACTTCTGGATCAACTGTCGCATCTCAATTGAAAAGTGGTTACTGCGGCCCATGTTCTTCAAAAAGTAAATTGCTGATGATAAAATAATTATATTTTTTCTTATATATTATACTCACTTCACATCCAAATAATATAAAATCACGAAATTTATCACTTGTTTGCCAATATTCTCAATTTACGCGAGCGAATTTATTTTTTTGGCCAAGCGAATGTCATTTATTTTACAAACGTCAAGAAATACTACGAACAGTTGGCAGTTATTTTCAAAATGGAAGAAGACTTCAAGTTTACCATGAAAGGGCGGTACTAGTCACCAGATGGTGTTACAGTCAGATTAATATTTCAACCAAAAATATAAAGATTTTTCTTTCAGAAAGGCTTGTATTTATTTTTTTGCCCATAACGTACATATGTATTTCTAAAACGGTTCGTCGGACAGGAAAAATGATTATAACCAATTTCATAGGATTTGACATTATGAAGAACTTTTCAGTACAATAAAACTGTCTAGCACTGAACGTTTACACAATATATGTAATGTAAAGTATATGGCAACACCAAAAAGAGGTTGCCATATTTAGTGCATTTTCTAAATTTAATTTATTATTGCTATAAAAACAGTATGGATCAAATTTTACCTCCCTACGTCGACGCGTTCTCAGGCAGTACCGTAAATATATAGTGAAAAATGAAATTTCTGTATGACATCCTCACGAAGGAGTTGCCCGATTTGTCCGATTTTCGAACTTTATTTTAGTTGCTTTTTTAAAGCCACTGTGCAAAGTTTCAGCTCCATAAGTGAACGCACTCTCGAGTTATCGTGAGGACGGACAGATGGACATGCAAAAATCAAAATAAGTTTTAATATTATTGCTTTACGATTATTTCTAGGTGTTACAAACGGAATAACCACCTTAGTGTACCCTATAGATTTCATTTAGGGTAAAATAAAAATAAATAAAAAAGTTCGCACCAAACTAAACGTTGTTTAGGTACAATTTATGACGCTCATGCGAGAGCAAGGATTGTAATTCTGATCTTTTGTCGTACAACTAGACAACTAGTCTGTTTTTGTCACATATTTTAACATTTCACCACAAATTTGTTGTACTTTTATTTTCATCATATTCATTTTGATGTATCCTTTTTATCAACGAACAAAATGAACTAAAATGAATATACAATGAATAAACGTCACAATATACGCCTAAAAGTACGACAAATTAGTTAACTGCTTCCGAGGTACTGTTTAGATCGAGAAAAAACAAAAGTTTATTGCTTGCGGAGCCCCTTTAATTTTTAACTCTATTTTATTTATATTATTTGTTGTTATAGCAGCGATAGAAATACACACTCTGTGAAAACTTCAACTATCTACCTATTACGGTTCATGAGATACAGTCCACTGACAGACAGACGGACGGACGGATAGCGGAGGCTTAGTAATAGGATCCCGTTGGCACCCTTTGGGTACGGAACCCAAAAAAAGCAGTGGAAAAGTTCACTTCAGTTTGTCGTACATATTTACATTAAAGTACGACAAAATATCAGAATCAGAATGTATAGGTACTTGTGAACCGAGAGTTCTTGCGCCGACTGAGACTGAGTGGCGCCCTTCTATAAGAAGAAAAAGAAGAAGAAGATTTGAAAAAAACTGACATCGAGTAGTTTTTTGAAGTGAAACCTTTTTACGGACGAAGAGTAGAATGAAATGAATTCATATGCGAATGCGGTTAAACGTGTAACGAAATATTACACTCATCACTTCACAATAACTCAACAGTGCGTTTATTTAGAGCGCTGATACTTGAACATGACATTTATTAAAAAGCAAAAAAAAAATTCTAGGTTTAAGTTCAAAAATGGTATGCATCGGGTAACTCCTTCGTAAGGTTATTATACAAAAATTTCGTTTTTCACTATAGGCTAGGTTTAGGGTTAGACTAAAGTGGCGGCCGTCGTAAAAGTATGTACAATCAGCCACACCTAAACGAACTAGGACCCTTTCATTAGGACCCTGCCTGAAAAAGATATCTAAGAGCTAGGGGATGTAATGATACCAGACACAAGAATTAATTAACCTTACCAGGTCCGCCAACTCTTTGTCTCCTAATTCCCCCCAGCTCACAGAAAAAGTAGTTACCAAGCATATTCCACCTACGCCTAGCAAGATTCGGGCATTCACACAGTACTCGTACGTGCTGAACGCTCTCAACTTCTTGGCCGTCCATAAAACTTCTGTAAAGTCATTGTATGTAGCGTGCATGCGGTCTGCATGTTTCCAAAGAGGCAGCAGAGAATAACTCTGTAGTTGGCATCCAGTTTCCAGAGTTCACAGCGACAACGTTGTACTAGACGCGATCTGCACTGATGGATCTATGGTTTGATGTCTACAGTCAGGTCACTGAATGATGATGCCACTTATTTGAATAGGGAATTCTCATAGTGACCGTGATTATTATTTTGGTTTAGCATGGCCCATAGTTTAGGTTAGGCAAGTAGGGTGCTGCTAAAGTTATCAAGTCTGCTTCACCTAGACCTCCGGTGGGTCCATTGCGTTTCTTGACCTCATGGAATAACCTTTTTGACATCGCCATAGATCCACCCTGCTACCAGAAGGAATATCAGGATACATCAAGGATCTTGATATTTTGCATATCCCCCAGGTTTGAAAAGAAGTAGCTACATAATAGCCTACCTCTTTTATTCTGCAGTGCAGGGCACTCACAAGGTACACGTTGGGCGGGCTGAATATATTTGGACACTACCTAAGAACGCGTCTACATAGAGAGCTGAAATTTTGAACACAGCAGTTTCATAAAAATAGTAAATATAATTTCAAAAATTGAATAAATCGGGGAACCCTTCTTGGTGTTGCCCTATAAAACTGTAGTTTTTTAATATATATTTATTTGGACACTGATAGAAAATGCGTTGAAGTAGAGAGATGAAAATTATCCAGTAAATTTCTAAAAAAAAATTTAGGGCTTCCTTAAGAAGATCTGTTTAGTGTGAAGCACTGTGGAGGTTCAGATATTCAATTCTATTTTAGAAATTTGAGTTTAATAGACAGGCTATTCCATAAGACTGGAACATCTTTGTATTATAGAGTCTTTGGTTACATTCCATGATGATTATTTAAAATTTGTTAGAGAGGCAATCGTTGGACCTTTCTATTTAAAAATTTTTCCCTTCCCCATCGGAATTTTAGTTTTTTTTTATTCAACTGCAATTTTTATCAAAAAACACTTGATTAAAACTAATTTTTATATTAGATTTAAAAAGCCCGAAAGCTTAGCTTTAAAATAATCTATCACACTGTGTCCCCAAAATGTAACCCTTTCTGCATTTTATGCACTTTTTCTTAAGCATATCCAGTTAAAAGGTTCAATAAATGCCAGAAAGTAGGCAATTATCTTTTGGGAATGAGTTTTGTAAGCCATTTTCAATGGATATGTATTTTCAAGAAAAAGTGCAAAAAACGCAGAAAGGGTTACATTTTGCTATAAATAATGCGCCTTTTTTTCAGTTACATTCATAAACTATACATGCATCTATACTAGCTATAAGAGCATAAATTAAAATGACATACATTTCGGCAGTTATAGTATAACAACTGTAAAGGTAAAGATGACAAAGAAACGGAAACAACCCCAAAAGGAGACGATCATCAGAAAAAAAGAAAACGATGACAAAGAAAAGGAAACAACCCGAAAAGGAGTCGATCATCAGAAAAAAAGAAAACGATGACAAAGAAAAGGAAACAACCCCAAAAGGAGTCGATCATCAGAAAAAAAGAAAATGATGACAGACGAAATGAAACAACCCCAAAAGGTGTTTATCACCAGAAAAAAATAAAAAGATGACAAAGAACTGGAATCAATTCCAAAAGGAGACGATCATCAGAAAAAAAGAAAACGATGACAAAGAAAAGGAAACAACCCCAAAAAAAGGAGACGATCATCAGAAAAAAAGAAAACGATGACAAAGAAAAAGAAACAACCCCAAAAGGAGTTGATCATCAGAAAAAAATAAAAAGATGACATTTAATCAAACTGAGGATCGAAGATAAGCCCCAGAGCTTAGAGAAAACAGAAAAGATGCTAAATTATTAAAGAAAACAAAGCCAATCGAAATCTAGGTACAAAGGCACTTGAGAGCTTGACTTGCCCTTGTACTTATTCTTAGTGCAAATTTTGAAAAATTCAGTTCGATTTTTATGTACTTAGTTATTTTTTCAAAATAAAAATTGAAGTGAAAATGGAGCATACATATATTCGACATATCCTGTTTTCAATAAAGGTAACGAAGCAAGTTCGACAAATATTCATGCAGTACAATATGAGGATCAGATAATAAACGAAAGTCATTGTCAACGTTGATTTCAGAAGTTTCGAACTGGAATATAAAGCCTAAAAGATGAGGTTGTCTTGGAAGATCTCTCTAACTCGACGAGAGGATATTTTGCCATTCCTGGTGTAACACAATCCTATCGTGGTTATTTACTCAACAAATTTTGTCAATACCGGTTCCAGTTCCACACAAACTTCATAAGTCTAATGGCGTACTACGCGTGTACAATGAATATGTACTTAGCCGACTTTGCTACTATGGCTTAGGAATGAACTTGTTATTTTTGCCAAGTAACTAGTGATGAGAGGCATGAGCTCTCTATAAAAATGTTAAGCGCCGAAGGCCAGTGGGTATAGAGAAACGAGTAACACCGGCAACCTAGGCTATAGAGGATCCATGTTGCTATCTGTTTGTTGAGATACGAAAAGTTTAACTAACTTTGAATTTTGATTGCCCAAACCAAATGATAACAAAGATGATCTATTGCGAGCAACTTAAGCGGCTTAAGTCAGCGCTAAAAGAAAAACAAGCATCTCTTGTTTCAAGATAAAAACGTGCTGCAGAAGTATAAAATAGTCGCATTATTTACGGGGACACTCAATTTCTTAATATAATTCTTATTCCAATAAGACGTTTTCCTTTTCAACTCATTATCTCCAATTCGAATCCATTCTCACCCTCTCTATCTTATTGGTCAACAAATCGAAATGTTCAATCAAACCGAAAATCATACATATTCTATTAAGTTAAGAATATAAATTACATTTATACTATAAATGTACATATATCCGTCACGGGGTCGGGTCTATCGTTCGTGCCAAGTTAATTTGGGATTGTACCAAATTTACATAAGACCGGCTGAGGTAAATGTCAATGTCGAATTGTTGGATACGCGCAATCGTTTCGTTAATAATACCAAAGTATAGCCAGATGGTTGACTCCTTGGGTTCATGGGAAATAATATTTATATACAGCTCCTATATATATACACATATGTACATAATCTATGTATACATATGTTACGAGGCAAATGCATTTTAATTAATATCACAACAAGAGAATATTATAATTAAGCATTTCTAAAGTTACTGCTAAGTTATAAATAATTTGGAAAAGTTTTGTATGATATTAATAGGAATTAGTGAATTTAAAAAAGGTATAGCTACTCTGCATTTTGATTTTAAAACCTTTTAGGGGAAACAAACCACTGAGGAAAGATTAGAATATTATTAAAATTTGGTGGTTACGACTTAGGCTCATATTTCTATTGCAACCCTTAGTTATGATGGTTTATACTAGATCCAATGTTAGGAATACTAGAATTCGTTGTATAAGTTGTATGAATTTATGGGTCTGAGTTCGAGTCGCACAGGCATCAATCAATAGTTTAGTAATTGTTGACGATCACCAAGAGGGAATTATATAATCCCTTTGTAATTGAACTTCGTTCTTTATAGTATCTTCTCAATTGAGAATAGTTTGACGTGGCCTATCTAATCAAAATATGTAGAAAATTTATTTGAAAAATCTCCAGAATTTTCATTATGATTTCTATGCTTTGCCTTATATGTATGTGCTATAAAAAGTGATATTTAATGATGGTAGACTGATGATGGAGATCACTAATACCTTGATAGCATCCTATGAATTTTTCTACTATTGGTTGGGAGTTTTCATACGAGGACGAAGAGGATCTGATTGCCATCTGCTCGAACAGCCAAGCGGCTGTCAAAGCCTTGTCAAAGCCCTTTACAACCTCCAATTTAGTACTGGATTGTAAGACTACTCTGAATTCCCTCTCTCAGTGTAACAGGGTTCTCGCTATGTGGATGCCTGATCACAGTGATATTGGCGGAAACGAAAAAGCGGACGAGTTTGCGCGTCTTGGTTCGGCCTCGGAGGCACCATTCTACACAATTGAGATTGCACCGGGACACCTCATCTCTACAATTGCGACTTGGCCCGATTGCCAGCACAGTTGTCTTCGGTTAGACGACCCTTCGGGTAGAACAGCAAAGGAACTGTGGGGCAAACCTAACTCAAGTTTCACAAAAAAGCTGCTAAGATTGCGTAAGCCTACCCTGAGAACTCTGGTGTCTATTCTTACGGGAAACTGTTCTCTCAGACGTCACCTACATATATTAGGACTTGTCGATAGTCCAATATGTAAAGGATGCGAAGAGAAATCCGAAACGGTGACTCACTTTCTTTGTCACTGTCCGGCTCTCTCCGGTAAACGCTATAGATTCCTTGGCTCACACCTTCTGAATGAACTGCATGAAGAAGGTAAGGAGGGTTGGGAGCCATTGTTATGGTTTATAAGACCGTCTAGCTGGGACCTGTGATCATTAGTCATGGGTCCAGAGGCTGAACAATGGACCTGCTGTGGCCTACGTTCTGGGGTATCCCTCGCCTGGGAAACTGTACCTCTCCAATCCATCCATCCATCCAAGAGGTTCTGATAGATAATTTTCAAGCAGATCATACATGTATATGATGATCTCAATAATGCATGACAGACCCAAAGTAGTCCTAATTATTGTATACGCTGAGATCATGAGGTATTTATCACGATGAGAGTTTTCTTAGGAAAAAAACAGTGAATGATGAGGCCTAATAACCTAAACTATCGTTCATACTGAAAAAAGATCTTTCAGTAATCTTAAGTTTGGTACTAATTCCCACATAAATTTCTTTTTTAAACGATTTTTTATATTTTAAAGAGTTTTTTTTCCTTCCACTGATATTGCCTAATTTATAAACTTTACTTAAAAAATTATCGTAGTTTTCCTCGGTTTAACTGAATTTCTGTCATAATTTTTTTTTTTTTTTAAGGCATATAGAAGTGACCACTTTTGGGAAGATAAGCACATACCTAAAAATTATTCTAATACATACTACACAAGATTACGTAATTTTGATGAAATCATCGAAATCAGTTCAATATTATGTCATTTCCCATACATTTAAAACAGATGATTTCAATGTAGTTTTAACAAAATTACTTATAGGTACTTTTTGATGAACACGTGCCAAATATCTGAAAGGATGCTAACTTCGCTTCGTAACATATTGCATTTTTTTCGTTTCAAAATGGCTGACCGTAGTTCATAGCAGTCATCATACCTCGTGCTTTGGTGTAAGAAAGAAGAAGAACAAGGAGAATACTACGTGACAAGCAGTGAACTGTCAATTAATAAAATTATTAAAAATGTAGCAAAATTATAAGACAATTTTTTTGTATGATTGATATACATAGGCATAGGTTTTGGCATAATAAATAGACTTGCAGAAATTAGGACAAGCATACCAAAACGTATCAACATATATTTTTTTGTTCTATATGACTTAAAAAGTATTTTTCAGGGATTTTGCCTCAGACTTTCCACCAAATATTCTTCAGAAAACTTCCAATCTCTGAAGAATAAATTCCATGGAAAATTCCTAAGAATAACAGCAGAATTTTATGGTAATGTAATGAGGGAATAAGTTATGTTTTGATGTAATTATTCCACAGAATTTCTATAGAAAGCATAAAAACAATTTCTTCGGTTAAATACTCTGCGGAGAATTTTTTCAAATATTCTGTAGAATCATTCCGATCGATATTTTAAATATTAATTGTATGCCAAATCTATGAATTTTGTTTAGAATTCAATGAGAAAACCCTTTGCAATAAATTGAATAGATTCAATGACAAATGAAGTAAGAATGAAGTATTATATATGACTTATTGGATTTAATCGGGCCAGTACTATTGAAAATTATTGAGATGGAGTTTTAGCCAGTTAAAAAGAATCTATGTATAGTGGTTTTTAAGGTTTCTAAGGTTGCAAATTCAAGGAATAGTTATGACTACTAGCATAGATGGCACAATGTCGGTTGCCTATCTCTCTTTTATCGTTACTTCTATGGCTTCCTATGCGCACTACACGACCTGTAACCTGGGTCACACTCACACCCATGAAATCAAATTTGGCCATACCGTGAAATTCCGAGAATCTTTCATAAGCAGGACACAGTACGAATGTGGAACAGTTTGCTATCATCTGTTTTCCCCCTTAACTATGGACCGCAAATATTCAAGCCTAATGTATACGGTCATCTCCTTGACTCAACCCCCAATAATCTCTAATTCCGTACCCCTTCTTCATTAGACATATAAAATTTGTATACTCTGCTCTGATGTTGCATGCGACATCTAGTTCTTGTGTCATCAATGCTACCAGGAAATAAACATGTTACCAATCTACAAGAAGCTAATGAAAATATTTGTAACAGGTCAGCTGGAATAATATGTGGAAAGTAATAACTGGATTATCCTCGGCAGAAATCAGACATCAATAACAATGTAACACAGCAGTAGTATTTGCACTGACACAAAGTATAAAATATATTTCCATCCTTTTCAATAAGCCATCTTTTAAAGTTCCGATCATTTTTCCATTCTGTATATGAAATTGTTTGACGACTTTCGGCATTTTGTCTTAATAAAACTTTTAATTAAAGAAAACAAAAAACAAAACATTTAGGTATATACATTCTTAAAAATTTATCTTTTGCGCGCAAATAATCTTTTTTTAGTTAACGAACAACAAACAACAGCTTGACTTTGAAGAAGAAACATAAAAAATAAATGCGTTACCAAAAAGGCTTGCACTGAATATAAAACTATTTTAAAATAAAGTAGTCTTAAAAATCGTTGAATGAAATTAACTGAATTTCAAATTGAAAAACTTTATTAATGATTGAAATGCAAAATGGATAAAAAAGAGTGGTTAATGGATAAAATGAAAAATGTGTGGCTAAAATGAATTTTAAATGGCTAAATTTAATCATAAAAGAGCTAAATTGGCCACATTGCTACAATATCAATTTAACTGCATAACAGGTTTTCAGTTATATTTTATTAAAAAAACAAAAAATATTTTTTTTCTTTCCTCAATATTTTAATTAAAAGATTGTTGTTTTTGTGCGCATTTTACTACTGGAACGAACAGGTAAATCATTTTTGTCGTAGGAGGTTCTGTTAAAAAGCTCGTCGACAAAAATTTGTCTGTAGGTTTTCTTGGTTCGATTTGACTTAAAAATTTCAAGTAAGCTTCCAATTCAGGATAGCTTAAAACTTGAGTTGGAAATTTTTTATCGCATTGGATTTTTAGCATACTCAATATTTTGAGGACTTGCACTTGCCAATATTTACAAAATTACCTACGATTCTTGAATCATCATTTAAATTTTGTATCGATTATCCTTCTTATAATAGATATAGAGTGTAACTTTCATATAATCTATCACTGATAACAAAATAACGAGGATATTTTCAATTTCATGCTCTGTACTCCATTTTTGATTAAGCCCATGTTTTTTTCTAATGTTAGTCACGCACGTTATTTATATTTGACAGCCAAATATTTCCCGTATTTCGCACTTATTCGAACACGATCAGCAAAAGTTTTATGCACATATAGGTATTCTGAAAGTGACGGAATAATGAATTTGTGTTAAATGTTATTTTGACAAGTAAAAAAGCTAGAATTAGTCTACGACCAGTTCTTATGATACCCTAGATGAATGCCCGTATAAAATTTCGTGGTTACCGATCTATGCAAGTTTAATTTTTGAAGTGGTTTTTCGCATATATTTCTAGAAAGGTTTGTCGAACAGAAAAAATGATTATCAGCAATTTTATAGGATTTCATGTTCTGAAGAAGTTTTTAGTACAATAAAAATGTCTAGGACTGATCGTTTTCACAGTATATGTAAAAAATCTAAATTTTTATATGGCAACACCAAGAAGAGGCTGCCCGATTTAATCTATTTTTGAAATTGTATTTGTTATTACTATTAAAACACCATGAACCAAATTTCAGCTCTCAATGTCAACGCGTTCTCAGGCAGTGTCCAAATACATAGTGGAAAACAAAAGTTTTGTATGGAAACCCCACGAAGGAGCTGCCTGTTTTGAACTCAAATTTACATTTTTTTTTAAAAAAGCCCATAAAATGTCATCCCTCTAAGTGAACGCGTTCTCGAGTTATCGTGCGCACGGACGGACAGACGGACATCCAAAAATCAAAATAACTTTTAATTTTATGCGGGGGTGTCCAATCCATTTTGATCTATCATTATTATTTCTGTGCGTTACAAACGGAATGACCACCTTAGTATACTCTATAGATTTCATCTAGGATATAAAAATAGAAAAGAATATAGAATAAAATGCTAGAGAAGACTTTTGATAAGGATTCTACATCACAAAACCAAGGATAATAATAATAATGCATTTATTTACCTATACAGCTATTACAAACCAATTCTTTAGGAACATAAATTCGCCATCTTAATTCATATGTTTTCTTTAACAAACTCAATCACAATCCTTTTAAATAAAGTTTAATGCTATTGCTTTTATTTCTAGTGGCAAATCGTTAAATAACCTAGGTCCCTTATAAATAAAGGATTTTGGCGCCCTAGCATCTCTAAAATTAGGAAGTAGAAAATTATCTCCATTCCTTATATTATATGGTTGACAATCCTTTACATATAGGTATTATATGTATATTTATTCAAATAGTTAGGAACTAAACTATTTTGCATTTTTTGCAATTGATCCTGCTTTTCCTGACTAGACTAGTTAAGATATAAGATTGTGCTGCAATACATGAAATGTGATTTAATTATAACATTTTACATATTGATCGCTGTTTGGTGTGTTAATATATTCCTGATACTTTTCATAAAACCATTTTTTTCCATATGTAAGTTACATGACAATCAAATTTAAGTTAGGAATCAATTATTATTCCTAAGTACTTTATTCAATTCCACTTGACATCCACAACTATAGCTTAATATTTAGTTCACCAACCAGCACATACATTTTGTGTTTGACACATTCAAATTTCAATTTATTACTTTTCATCCACATGTCTACTCTATCAAGATCATCCTGCATAGCTCGTTCCCCTTTTTTAAAATCATCCATAGCCATAAATTATACAGCGTCATTCGCAAATACCACCAGAGTGCAATTTTGTACTATCACTTGCAAATCGTTGATGTATAAAGTAAATAGTAGTGTACCCAATACTGAACCTTAAGGGACTCCTAGATTCACCCGCAAAAACTTTGAGCAATGGCCATTAATCTTAGTTCTTTAATTCCGATTAATTAAGTAGCGCTTATACACACCAAGTAAATTCTTCGTCTCTAATTCCATATTACACCAACTTTTGCAATAGTACACTTCTGTCCACTTTTTCCAAAGCTATTTTAAAATCTAAAAAGGCAAATCATATTATTTTTTCTTATGATATAAGTAGTTTTTCCTTCCATATATTTAGCACCATATTAATAGCCGATTCACATGAATGTTTTTGCGGAAGCCCGATTGCTCTTCTCAACGATAATATTCAGATTTTGCAAATAGGCTTCTAATTTATGAATGGTAAAAATTTTTACAAGAGACATTGAGGAAGACAAAAGAGTTTTTCACAAAAGTCAAAGTAAAAAGAAAGATAACAAAATCGAAAATTTTTGTTTTAGACCGCCATAACTGCAGAGTGAAGAGGAGTACGAGGCTATTTGAACAGTCGTTAAAAAGGCGATGGGGTCTTTCATATAATGTTGATCGTACACCCTGTGCTTTTTAAGATACAGGGTGTTTTGTGAAAAATTAATATATTTTCTTAATCCTCCTGTAATTCCGAAACTGTTAAGATGTCTCTCCCCCTCTGCCATACATTTTTTGGTACTATCACGTTCATATGGACCACCATGGCGGAAACACCCTGTTTTATACTAAGCTGAATCACCTAGACATCGCTAAGAAAGTTGGTGTCTCATGATACAATTTCTACTCTTATTTTCCGTATGAAAAAAAAACAAGTGGCAATTGAATATGTTCCAAAATTGTTCAAATTTCAACAAAAGCATCAAAGAAAAAAAATATGCTTGAGCAAATATTTCGCCATTTTATTAGAGGCATAGGTAATGAAAATCCACAGGATTGTGTAAAAATCATCAGGTGCGAAACAGAGATTTGCATTTTTTATTCGAACACACAAAGATAAAAGCTAAAAACCTCAATAAAATGAAATATGGAATAAATTTTTTTTTATTACAAATATTATTCGTTATTTAATGAATTAGTCACAACAAATTATTTGTGATTGATAATTATTGTATATGCGTGTACTAAAAAATAATTATTTGAAATTGGAACTACTTAATGGACACCAGAAAACAAATAATCATTCCATAAAATTGACTTCAACTAACGAATAATTTATTTGATAATAAAATAAAAAATAATTTTAAAATTTAAATAATGAGCATCACAATAATGAGCAATCACTAATAATTATAATTATTTTCGAATAACTTAAAATAAATTGAAAATGAACTAAAAATTTATCTGAATAATTTTTTATTAGATTTATTCGAATAATGCTCATCACTGGTGCGAAACTTTGATATACACAGAGCTGGGCAATACTTAAGTAAAAAAAGACTTAAGTAAGTACATTTTCGTTACTTAAGACTTATTACTCAATACTTTTGAAATGCCCCTACTTAGTACTTGAACATAAGTACTTGCGTCTATTTACTTGTACTTAAGACTTAGTTTAGTATTTCTGAGTCTATTAAGTACCTACAAATATGTAACTCTTCATAGAAAAGCAAACACAATCTCTAGCGCAATTCCTTTTTTGTTGAGTTTAAAAGCACGCAAAGAACTGGCAAAAGCATGTGCGGTACTCAAGCGTCAAGGCAGAAACTTAGACAGACTAATAATATACAAACAAGACTGGGCAAGTAGAACAAAAACCAGTAACGTCTCGCTCGAATATAAAATCGACGATGCCTCGACTTGATGACATAACCACTGACATGTATAATATGGACTGACTACGTTCATAGAAATACACTGCAGAAAGTGGGTTCACTTCTATATTGTTGACTTTTTCGGTCTAAGCACCAAGTACCAACTGAGAGAGAAATGAAAACAACATATAAATTAGTGGATTCGACGAAATAAATATTTTTAAATTAAATATTTAGGGTTATTACTGATAAAAACTGTTTTACCAAAGACAATATATTCATTAGATATGGAGAAAAAATTCTAAATGTTTTATTAAAATCATTTTCCGAGCTGCGTGCTCACTTTTTCAACTTCCCGCCAATGATTTTTTTAATGTTGGCACCGACGTAAGAACTCTTTTGACACAAGCAATTGTGCCCACGTGAAATAGAAAAGTATGCAGTCCATATTATAAACGTCAGTGGACATAACCAAGGGTAAGCAAGCAATGCCTTGCTCCAATATAAAATCAACGATACCTCGACCTGATGTAGGCAAGGCCTCAATTTTTTCATAGAAATTTACTGGACATTTTTTCCTTAGATTTTTTATGCATTATTGGAAGATAATAGGTGCTTGAGCGGACCTCTAATAGTTTTTATGAGTGTAGCAATGAGAGGTGAAAGTTTTACTCTACCTGCAGCGCCGAAAACTATAAAAAACTATAAGTAGTAGCCACTGGTTACTATACATATTATAGTTTTCAAAAGGTATTCATTTATTAAGATCTATTAACTAAACTCGATAAACTTCATTATATTATGTATAAATATTCTAAAAAAGAACTTTAAAAGGTACATCAAAAAGTACTCAGTACTTTTTATAGACTTGTACTTAGTTACAAGTACTTTTCATACATGCGGTACTTATACTTACGCTGAGGTACTCAGACCTTCGGTACTTGTACTTGTACTTAAGTACTTTTTCTTTGGTACTTGCCAGCTCTGGATATACATATTAAATATACCAGAATTCCGAAACTACGATTCTTAGAATATATGATCCGCTCACTTGCAAAATTGATTAACTCCATAAAAGAAAAGGTATAAAATGTTTATAAATTTTTGAACATTTCTTGTGAAAATAAAATCTTTATTATTCAACGGCTTTAAAAATGTTGTCATAGTCTCTCATATTATGTAAATAGATAGGGTGTTTTTCACTATAGACAAAAGTAGTAGTACCTATCCAATACTATCTATATAAACTTTTATATCACCTTAATAAATTATTTCGAAACTATAGTTTACGAATATATGGGAACTTTTTTTGTAAAATAAAATATGTAGGTACTGACAAATTTTTCTTGACTTAGGTAGATAATATAGACCAGGGGTGGCCGACTTCATCATGCGTATGATCGATTTTTTTTTCTGAAAATGTCTCGCGATCTACCTACGTGAGATTCAATAATTCAAATAAGTAATAACAAGGAGTTTATTTTTAATTAATTTAAAATTAGTTGATGAAAAATTCTTATAAAACTCTTTTAACTTATCATTAATGAAAAGTCTGTGTCTGCAGTTATCCAAGCAGGTGTATATAATTTGTATCTTTAGTATGAGAACGATGTTCAGTCCTTGTTAAATTTAAAGAAAAGACAGATTCACATAAGCATGTAGTTCCCAAACAAGAGTAGATATATTTGCTATATTGAGTAATACTTGGAAGCTTTTCTCGATTAAGATATTTATAAAAATTATCCACAAGGTCTCTGTATTGCAATTTCAAATCTGTGCTTAGAGTTATATATTAGAGTTCACTGAACACGAAAGCTGATTACACTAAATATTACATAACACGAACAAACGCCCAATATCCATTCTGTAAAATGAATGATTTTCATGTGAACTAATTCTGATATGCAAAATGAATAACGCGAAATATCGCTTAATAGGAAAATATTTGAAATTCTTACTTGCTTATTTTGCTAAAAAAAAATCTATTATCGAAGACGTTAAATTACACAATAGTTTACGTGGTGTCTACAACTATCTGAATTCAGCTATAGATATTACGCTCGAAGATTATTTGAACCTGGACGACCATATTGAGACTGCTCCTAAGTTGGTCGAGTATGAAATTGTGGAAATAATTAGATCATCAGCGTAAACATCTAAAGCTGAAGATTCAGATAGCGACAAATAAAAATAGGATGCAATGCTTATACCCAAATTTTTAAATAATATAAATTTTTTGTGTATGTATATAAGACAACACTTAATAAGAAACTCGGATACCACGAAAACTTTCTGCTAGTCCCCACGATTTCGCGTTAACCAATTTCCACTATAATTTCATTTTCTAATATGTTTTTGTCAAGGTTAAATGTTTCAGATATTTTGACAGGTATACGTTTTATATTTAAATACTTTAAAAGGAAAACAACACATATTTCACATTATATGAACCCTTTTAAAGTCAGGAAATCTAACGTAAAAGCTTTCAACTAACTTTTTGATTTCAAAAACATATTTTTAAATGTTGTAATTACAATTACGATGCTTTTTTAAGCGTATTGATATAATTGTAAAATGATCTAGATTGTTTTTTGTTAGTATCACCTATTGATATTATAAATTTTGTTTTTTATGCACTAATACTGCCGATCATCTCCCCAATATTTTATTCTTTTTTTGCATTTCTAAATTCAAATCACTCAATTTTTATGTGAAATCTTTTAGAAATGCTAAACGCCTCAACCAAGTTATATCATTTAAATTCGTACATTCTTTATCTTGTGTTTTAAGAAAATCAGTTATCTGGGCTAGTAATTTCCAAATCTTTGCCAGATCACATCAATATGTAGTAATACTAGTAATAATACTGGCTGTTCTTCAACAAGTTGTAATTGGAATAGATACTTCTTGAGACAGCTGCCGCGATTAGAGTTTACAATTTTATACGCTAAATACATTATTTCTTTCTTCAGTGATAGCTTAAAAAATTTAAAATCAGCAAGATATTCTAATAGAAGAAGCTGAAAATGTCTAAACTCATAGTCGTTCCTTCGAATTAACCATATCCAGCCATTTCTTCTCTAGATGTATAATATTTAAAAACCATACAAATAAAAATAAGCAATTGTGCTGTGTCATGTATAATCAGCAAATTGAAGAAAAAAACATGAACATTTTACATTTTCACTTGTTTTCTCAATCCGGCTCATCATAGTATTTTGGGAAAATTAAAGAACTGTAATGCCACTGCTAATTTCACTTTTGTTCTTAAAATCATTGAAAATTGAATCTGATATTTTCAAAAATGTCTCTATAATAAATTCCCATTCAAAAAATGGTTTGCAAATTTTTGCTATAATTTGATGGTCACACTGTTCGTGATTTAAAAAATATTTTTCTGAGCTCTTATTTGCGCCTTTAAATTCCTAAGTTAATTTTTTCTTAATTCACTATTTAGTGGGTAATCTGTTTGTTATGCAGAGATATGTAACGTAACTATTTCAAGATTACCCCCTTTTCGAAACAGCTATAGGGGCATAGAGATATCGCATATTAAACAAAAACATTTATCATTCATCATAATAACAAAGTACTCCAGTTCCCCTTGATCATGAAAATGATAAGTCTTCGACAAATCCTAGCTAAAATATAAAAAAAAAGTGCCTACTTACATTCATTCACACTTTACAACAGTAGTGTTAATGAAAATGATGACTCTTTCTTATGAAAGCTAATGTTACCACTTTTAACACAAAATGACGACGTATCGATAAACCTACCAGAATTTGGTAGAGACTAAGTGGTTTGTTGCACAAGGAAAGAATTATTTGGTCGATTATAGGTAAACTGAAAAATTAAACTGTGACCTTAAGGTAAACACACTGTTTGTATATATGAGTTACGATTGTTTGCTGAAATTTTTTCATGTCCACTATGATGGACCAAAATTTGTCATCAGTTGTTTCTCGTTCAACCAAAAACAACATCGTGATCGACCAAAAATCCCTTCGCGATTGACCGGTAGATCGCGATCGACATGTTGGCCACCCCTGATATAGACCAATTTAGTATTACATAAAAGTCCCTAAATATTTTAATATAGTGAAAACCAAATTACGATAAAGGATGTTTCTGGTATACAACTTACAAAAAAAAAACATTTGTGGTATAAGTCACCACCAAGATCCAAAAGAGCTCAAAAATGTCATTCTTACATTCCGTAAAAGAAAAAAAACATCAAATTGAAAAAATACATAAAGAGTTTGGTGTATATAAAACAAGAATAGAATTGACCCAAAAAAATCAAAATTCGTATAATATAATAGATTAACATTTTCAAAAATGTTCAATTTCTATATAGGCTAATTGTGAATGGCAGTTTTTTTTTAACATTTTGGAATTTTTAATATTTAATATTTTCCCAATAAATAACGAATTCATTAAAACTCCATTTAAAGTAATTGAATTAAATAAATTTTATTCAAAATTACCCCATACCTAATAGGTAGTACTAATTCCAAAAATTCAAAAAATAATATGTAATATAAAAACTCACCAAATATATGTAAAAAATTATCCTCTAAATGCATACTATTAGGAAGAAAATAATTCTGATCCTCAAAACTGCTAGTACTTGTTATTTCACTTTTCATTTTGAGCATTTCCACTTGACTAGTTAGAATGAATAATAATAATATTATTATTATTATTTTATTTTTATATGAACATGCACGTCTTAATCAAATCTTTTGTTGTTGTTGTTGTTGTTTAAATTTCGTACATATACTTATCTAATAAATATCTATTTATATTAATAATAGTTATAATAATCATCACCATTTTTATGAACACAATAATTAAGAGCACAGCACTAAATTATAACAATAATTATTATTATTATTGATAAGGAATTTGGCCTTTTATTTTACTTTTATTTATTTATTTATTTATTTATTTAAGCACATCAGAAAGACCGATAAGAACGACAAAAAGTATTTTATTTAATAAGTGTAAAAAAAAACAATAAAATAAAATAAAAAATATATATTTAAAAAAAAAACACAGTCGTTACAATTTAAAAAAAAAAAATAGTAATATCCAACTAATATCTCCGCACTATAATGGTCCTCCTCCTAATCGATTTGAATCATCGACAACAAAACAATATCGATCCATTTGACGATGAAAATCTAAGTTTATGCGGCGAATCACGAACGAACAACAATAATGATGACAATAATAATTTAATTCTCAATTTACTTAATGAACAATTTACTCAACACACAAAAATAAGTCAAAACCGCAAAGAATCAAAGTGTCGAACCGTCCAAGACATTTTCATCACTGAAACACCGAGAATTATTCTGTCTATGGTTAACTGCACAGGAAAAACGTTATTAGCTAAAGCCATTATTTATTTTTATTCTGTTTTTTTTTTCTTATTTCGACAAACAATCTCAAGTCGATATGTTATCAATAAAATATAATAAATTCTGAGACTTGACGAGTTGTCGAGTTATCGAGTATATGGCAGGCGAGCAATCCTACTATTTACTAATAGTAGGACAGAAGTAGTTGATCACTTCTCTGATCAGATCAGAAGAAGAAATTGCTAAAAGAAGATGGTTTTGGTGGTGGTGCTGGTGCTGCTTCTGGGTTGCTTCTGTATTTTTTATTTTATAAATTAAATTTTTTTTTTATAACAATTATGTACTCAACAAAAGAAGAAGATTTAAAAAGCGCGATTGAGTCAAGTCATTATGTATGTATGTATGCATGTATTTTGTGTGCCAAATAACCGACTCATTCAGGCCAGGCTAAGAGGTGGAGAAATGATTTATATATTCGTTTGCGCCGTCGCCGTAGCGTCGTTGTTGACTTGTTAGTGCGTTTGATAGCGTTGCCGTCGTCGTCGTCGTCGTTTCTGCGCTATTATAAAAGCGTTAAGCGCTCTCTAATACTAATGCATATTTTTTGCCATAAGTATAAAGACCTCGCGCGCACTCGAAAGATTAAAAACAATACAAAAGCGTTGCATTATCAGTCAGCTTATGGTTATCAATGTAGCATTATATATGTATGTATGTATGTATGGATGGATGTATATCACAATGATGGGTGACTAAGGCACTTTATTACTAGAGAGATATCATTTGTATGCTTGTTTATAAAGGAAGAAACAAAAATATTTTTTTTTTGTATTTCTTTTAATCACCAATAAATGTATGACATCACGGGGAAAATTTTTCTGATAAGGGTAGTTAGAAGAAAGTGGTAGGGGAAGAAGGAGATTAAGTACAAAATTTTTCTAGTAAGTCATTTTTTTTTTCATGGTATTTTAATACCAGTTCTGTTTTTTTTCTCCGTGTATTAGGTATGAAATTAGCATAATCTCTCAGCAATCAAATAAAAATCTTTTAAAATTTTCATAAAAAATGGTTTCTTTAGAGTCATTTAATAACTGGTTTAACTATTATATATAAAAAAAAATTAATTTTTTTTTTGTGTAATTGCAAACATGCATATATGCATATACATATGTATGTACATATATTACAGATTTGCAGAGTCATATACTTGTTAATCGGAACTCTCAAGTGGAATATTGCAAAAAAAAAAACAAAAATAATTCGTTTTTTTTTTTGGCATACACATGTGTGTACGTAGATATTATAAATGATGGCGTAGCATTATATGTAACAATTATAATTAGTAATATAAAAAAATATTTAGTAACGATTAGAATTGAAAAAGAAGGGGATTACTGTGTTGAAAAATATTGATAAGATGTATGCGCGACGGTAATTTGATTAGCTCAACGGTGAGATGAATGTAACTCCAATTTTGATGAAATTTTGTACATACGTATAGGTCGATAAAAATACTATTGAAGGTAAAGTAGTCTATTCTCGGTCACATTCTTAAAAAAAAAACCGTATGACCCGTGGAAGAAAAAATACTGGAATTACATGTAGTTAACAAACTAGTGGAGTACATCGAATGTAATAAATTATTACTTAGTTGAAGAACAGATAGTTCAGGGGTTTAACTTGAGAGCACTTAGCTATGAAGTCTTAATCTCATGGCAGTTTTAATTCAAGGATTAGTTACAACGCGATAATTAGCGCCCTCATTAGACAAAGTATATCCTGTCCCTATATTAATACTTGACATACTTGCATACTTGACATCAACTTACTGGTCAAAGAAAGCGAGACCTATCTAAAATCTCTGCCGATCTGTGGGTCCCGACACCTGGTTGATTTAGCGCAACTCTATGCCGAGAGCCAAATATCTGAGTATGCAATGCGTAAGCGATCATAACTTGAAATCATAAGTTGCAATACGCATTTTATATAAGCGACATACTTCTCCCCTAGAGAATGTGCACTTATGCAAACTAGACACTCTCTGCCCTCATATGGGCTACCATAATCACCACAATGCTCCTATCAAGCGGCCTTCTCCATGTTAAAGTGTAAAGCAAGCTTTAACAAGTTAGTAATGTTGGCTACCCAATTGATATGGCTGCGTAATCCATGACCTTATATTATAAGGTTATGTTTACTCCCAGTGGATTCTTCATGCTGAATCCTTATAACGACACTACAGACTCCGTTCGGGCTTAATCTTATTAGCACACAAGGTGACGGCAGTGGACCATAAGAAGTTAGGAGAGGCTAGAGATTACAGCTAGTAGTCTTATAGCTACCAAGGTACTAGAGTAGATGACAAGTCTACTAAGTTGTACATATATGTGAAGGCTTCTTCTGGACACGCATCATGATCAGAATTCAGAGTACCTGTGTTCAATCAGCACATAAAGCATATACAGCTTTTTCTCTGACTGTATATTCCCTTGGCGACATTGCGCTTCACTAACTCGTTTTGTAAGCTGCCTAGTTGAAGAACAGTCAGGTTTTACAGTTGGTCACTCATGTGAAATCGCCTTAAATCGGATAATATTTAACTGGAAAAAATAATTGTATGACGGTAATGCTGTTATACCTGTATTTTTGGATTTTAAATGGAAATTTGAGGCCTTAGACAAACAAACCTCTCAATGTATGCAATAGAGGCAGTGGAATATACTTAAGGGGCTTAAATCCGACCACAATGATCGCAGAGAACTAAGGTGACTAACATCCTCTCAGAGAGTTAGTCGAAGTTAATATTTGTATACCACAAGGTTCAGTTCTGGGCGTTATTCTATTTTTATATCGTAGATGAAATCATGGGATATATTAAGTTTTCATTCCATTTGTAACATCTAGAAATAATGCTAGTAGAGAAAAATGGGCTGGACACCCATGCATAATATTAAAATATATTTTGATTTTTGCACGTCCGTCTGTCCGTTCTCATGATAACTCGATAGGGAGTTGAAATTGTGTCGTCTTTTGAAAAAACAAAAAAAATTAATTTAAATTCGAAAATGGGACAAATCGGGTAACTCCTTCGTGGGGTTGCCATAAATTTTTTTGGTTTTTCACTATATATTTGAACACTGCCTGAGAACGCTTCGACGTAGAGAGCTGCAATTTTGTACATGGTCTTTTCATAGTAATAGCAAATAAATGGACTAAGTCCCTCAACCCCTTCTTGGAGTTGCCATATAAAAATTTAGGTTTTTTACGTATACTGTAAAAATGATCAGTTGTAGACGTTGCTATTGTACTGAAAAGTTCTTTAGAATACAAAATTCTATAAAATTGCTAATAATCATTTTTTCTGTCCGACAAACCGTTCTAGAAATATATTCGAAAAACCACTTCAAGAATTAAACTTATCCTGATTGGGAACCATACAAAATTACATACGGGCATTCACCTAGGGCAAGGCTGCTCAACGCCAGGCCCGCGGGACACGAAGTGGCCCAACAACGTATTTGAATTTGCCCGTCTGACCATTCGCAATACGTACGGACATTCATCTAGGGATCATAACAACTGGTCTTAGACCAATTCTAGCTATTTTATGCCTCAAGTGCTTAGTGATCCCACCATAATAAAGAATTTTGAATTTCGAAATAATTGCGTTTAAGTATGGGCGAGGTATGTTGCAAGACATGTTTTGCTGTATCTCGGGGAATACTTGAGTAATGTTGGATTTGGGATATTTTCTATGGGTATGGAATAGTTTTGCTAATATGGCTACTTTAGGAGATTTTTGACCCTCAAAGAAGATAATTTCTTGAAGAGAAAAACATATTAGATGTTATATCGTTAATTTTTTGAAAGTCAGTAGTAATACGAATAAAACAAGACCAAAATAACGGTTCAATAAGCAAAACGAGCTGAGTTACAGCCAAAAAGCCGTTGCAAGGATAACATTTTCGAAAAAATCTAAAATTCCCTGTAATTTCGAAAATAACATGAATTCGAAATAAATTGATATAACATTTTCGACTACAAGCACCTCATCTTCTAGGGATTATTACACTATTGTATACTCAAACTGGAATACCCTGTACAATTGTTTTTTTTTATTAATTTAAAGAAATTTTGCACTGCTGGTATTTAGATAATTATTTTCAGCAACATTTGTTTCAGCCCGGTCGTTGCCGGAAATGTTTGTTTTTTTTTCGCGGCCAGTTACTGAAATTTGTATAGAATAGGAGCCAAAATTGCTTTGAAAGGAAAGCGTAGGTAATTGTCATTAAGAGGTTTTATCATCTAGCTTTAAAATGTCACATACATCGAAGATAGGCTATACAGAGAAAAAGCACTAGAGAATTCAGAGTAGTAAAAGAAGAAAGTATCAATAAAATAAAAATCAGCCAAATTTACAGAATTCCCAGATCCAAGCTTCAAGAAAAACATTCAGGGAAATTATCAGAAATGTGTTGCAAAATCTGAATCTTCAACTGTTCTCATAGAGTTGGAACAGGAAAGAATTTTTGATTGGTGTCCCAATCCTGAAAAATGCTGCTTTCCATTTAGCTCTAAAGATATAGTTTATATTGTCCAACAAATTGTAAATGATGACCAAAGAGGCACACATTTCAAAAGAGGTCGACCAGATAAATCCTGGTTATCGTTATTTAAAAAAAAAAAATCCTAAAATTCCTTTTTTACACCAAATGGTATCACCAAAGGAAAGTCAATACCTGTGGATACTATAGAAGGAAAAATGAAAATCCAATTATTCCCAGAAATCCTATCTAACAATAGAGCTAAACAATTTTTGCGATAATGAGATAATTTTGCATGCTCTTCCACCGAACACTACCCCCTGCAACCTGCAGACGTAAGTGAAAAGGAATGGAAAAGTACTGTAGCAAATTGGGAAAAGCAACCTGATAATGGAAATTTTGGAAATTGTTTTGAGCACAGGAAGCTTTCGCTTCCATTAAATTCAGGTGCTGTTAATTACTCAAAATGTGTGCAGAATTCAAACGAAAACCTTAATCAAGCAAATCAAGCAATTCTGAAAATTTACCGTGTAAAAATTTGATATACTTAGGGCCCGTTTCACAGTTCAAGTTTAAACTTAAGATGTGGTTTAAACTCAGTTTATCTCTTCAACACAGTTTCACAGTGGTAAGTTAAATCTCGTTTAAACTTAGTTTAAATCACCAAAATTGAGCGTTTAAACTCAGTTTATCTTTAAATGTGAATGAAGTGACATTTCGATTTGACACTTGCTCAATTAGATTGGTTTTTAGACAAAATTTGTGTAAATATACAATTTGTGTGATGAATTCAGACCAGGAAGATATTAGCGATGAAGAAATTTCAATCATGTTAACTATAACATCCAGACGATAAAGGAAAATGAGAAATCAACTAAATCATTTTAATGAGTGGCACTCTGTCAATCCTTTTACATTCGATGATCTTTTTATGCCTTTCAACAAATTTGATTAATAATGTTGTTGATGAAAAGTTTCGTCGTGCGTTTCAAAGAGTCTTTACTCATTTTCGTATGTTTAATTAATTTATTTTATTTTTTATTTTATTTTTTTCACTTTCGTAGTTTTAATTAATTAATTTTTTTGTCACAACGGTTTGGCCAGCAATATTTTGTCAGTAAATGACTCACAATAGTTTGCTAGTTCACAATTGTATAGAAAATAGCTTGTTAGTTCACAATTCCATAGTGCTGCCATATTAAAAAAGGTCGAACACTGTGAAAATCATTTTGGTTTAAGCTTAGTTTAAACTACGAACGAAATTTAACTAATCCTGAGTTTAAAATCGAACTGTGAAACCGGCCCTTAGTAATTCAAGCCATTAACGAAGTGAGAGAGCAGTTAGAAAGCAAGGGAGTTTCCTCAGATCCTATAATTAACATTTTGAAAAGCGAAGGTGACGAAAATTTTGACAGTAAATGCAAATCAATTTCAATAGATCTGTTCACGTACTCAGATTTGGGAAAATGCATTATAACACGTACTCAGAAAATAAGAGAAAATATGTGGACGTCACAGGTCGTCTATTATAAAGTTTTAATCCAAATCCACATAAGGAAAAATTTGGAATAACTTATGTGATAATTGTCACACAAATATAAATTTAAATTTGTGAATTGTTAAAGTGATATGGGACACAGTAAATTTTGCCACCAAATTTTGGCACCTATTTTAAGCATCAATTTTAGATACCAATTTGTGGTGTGGCCCCATTTTTACTAATTAAATAAACTTAGTAATACAACAGTGAAATTTTTATTTAACACTTGGTAAAACATGTTAATTGCTATTTTTATTTAAAGTATAATTATTAGTGACCGCCACCGAATCTGTCATTTTTCGGCTCTTTTCTTCCCACCAAACCAGAAGGGAAGAAAAGAGCACTAGAATGGAAGATACGATGGCAGTCTTAACACCGAGGAGTTGCCATGATGTTCTACTTACAATGAGCTCCTAAATGTGACAGTACCCCCCCTGTAGTTTTTAAGATACAGGGCGTTTTGTGAAAAACTAGCTTTTCTTCTTAATCACCCTGTAACTCCTAAACGGTTGATATTGCCCCCCCCCCTGCCATACAATTTTTGGTTCGTCTAGGTTAGTACTATCACTTCCTGCTTTCTATTGACCTCCTACGGGAAAACAGCCTGTATGTGAGTTTGACAGTTTGTACTTGTCATTTTCATTTTCTGTCCAAGAGCACACAAATTTGTTCATGTACTATAAAAAATTTGACAATAAAATTTTTACCCAAAAAAGCCCAAGAACAAATTCACCCGAGATGTACGTGAACAGACCTAACAATTATGAAAATGGCACGAATTAACTGAAAAGGGTTCTTCGGTGAGAATTTTAGGCGATTTTATTGACATTAATGTAGCAAGAGATAGTCTAAATAATGATTCCCCTTCCTTACCAGTATTTTTCGGATCAGGTATACTAATAAAAGACATTAATTAATTATTTGTTATATGAACAGCCAAAAAGTATAAGTAAATTTACTGAGTATAAGTACAAACTTCCGTTATTTAAAATATGAAAAAATATTGAAAGAAAATATTTGAAAATAACGACAAGAGTTCTTATAATTCTCATTTGCTGCGTTCCTTTTCTCATTCTGAATGAATCTGTATGAATCGACAGAACGATGTCATAATTTAATTCTGTGCTCATAGAAAAGGAACGAAACAGAACCATTTCAAGAGTTTGACATTTCTTCCATTTGATAAAAGCAAGTATAAATTCGTAAAAATTGTTGTTTATGAAAAATAAAGCTATTTTCAAACAAAGGCAACTTAAACTCAACTAATACCACTTCGCCCCAACTGTAAACAACAGCACATTCACGAATACAAATTAAAATCATTCTGCTTGAATCCGGGAAAAACTTAGGTGCAGTCAGAACGATTCGAAGTTCGAAAAAAGCGATGACAGATTGAAACTAAATCGTTCGGCCCGAGAAAAAGAACGACATGGATTGAAAAAATTCATTCTGAATGAGAAAAGGAACGCATCAATTGTGTTTTAGCTTGCCCGGAAACCGGATATTTTTTTGGTCGGAATTAAGGTCGATGCACATTGCACACTTACCGGCACTGATAGGCATCGATCGGTACCGGCATTTTTCGTGCACATATAACGACATAAAACGGAAAGGAAACAATCAGTTAAGGCAGGTATCGCGAGTTTTTTGGAAAATTTTTTTTCTCGTAGAATAAATAGCACATTTATTAGCCATAAACATGTTTTAATTAATTAGGATAACCTTAGGTAGAAATTAGGGTAAACAGAATAAAAATCTCTGTCTGATTACAAAAGCTTAGGAGTATTTAACAAGCATTTTCATATTTGGTAGGTCAATAAAAAATGTTTTTGAAAAAAAAAATGTTTTTGATATGCCTAAATTTAATAAAAACCAGCTAATATTAATAGCAAACTTATTGAATGAAGAAGAAGAGAAGAGAGAACGAAAATACTGGATTATGGAAAAAATAGTGACGGAGGAATATTTGCAAACTGTACTTTTGAAAACGCAATGGAAAAGGAAAAACTACAGAATCGTGAAGAAAATCTGCTGCCAAGCACCAACGTTAAAGCTCCTCACGTAATACTTGCTGATTAGGCCTTATTCACTCCGACATTATCCTGGGACGCAAATACAAGGCGATGCTTTAAAACAGCATTTTAACAAACGCTTGTCACGTGCACGTCGAACTGTACCAACAAATATTCTTTAATCCGTTTCGCTCCGCATACAGTTCCCGTTGGGCGATTTTTACCAAACTTCTTGTGTTTTATATTTTTAGTGAAATATGTATATGTAAATAACCAATTTTATCTACATTGACCAGGTGGTTTAGAAGATTTGATACGTTGCGAAAACGCAACAGTGGTACAAAACGGTATAAAAAACGCATCTCTTTAATTTCTCAAAAATACGTTTTTATTAATTGAACAAGTAAAAAAGCTTGAATTGGTCTAAGACCAATTCTTATGATACCCTAGATGAATGCCCGTATTAAATTTCGTATGGTCACCGATCTATTCAAGTTTGATTTTGACGTTGTTTTTCGCATATATTTCTAGAACGGTTTGTTGCACCGAAAAAATTATTATTACCAATTTTATAGGATTTCGTATTCTGCAGAAGTTTTTAGTACAATAAAAATGTCTTGGACTGATCGTTTTCAAAGTATGCGTAAAAAACCTAAATTTTTATATGGCAACACCAATAAGGAGTTACCCGATTTAGTCCATTTTTAACATTTTATTTGCTAATTTAGTAAAAATATCATGTACGAAATTTCAGCTCTCTACATCGACGCGTTCTCAGGCAGTGTCTAAATATATAGCGGAAAACGAAATTTTTATATGGCAACCCCACGAAGGAGTTGCCCGATTTGTCTCATTTTCGAACTTAATTTTAATTTTTTTTTTAAAGTCTGTGTACAAAATTTCGGCTCTCTAAGTGTACGCGTTCTCGAATTATCGTGCGCACGCACGGACGGACGGACGGACGGACGGACGGACATGCAAAAATCAAAATAACTTTTAATATTATGTCATTCATAAGTGTCCAATACATTTTGCTCTACCATCATTATTTCGAGGTGTTACAAACGGAATGACAAACTTAGTATACCCCTATAGATTTCATCTAGGGTATAAAAATAGGGAGTAAAGAAAAAAAACTTGTATGCAAAATAATAAAAAAAAAAAACAATTTGAAGTTTTGATCACATTTAACGTGTAAGGGTATATCAATCCCATTCCTTGAACACGTTTCTTACACACTCGACATCGCTTTCTATTACCATCGTCGATTTTCAATTTTTTCTAATTGATATAATTTTTCGAAAAGTCTTTGACTTTTGATTTTTGTCACTATATGGGAAAAATTTAAATTAATATCCAAAGTGAAAAGGTTTCACATTTATGAACATTTTGGCACTATGTCGACCATTTTAGGGTCACATAGATTCATCTATCGATACGAGGTGCCAAAATTCTCCAAACTAAACTTAAAACAATTCTTGGAAATTAGACTCTGGTAAACCCTCACCTATAGGGTCATTATTGGGGAGATTCATATTTGAATTTATGTTGTACTTTAAAATCAAAGGCAGGAGTATTAGACCAGTACAGTTTTCCCTAGGTGAGCGGTATGGTGGCAAGAACTCATGAAACTTCCAAGAAATCTGGGAAAATGGGAGGGTAAGGGCAAATTGGTAGCTTTTCTGAGCAGTATATATATATATTTTGTGGTCTAGTATTAGATTATATACACCCTCGGTGAAAAACACTTCGAAAAGATCAAGTGGTATGATGAAATAAGGAACGGTTGAGCTTCTCTCTTTCCTGAAACTCGTTATTATTTCAAATGAGAAAGGGGTATTTTGTCATCTGTATCCCAGCCTGAATGCTCTGCATTTATTTCGAGATTCTCAGCTACTACTGAGGGAATTATACTCATCAACAACTCCCTCACCATAATTTTCTTCCGAGATTTCTTTTTCATTGATTCCACCATATTCCTCTAGAGGTGAAATAACGATGTCATCATTAGAAAAATTTTGCTTTTCATATATTCATGCTTCGATTTCCGTGACAGTATCTTGAAGATAACGGTACCGTTTTGACATATACATACAGAAAAAAGTTAGCGTTTAGTACGACGGTTACGTTTTCTCAACATCTAACATTCACAGTAAAATAACAGAATTCAGCTAATGACACAAACTTGCATTTGAACTCGAAATATGCAGTGCTTTTTATACTAGCGGAATATGCTGAAATTTCACTTAAACTCAGCAGTTTAACTTAATATTTTAATTATTTTTAAGCACTCGTCAAAAACACGGTGAACATACTCATATGTTTTAATATTGTTTTGCCGTTAACCATTACTTTTGCAAAAAAAATTTTCCCCAAAAAGTAGCAAATATGTTGCATATTCAAAAACGTGGAAAAGTATGTAACACACTTTATGTCTTTAAGTACACAGGTAGTACAAGTTTTATGTTGCGAAAACGCAACCGTGGGGCGAAACGGGTTTTAAACTCGATTTTAAGGAAATTGGACGTATTAATTTAAGTTCAGCGGAATACAGTCGTTAAATGAAAAAGAGAAAACTATAGAAAAGTGATCCCATGTTAACTTCGCAACTATAGGTAGACTAGCAACCGACAAATGCCGGTCTGGTTTTTAGCCACCGATAGTGACCGACAATGAAATTTCCTCCGTTTCGTGCCGGTGCCGGTTGATGTGAATTAGCTAACTTGTTTTCATAGATAAATTTATCTTGCCTGTCTATGTCGATTCGTGCTGTACCGGTAAGTGTGCATCGACCATTAGAAATTTGGTGGCCGGGAACTAAAAATTTTGCAGGTTTTTTGGAAAAACTCAAAAATTTTATGATAATAATATAATTAATATTATATTTTGATTGCTCAGTAAATACTAAGAATACAACACTTTTCGCATTATAATAGTTTGTTCCCGACTACTGATACTGCACAAGTCACTATTGAATGTTAAAGTAAAAAAAAAAAAGTTAAATTACCAGTAATTGGGTGGTAAAATCAATTTAATTTTTATCCTGGTTTTTTTTTTGGTGATAAATTTAATTATTCAAATTATAAAGACAATGAGGCATCTATATAAAAGTGAAGCTATACATTATGAAATGATCTTTTAAATTCATTCGATTTGATTTAATGAATCAGAAAATCTAACCAAAATAATTTTACATTCGAGAAGTGAATGTGTTGCCAATTTCATTTTCGTCTGTCCAAAAGTCCATTTCATTTTCAATTTCGTACTATATATATTACATAGTCGTACACTATTCGTTTGGTCATACGTAAAATGAATTTATTTGAAGAAAATTCACGTGATTAAATATACATAGGTACTACATAAGTATATAAAAAAAAAAAAAAAAAAACGTTTAATTTTGAACTATTTAATCAATGGGGTTATATTATAAGATTTATTTGTTAGAATGTTAAATGAATTCTAAAGTATCTATTATATCGTGATACTCTGGATATATCACTATGAAACAATTATCACTTAATACAAGCAGTGTCCTATTGTCACAGTTACAAATAAAACACTTTTCACTTAGCCATCGAAATCTAGACTCTATATCTGTCTCTTTCCTTTTTGTCTTCATACTCAAAAATTCTTCAATAACTTTCTCGTATATATTATTTTGAAAAACTTAAAATAGGTATAAACGTGGCTAGTGAAGTGAAAATAGAATTGATCTTATAGTGAATTCTTTTCTGATATTTGGTGTTAACACTGCCCACCGATTCAGCCATTTTCGTGCTCTTTTCCTCCCTTCTACCGAGTCGCAGAAAAGAATTCACTATTAGATTTTATATAGCAAAAAGGATAGGTTAGAGCTGAGTCGTTATTTTGCGTCAGTTTGACATTTCAGATTTTACTAAAACAAGTTCAGTGTGTTCTTTTAGTGATTTTATATATAAGAAAGTGATTAAAAGTGATTTATACCTACTTTGTAATATTGAAAAACTAAAGTAAAATATTGTTTTGTGCAATAGATAAGAGATTTTTTATAATCGAGACTCCGGTCTGAAATTATCGTAGTTTACTACTTCCATGACTAAAACGAAAACATCGATGCGGTTCTACTATATAAAGAAGAATGTTTAAGATTTTCTTCCTCATGACCTATCCTTTTTGTATATAATCTATAAAGGATTGATACGGTGTGTGAGGAAAGCTCGGTTTTTAGGCAAAGGGGTGGAAAGGCAAGGAATAATTAACCAATTTAATTTACTAATGTCAATTCGAATTAAAACTCAGATTTGTGTTTTTCGGCGTGTTTTGTATTTTGTGTGTCATTTAATTAAAAAACGTCAAATTGTTCCCGTAATTGTGTTAAATTTAAATAAAAAAATATTCGAAGTGATAATTTAGTGATTAAACCTTAGATTTAAGTTAATAAACTGGAAAATATTTCAACAATGAATTTTGATGTGCACTGCTGTTTCAATAAACGCGGAAATAATCCCGGAAAGGCATTTTCAGGCAAGTTGAAGTCATGAAATTAAACTAGAAAATTTCTTTTCCTCAAATATGTCCGCAAAAGGTGAAAAAGGGAAGGAAATCAAAAATATCAACAAAAGTGTTCAAAATCTTTCTTTGTTTAAGTTTTTCAGTTCCTAACTTTTTTTTTTATCTAATTCAATGTGTCAGTGGCAGCTCACAATTTTGTTTTATTTTAAATAGTTACGCCAAATCCAAAGTCTAGGCATACATGCTGCACTTTTTTCCGATGAGTGGTATTCGGGGGGGCGGGGGGAATTCTTCCCTCGAGTGTCTTTCAGTAACGAAAAGTGATGCAAAGTGATTCATGCCAGCAGCGTGTACGCCGGCTCGAAAGATTGATATATACAAAATGCTTCTTCTTACTTTTACTTTTATAAGTTAGGGATCCGTTTACTTCGGTGCACAGAACAATAATTAAACAAGAGTGTAATTTGGGTACTGTTTCTGATCTAAAAGATATAGGTACCACAAAATTAAATGAACTTTTCTACGGATTTTTGTGTGTTTTCATTCAGTTCAGCAAGCTTTGCATTATGTATAGAATGAACTGAAAATTATTTCGGCATTTAAGCAATTGTAATCCTTTAAGTAGGTGTAGAATATCCATTTAGCATAGTATAAAATTTTTATCACAACCTCGGAAGCAGTTGACTAGTTTGTCATACTTTTAGGTGTATATTGTAACGTTTATTCATTGCATTAATTTTAGTTCCTTTTGTGTTTGATGAAAAGTACGACAAATTTGTATTGAAATGTCAAAATATACGCCCAAGCTACGACAAAAGTACAGAATCAGCACCCTGAATTGTTCAAAGTACATTATACGTAATGTTCTTAATATGCACTTTATAATGTGTCGTAGACGGGATAATGGGTCTATTCTGTAATTTTTCATAAAATAATATTTTATGTTATTTTGTGATGATAAAATCTCATCTTCATAAAAAGAAAATAAAATATTTTAAAAAGCCGTACTCTGTCGTACTTCCATAAAATTAATTTATGGATTCTTATATGGACACGTAACAGGAAATACTTGCTACATTCCGCTATGGTTTCTATTACTTTCTGAACAACTTGTTGATGGACATTTGCGTGAAACTCTATCAAATCACCCACTAAAAAATCATAATAGCTGTCGAGACACTTGACTGTGAAAGTGCTAAAATATGACAAATTCCGATTGGAATTTGATACGAACCATGCCCGTTGAAATTCAAACTACTTAGAAATCTCAAAAAATGAACGAACTGGACGCTGTTTTGGTAAATTACTTTCTCGCTAAGTGAATTACTTTATTCATCCGAAACAACTTTTGAAATCTATAGTTGGGCAACTCAAATGGATCGGAGGAATCGTGAAGATATCTCAGATTTATCCTATGATCTCTTCTACATAAAATTTAAACTTTAGACAAATTTCATTATGTATTATTTATATTTTACCATACCGAGTGCGTATTTCCATAATTTCTAGCAAAATTGTAATTCTTAGGGTTTTGGACATTTTAGTTTTTAATTAACACTACTTTAACACCACAAATGCAAATTTTGTAAAATGTATCAAAATATGTTAAAATGTGCTGCTTAAGATTCTCTATGCTATGGTGCTATGTTACGACGCATAAAAATATATAAAATTTCTCGGAGAGAATAGGATTTTAATGAATTATTTTATTTTATGGTACAAAATTACATAAAATGATAAAACGGTGCCAATAGAATATGCCGCAATTATTTCACAGTGAGTTTTGAAATTTAAAAATTTATCTCATGTTGACGTGAATATCTTTAACTAATTCCTGATTTTCTCAAAGCTTCTCATTATGGCTAGAAGCTGACATCATTTCTACTGATTGCTGAAGTAATCACCGCCAAAAATATTATATCATAACTTTAGAATTATTAGCATTTTTTATCATCTGAATAAAAATACTATAACTACAAAACATTTCACTTTCATCCACGAGGGCAAATTTAAAAAGTTCTGCATACTGTGCATGTGCAGCCGATGATTCAATCATTTTGAATTTTGAGTTAGTTGTATGTCAGAAGAACTCAATTATATGTAGTATGTTAAGAAGGTTTTTATGCATTCGCATTGTGAAATACGGTTTTATTCCCCTTCTCTAATTTGACAAAAAGTTTTTCGCGCGTATTTTTTTTTAAATATTTTCCTATGAAATTTTCTTGAGAATTTTTTTGAATTTTACCGGTCAACTAAAAGTTGATCGTAGTTCAGTATAGAGATCAGAGAACCAATTAGAAACATGCATATATAAATTCTAGTCGGGATTAGTTAGTTAGTTAGTAATATAACAAAATCTATGCCAATGTTTAGGCAATGTAAATTGATATTGCTAAGCAAAATTTAGCGTGTGAAAAATGCATTATAAAAGTCAGCACAAATTTTATACATACATATGTATACTCCCAACTTGTACCAGAAAAATCTAAGCACCAGCTACAATCAATGAACCTAATTTTAGTGATTAAACCGGAAATTATCAATGTATATAAACTGCAGGTTAAGCTGTCAAGCAGACAAGCTTAAGCCGTAAAAACTTAGTACTTTAAAATAAGCCATTTTAAGAAGTCAAATATTATGATTAGTAAAATTTTGTTTTAGACTGCTCATCTCATCACACTGAGTTTTGTATGTATGTCAATCAACATAATCGGTTTCTTCTCTATGCTTTTTTCCCATATCAATGCTACGGGGTTATCTGACAATGTCATGTCATGGTGATATGAAATTCTGGGTGATATTATGAGTCTATATAAAACGAGTGATTTTCCACGAAATATCCGGGAAGTTTTGTTTTCTGATAAATTTATTAATGAATTAAAAAAAAAATTGTTTGTTACACATGTGAGCTTTTAAAACGAAGAACAAAAAAAGAAAAAAAACAACTAAATATGTAAATGCTGGAATTAGTTACGAAAAAAAACAAAATGTTTCCCTGTTTTGAAAAATTTCAGCTCAACTGTATTCGTTTTTTATAGTTGCGATTTTAAACTTTAACAGATTGTTTTTACTAAAATTAGTTTATTAAGAATTAATTTAATTATAAAAAATAAAACTATGCACAGAAAAAAGTTGAGCATTGAGATCTTCATTTCGAAATACTTGACTTTATTTTTTTAAAGTTCGAAAAAGTTCATTCACTATTTGTTAAAATCTATACAGAAAATTTTGAATCGTAAATGAGAAATAAATTATGCTAGTCAAGTTTTTTTCTTTCGTTCGAAAATACTTCGGGGAAGGAGGGGTATAAGTAAAATGTTGCTACACTCTTTTTCCTTGGTTTTACATGCATGTATTACAAACTGATACGATGATAATATGGTTTCAGTAGTTAGTAGATCTTTTGATTCCTTCATTTTTGAGTTTTCGAAAATTTTCGAAATTCGAAATTTGGCAATCTTTTTTTTTACTTTTCTACGTTTTGATGTATCACATCCATTTGGAAAAATGTCTTGTCCCATTAACATATTATCTAAATTTTAGAAAAAGAATATTCTCAGAACTGTCGAAATGAGGAATGTGCGGAGGGGAGGGGGGCAAGTTGGTCCTTTTTATGAAGTGCTAAAAATCTTTCTGTGACTTTCGATAAATTGACTATTTGCTTATTATATATACAGGGTGTTCCGAAAATGTCTTTAATCGTTTAAGGGGATGAAAGTAGAGGTCATTTGGGTCAAAAAAGTGCAGATACTTTTATATCGAACTCCGCTCTGTTTTCGAGTAAATCGATAATATCGATTTTCAAGGTTTTGCATACCTCTTCAGAGTAATTTCGTTATAAGTTCTATTGTAATTAATGGATTGTGACGTTCAAACCTTTATTTAAAAGAATACATGTTTCTAAGAATGCATAATAAATTATAATTGTACCTTCAGTTATTTAAAAAAAAACAGTTTTCTCTATGTCGCGCTTCAGTGTACATTTATTCGAAATATCACCATTGCAAGAACTTGGCAAAACTATGAAAAAATTTGCGCATTATTTCCCCTTTCCAAAATGACGTCCCTAAGTGCTATCAACAATAACAATCAAAAGTTATAAGCAAACATTTGGAAGATGTGCCCATCGAGGTAATCTTCAGTTTTTTCGTAGGATTCTATCTCCTCCTACAGTTTTTAACCCACGACAACCATTTATATGTCATTGTACGGGAATCTTAACTGGCTATTAGATAGGGCACTTTTCGATTTCGAATTTACGTAGATTTCATTAATCCGCAACTTTCAGTGCTATTCATTTTTGCGGGAGCGGCAAGCTCTGGAAGGAGCGGAGGTTCAAAGTTTCAACTTTAAGCGGCTATATTTGAATAAAAACAATGTACACCAAAAATGTCTTTTCCATTTATGAATTTAGGACTTATCTACTTGCTAGAACAATGCTTGGTTGAGAAAATATATACAAAGTGTTATGTGAAAATCTAGCTGTTTTTCTTGATCACCCTGTAACTCCCAAACGGTTGATGTGGACTTCCCCTGCCATACATTTTTTTGTTTGTCTAGGTGTCTAGTATCCCCACATTTCGTTTGATCAAGTTTCGAAAATACTCATTATATATAAGAGATAAAGTGTGTTCTGCGAATTTTTCTCAACTTAAGAAGTTTACAACCACAATTAAGCTGCTCAATGCGCAGATTGTTTAACTCCATAAAAGAAAAGATAGAAAATATTGATACATTTTCATATATTTCTTGTCAAAGGCCACAAAAATTGCTGACTGACCACATGACAACATTTGTATGCCCGTTGAATAAAAAATATTTGTTTGTTTTTTTTTCACAAGAAATATATAAAAATGTATCAATGTTTCCTGCCTTTTCTTTATATGGAGTTAATCATTCTGTGCAGTGAACGGCTCAATTGTAAAAAAATAAATCGAACATATAAGAAGAATTTAATAATTTTTCAATGGCGCAAAACAATGTATGAAAAGATTTTTTTTTTTAGGTACATATATTAATTACCATCATGAAAAAATTGATTTTTACTTTTCTAATTAATTATAAGTATTGGTGTTAGTTCTAAGTTTTAAAATACTTCCATAAGAAAAATATAAAATATGTTTGAAAAAAAAACTATATAACTTTGGTTTAATTTTGTTTGTCACTGTAATTCAGCAGATAATGACAAACAACATCCATGCCATCTGTTGGATTATAAAGCAGACTTTATAACATGCTCATCACTTAATTAATATAAATTTTCCACGAATCGAAATTGAAATTGAGATTGAAATTGAATTTTAATCTTTTTTTTTTTTTGTCAGTCTCCTTCTTAAGTGCTTGGAAAAAGAATGTATGTTTCTTTTAAAACCGTCTCAAATATCTGCCTATTACCTATGTATATAAATCAAGATCTGGCAAATTTCTTTAACTATTGTGTAACAATAATAAAATTAGCTATATAAAAAAGAAAACAAAAAAAATTAAAGGAATGTATTACACCATCCAACCAATGATCATAAATAAACATCTGGTAGCGTACCTAGACATCTGGTAACAAGACAATACAAAAACTATTATCACCACTAAACACACAATTGAAATTCTATTTTCGCTATTATCGACTTCCTTATAAAATAACAACATTCGACAAGAGGATGACAAGCCAAAAAGACAAAAAAGTTTCTCGGCAATGCGTTACCTGATCATCGACAATAAATAATTCCTATGCAATTTAAAATTTGCTTTGTCCGTCGCGTTTGTCGCGTCGATCGTAATCATTATGAAACTTAAAAGTGATAGCGTTGCTGGGGTAATTCTACATACATATGTATATATAACAATAGCTACAGCTCTTATCACCAACTCAATATTGATCCTCCCTTGATGATGATATGGCATTTTATTGAGGCACGCAGCCAACTCAACTCACACACATCTCATCATAAATAATTTCTAATTTTAAATAGAAGAAAAAAAAAAGAAAAATTAAAATTCCTTCTTTAATCGATCAACCTCAATCGATATATGCATATGTATGCATTTGTAAGTTCATCCATATACATACATATACATAGAGAAAAGAAGAAAGTTAGAAAGTTAGAATTTTGGCAGATAATAGTGTGATTTGAGTGATTATATAGTAAACTTAAGATATTACTAAAAACCTATTTATAATCATATGGTATATGTACTAAAGTTAAGTTAAGTAACTAATTTTACTTTACCTTTTTTAACACCACCCTCTTCATGATACACCCTGTCTGTAATCTGATCCGTTTTCATGTTGACACTTTCTTGTGGGTCCTTCATTGTTTTTCATCTTCCACAATGACTCGTATTTCTGCAATAATCTAAAAGATAAAAATCAAATCAAAACACAAATAAATTCTTAGAAAATTTTATGAAAAATATTAAAAATATGTTTGTCATTTCGATGTAGGAATTGCATATGTGTATTTATCACCCCGATAATTTATGTATATGTATATAGCAAATATTTACTTTTCGATTTCGATTTCGATAACTGAATTCGTATTTTTTTGAAATGTTGAAAATATGAAAAATTCCATTCAGTCTCTTTCTCTCTCTCTCTCTCTCACTAGCGAAAATTTGTTTGTTTGCGAAAAATATTTAAAATTGATTTATATCTAGATAAGATATAGAAAAATGCATTTCAAGGTAACCTTTGTTGGGAAATAAATAATATATGAATATTGAATGGTGTTTGTACTAAAATTAAGTATGAATGCAATGTAGACGGGTAGTAACCAATGATCATTCAACTGCGTGATTTGAAATTTAATAATCGCTTTTTGTTTGAAATTTGATAATCGCTTTTTGTTTGAATTTTAATTTTAATGATTAAAAATGTCCTGTCAATTCACATATAATTATTGAAAGGAATTTCATACATAATCTTGGATACTTAATTAGATTTTTGAAAAATTTAATTATGAATGGAATGATCATTGATTTTGCCTAGGATATTATTATGCAAAAAAGCTCTTTGGAAAGTGATGTCGATGGTAGGAATTAAAATTAGAATAAATTGAAGATTGATAAGTTATACCTAAGTTATAAAAAAAACAAAAACAATCTTAATATTATCTAAATCTTTTTAATCTTTCGCGTTTATTTTTGCCTTTTTTATTATTACCCAATTTATTTTTAAATTTTTTTTTAAATTGCAATTGGCTTACAATTTAAAAATATCAATTAATACTTTTTATCGAAATTCATTTCGCCGAAAAAAGAAAAGAAAAAAGTGAATATAATTTTACCCGGCGAGCGAATATTAACATTTGATGCCATCTTGAATTTGTAAACTTTGACTACAAATTCATAATTCGCGATCTCGAAAATCAGCAGAAAAAGATTTTGGTGGGTCGAATCAGATACATATGAGCCGGTTAGAATCAGAGTGTGGCGTAAAGTGAATTTTGCATGGTTTAGAATAAATTGATATTTCACACCTCGGCCCATAAAAAGTATGGACATCTTTTGTTGAAAATTACAATGAAACACAGCCATTAGTAGCTGTAACTGTAAATTTCGACGTACTTCATGATGGTGTTTAGCTGGTGATCGTTAAGAAATAAGAATTTGGTCTTTAAAGCTATTAACTTACGTCACTATGATTCTTACCGGCTCATCTAGAATTTTTCTTATACACAATTTTTAACGTGTCACGCAGGCCAATTTTCAAGGCAATCGGATATGTGGAAATAGGCATAATCTAAATAAAAACATTAAAAAAACGATTAATTTTTCATGGTTCTATCAGCTTGGAAAAGTCAAAATAACTTTAAAACCGAAAGTTTTTAAAAAATGTAATTGAAATTTATCGGATTTTCACTTTACGTGTTTAATTATTGCCAATTTTCCCCTAAATTAAAATACAAAAATATAAAAAAAGCGGCATCTATACGTGAGGCTGATGTAATTAAAATCAAATTTTGACATGGATGGTGAACACGTGTCACGCCTTTTTGGTTCTTGTTGTTATTTTCTATAATAATAGAACCAGTTCAGGTCAGTTAATGAAGAATGTGGGTTATAAAATCAAAAGTTGTTCTTTTCTATGAATATTTCTGTCTATAGTATAAAACAGCATCTGTGGGTAATTAAGCATCATCTCCATCTTCCATCTACATAATTTCAAACTTGTGACGTATAAAAGCAAATCCAGCCTACTCCACTTTTAACTTAAACTGTGATACATATATCAAAATGTAGCTCTTGATTAGTTCTTTACAACGTATTTAAAAATTTCGCCTCAAACCTTGCTCAGTTCCATACAAAAGTGTACTGAAATCTACTATTAATTGCAGAATCCACTTATTCCATATATTATATATATTACCGCATTCGAAGCCTTTTCCACACTAACTGAAATGTGTTGCAAATTAAGCTTTCTCCAGTACAATATAAAGTGGAAAGATTTCCTTCATACTGCAAAAGCCGACTTTTCCATGTTTCAAGAAGTCATATTTTTGTATGTATTTGCTTTTGTTTTATGTGAACATACCGTTATAACTGTAAAATTTATTGGGAGTTTGCTAATACAGCAAGAATAGTCATTTCTTTGGAAACTTTAGTGGCATTAAGTTGAATTTTACCAGTGGTATTTGAATAAAAGGCGTAAATCTGCAAGCGATTCGTTAAACAATGGAAAGTGAATTTGTGAGTGAAAATTTGGAAAAACCAAGGAAGAAAATTCTAAATAAAGCTAATTGGAAACGGGAAAAAGAAAAAAGAGATAGGTACGTTTCTAAAAATTACAATGGTGGAAAGATAAGTAGTAGAAAAAATTTACTTTTTTCATGTTTACTGCTTTTATTGTAAGCCGCTATAGGTTTTCCTGTACTAATAAATTTATTTTCTGTTTCTGTAATGCTTATAGGTTTAAATACGGAAACAAAAAATAAATTTAGAAGCAATAGAGAAAATTACGTCGGCCTTTCAAACGACATATCATACTTCAATAAACTTTCTTAAGTGTGAACACGTTTCGACACATTCTTCTTTGTGTTGTTTAGATATACACATTTAAGGACTTACCTTTTTTGTGCTCTTGAATTTTAGGTATAGTTATCGTCAAAAGTAATGTTGAAATTGGTTTTTTTTTCAGACATCGTCAGAAACTCCTTCCGAAGAAAGAGATTTGCCGACATGGACCTAAAACATTTCAGTGTCACAAATTGCACTCACGAGAACTTTTTAATTTTTCAAAAAACTTTTACAAATCATCTCGCAAAGTAGATCAAGATACATTTATTTTGGCTTACACGAAGACCACAAAGCCTGAAAGGACAAATAGAGGAAAGGGAGGTCCATCTAAAAACTATTCCTCGTCTTATTGTATTAAAAGAGATAATGGATCCTTAGTGCGAGTTTGCTTTCAGACTTTCCTGAATACTTTACGAATTGGAAAATCTAGTGTAAAAGGTGTAATAAGCAGAAGCTTTAAAAGTGGATCAATACCACAAGAGAATCGTGGAGGTGATCACGTAACGGAAAAGTTTGCCAATAAAAAGAGTGCCATTGTAGATATCGTAAAAAGTTTCAAGGTTGTAGAAGTACATTACTGCAGATCGATAGTTAAAGCAAGGCAGTACCTTCAATCTGAGCTTTCCATTAATAAAATGTACAAAATGTTCTGTGAAAAGCACCCTGATCTAGGGGTTATGAATGGATACTTTCGCAAAATTTTTAACTCTACGTTTAACATTGGCTTCAAGACTCCATCTCAAGACGTTTGTTCGACGTGCTTAATGCATCGTGAGCAGATTAAATTCAACAGAAAGACACAAAACTTAAAGAAAGCAAACGAACTACAAATTTTGCAACGGGACCATAAGAAACGTGCATCTGCTTTCTTTAGTTTAGGGAGAGAGGAAAAGGAAGACATTCAAATTAAGTCATTTGATTGTCAAAAAAATATGATACTCCCTAAAGTTCAGGATCAGGCGGCATACTATAGCCGACAACTATATTTATTTAACTTCGGTGTTGTACAAGGTTCGTCCAAATCATCTTTAACAAAAGATAATGTATTCTTATATGTCTGGACTGAAAATCAATACGCTAAGGGTTCTAATCAGATTGCCTCAGCAGTACATCATCGCTTAAAAAATATAGAAATATCTGCGTCTACCAGAACTCTGAGATTAATTTGCGATGCCCAGAACAAGAATACCACGATGATCGGTATGTGCAGTTATTGGCTATGTTTTGAAGCATCTAAAAATATTTCAAAGATAGAATTAATTTTCCCGGTACCAGGTCACTCTAATATACCACCCGACAGGGTATTTGCACAGATTGAAAAGAAGGTTAAAAGGAACGAGGACATAATGGCACCCGAAGAATATTTCAGCATTTTCAAGGAACATGGTAAGGTAATTCAACTTGGAGATCAAGATTGTTATGTTCTAGATTGGAAAAAGGAATCGAGTCGTATATTGAAGCCTCCAGGCCAGTGGCACTTTCAGTTTAGTAAAAGCCGACGGTTTGTTTTAACCCGAACAAGGATCAGAGGCATTTTAGTTAGGGGAGAGATATCATATAAGTCAGATTGTGGTGTTCGGAAGCAAGTAACGAAGCCAAAAATGAAAATAGCTCAGTTTCGCCCAGAAAAAATTTCGGTGGGCATTCGAATTAAGCAAGAAAAGCTGAAAGATGTTGAGTCTCTTTTAATTAAACATTATCGAGCAAATTGGAGAGATTTTGAAGAACTTAAATTCTATGCCGATATCAATCAAAATGAAGAGTCTCTCACGGAGCCTCTACAGGAATCGATTTGTGAAGCCCAGGAGCCCTATGATGATATTTTACAAATTTAAAATACCTTTTTTTTTAAAGTTAAGGTGTGAATAAAGTTTCTCATAAAAATAATATTGTTTTTTTAAAAATGCTATCTTTTTTTCATTCTCCCGGTCTCTGTCCCTTTTTTGTTCTTTTTCTTTCTCTGGCTAAGTGCTAGTATACTCAACCTTTCAATACCCGATACTATTCAGAAATCTGACATGAAGAAATGTATGGAAGTATCCATCCTTCTTCTCAGACACAAGGAATTTATTCTGAATAGCATCGAGTTGTCTGAAAGTGTAGTTTATTGAGCTTCACCGACACTTCTTCACTACGTCCTTTTCTTGGTCACTCCTTTCCGACGACAATAATTAAACTGTTCATCATAAAAACCGTTCTTTTCAAGGATAATTTAAATGAAGAGTCAAATCGACAGAGCCTCTCTCATTCTGTTAGAGTAATTACAAATATAGGTGTAAAATGCAATCATCTGGAGATAATGAAAAATGTGTGCATAAATAGCCTTTTCCGTGTTAGCTTGTTGCAAATTCGGCCTTTTCCACCTTTTCCTTGCAAAGTCAGCATACTCCATAATATAGTTCGTATTTTTCAATAATTGGGCTATGTGGGCTCTAATATTTATTTGTTTTCCGGGTTCTAATCCGGTTCTTAATATAAAAACCCAGTTTGGTTAAGATTAAACGTGCATTTCTATATTAAAATTATTTCTTCAATTTACTCAAAACGCAGCAAAACGGAGTAGGCTGGATTTGCTATTATACGTCACACTTAGGAAAGCTTTTTGAGAAAGTCGTCAAGCAACAGGTTATAAACACCTGCGAAGAAAAAAATATCCACCAAGACTCCCAATTTGGTTTCAAACCACAGCACTCCACCTTCCATCCACTAATAAAGTTTCACACGGATGCAAGCAGATCCTTAAATAGGAACGAATGTATCGTAGGCTGCTTCCTTGACGTCGAAAAAGCATTCGACTCAGTATGGACAGCAGAGCTTGTTTTGTTTTCAATTTGTTAATCCACAGTTTCCTAACTTCTAGGAAATTCTATGTGGAACTCGATGAACAGAAATCACCAATCAAGGCAATAGAAGCCAGAGGTCCCCCGAGGCTCCATATTAGCCCAATACTCTTCAATCTCTACACTTCCGACCAACCTCCAAACGAAAATGGGGCAACATTCTTATACGCTGATGACTCCCTCACGTATGCCCAATCTCGCTGTCCAAAATTTGACTATAAATAAAGTCAACCTGCACCTTAACTAATTAGACTCCTACCACAGAAAGTGGGGGATCAAAATAAATGTCCAAAAATCTGAACTGATTTGCATTCGGAAACCTGGCATTAGGCGAAACCGCCAAGCTGCAAAATCTAAGACCATCGAAGCCATCTACAACAGGGGAAAAATAAAACCTACAGAAAGTGCGAAATACCTGGGCATCAAATTTCATGAACTGTTAAGATTCAATGACCATGCAAAAGCGACCATTAGTAAAGCCAATTTCGCATATAGCTTACTTAGTCCCATAATAAACTTCAAGGCCTCTCTACTCAGACCAAACTTCTGTTGTACAAACAACTCATAAGACCTGTTATTACTTACTGCTTCCCTATCTGGCATACTATTTCTCCCACCTATATGGAAAGACTCAGCAAGCTTGAAAGAAAGATTCTTAGAGCTTGCACGGGATTCCATTGACGAGCCAATGGAAAATTCTTTCCCAACAGAGTAGTCTATTAGGCAGCTAACATCACTCCAATCAAGGAGGACCTATTTGAACTAGCGAACAAGCAAGTTCAAAAAATAACAAACCACCCAAACCCACTGATAAACCGGACCTTCTCATACCGGCAAACTTTAACTACCTCTCACCCCTGCTCTTAACAAAGCCCGAGGCTAAAAACATCTACCAGCTAGATAGATGATGGTAGAATAAGTTTCTACGACCATAAAGGTGATTACTATCGCGGGTAATCACATTTCAGCCATGTTTACTCAGGGAGTGTGTTTGAAGAAAACCAATGCCTTAGGAACCATTGATTCCTAAATACTCCCAAAAATCCACATCCTATCCTCACATATCTCCTTCCCCCGCCCTCCTACTAACAACTAACTCCAAAAGGAGAACGTCATGAGGTACGACTGATAAGGCGCATCAGCTGTAATTAAAAAAAGACAATAACACGGAAAGTTCGAAAGTCACAAAGGACACCTGTCAACAAGAGGAAAAAAGACGACATCAAACCGAACTGAGGGCTAAAGATGAGCCTCAACGAACAAATGTGGATAAATAGAGAAAACATCGAGGGAAACTACGACAAAGCAAATAAAAATGCGGCGCAAAACACACTTGACTTGACTTGCGGGTAATTAAGCAATTGGCAACGAGCGTTGCACCAACCCTTGAGCCAGACGTTTTTCTTAAAACGGCTTAATAACCCTATCATAAAACTGACGACAGAGAAGCAGGATCTGCTGCCTCAGGATCGGAGCAATACTCCGCATCGCTTGGATTGGAATCAGTCCTCGAGTTAATTTATTCGCTCCATATTGAGAATGCTTAAAAAATGTGTTGTAATAGATAGTCTTAATTTAATATATTAATAATACTAGAATTAAACTACTTTGTTATGAATTTGAATGTGTAAATGTGTGGTTATACTAATGGACTAATGGAGAAATATCTGGAGGCAGTGTTGGTCCGGCTCAAACTGCAGAAATGGGCAGAGGTTGTTGGTAGCTCCACCAATAAATATGGATATCCAAGCCCTACTTGGAGAGATTGACGAGAGTCTGGACCCCAATCCTATTTTAGTCCGCGTTCGTCCAGTTTATCAGTATTAGGTATGATTATGGGCGTAACTGTAGTAGTTAGGATCCCCATTGAGTCGTTGTACTCAGAAAGACTTTTTTCTCTTTCAGGAGGCCTCTCTATTCATACTGATTAAAATAAAGTCATCAATATTATAAATAACCTTTAATTTTCAAATTGAGTTTATATTTGATCTAACATCTATCATAAGCCATATTTTTTCAAAAAATCGAAGAAAACTTGTAACGGCAGGGATGTTGCTTGATTTTGCGGTAAAAGGCCTATATAATCTTACAGAAAACAGAACCAAGATGGCTTCCCCTGCTTACATTAACTTGACGATTATAATACTTTTCAGGATGCTTCTTAAGTTTTTATTTGTAGATCTTCCACAATATTACAATATTCGATATCTGCAATATCGTTAAATATCCAATTTTTTTTTGTCTTTTATGTTGTTAAATATTTTCTTAAATTTTCTACAACCATAACAGCATTTATAAGAATTTTTTTTTTTAGGTTTTATCTGTCAAGGGTATTAGGATCATAGGTTTATCATAATAACTTAAAAGCTCTAGTGTGAAATGGGAATTAAAACAAAAAAAAAAATAAAAGACTAGATGCCGAGAACTGATATACAGGGTGTCCCCGTGTGTAATTTTTGGGGAACAAAAACAGAACAACAAAGTATGTATTGAAAGATGCCTTATAAGAACTGCGTTCTTCAAGCCTGCTGCATGCGTGAATCTCTATTAGAATTCTATTCGCTTCCGCAATTTCTTCTTGTTTTAGCAAAGTTTGTTAGTTGTACATTTCAGATTTTTTAGTAATTTTGTCATTGGAATTCAATTTGCCTGCGTTAAAATATCGGATTTATGTTTTGTGCAAGGGCAAGGACATACATGTTTGTCATATACTTTCCAGCCATAATTTTTTTTTTTTCATAAAAATGCCTAGCCATAAAAAAAATTCAGATATTCCCCCGTACACCCTGCCAATAAACTAGGAGATCCGTAAGACGTCCTAGGAATTATTGCAGCGGGAATTTTACATTATTGAATGCATTAACTGTGCCTAAGTACAACCCCAGGAAATGCTGTGGGAAGTGCATGGGATCTACCAGGGTCATCCGAACCCCGAACATTCGTCACTCCCAAGGATGTCCTAAATGGGACCGGACGGGATCTCCCACAGACAATTCATATATCATAACAGGATTTCGCAGTAACATACCATGGACACATTTGTGCTGTGTGGGGTACTAAGTACACTTACACTAGTACCTACTGAAAATTAAAATAAATAAAAATTATTGGACATGTTTTGGTCACGTATTCAAAAATTCTCTAGCGTAGCCCTGTATCCAAACGTTGTTCCCACAAAGCAACCATTTAGCACGGTCTATAGAATACAAGAACTGTGCATTAATTCCGGATATGCGCCATATTTAGTCACATTTTGAGCCAAATTGTGGAGCTTTCAAGTAATTTTTTCAAATATTCTGAATTATCTTGGTTGTTTTATTGCGTGATTTGAATTTTAAATGAACTATTAGTGTTTTTTATAAAGTTAATTAAAAGTTCAATGTCATAAAATCGCTTCTTTTCACAATTTACCCGAAGATTTTATTACAGGTAAATTTTCTATTTCTGGAATTATGGCACAAATTTACAAATTTTAGCACAAATTGACAAATTTTATGGAATATTTTTCCATATTTAAAAAAAAAAACAGACAGCGATTTCACTGTGTAATATAGTAAATTGTTCTTAAATTTTCATTTTAAATAAAATTACGCATACACTTTTCTAAAGACCGCAGAAAAATACAATTTTCCGAATTTTCCCATACAAAATGCAAATTATTGGTTCAAAATCATGTCAACAAAATTTGACATTTCTTAGTTACCATTTGCAACATAACCAAAATGGCAACACTGCGTTATTTCATTTACTCTTTTCAAAATAAAAATAGTCTATCCTGTATTGAGTTAACAATCCCCTGCGTTTCTGAAGATTCAGCAAATCCGCAGCGCAAAAACCCGGACTGTTTTGATAATTGGACTGGGAGATATGTATGTAGTTATATCGATCATTAAAATATTTTGTAGAGATTTTATATTGTAAATTTCAATCAAAACAAAATTTCAAAAACAAGAAATCAAAATTAAATTCTCAATTCCCTGCTACACGTAGTAATTTTTCCACTCTCCCAATCGAACAAAAAAAACAGATCTTCGTTTGTGTAGCATAAAAATTATAAAGTAAAAAATTTAAAATAATTCAGAAACACTCAAGACATGAATTATGTGTGTAAAAATAACATTTAAAAATGTTTTGCGGAAATTTTATTGTCAAAATTTAATATTGACACGATAAAAATAGATCAAAGATGATTCATCCATCTTGAGGGTGATTAGTAGGGTTACAAACAAATTCAATTCGTTAGCCATAGTTTTTCATCTCAGACGACTTTAGATAATACACGCGCGCTGACAGATGAATTTCTAAAAATTTTATTGCCAAAAACTAATTTAATTCCGTGGGTATTTTCGAATTTGTGTTTTATTTTTTATTTTTATTTTTATTTTTTTTTTGTTACTATGAGCAATGTGACATAGAGCAAGAGAGAGATATAAAGAGAGTTCATTTTGAGTCTTTATTGCTTTTGAAATTGAAAAAAGTCTCCTTGCAGGTTTTGACAATTAAATATTTAAATAAAAAATAAATATAAACAAAAATTTTGTAATCACGCGTTAAATTTCATTTCTCCTTCATTTTGCAATCAAATTCGGTTGAAGTCACGCGTTTTACAAATGCTCTGCTTGATTCACTTCAATCTTATCAATGCAGCTAAGGCGGATGATAAGGTTTTGGTGACATTAAGACCAAATTTATTTATGTATGAAACCCATAGCCAGCCCAGCCCATGGAGTTGATAAATTAAATAAATATATTTAGTATACCGTCTGAGTGCATACAAATGCATTTACTATTTAAAATAAAACTCATGCGATATGATAAGCATAATCGGAGTTGAGAGTAGAAATATTAGTTAGAGAGATGAGTAAAATAATGGGTAAGGTGATGTCCATGGATGGATTAGGGGTTTTTAGATAGATTATACCACGGTATAAAAATTATGGTTCCATATCAATTGTGGAGGGCGTCAGATTTGAAAATAATAAAAATAAGTAAAAAACGAGTTTTCAAACAAAACTGAGGCCAAGCCACATGAAAAAGTAGAAAAAAAACTTTTCTTCACACACAGAGGTGGACTCAGATGTTTTGATTGGGACATTTCTCTTGAATATTCTTTCTCTTCATGAATCAAATCACTTATTACCTCTGATTGATCATACTGAAATATATCGGTGATTGTCAGCGAATAAAATCTGAGTCCACCTCTGTGTGTGAAAAAAAGTTTATTTTCTATTTTTTCATGCGGCTTGGCCTCAGTTTTGTTTGAAAACTCGTTTTTTACTTATTTTATTTTCTGCCTTTTTCACGTTAACTAAATTGTTATTACGTGGCTGCATGGAGATATTTTAAAACAATTTTATGACGGTTGAAAAGACACTGATTTAGCAGTTTTACAAAAAAATTATTCGAGTATCAAATCGTTGAAGTACTGCAACGATTTTCTGAAATTCAAATTATATGTTATAAACAGCGCTTTTTAGTAGTATTCCAACTTGATCCCATATAACATGAATTTTCCCGATTTTCCATGGTTTTTGGTAATAGGAAAATACCATGAATTTTTTCTAAAAATTTACATGAATTTTCCTCGATTTTTCATGTTTTCATGATTGTTGAAGAGAAAGTATTGACGGAAAGTATAGGACGGAAACAAATGATTCCGCATAGCTTATAAAACTTTTTTGTTGGAAAATTTTCCGAAAAAGTCGAAAAATTCCGGAAATTTTCGGAAAATTTTCCAGAAAAATTGGAAAATTCTGCATTTTTCCTGAAACAGATTTATCACTAAATATATCGATGAAAAATTTTCCGATGATTTTCCCGCTTTTCCGGGTTTTTCATCAACTTTATGCAACTCATTTCGCTCTACAACTTTGTCTTAGGTTGCAAAATGCTCAAACGCTTCCTTGGTCGGAAAAACTCCGGAAAAGCGTTTCACATGAATTTTCCTCGACTTTTTCTGCAAGTTTTCACCATTGTCGGAGGGAAAGTAATGATGGCAGTTGATAGGGAACTTGGCATAATTTAGAGAACTTTTTTACCGGAAAATTCGGAAAATTCCGGAATTTTTTTCTGAAAAATCGGATAACTCTGCATTTTTCCTGAAACGGATTTATCACTAATCAAATTTTTACCAAATTTTCAAATCATTTTTCCCGATTTTCCGGGTTTTCCATGGAAATTTCCAGCTCAATTTTGATATATTCAATTGTCACGTGACATGAACCTGTGTGCCAACTCGCTGTGATGACGAAAAGTGGGTCTACGAGAGTGTCGAAAATAGTAAAAAAGAAATATATAAATAAATATACAGACGGACAAATTCGTGTACGAGTTAAAGGGAATGGCTGGCCTCAAAAAATTAAAAAAACGTCATATTCCATGGCAGATATGGTTACGTTATATTTGGACGAACGAGAACTGATTGGAAGAAATCTATTTTCTGCCAATTCAATCAACCGTTTTGACAGAATTTCAAAAAATAGAAAAATATAATAAAAATAAAATCAACACAACTTATGAAAAACTAATTCACCAATCGTAGCGCAAGTACTGCCAATTTTGCTAATCTGACATGTTAAGTTGAGAGTTTCAATTATTTATTGTAAAAATGCTGCGTGAGTTTCCTTACGCATCAGTTACATGAGCAAAAAATTAGCTGTAACCCTAAAAATAGTTAATTTGCAAAAACTATGGACTTACCCAAAGCAAAACATGAGATCGCATTAGGTACATCTCATACAACGTTTGAGAAAACGAAAATTTCCCATAGAAACTTACCTTCAATGAAATATTAAAGGAAACATGTCAGCAAAATTACAACGATAAGAAAAACAAGAATTCTTTAGAACCATTTTTTTCTGCACAAAATATTTTTTTTTCTCACAGACCGCTATGGAATTGGATAATTTTGATGCAGGACATTCAAACTAAAAGGTATATGAGAAAAATTGTTGTTCAGCTCCGACAGTGTTAAGATCGTTGCAGTGAACATTAAAACTCGATTTAATTTTTTGAATAAATAGTTAGAGAATAAAATTTCTGGCATTTTTAATTTATTTTATTTTCATTTTTATTAATTTTGTTTTTTTTCAGCTTAAGTGGTAATACTCACTTTAAATTTCATCAATTTTAATGGATCGATTTTGACAGGAAATTAAATTCTTGTCTTCTCCACATATCGAGACGAATAATTGTTCTCCAATCACTTTTCGGTTGTCCAAATCTAATAATCCATTTCTAAAATGGACACCGCGTTTTATGAGTTTTTATATTTTTCAAAACTGACGCCTTCCACGATTTTTATGAACCCCTTATTTACAAGAATTATATTTAGAGTGGGGTAAGCTAATACACCCATGGACAGACAGTAACCCATTATTGCACTAATCTCCCTGTTGTTATTATTATTACTTGTGAGGAGATGTAGACAGAGTTCCTGCTCCTCATCTAGTCATCGCGACCTATAAGATCTTTTGTGACATTACCCCTAAATGCCCTAGGGCGCCTAATCTAACTCAAGGTAATAAAGCCTATGACGTTATTGGGGGCCATTTTTTCGATATCTTCTGGCAGTGGGAATGCCTTTCCCCTAGATGCCTTAGCCTTATCCTGCAGAGCGCTTTACAGTCATATAGGACATGTTAAGCGGTTCGTCGTCTTCCATACCGAAGCGATAATGAGGACCTTACCCATCTTTTTAAGATGATATCTAAAAAGGCCCATTATGAGCCTTAACCCCTTTCTGCTCTATGTGAGGAATGCTTTTGTCCTATGTTGCGAGTACTTTACAAACTTCTTCGATTCTCTCAGCCTCGTAATATTTTCTCAATGTGCCTTTTTAATTTTGTCCTGCTAAAACCTGATCTGAGCTGAGAGGTGACTTTTTTGTTGTCCAGAGACGAGTTCAGGGCCAATAAATAGAAATATGGCTCCTTCTTTTGCAAGGCGGTCCGCAATCTCGTTGCCCTTATTGTCCTGGCACCCATTTCAATGTCACCTTGTTTGCTTCGACAACTTGCTTCAAAAGAGTAAGACAGTCGCAAATCAGCTTCAGACTCAAAGGTAAATGAGTTTAACGCTTTAAGTGCTTCTTGGCTGTCTGATATTTTGAATATTTTAGCTCCGCGGATCTTGTGAATCATTTCGCAAGCACAGAGCTCAATGATGTGCATTTAAGCCTGAAAAATGGTTGGTGAGGGCACTGTTGACAGTTCCTTAAGATCACCTTAAATGATATTTCAAAGTTATGGCGTTTCGGCAAAACGTCTGAAATTGGGTTAGCCTTCGGGTCTTCTAGGCATTCTTGGAGAACTTTCAGGTAGCCAACCAAATTGTTTGTGTTTAGGAGATTTACCCCCTGAAGTCTAATTGCACTGAGGATGACCTCCTTCCTAACATGCAAATCTAAAGGGAGTAGATCCAGCTAGCCTCTTAGGCTATAGTTGGGCAGGTACTCATGGCACCAGTTATTCCTAGATATGCAAGCCGTTGTAGTTTTTGCAAACTTGATTTATTTTGTTTTTGGCCACCAAACGAGTGAAGCGTATGTGACTATTGGTCTTATAATAGATGTATATGACCACAGAGTCATTTTTGATTTAAAACCCCAAGCTATGCCAAAAAGTCTGCGACATGTCCATGTTGCCACTGTGGTCTTCTCCAGTACTCTTTTTCAGTGGGAGTTGCAGATTAGTCTGCTATCTAGATACTTGACCATCCTCTCGGACAGTCAAGCTGCTCTCAAGGTCTTAAAGTCCTACACTGTCAAGTCAGGGATAGTCTGGGAATGTCTACAAACCCTCAAAAATCTATCAAGAAGAAACAAAGTTATCCTCATGAGGGTACCTGGACATGAGGGCCACAAAGGCAATGAAATTGCGGATGGCCTAGCCAAAAGAGGAGCGGAAACTCAGTTTGTCTGACCAGAGCCATTTTGTGGCACATCAAAGTGTTACCTCAGAGCTACTCTAAATAACTGGGAGAATAAACAAAAATCCCTGTATTGGGAAAGGCTACAAGGACTTTGTCAGGCATAGAAGTTTATCGACACTTCTGGCGGAAAAACAAAAGAACTCCTACTCCTTGGAAGAACAGATCTCAAAATGATTACTAAGCACTTCTCAGGCCATTGCCCCTTGAGGTATCACCTAAACAAGCTGAGCTTGGCTATGACTTCATCCTGCCATTTCTGTCAGGATGCTGACGAAAGCTCGGAGCACTTGTTCTGTAACTGTAAAGCATTGGCCAGGCGGAGACTAGTTCACCTTGAACATGCTTTTCCTCCACCAACCTACGTGTGGAACCTCAATCCCAGAATGATTCTAAGCTTTATTAACAGTCTGAACCTAGAAAGGGATTAAATGCAACGGGGACTCACAATAGATCTTTCAGGTCGCAGTGATTGCGAGGCTAACGCTTATACACCCCTTCACAAATCTAATCTAATCTAATATAGATACCTGACCACCTTCGATAATTTCATTACTGTGCCCTCAAAAGATGGCGCTTGTTAATAAAGCTTCATTTTTCTGATCAAAGGAACAATTATTGTCTTACCAGAATTGGCTCGAAGTCCCATTGTTTGGCACCAGTCGCGATTGTGAGTTGTCAGTTTCTGTAGGAGATCATCCAGCAACCATAGTAGTGGGGACAGAACCCCACCTTAGGGACAACCCTTGGCATCGTCCTAACTGTTATGTGAGGATTAAAATTTCCTTTCCTCTGTTTGATATTTTTATTTTGAATTTATTTTTATATGATCAGAAACATAGGCACCAGCTTGATAGCCTCGCAGACAATTTCTAAAGAAGTTCAACATTATCTATATACTCACCTTCAAGTGTATCCCTTTTCTCAATTTTATTTCCTATTTAGGTACCTAAATTTTCTATTTGAGACAGTGTTAGTTAAATTTATAAGGCCTTAAAGGATATTATCTAAGTCCAAAACTCATTTGAATATGAAAACAAACAAAAATTAACTCAGACCGGCGGGATCCTATAATACAAAGAGCTTGGAGAAATTTTGATATTTAAGTTTTTAATCATTTTTTTTTTTTTTTGTAATTTGGAGAGTTGTACTAAATCCACAATAAACCAATCATGATCAGATGAGATTACTGCGACACATTCACAAAAGGAGGATCGGAAAAGAGCTGACTCCCTGATATGCAAATCATTGGTGAAGTATGGCAATTTGTGAGGCTATCGCTAATAGATCAGCTGTTGTACCTATGTTCAAAAGCTTCTTTGGTTTCTGACTTAGTTGCCAGCTCGGTTGGTCAATAATGGACAAAGGACGGACATGGATGTCCGGGACAATATCTACAAAAGTGCCGTGACTGCAGTGACAGAAGGCTCCATGGACCCGATGGTAAATCCAGCGGGACCCTATTGACAGTGTATAAAAAAATAAACTTCCGTGCCTTTAGCGCGCCTATTTTTATCTAAAAAATTTTAAATTCTTCTGGACGAACATCGCGAGTCTTTTCTTTACTCAGATCAATTTTAATGATGGCGAGACGATTGTGTGATATTTAAACGATGAATAGTTTGAAAGTATTGCGCAGTGTCCTCCATTTTGAATTAAATGTATGTAAAGAAATCGAACAATTACAAATGCAAATAAGTTCGTATAATTGTCGCAATTAAAAATTTAATTAGTCTTGACATTTTAAACGAATTCATAAGAATTATATTTATAGAGTAATAGTTTTGTGCGCCTGCTCATATAACTGCATAAATCTGCAATTAACAAGAACTCGTACCCGCACCACACATATCTGCATATGTACCTACCTAAAAAGATCTATAAAGGTAGCGCCTCCATTCTCTATGATCATTGAACACTCCAGGAAGGACATAAGAGTGATCACGTGTTTTTTTGTCTCTCGGGAGGTTTCCGGTTTTTGAATTGAAAGTCTTTTGATAGGGTCGGCCACTCCTAATATTTTTTGTACGGGAAGAATCTGACCGGCATACAGTTTTTGTCTGATACCTATGATACATATACGGTAAATTTAACTGAGTACTTAAATTAGCCTGCTTTTATTCCCTGTACACCCAAATACCGTGAGTATTCTGGAAAATACCCCGAAAAACGATCGAGTAACTTTGGGGTACCTTGCTGGGTAATTGCAATTAAGGCTGAAATACAATTAATGCGACACGAAACTGTCGACACCAATTGGCGTCGTCGTTTGTCGCAGACCTAATACCATGAATGCGACATTATCGTCATCATTTCAAGACAGTTAAGTTGAGTTTTGCTTTTTTGTGATGTCCACGGATTTTTTTTACATTTTTTATGAACAAGTATAAGTTACATTAAAGCTTATATGCAGTTATGCCAGTTTTAAAAGAATAGTACGTGAAATGTACCAATACACGAACTGTCAAACTGAAATGTCGCACTGCGCAACGACAATTTTAGAAATTTGCTCTACTTTTTGACGACGACATTATCGCGTCGCAGCATTTGCTATGCCCTAATGTCGTAACATATATTCGAAAATTATTTTGGCGTCGACAAATGTGTGTCGCAGTCATTGTATTTCAGCTATTACTCTGATAACAGCGCCATCTGATAGTGGCTAGAAATATGAAATTTGGCAGTGAACAAATCTTAGAATATAGAGAGTACAAAAAGTGTGATAAGCCAAATTTAGCTTAGTAAAATTCTGGTTATGTTATTATCTGTTGCAGCTGTAGTGAAAGCTCAGTACAGCGGTGTAGTAGAATCAATATAGAGAGCGGGGCAACAAAATAATATTTTATAACTATACTTGCCTAAAAATGATTTCCCACGTATTGTTTTAACCAGATTAAAATTCTTTCAAATTTGACAGCTGAAAATACATTTGTCTCTTTCTTCAATATAATTCTGACCTACTTCACGATACCCTGAAAAAAGCCACGCTCATGCACACGAATTTTACAAGTGTCAACATTTCCTGTTGTCTCTATATTCTAAGGAACAAATCACGCTTGAATTGGTGCAATTATACATCGATACTAAACGTCAGAAATGCGCGTTACTTCAAAATATCCCGATTTATGTATATCAGAGGTCTTAAATTAACTAGGTAATTCAATTACCCTGAAGCAAATACCCCTTAAATTTACAATATATAACATAAGTATCACAAAAGGCTGAATCACAATAGCCGTAAAGATACTTAAGTTTGTCGAACGCGCCCTTTAAGTTAAACAGCCGTACCCAAATTAGCTTTAACTCGTCGGAGGGGAACTTTCGTTAAGTTTAATTATCAAATTTTCTCTAAGTATAGTGCGCTAAAGGCTGAACTACAATAGAAGTAAATAACTTTACGAAATTGAACGTAGTGAAGTTTACTTACGAAAAATTGATATTTTTAGCCTAAATAGATATAACATTCCGTAAGGGTTATTATCTTGATATTTAATGTTTTCAATTTTAAAAAGTGAAATAATTAACAAATGGAAGTTGATTTAATTGAAGATTTGTGCCTTCTATTAATTCGCAGTACCTTTTTTACTCCATTTTAATTTTTACATTGAACTTTTAATCATTTAGTAATAATTTATTTGTTTGTACACATCGCGCTCTTACGGAACTTAGCGCACTATACTTACGGAAAATTGGATATTTAAACTTAACGAAAGTTCCCCTCATACGAGTTAAAGTTAATTTGTGTACGCCTGTTAAATTAAAGGGCACGTTCACTTTACGTAAGTAAATCTACTTACATACACTTCTATTGTTCTTCAGCCTTAAGAGTAGCTCATTACTTACAAACGCGCTATGTTATACAATTAAATTGTTATTAAAAGAAATTAAAAGTTCAATATAAAAATTAAAATGGAAAAAAATGGTACTGCGAATTAATAGAAGCCACAAATCTTCAATTAAATCAACTTCCATTTGTTAATTATTTCACTTTTTAAAATTGAAAACATTAAATATCAAGATAATAACCCTTACGGAATGTTATACCTATTTAGGCTAAAAATATCAATTTTTCGTAAGTAAACCTCACTACGTTCAATTTCGTAAAGTTATTTACTTCTATTGTAGTTCAGCCTTTGATATTTAAACTTAACGAAAGTTCCCCTGATCGTTCTCACAGTATACGTAAAAAACCTAAATTTTTATTTAGCAACAACAAGAATCGGTTGCCCGATTTAATCCATTTTTAATTTTTTTCTGCTATTAGATACTATGAAAATACCATGTACCGAATTTCAGCTCTCTATGTCGACGCGTTCTCAGGCAGTGTTCAAATATATAGTGGAAAACGAAATTTTTGTATGGCAACCCCATGAAGGTGTTGCCTGATTTGTCTTAATTCCGAACTTAATTTTACTTTTTTTTTTGTAAAGTCCATGTACAAAGCTTCAGCTCTCTAAGTATACGCGTTCTCGAGTTATCGTGCCCACAGACTGACAGACAGACGGACGGACGGACGGACATGCAAAAATCAAAATAACTTTGAATATTATGCGTGGATGTCCAATCCATTTTGATCTATCATCATTATTTCTGTGCGTTACAAACGGAATGACAATCTTAGTATACTCTATGATTCCATCATCCCCAAGATATATAGAATACAAAGTATTCTCATTAAAATTTTGACACATTAGGGCAATGACGGACACACTCATGTTAGAATAAAATGAGAAGACTTTTGTTTGATTAAGAGTTTATTAGTTTCAGATGCAAGTATATGTATATGTACATTTTTCTAGCTGCTATGAACATGAGCTTAATTAGGTTTTTTTTATGAACTTCAACAATATACTTATGCATCTTTCTCATACATATAATAAGTTTTAATTAGAATGTTTATTGATTCCAATCATGTATGTATCAAGCGAGTTAGTTTTCTTATATAAAATAATTCCTGATTAGAATTTATATGGAATATAACGATAGGCTTACGTCTTTATATAGTATAATAATTTCTGATTCAATTATGTGTACTTACGCAATTTTTCTCTTATATATATATGATAATTTTTTATTAGAATTTTTATTAATTCCCAAAGAAGTTTTCCGAAATTTTTCTTACGTAGATAATGATTTTTGATTAGAATTTTTTTATTAGTTTCAAATACTTATGTACTATATATCAGTCAATATTCTTCATGTATATATCACGCATCCTTTCTAGAATCAATTAAGAGACAAAATAGTAGAAAGGGTTGTAGATCTGAAAAATAATTAAGAAAAGGAAAATCAATATAAAATGCATAGTTAAGAACAAATTAAGTTGAGCCGTAAATTTTTTTGTAATATGCATTAGGAAATCCTCATTTTGAGAGGTAGTCAGCCACGCATGGCAATGAATTGTTGTAATAAACCCCAGAGTTGTGAAAATTAGCAGATGCAGTCCTAACGAATTTTGATTTTCTCCTCTTACTCCCCCGGAGCCCTCTTAATGTGAAGGTCGACTAGGTCCGCTACTCCTGTCTTTTCAGGTCAGCATAGGGACACTGTAAACAATCTGCCCTCAGTATCGTTGGGTGGATGGGGCAAGCAGTAGAACGCAGTCCATCTGTGCCTTCACGCAGGTAAGGGTAAGTGGTGTAAAGGCCCCTTCAGGGCTGGAGTGTGTGCTACGGTAGTAGGCACGAAATTTTTGATTATGCACTGAACGAAAAAACTAGCTATTTTTAAGAAAAACTCGATTCAAATAAGCAAAATTTGAAATGAAAAACAGCCAAGAGTTTTTTTTCTTATTTTGAATAAAAGATTCTTCTAACATTGCATTTATCAAATATCACATTATGAGATAAATTATCTCAATCCGAGAAACGACTATATATCTTGAATGACAGACACACCTGCTTAAAACAATTGCTTTATGCTCTTAACTTAAGTAATAAGATTCTTGAAGTAAGTATGATTTCTCTCTTAAAAGTATCCCAAAAACCACATTTTGCCATCAATCCTCTTAACCCAAGAAACAAGTACATCTTGATTCACATATATATTTGCTCAATACAATTGAATTCATTTCATAATTTTAGCAATAATTTTCTTGAAGTAAGAGTGATTGCTCTTATAAATTAATCAGCTCTACCGGTCTATTTGAATTAATATAGTATCGAATTTCATCAAGGATCAATTCCTACAAGTAAAATTAGTTTGAAGGTTTCAATAAAATAGTCTCATTTTTAAATAATTTCAATCGAAAATTCGAAATTTCCTCCACGACTAATTTATGATAGTAGAAAATGATCACTGAAAAAATCCCACAAATACCACACCACTTGCCGACCTCATCAAGCTTACCATTCCTCTTTCTCGCCATTCGCCACTACTAATTGGGCTTTTATCGATGATGTAACTATTAACTGTTACCAACCCCACAACGTTACCTAGATTACGGATTTTATTAATAAGCACAACCTTTGCTTTTCATACAAGGATACGAATTGGAACAAGGAAGGTGAGATGTGCACCTTTTCAAGGAAAATTGAGGATTAATAATGAGATCAATGGGAGAAAATAGAATTGGAATGGCTATATTAAGGGAATTCAGGGGATTTATACATCCTATCTCATAGTTTAGCTTACTAAACAAATATCAGTTATTTATTTTTTGAATAGGTTATACAAGAAATGGATAACAAACTTTTCTTGACTTCATGAATAAATCACATTTCTAGAAACAGCTGAAACCGTATCCGTAAAAAAAAAAATTAAGCCTTTGATAATATACTACATATACTATTAATAAGCAATCAAAACAATTCATGAGGTAATTAGTAAACAATTCTGACGTGTACGGATATTTACTTAAACCGATGTAATAAAAGTATTCAATTTTGAATAAAATGCTTTATTTAATTGAAACCAAACCAACAAAACAAAACCAAAGAAAAAAAAATATTTACATTGCATTTTTTTCCGACAAATGCAGCATATTCCAACTGCAAAGTAAACTTTCAATCTCGTTGAAATATATGACATTATTTGATCTTCCATCAACAATGCCAGATCCATGTCCTCACTAGTCATTGTTAAAATAATATTAATATTACCACAGAATAAATCACAAAAAATTATTCTAACACTACGCATGTGCACTCAACAAATGTTCAAATGAAACTAAATCCCAACCACTAACACTGATTAAGAAGACCCTTATTAAGAGCTTAATCCAAGAACATACATATTTCTTGAAAGAAGGAAGTTTTCTTGAAATTATAGTGATTGGTTTTATTTCTAGAAAAATCAACAGTGTTATCAATGCTTAACAATTAACAAGTTTTAAGCGTGCTTCTCTCAAAAGATTGCAATACAGTTTTATATGTAAGAAGCAAAATCTTCTTTTTTGAAAACAAGTTTGACTTATTCTAAGAAAACATTTCTTAGTTTAAGATAACTGCGAACAAGAAAACCGTTCTCTCGATTTTAGAAAATTATTTTTCTCTGTGTGGCAGGTGGCAGGTTATTGGTTAACCCGCCCCCCCCCCCCCCCCCCCCCGATAACTCTACCGCAATAGCCGAGGTGCTAGCGTGCCGCCCTGCAGTCAACGCTGTCCACCGAGTGATCTGTCAGCTCACGCTGACAGTTGGGACTTCACGTCCAAAATAAGTCACTCTCCATATATTCCATAACATCATCCTTTTATAGATTTCAGTATTTCATGCTCAAACTGGAATATCCTGTGTACGTAGAGCTTACATTTGTACAATCATCCAAAAATCTCTAAACACAATTAAATTCTGTCCTTTTTGAATTGTTTTTATTTTGTTTTTTTGTATAAAATTTTAATTTTTAACTTACTTAGAATTCCAAAAAATATAAATTTTTAACAATTTAACTAACTCTCTGGTGTCTATTTTTATTTCACTCTATTTTGAGTGCAATGTCATAAGTTGTGTTACCGCATCATGTCATTGAACTTTATGATTACTTTGGCATAAATTCGTTATTTTCTGTTCCACTTTAAAACGAACACACTAAAAATATTTCTTATGGGAAAATTAAAAACAAAATAATATTATGCAGTAAATTCTTCATCACACTATATAAACTCTCGATTGTTTATATAAATAGAAAACTTAAACTGGTGGAAAATTGTTGTACATACTCCTACGAACGCGTCGTACAGGCTCTTTTGATTTTTTTTTTATTGAATAATTACCTACACAAAATAAATCTTGACAAATCAACGCATCACTAGAAGAAGAATATCTCAAGAAATTTCACCAGAAATTTTCCTTTCATTTATTTTAATGTATGTATAAAGTATTATGTTTGTAAGTAAGTCAGTCAGTAGAGGTATGTAGAAAAACGTCATAAATTATTGTTAAATAAAGTCTTAAAATTGCATTGAAAATGCGCACAACAGCAACAATAATCTTGTTTTGGATGCGCAACAACATGTGGTTGAGTTGCCATCCATATTTTTTCTATTCATCGTTGTAAGTCGCATTGTAGCCAACCGACACATTTTTGTTCTTTTTTTTCGTACATTCTTAGATGCTTGCGCATGACATTGCATTTTGACTTGTTTTTTTTTTTGTTTGTTTTTAGATACATATTTGTTTTAAGTTACTTTTTTCCTGCTGCCTGCCTGAATTCTATTGCGCAAACGCAAATTAATTGATGATGCTACTTTGTGCTGTACTCGCTAGCTGGCGCTGCTGAATTATTTGTTTTTCTTCTTCTTCTTCTTTTTGTTGTATTTGGATAGAGGAAGGCGAGATGAAGATCATTAGGAAGAGATGTGCAAGATCTTTTTAGTTTAAGTGACAAGTTTTGTTTAGATACTTCAATGATGTAGGCAATTTGTAAGACATAACGAAATACTACTGTCGTCATATGATTTGCTTAAGTTTTGAGTAGGTACATAATGTATGCAGTATCTTCAAGATACACTAAGTATCTACATAATTTTCCTGCCTGTTTCATGTTTTATTTCTCTTATTTAAATAAGCGAAATGGGATGTCATAATTTGATTACACGACAACAACAGAGGCTGACAATGTAACTTTTAATATAATTTAAATTTATTTTGTTTAAGATGTGTGAGATAAAGTCTCGCTGTGGCAAAGATAAAATACATAGTACTGTAGGTGTAGTATTATAGCCAGAAAGTCTGAGAGTTGAAATATTATTAAATTACGTGTGTCTACATCTCTCTCTCTCTCTCTCTCTCTATTTATGTAGTAAAGTAGGGTGGATGAGATGAGTGAATTAGTTGGCGTAATAAATTATTCAATATAAGAGAATCACAAGAAATTTTTCCATTTTAAAATGAAATTGCCTTATGAATTGAATGAATATGAATGTCAGTCACTAGGTTGTTGCAGATTATTAATTTAAAATGAACTTTTTCGAGGCGCTTACGTATGTTCTCATTTTATGTGTTGTATGTAGATTAGATAGGTAGGTACCCACTACCTGTGTATGGTAAATGTGACAAAAATAACTTTCAAGGGCATTATTTTAATGTTAAAAGATTTTGAATATCGAACTGTGCTAAGCTCGACTGAATTTAGGACCTGGCAAAAATTCAATTTGGCAACCATATAAAGATTAAAAATTTCATTAAGATTTTATTTTCAAAATTAGATTTTTTTTTTTTTTGCATGTATCTAGGTATATAGGTTTTGCCTATTTATGTATCTATTTATATATAACAGATATATACGTAGGAAATAAATTTTGAATTAAAATTATCAGGAAAATAACATAATGTTGAATGCACACTATCGGTACCACCCTTAATTCACAACGGGGATGTGCACAAAATAGATCATTGGACAAAGCTATTTTTTACAGCCAAACTTGCTGCTAGTTGTTTTTTTTTACCACATTCTTCACAGGCACCTTCTTCTCCACCATGCAATATAAAATCACAATCAAAATCCGTGGCATTTTCGCACAAGAAAGATTCTCAAAATTCTCGCGAATCCTAATGTGTCTAATACCGGAGACACACTTGCAATTCCAATATTGCAATTTGCGCTAAACCGCAAGTCTGTCTGTGTATACTGAGAAACAACTCGGTATACGCTCGGTATACGCTGGAACTCAATATTGAAATTGCGAAAAGTATATGCGGTATACGAGTTTATTGCAATATGACCCTAGTTATAAACCACAATCATTTAATACACGAACCTTTTAGAACCGAATTTTATACTGCAATGTTGTCTGCTCCTCTTTCAATATATCAATATTGAAATTGCATATCTGTCGTCTCCGGTATAAGGCGGCTGCTGAATCTGGCGATGGTATTTCGCCAAAATTTCTGCCAATACCCAAAAAATAAGACCAAAACGATCTCCCTTAAACTATAAATCAATTGCCCTGACTTCGACTCTTTCCAAGTTTTTCGTCTCAATTCAATTTCAATCGTTCTTACCCATATATACCCGTATATAGCATACAAGCTATTCCCATTACGAACCATGTTCATTGTCTCCTATTTACCTTGGCTCTTACCAAAAATAAAAAAATATTCTAATTGGAAATTTGTTTGCTTTCTCCCAAGAACAGGGTGGTATCACTTACCTTGGCAAATAAAAAATTGAGGGGCATTGGAGAGGAGGCAGCGGGAGGGGGGGGGGGACTTATCAGACTTTTCGGAGCTACAGGGTGCAGAGGAAAAGAAGAAAATATGCTAGTTTTCACAAAATATCATGTATGTATCTTAAAAAGTGCAGAGTGTATGGTCACTGTCAAGACCTCATTGTATGTTGAACTTCATGGCTTTTCCAAAGACCCATCAGCCCAAAGAAAATTTGTTGCCTTAGTGACTGCAGACACTTTGTTTCAAAAAAATATTGTCTAATTTTGGTATGACCTGAATAGGTTATGAGCTAATGACTCTTTAACGGCTACAGTTAGCACATAGGTGTAATAAGTCAACTTAAAAAGGAGAGTCCACGGCTTACAGTTTTTATAAAAAAAGTTATGTTAACCACGCTTTTGTAAAAAAAAAAGAGGTCAAAGTGAAAAAAAAACGATAAGAAAATCGGAAATTTTTAGTTTAGACCTCCACAACTCCTGAGAGGAGATGTGTACAAGCTGACTGACCAGTTGTTTTGAAGGGCCACCAAGTTCTGCATATAATGAGCTCTTTACAATGACGGTACATCATGTACTTTTCAAGATACAGGGTGTTTTGTGAAAAAATAGCATATTTTCTTAATCACCCTGTAACTCCGAAACTGTTGATATGCCCCCCCCCCTTGTCATACAACTTTTTGTTTGATAGGTGAGTACTATTACCTCCTCCTCTGGACCACCTAGGTGAAAACACTTTGTATATAACACGAAAAACTCAAAGCGAATTCGCTGGAATTGACATTTGTCTCCAAATGATGTTGCAACACAACAAGTTGCTCTCAAATCGGCCATACCATACCATATGCAGTTTATATCTTTAAGAAGGGATGCAATGGAACCGCTGGAAGTCGCTAAGTGAAGTAGACTGGATATTTCAGGAAGCACCCGTTTTACCTAACCTAATAGCCTAGACAGACTGTCTTCATTATGAATTAATTTTTAATTGAATAGAGTCAAATTTGCAGTGTGTCACACAAATGAAGTCTATCAAGGACCGATTTCCAACATTTCACTTCATTTTCAAATGGACCAAATTTTACTCCATTGGGTGAAATTGCAGTAAAAGTGTCACCTACCGTTAATAAAATGAGCTGAATTTATTGGAAAGTGCAAAGTTTTTCCAATAAAGTTAGCAGTGACAGTCATTAGCTGATCATGAAAGAAATTTCTTTGTCACTTTCTTCTCTCCTTGGTCTCTTTAAACAACAACAACAATTATCTTCTACTAAATGCTTTGCAACTACAGTAAATACTCGCAAATTTTCTTAATAGCATTTAATTAAATTATTGAACTCTACCATGATCTTTACTCACATTGTCAATGACATTTCAAATGAAATAATTTTCGTCCCTGGTCCATCCGTCACCTGTTCATTTCCTTGAAATGACTGAATTTCAAATTAAGTCATTATGGACACAGTCTGTCTATTGTTATCATATAGAAAACGAAGCAATCCATAGGTTTCTTCGATGAAAAAACTGTATATATATTCCCATCCCTATTTATCCAGGGTTCTGTGCAGTCATCGAACAAGTTATTTTAATTTAGGGTAAACCTAGTGTAATGACGTTTCCCTGACAGTTCTGCAGAGTATAATTATTTGTGAAAAGATATTTTTAAAATGGGTGAAAACAAATAAATTGTGCTCTAATTATTTTTCTATTTTTTATATTCTAATTTTTGCTTATCTTTGCTCAAGAAGTAACTTATATTCCCCAATCAGCATCAAATTTCAAATTAAAGTTCTCAAGTGACAAACGTCAAACCATTACCCTAAGAAATTTTCAATGTAAGTTCGGGGTAGCACTAGGTTTTTGAAAAAACTCCTAGGGTGCCCTAGGTTTAATACAAGCCCCATAAAACGTACTGGCGACCACTCTGGGGCTGAATTCTTGAATAACGGAGGCAGATTCCGTATACGTTGAGCTGTCAAAACCATTCGAAATGAATCGAAATTCTTGAAGTCCGTATTCGTTATTTTCGTACACAAGCCAATCGTTATATAACGAATGGGTTACAACCATTCGTTATTTACCGAATTCGTGCAAACGATTCATAATTTAAGAATAGGCTCCCTGGTCGTCGCAACTGTGTTTAAGGTTTTAGCGAGTATAGCGAGTTTAGCAATGTTTGGGAGCTGTTGCCGCCAAAATTCCATCAAAAATTCAAACTGCTGGGAGTTTTTCCTACAATTTATTATGCAAATTCCTACAAACTATTCCTGGGTACCAAAAGGTATAAGAAATTCACTAAAAGGAAAAGTTCACGTAACTTTTAAAAATTAATTAGTTTTTATTGCTAGGGGAGACCTCTATAAAAGTACATTCGCAAATTAAGAGTAAATTGATCAGTGCTACTACATAACAGCAATTAAATTCGAACTCTCATCCATAATCACAGTTTTAGTCATTTCATTTAATCAAAAGTTTTCCATTTGAAATATGCTCAATATTTGAGTTTCACGGTCATGCACACAATTAACTTAAGATTCTTGCGCAGGAAAATTCAATTTTGTGTGTCAATTTTAAGGAAATATTATCTGAACTTTGGATGTTGTATTTTACCATAACTATGTACAGGGAAACAAAATTATTCCCTCCACCCTTTTTCAATTTTTTCAGGGAAAAAATTCTCACAATATGGGAGAATTCCGACGATCTCCCAACACTGCACTATACATATCAATATGGGTCGGATTAAATGCCAAAGACAAAATTGATAATACTGAAGATACACGTACATATTTATAGATCTAAGTATATTATAAAATCTGTCAAATTTTTTTAGAAAAACTCTTTACAAATCGGGTAACTCCTTCGTAGGGTTGCCATACAAAAATTTCGTTTTACACTATATATTTGGATACTACCTGAGAGCGCGTAAACGTAAAGGGCTGAAATTTTGTTCATAGTGTTTTCATAAAAATAGTAAATATAATTCCAAAAATGGACTAAATCGGGCAACCTCCTCTTGGTATTGACATATAAAAATTTACGATTTTTACGTATACTGTGAAAACGATAAGCCCTATATGGTTTTCACGTACTGAGAAGTTCTTCAGAATATGAAATCATATAAAATTTGTTATAATAATTTTTTCTGTGCAACGAGCCGTTCTAGAAATATATGCGACCAATTCTAGCTTTTTTACTTATTTAAAGCGAAGATTTTGGACTACTTGAATCCAAAACGAAAACTTGGTGCTGATGACACGTTTTTTGATAAAAATAGTAGTTAAATAAAAATAAAAACACCGTTTTATAATTCAGAAATTTTAACTTTAAAACGGAAGGGGGGGGGGGCATTTATATACCATTAGAAAGGTCCAAAAATTATGTATCTAATAAATTTTAAATCATCATCAAAGGGTGATCTGTATCTCAAGTTATTAACACTAAATGGGTGTATCCAAAATCTCCGTTATTTTTTTTTTTTTTATGATATCAGAAATAATATGGCACTTAAGTACATACAAGCAATCTGACTAGGTATTAGCATTGTGTAAAGAACTATCTAGTTATTGCGAAACGAAGTTTGATTTATTGTTAGTTACTTGTTGTTTTGTAGAGGCGCTACTACTGCAGGCAGACACAAACGCAACCAAAGAGAAATCAGCAGCCTCGCTCCAATGCAAAATCAACGATGCCTCGACGTCATGCAGGAAGCCCTCAATTTTTTCGTAGGAATTTACTGAAAGTTTTCTTTACATTTTGGAGGCCGACATAATTTGAAAAAAAACGCCAGAATGAATAAAAACTCTGGCGAAACATTTTCTGTAAATTTCCAAGAAGAAATGAATGCTTTTAGCTTACGCTTTATGCTTTTGTCTACGCTCATAAAAATTATTAATCACCCTCAAGCGCCCGTTCTCGACCTCTAATAAGCATAACAATTCTAACGAAAAAGTTTCCAGTAAATTTCTAAGAAAAAATTGCGACCTTCCCTACATCAGGTCATCGTTAATTTTATATCGAAGCGAAGCATTAGGATTGTTGCGGCGTCAAGACGTCGAGGAATCGTTGATTTTATATTCTAGCGAGGCGTTGGTTGTTCTACTTACCTTTGTATGTTATTAGCGCATGTTACAGATAAAGAATCGAATAGGAAAAAAATCAGAAGTCAGATACATGTTGCGAGTCAATTAAAAAAATGTGCAACGTTTCACTCGAATATAAAATCGATGATACCTCTACCTGATGTAATAAGGAATCAATTCTTTCTCAGAAATTTACTGGAAATTTGTTCCTTAGAAGTGGAGGCTAAAAGAAATGAATGCTTATTGGCAATTGGCGGTCGACAAAGGCACAAAGGAAAGTAAGTATTTTATCTGAAAATAATTCCAATCGCCCACTAAAATGAATAAGAATTCTACCGAAACATTCTGTAAATTTCTAAAAAAAAAGATCTTTTTGCATATTTCCGCGTCTACGCTCATAAAAATCGTTGTCGGTTTCCAAAAATGCGTATAAATTATATGAAAAAATTTCCAGTAAATTTCTAAGAAAAAATTGAGGGCTTCCCTACATCAAATTGAGGCATCGTTGATTTTATATTGCTCCGAAAAGATAGAAACTTGGATATGTGCCTGAACATTAGGAACATTTTATGTTTATAACACCATTTCTTAGCTACAAATTTTCGTCGGAGCTAACCCGGGGATTACACGAGGTAGTAGAACTCACTCTGACAGCGATTGACACTTACACAGGCTCGTGTAAACCCCTACTGACTACTCATTTTTACTGACCAGTCTGTACTGACAAGATTTTTGACGAGTCAGTACGGACTAGTCAATAAACTGTCAAACGTACAATTAAGATGGCGGAAATTGAAAATAAAGGGTAGATGCTAGTGGATATTTGTGTTTATATTCCTAATCTGCTCTCTTTTGAGTGTGAAATGACTGAAAAGTGTTTAACATACATTTTATTGTTTATTTTGTAGAGAATAAAGACGGATTAATGAAGAAATTGTTTGATATGCATATAGAAGAGGAATGTCTGCACCGCTTGACGACATTTTATTATGAACAGACTGGTCAATTGATAGAACGCAAATCGTTTTTTGTCAGTAAATTTGACAGACGAAATCAGGACTGTCGGTCAGCTCTATTGACTCGTGTAATCGTTGCGTAAGGTTTTCTTTTCTGCTGCCTATACGTTCTTCATCTGTATGTATTTACTTATTTGTGTTATTAGTTTGACAGGGTGCATTTTCTCAATATCTATCCCAAATAAGTAAATATAGAGATGAAGAACGTGTATCAGAAAAATGAAAACCTATGTATGTTCCCAAATGTACGGGCGCCCCACACCCACACCCAAGCTTCTATCTTTTACCAGAACAAGGCAGCAATGCCTCAATCCGATGAACGGACGGCCCCAATTTTTTCTGAGAAATTTACTGGAAATTTACTTCGAATTTTTATGCATTGGTCGAGGTCGACAGCAATCAACGATGCCTCGTGTTGGTGGAGCGAAGGAATTCTCCCAAATTATGGGAATTTTCACACTCAGAATAATCGTGTCTCCCCGAACAAAATTGTGGGAAAAATTATACATCCAAAAAACAAAAAATATTATCTTAAATTTTACTCAAAAAATTGAACTTTGCTGCATAAAAGGCAAAATTAATGGAGCATATGGCCTATTACTAAAATATCAAAAAGTGAGACAACTTATAACTACATCTTTATTGAAACGACACGTTCAACATTGTTGCGTTCAATACAATTGAACATTTAACACCACTCATTTAAAGAAGTTTTCCCGGACTCACAAATTTGCAAAGATATTAAAATGGGAAGGAGAAAAGCTACTAAAATATTGACGAATGTTCTTAGTACTGTTCAGAGTGAAAATTTATGCGATATATTGAAGTCTAATAAATTTTCTGTTTTACTGGATGAAAGTATACAGACATAGCATCCCGGAAATTTATTTATTTTATAGCTAGATTTCTTGATCCTTTGATTGGAAACGTGAAAAACTGAGATTGTAAAACTCATTGACCTAGAAGCCGCTGATTGCTCAGCTTACGCCCTATACAATAGCTTCAAGTTGATTGATAAGGACATACCACTCAAAAATATATGCAGTCTAGGTTGTTATAATGCCGCAGTTATGACTGGAAAAAAGAACTCTTTTTATACAAGACTGAAAACCGATCTTCCATTCTTATTTAGCCTCGTTTCCACTTATACAAATTGTGCTAACTTGTTCGCCAACATGTTGTGTACTTGTTGGGAGCCGACATGTTAGCTTAAACTTACAAGTGTTTCCATTTAAATAAATTCTCGCGAACTTGTTGGCTTAACTTCTTACATTCTACTCCATTGCCTTCCACTAGTTTAGCCAACACAACAAATGAGCGTTTCCACTTAAATGAACAAATCCACCCAACAAATTCTGCGAGTTTTTACAGCCGACATCGAACAAGTTTGCCAACATGCGTCTGAATTTTCATATAGCGATTCCACTTAGACAGAATGTTGCCAACCTGTTTCAAAACTTGTCGGGTAAGACAATTTGTATAAGTGGAAACGAGGCTTTAGATGTACCTGTCATTCGGCAGCACTAATTGCAAGTAAATCAAGTATGCATATTTCCAGTGAATGTGATACACTCTTGAAAAATGCTGTTAACTACATTTTTAGTAATCAAAAAAGTCTTGCCATGCTGGCCCAGCACAAACTAATTGGCTTGCGAGGCAACGATCAATTAAAAGATTTCTTGAAAATTAGACGGCACTGGAGTATAATATGTTGAATGAATAACATTTATTTTTGTTTTGTTTGAGAAACTTCTATCAATAAAAATGAATTTATTTTGAAAAATTACGTGAGCTTTTCCTTCTGATCTATTCAGTATGGCTTTTCGTCCCAGGGAAAAAGTGAGGGAAATTGCATCATAATTTGTGGGAATTGCACCCAGTAATTCCCATTTTCGAGGGAATTCTGGCCGCAACAACTTACCAACACCTGAGAAGCCCTAATTTTTTTCTTAGAAATTTAATAGAAATTTTTTCTTAGAATTTATACGCATTTTTTGAGGCCGACAACAATTTTTATGAGCTTAGCGGCAGTCGCGTTAATATTCAATAAAATAAATGTTTTTCGGTAGAACTTTTATTCACTTTGGAACAAATTTCCAGTAAATTTCTAAGAAAGAATTGAGGGCATCCTAGTCCTCCTACATAGTCGATTTTACATTCGAGCAAGACGTTGCAAGCTGTTTTAAGTGACTCGCAAGCGCAACATGTGTCTGACATCTGGTTTTCAATTTTCCTATTCGATTCGTTATCTGTATATTTAATTATTTGTGGTTCTATGTATACACAAGAGTACCTACTAGTCGGTGACTTATGATTTGATAAAGGAATCCGATCTAAACCAGATTTCAAGCTCACGTTTAGTATCTGACTAAAACAACATTTTCGAGAAGTACATAATTTGATCATTTCCCAGAAGTACACAAAATGATCATTTCGTATCACTGGCAACTCTCTTTTTACGTCAAATATCACTTTTCTTCACACACCACTAAATATGTGTGTGATCGGTGTTGATCGCGGCGCTACGAACTGCACATGTAAAACTGTCTATTTGCGCAATGGCGGGCCGGGCGGCTCTCATGCCCCGCAAAACGCACAAATCCACCCCAACCACATTCACGCACCGACACAAACTTAAATCTTATTGTCATGACTTGAACGAAGTAATTATTTTTAATTAATAGAGCCCCAAGAAAAATAACAACTGCCGCAACAGTCTAGCGGTTTTTCTTTATAACTTAGAAGAAAAAACATTTTACTAATGTTCGATGTGATCGCATTGCGGCTATTTGTTGTGTACAATTTTGAGGACAAAATGATTGTCGAGCGCTCCACAGCTGATTTCCGTCATATCATTTATTGGTAGAGACCTGGAGGGGTATCGATCGATCCGATCGGCATTGGAATGTATGTGATGATGACCGGACGAATCAAAAAAATCGGCAAAATTTTGAGGTTATGTCAATAAAACAAGTACAAGAACCTTATAAAAAGAAAAACTGCAATGAATGGAAAAATATTTAATTTTTTTTGCTGTTTCTTGTGACAATGTGAGGGGAATATTAGCTCTAAGCAGCAACAAAAAGTACCTAGATAAGTGCAAGTTTTTTTTTTATTGGTCTTTTAATTACTTTTAATGATTGGACAGATAGAATGGCAGGCGAGCGGCTATGATGATTGCTAAACAACACATACAAAAAAGTTGTGTTCAAGTGTGTTCAAGGAAAAGCTATTTTTTTTTTTTATAATTTAAGAAAATAAAATTTTATATTGAAGCAAGTATAAAATTTTATTGATGCTGTCTTCTTTTTATTATAAAAAAAAATAAAAATAAAATTATCAAAGAAACGCAGATTATTCTTGCTGCTGTGTTGTTGTTCTGATAGTGTGGGCCAACAACAGCAGTGTGCTCTGTATCTAGTATTATCATTATCACCAGTTTAGCCACTCGCGCCTGCGTTCTTACAATGTTTTTATCAGTCAAAGTGGCTGTGTCTGATATAGATGCGAGGGGTACACCAGAGAGAGAGAAGGGGTGATCTATCTTAAGTTAATTGAATACCCCCGGAGGTTTTTTCTTTTCGTTTTTCAAGCTTCATCATGACATGTAAATTCTTGAACTGATAAAATAAAATACTTTTGCGATTCTGAAAAACCAGCTAACTAACCAACAACTTACTTACCAGTTTCTGTCTCGCCGATCTCTGCTGTCGCGCCGCAGTATATTATCGTATATACCCTTCCCCTCTCGACGATCACAATGTTTGTATAACTCGGCAAATATACATATATATATAACTTCCACTTGTGGGCATTCACTTATATTTGTTTGCAAATTTTTAACATATTCATATAAAACTGGAGCTATACAAAAAAAAAATTTATTTATGTCACTTCGATTGAGCCAATTGAGACATTTTTTTTATTATTTTTTTTTATGTGGACACTTTGGCACTTTCCATTATCATCGTCTTTAGGCACTTTTCTTTCACAATCTCCACATCATCAGCAGCACCACCAAAAATTTCTGTTGATTGGAGGAAATCTTCTTTTGACCTCAGTCTCTCTCTCTCTCCCTCTCTCTCACTCTTTTTCTGAGGTAAATAAACAATTTCAAGGTAGAATATAATTCTCTTAACTATTTTTATTGTATATAAAATTACTTTTTTCTTTATCACAAATTATTATCAGAACCGAATGGCTGGTAGGAGAAGGTAATCATTTTTAATTAATTATTATCAGCGCAGTCATGATCACTTCGCTTGCTCTCCTATCTCTATATACACATGGCAAAATAATTCACTTCACTTCACAATATCCCACCACAGCACACAGAACAGCACAGCACACAAATGGGAAATTCAATTCAACAAGACCTCGCCTGACTTTTGTTGTCTCTGCTGATCGGATGCGATCCTCTCCTCGGAACACATTTTTGAGGAATTTTTCTGATATTTTTGCAAAGTTGTCACCAATTTAATGGCCAAAAGTAGAATATTGTCGTCGTCGTCCCATCTTGGTCAGTCAATAACGAATAATTAATGTAGGAATAGGTTGAAAGGTAGAGCCAAACCTGCTGGACTAAGCGGATTTAGATAGAAAATGATGGCACAATTGGGTTGCGCCTTTGATTAATTTTTTTATATTATGTGATCGCGCCAGCACTAAAATAATTCTCGTACTATCCGCGACGAGTCGTAATTGAGACTGTCAAAGTTGTTCCCGTAAAGGAAAAAAACGCGCTTTACGTCATAAAATTGCGTTGCTGCTGTTGTTGTTGTTGTAGTTGGTATTGACGTTGGGATTTTTTAGTTTTTGTAGATTTTTTTATTTTTTTTTTCGTTTGTTTGACAAGATCAACAAAGAATTTTTTTTTTGCATATTTTTTGTCGTTTGTGAAAAAATTTTAGAGTTTTTTTCGTTTTGAAAGCAATTAATTTAGATTATTTAAAATAAATAGATAGGCATTAAGTGGGTTTTGTATAAACTAAGTATTTTACTAAAAGAAAAAAAAATATGTTGTCATAAATTTGTCTGTCTGAAAATTACAAATTGCAGATATATAGGAGTTTGGAATAGATACATACAATTCAGTAGCGCAACGGAAATAATAATCATTGAACTCTTTTTTAAAGATAGATGTGCCCAGAATCATTTATGTGTTAGAAGGTAGATGTCGCTACTTGTCATTCGCGTGTTATTTTTATTTATTATTATTACACAAATTGTGCAAACAAGAAATAAATCCTTAAACTAGCACAAGGAAAGTATTGTTTAATGGAATAACACTTAATTTAATTATAACGTAAAATAGAACTAGAACTACAGTAAGTTATTAATAAAGGTAGAGAATAATGAAAATATAAAAATGCAAATTACATAAAAGAAAAGATTAAACAACGCAATTAAAAGCGAAATTTTAGCTATAAATATGTAAACTATGAGAAGCAAGTACAAGAAGTAAAAAACGTATAAGTAATAATCAAATAAGAAGAAAAACAAAGAAGGAAACATCACCGGGAAAAAAACAACAAGAATACCAAATGAAAGCTAAAGCACCAGAATTTTCAGCTTTGAAATTTCGAATAAAATAAAATAATTTTCAATGACTGGATTTGATTTGGTTGTTAACCATTTTTAATTTATATGGTGGAAAAATTTTATTAAGGGTACAAATTGAAAGTTTCCATCACATTTTTTTTTGCAATTAACGACATCTCTTTACCAACACGTAAAGGAGTCTGGACAAATAATGTTATAAATTATCAATGTATCAAATACAGTGAAAACTCTCTATAAAGAAAAACTAACTATAAAGTAAACACTAGTTCGCCTACGAATCAATATATTAATTCACTCTCTGTAAAGAAGTGCTCACTCTCTATAGCGAAAAATCTGCAAAACTTTGTTTGGATAGGTTGCCAGATGCTCACAAAGGTACCTATATTTTCGGAAGTAAGTATACATAAAGTTCCAGGTATGTCGGTTTTGTGAACTTCATCTTTTATTTATTAGGATTATACCTTTATTGACCACTGACAGACTCGGTGCGTAGGGGATGACTTACATTACAAATCCGCTTATCGTTTTCAACCAATGGAAACTGCCGTGTCAATGTAATTCAGACCTTAGGTACCACCGAGTCAATTAGAGGTAACCTGGAGTGCATTCGAAAACATAGCCACAGTTGACTATAGCTGACTTCATAGCGCACAATAGTCAACTCACCTAATATATTTCAGTTGAAGTCAACTCTAGTCAACTGTAGCTATGTTTTGGAATGCAGTCCGGATGTCTGTTACCTGTTTATTGTGATTTATTTTGTCCATATATACATAACTTTTTACTCATTCCTTATAACGAAAGAAATTGGTCGGTCCCTTGGGTTTCGTTATAGAGAGTTTTCACTCTAGTATGAAAAATGTAAACGGCTTTGTAATTTTTCGCAAATAAATTCAATAAATTATTTGTAGGTGTAGATCCTACTTTACGAAAATTAATGATATCGTTACTATAGCGTATACTACGCCCTACAAGAAGTTATGGCCTTGTGTATAGAAGTATATATATGTAGTGATCGCAATACAATAGGGTCTTTCCTTATTTTAATGTAGATATTGCTATTAGTAAAATTAAAATTTTTAAAAATTGCTGACGTGTATAAATTCAACTAATGTGGTGCCATCTACAATCAAAATGGAAAAGTATTTTTTTCAAAATCATTTTTATGTGCTTTAACTACATATTTATTTATTTGTATTTGCACATTTCATGTTTTAGTTTTTTTTTCCAGAAAATCATAAGGATTTCCTTTTAAAATTCTTCTCTAGGCTTCTAAGCAGCTCCACAAATAATAGAAATGTTTGATAAATATAAAAATATATAAATATTATCATTTTTAAAATTAAAGATTTTCAACGATGCCACGACCTGATATCGGGAAGACTTCAATTTTTTCCTAGCAATTGGTTCCTTAGAATTTTTGTGCATTATTGAAGGCCGACAATGGCACACATGAAAATACTGTATCTAAAAGTAACTCCAGTCGACAACCAGACTGAATAAAAATTCTGCGGAAATATTTTTTATATATTTCTAAGAAAAAATGAATGCTTATTGCTCATCTTCGCGTCTACGCTCATAAAAATTGTTAACGGGCCAAAAACTGCTGTCGGCCTCCAAAAATGCGTACAAATTCTAAGACAAATTTGCAGTAAATTTGTAAGAAAAAATTTGGGACTTCCCTACATCAGATCGAGGCATCGTTGATTTATACTACAGCGAGGCGTTGCGAATTTTTATTCTGTGCTTTGTCTAGTTTGTTTAGTTTGTGTAAATAAAATAAAATAATAATAATAATAATAAAATCCAACCAATTCCAGCAGCGACAGTGAAAAATAAATGCTCTCATCAATGAATATGGCTACAATACCTACATTTTGACTGAGATCATCACTTACATTTACATTGTCATGTCATAGGGCAGTAGCCATAATGGATACTTTCTGCATTATGTATGAATCACTGATTTCACCGATTACAAAATATGCAACCCTCATTGAAGTTTTTATTTTTGCAGTGGAAACAGTTGCCCATAAAACGTAAGATAAACAAGTAAAAAAGCTAGAATTGGTCTAAGACCAATTCTTATGATACCTTAGAATCCCTATTTAATTTCGTATGATCCCGTCCCAGCCAATAAGTGCAAGTTTGATCGTTGAAGTGGTTTTTCGCATATATTTCTAGACCGAGTCGCCGGACAATAAAAATCATTAGAACCAATTTCATAGGATTGCATATTTTGAAGAACTTTTCAGTACAATAAAACCGTAACGCGCGCGATGTACGGAATGTCACAAGTTTTTCTTAGAAATTTACTGGCAATTTTTTCCATAGAATTGTTATACATTATTGGAGGACGACAACGAGTGCTTGAAGCACTAACAATTTTTATGAGCGTAGACTCGTAGATGGAGCAATAAGCATTCAATGTTTTGGCAGAATTTTTATTCGGTTTGATGACCGTTTGGTATAGGCCAAAGTCCGAATTTTTTTTTCCGTATAAACGTGCAAGTCCGAAATTTGGACTTACCCAAATTGAATTGGGCCTAGGCCTAATTTATTTGAATGTGTGTACAAATTTCCTAGTCTAATTTGTGCCGTTTATACGAGTAACCCAGATTTTGGCCTACAACCGGTTTCTAGTCCTGATTTGGGACTGTCGCATAAACGTACTCATTGTCGGCCTTCAGAAATTCATAAATATACATTGGAAAAAATTTCCAGGAAATTTCTAAGAAAAATTAGTGGCCTTCCCTATCTACATCAGGTCAAGGCATCGTTGATTTTAATTATATTGGATGAGCTTGGTTACGTCATTAAGTGCAAGTGGAGGCATCGTCTATTTTATATTCGAGAAAAGCGTTGCATATTTTTATTCTACGTGTCAAGTCTTTGTATGTTATTAGCCTTGTGTATAGAACTATATAATGATTGCGAAACGAAGTAGTTAGTACCTTGTTATATTGTAGAGGTGCTACTACTACAGGCATAACCAAAGGTTAAGCCAGCAGTGTGTCCGTCCAATATAAAATTAAGGATGTCTCGACCTGATGTAGGGAAGGATGCAATTTTTTCTTAGAAATTTATTGGAAATTTTTTCTCTAGAAGCCGATAACGGCACACATTGCATCTGTAAATAAAAATTCTGCGGAAACATTTGCTGCAAATTTGTAAGAAGAAATGAATGCTTATATGCTCAACTACGTGTCAAATTGTTAGTGGGCAGTGGCTCAAGCACCCTTTGTCGCTAAGGAAAAAATTTTCAGTAAATTTCTAAGATAAAATTGCGGCTTTTCCTACATTAGGTCAAGGCATCGTTGATTTTATATTGCAGCGAGGCGTTTCTGGGGCCGGATTCTGTAACACAGAGAGTTGGGGAGTTTGGGAGATGAGAACTTTCGTTTTACTCGATTAAAACTCCCTAACTCTCCATTCGCAATTCTCTAACATACTTGGGGCGTTAGGGAAAACGTGCAAAGTATCACGATATTGAAGGACAGCTAACTCTGTGTAGCAGGGTCGTAGAACATTGCCGTTTTTCCTACGGACTTACGGTCAAGAGCACAAAAATATGGGTGAACAATTTCTGAGGTTTGGGGCTTTTGGGGAAGGGGGTCGTACCGCCCTTCATTCCAAAATAGGTAATGTATGGTATCAAATTAAAGAGGGAGGGAGGAGCGTGTAATCGAGTGGTGTAGTTTGTTTTTGAGCATTTTAACGTCATCGCTGACTTTTTACCCGCCGAAAGACGGAGATTTTCAAAACTAAAAAAAATAAAAATTAAATTTATTTAATTTGGATATATTTTCTATATCTATGTATGTATATTAAAAATGACGCCATCGTTCATTGTATGGGGAGCAGAGGTAAAAAGAATAACAGTTGTTTGTCGTATTTTACAAAGAAGTTAGTGAGGAACCTCTTTATAACCTACATTAACCGGTAAAGACATTCGGTTGCAAGGATCACCAGACTGTTAACCGAACTCACTCTGGAACATTCTACATAGAGCTGTTCGCGTGTCTATTCTGGCGACTTTCAATACCGTCATTGAAAATATCTTTACTATCAAGAAAATATATACAGGGTGTTTCATAATTGGTGCACCTAGCTTAAGGGTTTGATAGCTGAGGTGGAGACAAGCAAAAAATTAAAAGGTGAAGGGGGGGATAAGACGCGTCGTTTCGGCGGTAGGGGGTTTAAGATTTTTAGATTATTTTTGCAAGGTCTGATGTTTACACGCGCGTTATTTCTATTTTTTTCCAGTGAACACTTCTTTTCACTCCCTAGGGGTTGAATTTCGAATAATATTTTCTCAGCGAGTCTATACGTCATAAAAGAAGCTGTATTCCAAATTTCCTGTTTCTAGCTTTACTAGTATAGCCTAGGCCCGGCGATGATTATGCACTGCATTACTCAAAGTTGTATAAGCTATAGTCCTGTCCGTCTTTTCCGTTGTCATCCGTTCTCTGATTCGTTGTTGCAGGTATAGGTTTGCATCTAAGATTTTTGGAAGAGAAATGTTTTTTAACGTAGCTATTTCTCACTGAGAGAGTTACTGGCAAAAAATTCTGAAAGAGTCGAAAGAAATGATCGCCGGAAGGTAGTGAACATTTGTGCTCAAATACCAGTTTCCCACGCTGCTGAAAAAATTCTGGAATAGCTTGCATACGGAACTGGACAACTTGATCGCTGAGTTCTGAAAGTTGGGACTTTTACGAACTACCGATCTTGAAATGGTTGCCTTCATATAGCATGGATTCATCGGGTTCGTCCGTCATTGGGGAGAGCTTCGTAGAACAGATTACGAAGAAATGGTAAGAAGCGACTGAAAACCGTCATCAGGCCACGATAAGGAAGAAGCTAAATACTCTCCCAGAAAAAAATAATTTCAACGGGAGATCTTGAAACTGGTCAACTGATCGTCGACCATCATCAACATCGAACTGTGTGCGAGCGAGTGCAACAGTGAAGATGACCTTCGCTGGCACAAGTGCAGCAGTAGCACTGTAGTATCGTTACTAAATACTACAACACGTTTTTTTTGTAAATTAGCCACTTTGAACTATTTATCGCGGCATATTTTCCCGGGGATGTTTTTTGTCTTGTAGTTCTAGAGCAAAAATATTAATTATGCTTTGGGTCTACCCAATGGCACTGTCAGAGAAAATAATTTCGCGTATTCCAGGGCCCTGGGGACCGATTTATTTGTTTACTTTATAACTACTTATCACAGTTTTTCTCGAAAACGGCGTAACTTAACTTCACCGGGATGTGTGTTGTCACTTCAAAGCCTCTGTTTAGGCCACATTCAGCAAGCCCTCAACTAATGATACAAAGATAACACGGTATGGCCGAATTGGGAGAAATTTTTGTTGTTGCTACGTCATGAGGTGGTGGCAATGTCATTTCCAGCGAGTTTGTTTTGAGTTTTTCGTATTTTATTGACTGAAATACGTTTTGAATACAGTTCCAAGCTACACCTCAGTGCCGTCGAATGTTTTACCAAATCCGCTCCCTTCGCGCTTGGACCAGATTAGGGGTTTTCCGTGAGATTCTTTCTCCACTGATGATGCTTTTAATGCATCATCGGATTTGCAATCTTTCGCATATATTTTTGGTGTTCGGTGTTAAGTGTAAAGTGTTCATAATCAAAATTTTACTCAACAGTTGATTTCATCAACTGTAACAGTGCATTAAGCGTGGCGTCAGTAACGCTAGTTTCATATGCATGAAACTTACTTGTGTTCCGTTCATAATCTAACAAATAACAATCACAGTTATAAAACAATACATTTTGAACTGGAAAAAAAACAACAACAAACGACTTACCGAATACGAAAACAAAATTTTGTTCAACCCCCAACACCCTCCACACAGCACAACCACAAGATGTTTGCTGTTTGCGCTTTTCTCCGCATGGGGTGTGGGTGCATCTTTTTCTACGCCCTGAAAGGCGGCCGACGAAACACGAAGCTGGCGGAGTGACCCGTTTCTAGCAGTGATCCAAACTAAAACTTGGATTTTTCCAAAACCTTTAGTAGCGGCTCGCGTGAAAAAAAAATAAAAATCTATTGGTTACCAGTTGGCGTGACGAGCGCTTGATAGAATTTGAAGTGTACAGGAAAAACTATTGTGAACCTTTTTATTTAATTTAAAAATTCTTTGTGAATTTCTTCTGACGTTTCTCGCATTGTCAGCTGGTCAGCTGCGCCGCTGTCAAACAGAAACAGTTTTTCTTTCAGTTTAACAACTGCGGGTGGTCCGTTTTGTTGAGAGCTTCTCGGTCGTTTTGCAAGTTCTGGTTTATTTCACCTTTATTTAGGGTTTCCCATAATAATCGATAGATTTCCGTAAATATTTCAGTAGTTTTGTGATTTTAACAAGCATTAAGTGAAAGTGAACTATTTTAAAATGTAAGTGAGATTACGATAGAGGAATGCATGCACAGAGCAGGGTGTGTATGGTGTGTGTTTGTGTATGGTTTGTTTTATGTGCGTTAATCAAAAAATTAACAAGAGAAATCGATTTTGTTTTGGATTAAATTCTGATTTTTCAATGACTAAAAACTATGATTATTATATTTCATATATATTCAGAAGAGATTAAGATGTTTTAAAAGTGTTTAATTTGATCATTTTCATATTATTGCAGGAGTGAAAACGTCCTCTGAGAATAATGAGGGAATTCATTAGGTAAGTCATGCCTGCCTAAGTGCAGTGTTTTTTTTCATGAGCTTCTTATTATGTAGCGGGTGGAAATAAAATTTCATTTTCTTATTAAAATTTTAACAAAATTCATAATATGTATAATCATCAACTAATAATATTTGATAAGTTTCCTTTGTTTTGTGTTTATTATTAACTATGACGTCAGACATACATGCGAGTATGCGCGCCGTTTTTTTTAGGAAGCGCTTTTTTTTGTTTTTTTTTTTTTAGTATGTGAAATGCAAGCTTTGGTTTTTGCATTTTCCTCTATCCCAAGGATATTATTTGTAGGAAATTGCGATTGAATGCAATCGCTCCATAAATAAGCAGTAATCGGCTTAAATAGTTAACCTTACTCAGTATCTACCTAGTTGCTAGTTTTAAAAATCCAAACAGAATGGATTGATTTAAAAGGGAAACGGATTTTCTCTGTGTTCCAATAAGGCGTCTAAATTGTTATTATTTTTTTTAAACAGTTGTTGAATATTGGATGTACAGCATTAAATGAAAAACTGAGTATAGTTTCTTTAGTTCCAGCTTCAAGGAGATGCGAGAGCCTTGCAGTTTTTAGCTCGTCCTCTTTGTCTGGTTACCTAGATCTAGATGATTGCATTGTAGTATTTCCTTAATCAATTTGTCAACGCTGTATTAGTTGTCCAAGCTTCTAATAGCCAGTGTAGATCTATCTAATTGGCTGATTACAGATGTATTTCACGAATAAATTAGTAAGTTTACATGGCGGATAGAAAAGCGGATTTAGAGAGTGGAATGAAGTTAATCCAATCCTACGAATGCATTGTGGATTGACTTTCCTAGGATAGGGTTTGTGGATGATCCTCTATGCAGAGGATGCGAAGAGGTTAACGAAGTGCCAAATCAATACTTCAGTCCGATGAAATTTAGAAGAGCTTCAAAATCGATTTTCCTGTCGATTTAAAAGCAAGTATAGCAAATTTTCCTGATGGGTTATTAAACGAAACCCATACCAAATGTAAATGTAATGTCTAGTCGGGAGTAGCGAACTGTCAGTCAACGCTATTAACACCTGCCTTTTGTTTTGAGTTATCCATAGTTTACATTTTGCTTCAATATCGATTCAGCAAGAGATTCTCAGGCATCTTGAAACTCTTTTTGGACTGGAAATAATTCAAGGAAAAATCATTTGATAAAAGTAAATTGCAGACTAAATGTCACTACGATGTTATAGCAGAAAACAATTTTTAGGTATCTAATTAAAGGTAGTAGCGTAACTAGTTAGGGGTGTTGGGGAAGTATTCAATTTAACAAAATTACGTGTTAACCCCGGCCGGCGGCGGTTAGAGTTGACATTGACATTTTTAAGCTTAATCAGTGAAAAAGAAAACACGTGTGCCATAAATTTGGTATTGGCAAAGCTCACATAAAGATAGGTGGCTGTAAAAAATGGAACTGCTAAAAAAATTACTTTTTAAAGCGCAAGTCAGGAGGGTGATTCTGATCTTTTGTCGTATTTGAATGGCAAAATATACGCCTAAATGAAATGAACAGGTCGCAACCCTTGCATGACTTATGCCTGAAACACAATTGGAGCTTTTCAGCCAGCTTGAGATTTGTTGACAATGTAAATCAATGTAGAAGAACACAATTTGAGCTTTAACTTTTTTGCCAGCTTCAAGCTGGCTTGAGATTTGATCAAATTGCAAATTTCAAGCCCAATGACTGCCAACTTGAGGGAATTTTTAATGTTGCCAACTGTGCGAATGTCGAATATTAGATGAGAATGGCTTCTGTTGACACATTTAAGAAGTAAACAGCTACCAAAAATGTTAAAATGGAAGAAAACGAGTTAGTAAAAGATAAACAGTTTCTGTGGGACATAAAAAAACTCGGTATTGTTTTTACATATAATTGGTACATCTCAAAACTATCCAAAAAAGTATGCATTTATCGTAATTTTGGAAAATCTGAAGCATTAACTGTTATTCCTTAATAAATATTCTCAACATAAACAAGTTAAAGTTGCAAATGTCAAAAACGCCAGTTGTGTTCAATTCGGCTGGGCATAAATCTGGCTGAAAAGCTCCAATTGTGTTTCAGGCCTTAGAATGAACTGAAAACGACACTTCACATTACACATTCAAAATAATATTTCCATTTTAATCACTTGTAATGCTCTAATAAGGTGCACGATTTCCACAAAATATGTCAAAAAACACGCCTAAAATAGTACGACAAAAGATCAGAATCACCCTCCAGAATTGAAAATTTCAAACGCGTGACACACGTAGCACGCGTTGACAGGTTATCTAAAAATTCTAATCTAACTCTACGTTTAAGGGCCCCTCTTTAGAACAAAGAGAGTACAGGAAGTGTGATAAGCCAAATTTAGCGTAGTCAATTTTTTTGCCGCTGTATGAGAGCTCAGCACTGACATGTAGTAAAATCAACCTAGAGAGTGGGGCAACAGTATATCTGGCTGAAAATATTGCGCTTGCTCCCACCAAAAATGGTCTTAGTCGCTGTCACTGTGCCCAGCACCTCAGGAGTTTCTCAGCTGTTTTAAATGTAGGCAGCTGAACTTACATTTCTCCAATTTCCCCAACTTCAAGCACCTCTAACAAAAGTCACGCTCATGTACACGAATTTTATAAGTATCAACACTTCCTGTTTTCTCGTGTCATGGACGTATTTCTTCAAGAAATCTTCTGTTGCGAGATATGATGAAATAACAGAACTTTGTAATTTAATTACGCGATTTCCTTAATAGTCCTATAGGGTATAAATAGGGCCTTTGCCCTACAAAAGGTGGGGTAGTTGTGATTTTTATTTATATTATTTAGTTCCGGGCCCCAGTGAAAAACCCAAGTTTTCACCCTTGGAGTGGTCTGCGCGGTCCGCCATCTTGGAAAAAATTGGTTTTTTCATAATAATTTCTTAACAGTTTTAAAAAATACTAAATTCCCTACATTTTTTGTATAAGTATTTTTTTTGTAAGTCTGATGTGAAGGTAGTGAGTTACAGCGGCGGAAACGTGGACATTCTTAAAAAAAATTACGTTAATCTCCTGATGGAGGATGGAGGAGTACGGGAAGACCATCATGAAGTTCCTCATACAATGAACTTTGACCGTACAGCTTGTACTTTTTAAAATACAGGGTATTTTGTGAAAGACTAGCCCAGGAAATTTTGGGAATTTAGTCCTTTTCAAATTTGTATCAGCCATTTTTGTCGTAGTATCAGCCGTTTAGGAATTATATTGAAAAAACCAATGTTTTGTACCTTTAATCCAAGATGGCGGACCGCGCAAACCCCTCCAAGGGTGAAAACTTGGATTTTTCATCGAGGCCCGGAACTAAATAATATAAATAATATAATAATCAGAACTACTCCACCCTTTGTAGGGCAAATACCTTGACTGGACTTAAAGTCTGTTTTTGACAAACTAGAATTTTTGATTAAATGTTTATTAAGGTTGTAATTTCTGTTTGCTGTCTAGTTTCCACTTCGTTGTTTCAGTCATGAAATATGGTAACAAAGTGCATAGACTAGCCGACTCTATTTTCTATTTTTTACTACAAGTTTTCGATTTATCGTAATTGATTAAATCCTGCAATATTAAACGTTTTTGTCACAATGAGTATTAGCGAATTTTTTGTTTATTATTATTATATTATAAATAGAGGGTTGAGGCGTAGAGCCGGCCTCTAAGAACTGCGATCTAATAAATCTTTTGTGCTATGCCCCTGCCAGATTATGTCCAGTCCATGCTTCCTCTTTTGAGGAAGTTATAACCTCATTAGGATCAGTTTTCCGGGCGTCTGATGGGGTTAGAAATTCCTTGTCTAGATATTAGATCTTTGGCGAGCAAGTCCTGCGCGTATTCGAAGAGGACGTGCTCTGCAGATTCTACTTTTTCGTTGCAGAATCGTCAGTTGTGGACTCACCAATTTTTTTATGCATCAACCCAAATGGACAATGTCAGTAAATAGCCTGATCTGGTTCTTACCACAGTTGATGAACTTTTTGAAGTCTTTGTATGGGAAGTTAATGAACTGCTTCGCGTGTCTCAGTCCAGAAAGGTTATGCCATTGAGTCTGTTCAGATTTTTCTATTTTGGACATTTATTTTTGTAAGGCCACAGAAGAAGTAGTTCGAGTCCGGTAAATGAAAACTACTCTTTTCCTGGCTAAGGTTATTTTTGTTTACTAATCAAATGCTGATTTTATTTTTCTTATAATGCCTGTGTCTCTACGAAGCTACTTTCAGGTTTATCGAGACTACAAACACATCAGCTTGCGGTAGGCTTTATTTCGGATGTTCTATTGTATACAGTTTATGTAAATATTGCCTGCTAGACCCAATAACTGCCCTAGTATAACGTTTATATATCAAATCAGTTATAATTGAATGCGAATTTCTATACGATCTGTATAGACGTAATAAAACTGAGGAGTTGAACTGTCTAACAAAAAATAACTGTTTCCTTGACCATGACATTCTATGGCCAATTTGACTTAGCCAATTTGATCCGAAAAAGCTCAATGAATTTTTTGTAACGCCACAACTTAATATAAACTACTTGAATCATCCTACTGAATTATCTGAGAGCAATACAGGTAGCAATTTCTCCTTTCAAGATTCAAGATCAAGATTCAAAGAAACTTTATTGAGTCCATTTAATACAGTTTTACAGGGATTTTCCTTTTTAATTTAGTTTTTCTTACGTCATAGATATAATTGTTGCCGACTACTGGTATGTCTGGCATTCTTTCTTTCATAATTTCTCCTTTCGTTACATAACTCTTGAAGAGCTTGGACGTGCTTTTTGTTCCATTAAATCGAATGCAACTGGGTCTGACAAAATTCGCCCTCGGTTTTTATGCCTATTATTTCCAATAATGAGTCAATCAGTACATTTTCTACATTTCCTACTGCATGAAAAATCGCTGTTGTGTTACCCACTGCGCAGAAGGCTTGACCAGAACGCTTTTCTGACTTCAGGAGACCACAATAAGTATTCTTCCCTGCTTAGTAAAGGTCCTGGAGAAAATTATGCACTTGCAAATTTAAGAGTACCTATCCCGCAATAAGTTATTAGCGTGTTGTCAATAGGGCTTCCGCTGCCTTCCTGAAGGTTACTACAGATATTGGAAAGACTATGGATGATGATAAAATATCTATTTTGATACTGTTGGAGTTCACACAGGCGTTCGATAGCATTGATCACAGCAAATGGCTTCATGAATTGGAGGCTTTGTACGGGTTTTCATCATCTGCATCTCGTCTTCTCAGAAGTTATTTAATGGATAGGTATCAACAAGTGAAAATTGGCAACATGCTTACCATTAGGATTGGGTGTGCCACAGGGCTCTATTCTTGGCCCACTACTATTCAATATGTTCATTAATGATCTGGTGGAATCTTCATGCAACTTTACCGGAGAGACCTATTGAGTTAATCAAAGACTGTGTAGAACGAGTTAATTGTGATCTAGCACATATCTCTCATTGGTCTGTAATTCTCTTCACTTGCTCTTATTTTATTTCTTTCCTTCGTTGGTTTCTTATTTTTTTATAATCTTAGTTAGTTTTTACCTCTTTCGTCTTCTTTATTTTATTTGATTATCCTTTTAGTATTAGATTATTCCTATTAGTAGTCCTTTTGTACTCACTTATTAAATTCTTTTATTTATCTGAATTCATATTATCGATTTTTTTAATTCTACTGTAAAAGATTGTAAATCTTGTGTACTCTCCTTCTTTAACAGAGATTAAATTGAATTGAAAAAAATGACGTAACTTAGCCAACGATAAAGTTAGAGCTGTAAAACATTTTTAATTTTCGCCAAAGTTGCATAAAAAAAATCTCTAGCCGTCTTGTTTACGTAGAAAATATGTGTTTATGGTAAATCCCTGCTTTAATGTGAGGTAATAAAAAAGAGTTTAACAAATATTTCGTCGCCGTAATTATGTAGATATTTTTCTGGTGCGAATTTTAATGGATTTAGCTTTCGATGTGCATTATCGAGGGGATTTTATTCCTTCATTTGATGTTAAAACTAATGCTACCGGACCTGGAGAAAAAAATGCTGTCTCCGTAGCGACATCCATATTTAATTTCTTTCTCGCATTGCGGCTCTGGTTTTATGTTTTCCAGCCAATTTAAATTAACAAAGAGTGCTGTCTGCTAGTTTTCTCCATGAACTACTAAGCATTGGAAGAAGTGAAAATACAGCCATATGCAGATGACGTGCGAATTTATTTTAGTAAACCTTTTTGGAGATTATTGTCTTGATTTTTTACTTAGAAGGACCATTTTTCTACTATGACTCATATATCTACAGGGTTGTAGAAATTTAGATTATTGTCTCCTGATGCAAATCCTGCTTAAGGTATCTAAGTTGAAGGTATAAGTCCAAATTTGTAGGTGTGCGGTTTATAAGGTGGGTTATCTCTTTTCTTTTTACCTTCATCGGACAAATTTCTAAGGTCATCGAAAAAGAAGTTACCTGGGCTTTCGATATCTGCTCCCTGGCAAGATGGGGTTTTTTTTTCAGATCTTCCTTTCAATAAGATCACTGTAGCTAGCTGTGGAAATGTTAACTATTCAAAGGACCTCCCAGTCTCTGCATGCTCTCTAGCTAGTGGCTCTCAATGACCGCCGTGAGTCTGGCAATAACATTCTGAATATGGTAGGAGTACTAAACTAAAGTCTGCTATGCACATGTTACGCCGTATTTGAATACCCTGAGGGAGAAGGGGGAGGTGATAATTTTACAGCTCGTAGATTCATGTGCTTTTTTTAAATAACTTTTATCTACTCACAAGCCCCTGACTAAATAACTTTTTACGTAAGGGCGACGTTCGTGACGAAAGAGTTTTAAGGTAGTAAACGTGGATGGATGGATTTACATGGATTTTTTTATTTAGAATGAGTAAAGGTAAAGAAGTGGTTTACTGACTTCCGTCATGATCGTACGAGCACAAGTGACGCGAACGTGCAGGTCGCCGAAAAGAGGTCGTCAAAAATATTCGATAAAATCCATGGAATTAGACGATCGGAGAATGAAAGTGCGCGAGCTGGCTGAGGCTGTATTCATCTCAACTGAGCGGGTACACTACATTTTATATGAATATTTGGACATGAAAAAGTTATCCGCGCGATGGGTGCCGCGATTGCTCAAACTCGACCACAGGCGCAACGGTGTGACCAGTTCAAAGGAGTGTTTGGCGATGTTCAGCTGCAATTCGTACGAGTTTTTGCCCGTTTCGTAGTCGTGGGCGAAACATGGATCCATCACAATACACCAGAGACCAAAGAACAATCAAGACAGTGGGTTTCACCGGGTGAACGAGCAACAAAGAAGACCAAGGTGGGTTTTTCGGCCAACAAGGTCATGGCCACAGTTTTTTGGTATGCAACGCGGTGTCATTCACATCGATTACCTTGAAAAGGGTAAAATGATCACCTGCGTATATTATTCAGAGCTTTTGGACAGATATTGATTTGAAGCAAAAACTACCGCATTTGGCAAAGAAAAAAAGTGCTGTTCCATCAAGACAATCCACCTGAGCACACGTGTATAGTCACCATGGCAAAAATTCATAAATTGGGCTACAAATTGCTACCCCAACCAGCTTATTCTCCAAATTTAGCCCCATGCGACTATTTCCTGTTTCCAAACCTGAAGAAATGGCTGGGCGGTAAGAGATTTGGGTCTAACTGATTTGGGTCATCACTGAAACAAACGCCTATTTTGAGGGCCTTGAGAGAGGGCCAAAAGGACTATGTTGAGAAACATATGCTTTTTTTTTCTGAAAAAAATATCTTTTATCCAAAAAGTCACTGACTTATTAAACTGCCCTCGTATCACTAAGAAAGAAAAAATTATCTTTTACATTTTAGTGCATTTTATTTACAAAAGTTATTTATTTTAAAAGTTTTATTTTTAATATTTTATTCCATTAATTTATTTACAATCTGAGCAATTGTATATGAGCGCGTTCATACCATTCTTGCAGTCAGCTAGTCTTCTAGCTGGCATAAAAGCTGTGCGATTGTATTACGCTTTATAAGGAATCTTGTCGTTGATCCATATAACATCGATTTTGGATCGTTATACTCTCTTTCTTCCAGTTTTTGTTTATGAAGTTAGATTGTCGGGAGGGATATATTGGGTAATAAGCTTCCGAAAGACACTCAGCGAACGCGTTCCCTGCAAATCAGCAGGAAGTGAGCTCCACACACGAACTGTTTGGACGAAGAAGGAGCTCTCCAAAATGGAATGTCTGTGTCGAGGTATCAAAATGCTCACATTTCTAGAAGATTGCATGAATACAAGCTCTACTTGTATAGTGAGTGGGATTTTTTCAATAAATAAGTTTATAGAGGAATATTAAAGCCTTGCGAACAAAATGAACATTCAAAGAGCAGCCAAGTAGAGCGTGCCGATGTGGAGAAATATGGTTAAGGCATTGGAGCCCGAAAACAAATCGCGTACAGTCGTTGAAAGCAACATTGATCTTTCTTCGACAGACTGCGTCTAAATGAGGAAAAATTACGCTGCCACTGGTAAAATAAGGCATGAGTAGTGTTTTGACAAGCTTCAAGCGTAACGGCCTTGAGAGAATACTAGCCGATAGCCATAGTCTGCGGAGACCAGCATAAATACGACGAACGACATTATTGATATGGCTACAGCACGTCATCGAGGCATTGAAATGAACTCCCAGGTTCCTCACCGAATCAGTATATCGCAAGATCTTCGACTCTTCTTCGAATCTAAAAAGACTGGAGGAAGATCATTAGCATCCACAGTCCCTTTAAATATCACGATCGATTGGGATTTATCAGGATTAAGTACCAAATGATTCACCACGGCCCAATTTGAAACCCTAACTAAATCTTAATTGACGCGGTCTGCACAATCGTCCATGAGGCCTATTGGGCGTGCCAAATATAGATGAACATCATCCGTATACAAGTGAATACTGCAATCCTCAATAACATCAGGAAGGGAGGTCATTAATGTAAGTACAGAACAATACTGGACCAAGTATGGATCCCTGGGGGACGCCACATGTTAACGACTGCGCATTAGATATAGAGCCGCCGACTTTGACCTGTTGGGATCTATCAGACAGGAAAGAATAAATTAAACCAAGGGCAGACGAAGAAAAACTAAACTTATCTGACAACTTAGCATGGCTAACACTATCAAAAGCCTTGGAGAAGTTCAGCAAGGCCAACAGACACAATTTATTATCGTCCAAAGACCTGCGAATATCAGTCGATACTTTTAGGAGAACAGTTTCACAACTATGAGCCTCGCGAAAACCTGATTGACAGCTAGTTAAGTAATTATTACTCTGAAGATTCTCGATTATCTGAAGGGACATGATTTTTTCAAAAACCTTACAAAGGAAGCATAATAGACTAACCGGCCTGAAGTCATTTAAATCGGCAGGGGAACTTTTCTTAGCTATCGGAATCACAGTAGCGATTTTCCAGAGCGAGGGAAACTCAGAAGTGGTAAGACAAGTGTTAAATAGATGTAAGAGCGGAGTGAGAATCCAGGGCAGAATATATTTTATGAATTTGGGGGGGGGGGGGATTTCATCCGGTCCGATAGCATGCGATTTAATGGAAAGAAAAGCCTTCATAATCTTGTCAGCACACCAACACAGTTAAAGCTGAAGCCATCTGACCTTGTCTGAAAACTGCCAGGTGTATCATATACTGATGAAATCTGAGCGTTAGAGGACTACGATGAAGTGAAACGAGTATTCAATGCATCTTGATTAACATCGCAATCAGCATATTCTTTCCCAAAAACAGCAGCCTTTTTTCAAATTATTCCATAGTTTTTTGGGTGGGAGATCCACATTAAACTTTGAACGGAAGTAATTGTTGCCTCATGAATGCTTTTTGTGTTGCATTCCGCCCTTATTTGTCAATTCACGAGATATTTAATGATTGCTATGTTGTGTTGTTTTATAATAAAACGCGATATATTAAATTAGATAAACTAAACATTTATTCAATATACTAATCAGTTTAAAACAATTATTTCTTAACTCTCAAACTAGTTGGGACGGCGATCAAATTCGGACTGTCCAAAAATCTAACTCAACTGTACATTTACATTGTTGCGTTTCTAGTCTAGTCTCTTCTAACAGTTTATATTGCCATGCGTATGTAAATGTGAGTTATTTATTTGTATAATTGATTTGTTGATTTGATGCCGCCACAATACTCCCCCTGGGAAAAAGTTTTTTATTTTTAATTAAATCAATCTAATTCACTGCAAATTCTGCGATCTTGTACTTTTTTTATTTCATTTGCTTACAACTAACGTTTCATTTAACATATTTCACAGTATAAATTGTAGTTACAAGTTTATGTTAAACATAGCAAAGATAGTGAGAATTCATTCTAAATCCTTAGTTAAGCTTAATAAAGTTGAAGCATAATATAAATCTGCTTTTCTAATTTTTGTTATTATATCTATACAGGGTGTTTCCCCTTAGGAGGTCCATAGAGCGGGAGGTGATAGTACTCACCTAGACGAACCAAAAATTGTATGGCAGGGGGGAGGGGGCAATATCAACCGTTTAGGAGTTACAGGGTGATTCATAAAAAAAGCTAGGTTTTCACAAAACACCCTGTATCTTTAAAACTACAGGGCGTATGGTCACAGTTAAGGGCTCACTGTATGCAGAACTTCATGGCCTTTCCAATGACAGCTCAACCAGCCCCGTACCACTCTCCCCTCAGAAGTTATGAAGGTCTAAATTAAAAATTTCGGATTTTCTTTCCTTTTTTTTTTACTTTGACCTCTATTATTTTTGCAAAATGGTCGTTAACATAACTTTTTTTTATAAAAACTGTAAACTGTAGACTCTCCTCTTTAAAAAAAATTTTAATTATAACACAAAAATATAAAGTTTTGATAAATTTTATCTGTGACTAACATAACATGTGGCCATATGGTCATCAACGAACCAATAGGACAGTCTATTGGTTGATATCATTCAGTGACCCTAGTGATATTAACAATCCATCTGACAGTCCGAAGAATGATAGTAATCCTTTAGTAGAGGCAGCGAACCTAATAGATTTCTCTGCAGATTTTCAAGCTCCCGTTTCACAGACATTTTACTAGACACTTCTTTAGAAGAACCCCTGATTTTTGACATCCCGTAAACACCAATACTACCTTATTCAAGCAATGTTGCTGAGCGGGAGGTTCGGTCTGACACGTATTCGATATTAAGGCGGCCACCAAGCTCGGCGGTGACGAGTGGGCGGGAGCCAGCTTTCTATCCATTGACACCGTATCACCTGCATCTACAAAATTGCAATAAGGTGGTAGAGCTTGCTGGAATTATGATCCCAGATTCAGGCCTTAAAAGTAGAAAAAACGATCAACTGTTTGCTGGCGTGAGTATTGCCCACGAATTAGATCTGAACGAAAGAAATTGGCCCAAATTTCAGTGTCGATGCCAGGTGACATTCGGCCGTATTCCGAAGTAAAGTTACTCGGGCGAACTGTGATAGTGCAAATACCAGCATCCTAGGCTTGGGAAGTGATGCCAAGCCAATTAGCTGCCTCTGACACTGACCGCCATGTTCTTCTGTTTAAGACAATCAGCGTCTCGAAGCCACCAAACACATTCTTCCGTCCTTCGCCTCTTTAGGCTTAGGAAAGACATCTCTTGTCATTCACAAGATCGAGACGAACGATGCAACTCCGATAAAACAGAAATTTTGTTTTGACGCCAGGAAGGTCAACTCCGTTACTCAGGAGGGCGCCTATCCACTGCCGCAGATAGACTCGCTTCTGAGTCGACAAGCCTGTACCCCAAAGACGCTTTCTGGCAGATCCCATTAAACACTGATTCCAGAGAAAAGACAGCTTTTACAGTACCAGGTCATCCTCTCTATCAGTACACAGTGATGATTCGGACTATGCAACGCCCCACAAACTATGTGCCGTCTAATGGACAAAGTCATCCCGTCGGATCTTCATGAGAACGATCTCAACTATTTAGACGATCTGTTAATTTTGTTACAAGACTTTGTCGCTCATCTTGTTCTACTAGCTCGCGTAGCGGATTGTTTGAGGAAAGCTGGCCTCACTATCAACGTAGAGAATAGTAAGTTCTGTATTACAGAGACAAAATATTGTTGGGAAAGGAGGAAAAAGAACACACCCCGATAAGATCTCATCCATGGTGGTCTACCCGTCAACTAAAAATTTTCGGCAAGACCGATGTCTTCTAGTTATGGCGGGATGAACATGTGGCCAGTCACGTGTGCTCAGCACTTCAGCTCAAAATAATTGAGTGTTGCCAAATCAAAAAAATTACATTTTTTACATAAAGTGGGAAAATTGTTTATAAATGAGAAATTAAGTAGATATTTATTTATTCTCAAAATTATTTCAATGTTTGTTCAAGATCGTTACTTCATAAATAATCATGTTATGTTAGTCACAAGCAGTGGTGTTATGTTAGTCACGTTTACTGTTAACAGAACAAAAGAATATTATTTTTGTTCAATGACATCTATCTAACTGTAACCATCACATTGAAGACATCAAGGGAAAAAAAGTAAAAAAGATATGTTTTTCTGGAAGGAATACAACTTTCTTTATATTTTTGTGACTAACATAACAAGTAAATCAGAATGAACATTATTTATCTTTGCAGATATTAATTTTTATGTCAATCACAAAAAAAAAGATATTTTTCTAAACAGAAGAAGGAACATATTTTAACTACAAAACTAATTGAATTGTTAGGTGCAGTTTTGTTGATAAAATATGAATATGAAAACTTAGGAAAACAATAAGACATTTTTGATAACTGAATATGTCATGTTAGCAGCCTTTTTTTTTATGGATTTGTAGGAATATTTTGTAAAAACTAAGCTAAATTCTAAAAATTCAAGAAATTATCTTTAAAATGATATATAACACTATATATATATTGAAAGATGAAAAAATGCTCTCTGGGTTGACATTTACATGGAATTACCCACCTTCAATTGTCTGTGAAACCGCTCGGTTGACCCATTTGACTGTGGGTATGGTACGTAGTAGTGCGAATCCGTTCACTGCCGAAAATACTTGACAATTCTTTGAAAAGCAAGGATTCAAACTGAAAACCTTGGTCTGTTGTTATGATCCTCGGCACTCCGTACAGTGAAATCCAGTTTCGGATAAAGGCTTGGACAATGGAATGACTGTTAATGTCTCTCAGGGGAATAGCTTCGGGCCAATGACTGAAGCGATCTTTGATGGTGAGCAAATAAGTATATCCGTTAGAAGGTGGTAGTGGACCTACCAAATCCAGATGTACATGCTCGAATCTTCCATTGGGAATATCAATTTTACCGTGACGGGATGATGTTTGACGGTGCACTTTAGCTTTCTGGCAAGGTAAGCAAGACTTAATCCAGAGATTCGTTTCTTTATTCATACGTGGCCAAAAGTAGCGTGAAGTAAGAAGCTTTCTGGTTGCACGGATACCAGGATGTGATAAGTTATGTATTTTATTGAAAACGTTACGACGTAAGATTTTTGGGACATATGGCCTGTTAACTCCAGTGCTTGTTTCACACCATATTTCCATACCATCTAAAGAACTGAAAATCTTTGCAAGGGTAGAAGATGAATTTGTTTTATTTGATGCTATACCGCTTAAGATTTCTTTAAGTTCTTGATCTTTATCCTGTTCCTTGACTAAGGTCTCTAGGTCTATGTGGTAGATTGAATCGATGTGTGCTCTAGAGAGGGTGTCAGGTACGATATTCTTTGGTCCCTTAATATATCTAATGTCATGGGTGAATTGAGATATAAAGTCCAATTGATTGGCTTGACGAGGGGATTTTTCAGCTTTTGAAAACAGAGCGTTGGTTAAAGGCTTGTGATCAGTATACACTGTGAAATTTTTGCCTTCAATGAAATGTCTAAAGTGTTTTATGGCGAGGAAAATTGCAAGGAGTTCCCTGTCGAACGTGGAATATTTTTTTTCAGCTGGTTTTAGTCGTTTAGAAAAAAAGCTAAGAGGTTCCCACTGGCTGTTGTTGTACTGCTGTAAAACGGCGCCTATTGCATCGCCAGAGGCGTCTACCCAAAGACTAACTTTATCTTTTGGATTTGGGTGAACCAGAAGAGTATAATTCTCTAGACTATGCTTTAGATTTTTGAAAAGTTCTTCATGCTCATCAGACCATTGAAAAACGGCCTTCCTGCTTTTCTTTGTGTTTGAATCTTTGAGCAGGTTATACAAGGGTGCAGATTTAATTGCCATATCGGGAATGAATCGATGATAATAATTGATCATCCCTAAAAAAACGTTGTAACTTTTTGATTGTATTAGGAGATGGAAAGTTTTTAATAGCTTGGATCCTGAGTTCGGAAGGAGCTAAACCTTCACTCGATATTTTATGTCCTAAGAAGTCGAGTTCGTTTGCACCGAATGTGCATTTCGAAGGGTTAACGTTTAATCCGTAGTGTTGTAATCTTGTGAATAATAGGTGTAAATGTTCCTTGTGCTCTTCCTCTGATTTGCTGCCAACCAAAATATCGTCCACTTACGCAAAAATGAAATCGAGACCTAATAGGACCTCGTTTATGAAGCGTTGCAATGTTTGAGCTCCATTCTTCACACCAAATGGCATGCGAAGGAACTCAAACAGTCGAAAAGGTGTTGTTACAGCAGTTTTAAAAACGTCGTCCGAAGCAACCGGGATCTGATGATAACGTCGGGGGGACGTTTAGCAGCTCGAATCCTAGTTCGTGCCAATGATACAAGTTCTACATTAAATTGAGTTTAATCTCAGCATCGTATTACTCAACTGAATAGTCATAACACAATTGATGTTATATTCAGTTGTCTAATTAATAAAAAAAAAATCATGATTAACTTCGACCGTGATTTCTAATAGTTCTGAATAACTTCTTTCTCCTTCTACTACTTAATTTCCCTTCCTTCTAAATCCGTGCGATACATTAAAAATCATTCCAAGTCCTATTCACTTAGTTTGAATACCACCTGCTGGGTACAAATTCTATTTTCATCTATGATTACCTATAAAATCACAAAGAAAAACCAACAATAAAAATCATTCGTAGGCGGATATGAAAATGCCCTCATGCTTTCTCGAAAATGTCAAAGGTAGCAACGTTTACCAGCCAGTAGTAGGCTTTCATTTCGATTCTTATCTGCATAATGTTTATTATGAGGTAGACAATAAAACAAATCCACGTGCTACTTGCAGTCTAACTCTTTTCTAACCTTAAAGGTAAGGCGCAAACTATTGACATAGTTTACCCCAAAAAAAAGAAATCAAATCTAGCAATGGAAAGATATCACGTGCTTCATGATTTAATTGCGGAATTAAAAGCAAAATCACGATTCTCTCGGATTGGAGTCATATTACCAACCCACCCCGTATATGTATAACTGTGAATAGCTCGTCATCACGACTTTGTTGTTCTGCTGCTGCTACTATTATAGTTGCGCATTTCATACACAAAAGGCAAACTTACACCGCCGAACATCCGAGATTTCAACTTTTAGATTGCCATTGATGAGCTTAAATCACCCAGAATAAATCCATGACATCACAAAGGCCCCATCATAGTCCATTCCAACCAACCCCTCTTCGTCGTCCAATTGAATCAATAATCTCCGGGAAGTGACCCCAAACTATATATCCAACTACAATGATTTATTGGAGCATTGCCGCAACACTACTATGATATTCGTTGGAATAGTAGTGTGCCCCCCCCCCCCCCCCTCCTCCCCCCACAACAACCGCGAATTTTGCCGCGTGTTTTGAAGCATTGAACTTGCAGTTTGTTTGATCGATACGTGTCTGACGTCATCTCCTGTTTAGGAAATCTCCGTGTTTTTTTTTACTAGTTATTTTCCATGATAAATTGCGTGGCCTATAGCTCGTTCCCCTTAGGTATAGATTTTATGTTTTAGTGAAAATTTGAACTGCCACTTGTAAAATTGTTGTTGTTGTTGTTTTGAGACTTGTGTGGTCATTGTGATGGCATGTGCCATCTATGTTCCCACGTTTATACTTGAATTGTATACTTTAGGGGTATGGGGGAGCGGTTAGTATTGAGCGACACATGCATGCATAACTTGAGTATTATTTTGAAAACACTTTTTTTTTTAAGGAAATTTCCGTTTTGGAATAGTTCTTGTCATGACAAAAATGTCACCAGCAGCATGTAATTTTACAGTTCAATGAAAGTTATGCGATTTTTTTTTTATATATTCCAAGGTAGTGTGGACTGAGAATCGCCACCGGCTGATGTGTGCTAGATTTTATAAATAACATGAAATTGCGATTTTATGATGCAAGTGATTTGCATCATGCAAATCGATCTCAAGTGTGCAAATTTATTATAGTCCAGAAATATTTTAAAAGGATCTGGAAAGAAAGCGAACTTGCTTTGAGATGTTTAGTTTTCTTTTTCTTTTTCGTTTTTTTATTTTTTTTATGATATCATCAATGTAATCTTCAAAGGCGGTGGGTGATCTAATGACATTGCCTAATGTGGATTCATAGATCAGGGTTCGAATTTCATCGTTCGATGCTTGTCCACTAATGATGGAGGAGGCATTCTGCTGACAATAGAATATTCACTGTAGATTCAATAGGATGCTGAAATATATTGTGGATATTTTCGATATTTTTTCGGAAACAATGTAAGATATTTATGGCAGATATGTAAGAATTTAATTTTACTATTGCTGTTGATCAATGGATGGATGGATGGATGGAAGGATTGGGCCGACAGAAAGTACATAATTACACTGGTCAACAAATTTAAAGTTTTTTTTTTATCCGATTTCACTTGAACTGATTCTGAAAGAGGGTCGAGCAAAAAAATACTTATGTACCATAGTCATAAGATAAAGCTGGTGCGGGACTGCGGGTGTCTTAGATACTAATGAAAACAAATTTGTGTAATTTTTAAGTATATTTATTCAATTTATTCATATTCATTAATGAAAATATTTTTGTGTTGTTGCGTTTCTTTTATAAATTACATCTACGGCTTTCCTTTTTAAAGTCCAACCATAAACTGTTTGCATAATGGGATTCTACTTGTCCTGGTAACGCCTTTCCATACCTGAAATTTGTTGATGAAACCGTTCTCCGTGTTCATCGTTGACATCGCCGATATTTTCTGGGATAGAATCCAAATGAGGGTGCATCATATGTATTTTCACTGATATTTTGCAGACTGCTATTCTAAATGCTTCCCACATGTCTTCACTAACGTTTTGTTATTTTAAATTTTTCGGTTTCCTAAGTAAATCCTAAAAATTACAAACTCCATGCCTTTTTATACCCTAGGGCAGGGGTCGGCAACCTTTTGAGTCGGAAGAGTCAAAAATTACAATTTACAAAATTTCAAAGTTTTTAAAGAGCCACAAAATTTTTTTCTTGCCAACAATAAATAGTACCCGCATAAATAAAGTTTTTTGATAAAAAAAAACTAATCTATTTATTCATAAGAAAAAAAAATCTATTTTATTCATATATAAGAAGTGTTTTTCACAACAAATTAGATAATATATATATGGCATTATTAGATAATTACTTATTATTTAAGTAAAAAATTAAAACAATTAAACATTTACTTACAATACTAACTTGTATTTCAATAACAAACAATTGAGCAAACAAATTCAATGGGATCGTTGGCTTTGCATGGTTTAGAAAGGTTGGATAAATTTGGCTTAAACTTGTTGTTTTAAAATTCAAACACGACTCTAAATTTTCATTTGTTAGTTGGCTTCTTACTTTACTTTTAATTTGATTCATGCAAGAGAACGCTTGCTTGCACGAATATGTCGATCCGAAGATAGTCAGCACTCCAAATGCCAACTTCTTCACCTCACTGTAGCAATCTGGAAGACTATTCCATGCGTCGAACTCGTCTCAACACGCGGCATTTCTTTTAAAGCTGTCCGTCCACTTTTGTTGCGTTACGTACATAATTTTTGGACCTCCAATTCTTTCAACTTGCTTTTCACCTCTGTAAATTTTCCACTCCACAAAGCTTTACTTTTTAAATGGATCAATTGCATTTCTACAGATCCAGTATCAATTCCAAATGGCTCAATGTGGATTTCGTTACTATTTGTGTTGAGAGAATTTACTATGAATGCTAGAGCTGTTTTGTTGATTTTGAATTGCTCAAATCTGTCAGCAAATTCATCTTCAATTTTTTTTATAACTGTGCTGAAGTAATTCGTGTCAACAGTTGTACTGGTTTTATCGCGATATTGCTTAAGAAATTGAAAATGAAGTAATTTACCGCTCTGAATATCTTCAACAAAAGGAATTAATTTTTCTTCAAAACAAACCAATTCTTCTACCAAAACATAGGCTGGATTTCCCTTTTCTTGCAGTTTTAGATTCAGCTATTCGAGTTACGGTATCGAATTTTACAATCATTATAAGTTTTTAAAATACAAAATAAATAAACATAACCTTTTTCTGGGTATACTAACAGATAACTAATAAAAAACCAAAAAACTCATTTCCAGTTGAGTAAAATATTCTGATTCAAGTTCTTTCGCTAAGATTTTCGAATCAATGGATGTCAACGTAAAGTATTAGACATTTTTTATTAGGTTGATCTGAGCTGAACTATGCGGCAAACTTCAAATACCCAGAACACGATTGCATAAAGCTTCAAGCACCGATTGTTCGTATGTTTTCTGAATGCTTAAATTTGGCAAAACAATTCAATATCGTCGTTAAAATTGAAATATTTTTGAAAAGAAAGCATACGCCATTTATTAAAAACTTGTTTTCAGATTTGTAGTAATGTTTGGAAAAGTGTTTTTTTTTTGCTGTATGCAAAGTGTTTCAGGATTCAAAATTCAAGTTAAATGAACATTTAATACATATTGAATTGAGAATATAATAATATGCTTAAAAATTATTTTAAAATAATAAAATGTATCCATCTCTAAAAAAAGGTATCAAAGTATCCATTTCAAGAATTTCAAGTAAATTGTATCAAAAATGATACAATTGCATCCAAGTGGCATCCCTGAGTACAAATGGCTGAGAGATAGAATCGGTCCCTCCCTAATCCTCGTTAATCGATTCAGAACGATTTTTAAATGTTTTTTTTTTTTTTTATAAAATAAATAATATTTGCGTATGGAACTAAAGAGCCGCAGCTTCAAATCCAAAGAGCCGCAGGCTGCCGACCCCTGCCCTAGGGAATACAAAATTTGTCATTCCATTTGTAACAACATTTGTCATTCCATTTGTAATAATAATGGTAGAGTATGATATTAAAGGTTATTTTGATTTTTGCATGTTCGTCTGTCCGTCCGTCTGTCCGTTCTCTCATAACTCAAGTAAGGGTGTACCTACTTAGATTGCTGAAATATTGTAAAAATGATCAGTCCTAGACATTTTTATTGTAGTGAAAAGTTCTTCAAAATATGAAATCCTATGAAATTGGTTATAAACATTTTTACTGTCCGACATACAGTTCTAGAAATATGTATATGCGAAAAACCACTTCAAAACTCAAACTTGCACGGAGAGGTGACCATACGGAATTACATACGGGCCTTCATCTAGGGTATCATAAGAATTGGTTCTAGCTTTTCACTTGTTTTCTGTTAAATTTAATTTTGTTTCGAAATTTGGGTCTCCTATTACTTACTTGATTTGAGGACCAACAAATATTTCCTCTTTTATTTTGTTATTTTAGGGCACTTTTTCGGAGATATTGGAATCTCCTTCACGATTCGTTGCCTTCACGAAGTTTTTCATTAAACGTAATTTGATGTGGAGAGGATGTATTATGATAATTTCTTTATCCACTAAAGGTACATATTGAATATTTTGATTCCTTGCCGTAAAATATTCTTTTGCCATCCAATCCCGTTTAAGACGTAGAAAGCAACAGTTATTTGGTGTAACCTTGTTGCATCCCCAAAAGTACAGTGATAACTTTAAAGTCAGCACAAATCCTTCAAGAATGTTGATTGTAGTTAACTTTTGCCAGCAACTTCTTCATATTTTCATAAGTTTTCTTCATGTATGCTGCATGACCAACAGGACCATAGGGTAATTGTTTCCATTGTAGAGAAGTACCGCTTTGAGACTTATTTTAGAAGAATCGATGAACAGTCTCCAATGTTCTCGATTATGTTCTATTCCAAGACTTTCGATAACAACTTCAATGTCGTTGCAATACACTAAATCACCATCCATATTGTAAAAGTCTACAAAATCTTCGTGACAATGACGAAACAAAGTAACTTTTGCCTCCTTCTTCAAAAGATTCCAGTGCTGTAGGCGTGAACCAAGAAGTTTTGCTTGTCATTTCGATAAGTTTAAATCCCTTACTAAGTCGTTCAATTTCTCCTGGTTGATTAAATGGGGTTGAGTGGACGTTGACGGCGAAAATTCGATGTGTTTAGAGGCTTCGACGGGAGATTCTACACTACCAGCTTCACTTCTCCTGATGATGAGCTTGCTGCGACCTGAGGAACTAGATATGTTTCGTTATGCGGTCTAGATCTGCGTGCTGCAGGTATCTCCACGTATTCAATGCATTGGTAACCAAATATAGTTCACAAAGTGCAGGAGTTATAGTTTTCCCTTTATGCAACGGAGTAAATGTACCACAAACATAACAAAAATTATCAGGATTGCGAGTACACCGCCTAGAAATAATGAGTATTTTTATAAGCAGTAAAACAAAAGTAATGGTTAAAATAATTGTTTTGTACAGAGATTACTCGAAAATGAAATAAACGCACACAATTTTTAAGATTCACTAGATGCTCACATCTGACTAACTTAAATTTTCCCTGTTTTTGCTTTTATATGTATTATATGTTCTACTCTTCTCTTGTAATTACAACCGTGATGAGTCAGGTCAAAATTTCCGTAAAAGGATCACTGAGAAATGCCTATAAAGTTAGCCCAGCTTTTTTTGAAGTTTTCAAAAATAAAGCTTGTGCTGAATTGTGCTCGAATTGTGTTGCATTGTGCCGCAAAGAAAAAAAAACACAAATTAAACTTTTTATGAGGAAAATAAAATTTTCAAAAAAGAGTTAGGCCAGCCATTTTCGAAATTTTGACAAATAAAGGGTATGCTGAAATGTGCCCGACTTTTGCTGCGTTGTGCCGCAAAGAAAAATTAAAAATATTAAAAAATGAAATTTTTTATGATGAAAATAAAATTTTTTAAAAAAAATTAGCTCAGTCATTATTTGCTTTTGGAAATATAAAAATTATGTCGAGTTGTACTTAACTTCTGCTAGGTTGTGCCGTAAAGAAAATTGTGTGTGTTTTTTTTTAAATACGCTTTTTACGAGCCTTTTTGAAAAAAAAAGTAGTCTAGTAATTTTTTTTATTGCAAAAATTCAGGTTGTACCGAGTTGTGTTTAACCTGTACTATGTTCTATCCCAAGGAAAAGAAATTACACTTTTTATGAACCATTTTTCTTTGTGGTACAATGCAGCACAAGTTGAATACAACTGGACACAACCTTCACCACGATTGGGCTAATTTAAAAAAAAAAATCTTATATTCTACACACTGACATATATATAAATGGGCTGCTTGATCTCCTGTTTCATGTGGCACCAATTTTGATTTCAGAAAGTATGCTCTCACCACTGACATGTATATAAATGGACTGCTTGTTGAACCAAAAATGCATGAAAGCAAATGGCACCACTTTCATATTCCTGTCTCTTTCCGTGAGAGCATACTTTCACACTGAACTGTAACGATTAGGAACGAGAAATTGCTTGTGAAAATCCTTGTAAAAAACACTTTCTTCGACTCATAATTAAAATTTAACGATACAAATAGTCCCAAATACTTTTGTGGTAAATTCGGTAAATCCCACGGACATGCAAATAAGTAAATTCGCAAATAATTTAAATATAGCGCCAATTTATTACAGTTGGTAGCATTGACAGTGAGAGCATACTTTCTGAAATCAAAATTGGTGCCACATGAAACAGGAGATCAAGCAGTCCATTTATATATATGTCAGTGGCTCTCACTGTCAATGCTACCAACTGTAATAAATTGGTGCTATATTTAAATTATTTGCGAATTTACTTATTTGCATGTCCGTGGGATTTACCGAATTTACCACAAAAGTATTTGGGACTATTTGTATCGTTAAATTTTAATTATGAGTCGAAGAAAGTGTTTTTTACAAGGATTTTCACAAGCAATTTCTCGTTCCTAATCGTTACAGTTCAGTGTGAAAGTATGCTCTCACGGAAAGAGACAGGAATAGAAAGTGGTGCCATTTGCTTTCATGCATTTTTGGTTCAACAAGCAGTCCATTTATATACATGTCAGTGATTCTACATATCAAATTAAATTTTTCAGATTCGTTTTTGATAAAACACAGCACACTCTACTTTTTGCAAACTGTCAAAATTTGGCGGACTAATTGTGAAAATCATATTATGTGCATGAACAAATTCGTCTCTCGTAACTATCTTGGAAGATCCTTTTTTTGAGCTTCCATCCATGTGCAGCCAGTTTTTTTTTTATATAAACTGTGTAATGGCCGAGATATCCTTGCCGAAAAGTTCCGTGGTAGCCGATTATTCCCGCAAGCAAATAATTTTTCGAATGAACATCCTCACAAAGTTTTATACTTATACCATTTGATCGTCGAGGTTGATTTCAATAATGAAATGGGCATCATATTTTCTTTTTACCGGTTTTTCCCGCCCACAGCAAATTTTATTGGTTGCATTACTTTGATCAATATAGATTGGCAAGCTGCTGGTATTCTTCGTTTTTCAGGATGTTAAAATTGACGCTTAATACAATCTGTTGGAGCATCTAGGTCATTAATGTTGACCTGCTGGAAGATATTGAGATGATCCACAATGGAGGAAGTGCGATCTTGGTACATTATATTTCCTACAAGCTTTAAGTGTATCCATTTTCTTTCCTCTCACTGCTTCAATAGTCTTTTTCATGATTTCCTGTCCCATGTTAGACGATTTCTTTGGGATTCTGCTAATTTCGGCACCATTATTTAAAATAAAATATTATTAGACACTGTTGAAACACTTCGCGGGTAATATAGCCTACCGGGCCATATTGAACTACCTACCTGTAGGCCTTATTACCTTTAAAAGATAAATACCTCTAAAACATAAAATAACAATTGTATTCTATCAAAAACTGTTGAATTACTAGTTACGCTGTCAGACACAGTGTCTTTGTTGTACAGTGGAAGAGTCATAACTTACCTAAAAATAAGATTAAAATCGAACGCCGGTCTTCTGGAGCACGTACCCTTCAGTAACTCAGTTATGACTGACTAGAGCTGAAAATTGAATCCGGATTTTGTAATATCCGGATATCCGGAAATCTGTATCAGCAAACTATTTCTGAAATCCGGATTTGTGCTTTCCGCGATCCAGATCCAAACTATCTGGATCTGCATTCGAACTATCCAGATCCAGACTAAGCAAAAGAGATTCAAAATTTCATCCAAAATGCATTGCTTCACTGGGAAAATATAAATTTCCATTTTTCCAATAAAACAATGCAATATGGAGGAAATTTCGAACCTTTTATGCTTATCTGGATCTGGATACTAGTATCCGGATTATTCGGTTATCCGGTTTTGAGGAATCGGATCCTAATTATTCCGGATAATCCGGATAGCAAATTATCCGAATACTTTCAGCTCTACGACTGATCGGAGTATTGCGTTGAGAAGGCAGATCACGCAACAAGCACATTCGATCCCATGCATTGCTTCTTTTAGAAAAAAATTCCGTGTGTCATAGGTTACCCGGCCATAGTTATTACCCGAACTTACTCTACAGATTACACTATATCTGAGAAGCTAAAGAACAAAACTCAAAATTACTTGAAGACTTTTTTGCTTTGTGAACGATAATTTGGGAATCACGACGAGTTACATACAATTATTAGTCAATGATGATATATGACTACTTTAGGTTACCACGTGAAAAGTTTTGTTTCATGGTTTGGGAAGTAGTATCTGTTTCCAGACTGTTTTCTTGAGTTCCTCAATGGATTTCTATCTAAGCATATAAAGATTTTCTGTGTCGGAACTTCTAATATTCTCATACTAAGTGGGACTCCCAAGCTAATTGTAATGCTCCAGAACTTGGTACGGTATACGTTCTGATGGTGGGAAAATTGTATGTGTAGACTGAAGATAAGTCAAATTAGCGTCCGTTTAAGGCCTTACGAACATCATAGACCAACATTCAGATAGAAGTGTAAGTCATAGGAACTCTGTACATGAAAGATAAGTGAAAAGGTAGATGTCTGCGTAGGTATATCATGTCAGTCAGTTAGGCGGCTTGAAAAGTTACTTAGGTATATAAAGGGTTTTCCAATAAGAGGTGTTATTTTGATATTCAAAGAAAAATACCATTTTTTGAGATAAATGATCGGATCTTTATTTCATTATAAAGAGGAAGGTATGCCGTTAATAATGGCAAATAACATTAGCCAAATGACCACCACGACCACGCCTACAGGACCATATGCTTTTCATGAAATTTTCCATAACCAAATCGCAAAGTGGCTGTCCTATGTCCTCGATAGCCTCACGAATTCCATCTTTGAGGTCTTGAATCGACGCTGGGCTGTTGGCGTAGACCTTCTCTTTCACGTGGCCCCAAAGGAAGAAGTCGCAAGGTGTTAAGTCACAAGATCTCGGTGGCCAATTGTGATCACCTCTTCGAGAGATACACGGTCCGGAAACTTTTCCCGTAAAAGATCAATGGTTTCGTTGCTTGTATGGCACGTAGCGCCGTCTTGTTGAAAGTAAACGTTGTCCAGATCAATACCATCCAATTCCGGCCATAAAAAATCATTAATCATCTGTCGATAGCGCAATCCATTCACCGTTGCTCCAGCCTCATTTTCGAAAATGTAGGGTCCAATGACCCCGCGGGACCATAAACCGCACCAAACAGTCCCACGTTGAGGATAGAGAGGCTTTTCAACAATAACTCTTGGGTTTTCCGAGCCCCAGATGCGACAATTTTGCTTGTTGACGAAACCATCGAGGTGGAAATGGGCCTCATCACTCAAGATGAGTTTTCGATGGAATTCCGGATCATTTTCATGCATTTCAAGGACCCAATCAGCAAAGACTCGATGTTGTTGATGATCGGCCGGCTTGAGTTCTTGTGTTAACTGAACTTTATAAGCCTTAAGACCCAAATCTTTATGCAAAATACGGTGTAATGACGTTTGTGGAATGCCTAATTCCAAAGAACGACGATTAATGGACAAACCTGGGTTTTCTTCAACACTTTCGGCTACAGCAGCAATATTCTCGGCTGTTCTTGAGCGACGTGCACGGGTTTTATTCTTCACATCACTAACTTGTCCCGACAGCTCGAATTTTTCTACCAATTTCTGTATTGCGGTCCGACAAGGTGCTTCACGACGACTCAAAAATGTTCGAGTTTTACTGCCACATTTTCACCATTTTTATAGTAAATTTTTATAATTTCAATGCATTGTTGAATCGTGTATCGTTCCATTTTTATTAATGGCGTAGTTTCTACTTGTCAAATGTCAAAAAATGACAGCTCCAAAAGTGACATCTACCGAAATAGCGGGCTAATTAAAATAACACCTCTTATTGGAAAACCCTTTAGTTCCTTCAATTTACAGTCATCAAAACTTATTTATGACTACTACTTGACCATATGGGTAAGGGATAAATGCAAATACGATTGTAAGCAAAAGTTTTGAGTATAGGTACTTTGCATTAATCCATTCTATATAAGAGCAATTTTTCAGGATGCGGGACAAACATTAATCTCTTCTGTTTAACCATAACACTGCGCAACAGATAACCATAAAGAAGACCTTAACCCCATGAGTGAAATAAATCGCATACCTAATCATCTTCAATTCTAGGTATGACCTCAACATATCCATAGATGACAAGTTGATTAATATTCCTTAATGCGCATACAATTACCATTAATTTGCTTGCAAAAAAATCTTTCTCCATTAATTAATGCAGCAGCTCCCATTAGCCCACCTAAATACGTTTATTACAGAATGTCTAAAGAATTTTTGCTGGACAATGCTCCAATGTTTGCTACTGCTGCTGCTGCTATAAAATCAAAGTCTTAATTAATGCGAGTAGGTTGATTATTAAGCCTCGCCTGCCTAACTTAACTACATAAAAGAAAGAACTCCTCTCTCTACTAAGCATTCCGAATGTTACCACTTCTTACGTCAACCTATATCTATGGATTAAATTCATTCTCATTCATTGAGAAAAAAAAATATAAAGAAAGCCCACAACATAAAGAAAAAGAAAGCCTCTACTAGCCTTCTTCCCACGTGTGAATGTAAGAAAGAAAAGAAATTGCCCCGTGCGTCGTATCGCTCCGCACTGGCTAACTTTAAATTTATTCAATTTGGTCGCGCCGCCGATAGATTCGTCATTTACACGCAATTCAATTTGCGCGAGTTCAACTAAAACAACATCCAGAGCAGCAGCAGCAGAGTCAAGAACCTCCGCAGTTATTTAAAAAGGCACAAAAAAAATGTTTTTTTATTTTTTTTATTTGGGGATGACATAATTCAAAAATAATAAAAAAAAATGTTTTTTTTTTATTTATTTTCATTTTCAGGGCAATGATAAGACATCGACGCTGACGAGGTATCATTAAAATTTGTTGACTTGTTTTGCGATCTCATCAAATTTGCATCATCCTCCAAAACAATTTTTACTCTCCTCTATACTACGAAGGGACTAAACGACAACGATACAACACAGGATAAAAAAAACAGTCAAGAAAAGCAATGAAAAAAAAGGAAAACTATCCGCATGTAAACAATGAAGCAAGACGTGATGTCACCAATCGTTTTAGCGTCCAAATATAATCGTTTTTTTTCCTCTATTTCTAGTTGTGTTATCGCACTTTAAATTTGCTTAGCGCCAGACTAATATTGTCGTACGGGCTATTTGCAGGCATTACTGATAGTCTGTTTTGGAACAAGCTGCCTAAATACCGCTATATACTCGCTGAATGAAGTTTGGAAAAAAAACAACACGATTTTTTGTTTTTTCATAACGTTGGTGATATTGAGAAAAGTGTAGGGTCAAAGCGCAAACGGTTTGATAAGAGATATTTTGACGAGTAGGAGGACAGCAGCTTTTGGCTTACTTCTAATTATGAGAATTTCTATATTTAGCGATGTTAGCTTTAAAGTCATATAGGCATAGATTTTGTTCTTGTTACAACAACATTGGGTGTATGAATGTTCGTTTTGTTGTGCCGCAGTTTGTTAAATTGAATTGGGATTACTATGAAAAAAAAGCATAAAAGTTTGTCCAATTAAATTGGTAGCATCTACGTGTATATGTGGGATCGAGATTTATCCATGATTGAAAATTGAATTTAAGTGGAGAATCATATAAAGTGTGCAGATTCATAATTGTAATGTCTTCAGGTTCGATTCCCACGTGCGCTCAGTAGAAATATCATGACAGATAAAATGTTTTACAAAGTCTTAAAATGTACGTTCGTAATTGTTTCACAATGTGAATTCATTCATTCATTGGAAGGTGGCAGTGGTTTTTCCAGTCCCGAAAGTGAATAAAGAAGCTAAAGTTCCATGATGGTTTCAGCTTTCGTTGCGCTTCTCATGAGGAGGTTCTTAATACAGTCATGCCCGTAAAATCTGAAGCCTGCGGTTCTGATGATATTCCACCAAAATTTTTTAAAAATCTGTACCCTATTATTTCTGATAGCTTAGTTTACATTTTTAATTCTTGTCTGACATATTTACAATTTCCCTGTTTTTGGAAAAGAACTATTGTTTTACCTTTTGCTAAATGTTCTACTCCGGTTGTTGCTAAAGATTTTCGCCCTATAAGTCTACTTTTTTCTCAACAAAGTTCTGGAGAAAATTATAAACAATCGTATTCTCGAAAATGGGTTGGTCTCCCGGTGGCAATTTGATTATCGATTGGGTTACAGCTGCGAAACAGCACTGTTAAAAGTAACGTCGGATATACGCAGAGCATTGGATAGTAACTATTTCACGGCTTTAGTACTGCTTGATTTTAGAAAGGCGTTTGACACAGTTAATCATAGCTTACTTCTTGCTAAACTTAAAAAAAAATTACAATTTTTCATCGTCGTCGCTTAATTTAATCAGAGCTTTTCTAACTGGTCGCTTTCAGCAGGTCAGGATAGGGAATGAAAAATCCGCAGGGAAAAGAGTACATACTGGAGTCCCACAAGAGTCTCTTCTTGGGCCTTTATTATTTTGTCTGTTCATCAATGATCTACCGGATGTACTTCATGATGTTAATATTGATCTTTACGCTGATGATGCTCAAATTTTTTTGTCTCGACCAATAAGTTTAATAGAGGACTGCATTGATAGAGTAAACTCTGACATGTTGAATATATCTGCTTGGGCATGTAGAAACAAATTGACAGTAAATCCTTTAAAATCTACCTGTATTGCTTGTTACAGATATGATCTTACCTTTGCCGATCTTCCTCCCATATACCTTAATGGAATGATTCTTCCCTATACGAGGGAAGCTAAAAGCCTGGGAGTATACGTATAAATAGTAAGCTGAGTTGCTGTGACCATGTAAAACAGTCTCTTGGCAAGATTTATAGTGGCTTTAGGCAACTATGATTATCCGCCAAACTACTCTCTATTAATCTAAAGCTGAGACTTGTAAAATCTCTGTTGATGCCACATTTCATTTATTGTAGTGCTGTCTACCCGGTTTTGGATTCTGAGCAGAGCCTGAAAATAACTCTCCATTAAGTCTTTTTTTAAGTGAGGTACTACTGGAAACTTTTATATTTAAAAATAAATTTTGATAATACTTTTAACTTTTATTTTTAAAAGTAAAAGTTAAGAGTAAATTTTTATTGTACGAAATAAAAGTTTTAAGTCTTTTCAGACCTTTATCTAACAAAAAAACTTTTTGAGAGTATTTCGAGACTTTTATTTTATAAAAATCATTTTTAAAGTCTTTTGTGACTTTTATTTTATAAAAATCTTTTTAAAAGTCCTTCATAATGTTTTTTATTTAAATATATCTCCCGCTGGTTATAACATTTTAATCGATTTGATCCATATACATAACATAATTCGATTATATCATATAAACTTAAGAAAAGTCCAGACTCTGTCTGTAACGCGTTCGAATCCCAGAATGGCTTTTCTTTTAATTAAAAGGAAATAAAAAAATAAATAATAAAAAAAAATTAATTAAATAAAAACAAGTAAAAAGGCTAGAATTAGTCTAAAAGATCAATACTTATGATACCCTATGGCCTATATGAATGCCCGTATGGATAAAATCGATTGAAATATTATCATAAACAGCGGAAGAGGCTTTTTTTTTTTAAATCAGACCAGAAATACTGTAAATATTTAAATAATAAGCATAAAGAAAAACTTTTAAAAATATTTTTATAAAATAAAAGTCTCAAAAGACTCTTAAAAAGACTTTTAAGAAATAAAAGTCTCGAAATACTATCAAAATGTTTTTTTTTGTATAACAGTTAAAAATAACAATTAAAAATAATGGTTATTGCGAATTTTTATTATTTGAAAACTCTTATTTCTTATAATTTTGTTTAATTCTTATGGGATAAAAGTTAAGAATAACTCGTATTCTATAGACTTTTATAAAAGTTTCAAGCTCTAATTCTGAGTGTTACCGCAAGATTAATACTGCTTTTAATGACTGTGTACGGTTTATATATGGCCTAAAACGTTATGATCATATTACCAAGTTCAAAGATACTCTCTTGGGTTGTTCATTAGGAACTTATCTAAATATTAGGACATTGGTGTTTTTACGTAAAATAGTTAATGAAAGATCTCCTTCTTATTTAATAGAACTTTTTGAATTTTTGCACTCATATAGACATAAAACCTTCCTTATACCTAAAACTTCATACATTGCGTGGCAGCGCTCTTTTTTTGTTGCAATAGTTCGATTATGGAATACCCTTCCCAATCATGTCAGGAGACTTGGCTGGACGCATGAATTTAGACTTGCACTGTGGAGGCATTTTTCTGTTGTGGAGTAATGCGATGAAGAGCAGCGTTTTCGTCAAACACTTATTTATTTACATATATACATAAGTATCTAGATATTCTGTTGTTTTTCTTTTTCTTTCAAATAGTTTCTTACATTAAATTCTTTACTTTTACTTAATTTTTTTTTCCATCATTTTGTTTTCATTTATTTTAATTTTTCTTGTGAATTTATTTTTGATTTGCCGTAGTTCTTTATTTAGTATATTTATAAAAGATAATAATCTTTTGTATACAGACCAGAAATAAATTATTATTATTATTAGTGACTCTCGGTTTGTTACTTTGGAAAGATATTCGATAAATTATTGTCACGACAAATAAGATGTTAATTGGACGAACATTGTCTATTGAGTCCGTTCCAGTCAGGCTTCCGGAAGTTTCATATACATAGTTGTATGACTGCTCTTATTGGAGTTACGTCACATATTCGAAAATCCTTCGATATGAATCACATATGTACTCTAACTCTGCCTGACTTTTCAAAAGCATTCGACTCATTTAATCATTGTAATTTGCTCTCGAAGCTGGGATCACAATTTAACTCTCTATCTTCTTCTGTAGCACTCATTGATAACTTCTTATCAGGCCAGTATCGATACGTCAAAATAGGTAATACAAAATCTGGTGTTTTACAACTTGACTGTGGTGTACCGCAGGGCTCAATCCTTGGTCCACTGCTATTCAGATTGTACATTAATGATTTGTCCCATGTTGTTGAGAATTGTAACGTACACCTACATATATGCTGATGATGTACAGCTTTACCATAGTCGAGTTATTGGCCTGTCAGAAGAGTGCATTGATCGTATGAATTCAGACTTAGAGCAGGTATGAATATGAACTAATTTGAACTGTTTGAGTTTGAATCCTTACAAGTCTCAATATATTCGTTTTTATCAAAATGGCCTGGGTATCCCTCCCATTACACTTCTTGGTGTCCCAATTCCTTTTTGTGAGCATGTGAAAAACTTAGGTGTGTATATGAATACTAAGATCAATTGCTGTGATCATACAGTAAAGGATATATAATTAGTAAAATATATGGTGGCTTACATTGCCTTTGGCTTTCTGCTAATCTTCTGTCTACAAACATTCGAATGCTTTTGGTTAGATCACTTCTTCTTCCTCATTTCATTAATGGTAAATTCTTGTTCCCTGACTTGAACTCTGTTTGTTCAGGAAGGCTAAATGTAGCGTTCAATGACTGTGTTAGATTTATTTATGGACTTAGATGATATGATCTTCGTACAGAAACAATTTACTGGGGTGTTCCGTCACTGAGTTCCTCCTTCGCCGATTACTCATATCTCTTCACAAAATTATTTACTCTGGTAAACCGACGTATCTTTTTACTCAACTTAGATTTTCTAATTCTCTGCATCATAATAATTTCTAGATTTCAATATTCCGTTCAAGAAGATTCTTAATTCGTCCGTGCTATTTGTGCATGGAATTTTTTACCAATAAATATCCATCCGCATTGGATCGGCGGTCAGATTAAGGGCACTTCTCATGTCTTCTAATGGTTAATATATCCTTAATTGGTTGATCAATTGTATTAGCTCTGGGCATGGGTCTTTCGAAAGACTGCGAATTATGTTGTATCCTATCTTAATTTGGATAGTGAAATTCGTTTCTTTATTTTTTTTCTTACCATTATTAATGGCAAGTCCTCCCCTTGTGTAATTTAAAGCTTAACCACTGTTTTATGTACTATAAAAAAAATTGTATTGATTCTTAAATAAAACCGAATTGAATTAAATTCAATTCTATATACTACAAATGAATTCACTATACATTCAGTAAGTGAATCTGTTTTATTTTTTGTCATTTTGTAACACGTACAAACTATGGTAAGAGAAAAGGCGCGCTAATTGCATACACAGTTTTAGTAATAAAATAAGTAAAAAACGAGTTTTCAAACAAAACTGAGGCCAAGCTGCATGAAAAAGTAGAAAATAAACTTTTCTTCCCACACAGAGGTGGACTCAGATTTTATTCGCTGACAATCACCGATATATTTCAGTATTATCAATCAGAGGTAATAAGTGATTTGATTCATGAAGAGAAAGAATATTCAAGAGAAATGTCCCAATCAAAAAATCTGTGAGTCCACCTCTGTGTGGGAAGAAAAGTTTATTTTCTACTTTTTCATGCGGCTTGGCCTCAGTTTTGTTTGAAAACTCGTTTTTTACTTATTTTATTTTTTGCCTTTTTTCACGTTAACTAAATTGTTATTACGTGGGTGCATGGAGATATTTTAAAACAATTTTATGACGGCAGAAAAGACACTGATTTACGGAATTTTCCCGATTTCCATGTTTTCCACAGACTATTCCTATTACTATGAATTTTTTTTAAAAAAAACTTACATGAATTTTCCTCGATTTTTCATGCAAGTTTTCATGATTGTTGAAGAGAAAGTATTGAGGCCAGTAGGACGGAAAAAAAATGATTCCGCATAGCTTATAAAACTTTTTTGTCGACAAATTTTCCCCAAAAGTCGGAAAATTCCGGAAATTACATAAAATTTGGAAAGTTCTGCACTTTTCCTGAAACAGATTTATCACTAATCATATCGATGAAAATTTTCCCGATGATTTTTCCGCTTTTCCGGGTTTTCCATGGAATTTTCCACAAAAGCAACTTTATGAAACTCATTTCGCTCTACAACTTTGTCTTAGGTTGCAAAACGCTCAAACGCTTCCTTGGTCGGAAAAGCGTTTTACATGAATTTTCCTCGATTTTCTCTGCTAATTTTCATCATTGTCGGAGAGAAATTAATGATGCCAGTTGATAGGGAACTTGTTCCTGCATAATTTAGAAAACTTTTTTACCGGAAAATTCCGGAAATTTTTTTCGGAATAATCGGAAAACTACATTTTTCCTGAAACGGATTTAATTTGTACCAAATTTTCAAATGATTTTTCCGGATTTTTCGGGTTTCCCATGGAAATTTCCGGTTAAAATTTTGATAGATTCAATTGTCTCGCGACATGAACCTGTGTGCCAAATTTGAGCTCGCTATGATGACGAAAAGTGGGTCTACGAGAGTGTCGAAAATAGTAAAAAAGAAATATATAAATATATATACAGACAGACAAATTCGTGTACGAGTGGCCTCAAAATAGGATTGAATCGAAACCAATATCAAAGCAGATATGGATAACATTTTGAAGGAGTCTGATTTCATTTATGAGTAATAATTTGGTAATAATTTTAATTGCTGTGGATGCAGTCTGGTAAACGGCTCTCTCCATAGACATTAATGCAGAAAATATCGATCAAGCCCATAATATAAAGTTGCCTGATCGATGTCAGCCGCGATTGAATTTTTGCAAGCTTGTTCACACCATAGCTGGCACTTTTAAATGATAGCGATCGCTATGTTGAAAATGCAGATAATGTGATACGTGTTTGTATTCTTTCGGGAACATTTCAAAAATATATATAAAATGTGCATATATGGTTAGAGACGTATTTATTGCTGCTCAGACCAAATATAAGTCCTGAGCAGTCATTAAAGACCGCCGACAATTTCCTGGTTAATATAGAATTGAAAAAGGAAAAGATGAAACTATCAAACATAACGAGTGGAATTAGAAGCGCCAATACCGAAGTTAGAATGCAATCTTAATCATTTACGTCCGCTGTATATATAGATAAAACAGATTTTATGTAATCGTGACGTGAAAAGATATTCTCGAGCTTATAGTTTTAAGCATATAATCGTCGAGCGCGAAAAATTACTGGTCTATTCAACTTTCATAGATGAGAAGACGTGCATAGTCTTACTTCGTTTAATAGACTGACTATTGATAGTGTAGACTACTAAACTATCCTAACCTATCATCTATACATACAAATGCACTTCAATATAAAATAAAAAGAAAAGGGTCTAAAAGTGAGCCCTGAGATACATCAATATTAACATGGGAGGATAGGAAAAAATGAATTGTAAATTTATCCTCTTTGACAGAATCTCATCGAGTCAAGTAAAAACTTAAATGGATTGAGTGTGGGTTGACTGATTGGGAGGGGGCGGGGGCAGAGGGGATTTGATTATGAACAATTTTTTTTTGTAACCTTCTTACAAAAGACATCTAAATTGTATTTTAAAGATCACAGGGTGTTAGTCTATCGCTAGTATGTCTTTGCAGTTGCAATCCCTTGAATTTTCAAAAAATCAAATCCGACTTTTCTGTTTATCGCTCCATTGAGAATTTATGGCGTTTTCGCAATTTCCAAAAATCCTCATCAACCCAGTTCTTCATATCGAATTAAAGACGCCCAAAATCTCCACTTTAAAATGCACAACGATTTTATTTTTGAGGCCAGCCCGTCCCTTTAACTCGTGCACGAATTTGTCTGTCTGTATATTTCTTTTTTACTATTTTCTACACTCTCGTAGACCCAATTTTCGTCATCACAGCGAGCTGAAATTTGGCACACAAGCTCACAATTGAATCTATCAAAATTTGAACCGAAAAACCCGGAAAATCGGGAAAAATCATTTGATAATTTGGTACAAATTTGATTAGTGATAAATCCGTTTCGGGAAAAATGCAGTTTTCCGATTTTTCCGAAAAAAATTTCCGGTATTTTCCGACTTTTCCGGAAAATTTTCCAGTAAAAAAGTTTTCTAAATTATGCAGGATTAAGTTCCCTATCAACTGGCATCATTACTTTCTCTCCGACAATGATGAAAATTTTCAGAAAAAATCGAGGAAAATTCATGTAAAACGCTTTTCCGTAGTTTTTCCGACCAAGGAAGCGTTTGAGCGTTTTGCAACCTAAGACAAAGTTGTAGAGCGAAATGAGTTTCATAAAGTCATCGGGAAAATTTTCATCGATATGATTAGTGATAAATCTGTTTCAGGAAAAGTGCAGAACTTTCCAAATTTTATGTAATTTCCGGAATTTTCCGACTTTTCGGGAAAATTTGTCGACAAAAAAGTTTTATAAGCTATGCGGAATCATTTTTTTTCCGTCCTACTGGCCTCAATACTTTCTCTTCAACAATCATGAAAACTTGCATGAAAAATCGAGGAAAATTCATGTAAGTTTTTTTTAAAAAAAATTCATAGTAATAGGAATAGTCTGTGGAAAACATGGAAATCGGGAAAATTCCGTAAATCAGTGTCTTTTCTGCCGTCATAAAATTGTTTTAAAATATCCCCATGCACCCACGTAATAACAATTTAGTTAACGTGAAAAAAGGCAAAAAATAAAATAAGTAAAAAACGAGTTTTCAAACAAAACTGAGGCCAAGCCGCATGAAAAAGTAGAAAATAAACTTTTCTTCACACACAGAGTGGACTCAGATTTTATTCGCTGACAATCACCGATATATTTCAGTATTATCAATCAGAGGTAATAAGTGATTTGATTCATGAAGAGAAAGAATATTCAAGAGAAATGTCCCAATCAAAAAATCTGTGAGTCCACCTCTGTGTGGGAAGAAAAGTTTATTTTCTACTTTTTCATGCGGCTTGGCCTCAGTTTTGTTTGAAAACTCGTTTTTTACTTATTTTATTATTCTGTGTTTTTCAAATTATTACTGGATTTTTTCTAAAAAAATTTAACATTTCATAATTGGTGAATTTCGATAATGTCGCACTTTACCCCTACCTCACTTCTCTCACTTATTCTGTGCCTGCAACTACCTAATATGATTTTTTTGCTTGTCTCAATTAGAGGAACTTTTAAAATGCAATATTTCTAAAAAAAATATATTTAAGACACTAAACGTAAAAATTACAATTGAATTTCAATTTCTTGTAAGCATTTTCGAGTTCGAAAAACTATTTTCGGAGGATTCGAATTTTAAATTGATATTATACATAAAATAAGAGTTACTTGCATTATGAAATGAACTATAATGGGTGCATTTAACCCTTTCGCCTTCAATATCGAGCCATATTCGTGGTAGGTCGGTTGATTGGACCTAAAATGCTAACAACGACTTATACCGTCGACAGACGACCAAAAATAATTTCCAATTATGTAACTGAAAATTATTTTTAATTTCCAATTAAATATATGGTGACAGACGATTTTGACATTAAATCAAATTTTGTTTGCAATAGCCAAAGACAGCAACCAACTGCAATGATTTACCTAGATGATCTATCAGTTCTTTTAAATAGACGTAAGAAGTTAAAAAAAACGTATTTATAATAGTGTACGAAAATTTAAAGCAAATAAGAGACCTATGTTACTATTTGCAGCTGTGTGCGGCGATATTCGATTATAAAAGGGTGAAGTTTTATCACCGTTTCCCAAAACTTGATCTTAAACGATGCAATTTGTCATAAACGCCACGAACGGCTGCGAACGGCTGCGTCTAAAAGCTGTAACTGATAGTTTACAGAATCACTGCTACGTGTTTTTAGTGGCGCTTTAGAGATAATCCTCAAAAACCAAACTCAATTATGTCAATGTCAAGATGTGGCGATTATGTATTACTTTGTGGGATAATTAAAAGCTCAAGGGTGACAGACGATAGAGATTATCTTGTTGATGTAGGTAATTTAGAATTATGGCTATCGTCTGTCGAGGGTATTAGGCTCGTGGTAGGACGATTGGACCAAAAATGATAATCACGAGTCAGGCGCGTGGTCGTTGTGGAACAGCAGGAAACAAAACCAATGATGAACAAATGACAGGCACAACTTCTAACGCTCAACAGAGTAATGAAATAGCTTGATGCGTGGCTGACCGAACTAACGAGTTTGGAGCGCGCTGTTGGAAATTAAATCGTATGCCATGGAAATCCATTGACTCTGGGCACATCTGTGTTGTTAATTATTTGTAAACTAAATATTTTTGAAAAAATATACTTCTCTCATTTCATCCATTCGTCAGGCTCAAATTTTTTCTTCCTATTCACCTTTTAGTATTCCAATATTTCCTGTTGGCCATGATTTGATTTTTGAAAACATTCCTCGGAGCAACCTCTAAATCTAATCGTTATAAAAACAAACAACTGTATACCACAAGAATTGGTGTCCAGGTCATATAAAATTCTCAGAGCTAATAATGATACGCTTTAAACCAGGCTAATAACTACATAAATAATGGTTAGGATAAATGAGAATAGCTCTAAAATTATGTTTTCATACCATATATATGTACGAATTCTTTCGCTCTCAAGTTCATGACTTTCAATTTCATCTGAAAAATAATGAATAATAGTATCAAAAGTATTAAAAAAAAATAATAATAATAATGACATCATGACAGTGATCTTTTCATGTTTTTCGCGTTCACTATATCATTTTATATAATTGCATCTATCACTGGTTAAATACCATGCCCTATGACAGCATCTACATCAATTGAATCGCTTGAAATCAAAGCTTTTTCTAATAACTCTGATTTTGATCTGTGCGATTCATGACGGTTCATTCAGTCTGGCATAGCGAGTTTCTCAGAGGAGAATTATTATTGTGACTCGCTTATGGATGGATGGATGGATGGATGGATGAATAGGTGGTAAGGTGAGTTCACTCTGTTTTTTTTTTGTTCTGTTTTGTTTTTCAAACTAAATGAGCCCGCGATTCCAAAGATCACGTAAAGCCAATCAAAGTAAATGATCTTTGGAAACAATAAAATGAAATCATCAGTCCTTAAAAAACAAATTACAAGAATGACGTGCCAAATGACTTTATAGATATACATATGTATGTATGTAGTATTTACTACTCTTTGATATGTAGAAATGTATGTGTAGTCTCTTAAATGCACACCTATAAAGTAATGGCAGTCAATGGCAGGTTTCTGTAATTTAAGTTCAGTTCTATGCCAAAGTAGACAGAGTGTATACATAGTTTTTGATTTTTTGTCATCGACACAATAAGTTAGACGCGTGCGTTTTGTTATCATAATAACTGGCTAAAAGTGATTTTTTTTATTCTGCGATAACAACATATTTGGATTGTACGTAGAAAGTTTATATATGATAACTTAAGACTCCATAGGGTAGTTAGTGAAAAATATTTAAAAAAAAGAATGAGTGGGAAAAGTGACACACTTATAAAAACCTTGAATCAATGCAGGAAGAGAAGTGGTGGATTTAAAAAATCAGCTAAGAGGTGAGTAGCGTTCTGTTCTTATACTTAGATGTGACTTAACTTAACTTTATAAATTAATTTTGTTTTTAATCTCTCGAGTAGCATGTGTAAGTCGAAAAACGTAATCAGAACCTGTTCTGGTTGGTACCGTTTGGTGCTGCTGTCAAAAAAGATTAGTCTCTGGATTTTTGTATGCAAAGAAGTGCATACAGGCTCTGCTCGAAGACCTATTTGACATTATTGCTATCTATTTGTATTGCGTTTAAATTTCTTTACCTTTATTATCACTTCAATATTGTCTTAGAATTAAATTTTCAAAAGTTCTCTGCTTGAGACACGATTACTCGAGTGATAATAATTAGGACTTTACGTTCGTTGGTTGGGCGCAACAAGGACATTACAGTTACTAAAATGTCTTTCATATAACCTGGTTAATAAGCATAATAGCTGTGTTTTTTTTTGGTTCTCTGCGAATTTAATTGAATTGTTGGAAGTAGAAAGAGGTTTGAAAGTATAGAGAAAATAATCAAGGTGCCAAGTATCAGAACCGGAAGTTGTAATTAAATGTCGAGTCTCAGTTATTTTACCACTTAAAACTATACTTATACTTTTAGTACTTTTAATTATACAGGGTGTTTCCTTCATGGTTCGTAGAGCGGGAGGTGATAGTACTCGCCTAGACAAAAAAAAATTGTATGGCAGGGGGGGGGGGGGCATATCAACCGTTATGAAGTTAGAGGGTGATTAAAAAATTATTTAAGGTTTTCACAAAACACCCTTTATCTTAAAAACTACAGGGTGCATGGTCACGGTCTAAAGCTGATTGTATGCAAAACTTTATAGCCTTTTCAAAGACTGCTCAACGAGCCCCCCCCCCCCCCCCCTAATTCTCCCTCAGGAGTTCTTGGGGTCTAAACTAAAAATTTCGGATTTTCTTACCTTTTTTTACTTTGACCTATATGTTTTTTGCAAAAAGTTCGTGAAGGTAACTTGCTTTTATAAAAACTATAAATTTAATTTGACCTATTACACCCCTTTGTGCTATCTGTATCCGTTAAAGAGTTATTAGCTCTTGACCTATTCTCAAAGCTATTCTGAAACCTATTTTCAAAGATAATAATTTGTTCCGTTGGTGATTACAAACACATTATTATAAAGAAATGTCGGCTAATTTCAGTATGACCTGAATAGGTTAAGCGGATACAGATAGCACATAGGGTGTATAGTTCAAATTAAAGAGAAGAGTCGACAGTTTGCAATTTTTATAAAAACAAGTTACGTTAATGAACTTTTTGCATAAAAAATAGAGGTCAAAGTAAAAAAAAATGCAAGAAAATCCGAAATTTTTAGTTTAGACCACCAGAACTCCTGAGGGAATAGGAGTAGGAGGCTGGCTGAGCAGTCGTTGAAACGGTTATGAAGATCTGCATATAATCAGCTGTAGACGGTGACCATAAACCCTGTAGTTTTTAAGATACAGGCTGTTTTGTGAAAACCTAAAATAATTTCATAATCACCCCTTAACTCCCCTCTTGCCATACAATTTTTTGCTTGTCTAGGCAAGTACTATCACTTCCCGCTCTATAGACCACCATGGAGGAAATACCTTGTATTTAAATACCAATTTCTCATACAAGTATTCACTCATTAAAGCACTGGTTCAAAATGTAAATGTAAAAATATGTATCAGCCTACATACAGAAGTTCATTCAAAATTTTGATATTTGTATTTATTCATTTCTAATGACGATTAAGTTCCAGTGGGTGGATGTTAGCAATGTAACCTTTTAGTTGTTCCCTTATGCTGCCATTTTTTGGTCTCCTATGTGCTTTGACAGTTACTTTTTTATTAAATTTTATTTAAACGAAATACAGTAATTCAAATTTAAGTTTTAATAAGTAAAAATTTGTATTGGAATTTTTGATACTTAAAAGGAATTAAAAAGTACTTAATTAATTAAGACCAAATATTTATAAGTAAGTACTTTTGAGAGAATTATAAGTAAGTAATCAAAATATAAATCCCGATTAGTATGCTTAAAACTTCCAAATATGTATAATAATAAAAAAATTGTATATTTGAACTTAAAAGAATTGAGGACCGTCTACGAATACTCTAATTATTTAAAACATGAAGATTATCTAGGCAGGTTATGAAGATTTAATCTTTGATTGTAAGACGGAAATATTTAAGGATTATCTAATGGTCTAAGGGCGAAGGGAATAAATCCGCTCTAAAATTATGTATATTCCAAATATCATAGATGTACATAAATTATACAGCGAAGGTAATAATGCTTCCTTATAAAACCTAATGCAACATTCGTTTTATTGATTGTTTTGTCGATATTGGTAAATACTAAAATTGATGTCTATAAATACAATGAAAAACCATTGTTATTATTGTATGTAGTCGGAGGTATAGAATTTTTACAAGTAAATCTGTGATGCTATTTAGATTGGACAAACCAAAAGAACTAAGGAGCATCCCCAAATTCCGGTTTCGCTAAACTCCTTAACTTAACTGGGCATAAGCCTTATATATTCAGACGACATAATATTATGACATAATTTATTAGAAAAGACATTTCTAGATAGATATGAAATTTTTGGGATTAAAAAGCTAAGGACGATGGCTATTTTATAGTAAACGATCAGATAGATTTTAAAAAACAACAGCTCACTACTACTACGCATGCACGCGTTAGCTACCCATGAGAGTTTAGTTAACAGGTAAATTAATCATTTTCTCAGTACAATAAGTGCCCTGATGATGTTCTGATAAGACGGAACAAGTTGGCGGTTACATTATATGTAAAATTAAAATATATATACATATGTACGTTGTGGAAAAAACAAGAAGTGTTTTCTTATCGTTTCTAAGATGGCAGTTAAATCTAATGGCAAGAATTTGCTATACTGATTGCAAATGACAGCCGACCATCAATAAAATTTTATTTTAAGTAATAACCTTAAAAAGTTTTATATATATGTATATATAAAAAAAAAATCAGATAGGCTAATTTTTGAAAAATCGTTAATATAAATATTAAATAAAATAGGCCCTAGATAGCTGCCTGAAGGAACACCGTACGTAATAACTATTTCATCCGAATTAGTCGACATAAACAGATCGTGTTGTATTTTGTTAGAAGTTTTGTTCAACTTCTTTTGCTTTGTGGAGCTCTTAATGGCAACTAATTGATTAATGCTTTCATACAGAAATCATGGATGTTAGTTAAAAAAAGGAATCGCTACAGTCAGGAAGGTAGTGGATACTACAGTTTAAGGTCGTCACATTTAAAGCTTCGTGAGCTCGTTTTCTACAGAAATTGGAAGGATAACTAGTCTTTCTGTAGTATGACAGTCTTGACAAATGCTCTTGGGCTTCTAGAAAGCTATTCAATAAAAGGTTAGAACGACTGTATATACTGAATATATGTAATACCACGAAAAGCAGGGCAATCCTTTGTAGACTTCCTCATTGAACTTTATGAATATCACAAGCTAGAGTAAGATGGTTCCCTGTACTGAATAAAGAGAAGAACATACGCAGGCGTCATGATGTCGACTGAAGTGTTGGGAACTTTTTAATCTCGAAAATCCCACATATTGTGTCCAAATTTTTCCCACATTTCCCACAGTTCGAAAGCTGAAATTATCACAAAAATTCCACTATTTACCTATATACTTATTAATTTAAATTTAAATAAAAAATTATACATTTTAATTGCATACTACTGTAAAAATCTGCATGAATGTATAAACAGAAAATCTCACAACAAACTATCCGTCCACAAACAAATAGATAAAACTCTTCTAAGAATTTCTAAAAGTCCAACAGACCAACTCAGACCTTTTAGTATAAAACTCTTATAGGAAAATTTTGGTGATGAATTTTCCAACAAATTGTTCTACTGTAAAAATGTTTTCCATTTTTCCCACAGGGATGATTTAAAGAGCAGAAATTCCCACAAAATGGGATTTTTCCTATAAGTTCCCAACACATATCGTTACAATCTGGATAAAGGTCGGCAGTTGAATGGCTTACATTGGCCACTGTGGAAGCTTTTTGATGAATATGAAGAGTCGCCCATTTGAGTTTATCTGTTTTATCGTAAATGACGCTTTCGAAAATAACTTTATAACTTTATTTTTTTTTCTTTTTTCAAATAGGAAAATATACTTTTGAGTCATCCTGTTGATACAAGTCGATGAAACAAACAATTGTTGTATCGAAAATTCACTATTAGTTATCAAGTTTTCATTAAAAAAAAAAATTGTTTTTTATCAGATATTTTCAAGACAAGATATAAAATGAAAAAAAATACTTTTTAGTAAGCGAACAATTTTCCATGACATTTCCAAGCAATTTATTGATGAAAACTTGTTCATATCTCGGAAATGGTGAGGTTTTTGTTTGTTTTTTTGAAAAATTTCTTGTCTCATCGGGCTCCATTGATGATAGGGTCATTCAAAAGTGTTTTTTTTTTTTTTTTACAATTATCAAATATCCTTCAAAATCGCCGCCATCTTTTAGCAGCTTTTAATATTTGTATTCATGCTATGCATATTTTTTGAGTTATTTTGTTTCCCCCCGATAATAATTTAAATGGGATCACTCTGTATATTATTATTATTATTATTATATCGGCATAGGGGAGTATTACTACCTACTCTCTGTTCGACCACCCTATCCTCGTGACTGGCCACAGGATCTAATCATACAGACCTGGGGCAGAATCAGGCCAGCATTTCACCTTAAGTGGAATGCTCTAGGGTACACGCAATTCGCGTCGATTCCAATCAGATTTAATCCTGAATTAATAGATTCAGTGTTCAGTAATGCTCGGGGTTTTGAAGCTGACACGCATACACTGACGGTTCTCGGAGATATTATTGATATCTCTGGAAACTGTCGAATAAACACTAACACTGCACAACTACTCGACCTGGCTGCATCTGCGCGGGAGAGAGTTCGCCAACTTGGGACCAGTGACCCTGACACTAAGTTGGAAGATGCTTTCGTTCTGAACAGACCACCACACAGACCTTTCAGCACACTTACAACACGTGTGCTCCGTGATGTGCTTATGTCAATAAGACCTCCGGAGTATACAGGATACAACAGATGTCGAACACACCTCGGGGTGAATATGGGCGTGATGGGAGGGATAACTTGCAGAGTAGTCTACAGTTATCCGTCTAATTACAAAGATATTGATGTAGCATTCAAATTGCTGCATCACAGTCTTGTGAATCCTAATCAATTGTCACATATTGACCGGCGGATTCAGAGGTTTTGCACAGTTTGTGCTGGTGAAGGCACCCTGTTTCACAGGTTCTTCACTTGTCCCGCTTTGCAAGGACTAATGGATCTCGTGCGCGATATGTGTCAGTTGATCCACCCGAATTTCGGCATTACTAGGACATCGTTTCTATGGGGACCAAAGGTCTGTAGTCGAGTGAATTGTTTGATTAGCTTTGTGTTGACACTGGCCAAATCTACAATTCACTTGTACTACATGAGAGTCGAAGATGGGAATCGGAACACTGACCCACAACACCACGCACACGCACTTAAGCGCCACTTCGTTGACAGATTGAACAGACATTTACGTCTCGAATATCTGACAACGAACAATTGCACATGGCAACCACTATCGTCGGTGCAGGATGGAGCTCTTGTCTTTCGCTGGTGATAACAGGTCCCAGCATTTGCAACACTAGTCCACGGGGCTTCTCCCCGCTTAGGAATCGTTGCAAGAGCTGTGGGAAGGACAATCACTCTGTTAGAGATGCTATGCTGGAGGGATGATGAGGGCAGTTTGTAGAGGTCTACGATACTACAGGCTGCCCTCGCGGGACTCTACAACGGTATCGCGTAAATTTTTCGTTCGTTCGGTCATTTATTTTTAATTCGGTTTCGGTTTCGGTGCTAAATTTCAAAATTTTATGTTGAAAATTCGTTCGTTTAGGCAATTATTTTTATTACTTTATTTTGGAAAATTGTTTATTTTGAAAATTGTCAAAATTGGGACTATTAAATTTTTTGTACATATTTCATATATATATATATTTCCTTTTCAAAATTCTTGTGTCCGTTTTTTAGTCTCTTTTGAGAATTTTGTGTCATTTGTTTTACATTTTTGTGTCTTTTTTGATGTTTATTAGTTGTTATAATTGTTTTAAATGTTATTTTTTGTCCCTATTGACTTTTTATACCATTTAGTTTAGCTAGCGTCTGTTGTTTTTTTTTTACACTTTGTAGAGCTTTTGCCACGTATTTTTAAGAAATTTTTAAAAGAGCCAAAGAGCCAATAATAAAAGAGTCGTATATACATAAAAAAAAAATTATTATATTATTCATATTTTTTTCGACCATGAAGAATTTTGTTGAACTCCACACCCTATACTGGTTAAACATGCCTTAAATTACTAAATGTCATGTATAGGTACAAAAAATAAAAATAGCCAAGAGATTTGCAATTCAATATTAATCATAGTATAAACAAGTATTACCTGTAAAATTCTGTAAAGTTATTTAGTCTCCCATTTACTAGCTACATCAATATACATATATCAAAATAACAGTTAATTTACATACAAAAAATAATATGATCCACACACACAATAAAGCAATAAATCAAAGTTAACTAATTACGCAAATATCTCTCCATAGGAACTTTAAAAACATGTCAAAAATAATTTAAAATCACTTAAACGTTATGATTTATCTGTCATTCAAAACTCAGCCAATCCTATGACGGATATACGCAATTTATTCAATTCGAAACAAACATGTACATATAATTTTCAAATAATTTTCTTTGCGCATGATCAATCTACTTATGGATTACATACTTTTATTTAGCAGCTAAAGCTTAATAATAATAATCAACCACATTTCTCACATTTTGTATATACCTATCTATAGTAAGCTCTAATAAGAGAGTCACTTATCATCACTATATAATACCTGAGAGATGAGAGCAATGATGTTAGTGTAATTATAGAAATTTAATTAAAATTGAGAAATCAGTGATTTCTGCGTCTATATACAACACATACCTACATATATACGTATGGACGAGTAGTTTCCTATAATTAATCTAAAAGAAATCGGAAACGGATATAATCGCCATCTGTTCCGTCGTTGGTTGGTTGGTTACTTGGTCGGTATCGGTACCGTATAATGATATCATTTCTATTTACTCTCTTTAAATATAAACTTTGATTTGGAATTTTTCTCAATTCAAAAAAAAAAAAAGTAAAGAGAATTGAAAAGAGCTTTTTCTCCCTCCCTTCTCTACCTTTGCCTAAAATAAAAATCATTTTTCCTTCTAACAAATTTCTTCTTTTCACTCTGCTGCTGATTTGATTGTACGTTTGTAAATACGTAGTCTAGTGCGAATGCGCAATACACGAGTTTACGCGATTAAATCTTATCGGAGGAAATGCAAAGTCTTTCATTAAAAAGAGCTTTTTTTTTGTGTAGTCGTAGTGCAATTACTATAAGTATTATTTTCTTGCGATGTTTTTACCAATACATACGAACACACGTCATGATTCTCTCTCTCTTTTATTATTAGTATATTTTTTTTGCTAAAAAATTTCTCACATTGAACTTTGCTTTTATTTATTCTGGGATAAAGTCAGAAAGCAGCAGCTACGAACGATCCAAGATCTACTAGAGCAGTTGTTCGCGATATGTTCGACGAAAAACTGGTATTTATCTAACAATGTCGGTTGTCGCGTATCTTTTTGGTAAATAGTTCAGCTTCTTACCTCATCATTTTTGGATTTTATCTTATTTTCTTTGTACTCTGTACTATTTATTCAAATTAATCTTAGACATGTGCTGGTTAATGGGTTAATGTAAAAACGAAAAAAAAAAATGTTATCTGGAGTCCGTGTGGCTAGTCTATAACTTTAATCGTACCGTTGAACTAAAAAAAAATTATTAAAAATTTATCACAACCAGTAAAGTTTTGGAGGAAGTGTGAACTCTTAATATAAAAAAAAAAATTAAAATCAAACGAAAGAATTCCCTCTCTCGGCTCAAATCGGAAGCTCGGTTTTTTTTCTTGATCGTTTTTGCATGCTTTTGCGAATATCGTGGATAATAATGATGATGATGATGACAAGCCCACAAAACAAGCCTATGGCGATGGTCTAGTAAAAGATTTGCTCCCGTATCGACTAGACCAGACAGACAGATATAGTAGTTAGTTTAGTGTGGTGGAGAGAAGTGTTTCTCAGTAAGATTCAGTGGTCCAGCCAGCCGGTTGTATGTTAGATGAATTGTTAGATTTGAAAAATTAATTATTTTTTTTTTAAATTATTCGTTAGGTTTTTTTTTCCTGTTTTGCTAGTGTTTTTTTTTTTTATTAAATAATTGTTATTAATGGCATTCATGATATTGCGAAAAGTGTATCTATTATATGCAGAAAGATACTTACAATCTTATCGTATAACGCTCGTGAAATTGATTTTATTCGAGGTCTCTTAATATCTCCCTCTCTCTTATTTGGATTGGTTTGTTTTGTTGATAATAATTTGACATTAAAAAAAAAAAAATATAAAATTTTGTGATTAGTTCCGTTATATAGTGATGTGAAATGTTAAAAATTATAATAATTATAAACATAAATATTAAAAAAAAAAAAACTATAATTTATGGTGGTTTAAAAGGATCTTGTTTATCATTTACACATTTTAGACACATAATCTGGATTAGTAAACACTTAAAAAGGCTATAAAGATTTGAGTAAATAGTGGACGAATAATAATACAAAATAGTAAATATTTCTGTTCGATTGCACTTTGGACTTAAAAAATTTGCTTGTGCGTAAAATATTATCATTAATTAGTAAATTTTCACATTAGTATGTTTCCATCAGTACTAGTCAGATCTCTGGTGATTGCTGTCGGTAGCTTTCATTCTCAGGTCGTTTATTAATTGTAGAATGGGAATATTTGTATCAATCATACATTATATAAGTATTTTGCAGACGTTCGTATGCTATTCAAAAGTCTCAAAAACCTAGATACAATCGCAATACGGTTTGTAAAGTGCTGCCAATATTTTAATTCCATATTTGGTTCTAACAATTAATCTATATATAAAATCAACCTGTGTGGTGGAACTAAGGGTCATATGAAATCAGAGGTGTAATGTATAGTGGATTACATTGGAAGCCTTAAGTATTAGGTTGTTGGTGCTTATTTCGAAATGATCCTGTAGTTTTCAATTATACACTTAGTTTTAAGTAAAATTACTTCATACTGTCAATTACTTTTTCAATTACAAGTATTTGAATTACGGATTAAATTTTTGCTTGCTTAAGAAAGTTAAATAGATAATCACATTATTTTGCAATTGTATTATATATTTCACCATCATTAAATTACCTTCCAAAAATTGAAATTAAAAAAAAAGGAAAGTTTTTAAAAGAATACCGCTGAATTTAAGTTGTTACACAGCAATTTTGTTCGTGATTCAAAAACTTGAAAAACTATGTGGCAATTTTACAGTATTCGATTATTTGGCTTGGAACACACTGTTCTCCTTTAAGCACTACAGTGTCCTATTATATAAGGCTACGCGAAATAGGACTAAATACCGTCAATCGAAGCAGCACACAAGTGCGCAGAAGAACTACAGATCTAAATTTAACACCGATCTTAGATCAAAAATTTTCTGGCATAATTTCGGATTGAAGTTTTTGTAGCATTTATTGCTAGTCTCCAAATAAGAGATAAACATTCAACTGTAATACTGTTCACAGAAAAAACAAGACTACGATAATTTCTACATTTATATTTTCCGTAAATGAAGGATTACACATTTCCGAAAATATACTACCATGGTTCATGTAAACTGTACAATTTTATCAATTCGAAACATTCGTAATTTTTACAGTGAAACATGGATATGTGTACGGAAATTGGAATTGGTGTAATTTTTAAGTTTTATGAATGTTATATGTATAAATATATAAAAAAAAATGGCATAACATATTTTTTCGAAGACTGTAGTCCTAATTCGCCTCTCCAATCTTCTGCCGTATCTCTCTATTCTACACTCTTCGTACACAATTTTCTTATTTCTCTCCACTAATTACTATGGATAATTTTTTGTATGCGTACCTATCGATTTACACTTCACGCCGATTTCTGCAGATTTATAGAAATAATAAAAATGTTTTTCTTTATAAAATAATATAAAATTGTAAAGGGGATAAAATTGAACCCTGTGGAACTCGTGCAATTATTGAGAACTATAAAAGTAGTGATGATTTTGAAATAGTGGGTGTGTATCATTGTACTAAGCTGAAGTTTGATTAGAAGAAACATCTTTAAGTAGACAACGCATTGCCTTGGCTAGAATTTTTCTAAAACGTAAACAAAAATCCACAATCTTTTTTGGTTATCATCTGAATATTTTTCTATAATCAAAACAAATTTTGGCGTATTCTGCCAATATTAATACCGTAAAAAAGAACATCGAGTCAAGCAAATGGTAACTTGTACTATACAGAAAATAATGGGTATGGTCCGGATACTAACTGTCAATAGCCGTGACGTATAATGACGTTCCAGACAATATGGCGGATCGTGATTTATATTTGTTATATATTGTTAGTATACATATATACAGGGTGTCCCGTATGTGGTCTGGTCTGGTTTGCTATGTTCAAGAAAAAGAGCAAAAACCGCAGGAAGGGATACATTTTGGGTACAAAGTTTTGATAGGCCATTTTAAAGGGAAGCTTTGGGCTTCTTAAATCCAATATAAAAAATTGGTGCTGAAAAATTGATAGACCATTAGATAGGTCCATAGGTCATCATAGAATGTAACGTTCAGAAGTTTCAAGGTGATCTATTAAAACATACTCAAACACTTTAAGTCGAGTTATCTCGGATCCGTAAGGATCACCCCCCCCCCCCTCCAATTTTTTGCTTGTCTAATCAGGACCTATCCATAGCATTCCAAGACCACATACGAGAAACCTTGGGCTTCTTTCAAAACCATTTTCAGTCCATATTGTCGTTGATGGCTATCCACTGCTTGAGAAATCTTTTGCTTAAAACAAGTGTCCCATTTTCTAACCATGGTGGTGCACGAGGGTGCTGATTCACCCAAAGTATTACCTGTGCCTTTAAGTATTGTTTGAGGTTTTAAAATTGTTATTAAACAAGTATTATGTACTAGGATGCCTGGATGCTTTATGTTTTCCATTCTTAAACAAAAACCTTGCTTTGAAAAGCTGTAACTAGAAAAATATGTGACAGATTGAATTGACGTTTTATGTTATGTTGTATAAGAAAACAAGCATCAATGTATGGGGAAAAAAGTAGTCACCAATTCAAGTGTTCTTTCTTTTTAGGTCAAGAATTTTAAATCATTTAATATAATTTCTTCGCATTTTATAAGTTTTTTTTTTTTTTTAAATAAAAAATCAATAGCACGCTTATAATGTAGCTACATTACTCTTACGAGCATTATCTTCGTTCACTATTTACTCATTATATGTGTATTCATCAAACATATGTACAACTCAAACTTAATCTGCGTTTATAACACTTTCTAATTAAACATGCACAAACATTCACATCCAGAAGATCGCTGGCATCAATAAGTGTTTACATTTTGTGTTTTATATCATTTCTAAATATAAACAATATTTTCGAATACGAATTCTTATATGAGCGCGCGAAAAGTGCAAGAAGAGAGATAAAACTTTCTCAAAAATTATTTGTGAAAATATAAATTCTTGTCGTCGTGTGTTGTGTGTTGTTCTTGTGTACCTATACCTACTCGTGCCGCCTCACCCGCCGCCCGCTCATCTTGTGTATTAAAAATTAAATATGTTTTATGCATTCGTTTTTTGTTTTTGTAATTTAAACTTTATTTTTAGTATAATTTGTTAATTTTTATTTCTAGATTATATTTTGGAAAACGAAAATATTTCAAAACTGGGAAGATTTAGAAATATACAAAAGATAAATGAGATAAAGAAAAAACAAGAAAAAAAAATAATCATTAAAAGTTGACTAATAAAACAATCAATTACGATTTTAATAATAATAAAATTTAGTAAGTGAGATGCGCGCGTCATTCATTTTTTTTTACTATAACAACTATTAAAATCTTGTTCTTGTCCATTTAATAATTTTATATTTTATGAAATTAATAATAATAATAATAACAACAACAAAAATGATAAATAGTTAAAAGTGATTATAAATAAAAGTGAATATAATTTTGAAATTATAAATTTATCTGCGTGCGTTTTAAAGAAAAAAGAAAAAAAAAGTTTTTGTTTTGTGCGCGAAAGTTGCATTTTTTTATCAATATTACGTATTTATACGAATACAAGTATGAGTGGAAAAGTTAAAACGAAATCACCATGGGCTGTAATACTTGATACTACAAAAAATGCAAAAAGTTTACGTAAATTAACAAATCCTACAACAAAAATGGCTAGTGTTCCGAATAAAGGAAAAACTTCAACTGCAACAACATTTAAAACGACGACAACAACAACAACTACAAAAACTAAAAGCAGTTCATCAGTTGTTGTCGTTCGTCCAAAAACATTAAATGTTAATAAAGAAGAGCAACATACTGAAACAAAAGTTTTTATTGGGTATGCATTATTTTTTTGGTTGTTTATATTTTTTTATGTTTTTTTTAATATTTTTAATTTTATAAGTTTTTTTGAGAGAAACTTGGTTGAATTGTTTCTGACGTTCCAGAAAGTCTCAAAGTATTCGATATAAGGTTTTTTTTATTCAAACCATTTATGTCTACTATAGCCGCCAGCCAATACATAATTCAAATAAAACTGCGCAATTTTATACTCATATAAGTACGGCTTGGTTCCTGCCTGCTCTATACGCCAAAGTAAACAAGTCAAGTCAAATGTGTTTGCGCCTTTCAAAATATAATTGGAATAATATTAATAACTCGAAGCATGCGCAGGTGACAACATATTCTAATTCGTTTCAAAATTGTTTGAAAATTACGTGGTTGCATTTGTAAATCGCTTCTTTTCTTTTTTATTTATTGCAAAAATTTACTTTCTTTTGTTCACATTTCTAAAGATATTGTTGATAGTCAGTCATCACAAATATTTGCATGCTCTCAATAGTTTATAAATTGGAGATCGATCACAAAGTTGGGTGTTAATATTTGAGGAACAAGAAACAATCACAGAAATTCATGAACGTTATGCTATACTACAGGTATATTTTTTCTGTCAAAAAAAATCAGATCTAATAAGAATCTATATTTTTGTCACATTTTTCTCAGTTTGTAGACGACTAAAATAGTGACCACAATTTCACATCGATTCGAAAATATTTTTTGCAATCTAAAATCTTTTGATAAGTATAAAAGTTGTGATTTTCCTAAGTCTGATTTTAACGTTTGTAAAATGTTTCTGTTGCGATGAATTGAAATTTGACATTTGCACCACATTTCAAAATTGTTATGTATAATTTTTGATATGCGTTACTATTTGTTTTAGTGACACAGTTACACAAATGATAATAAAATCACTGTCTCACAAGTAAATGTTAACACTTCAACTGCTGAATGTAAAGTAGGGTTATATATTTCAGGTGATTGAGTTTTGTTTTTTTTACATTGTTGCCAAGTTTTTTGTTTGTTTTTTTTTCCATCTTTTAATCCATAGAAATAACTCAAAAAATATGCATTTACATATACGAAAAAATGTTTTATTAAAAAGAAGAAAAAAAAGAAATCTTCTGGAAATAAACTTGGAAAGCGTCATCTATGAGACAAACTATAGCACTATCTTATCCCTTCGTCAAACTAAAAAAAATCGTCTAAAATTTGTTGTCCTGTGATAGTTTTGGAAGTACGAAAAAGTCTAGTTTTTAATAGTATCTGACTATAGAAAGAAATAACTTGCACTCTCCTTCTAAAAAAAATAGTTGCTGCCCATGCACCACCTCGAAGGGCTGAGGAGAATAACTTAATATTCGCATAGTGCCATCCTTTCACTTTTCATACATAGATACATTACCCGTCCGAGATAAAAAGGAAACATCTCTTAACAATTTTTCGTAGTTCGAGAATTTTGTTCAACATCTCTTTCCGTACACCATCTATGTATGTTTGTACAAAAAAAAATCCATTACCTAGAAAATGTCTTTTTTTTCAATCTACCATCGAATTTCCCAATTGCAATTTTTGTTATTTTTTCCACGATTATTAAAATAAACTTTGATTTTTTTCCACTCTTCCTTTTCAACTCCTTACTCTTTCACTACCTCCTGCTTAAAGACCCCTATCATGGGCGGCCGTTCCTTTTTCCGGCCTCCTCGATTCCTCTTCTTCCTTTTTGTTTCAATTGCGCCCGTCAGCATCGCTGCAGCGGCGGTAAATTGCAGCACATTCGCTGTGTGTGAAGTTGCTCCAGGCGATAGTGCCCTGACGATGCTGCCTACTTCCTCGTGTGGGCCTGCGACCATAACAAGTTTAATTGGATAATAAAAAAACGGATTCAAAGATTTATGAAAAACCATACAAACTCTGTTCTACTCCTTTCAAGAATATTGTTTTTCTTAAATTTTCATCTACTGATATTTTCGATTTCCTTTTTAAAACACCTTAAAATAAACTGCTTGGTCCACTACCGTAGGAGATGATAGGATATGTTGAGTCGAGATCAAAAAGAGGAAGGGAATGGGTGTGCAAGAGCATTCCAATGAAATATAACTTTTTCTTCCATTTCGAGGTTATGGTTCAGCAAAGTCAACATTTTGGAATCTTGAACTACTATTTATATAAAAAAAAAGAACCTTCACAAAATATTTTTCACATTTAGTTTAAGGAATCCAAGGCCCTTTCTTCTTTTTGAGGCCAGCCCGTCCCTTTAACTCGTACACGAATTTGTCTGTATATTTCTTTTTTACTATTTTCGACACTCTCGTAGATCAACTTTTCGTCATCACAGCGAGCATAAATTTGGCACACAAGTTCATGTCGCGTGACAATTGAATCTCTCAATTCGGAAATTTCCATGGAAAACCCGGAAAATCTGAAAAAAACATTTGAAAATTTGGCACAAATTTGATTAGTGATAAATCCGTTTCAGGAAAAATGCAGAGTTTTCCGATTTTTCCGGAATTTTCCTACTTTTCTGGAAAAGTTTCCGGTAAAAAAGTTTTCTAAATTATGCAGGATCAAGTTCCCTATCAACTGGCATCAGTACTTTCTCTCCGACAATGGTGAAAACTTGCAGAAAAAATCGAGGAAAATTCATGTAAAACGCTTTTCCGGAGTTTTTCCGACCAAGGAAGCGTTTGAGCGTTTTGCAACCTAAGGCAAAGTTGTAGAGCGAAATGAGTTGCATAATAATTTTTACTCGAATAAATTTTTTGAAAAACTGGTAAATCAGTGTCTATTCAGCCGTCATAAAATTGTTTTAAAATATCTCCATGCAGCCACGTAATAACAATTTAGTTAACGTGAAAAAGGCAGAAAATAAAATAAGTAAAAAACGAGTTTTCAAACAAAACTGAGGTCAAGCCTCATGAAAAAGTAGAAAATAAACTTTTCTTCACACACAGAGGTGAACTCAGATTTTATTCGCTGACAATCACCGATATATTTCAGTATGATCAATCAGAGGTAATAAGTGATTTGATTCATGAAGAGAAAGAATATTCAAAAGAAATGTCCCAATCAAAAAATCTGAGTCCACCTCTGTGTGTGCAGAAAAATTAATTTTCTACTTTTTCATGCGGCTTGGCCTCAGTTTTGTTTGAAAACTCGTTTTTTACTTATTTTATATTTTTGAAAATATCCAGCGAAAAATTTCAGTAAATGCCTAAGGGTCGACAATTTTTTTCTGTCATTTTGCATGTTATGCAGTAGGTTTTTTTAAACGGTAGGTTAGTGAAGGAGAGAGGGAAGTTTTTACCCATCTACCTAATTTTAAAGCATCATCATATTGTACATCATTCATAAGCGAGATTGATAAAATATGAAGAGAAAAATTATTAAACTCCAAAATATCACCAAATAAATAAACTTCTTCTTTTTGATATTTTCTATCACTTCCTGTATTAGTACAGAATTGATACAGATCACCCTGTACATACAAAATTACATCTCTCCGTCGGATAATGAATGGCAGATTAATATAAATTTCTAGAAAAATACTATCGCTTCGCCTGCTTCCTTTCCACCGTATTGGAATATTTTATTTTTCTTAAATTCACTTTGTTAAATATCCCTACCGATGCCTTTCCAAAAACAGCTAAGCAAATTGTCCTAAGTGTATTAAAAGGCGGCGATAAGAATCTATATCAAAATCTTGAAAATTATAAGAGATGCTTAAAATTTCAACCTAGATTTCGAATTTCGAAAATATTCGAAAACCGTTCTTCAGATAATCAACTAAGAATTAGTCAAGGTAAGGACGACAGAGTCGTTGTTACGATTTCCCTTACCAAAAAGATCGTCTACTTGAGTTTCGAATTTTTCGAATTATTTTCGAATACGAATTTCGAAATTAAAATCTCTAGTCCTATAATTCAATCTTTTTTATATAAAGGACTCTATTTCTTAAAATCCAGATCTTTTCCCTTTCAATTAAGCTCTATATGATTCCTCGAAGGACCAAAAACACTTAAAAGTCTCCCAGGTGGTCGAAAATCACCATATTCTCTAATATTTTTCTTAAAATTCAATTTACCTAAAAATTGTTTATTTCTTTTACAGTTAAAATGTTGCGCATATTTCAAATGTTGCAGGTGATTTCACTCTATTTAAATGTGGCAATTCACATAACCATAGCGCATTTGCCTATATAATTTTATTGAAACCCACTCCATTATTACACTCTCACAGCACGTTTTCATCGCACACCTTTTTAGCTTAAAAAAAAAATTTTTTTTTTGTTTTTTTTAGTATGCTAACTGACAACCATAGAGCTTACGAGAAGTAAAGCCTCTTCATAATACATATACTCCAACGTTTGCCATGTCTTACATGGTTATTAAGCAGGTTACCTCCTCGCATGAATGGAAACGTTTAGGCGTCATTTACTGGTTCATATCGCGCAAGCATTAAATTCCCTGTCCAAATATGTAATGAGCAATAAACCTACTTGCCACCCACACTTCTTCTAATGACTTTTTGGTATTCGCACCTTTCAGGTTATAGGGGAACAAGTGTTTTTTTTTATGTCTTGTTTTAGCTTTTCGATGGGTCTCTGACTTAAAGCAGAATGAGTGGGTAAATATTTGGGACAAACAGTAAAGTTGGGAAGATTTAGTGATAGACTCGGTGTATTTTGTTTTTCCCTCTGTGTGTACACTGTCGTATCTCACACGGACGGACTTCATGGAAATTAACTAGATGACGACTTTTCAGATCTTAAGAAATATTTTTTGGATTTAATATTTAATCTTGATGAAATCATGTAAATATGATTGTAAATTACACTGAAAATTAAATTACTTGCCAGGAAGAGTAATTATAAGATTACAAGTATTTTTAAAGAATTTGTTTTTTTTTGTCTAACAGTAACGAGTAAATATTATGAATGCATTACGTGATATTATTGTCATACAGGAAAATATTATTAAGTTTTTTTTTTCACTGGGTGACACTGATGCAGTTATTACAGTTATTGCGTCGGACGACATAAATGTTTATGACCGAGTGAAATTCTTTAATTACTTAATTATCTTTCTGATAAGTATCTTCCCTTACGGAACAAGACTGTAAACGATAGAGACTTCTCCTTGGTTTTTGTCAAAGGTTAAATCATTGATAATAATTTAACGCGAACATCTTTACTGACTACATATGTACATGCATATACTATATATGTACGTTTATATAGTATATTACCGACTAAAGCTGTAAATGTATGTATGTACATAAAATGCACATTTAATGAATTAAAGACTTTGTCTAAATCTGAGGTATATTTCCCAGGTAGGGTTCCAATATGGTGGTATCACAATGGACCACAAATGGTCTAAGTGTGGCTGATCGTCAGAGTTCGCGCGATGGTCACCACTTGTAAATCAAGAATAATGAAACTAGTAGAGATGGTTTCCAAGGAACAGCGTAACAGAATTGAGCTCGGGCTTACGGCCCCAATTGCGCTGGGATCCTTCGGCGCAAGATCATAGTTTAACTTTTTTTTTATGCGGTTATATTACGATGGGTAATCGAGTGTTTTTACGATTGGAGCATAATTTGTAGGAAAGAACTCTTACGGAAACTAGGCAATAAAGGGAACACAATTTTTACGAACGCAATTGTAGGAAACCACACTAAGCGTAATTGCGCCTTGATCAGTACAAACGTGTTTCCGTCGCGCAATTACGCCGCTGCATTCTCTTGGAAACTAAGGCTTAACCTAACCTAGTGTTTTTGAGCAGCGAGTAAGACACTTCTGATTCTTCATAGCTCAGCTTTTGGTGTGCTTCAGAAAATCCAGCAACTTATATAATTACCTAAGAATAATCTTTACCTACTTTTATAAAGCACTCCGCAACCTATACCTAATTTACTTTATGTAGTTTTGTAAATTCAGGAATATTTAATGTTTTACTAACTTGTCAGTTGCTGATAAGTTGGGTTTTCGACTTAGCAACAGCTGCTATGCGGCCTTACTAAGATAATTAATGTGCCTCAATGGGTTGGGGCGACATCAGCTTTCTGATGGTCTTAGTGGTTATCTATAAGGTCTTCGACAGTATTTTGGTTAACATTTATTGCCTTACTTGTGATGTACCACAGGGAGAAATTTTAGACACTCTCCTTTTCAATTTGTGTACCTAATTAATGATGATTATAGCAATGTTAATGTGATTGATGATCTTGATGTAATCATTAATGGCAGGATGATAATGTTGTGATCTATATATGTATGTTTGTATAGTAACTGCAAATATTTCACTGATTTTCTGAGCTTTCCTAACCTATATTCTCGTAAGTTGAATGTCTCACTTATAAATTTCATTCTGCTTATCCTCGGTCTCCATGCTCAGGCAATAGGTTTATAAATTATAAATTTTCAACTCTATTCGGAATTTTTTCGTTAATTCAAACAACATTAAAATGTGTACGAAAAGCGTGTTTTTTCGGAAGTGATATGCTGCTGGTTAGGGGCAACTACATTTTTTTATATTTTACTTTAAAGGTAATTAAATTACCACTTAAGGGATTAGTATACTTTGCGCGCTAAAAAAAAGGCTATTTTTACTAATTTTTTTTTGTAGGTATAAGTATGGATATAAAAGTTGTTGGGCTTAATAAATACACTTTCGAAATATAGTAAAAAAAATTTAATTTTCTATTTTAAACACTTTTTATGCACAAAAATGATAGACAAACGTAACGTTTCAAAAAGTAGGCAAGTGAGTTGCGTGAGCCATATCTCTGGAACGAAATAACTGAAATAAAAAAATCAAATGGAATTAGATTAAATATAACAGTGACTTCGTTCCGAACTACAATCATTAATTTTTATACATAATTAACAAAATGGCGGACTTATTAAAAAAAAAAAATCTTTTTTCAGTGATTTTTGCTATAAAAAAAATGGTAGAAATTGAAATTTTGAGATGATCGTAGTTCAGGACGAACTTTCTGTTATACTTAATCTAATTCCATGTGATTTTTTTATTTAACATAACTCGTTCCAGAGATATGCCTCACCCAACTCACTTGCCTACTTTTTGAAACGTTACGTTTATCTATCATTTTTGTGTATGAAAAGTGTTTAAAATAAAAAATAAAATTTTTTTTCCTGCATTTCGAAAGTGTGTTTATTAAGTCCAACAACTTTTATATTAATACCTATAATAAAAACATTAATAAAAATAACCTTTTTTGTAGCGCGTAAAGTAGACAAATCCCTTAACTCGTTCGCTACCAAGGTCTTATGGGAAAAACGTCCACCCACAGTCACCACATATCACCAATTGAAATAGACTTTACGTATTCATATTTAGAATATTCTAAAAAAAAAAAATATATTTTCTTTTAAACTGACACATATGTGTTGCTGGGCTATAGATTTTATATATTTCACCGTTTTAGAACTTAAAAATTCTGCTTAAAGCACAACGCATTTCATAAATTGACCAAAAAAGTCCTTCACATATATGAGACAACGAACTCTGATAACAAACCGATTTGTCACACATATGTGACATCTTGTAGTCAACGACTTAAAGGAAATAGTAACTAATGAAATTAACCTGTATACACTACTGTGCAAGCTGAAAGTTAATTTTGACGGAGTCTTTTTTCAGTTGTAAGCTAAATTCGGTTTGGGTAAAAATCTAAAAATCGATAATCGTAACACAGTTACCAATTGAAGGTTACATTTATTACAAATTTTACTTAAAAAAAAAAAAACACCCTATTTGTGACAATCATGTTAATTTGTACAATTTGAGAGTATCTTGTGATAGAATCTCGCATAGAATTGTGAATATCTTCAAAACCGGGGAAACAGTAGGTGAAACCCCAAAACACAGTCAAATAAATCCTGCACAAATGTAAGATGAATAGTAAAAATGAATCATTCTTGAAGTAATATCTTTAACTAAAAGACAATAAATCGTTTAATGAAAATCAAAAATAGAGTAGGTCAAAATAAAGAGCCTTGAGGCACGCCAGCATATACGGAAATTAGTTAGTAAAGTCGAAAATTATATGAATAGACAGACGGTGACATCATTTTTATTCAGTTAAAACTAAACCAATGAAATTGCATTTATAGTTAAAAAGAAATAAGCTAAAAACCTTTAAAATCTTAAATTTAATTCACTAACAAACGACCGGAACTGTGATCATCACTCAAATTTTTGTTATTTATTTGCATCACAAGTGTGTTGTTATTTTTTATCTGCATAATTTATATCCCCCTATAGAAAGCAGTTATAATTTATTACGCTGATAAATTCTCGATACAACTTAAATCAAATTTGACAAAATTATCGCGATTAAAATTATAGTTTTTACAAACATTTTGACTGTTACTCTCAGAAAAGGCCATTGAAATCATTGTTATCTTTTAAATTTACAGCCTCCATCTAAGTACCTACTAAGCCCAATACAACGAGAGAAGAAGGTCAATTTTATAAATTAATAAAAAACAAAAAACAAACATAATTAAATCACGTCTAATAGCAATAAATAACTCAATTCCGCCAGTCCCCGGGTACACTATACATAATTGATAAAAGGCCAGTCGTCACCGCTCTAAACTTTATTTCTTTCATACATATGCACCACAAATGGATGCGCTCCTCCTATTAAGAATAACGTGGTGAGTGCCTCTTTAAACGCGCAACGTTTTATTGTCCTCGCGATTTATTTGCACAAAATGCAAGCAAATTGGTTGCCTTAATGAATTTATGAGACCGTAGTCGTTTTTATATGTCTTCTTCTCATTTATATTGCCACCATAAAACATAAATAGATTAATAGTAGCAACAATTTAATTTTAAAGCAATCATAATATAGAGGCTAGCATTATGCGCGAGGGGTTTCATCATTGCGCACCACAAGGAACTCAAATTTCAGTTAGTACTACTATTTCACTTCTTTTGCATTTTGTATAGGTACTAACGATTTGGATTGTTGCACTTGAATGGATATTTAGGTTATATAGAATTGCGCGGTATATCTATATAAGCATTAAGTACATGTAGGTTTGTATGTATGTACATATGCCTGGAAGTATGTTTCTAAAGGTAACTCTTGCATGGTTCAATCAATTCTAAAATGATGGGTCTGATGTCATCGTAACAAAAATATCCACATAAGAAATTTTCTGATAAGAAGTTTCGTTTTTTTTTCTGTTTACTTTTATGTGCGCGGTGTAATTTATGAAATCTGAGCTGCGAGCTTCCCAGTGAAGTGTGTTGTTGCAGAAAAGGAATCATAAAAATGAACGACGCCTTCATTTCAAAAGTTTTTAGAGTTAAATGTGGGTGGAGAGGAGCATTGGTGACGTTCAAGCTTTGTGGCAATTCTTGCTCTAATCGAAACTGATTTAAATGGTTCAAATTAATATTTATTGTAGGAATAGGAGGAGGAATAGGAAAAGGAGGAGTAGGAAAAGTTATCTAATTGTCCAGAAAGCTTCACGGATTGTCTGTTAAGTCTGTTAATAAAAACAGTGTATTCAAGTACACGGGGGTGGCCAACCTTTTTTTTGGAAGCAAGAGCGCAATTTAAAATTTGCATGAACGTTTCGGGCGCAACAATATGTACTGACATCCATCCTATGCTTATACAGGGTGGGCCAAAAGTCACCATGGGGTTTAAAAATTTAATAACTTTTTCGTTTATATATTTTTTTTATTTTTTTTTTAGATTATATAAATAACATCTGGAGAATAAATAATGGAGAGATTCACAACTGAACAAAGAACCAGAATAATACAGGATGGGCCAAAAGTCACCATGGGGTTTAAAAATGCTCTTTGCGTTAAAATAATTGATCGCTGATTTAAGTAATAAAATTCTATTATTCTGGTTCTGTGTTCAGTTGTGAATCTCCATTATTTATTCTCCAGATGTTATTTATATAATCTAAAAAAAAAATAAAAAAAAATATAAACGAAAAAGTTATTAAATCTTTAAACCCCATGGTGACTTTTGGCCCCCATGGTGACTTTTGGCCCACCCTGTAGTCAAAGTTATTTTTCATTTTTTTTAAATCCATAATTACACTTTCTTAAAAAATTGTTGTTTTTTTTCATTTCTGCAATTTTTAATTTCGATTCTTTTTGATTTTATTTTATAGTTTAAAATAACAATAAAAATTTGTAATAAGAATTTTATTGAACGACATTTGTTACATAATTACATAAAAAATTATTATTCGTTAATGAGAAGGTTGGGACTGTATTTTTTGACATAATTTTTGAAAATCAGGACAGTAATTTGATACTGTCATTTAAATTTTCATCCGTAAGACGTGATCTAAACTTATTTTTACGACAATTAAGTTGGGACCGCCATTTCAGGGTAGAAAAGCTTTGAATACGTCAAAATTTAAGGCTCAATTAGGGCTAATTTAATGCCACTTCCACGAACTTAATGCTCTTCTATTTTTCAAAAATATCCATGGATAATCCAACTTTATTAAAAGTTAGGACCTCCACTAGTGAGAATAGGTTAAATAGTATTGTTACAAAAGTGTGCACTGCATAATTTTTAGGGCTCAATTAGGGCATAGGATTTTAATAGAAAAATAACATCGATTCCAAGTCGTCAAATTGATCAAATATTCTCTTAAACTCATTATTTAATTTTGTTAGATAATCAACATATATTCGAGAATTTAAATGATTTTCTAGAAATATTTTCGACATGTGTGGAAAATGTGTCAAAGAATTTTTTTTGAAACTGCGAAACCCAAAGATCCAATTTACCTTTAAATGCTTTAATAGAACTTATACCATACCTACTAGATCTTTATCTTTACCTTGTAGTTCAAGATTTAACTGATTTAATTTCTGAGAAATATCAGCTAAAAAAGCTAAGCCACCTAGCCAATGAGGATCTTTAAGTTCGTTATAAATTTCCCTTTTTTGTTCAAGAAATTCTTTTATTGCAGTAATCAAATTGAGAAACCGGTCTAATACTTTGCCTTTTCTAAGCCATCTCACTTCTGTGTAAGTTATTAAGTCTGAGAACTCAGCATCATCATCTTCCAGTAGATTTTTAAAAAGTCTGTGCTGTAATGGAGCAGCTCTTATAGAATTTATAATTTTTGTTATGAGGCCCAAAACGTGGCTAAATGAAAAAACTTTAGCACACAGAACTTGCTGATGTATTTTGCAATGGTAAGCAATAAAATTTGGAAATGATTTATCTTTTCTACATAAAGTTATATATCCTTTATTTTTACCTATATCATTGCTGGAGCCTCCGTCAGTTGTAATTGAAGATAATTTATGTAAGGGAAGTTGTTGTTCCAAAACATATTTTTTAAAAACTTGATAAATATCTTCACCTCTCGTTCTTTCATTCATTGGCAAAAGGCACAGAGTAGTCTACAAAAACCATTCTTCTTATTATTATTAATTGAGATGTCCCCGTTACATCCAAACATTCGTCCATTTGAAGTAAATACCAAGAGCACATATTCATATCAATTGATCTTAGTCGTCAACGTTGCCTGATTAGGCTTACTACTTTGATCAAAAAGTTTCAGGAATTTATTTAGAAAATTAAAAATACAAGTTTATTCATCAAAGTTGATTTTGTTCCTTTCAAATGTACTCTCCGCCATCAACTGCAACGCACTTATGCTAGCGCTTGTTTCAATCCTGGAAAAGTATTTTATACTCGGTTTTCGGTATGGCCATCAGAGCCGTCTTTGATTTTTTCATTATCTCCTCTCGGCTGCTAAAACGCGTTTCCCGGAGCGATTTCTTGAGTTGACCGAAAAGGAAGAAGTCGCTGGGAGCCAAATCAGGTGAATTCGGTGGCTGCTGAATGAGATATAGACTCGAAAATCATGCCTCTCCCTTTGAAGCGACACGTCTCAAGCCCAAATCATTAACCAAAATATCTTGAACTGAGCGGAACCATAAGCGATGTTCAAGCTCTTTCCCAATTCTCTGATGAGTTATTTGTGGCTTTCTGCCAACATTACTTTGATCGTGTCGATATGTTCGATGGTTTTTGATGTTGACGGCCTGCCGTTTTGATCGTCATCCTCGACGGACTCACGATCACTTGTAGTAAAGCGCTCCTGTTACACATAAACGTTTGTTTTCGATAGAGTATCGTTGCCGAAACCTCCTCTAACATTTCCGAAGTTCTTCTATACTGTTGAATCCGTTTTTAACATAAAATTTAGTGCAAATACGTTGATGCAAAGTTGATTCCATTTTAAAAATCGTAAAAAATTGAGAACACGCACATAGGCAGATGTACTAAATACGACGTAACTCTAACAAGGGTCAAGCTATATTATGCTGAAATTTGGCGGGAATGTCAATGACACATGTGGTAACCTAACCTAAGAACTCAAATCGGATGACTGAGAGCGCCACATGGTGATCGTTCCTGAAACTTTTTGTTTTTGTGTGTTCACAGAATAGAGCAAAACAAAACATACACAAAAGAACGTCTCATACATTTTCATAGAAGATTTATAAATGAAGCGAATAGTACAAATAATAGTTCGCTTCAATCGACAGAACAATTTGTTCTCTCCAGTATATGGGAGTTCTAGAACAAGGTACACAAAACATCACAGCTAATATGATTTCCACATAACAGAAGTGAAGGATTGCAATGACCGTAACCAGCCTATTGCCTATGATGTTTACATACTGCGTATATAGGAATTGAAATTGTACTATGGTCCTGGGGAAAATTAATGTAAGCTTAGAATGCATCATTAGTCCAAAACTTTTAACATGGTCCATATAGAAGGTGAAACAGACTTAATCTAAACGAAAAAATGAGACAGAGAATCTACTTCTGTTACGTTCGGCAGTTTAATTAATCTTAATAAAAGAAATTCCTTAAGATACTGAATCTACTGTTTGATTCGATTGCTAGCAAAGTCGTTTTAGATTTGTTAATCTCACGGACAGAAAAAACTGTGGGGCTACCCTTTTGTGTGGTGGGTAGCCTCCACATTTCTTTAGTTTTTCTTAACGAGGAAATTCTTCGGCTAAAGGTTAAACAAGTTTTCCTTAAAACTCCTAGTGTCCATTATCACTGGACAGGGGGACACCTAAATAAGATAACTTTGACTGACAGAGGATGAGCGAGCAGATAGAAACGGTGGATACACATAATTAATGAACTCCATGAGGCAAGCATAAGTTATTATTGGTTTGGGTGGGAGCATATTCTTAAATTCATTATCGCATCCGGCTGGGACATATTTATGAGCTTAATACTCGTAAGACACTAGGTTGAGCAATGGACCTAATAGTGAGTGACTCAAGCTCTGGAGCATCGTGGGTGGGACCCAATCTCTTCTTAATCCATCCACGATCCATGTATTAGATATAGGAAGTTCTGAAAAATTTAGCATATTTCTTATCAATTATTTGGTCGAAGTCGAAATTGTGCAAGTGCATTGCATCCTTTGGATCCGCATTTCATTTCTACCTCAATGAATAAATCTTCGTGTTCGTGTCATCTGCATTTGGGGCTTTTCTTTGGCCCTCAGCTCGTTCGTTGTTGTCCTCTTGAATTTGGAAACTTTTCATTTCGTTGGCTTCTACTTATGGCTGTTGCTCACAGGTGTGGATATTTGGATATAGCATTGTAATTAGGGGGGGGGGGGGGGGTCATCCTGCAATTAAATTTAACAAAAAAAAAATCGCACCACTTGTCCCGCCGTAAGTCGCTTAGTTTAGCAACCACAGTACTGTAGTGAGGTATTAGGAAGGTTTCAGCATTAAGCGTGTCATTTTTTAGTATACTTTTTTTACAAAGTCATTTTTTAATTAGTAGTTTAGGGTGCAAACCGCAGGAGTCATTTAAATCAAACTTTCCTCAGTTTTACACACTGGCATATACATATATATGGACTGCTCGATATGTTATTTCATTGCGTAAAAAATAATTCTTACGTCGGTGCCAACATTGAAAAAACCATTGGTGGGAAGTTGAAAAGTGATTTTAATAAAACCTTTCAAATTTTTGTTGAGTTGAGTATCTATGAATATATTGCCATTGGTAAAACACTTTTTATCACTAATTAACCGAAATAATTAATTTAAAATCATTTATTTCGACGAACCCACTTATTTATTTGTTGTTTACAGTTCTCTCTCAGTTGGTACTTGATGCTTTGACCGAAAGAGAACGCTATTTAGAAGTGAGCCGCCCACTTTCTGCAATGTATTTCTATGGACGTAGTCAGTCCATATTATAAATGTCAGTGGTTTTACATAAGGAGAATGTTAGGAGTTAGACTAAGTTAGGGCTCTGATGTGGCAGTGAGGGAGTCTGTTTCGTGGTTTGGGAAGTGTTTCTCGATTGTTTCGGATCACCCAAATTTGGGATCCCCATTTCAAATTCTGAGAAAAACCTACATATGTACATACATCACACGCATCCAATAATATTCATTGAAATAAATTTTTATTTTTTTCAGTTTTGGAATAAAAATAAATAATAAATAAATAATAATAATAAATATGGGAATATGAAGGTTGGGTATACGGGATAGTTTAAGATTGGCAGTTCCTAAGTAGTGGATTGAGACTGCCAGAGACAGAATTGACTAAGTTACTATTACCCCCTCGGTAGTACTTCCCTTTGTCGTCGTAATAGAATATTATAGTGAATTCTTTTCTGCGGTTCGGGGTTAACACTGTCACCGAATCTGTCATTCTCGTGCTCTTTTCTTTCCTACTGGTATGGTGGGAAGAAAAGAGTCGGGAAATGACAGATTCGGTGGCGGTGGTTACACTGAATTGCAGAAAGGCATTAACTATTAATTTTCCATCTTGGAAATAAATATTTTATGTATCAGCGTTAGTTACACAAGTAGCTGTGATAGGTATCGAAAACATTTGGGTATGAGTAGATCTGGCAGATTATTAATGACGGGGTTGGGGTGATCTGGGAATTTCTCCAATTGTTTAATGTATAGGTGTTACGTTAGTTAGTGGCTTCATAAACCACTTTATTAGCGAATCAATTATTTGTCAATGCTACTGCCTTATTTATATATACTAAGATTAAAAAAAGTAAGTGTGAATTATATTGAAAGAAATTTTTTTGCAAATATTTTTAATCATATCCCGATAACCAATAATCGTAGGGTAAGGTGGGGCTGGAAGTGCCACTTTTTGAATTGTCATCAATATATGTATCATAAACTTTTGGATCAAATTATTTAAACTTACAATCTTTATGGTTTCATGTACACCAATACAAAATATATGTAAAAAATTTAATTATTTTTCGTTATTAATTGATTTTAAATGTGTAAGTGGTTCGGTACTTTTTATCACCTTTTGCGGGTAAAAAGTTCCACCAGTTGCAACCTGGTAAGAAAGAATAAAAAAGCGGAATCTATAACGTTGTTATCGATATTTATTCATAACTTCAAAAATAATCATAAATATTCAACACAAATGAGCATTCTAATTTAATATTATAATCTACTCTTATTTTACTTGCATCACTTTAAAATGTTATTTTTATATTTATTTGTTGGAGTAATCTTTGTAGCCGCATTGCAATTCAGGTTGTTATTAATATTTAAATAGGTAGCTATAACCTTTAGTCTTTGTTATCTGTCTTATACCTAAAATTTACCACCACGGCGCTTTTTACCCTGAACGGTACAAGAACATGCTTGATAGCACTATTTTACATGTGTGCTCTTAACTAATGCGTGGCAGCGACTGGCTATGTGGAATTACCCCACGACAAGTGCATTTCTAGCATGTACGTTCTTTTTTTTTTTATTGCCCTTTTATACTACGAGATATTAAAGGTGGCACTTCTTACCCGCGGTACTTTTTACCCCACCCAACTCTACAATTAATTTTTATACCCGAAATAAGTTCGAAGCTGTTCTTATTTTTTTTTTAGTTGCTGCTTTAAGTGTGTACCCAAGTTAATCAGAATGTGGTCCAAATGGACAGTAGTCTTATCATGGTTTGGCCATTGCAATATATTATGCGGTTATACCACAGTTCCTGATCACAATCATAGTTTTTTTTTTCAAAAACTCTCTGGAATTATACCAAGAATTTTATTATGTCTCCAAAAAATTCTTTGTATTAATTCATTTCAATTGATTTTTATTTGGTATACTTATTGTCAGTAGAATACGGATTCAATTCGAACTCTCCAGATCTAAAAAAAAAAAAAAATCCCGTGCTATTCAATAAACCACCGACACACGCCTTATAATTCTCTTCCAATAATATCTTCTCACGCCTTCAATCTTGGAATAATAATGTTAATTTTTCTAGGTTAAGAGTCCAAAATGTTGTTGCTTGTTTGAGCACTTACCACGCAACACGTGAATTTGCATTAAAATTATCACAATTATTTCTTACGTAAATCGCATTTCGAATTGATCTTAATCTGCGCGCGTTTCTTATACAAATGTATGTGTGTATTTCTGAATTAGAGGCAAGCAAATCTGTTCACATTGAAACAGAAAGTGGCTCTTATTTTCTGATATTGAGAGAAACTCTTTAATTTGTAATAAATCGTGACAACATACATGAAATCAGCGTTCTTTTGTTGTTTTATTTTGGTCATCAGCAGTGCACAATCTTCAGTTATATTCATCACTGACAAAGCCGCCATCACACCGACAAAGGAACACATTATTACGGTTAATCAAATCCCTGACTTCATACAAAGACAAATTTATCCTACGTTTGTCGTGAGATGCACATTTCTGCATCATTTATAACAAAAGCTATAAATAATATTTATATTATTACATATACATATACAGCAATAATAACGGCCCGTATCAACAATGCGATATTTAATATCTCATTAATTTTGCGCCATTTCGAGGTTAAATCATTTGGTCAATTTCCGGTGATGCACGACAAGGGATTATTATTTTTTTGTTGTGTTTGCGAAATTGAATTAAGATTTGTTTCATCTCTGAGGATTAATCTTATTTTTTTTCCCCTGTGTACTTACTCCAACTTATATGTATGTTTGTATGTAGGTATATGTGTCTGCCCATTTGGTTTCAAAAGATTTTCGATTTTTTTTTCTTCTTTCTGCTTGTTCAACATGGGGATTAGATCACTCCCTCGATTTGGATGTAAAGAAGGTCAGACCGAATTGTTTACAAAATATGTGTGATGTAACATTTTTAATCATTTGGGATTGGAACTGGGACTGTGTGTGGTAGTTTTAAAGTGATTCACACTCTTCTTCTCTTCTCATTTAGTATTTTTGGGTGTGAAATGAAAACTCGAAAAAGTATGTAGGTATATGTGTATTTAATAAAGAGCATCAGCCAGCATCAGGCTTTTAATGAGCAGTTTAGAAAATTGGGCAATCTTCAGGGTGGTATTCGCAGTTGTGAAAAGTTTCTCGATTTACTTTATTTCTTTTTTTGTTTCAAAATAAGTTTTTGAAATTATCCATAATATTGCCTGGTAAGCATGAGGAATGTCTTAATGTATACAGAAAAACAAAACTAAGAATAACATTTTTCGGGGATATATTCAAAAAGTATAACTTTGGTTCGAATTATAGAGCCATGACCTTCAAGCAGGAACTGGCCGTACTGAAGAGTATTGGTTCCTGCTGATTCGAAACGCCTTATACACATTGCTATCTGCACCAACTGCAGGAATTGCAGTCTTAGTTATCAATAAAAAAAAAAAAAATGGCATTTTGTTCTAAAAGTCTTCATAACTTTTCTTTTCTTTAAATTGTTTAGTCCCGCCTGAAGGGCTGTATTGGGTAAGCGCTACTCAGAAATTATACTGAGACTATATATGAGGTCTGCTTAGCATTTTCTTCTAACGTCTGCGCCAGCTAGGAGCTGGCCGTACTGAAGAGTATTGGTTCCTGCTGATACGAAACGCCTTACACACATTGTATGACCTCAAAGCTTATTTAAAGGTATTTTGTTTAATGCTCAAGCTGGGATTGTAATGGGATTCTTACATACTTCCATGTATGGTCATTGGGACATTTTCTTTTGATTTAAAACGTGATTGGTGGTACCATTAACTACAATTTTACTTATAGGATGATGGTATAAAAGAGATTCGAACAAAATATAAAACACATTTTATTAGAAAAAGAATAATTCAACGGCTTCGAAATTCGTATTCGAAAATTGTGTAAATCATGCCTAAAGTTCGAAAATGTAAAATGTTTAAAATCCCTACACAAACAATTTCTCTAAGTTTTGTAGAAGCCTTGAGGGGTTTTACATGGGTTTCGAAGGCTAAAAATAATCATATTTTCTCTATTATTTTTTTTTTATATAATAACTAAATTATTTTATTCAAATTTTTAAACTTATAAAAGAGCAACATTTAATGAATATTTTATAAAATTTTCATTCAATAATTTCGAAAATTCAGTCGGTGGGACCTGGTTTCCAGAGACCGCTAACAGAAAAAGTGTCCTCGTGGTGGTCAGAATAACTTATGATAGCCTTATCTCAAATTAAAAAAAACATTTGTTTTCGGTTAGTAGATAAGTATAGCTCGTGACTGAACGAAAGATTTAAAAAAAAAATTGAAAGTTTAATTCTTGGCAGAGCTGTATGCAAAACAGTACAATTTTTGGCACAATTTACATTACGTATATTCTTGTAAAATTAGTTATCGAAAAAAAAACTTTCGTTCAGTCACTAGTTAACATTTTGAAGAAGTGTGCAAAATTTCAATAAGATCGGTAGTTTTTGAGAAAACGTGTCCACCGAGTTCAAAAATAGTGTTTTTAAAAAAACAACAATTAAAGATTTAAGTAGGAATAAAACGAAAAAAAAATGTTTTTTTTTGTTAGACTTACATAGAATCGTCAATTCCAGCCCCATAAAGCAAAAATCATATTAAAACAATGTATTTAAAATAGGTGACCAGTAGGAAGTGAGAGAAGCGAGTGAGAGAGACAGACACAATAGTTAAGCAGCTGCCTGAATATACTTGCGTCGCTGAGGATAATTTCCAAAGCCTTTCTCTCCTGGACTTTTATTCCGATTGACTTTTGGGAAAATATTCTAGACGTATTTTACTATTAGTTAAAACAATTGAAAAAAAATGCTTTTTTTAAACCTTCGAAACCCATTTAACCCCTTAAATTATAGATAATCTTTAAATATAATGTAGGTCCGGAATTGTTGGTACTGCCCATACTCCCCCACAGGAAGGAGGGCCATCGAAGGAAAATGTGCCCTCACAGTTTTTTCCTTCTTCTTTTTAATTTTAATTTGAAATCGTTGAAAATGTCATTTTGGTAGATCAACAATTTTTTGATATTCGAAAATTTACTAAATTCGAAATTTAAGTTCGAATTCTTAAAAAATTGCTTAGCTTGAAACGCTTTGTTAGAAAATTTGATTTTTTCGAACATATAACGAAGGTGAGAGAGGGAAGCAATATAAGTATACGTAGGGGAGCCCAGGGTAGAAGGGGGTACCAGGGCGTAATGGGAAAGGGTTGGGGTAGGTGTTCGCTATGGACGACACAGACGCGCCACCTTCCTGCACAGCTTTTAGGTCGCTGCGCTGCGCTATACAGTAAGAGAAAGTGCTTAGTTTGGATTTTACCGAAAGCCGGAGAAATAGCTTGCAAAAGCTAATTTTCGCTCTGTGACGCCAAGTTAATTACACCATATACTACTCTTTATTCGAAAATTTGCATCACATGTTTGTTTCAACATACTTTTGACTAATTAAAAGTCTAGTGATAACTCAAGGCTAACAAAAATAACGCCCATAATACTCATGTTTTAAAGAACGTTACGGCGCGGGGCACAATGGGATATACCCCATTCCGCCCTTAATAATATTTGTACATCCCAGATTATTAGGCATATGTACATTTCCCATTGTACCCTAGGGATGGGGCAGAATGGGAAATTCTCTTTTTTTTCAGACATTGATTTTGGATAATAATTATTAATTTACATAAGTTTAGCTTTAGTTTCTTTGTAGAGAAAGATGTAAATAAACGTACAAATTGACATATAATCAGTGTTATTTCTTTCAAAATCTCCCAAATTGTAATCAAAGCTTAGCTACCCAGTTTCGCCGTGGGTTCCCCTACGTTTTCAATATGTCTAATGTATAAGAATGCATAAAAACTCATAAATTTATATTTCCCGATTATTTTAAATACTGATGTAGGGTAGCCCTTATTTTTCAACTTTCGAAAAGCTTAGCTCCCAACCCCCTATCTTGGTGCAATCAACAAAAAAATGTTATGTGCAAAATTTTAGCTCAATCGGACTTCATTAAGGCGGCCGGCGGCCCTCATCGACCATGACAAAAAAGATCTTTTCATAGAAAAAATGGACGATCTCTTTGACATAGCTCATTCAGATGCTTTGGAACAGATGAAAAATGAAGACCATAAGAAATTTTTAATTCTTCAGCGCCAAAAAGGGAGACCGGGCTCCATGATTGGTATTGATCAAAAACTAAAATATAAGGAAGAAAGAGCACTAAAACGCTCTGCAATGGAAAGTGTCAGGAAAAAAAGAACTTATGAAGAAATGGAACAATAATTTGCTACTTGTCAACCTGTTGTAGTGAAAACTGATGATTCAACATCAAGCAGCCAATATAGTGATAGTGGTGACGACAGTGAAAATTCTACCATCGTTCAACAGATATCACCAACAGCATCAACTGCAGCAATTTTTCCAGCCCGTTACTCCCCGTCTTTCTGAAGTTTTTGATAGGTGCAAAATTACTGATAGAAATGCAGTTTTCATATTAATGGTTGCTGCGCAGAAGCTTTCGGGCAAGATACTGAAAAGCTAGTAATAAATCGTACTTCTTTGCAAAATCACAGAAAAAAATTTAGGGAAGTAAGATACACAGAAGTCCAGAACAAATTTAAATTAGGCAACTGCCAAGAATTAGTGTTACACTGGGATGGAAAGTTACTCCCAGCACTCCCAGCAGGTGTAGAAAAGGTTGATAGACTGGCAATATAATAGTCACCTTTCAAGGCAAAGAGCAACTGCTGGGAGTGCCTGAAATCCCAACATCTTCAGGAGAAGAGCAAGCGTTGGCGGTTTAACATGCAGTCGAGAAATGGAGTATAACTAATAAAATTCAGGCATTATGCTGTAATACTACAGCAAGCAACACAGGTCGAATAAATGGTGCCTGCATAAATCTAGAAAAGCTGTTCAATCGTGACCTGTTGTACCTCCCTTGTCGTCATCACATTTTTGAATTAGTTTTGAGAAGCTGTTTCGACTTGCTGATGGATGCGCCTACTGGTCCAGACATGCCCCACTTTTCAAAAGATTTAGAGAAACTTGGGCTAAAATTGACAAAAATGTTTACATAACTGATAAAAATGAAGTGCCTTCTGATGTCCGCACTACCATTATTCATTTTATTGAAGATCAGCTTGCTACTCATAAACAACTGCGAGATGATTATCGAGAATTTTTGGAGTTAACAATGATCTTTCTTGGAGGCATTCCAAAGAATGGCATATCGTTTCATATACCAGGAGCTGTAAGTCATGCTGGATGGATGTCAAAAGCAATTTAAGCATTTAAAATATTCTTAAGTATTTCAAGATCAATTTAAATTATCTCATAGGGAGAAGAATTCCTTAAGAAGAATATGTACTTTTCTTGCTCGAGTGTATGTTCGAGCATGGTTCTTGTGACCAGATGCAATTAAAGCAGCCTATCATGATTATATTTTCATGCATCAATTGCTAAATTATCAGAGGCTTTTGATCCAGAAATCAGTAAGGCTACTGCAAAAAAATTTTCAAAACATCTCTGGTACTTAGTTCCCGAAACTGTGGTGGCTCTTTCCTTTTTTGATGACAATGTTCCAATAGATATTAAGACAAGTATGGCTCAAGTTATGCTGGAGGTTGAAGCAAGTGAAGAACAGGAAGAAGATACAAATCAATTTAAGCGATACATTCTTCACGCAAACGATTTTTCATCATTTTCCAAAATCAAGTTTTCGTCTTTTGTAATTTCTAAGTACAAAAAATTTCTTCACGAGATTTTCTATCAGCTCCGATTTTCTGTACAAAGACCCTTCAACATGGAAAGATGATGTTGGTTATAAGAGTGGAATTGAAAAACTTCAGACCATCATTGTTGTGAATGACGTTGCAGAAAGAGATATCAAACTCATTCAAGATTATAATAACATTCTTACAAAAGATGAAACTGAGAAACAATTTATATTACAAATTGTTGCCGGAGAGCGTAAAAAATACCCAACTACTACTAAATCCTCACTTATGAAAAAATAATATTTACTGTTATTTCGCTTACATTATGTTTTAATTCTATCATAAGTATTATACTAAATAACAAGTAAAAAAGCTAATATTGGTCTAAGACCAATTCTTATGATACCCTAGATGAATGTCCGTATGAAATTTTGTATGGGCACCCATTTGAGCAATTTTGATTTTTGCAGTGGTTTTTCGCATATATTTCTAGAACGGTTCGTCGGACAGAAAAAATGATTATAACCAATTTTATAGGATTTCGTATTCTGAAGAAGATTTTAGTACAATAAAAATGTCTTGGACTGATCGTATTCACAGTATACGTAAAAAACCTAAATTTTTATATGGCAACACCAAGAAGGAGTTGCCCGATTTAGTCCGTTTTTAAAATGTTATTTGCTAGTACAATGAGAACACCATGTACTAAATTTCAACTCTCTACGTCGACGTGTTCTCAGGCAGTTTTCAAATACATATATAGCGGAAAACGAAATTTGTGTATGGCAACCCCACGAAGGAGTTGCCCGATTCTCATTTTCGAACTTAATTTTACTTTTTTTTTTAAGTCTGTGTGCAAAATGTCAGCTCCCTAAGTGTACGCGTTCTCGAGTTATCGTGCGCACAGACGGACAGACGGACATGCAAAAATCAAAATAACTTTTAATATTATGCGTGTGTGTCCAATCCATTTTGCTCTACCATCATTATTTCGAGGTGTTACAAACGGAATGACAAACTTAGTATACCCCTATAGATTTCATCTAGGGTATAAAAACGCTTTGCTCTTATCGAAGTTATGTGATTTATTTTTAAAAATCAAATTATCTTAATTTTTCATGCTATATTTTGAAATTTTTTTTATAATTAACTTTGGGGAAATTTGATTTGAAATGTTTTTAAACAATTGCTGGGAAGACCAGACAATTCGACATACATTTCTCATAAGAAGTAACGGACAAGCTAGGAGCTAGGGAAGAATATACGTTTGTAATGGAATTAATCAATATGCATATTACTTCAAGCTCTTTGAGGGTCGCATAAACGTTAACTGATTAAGCTGAAATTTTGCATAGCCCTTTTTTTTCATCATTTGAACAGGATCAGGGGTTGGGAGCAGCATAATTTTAACCTTCAAAAAATTCAATATGGTTAAGGACCACCCTGTATTCTCATTTTAAAAATTAATTTTTTGTCTTGCAATCTGTTCTCAAATGTCGAGAAAGAGGACATGTGGCCTAATATGCTTGTCGTTTAGAAAATAAAGTTTAGTGAGAAAAAATTTATGCCCTGAATATTGAATTACATACAATTCAGAGAGATCTTTAATTTCATACTATCACACTTGACTTACATAAATTAAGGTAACCGGCAAAATGACCTTCTCCTAAATATACTCATATATCTACTATACTCACTGTCTCTTTTCTTCACGTACTGCGCTATCAAAGAAAAAGTTGTCAAATCTATTTTATTGATATAATTAAGAAAACTACATCTAATTATAGAAAATATGTTGTCTATTCGATAACGCAAAATATTGTAACAAAAAATAAATCTAAACTTTTCGATCCATCAGCGATTAGAGATGTAGGTAGGTATGTATAATCTTGTCATTTTGAGGGTTAACTGTCTGATCGATATATCTGATGGATGAATGTAGTTCAATAATTATGAGGATGGGTAGTCGAATCACTTATTACGCATGTACCCTACCTATACAATCTATGGCTTTAGAAATTATTTTAAAATTTTTATTTACGTCTCAAAATTAACTATTTACTTCTCCCACCCATTTTAAGCATACGCACTTCTCAAATGATTCATAAATTTGAAAAATAAAACTATGTATGTTTTTTTTACCTTTTACACATACAAACATATTTATTTATGTAAACATATGTACATATGTATTTTCTGCAAATATTCATTTTTTTTATCATTTATTCAACTCAAACAAGACAACATAATTTTACTACGGAAATATTCAAAATCATGGTTAAAACAAGCACGCCGCTGTTGTTGTGGTCAGTTTTGTCTTGTTACATCAAAACATAAAAATAATAATAAAAGAAGTATTGTAAATAAAGCTGTCATCTCGAACAAAATATAGTGCGTGCAATACATACATACATCCAAGCATATTTACATAGCTATGTATGTATAAAAAGTATTTCCGCAATTTTGAAGGTTAATTAATGAGTAAAATCTTTTAAATACCGTTTATAACGCAAAAAACCTGCCAACAACAAATCATCAATTGACCATTTATTAAGCTAACAACGTTAAGATTAAGAACTTTGATCAGAACAAGGACAACAGCAACTCAAACTCTTCTTTGGTCTGGTCTGGTCTGTGCGGCGAATCTTCCTCATTTATATAAAAGGAAAGGAAATGCCTAAAGCGAGTAGTTACCTAGTCAGACAAATTTATCTCATCGATATCTTTCCGTTCTTGGAATTTACGTGTTTTTAGTACACATACTACTTGATAAGCCAGCCAATAGTAACGCAGCTGTTGACTAATGATGTAGGAGTATGCTGCAGATGCGCAAACTCCCGGAGTTACACCTTGCAAAATTAATTTTTTTTTTTTAATTAAAATTAATTTGTCAATTTGTTTGTGACCTTTGTTCATTAAATCTGGCGCTGTTTTTCAATTTAATTAGATTCGAGAGATGAAATGTGAAATAATTTATTGCAAGAATTAAAATTTATCAAGTTCATCATCAAATTTTAATTTTAATTTCGTTTGTATTATGGGAATACAGCAAAAGTTATCTGGTGCAAAAAAAAAAACATGCAACACTTTTTAAAAATCTACTATCAAAAATGAGACTTTTTTTTTATTTATCATTTAACGTTATCTAACAAAATTCCGTTATTCCTGTTGCGCAAAATTACAGAAAAAAAAAAAACTTAATTCCAAATATGTAGGTAGGTAGGTGTAAGTACCGACAAACCTATCTATCTATCTACCTATAGAAGAAAGAAGCTTTTTTAAGTGTAAACGAACCGAACAAATCAAGAGAGTCGAACAACAATTGTATGTTTTGTGCATAGGTAAGAAGGAGACATACCTACATATAATATGCTCTCGATACCGCTTTCATCGATACTCGATAAAAACAGTCGCTAAATAATCGATGAGGTCATTACTAATAATAAAACGGTCTCGCGTAATCGTAATACTCTCTGCTCTGCCCCATACGTTCGCTGACTTCTTTTTTTTTTGCATCCATGCAAGACAGATTGGGTTTGTGTTAAAGAAAGGGAGAAGGGGAGGTGGGGGCTAAGTTACGGTTGGTCTTTTTGTCAGTTTTGGTCATGTAAATAAGACTCTTGATGGCTTGGATGTTCAACAACAATTTTTTTTTTGGTGCTTTGTTGGTAGACCATTTCACTTATCTATCTCCATAGAAGATACTAAAAGCTTGAGTAGAGAAAAATGAAAAAAGCTTTTCTTTTCTATAGATCGATCGAGTTTGGGAGTTTGGGAGGAACTATTGCTGTAGGAACTGTCTGTGAGTGATCATATGTTGGAGAGAGAGAGAGAGAGAGAGAGAGAGATATGGGAGTTTTGATGAGGTTGAAGTCAAAGAAGGGCTACTAATATTTATAGAGAGAGAGAGAAGGAAGGGCTTTTAATAGACTTTACGCCCGTTTGAATAAAAAGATCGAAATCGATCATGTTTTTAAAGATCTACACTTTTCATCGCACTACATATGTACATATATAAAGCTTGATAATAACGGTGAAAAGTATTAAGTTTACAATTTTATTTTATGTTGATTCTTTTTGTTATGTTTAGATATTTCCGATAAATACTTTACATTGTCCGATAATAATAATGCGGTAATAAAAAATTATGTTTTTTTAATGAAAGAAATTTATTTTTATTATGTGAGACTTTTAATTTAAATATTTACAGCTTTATATTTTTTTAATATTTATTTATTGATCATTGATCGAATTGATTCTAAATTCAGGGAGTTGAAATGGAAACTGCATAATAAATATCATAAATATTTATACCAAATAGTAACGGGGGTGTGTACGACCCAATTGATAAAAACTTCTCGGCATTTCAGGAGTAAAAAGATAGTTAGGTACTTACGAAGTTTTTCAGATCAGTACGATATATACAGTTGTGGACAAAAAAATAAATACACCATTTTTTTGTTACCTCAGCTTAATATTTTGTTGCATGGTCTTTATTTTTTAAAACGTGACTGCACCTTTTCGGCCAAACTAATTTTTGGCATGTCGATACTGGAATGGTTTCCTTGGTCATAATTCCTTCAATTAAGTGTGTATAGGACCCACACCATACCAAGAGAAACATGCCCAAACCATAATGCTGCCTCCGCCATGCTTAACTGTTTTTTTCGTATACCGAGGATGAAATGCTTTGTTGGGAGGACGTCTTATATACTGCTTCCCATACAATCCGAACAAATTAAATTTGCACTGTTCGCTCCAGAGGATATTTCGCAATTTTTTTATACCCTTATCGCCGGACCAAATTTGGTGTTCGATGGCGAAGCTTTTTCTTTGCTTGATGTTTCTATTACTAAGAAGTGAGACTTTCCTGGGCGATCTTGCAGCAATATTTCTATAGGATTTCCCGTCAGTTTTTAACTTCTGGATCAACTGTCGCATCTCAATTGAACAATGGTTACTGCGGCCCATGTTCTTCCAAAAAGTAAATTGTTGGTGATAAAAAATTTATATTTTTTCTTATATATTGTACTCACTTCACTTCCAAATAATATAAAATCACGAAATTTATCACTTGATTGCCAATATTCTCAACTTACACGAGCGTATTTAATTTTTTGGCCAAGCGAATGTCATTTATTTTACAAACGTCAAAAAATACTACGAACAGTTGGCAGTTATTTTCAAAATGTAAGAAGACTGCAAGTTCACCATGAAAGGGCGGTACTAATCACCAGATGGTGTTACAGTCAGAATAATATTTCAACCAAAAACATAAAGGTTTTTCTTTCAGAAAGACTTGTATTTATTTTTTTGTCCATAAATGTACATAGAGATGTCAATTGATTCTACTTTCAAAGATCTTTTATGTGATACCTAGTTATCCCTTCGTGGAATGACAGTCGTAATTCCTTTATCTAAGTAAAAACAAAAACTATTTCTCAATAGGACTCTGTTATTATGGGTCGAATGTAAAAAATAAATAAATAAATAAAATGTTTAATAAAAATTGTATAGTAGGTACGTACTAAAAATTTATAAAACACAAAAACGATAGCGGTGCTAATGCGGTTTTATTCTTTTCGAAGATTATTATAACATTTTTAAGCTAGCCGCGGGAACTTTACAAAACTAATTTAGTATACATATTTTTGAATTTCGGGTTTTGAGTTTATTTCCTGGAATGTTAGGAAGCGTTCAAACAATCTATGTGGACACTCAGATAAAGGATATCAGGGTCTGTCTCATAAGTCATGAAAAATTTTGCCTTTGTTTTTTTTTTTTAATATTTATTGACAAAATACAAATTGTTAATATTCTTCAAAGTACTCTTCATGAGCATCTACACATTTTTTCTTGGACTCTCCCATGCCCGGTACGCCCTATTGAAGAACAACCACCTCCGCAGATATGTCGTCACAGCCGCTTGGATAGTGTCAATGATGTCAAAACTGCGTTCTTTTAACCCTCAGGAACAAAAAAAGATGGGTGCGGTAGCGCGGTGCCACGTTGTGCTTTGTCAACAATTCACGCACGCGCAGAGACGCCTGACTGGGCGCATTGTCATGATTGTCGTCAGCAGCAGCATTGTCACCACCCAGGTAGTGGTGATGTTTTTTCGCACACGGATAACCCTTTTCCTTTTTCCAGAATATTCACGCAGTAGGCAGCGTTGACGGTCTGTCCTTCCTCTTTATAGATCACACAATTGGCGTCGAAAAAGACAATCAACATAGTTTTCAGTTGCATTTGCTCATCCTGGCCTTCTTCGACTTCGGGGACCCCGAGATGTGTCATTCGGCACTTTGGAGCTTCGTCTCTGGGTCGTACTGAAATATTTACGTTTCTTGATCGGTAATGACATGTCCTAAAAATCAGAATTATTTTCCACACTACTCCAGTTCACTCGCGATCACCGATCGATTGGCCTTTTTCTCGTCTGTCAACAGTTTTGGAACCAGCTTGACGCACACTTTTGGCATCATCAATTCGTCCGTAACGATGCGATGCACAACAGTTTCCGGAATGTTCAGAGTTCAAAGCTAATAACCGAACACTCATTCGACGGTCAGAATTCAACAAATCACGTCTACGAGTCACTTTTAACCGGTTTGGCCTGTTGTTGGCCGTCCAGAGCGAAGGTCATCGGACATCCCTTCTTCACCCTCCTTGAACTTCTTCACCCACCTTAAAACTTGCACATTCGATAGTGCAGACTCTCCATAGGCTTGCTTGAGCGATTCGTGAGTTTCGACAGCTTTTTTGTCGAGTTTTGTGCAAAATTTGATCGTATAACGTTGTTTGCACTAAATCAGCTATCCTGATTCTACTGCTGGTAGCAGCAGACTGAACATTGTGCGCTGTAAGGTTTAGGCCCTTCCTCCTCCTGAATCGAATTCTTTAGGTCCTGAGAAGAAGTTTGAATCCCCACACTCCTATACTTGGAGCCTTAAATAGCCATCCCCATACTCACTTATTTTTGTATTTCCCTCTTTTTTTAGTATTTCCCTCTTTTTTTATTCGAACTGAGCTACTAGATTTTTCGTACCTTAGATCGGCTCTAACTTGTTAGGGTTTTCTTCGATCGGATAACGGGTTTCACTGTTCGCCTCAGCTTATTATCAGCTATAATTTATAGAAGAACATTTTACTCTGGATACTTTAATGGTGCAGGGGGGGGGGGGGAGGGGTAGTTCCAATACGGCATGTTGCTTATCAAATGAAATGTCTCGCCGACTACTATCGGGTGGTGTACTTTTTTCCCAATTCAGAAACCTATCTCGGGACGTTTTTGCTGCCGTTTTTTCTTTCAGGGCCATTATCGTAATGCATCGTTTAAGACATCTCTCAGGGATGTTTATGTCGGGCCTAAAGCTGTAGGGATGGGGATGACAATAGGGCTGGGCATTAATATTCGAAAGTTCGACATTTCTGCTTTATTTCTGACATTTCAGATTTTATGAAAACAAGTTCGGCTTTGATTTAGTGAGTTTGTGTTATACAAGTGATTAGAAGCGATTTATACTTAATAATGTAATGAAATATTGGTTTATAGAAGAATTTTTATATAATCGAGACTCCGGAGTCTCTTGAATTATGGTGTTGAAGTATACGCTGTGCTGTGCTGCAGAAAAAACCGACGTTATTGTCGTAAAAAACCTTTTTTTGAGCAAGTTTAATAGGTTTACTAATTATTTAACACTATAATAAGTAAAATAAAAGTGAAATTACTATTTATAAAAACAGAACAGCCATGGCAAACAATTTAACATTTTCCAATGACAGTTTGTTTGGTTACAATTGTATTGTCACATGTGCATTAAATTATCTTAGCCATACAAAGGCAAGGCAAAGAAATATTATCTGAAAATAAATTAGGCACTAGGAAAACTCTTAACAATTTAAAAATTAATAAAAAAAAATAAAAATTATAAATAAATAAATTATTAAAAACATGGCAAAAACGAGCAAGTGCAAGGTTGGTGTCATTCAGGTCCAGGAGACGCTCGTAGATATGGATGACGAAACGTTGTACAACAAATGGGGCACCACATTCCACCGTTGCGGTATTAGTTTAGCCACCGTGTCACTTTAGTACGGCACTAATAGGTTTCAGTATATAGCGGTGGGTAACTCCATCCTTAAATGAAGTGTATTAAATTATTTTAGAAAATTTAAAGTACTTAATCTTGTAAGCATAACAGGTGATTGCAGTGAATTTTTAGAGAAGTTATAGTCTGTATTAGTCTGTCAGTTGTATATGTCAGAAAAGAGAGATAAGGACCAGTCGTTTAGACTTAGCTTTGGCTCACTCCATCAGGTTTCGTCCCTGCCAAAGGACTCATCAGGAATGTTATTTCTTGGCTTCAGATAGCCGGAATTCATTTAAGTGCAGTATTAGATGAGTATTGTTCTAGTTCGTCAGGTCAAGTAAGTATTTATGTATGTTCATCCTACATTTATACCTACTATCCTAACGTCTACACTTTCTCTTTACTGATCACCACAGTGCTGGGTGTTCACTAGTATCGTCGTGTTTACCCTCCCGAGCACACTATCAGTGTTCAGCGTAGTTGTACTACTGTGATGACTAAAACGAACACATCGATACGATTCTACTACATGAAGAAAAATTCTTTAGTTTTTTTTTCCTCATAGCCTATCCTTTTTGTTATATGATGCGTAAGACTGCTGCTGGATAGTATTTTTTCATAATATTCTCAATGCCTTGGCAACTGGCAGCATTTATTCGGTTTCTCAGTTTTTTTTTTTGCTTAGAACTAGCTTCTTTAAAAGCTTGTAGTTTTCACCGTTCGTATACTATTCGTTGAACTTCTTCTGCATATTTTATGATGAATCATTTCCGAAATTTTCTGAGCTTGGTACATAATTAACGAAGTAGACCATTTTACCAGACTGCAGAACAAAAGGTCAGGTAAAATATTCCATACCTATAGCCTAAATTAAGACATTAAACACAAAAAAGTTTTCCAGACAATCCCAGCTTCTTTTTGCAAAATAATTCTAGTAAAGTAATCGTTTTTTCATATTTCCTTAAAAAGTGCCGCTCATAATTTAAAATGATTTAACAATTTTCCGCATAGCTGACTCATTTGTAATATCATCAGCAAGTCGACTCAGACTTGGTCGTCATTCATAAACTTGAGTCAGTCAGTCAGTCTTGTTCCGTAGTGAACCAGGCAGAATCAAGGCCGCCTGTGCTGCTGCACTGAAATATAATTAATACGAATGTTGTGATATATGTCTCTTTTAACTGTGCTTAAATTCTGCTGGTAGCACGTGATTTTATTGGATGAAATAAAAAATAAATAAAATAAATGTAATCAAAGCGAATAAATACTCGGAATAATTGTAGTGAATATATATTAAGTGGTGGCTCAAATAGTAGTCGGTTGCTGCTTTTTTTTTTTATATCTGCTAAGTACGAATTCATCTTCTGATTTTGAACGTGCGCCACCGTGTCGGTGCAAAATATTCAACGCAAATTCAGCTTTAATAAAACATGAATGTTGCAAATTAAAAAATTCATTAAATTCCGTTTTTTTCTTCTACTTAACACTCATAATAAATTTTATTATTACGTATACATTTACAATCTGAATCTTGCTATTAGTTATAAATTTTGGCAATAATTTAAGCCAGTTGATTACCATTTTGGTGACATAATCAGTATCGAGAGTCTTACTTTCGCTTGAAATGCATTTTAAATTTGAAATCGGAGCTAGTTTTGGTTTACTTTCATAGGTAGACAAGACAGGTGTCTGGTTTTCATTGAAATTCATAAAAGCAAAAAAAAAAAGAGCAAGGTTGACTTTTGGGCGGATTAAAAAAAAAATGTCCGATATTAGAAATTATTTCATTAGATCCAGTTTCGAAGCAAGGTTAAAGATAGCGATTTTTTTTCTGATTTTAATTTTACTTTTTTTCTTATATTTCATTTTACTTTAGTTGTTCGGATTTAAAAAAAAAAATGTTGTGCAGTTTATAGGAATCTCTTGTTACCGAACAGGTGTTATAACAAATACTTAAAACCAGTACAAATATAAAAAAGACAGTAAAATATGTAAATCCAGTTTTTTTTTTTGCTGTAATGCAGTCCTTCAAACCACTTAATGCAATTAATGACGACAATCGCAATCTTATCGACCGAGGAAACTCCTCTTAAGCTTTCTATTGTGTATGTTTCAGATGATCCAGTACAGTTGATCCAAAAATTCAGGGAATTCAATACCGACTATGAGCTGTGATATAAAACAGATTTTATTTAAATTTATTTTCATCAGAGTTATCAGTTTTCATTAGGTCTGGGTACCAACTGACCACAGTCGACTTTCCTGGTTTTCAGGGAGTTGTTTTGTTTATTGTTTTGCTTGAATCCAATATTGAATTTTCTGTTTGATTCATATTGGAGCAGAAGTTTACTGCTGAAAACAATGGCATAGTATGTACCTACTTACTTAGAAACACGAGACAATATTAAGGAGGAATAAAGTAAAAATATTGTGTCACATTCACCACGAATGAAATCTCGACATAAATTTGCTTGTTAAGTGGAGCCGTTGGTGTGTGCGAAAATGAAAAGTACAATTATAATATAAAAAATTAATTTTCTTAAGTCATGCTTTATTTATTAAATTAACATGAAAATCTGTCGCATATATCGAGTTAGAGCTGAAAGTACCCGGATAATTTGCTATCCGGATTATCCGGAATAATTAAAATTCGATTCCACAAATCCGGATATTCGGATCTGAGCTATCCGGATCCAGACTAAGAAGAAAAGGGGTTCAAAAGTTCCTCCAGATTGCATTGTTTCTTCGGGAAAATTGAAATTTATACTTTCCCAATAAAGGAATGCGATTTGGATGAAATATTTGAACCTCTTTCGCTTGTCTGGATCTGGATAGTTTGAATCCGGGTATCCGGATCATCCGCATAGTGTTTGGATCTTGATCCAGATAGTTTGGACCGGGATAGTTCGGATCCGAATTTCATTAATCGGATAATTTGCAGATCCGTGGTATTAGAAAATCCAGATCCAATTTTCAGCTCTACATCAAGTAAGCAGTAGATCGAAGTTGAGAAAGTCAATTCTTTCCATCAAATCTGATTTTATATCGACTTCAAAATATTTAAAGTTAATTATCTTCTACAAGTTAGGCACCTTCTGTAACTACATAATCAATACTTACTACACAGCTATATTTGTAGTTCCAAAATCAAATGGAAGCTGATCAATGTTGTACATTTTTGGCCAAATGGTATTTTGTGTTTGTTGTCAGCATTAATGTCCTGGAAGTCTCAAGATCATAAATTTAATCTCTTTTCGTCTTCGATTATATAGTTGTGAAACTATTTTCGTATGTAATTAAAAACTGACTTCGTGTTTTCGTAGAATGCTATCCCTTCCGACAGTGTTTAATCTGTGACCAGTTCTAAAACTAACCACTGATATACTTACTAAAAATTAAATCAGGATTTTTTTGTTATAAAATTTCTATAAAGTCTAAAGCATTTGAAAATGTGTCACATAAAATATTTTAAATAATTTAATTGATTGCTTTAACTTCTATCGCAACGCACTCATAAAAAAAAGGCGCCCAAAATGATTTCTTTTTCTTTCAAATGGTGTTCCTCAGGAGTCTATATTTGGGCCTCTACTCTTTGGCTTGTCTGTATACATATATATACTCGTACATGCTATCTTCGTTCGAGGTTATCCATAATATCAGAATCTACTTCTGCCGATGAAGTACAAATCTGATACTAAGTCGTCCTATTGGCCTCATTAGAAATTTTGTAGATTACATGAATTGTAATCTGAACCTGCGAATAACCTGAAACATGATAATTTTTTTCGTAGGTATATCGTATTCTTCTCTAATTTTTGTAAAGAGAACACCAGCTCGACAGATTTTCTTCTTTCATCCATTGATTGCACTGTCTTATCCTGTAAATCAGAGTGATGCTAGGTCAGTCAAAAAGTATGTTGCACTCACTTACATATAATAAACTACAAAAATTTTCAAATTTTCAAAAAACTTTATTGAATATAGCACACACGAAAAATAAAATTATTTTTCTACATAAGTAATCACCCAAACAAACAAGTTTTTTTGCATTTTTCATATCTCTTGAAGAAGGTTTGTGTTATCAACTTCGAACAAATTCTGTCGAACTGTTTTGAGTAGCTGTTTTCATTTCTTTGTCCTACTGGACTATGTCGTATTCAGTTGTTGCCAGTTCATTTCTCATTAGGCCGAAGATGTAAAAATCGCAGAGCAACAAATCAGAGCTGAATTTCATGGCATGTGTATAGAAATGTGTCGTTGCATTGTCGTAAAGAAGAAAAACTCTCAACTGCTGCCAATTTTCCAGGTTATCGATCCTTTATTGCCTTTCTCAACTTCCGGACAGTTTCACGGTAAACGGCTAAATTGATTGTCGTGTCTTCTGGCATAAATTTTAAAACTATTCCTTTTTTGTAAAAAAAAAAAAAAAAAAAAAAAAAAAAAAAAAAAAAAAAAAAAAAAAAAGTTTCAACATGTTCATTCCAGCGAATGTAACAATTTTACATTTTTTCACGGACGGAGAGAAGAGGTTTCTCTCCACTCACTTGAACTTGTGTCTTTGATTTAAATTGCAGAAAATAGTGAATTCGCCATGTTTGTCATCATTGGTCAATAGTTTATCCAACAATTTAAATTTTTCTTCACCTGCAATTCATTATCGGGTTGAAAACAGCGGCAGTTTTCATATTCATCTATCAGCAATCGAGACACAAACTTTTCGATACTTAGGCTGTCCCGTGATTATTTCTTTTAGTATTGCCATGAGAAATACCACATGTCTCTGTGATTTTGTTTACTTTTATTAGCTGATTTGATCGAATATTGTCATCTACACACTAAACATTGTCAAGTGTTTGTTGTTGTGCTTCTTCTACTAGCACGATCATCATCATCAGTGATATCCGTATACGTGCAGTCGGTCTAGCAATATTTCCCCATAGCCGATACCTCAAATTAACCTTTTCACCATAAACTTCATATATGTAATTTGTTTTTATGATTGTTAGTAAGATTAGACTTTTTCAACCATAAACATTTTATTACTGTACGAATTTTAATTTTGGATAACAAAATAGTAGTAGAGGTATAGAGACAGAACTGGCTATGTCCCTATTTTTACCAAAATTGAGCTAGCATTGGGATTAAATCACGTTCGAGGGTTATCTGAAAAGTTTCCGACATCAACATGAAGATGGCAGCACTCGTAAACAAAATTTCGGGAAAGGTACTCACCAAAATTTCAGCCATTTTGGACGCACAGTTGTTGTTTGAGAATCGTTTGAGTGAGTCGATTTGAGTGTTTTTGTGAAAATGGAGTATCAAAGCTGAATATTTGTTTTTGGAAGGGAATACGTCTATGCAAACCAAAGATGAGTTCGACCCTGTCTACGGAGACTCTGCATCATCATTTCCCACCAGCTTGGATAGCGATGAACGTTCAGGACGTGTCCAAAAACTGCAACCACTGAGGATAACATCGCTCCAAATGGTGCTAAACAACAGTCGAATTAAAGTTAGAGAGATAGAAAAGGCTATGAGCATGTCCAAAGAACGTGTTTGCCACATATTGCATCAAGATTTAGGCATGAAAAAAGCTGTCCGCTCGTTGGATGCCACCGCGTTTGCTGACTTTAGACCAAAAACACCCCTCAGCGGTGTTGCGATAGTGAAAATCTATGAATTACGGTTTGAACTGCTTGACCACCGACGTTACTCACCAGCGACTTTTTTTTTGTTCCCTAAGCTAAAAGCTGCGTTTTGAGGGCAGAGACCTTCGTAAACAACTAATTTGCAGAGAAAGACGCCGAGTACTATTTGGATAGGTTGAAGAGATGGGAGCATCACCGGGAAAAGTGTATAGACTTACAAGGAGACTACATAGAAAAATAAAAATGAATTTGAAGAAAAAATGTCTTGTAAATTTGTTAAGTCGAAAAATTTTCAAACATACCTCGTAATCGTCTCTTAACACATATGTGTTTATGTGTTCGATTAGATAACCCAGAAATGATTTTATCCTAAAGTAAAATCAGTTTGAAATCTTGAGTCATTCCAACAAAAGTGAATTTTTTGTTACTGCGGCTTAAGAGCTTTTACTCAAAAACGCTTAGATTGGACATGGCGATTATGTTTTATTTCTATACCCCTCATTGAGACTATCACTGTTTTTCGAATGATGTTCTAAAAAGTGTTGACCCAAATTCCAATCAAAACATCTAAAAAAAAATAAATAAAAAAATCCCGAATCTTGTGATGATCGACCAGAGCAACCGGTCGATCCCATCACCGTCATTTTTCTATGCTTTTGATTTTAATTTTGTAAATATTCCACTTTCATTTTGTCGAAATTCTCAAAAAGCAAATTATATTAAAAAACGTTCAAAATAAAAATCGACTTAATGAAAGTCACCGAATGCGTAAAAAACATTTTGTTTTTTAATAATAAATCTACCCACCATTGTCATTTCCTATTAAAGACTCCTCAACAACATTTAATTCTTCCATCTTATTTGCAATAAAGATTGTCATAAACTTTTGAAATTTGTTTATAGTTTTCGATTATTGACCTTTTTTCCTTCTGAATTCTCATTCTCTGTTTCTCATCCCGAGTACCAACAATAATTTATGGTAAATTTTTATAATAGCCACTCTCACAAGATATTTTCATAGAATTCGTCAGATATCTACCCCCCCCCCCCCCCCACATTGTAAACGTGGCTGTAAACAGCCATACAAATTAATGTCGACGCAAATGGTTCATTCTCTGTTTGATTTAAGAAAGTTGCCTAACCTCCAGCGTCGGATATTTATATAAAAATAAAAATAAAATATTGACCATGACCAATTACGCTTAAAATTTTATTTTTTCCCCGCCGATTTTTTATTTTTTTTTTTATGTTTTTAAGTATTTTTTATTATTTTGAAACAGTCGTCAATATTATCAAAAAAATGTGATTAAGATGTTAATGAAAATATTATTGGAGTTTTAAGGATAGTCTTTTTTGTTCTTCTCCTAGATGGGATTTAAATGAGGATTTTATTGAGATATTAAAAATCTTTTTGATCTCTTCGATGGATACATTGACTTTAGTGTGTGTGGTATATCTCAAATTATTTTCATGCATAAATCTTTCCGTTCACTGTTTACTCCTTGCATTTTGTTTCCTATAAGGCCTTGGAATTATTGAGGTCTTAACGGAAGTAAGTGCACTACCGATTAAAAGTATTGCGTCAGTTTACAATTTTATTAATGAAATATTGATAAATTTTGTTTTTAAGATATTACAAAATTTTCAGTGCAATTATTTATTATGTTTTTATGAGTTTACTGTTTGAAATATATGGAAAAATATTTTCTTGGATGGATGGATTGAAGCGAGGTTGGGATCCGGACTGGATCCCTTAAATGTAGGTCATAATAAGGCCTATTGTTCAATGTCCAGACTTATGAGCAATTGCTCTGGACGCTAACAAAATTCAAAATTGGCCTCCAACCCTCTTTAGCGGCTTCATCCAGTTCTTCCAGGAGGTCTGAGTCAAGGAATCTGTAACACTTTTCTGAGAGAGCCGAACAATTACAAAGAAAATGAGTCACCGTTTCTTATCTTGATCATTATCGTTTGTAATCACACACGTTGGGTCTTAGACAGCCCTGCTGCATTATCTTTTCATTTAATTGACTATATTATTCGGAATATCTTTGCTTGCCATTAAGTAATTCTTTCTAAATTCAAAAATCTTTCATCTATTCATTCTAGAAACTAGTCTAAGTTGCATCTATTTCTTAACTCACCTCGTTATCTGGTGAGTATAATGGCTTACTAGATGCTTTCCTTTCTTCCTTTTGTTCTACGAGTCGCAATTTTATAAGTTATCTAAAAGAGGTTAGAAGTTTTCTTCCTTGTATTTGGTTGAAGTCCCAAGGTACGTAACCTTTTCTTCGTTAAGTTGTAGGACCACAATGTACTGAGAGTCGTCTAGATTTACTAACATTTTAAACTTATTGACTTCGAAATAAGCCTATTCTTGCTGTAAGCTGAAAGAGTTAGTATTACCCTACCAATTACAATGGAATGTGGTCTTAAAAATATCTTTTGACTACTTTTTAGTTTACAATCGCAGAGAATACAATCATTTTGGATATGGTGATTAGCAGAGAATCTTTATTCATATAAATGCTGATCAACATCAGGATGACAAAGTTGCAAAATCGCACACGACTTTCAGCGCAGTCCCTTTCTATTAGACCAGATTGTAAATGGTGACTATCCTATTTCATGATTTGCACTTGCGGTTGACGCATTGTTTAATTGTGGCATTAACGCCATAACATGACACATTCATATCTCCGGAATGCTGACAAATTGAACGACCCAGAATAAATGGCTTATAGTACAATGATCGTCTTTTTGATAGCCTTCTCTAATAGAAGTGCTGTGAGAAATTCTAGTAATTATGTGTTCGCCGAGAACATATACTCCTGATATTTCAAGTAGAACAATGTCTGGATTATGGCCATTCAGTCACTTCAGACTAATGTAGCAGATATGGGCCTAACAGATTTTAGAATTAGAAAGAACATGTCTGTCGATATTGACATTTGGTTCTACCTTTAAAAGCTGGAAAACTACGATTGCATTCGGAATGGAAGATGATTATTACCCATTTCAACTTCTGGACAGTATTCAATTTTATGCCAATAATGATCCAGTTAATGCCGATTTCGCAAAAGCGAAAAAAACAAATTTTATTTGTTATTCTCACACAACCCATTTGATTTTGAGTGGTAAGTTTCAAGTCTTGCAAAATTGAGTGATTGACTCGAAAAAAAAATTAAAAATAGAAAAATGAATAAAAATGTTATTTAAAAAATTTGGAAAAATCAGATTAATAATTAACGAATTGAATCTGTGTAAGCCCGGAATGGTCTTAAAGAAGAAAAAATAAGCGTTTCGTATTGGCAGAAACCTTATACTCTTCAGTACGGCTTGGTTTCTGCCTGCCGTAGACACATGATCTCATATAAACTGAGAATAAATTCTAGGTGTGAATTATATGAGACAATTCTCGTATACATATTCCATCAAGAAGCTTTCTCTGTTGTACCGGAGAATCCAAAAAAATGTTGTTCTTGAACAAGTATAAAGTTTACCTGGCAAAAAATCATAATAATCTTGTTTCTTCTTCCTTTGGTGAAATATAGGAGAATTTGCCTCATATAATTCATATTGAAAATTTATTGTAAGTTTATATGAGATGAGATCAATTTGATCTTTTTCAAGCGTCCAAGGCAGGCAAAAACCGAGCTATACTGAAGAGTATAAGATTTCTGCCGATACGAAATGCTTATTTTTTCTTCATCTTATTTTTTTTTTCTTTTTCAAGCCCACTGCGGACTTACACAGGTTCGATTCGTTTCGAATTAATCTGATTTTTAATTTTTTTTTTAAATAATTTTTTTTACCCTCAATTTTTTGATTTTTTAATTTCTTCCCATTTTGAGGGCTCGGTACTACCCAAAGGGTAAAAACGATAATATGTGGTAGACCAAAGTATCATCTGTGTGGTATAAAATAGGTTCTAAAAACAATCCATACCATCTTAAAAATGTTTGTTTAGTTTTTTTAATAAACCTCAAATTTATCTTACGGATAATTTTCACTTAGGTATGTACCTAACTATATAGCTAACATATGTATGTGCGAAATGCTGACACTCTTAGCACTATTGGACTTCGACAAACCTTTTAGACCTTCAGAAACATCAGTTTATCACAATAATCAATGTTTAACTTTAATAGTTTAGAAAGACTAGAAGAATTATAGAAAACTTTTTAGTTTTACGACTTAAAATCAAATTATTAAATACACAAAAAAAAACCATCGCCTTGTTCGGTTTTTGAAGCCGGGACCTTCCGATTTCCTGATGGCTGCCCTTACCACTGAGCTAACGAGACAGATGTCTTTACTTCTTCTATTTATGAATTTGTCTATATCCTATTAAGCCACATTTGCTTTCAGCTGGCATTAACCAGTAACGATGAAAGCAAGCGCACTAATAAATTGTAAATTTTTTTTCTTGTATTTATTAAAATGACAATTGTAAAAATCAAAAGTTTGCTAAAATTTTTCTATTCCATCCATGATCGATTCTAAAAAAAAATTAGTTCAAATTTCGAATTTAAAATAAAATAAAAATTCAATAGTTTATTTGAAAATTGTTGCAAATTAAGGATACAAGTACTTTGAAGCATTCGTCCCCTTTGTATAAATCTTCAAAGTCAAAAAGTAAAAAAAAATTTTTTTTTTAAATATTTAATAAATTGCCCGATGTTCAATTTTTTTCTTTTTTATAACAAAAGAAGAAAGAAAAAACACAGAACACAACTCATTCAAATATTGTAGCTCACAGCACGATTTAAAACTTTACACGTGTTTAGATGACAGATGAAATATAAAAAAAAATCTCAATCTTCTTAATGCCGCCATCTATACTTCATTCACACAAATACTTTGTGAATGACACATCGTTTATATCGAAACTATACGCAATATTGAATACGTTCTGTGCAGTGTTGAAGAATTGAGCTATGTAGGTAGTTCAATTGCCTTGATCTAAATTTAAAAATTTTATTGAAGGTAGATAATTTTTCAAAGCCTCCACCTCCCCCAGCCCCGTGATTCCACCAATTGTAATTCAATCGAAATTACTTACGAATTATACACGCAAACGATATACATATCTCCAAATAGTTCTCCTCTCACTAATTCACAATTCGTGACTAAAATTATACTTATGAACACACAATTATATGTAGATAATTGCGTGTCATTGTTTCGATATTGTGGTCCTTCGAGCCGGATAAAAATTTCAACATATCAAAAAAAAAACTTGTGTTACATTTGAAAAAAAAAACACAAGCCTACTCGACTGTAATACCATAATTACGTTATTTCAGACATATTTCCTCATTAAAGCTACGCACAGTGTTTCTACTTAAATACACGTGCATATACATATAGCGCATGTGCTAATAATTTTATTTTTTGATTTACATAGAAAATATCTCACGCGTGCAAATTTATGCGCAACAAAACCATATTTGTATAGTTAATCGTATGAGAAAATCCTATATCGACACGAATCAAAAGTTAATCATCATATAAACACAAAAGATATTTACTATAGTATAGTGCTCCTCATCAGCTCATTCTCGTGTGTTGTTTATGAGAGATGATATCATCGCTCTACAAAATATTTCATTCATAACGCGTTTGGTGTGCACATCAAAACTAATATGAAAAAGAAAAAAATTAGAGAAAAGAAAATTTTTCACGCGAAAATCAACTGAAATAAACAAACTAAAATGCTTACTTACGCATGCGCGTAAATTAGTAAAAAAAAAAAAAAATCAAATCTCATCCGAGTATATGTGTGCAATTTGAATTCGTATGATAAAATATAATTGAGAGCAAAATATGCGCAAGAAATTTGATTCAATAAAAAAATAAAAAATATTCACCAATTTAATACTACTCGGCTGGCCGCTCTTCTTTTATGGATTTAAGTTCGTGCAATTTTCTTAGCAAATCACTGTGAATGGGGCCTGCTAGTTAGTTAGTTTTTTTGCTTTTTTTTTCATTTAATTTCATCTATGTACGTTCTACGTTTTTGCTTGTCTCTCTCCTCATCACTATCATTTTCCCATGTCAAATTATTTTGATTGTGATTTATATATGTATGAAACGATTCTATCTTCTTGGCCACGCGGTCGTGTAGCGCAAAGGCAAAAGATGTCCAATTTGATGATGGCTCTGGCTGGGTAATCTAATTCAAGCTAATAAATTTAATAAAAATGTGCAAATTGAGATGACAAACAGAAATTTTGAATTACATAGTTTGGCTAATCGAGGTATAACTAGTCGTCGTCGACACATGCGCATCATACTTTCGTATCTTTTGATCAATCTTTGCGCGGCGTTGGCAGCGTGAAAAGTTTATATTAAGGCGTTAAATTAAAAGATTACGTATGCCGCCGCCGGTCGTTTCAAGTAAGGCGAATGAACGCCAGAAAGATAGCTATCGGGGAATCGGTTGCGGGGGCTCTTATACTATATAGATATATGTATATGTATGTAGTTGCACTGGAGTCACATATAGATGGAGGCAATAAAAACAAGTGATAGTCTAAACATGATTTGATTAGATCCACGTTTGATTGATGATTGAGTGACTGACTTCATTATAAGTCTCTCTCATGCAACAGGGATATTATTGAATTTTTTTTCCAAGTCCAATATGTCACATCATAATATAATAGTTAAAGTTAGTGCTTTTAACTAGTGTTATATACATATTATGTGAATTAATATTAAAATTAACAACGTTTTCATCTTACTTCTCAATTACTGTCGTTTAGCTATATTAATTAATGGGGGTTGAAATGTCGTGCAATATGATATTGACCTTCGGTTAAATATCTCATTTGTCAGTTTGACTGTTGTTGTTTGTTATGAATGTCAATAAAAATATATAGTTTTCTGTTGCTATTTCAATGGTGTGTAGATATTGGAATTGATGCGACGGCGTAATAGATTTATAACGAAGTGTTGTTTTAAGTTTGTTTCTGGAATGCATATATGATGATTGATTGGCATATTTAACACCCTTAAATGATTGCTATTTTATGCAATTTGGTAATTAGGTGAGATTCATAATTCAACATCTATCTATCGATTGTTGTTTCCTCTGTACCTTACCATTTGGTGAATTAGTGTGATATTGAACATCTCAAGAACTCTTTCTAACATCATCCCTTCGTTTTAGAAAATGCTGTTCTATTATTTTTTGAATGATTTTCTTTACACCGCAAAGATATTTGCAAGGTTTTGAGAAGAGAAGAAAGTAAGTCGCTGAGGATGAAATTTGATGATTATGGAGGATGACGACTCAAATAGAAACGAAGTTCGGCAATTTGTTTTTTTTTAAATATAAACCGTGAAATATTTTTGCTCACACATTTGTTTACAATGCCAAGACCCTTGATATGCCTAATTCATTAGTTTGAATATAGCATTGGAGATGCTTCTGACTTCAGATATTTGACGAAAATTTAAAAGTTCAATTAGCTCCACAAAATCCATGATTTTTGTGTATGTTTTCTTTATTGAGGTAATGCTATTTTATTGACGTCTAATACTATCAGAGTCACTTGTACACTATCTTGACTCCATTTGAAAATTATTACCTACTTGCTCATAATGGAATTTGAAGGAACCATTTTAAACCTAAAAGTAGCGTTTGTATGTTACACAAATTTCTGGTTGTCATCTATCACACCGCGTATTTCAACAAAGAGCTGATACTAGTAGCCAAGAAACAAATATAGGAATATATAGAAATATCAGAATTATTATAAATACAGAACTCCTTGTTTGGATTAACGTGGGCAGCTGCGAAGTATGGCTTAATCCCATGGCGTTCCCGGCGAATTTTACGCACGAATTTGATTTTTAAAGTGATAATCAGCGCCCTCAAGAGACATTACTGACTCATTAAGTATACCAGTTAGGCCAATGCATGCTTGACATTCTTACTGGTGGTAGAAGCAAGACCTATCTAAATCTCAAATCGTTTTTTTGGGTTTGTGTACCCAGTTGATTAAGCGCAACTCCACGCCGACATAGATGACCATACTTTCCAAACCAAGTACATCTCCTGTGATCAAAAAAATGATCGCCTATATAAAATTAGACTCGAAAATATGTCTTTCTGCCCGCGGGGTGCACTATCAGTCACCACGTTGCTCCCATAAAGGGGCTGCTTCGCCTTGTTGGGATGGAAAACACAAGTTTTCCTTGGGTACCAGATTAGGCTTCTCGGTCAGGCTTCGTACAACAAGGCAATAAGGCGATCGATACTCCCAGTAGATTCTCCATACAGAATCTTTTATAAATTATAAATGGAACTGGTAACTCCATTCGGGCTTAATCCCATTAATACTGTCTATAAATAGATAGCCTTCTAACAGGACCATAAGAGAGTGGGATTCACCTTTTGAGTCTGGTGAGGCTAAAGATTACAGCCTGTAATCTTATAGTTGACCAAGCTAATAGGTTGTATAAGCTACTAGTATACATACAGGCATTATTAGAATGCACGCGGATTCTTAGAAATCAAAAATAGGGTATTAAGCATTATGTCATGTGTACGCATCTGTTCCCTTATACACCCTTCTCCAGAGCAAAATTACGCTTCACAGACTCCGTTTTAATCGCCTATTGTAAGTACAATAAGCAACAAGCAACTATTGGTGGGATACCGGAGTGTGTTGATTTTGATACAGTTAATAGAAGTTCTAGTCAGAAATCCGGTTCCCAAAAACGTTTACTTCAGGACTTTTTTTGCAATCTGCATATTGACACAAAATTCGAGGACGTCTATAAAGATTTAAATAAATACCCCAAACTGTATTAGACAGAATCCACAATTGGGCACTAAAGCAAATAATGTCTTTGAGGAACTTGGTCAGAAAGTTCCAGATATACTGCCATATCCTCTCACCACAAACTATAGTCCCGTCACTGAATAGAAATGTACATAATGTACAGGCGGTAAACTAAGAGCCTAGCAAATTAAAAAGATTATCAACCAGAAATTATACCAAAAACAGCTTTGATTAGTCACAAACACCCCACAGAAAAAACTCTAACTAGCCAAGAAGAAATGATTCGCGTCCAATCAAAACGATACATATAGAACCCGGAAGAGAATGTCATTATCGACAACGTTTTTTCTTCTTCTTTTTTTTTTGATTATTTTTATTATTTAAATTAAACAATTCAAAACGAAAGAAACTAGAAATTTACTTTAATGAGAAACCTACATTTCGTCCAAGAATTAAAAAGAGATTTAACGAACCATTTTTATACAAGATTATTTGTATACCGAAGAACTGCTCCAGTACACATTAAAACTGATTTTATTTTTGTATGGCAACACTATTTAGGAGTTTCCCGATTTTGTCAACTTACAAACTTAGATATACTTACAAGAAGTATTCAAGAACGTCTTATACAAAATTTCAAGTTTCTAGCTCTTCAATGCTTTTTCAAGCAATGTCCGAGTACCTATTGCATGGCAACACTATGAAGAAGTTGCCAAATTTCACCTTACTTAGGAAGTTACTTTTTTCCATAGAATTACTATGTACAAAATTTCAGCTCTCTAAGTCAACATGTTTTCGAGTTATCATGTGTAGAGATAGACAGACGGACGGAAAAAGACGGACAAATTAAAATCCTTTTAAATTTATGCGTAGGTGTCCAATCTATTTTACTGTACCATCATAATTTCTATGTGTTACACAATCGGAATGAAAAATTACACTTGTCATTTTTGAAAAGTTGCTCTTAATTTTTTTTTATATAATTACATAATTAATTTCCTTATAATCTTACCCCACACCTTAACAACTGAGACAAGCTGGTATTTAAATAAAAATTTTAAAAATATTAGTTTGGCGGTATCTATATGTGAGACATGAAATTAAAATCTAGTTTTCTTGAACTGCTAGTTTACGTGACATTTTTATTTTATATGTGTAAATTAAGGAGCAGCCTTAACAATTAGCATTCGCTTGTTAAATATAATTTGATAAATTAGGTTGACTAAACATTGATTCCGTAATGAAATTTATAATGACTGCAGCAACAACAGTTTTTTTTGTTTTTGTTTTGTTTTTGTATTAAGTTAACCAATTAATTTCTAATAAATAATTGCATTTCGACATAATTACGGGTAAAATAAATGAGATTAAAGCAAGCTGTCAAACGTGGTGTTAAATAATGTTGCTACCCGATGGATTTAAACGATACCAAATACAGGTTTTTCCTATTAATTTCTTGTTATCTGCATACCTACTATAGAAATTCCATACTTACTGAATCATTTTTATTACAACAAATTGTTCCAAGCCCATATTACATACATATAAAATTAGCAAATTATTTTTAAGTAATAGAAGTAGAAAAATGCGATAAATTACTTAAAGGTGTGCTGGATGTAAAGTGGGTTTTTAAATTTATGTATAATTACTGTAAAACATAATTAATTGGAGATATTCTAAAATGTGGAAAGTAAATTTTTTAGGAAGAATAAATGCACCTTCTGATTTTAGACATAGAATGGAAAGACAACTTTGCTATGAATTGACATCTTTAGCTAAGATAGTGAATCCTGATTCGAATCTGAAAGAAATCTAGGAAGTGGTGTGGACCATAAGGAGAATGATCTAATTTATCGAAGCAGCATTCCTGAGCAGCAGACTTTACAATAGCATTGATATGTACGGGTACAATAGATGTGTTCCATTGGGCTGTATAAAGTACTTCCAAGTACTTCTACCTACTCGCAACTACTCATGCTCTTGTGCGTGTAATTAGATGAGCTGAGTAGCTTCGCATGAATTTTCCGCTAGGTGGGTTTGGATGCTAAGTGGTTATTGAAATGTCAGATAGATGAAATTAGAGAGAAAATGTTTATAAAGAAACTAATAAAATTATTTAACTCATCGAGAATAGGAGATTCAAATTTATATATTATCGTTAATATACTCAATATCGAACAAAAACGAATTTTTATCCTTAAATTTTCTAGGTAGTACCATATATGGCACAAAAACTTGATGTCGCATGGCATACTAGAGCAGAGTATACAGATTGTGAAAAGGGTAGTGCATTCTGGAATGGTCCATAAACATGTTTTAGAGCATATCGAAAGCAAATGTTTTTATAATAGCAGTTTTGTATACATTTGATCAACTTCCTGAATACTTCAAATACGAAAAAATATGAATCACTCAACGTATGTACAACATTTCAAATGTTGTGGTTCATTCCGGAATAGAACACCCAGCCATATAAATATTGTATACCAGGCAAAAAAGAGGAACAATCACCCAATTTCAAAGTGCAATGAGAAATCTTGTCACCATATAATTCACACATACTTTTTATAAAATGTATTTATGTATATGGGCAATTGGTGTGACCTCCAATATTGAACTTCTATGGTAGGCGATCAGAGATAACATACTGATGAGACCTGTCTGATCGCTGGGTCGAAAAGTTCAATCATTTTTTTGCACTTAAAATGCTTTTTGTAAATTTATGGAAATTATTTTCAATAAATTTCAATCTGTTAGACGAGAAATCTCCTTCTAGGTCTTGTGGCACTATATAAACTGCTCGAGGAAAGTAGCTCGGATATAGGTCCAGTTTTTCATAGTTTATAGGGTTTTCCAATAAGAGGTGTTATTTTAATTAGCCCGCTATTTCGGTAGATGTCACTTTTGGAGCTGTCATTTTTTGACATTTGACAAGTAGAAACTACGCCATTAATAGAAATGGAACGATACACGATTCAACAACGCATTGAAATTATTAAAATTCACTATAAAAATGGTGAAAATGTGGCAGAGACGGTTCGTAAAACTCGAACATTTTTGGGTCGTCGTGAGGCACCTTGTCGGCATTCCACAAACGTCATTACACCGTATTTTGCATAAAGATTTGGGTCTTAAGGCTTATAAAGTTCAGTTAACACAAGAACTCAAGCCGGCCGATCATCAACAACGTCGAGTCTTTGCTGATTGGGTCCTTGAAATGCATGAAAATGATCCGCAATTCCATCGAAAACTCATCTTGAGTGATGAGGCCCATTTCCACCTCGATGGCTTCGTCAACAAGCAAAATTGTCACATCTGGGGTTCGGAAAACCCAAGAGTTATTGTTGAAAAGCCTCCCTATCCTCAACGTGTGACTGTTTGGTGCGGTTTATGGTCCCGCGGGGTCATTGGACCTTACTTTTTCGAAAATGAGGCTGGAGCAACAGTTACGGTGAATGGATTGCGCTATCGACAGATGATTAATGATTTTTTATGGCCGGAATTGGATGGTATTGATCTGGACAACGTTTACTTTCAACAAGAAGGCGCTACGTGCCATACAAGCAACGAAACCATTGATCTTTTACGGGAAAAGTTTCCGGACCGTGTTATCTCTCGACGAGGTGATCACAATTGGCCACCGAGATCTTGTGACTTAACACCTTGCGACTTCTTCCTTTGGGGCCACGTGAAAGAGAAGGTCTACGCCAACAGCCCAGCGTCGATTCAAGACCTCAAAGGTGGAATTCGTGGGGCTATCGAGGACATAGGGCAGCTACTTTGCGATTTGGTTATGGAAAATTTCATGAAAAGGATATGGTCCTGTAGGCGTGGTCGTGGTGGTCATTTGGCTGATGTTATTTTCCATTATTAACGGCATACCTTCCTCTTTATAATAAAATAAGGATCAGATCATTTATCTCAAAAAATGGCATTTTTCTTTGAATATCAAAATAATACCTCTTATTGGAAAACCCTGTATATTCAGTTGCATTTACTGAAATTAATTTGAGTAATATAGTTAATAACTATTTTCATAAGAAACTTGATATAACAGAAACATAACAGAAATTTCTGAAATTGGAGGTTAGGATTTACTCTTGACAACATAAACTTGTATTCCATTCGGAAAGCGCTCGCGAGTACTGTACACAGCTATTGTCGTGTAAGACCACTAAACCTTGGGACAGTTTTGATCTCCTTTTCTCGACAATGGTTCGACATATAATTTCTGTCTAAGGCCGTTTGCACATCGAAAAACGAAAACACTAAACCGAAAAACACAAATTTTGTCCTAAACTAACAGAAATTTACTGCAATACATGTAATAAAATATTGGATATTTCTTGTAATTACAGTTTCAATAAAAAAATATCCATATTTAAAGCTTTATTTCAATTAAAATACATTTTTATGTTTATTCCTACGAGAAACAAATTTTCGTTCTGAACTGTCAAATTATATTTTCGTTCCATACTACGCGTTCCACACACGAACGAATATTCTTTTCCGTTTTACATAACCTCATTTCAGTTTATTTACATTTGATACAAACCCAACCCAACTTTTATTCGTTTGTTTTTGATATGTATGTAAGCATAAACGAATTTTCGGTGTGGAACTATTTATTTGATCGTTTTCGTTTTTCGATGTGTAAGCGGCCTAAGTTCAGCATAATATGTATATGTCGCATTTACAGTAGCGGTATTATACATTCTTCCTTGAAGTCCAACATCCACAATCCTAGAAAACTGTAGGCATCTTCTGATATTTTGTGTAACCTCACCTTTTTTTCACCACTGGTTCTCCGGGATGATGTCACTCCATAGAATTCCTTTTCAACAAAGTCTGATGTTAACGAATCATAGTTTTATCCCAAATCCTATGGAGAACACTGTTTCCATCGTCAGTACATAACTTTAAAAATTGTTGACTGTTACCAAAATATGGTTCTTCTTATCATGCACTTGACTTTGGATCGGCTATCTTATGTAAAATACCCTGTATAATTGTTTGTTTTGAAAAAATCAAAAATTATTTAAATGTCCCTCATATAAGACTGAAAACATATGTATGTCCAATCACTGTAACATTCTTGTCCAATAACTAAGTTTGAATTATATTTTGTAAAAATCTGGATATGGTTAAAGAAACCATGAAATATAAATGAAGAGCTGCGTCGTTGTTTCATTAGCACGGAGTTAATATACTTTTGCTTTTTTCTGTTTTTGTTTCTGTTCCGTCGACGTCTAAGAATTTGGGACATTTTCGGAGGACTTCTACTATATTTTAACGAATTTAGGCGCACTAAAAATCACTCGTACCAAGTTAATACCAACGTGATACCAATGAACATTGTGAAAAGGTAGGAAAATAATTTTAAAACGTAGAATATATTCGCGTAATAAATTCTTGTTATGTTGATGGTCCAGCTATTGTGACTGAGAGTTCAGTACAGGCTTATATAACTAACTAACAAATCCGTAGAGGAGCAAAAAGTAATTTTTAAAATATTAAAAAAAGTTTTTAGTTTGGTGCTCTATTTTTTTTTTTTATTCAACAACAAAATTTTTGTTTTTGTGAATTTCAATTAAAAATAAAGTTTCACTGTTGACAAAATACCCAAAAAATAATCTAATATCCAATCTCAAGAGCAGTCATGATACTCGCGAAAAAATATTTGTATGCTGCCAGTATTCTTCCCCTTAACCCCCCCCCCCCCCTCCCCTCACAAGCAATAAACAAATTTGACAAGGAACTCGAGTTTGACAACAGGGCTTTCATAGCATCTCACTTTCTCCGATGTATTATGTCTTTCTCATAAAAAATTACGCTCATGAACATGCATTTTTGTTCGTACCATCCTTTCCTGCTTACTACATATTCTAAGCATAAAACGAAAAAAAATAAACAGAAAAATATTTTATGAAGAAAACATACAACAAAAGATAATTATTCAGCAAAATATTATGGAAATAAAGAAAACAACTGAAGCAGAGAAAAATAGAGAAAAAGGACTAAACCAGAGAGTCATGAAGAAATTCGATGCTAAACTGACCTAAAAAGTAAACTGAAAAAATCCTAGTACCTACCTATTTTTTTTTCTTGGCATAACGTTAGTTTTTGTTAATATTGTAATTACTAATATTTAAATTCAAATTACTTTTTAAGATCCAGACTCGTGTCAACTCCTTAGCATGCCCTATGACAACATTATCGCCTTGCTTCCTTACTCCGTTGAGTTCGTCCTCGTACCCGACTTCTGTCATAACCAGCTTTCTTCTAACACTTACTAGAATACAATCATTCTTTCTCAAGTAAGTCAGTAGCGGCGATATCAGCCATGCTAATGAGAAGATCATTAGATCTAAGTTACTTGTTATGAATCAAAAGATTTCAACTCATTTGTAGCCAGCTCTTGGTGATGTTGTTGTAACTCGATGTACAAAGTAATTCAAAAATAGTCGTACATGATTTAAAGAAGAAAATTGTAAAAAATAATACGAAATTTCTTAACCATCTTAAAATTACAGGGTGACCAAGAATTTTCAATTTCAACAAAGTTTTGATTCACATAAAATCCAACGAACTTTTAAAAATGCGGAATAGGGTAGTTAAGAAAATATTTCTCCAAACAAGACAACTAATTAAACTTGCTTGTAAATAACGGAAAATTTTCAGCAAAATCCTTGGTGGAAAAACGTTAAAATCTTGAATTCAAACATTTTTCACCTAGACTAGGATGAAATAATTCGAGAGGAGAATACATTTAAGAGGATTTTTTTTTGAATTGTACAATAATAATATTCATAAAGCCCCCTGCATTGCTAATTGCTCAAAAATTATAAGGATCTCTGGACTATTACATGAGTCAAAATTGTCTTGAAACAGAAAATACTTGGTCACCCTGTAATTCTACGTACGTTGGTTGAGAATACGCGATGATCTTTATAAATTTCCTCTTTAAATCATCTGGGTCATATGTGTTAATTTTTTAATCACCCTATATAATTCTTGCCAGTCTCTTCAATGTACATATTTCGACCCCCCTACTTCCAGTTTTCAATGTGCGGCTATGTATATACAATTTTCGTCTATTCAGATCTTGGTGGAAGGAAAAGAGATGTGGACACAGTATCCTTCGGACATTAGACTGCATTGGCGACAGTGTAGTGACAGACACCCAAGTTCCTATCCTATCGTTTAGTGAAGGGTTCAGTACATTGATACGCGTTCGGTTTAGGTATAAGGGAGGGGAACGTGGAAATTTTAGCAACAGACATATCTATTTTTACAGATGGGTCGTCTAAGAGTAGTGCAGATATAAGAGCGGTATAGAAATCTGCACTGGAACAAATCATTTATGTAGATTGCCGGAAAAATGTAATATTTTCGAAGTTGAGTTGGTAGAAATACATTAAGCGATACAGCTGATATCTACTGGCTGACTTGGCAGCAATCCATCAAGCGATACAGCCAGATATCGAAATGTACAGAGCCGGATTTCGACATCTGCATATATCCTGATAGCCAGGCATTTAATGGATACGAAGAAACTAATAGGGGTGATAATGGGCCAAAGGTAACCGTGCTAGTAGTCTAGAATCTAGAGTGGAACGAATTCTCTCTGTAATTTTCCTGAAGAAATCTGTCTTCTGTGAATATCCTGCTCTGGTGATAAATACAAAACAGGGATACTTGGTAGCCCCCCCCCCCCGCTTTTCTTTTAGCTAGGAGAATTGCAAAGCCTAGAGTTTAGTTATATGTATATCCTGAGATTCCTTATAGTCTAAGAGCTAACAACGAGTTTTCGAGGAATTACTTAGTTCGGTTAGTTTTTTTTTATATGCCTTTCCTTACAGTATCTCAATAGTCATGCCAGCCCATCTGGCTGATGAGAGGGGTTGCATTTACCTGTGACCTTTCCGTTGCACAGGTGAAAAAAGTAGTTTTTAAAATGATTTTAGTTCTATTTTTTTTTTCATCTGTTTTCATAAACACTGAACAATATAAATTCACAATTTCCAGACAGTCTCCTCGTTGCTAACACCGTCCGTACGCTTCTTCTCACTCAAATCGATCTGGGCATTGATAATAATCAACCGAATTTCTGCCTGGCAAATTAGTTTCATGTGGTTCGATAACTAAATTAGCTCGTATAAAAATTACAACCATAATAAAATCATTTTTTTAATTTTTTTTTTTTATCGAAGTAATTCGTCTGGCACAATACTAGCAGCCAAGAAACTGTCTGGGAATAATGAATTTATATTACTCAATGTTTATAAAAACTAATAAAAAAAAAAATTCGACTGAAATAATTTTGAAAACTGTTTTTTTTTACCTGTGGAACAGAATGGGTACAGGTAAATACAACCCCTCTCATCAGCCAGATGGGCCGCATATTGAGATGGTGAAAGAGAGGAGATAGCAAAGACTATTAGGGTGGATCCAAGGTTAACTTTAAAAATGGATCCAAGGTTGACTTTAGAAGGATCAATTCCCATGAATCTATGGGGCACAAATGGACCCGGTACAGTGATCTAAGTGATGCAGTCTAGGAGAGCTCATCTTAGCGGCACCACTGCAACCTAACCTAATCACATGCCGCTTTATACGAAACAGGCATTTTAAAGATGACAGGATAAAAACATAGGCATCCTGTTAAAAAGTATACAGAAAAAAAAAACTTTTTTTTTTAAATCAACTCAAAATGCACAATAGAACAAACAACATAGTTACGTCCCATACCTCTTATCTAGAAGATGAATGCTATGAAATCACACAGAGCTTCGAAAGAAAAATTAATGGAAGTTGAACTTTAACCTGTTAATAAAATTACTATTTAATATTATAAAAAAAAATCATTTGACTTCAAGTAGGTATTTAAATAATAATTAATCAAAAGCAACACCTGAACTCTGTCTAGTTATAAGGTGTTACATACTGCAAATAACACGTGCGTATATATGGGTGGTGATTAATGGTTGGTTACTCTCTAATCGGCAAATCTTTCATCCGCCCAATTTCAAAGAATAGCGCTAATTTTTTTTTTATTTCTTTTTTCTTACACGCGACTATAATTTGAATATTAAAAATAAATGCCTCGGAAAACTTGCAAACCTGAAAAATAAAATAAATTAATTTTTTTTTATCTCTACAACAAAATAATTTTTTTTTCTTCTTATTTTTCAGGTAAGCACACTTTTTTCTGTACATAAGTATATAACTGTAGTCTTGCTTTATATGTAATATAATATAAAAAAAAAGATTAAATATGGACAACAAAATAATCATCACAAAAGGTCAGTTGTTTGTATATACATACCTACTACATACGTACATAAATACATATAGTTCTTCCACCTCCTCCTTCTCTTCTAAGATCACTATTGAAACGAGCAATTAAAAATAATTCCCTCGTAAAATAAAAGATTGAATCGCCTCTCATTTTCCCTCTCATGATCAATTAATTCATAAATCATAAAATAAACGCGATTAATTCTCAATTTTATAAATAATCATCATCAAATTTACATTTACAACCGTCATTTTTATTGATTTTTGATTAAATTACGGAACTACAGACATATAAAAAACAACAGCAACAACAACAATAACAGAAATAACCAATCCGAGATAATTTCATGTCAGTCATTAATTAGAGAAATTATTTGTTTCTATTCACATTCACATCACACGCTAGTTCTCCTCTCATTGCTTTATAAGCCGCAATCCAGACACAAAGTGTCAACTGTTCGCACTTCATTAATTCATTAGACTTTTTATTTTTCTTGTAAATGTACATATAAATTTTCCATAATTATGAGTAGATTTTACTGACCAATCCCCTAAAAAATACCTATGCGGTGTAAATCACAAAAAGTAATACAAGAAAAAAAACAATTGCAGGAAAAACACTTGCGCAGGCGCATTAATATTTAAATTATTTGTTGTGTTCCGTTCAAAGATAGTTCAAGTGTGAGGTAATCTGCTATTATTAGCGATTTCCTTATAAAATCTTTCTTGTTTCATGTCAGGGGCAGGGGAGGGGGGAGAGGGAATTGGAGGCGCAATACAAAGTAACAATTTCAAAAAACAAATACAAAGAAAAAAGGAAATTTTGTCTGAAAATAATAATAACAACAACAACTTGAAGAGAAGGAGGAGGATCAACTTTTGTTGTTGCTGCGGCTGTTGGCAATTTTAATGATTTGCTTTGGGGCAATTTATGTTTTTTTTTTCTTAATTAAAAGAAATCTCAGCTGCTGAAAACGCCGACATTGGAACAATCAAATTGATTTTTTTGTTTTGCTTTTTTCGGTGAAGGAATATAATGTCGGGATCCTTTAATAAAGGATAATTATTGTAGCGTTCTTCGAAGAAGGTAAATTGATTTGAAGGTTGTCTTCCAGATTTTTTATTTATTCTGGATTTTGACGTCTTGCGTATCAAATTATTCTTTCTTTATCGTTTGTGTATTTTTTTTATATTTTTAATGCTATATTACAGATTGCCAAATCTCATTTTTATATAAGTCCAATACTTGAGATTATAATTTAAGTCCATATTTTCGGTGTATGTGGGTGTAATTTTAAACGAATTATGATGCATTGTGGCCCATAAAGAGCCTCAATGTCATTTGTAAACAACTAGCTTCAATGTTATCACACACACACACACACACCTAGATTTGTTGCTCTTCACATTCATATATGACATTAAAAATTCTTCACCTTGTAAGGTCATTTGAGGAGTGTTCGCCCACTTATATGTCTAATTCGTAAAAATTTACCGAAAATACATAAAACCGGATATATTAATGGACTTTCGAAATTATCCCACTATGATTTTAATAGTTTGTGCTACTTTTGGTGCTTTTTTGAAAAAACATTGGACACGATTCCATCAAAAAACGACAAGCGGCCCACCTCGGACATATGTCCGTCTGTTCGCCCACTCTCATTTGCATTAAATTGGCCCGATTTCAACTCATGTCTAACATCATATCCTTGTTTTTGTCACTTATTTTTCTTGATCCCCACCACGCAGATTTATAGAAAACTTGTTTCAACCGTCTCTAGAGCTATTTAAGAGGAGTCAGTACTAAGGAAAAGTTTCAATTTAGATACCAGCGAACCTGTAGATAATAAAATATACTATACGTAGGTTTGTGTCTTGAAAGTGAGAAAATTCATATAAAATTAGCCTAGGCCTAGACCACGGAGCACATTAGAGACATCTAGCGCAAAAGACAGAAACCAAACATTCGACAAAACAATACAATTTAAGACGAAAAATGAAAATTTGCAGTTCACATAAATTGAAAATTTTTAACGAGAATTAACTCTCCTAAATTTGTTTTGCTCATAATTGTTAAATATGCTATTTTGCTTTGTATTTAAACAACTTTCAAATAAATATTCCAATTTCTAGTCGGTGATATGTCGGGAGAAAAACAAGTACTATTAGAGTCAAATATTTATAAAAAGCGCTACTAAAAATGAAAAAAACTCGACGTTATTTGTTAGATCTAGGCCCTTTCTTTCTAAAATAGTCACAATTTAAACAAATGAGAATACCTACTTACAGGAATTTTTACCATTTTGCACAAGTTTCCGAGCTAATATCTCCATTCCAATACACTTTTTTTAATTTTTGCCGACGTTATTTAATAGACTTCTTCATTACCTTTAATTTAAGATATAAATCATTACTCTGCTACAAATAGTTTGCCAGAAATTCGCATCGAAAAATGTATGAAACTTGCAAATCTTGGTACTGACTCCTCTTAATTGATATGACCCCCTCTATTGGTACGAGGCTCTCCTCTATAAGTACCTAGTTTTTGACTTGCATGTTTGATGAGTCTTTTGCTACTATAGTTCGGTTGTATACAAAGTAAAAACTCTATTACGGCATGGGATGATTCCATTTTCAGATACCTTTAAAAGTAAGAAAAATAAACAAAACAATACTGGTCCGAACAGAGACCCCTAAGGTACACCACTATAGTGATATAACTAATATTAGCAAATAACTGATTAGACTATTCCACATGGCCATAAAAACAAAACAAAAACTGTTTTCTAGACGCATACAAGCTATTTTAAGTAGCGTATTTGAGTTTATAGTCTTTCCTTAAAACATTTATCTATATTGGGGTTATTGAGACTGCGCTTATAAATTTAACGTATATAGTTGAAAACTTTTACATTTTTCCCAGGTGGGAGGTATTTAAAATCTATGTTATCGTGTACAATCCTTAAAACCAATGCGCTAATTATTTTATCTATTGTATTCGACAAGAATTTATTCAATTAGGATGAAAATTTGCTTATGTAGGGCGAATACCTAGAAATCTAGAAGAGAATCATTTTATCAGCTACCGTAGGTATACGGCCTTCGTGTTGGATATTCACTCCACAACTGGCTGTGGTCTTACTATAGAATTCCTTGGTGAAAGCATTCGATATAATATATTCAAAATTTCTATTTGTCTGAAATAGTTACAGTAGAGATTTTTGCATGACTTCAACAGAGCTTGGGATAATAAAGAAGAACTTTTCTTCCTACCGCATCCTCAACGCGATCAAAGTAATAAACATTTGTGATGAAGCGAACAGAACTTATGAAAATTCTAAGACAGTTCGTACGAGGGCGGTATCAAAATTCTTTGCGTAGCGTTTTTTGATACGCCAAAGTCAATTGGCTTTTCAAATAAGTGCGCCGAAAATTGTTACCATATTTAAAATCTCTAAAAATCAGCTTCTACGAGTCGTGATCACAAAATACGGTGAATAGTTTCATTACAAACAAAGTAAATAAGTTTACATCAAATTTGAATTAATATCTTTCAAAGTACTCGTACTTGGCTAGCGATGCACTTATTCCAACGTTGGAAACATTTCTGTAAGGCGCTTCTTTCGGAAGGGCCTTCAGCTGTTCTTTCGTGGACCTCTAAATGTCGAAAAAGGTGTCAAAACATTTTGCTTTTAGTGCAGTTTTTATTTTTGAGAAGACCCAGAAGTAGCATGGTGCTAAATCTAAATAGTAGGGGTGAATGTGGGCAGAAGCGAATTGTGGCACGCGGGGCATTGTCGTGATGAAAGAGGAAGCCATTGAACCATTTTTCTGGCTTTGCCGGACCCATACGAGATGTTTAGTTATTGTCTAAGGTCTGAGCTATCAAATCTCTGGTTTGAACGAATTCGTTTTCCACTTTTTGCACATTTTTGTGTGTTTTTGAGGTCGAAGGACGTCTCGAACGTTGCTCATCTTCAGCCCACTCATTTTTGCTTTTAAATTGCTCATACTACATACTACTAGTAGACAATCTTCAGAGTCACCACATTATCGCCATACAGTTATTTTAACAATCCATGATCTTCTTTGGGACTTTTAGGTAACTTAAAACAAAATAATAAAATATTAACATATTATTCCAAATCCACGATGTGCGACAGACACGGTAAACATGATCTCCTCTTCCTATTCTGGAAGCCGACTAAGAAGTCTCAACTAGTTCAAACTTAATACTGACTTTCTCAAAGAATCAGGCTATCAGACATATAACTCCAAATGGATATACCGTCTACAGTTGCTGCGATAAAAATTCATACACCGTAATTTTTGATCACACTTCGTAAGTCATCAGCATATTTCAAAGTGAGAAGCATTATTTTTTAATAAAAGGAGGTCCTAATTGGCTTCTCTGCGGAACACCAGAGCTAGATGTTATTTTCATATAATATAAATGGAAAAATACATCGCACTTTTACTATACGATTTGTTGTATAGGAAAATAATTGGAAAACCCCATTAATATGTAACCTATAAATTAATACTGCTTACATGGGAAAATCTATTAAAAGTCTTACTAAAGTCAGTGTAGCTCTGTTTATTGGGCACCACACAAAAAACCTGAGGATGTTGTGGCATAGTAAATCGTTTCATTCATCTAAAACTCTGTATATACTATATGAAATTACTTAAAAATAGTTCCCTTCCCCTCTCCCCAACCCACTCAACCTATTTGCGCCGATGCGATGGTGTAATTATTTCCTCTAACAATATCAGGGGACAGATTTTGCAGAAATATACTGTGTAGACCACGTCAGACGAACGAATCACTATTATTCTAAATAAAAAATTCTACAGGTGAAAAATTTCATGAATCCTTAGTTAGTTAGAAAAGTACGAGTGTGGAACTGTTTACCATCCCCTATCTTTCCCCGCCAGTTATGAATTCGAGGCTGCTGGCATCTTCTCTATTAGATTCTCTCGTTTTTTCTTTTCTTTCTACCAAGCTTTTGTGCACCAAAACTTATTAATGTGACCAATGACACTTTGCACTTGCTATTTGTAAAGTCATTCAGCATCAACGCAAATATTATATTAAAAAGGCTCTCATTTAATTTAAAGCGATAATAGAAATTATTTGATTTACATATTTTAAAGTAAATAAGATTTATCAAATAAAAACGAGAACACAATTTACTTCCTTAAACACTTTGTCAACCTTATAAATAGCTACAAAAGTAAGACTCTCTCTCTGCTCTGCGACAATTTCTTGACGCATTTAAATTTTTATGTAAATACAATTCATCCCGCTGCTGACGGAAGCTTATTATCACGACGCGTTATGATATTTGCATCATTTGCCAGCATTTAAAAAAATAAAAAATAAATGGAATATTAATTATTATTTACATAAAGAAAAAGTGACCCTTTGACCGTGGTTTTCTGTGTTCTTTCTGTTTTTTTTTTTAATGCAGACGCTACCGACTACTAGTTTTGTGCTGCAACAGAAATGAAAGATCAGTCGAAAAAAAAAATACAAAATAGTCTCTCTCACCACCGAATCTGTTGTGTTATAACAAGACAAAATTGTGCTGTTTCCAATTCATGTTTTCAAGGGGAAATGAGATCATAATTTATATTTATAATTATGATTATACTCTCGTGTGCTTAAATACATACATATATGCATGTATGTACATATGTACGTACGTACATAATTTTATTTCCTATGCACAAATGAGAGCTTTTGTCGAAATTATATTTTCGTATTCGCCCCCGTCACCTGTTGAAAGAGATCATTGCACTTTGATGGTTTTGTACAATGTAAAAGCGTAGATTAATTCCCGAAGGTGGGAGAATTAAAGTATGTAGGTACACGGTTGAAGTGATACATGTTTTTTTTATATTTTTATATAAATACATTTTGTACATAGGTGACTAGTAGGTTTGACTAACTAGTCCCTAGATTAATAAATATGTATTTAGTGGAGTATTCTGTAGGGATTGATGATGGCTTTAACTAAGTACGTAGATCTGAAGAGAGTTTGTTTGTCTGCATAATAAGTGGGAATAGGTCATTGTTCTTTTGAATGAAACTCAATAATCTATTTTTGAAAGTGAAAAAATTTTGAAAAAACTGTTAAAGAAAATTTTACTTTTAATTTATTAGTTATTTTTTTTTATGATTTACTTTTTTTTGTGTTATATTGACATGAAAGGCGTTGTGAATTGTGCAGTGTTTGTTAAGTTGCAAAATTAACACCCGGTCTTCCGTTTTTGTAAATCACTGGCGTAATAAACAAAGAAATTTTCAATTAGAGATTAGTTTTGCACTTTGGTGGTAAGAACGATTGAAATTCAATTGAGTGTGAAATACGCGCCATGTGACGTATTGATGATATTTGAAAGTTCGGGTAGGGCATACCTTTTTAATTCTATTTATACCACTTCTGCCACTTATACCGAGGACAGACTCGCGATTTAAAATTGAGTTATTAATATTCCAATAATAGAATTTCAGAGACACACTTGCGATTTACGATACTGAAAATTAATTAGAGAACTTACATTTGATTTATCACTTGATTTGTCATTTAATTTAAGAAAGTTCCGCGCACGTAGAAAAAGCAAGCAAATATTGTCAAATTACATAAAAACATAAAAACGAAATAGACACTTCAACTTGACAAGTGTTAAATATTAAATGTCAGAAAAAGTTGCAGCCAACATAGCAGTATAAAATTCGGTTCTAAAAGATTCGTGTATTAAATGATTAAATGGTTTATAAAACTAGGGTCATATTGCAATAAACACATATATCGCGTACATTTTTTACAATTTCAATATTGAGTTTATAAAACTAGGGTCATATTGCAATAAACTCGTATATCGCGTACATTTTTTACAATTTAAATATTGAGTTTCAATGTGTACACTGAACATATTCCGAGGTGTTTCTCAGTATATAAAGAGACATACTTGGGGTTTAGTGCAAACTGTAATATTGAAACCGGAAGTCTGTCTCCAGTATTACATAGAGTTTGATCGAAGTTGAACCGTTCGAATATAACAACAGTAATGAAGAGATTCAGTTAAATTGTTTTTATAAATTCTGAATTATTTTATATTGGTTTAAACCGGGCACCGAAAATTACTGGTATTTTGAAAACTTTAAACAAAAAAAGCTGGGATAAATCATGATCTTGGAATTTTGTGGAATATACCAAAATATGTCTCGTGAAACCCATTTCGATTCCTGCAAAGCTTTTGAAAACTTAACTTTTTATTAAAAAATGCTAAAAAAACCAAGCTGGAAAGGCTTTTTATATTATCTGACAAAAATATAAATCCAGCTTGACTTTTTATTTTTTCGGGCTGGAAGTAACAGGTTTCGAAGCCCGAAGTATAAAAAGCCACGCTGGTTTCTTATTTTCAGGGTCCGGACCAGTTAAGAATTTTTTTTTTCTTATCCGGTAATAAATTTGTAGTTAAGTATTATCAATAATAATAACTAAAGGTCGGTATGAGTTTACGATGTGCTATGCATCTGATTTATTTTAGGATGTCGTCATTAACTAACCGAAAAGCCGGAGTTCTTAAAACTTTAACAACTGCACGAGCGCGGCTTATCGTTGTCGGCTGCTTCCTATCTTTTTTTTATGTTATTTTTGCCGTTGTCGCGGTGCAATGCCGACAAATTATTTGAAAAGCGATTGAGGTTCCCATATCCGAATTATTTTTAATGGAAAGGAAATTTATTTTTTTCTAGCCAAAAATGATACTCGGCTAGAAAAAGTAAGAAGCCAGCTTGGCTTTTCATACTTCCTCAAAAAAAAAATAACCAGCTTCAAAACCTGTTACTTCCAGCTCAAAAAAATAAAAAGCCAAGCTGGCTTTTTTTTTTTGCCAGAAATGATCGAAAGCCCAGCTGGCTTTTTATTTTTACTATAAATAGAAATAGAAAGCCCAGCTGGCTTTATATTTTTGCCAGATAAAATAAAAAGCCTTTCCAGCTTGGTTTTTTTAGCTTCAAATTATTATCGGTCAGCAATAACAGGTAAAGTTGTCTTTTTTCGTAAAAGGTCATAACTGATTCGGTCCCTAGTTTAAACGATATCGGTTTTCCCGAAATACATAGTATCGCAGAAAACTTACATTTTTTGTGAATTTATACTTAGCAGTGAAATATAAAATAAGAAATAGAAAGATATGCTAGTTTTTTTTTTCATTATCTAGAATCAATCAACTGGAACTAGCCAAGCCAAAAGAACCTCTAGGTTCTTTTACATCTGAATCTTTCTATACTACTAATACTGAAGCATAATTTTTACTTTTGAGCAAGCCAAAAGTTTGTATGAATGCTTGACGTCTTAGCTTGCCTCATATTATTTGCATAAATAACCTGCTTTTTTATCTGTTTTTGTGTTTTTTTATTCTTCCTTTACCTCTGATGTTTATTGTAAATTAAAATTTAAAAAGTTTAACTACAATTACATATTATGTAGGTACAATTACTTACTTATAATTAAAAATTTTATTTAATAATAATGAATTTGTAATTGAAATAAATGTGCATTATTTTTAATAAGACAAATCTTTCTAGATTTCTCTTATTAAAATAATTATACAAGTCAATGTACATTCCAAAAATATCATTACATTCAATTACTTTTTCTAATTCCTTGTGTACGTATAATTCAATTATAATTCATAATTATTAAATAAAATTATTAACTTTTTCCTGTTCTTTATTAATTCTTAGTTAATAATTTAATGTATAATCTTAATTAAGGTCAATTTCCAAAAAAATTCATTACTTTCAATTACATTTTCTATGCAAAATTGTAATTCTCTAATAATAGTAATTTAATAACGCCGTTTTTATGATACCTAGTTTTTTAAATTTTTTTTCTTTATAAACATGGAATTTTTCTATTAGTATTAGTTATAAAGTAGGGCTAAAAATATCGCTCCGGCTTGGATGCGTTGCTATAAGATAAACCGCCTTCCGGAGCATTAATATATTTTAAGCTGCTTATTGATTAGCTCCTTTTGGAAGAAAATTCTATCTGATTTGAAGTAAAATCGAAGTGTTACTCTGCTTGGAGTTTTTGAAATGCCTAAACAATCTCTAAAGCTACTAAAGATTTATTGAAAACCTTAAATTTCTTGTATTTCCAACTTACACGAGTACTTTATATTTTTGCTCCGGATCTGGAGCATCTTAGTGGAGCTAAAAAATATTTTATTCGTTGAAAAAGCTCCGCTGCAGAGTTTTACTTTCAATTTGTAAAAATATTTTGCTCCAATTGGGGCAAAATACATACTTTAATTTCTAATTTCCGATCCTACTCGGAGCAGAGCAGATAAAAAACTTCATGTACTTTTATTGTAGTAAATTAAATTAAATATAAATTTCAATTTTGCTACAAAGCTATATTATATTTCCCAGGTACTTGTGCTTGCATGATACCACGAGCTGTGCAGGACATTGGTCTTTAGCGGCGATCCTATCTGTTCAATAGGCCACAAATCTCTTGAACAACTGTTCAATAGAAAGAGATTACCCATCAGAGTAGGACGTCATTTGAAAAAATTAAATAAAAAATGAATGCCAATTTTAAAAGAAAGAATTCCGTGTAGCATTTAAGAAAATTGAGCATGTGTGTGACAAGGACAAATGTTTACATTTTTCAAGAACGTTGTTTTTTATACACACTGGCTAATAAGAGTGTATTGAACCACTGTTTAAGAGATTTCTCTTGTTATTATACGCTCGCCGGCTTTTAGTAGCCTCGACGAAGCATTTCTAGGATTTAGGATGCTAGCTGAAGTAACTTTGAGCATCGGAAAGAGTTATTAATAAATAGGCTTTGATCTCTGATTTGAAAAGAAATAAAAACAAAAAACAAAATTCGACCCAGGATCTCAATTGTTCGTTGTGTCGAATAGAAAATTATTACACGTTCAGTTTATTAATTTCCAAATGATTAAAATTTGTTACTTTGTCCGTTCGATTTTAGTTTGTAAGTTTTATTGTCCGTCTGTCCGACTAAAAAGTTCAATTTAATAATGTTGAAAGTTCCTGTTCACAACATTAAACCATTATAAATAAAATAATGAGTTGTGACTTGTTTTTCTCGGAACAGCAGTATCCAAACCCAATAAATAAAAATACTCATAAAAAAAAAAGATTAAACAACTTCAGGTTCAGAAAATCGATTATGGAATCTTCGGGAAGGTTCAGACATAGGATGAATAGAATAGTCAAGAAGCTCCTGGAACAGAACACTCGACAATAATCTGGAGAGTTTCTAGGGTATAAATATAAGAGTTGTCACCGCCAATAAAAAAAAAGTCTTGTCTTAGACGTTGCAGTGTTAACAAGCTAAAGTAATAAACGGGCGAAAGTCTTCCAATTGGATTGCTATAATTGAAAGTACAGTATTAGCGATAATTAAAGTTGAGTTGATTAATTGAAGGTTTATGAATTTTATATGATTAGAGTGAAATAAAGAACTTCTATATTAAATATTTAATATTGTGTTTTAAGTAACGAACCAAAGGCCACGCTCGCAACAATATTTTACGAACGTGGACTTAGTTCGTTATTCAAAATACAATATTTTGCATATAATTCACAAGCACTCTTTATTACACTCTACTGCTTATTTTTATAGAATTAACAAAGAATTACCAATAAACTCTACTTTAATTATCGCTAGTACTGTACTTCAAATTATTTCAATCCAAATAGTTTGCTGGGTTCAGTTCACTGCCTGAAACAAAACTCCCATCTAGCGCTATACTTATACTCTCGACAATTTGCCCAGAGCCTTCCAGATGATTCTATTCCAGAAACATCAATTCTTCGATCCTAAAGTGGTTTATTGTCCGAACCAGTAGATGTCGCTTGCCATAGTGTTGTTTATGTCCGAACCAATAGATGTCGCTTGTCCTTTTTATTGCACATATAAATACTTGTAAAATATAAATTTATTTCAACATGTTAAAATGAATTCATAGTGAAATAAAAAAAAGAAACCACATAAAAATCTTTAGCTACCCTGTAGAATTCAATAAAAGAGCAATTTCTCCCAATATCTCTCTCTCAGCTCTTACGTTTAAATTTTATTCATTATGCACTGACGTAAGACTAAAGATGTAGAAATTCTCAATTAAATCAACGCAAATGATTTGTATTTCTTTTTTTTTCCCCTAATTAAAATGAAACCGATTTGTTTAGAGATATAAATCATTAAAAATTTCGTTTTTTTATTAATATACCGAAAACTGACGAGAATAAGTTTTCTGTGAAATATAATAAAAAAAAAACAAAAAAAAACATAAAATTCCACTCGCCCACATTCTCATATGTCTGTTTACGTCAAATTTAATTAAAAAAAAAATGCCGGGTTTCTTTGATAAATAATAAAATTGACATGACTTGTGACGTTGATGACTTGTATTAAATGCGAATGAACTGGTAAGACATTGCTGTCCACGGGTCACTTAGAGTCTTTGTTACAAATTTCCACGAAAATTGCTAAGACAATTCCCTAAGTAGACTTGAACGTCGTCTACGCCTATTTCCCGTACCTACATTTTCACTTTTTCAAGACAAGTTTTCTAGTTAAAAAGATGATCTCACTGCACAAATACCACCGCTACGGCTGTTATTAGAAGAAATTTTTCAACATAATCCAAGAAAAGATCAAAACCATCGTCGATCTTTCTTCACAATAACTAGGTATATAAGAAGAGCTAGTAGAGTAGTCCTCCTCCTGACTTCATCTCCTCCACAATCATTCATCAGAGAGGTTAATCGGTCGTGGGATACATATATGATTGCCGCGCTTGTTTTATGCTCTGAAATGTTCCCAAAACTGATATCATCATCTGACTTTTTATGGAAGCTTGAATGCTGTAGCTAAATCCACCTTGGATCGGGTTAATCGAGGCTAGTTGGTTGTGGCTTGTGCTTGTTGCTTCCTTTCTGCGCGACATTTTTGCAATTTTTCATGACAGGTAGATGTCATCGTTATGGTCAGCACTTTGTTAGCATTTTTATTACTTTCTTGTAGATATTAAGAAGAAAAAAAATGTTTTTTTTATTATTTAACTGCTTTTTAAATGTTAACGTTTTCCGTCAATTTTAGAGCAGTTGAACAGGTTAAATTTATGAAGAAGTTCTCACCTGCGAGAATGCCATAAATGTAAGATATAAAATTTTTTTAGTTTTGATTTGGAGGTAAACAGGATTAATGAGATTATGATTTATGAGAATTTTTAATGTTTTTTCTTTTTTTTTTCACTTTAGTTATAGTTTGATATTTTATGCTTTTGTTTTTTTTTAAACTTTGGTTATTTTTGAAGAATTTATGATGGAATAAGGCTGTTTTGAAGAATGTTGCTTGTGAGGGTATTGGCATCAAGGTAAAATATGGAGTAAATTATAAAATCTGGTTTGATGTGGTGTGCTGAGCATCTAATTTCAAATTGAAATTAGCAGATCTATTCGGGCTTCTTGATGAGCTTGAAGATATAGCGAAAAAATTACGACTAGAGTACTACTGTGATATAAAAAAAATAAGGTGAATTTGTTTACAAAATGAAAAATATTTATTCATGCCTCCAAATCAATTTCATCGCCTTTAAAGTATTCCCCATCCGATGCAATGCACTTATGCCAACAGTCAGAGAAGTTTTTTCGAGGGTGGGCCTTTATCAGTTTCATCGATTTGGCTTTTATCTCCTCAATCGAGTCGAAACGATATCCCCGGAGCGGTCTTTTGAGTTTGTTGAACAGCCAGAAGTCACACGGTGTTAAATCAGGTAAATACGGTGAATGTGGAACGATATGGGTCGAGTTTTTGGCGAAATGTGTTCGAAGAACCAATGCAGTGTGGGACGGTGGCATTGTTTTTTTCTTCTAAAAAAATCAACATTTGCCGCGTCTGACGTGAAAAAATGGCTTGGGTTGATCCAAATGAAATGCCCACAACATCAGCAAGGCCTCTTAATTGTCAATCGACGATTTTCGAGCAACAAATCCTTGATTTCCTTTATGTGGCTTTCATCGGAAGATATTGATGGTCGTTCGAGGCGCTGTTCATTTTGAACTCATGCTCGTCCTTCTTTGAAATCTTACCAATTGTAAACATTGTTTTGTGACATAACATTATTACCAAAGGCCGTCTGCAACATCAACATTTCCGCGACCGAATATTCATTCCGCAGACAGAATTTAATGCAAATTCTTTGTTCAACAAAATCAGACAAATCGAAAAACTCGCTATTGGAGTTATGTTTACAAAAACACGTTGACATGGAATTGTGCATAGATGTGATGGATACTATTACCAATCCACAAAAAAAAATTTATGATTTCATAATACCCGCGAAGTTTAAATGAAAAATTCACCTTATTTTTTTATTCCAGTAGTATATGGGACAATCATCAATTTTCTATACCTGAGTTAAAACTTTGACGTGTTATCCATGTAGAGGCTAACAAATCTCTTTCCTTATTCTATACTGATTTCATAGCCAAAATATATAATTTACCACTTCACCGTAAGCTATTCTATATTGCCAACATCCCCAGATTGAAAATACATTGCAATGGCCGTCTGGATAAAATTAAAGGCTCTGCTGGTGGGTATATAAGGGAAAACGTTGCTATAGCGGTGCTTACTACCCAGCCTGTTTTTTATGTTTTCAAGGCTCTCATCTCAAGGTCGCATTGAATATTAGATATACTCTGTTTAATTTATTCAATGCTTTTTAAATTCGTTCACTATAAAATCCTGTTGTATTCCATCTGTATTATTTAGCTATAGCCTAACTTTGGCATAAGTAATGCTTATCCTGACATAGAGAATAATTGCAACGTGTTCACATCGCCTGAATTTTTTATGAAATCTCAAATTTTTTTTATTTCTGGAGAACCTCAAAGCGCGTTGTTTGGACCGGTATTGTTTTAGTAAATTAAGGACGTGTCTTATGAGCTTTGCTAGAGTCATACACCGACATTTGAACGCATGACCTATTGCTTGACAGGCTTTACGGGTAATCACTACTGAGCTACCTCAACTAAGCAGCTTCCCCCCCCTCCTTCTTCCCCTCCCTCCTCTCCACTTCCTCTAGTGTTATAATAATATATCGCCTAATCTTCGTATCTTCATCTATATCTGAAACCTATAAATCTGACAGAAAAACCTAGACTGACTCTAGAAATATTAGGACAAGGGATAAAAATTTTGCTCTCGCCTGAGTTCAGAGGATAATGTAAATTATGGCAGAAAGAAAATGGTCTAAGGGATCTCATTGACTGGATGGGTGGAAATATTTTGATGATTAAGTTGTGGGCCGGTTAAATAATTTATTAGAACTATAATCGTGAATGGAGCACGATAAAGCTGCGAAAAACATCTGACATTGCATCGGTGCTTTGACGATTCGATATGACAATGATGTTGATTGAAGATTCATTTTTTTGGAATTTATATTCAATTCTAAGTTATCATGAACTGGTAAAATTTTTCAAATCAAAATATTTCTATCAAATTCAATTTTCCAAGACATTTCGATGGATCCGAAGATATAGAATTAGTCCAGCTCCTCAAGTTGCTGGAAATGAACTAGAATTGGAAACATGATAATTTTGTTTAAACAATATAGGACAACTTTGGATCTTTCGTCAGTGATCTGTTTTTACAATAATCTCGATTTCGATTAACACTTATGGAATTCTTTCTGGAGTTCGTAGAATTATCACACAGGATTAAAGAAACATTGTGCAGCAATATGTTTTAAGGATTCCAAAATATCTGAGTCTGCTTTGGTAAATAGAACATGGTCAATTAGTTATAATTCCTTTTGGAAAAAATTAAAATAAAAGGTTTTTTTTTGGGTGTTTCGTATTATCCACGAACTCAATACTCATACTAAGCCGTAGATACTGAAAAGTTTTTATTCTTTTTCCAAAAGAGTTTCACATTCCGTTTGAAACAGTTAATCATCTAACTTAGCTTGTAAATTCAAACTTTAAACTATACCCATACCAGAGACTACCCTGTCAAATTATAAAACGGAATTTCAAAGCACCAATCTATTTTAGTTTGCTGTCAAACGTTTAAAAACTGTAATTTCATGAAGTTCCTCAGGGCTCTATTTTAAGACCCTTATTCCTTTGGAATTAACAATTTGCGGATGATGATTACATGATCAAAATTAACTTTGATGTGGATAAAATTGTTGAACTGTCTGGAACGAAGTGTAATTAGTGTGGAAATAAAAAAAGTCAGTATGTTTATCTGTCTGTTAGATTAAATTTATATCTTTTAGCAGCATTTCTATCTCTGAGGTTAAAACGCATAATTATGCTCCCTCTAGATCGGGTTTCTTTCAAAAATATTTATTAAATTTTTTCTACAATTTTCTCAGGTGTTGGTATAATGGGAACCTCTTAATAAAGTTCTTTTGATTTTATCAATCGGTCATCACACATGAGTATATTAAATTCACTGCCATCCTCAAATTAAAGTTTGGACAATTTTATTATTTTTGCATATTATTTATAAATTGACATTTCTACAATTTTTTCCAATTAAATAAAAATTATCGAAAAACAAAATTCCAAACTTCCTAAAATTCACAATTTCACCGCAATCAATTTAAAAATCATAAAATAAAATAAAATAAAAAAATCTCATACCGGTAGGTATCCGGTTGTTTCGAAGCATCCCATATAAGTAAAACTGGTTCAAAAAAGTAATTAATTCATAAAATCAATTAATATGCCACCTTCAAAATCCATTCTAAATATAGATCTAGCATAATTCAGTTCACTGCCCACCTGTAATCATACATACTTCGTGCAAGTGTCTCTATACATAGATCGAATACATATGGCAGTAGTAGCAGCAACAACAGCAGATAATAATAAAAAAAAAAATATTTGACAAACTCATAAATAAGTAATTTCTGTTAATCCCACATAGTTTTCCAAGAGTTACGTTATATACCTACGTTGAAAATATGCTTATTAAATTGAAAATTTAGACTCACAGAAGAATTGGCAACTTAAGCTTAGTTTCTTGAACAAAAGTATCTATACGACAAAACCATTACATTGTCCATTGAAAATGTTGTACTAAGTCATATAGGAGAAGAGCGCCCACATCCGAACTTAATTCCATGTATAAAGCCAAGAAAAGAGGCCCCACCAACGATGACGCCGACAATGAGGAGTGCGAAATCATGTAACAACCACGTTTAGAAATTTATTAAAATATTTTCGAATTGCGTATGGGAAGGGAAAAATATTGTTGTCAAAGATTCATTTTCCAAGAGATTTTCGTAAAATTCTATATGAAATGGAAAAGATTTCCTGAAAAATGTTTGAATGCTGTGTTAGTCCCACCTAATCGACGGCGCTTGCCAAAAAAATGCGCGGCGGCGTATATTTGCAATAGAGCGGCTCTTTATATACATTATACAAAAATAAAAGGCTAAGGTGCGGCGAAGTACTATTTTTGACATTTTGACTCAGAATCCTACTATAAAATGCTTTGTCGTCATCTGCTTCATATACCAGCTACTAAACTTTGTCAACGTGATAAAAATTTAAATTGAATGTTTGCCCTCTCTCTCTCCCCCGTCCAAAGTCTTGGGAATTGGTATACTTCGACAAATTGTTTGGGAGGTTTTGTGCAAAAATTTTGAGTTCATAAATTTATGGAAATTTATATTTCTTTTGTTGATGAACTTCATGACACAAAAACACAAATACTTTTGAGAATATCCGGTACTTATGTATGTTCGTGAGGAGTCCCATACATTTTATTTCACCACAATCTATTTTCCGGAATGATACCTTATCTTGGGTAGATTTGGTCAGTAGTGATTGGTACACGTGTGGTGAACAGGAGAGTTTCAACTTTCATTGTGTCGATATTGTGGAAGCAATTGCAATTCAATCAAATCTTTTTTTTTATCAAATAGATTACAACAGATTATTATGGAAGATGCCTTTTTGGAAATGTCTTGGTTGTATTCAAGTTTTGGCTAAAGCACCGGTATAGCTTCACATCTAGAGTGCACACCAACCTGGCTGTAATATCTTTAAGTCGTGAGTTATGTACTTCTATATTTCAGAAATTGGAAACCAGGTTGGGGGAGGGGGGAGGCGAACAAATCGAATATCGATCTCTTAATTTCCTATCTACGATATTTCCAAGAAGCAAGGGGAAAGTCATTATTAGTAAAAATATAGTAAGCAGGACGTTTACTCAGGAGATTTGTTTATACTAATGGCAGGCACACAAATAGAGGGTGGGGATAAATTCCACAAAGGCAAGACGATGTGGGCGACAGAGTTGTTTTCCTCATTATTGAGGACGTCCCTTTAACTCGTACACGAATTTGTCTGTCTGTATATTTCTTTTTTACTATTTTCGACACTCTCGTAGACCCACTTTTCGTCATCACAGCGAGCTGAAATTTGGCACACAGGTTCATGTCGCAATTGAATCTATCAAAATTTGAACCGTAAATTTCCATGGAAAATCCGGATAAACGGGAAAAATCATTTGAAAATTTGGTACAAATTTGATTAGTGATAAATCCGTTTCAGGAAAAATGCAGTTTCCGATTTTTCCGAAATAAAATTCCGGAATTTTCCTACTTTTCCGGAATATTTTCCGGTAAAAAAATTTCCTAAATTATGCAGGATCAATTTCCCTATCAACTGGCATCATTACTTTCTCTCCGACAATGGTGAAAACTTGCAGAAAAAATCGAGGAAAATTCATGTAAAACGCTTTTCCAACCAAGGGAGCGTTTGAGCGTTTTGCAACCTAAGACAAAGTTGTAGAGCGAAATGAGTTGCATAAAGTTGTTTTCGTGGAAAACTCTATGGAAAACCCAGAAGAGCGGGAAAATCATCGGAAAAATTTTCATCGATATTATTAGTGATAAATCTGTTTCAGGAAAAATGCAGAATTTTCCAATTTTTCTGGAAAACTCCGAAAATTTCCGGAAGTTTCCGACAAAAAAGTTTTATAAGCTATGCGGAATCATTTTTTTTCCGTCCTACTGGCATCAATACTTTCTCTTCAACAATCATGAAAACTTGCATGAAAAATCGAGGAAAATTCATGTAAATTTTTAAAAAAAATCATAGTAATAGGAATAGTCTGTGGAAAACATGGAAAATCGGGTAAATTCTGTAAATCAGTGTCTTTTCAGCCGTCATAAAATTGTTTTAAAATATCTCCATGCAGCACGTAATAACAATTTAGTTAACGTGAAAAAGGCAGAAAATAAAATAAGTAAAAAACGAGTTTTCAAACAAAACTGTGGCCAAACCGCATGAAAAAGGCTGAAAATAAATTTTTCTTCACACACAGAGGTGGACTCAGATTTTATTCGCTGACAATTACCGATATATTTCAGTATGATCAATCAGAGGTAAGAAGTGATTTGATTCATGAAGAGAAAGAATATTCAAGAGAAATGTCCCAATCAAAAAATCTGAGTCCACCTCTGTGTGCGAAGAAAAGTTTATTTTCTACTTTTTCATGCAGCTTGGCCTCAGTTTTGTTTGAAAACTCGTTTTTTACTTATTTTATTTTAGACATTAACTTAATACCATAACTGTGGTTTGATACAACCTATGCTAATTTTTTTTTTCTTAGGCAGTTTATAAGCTTGATTTTTTATTCCTCTTTTCCAGAATTTAATCTGCTTAAAATCAAATGTTTTTCCTTTTTTGTTTTTGTAATAAATTACATGAAAAATGTTGATTTTTATGGGAACTGTTATACAACTGGGTTCAAAAGTTTCAAAACTTTTATTATAAAGGACGGAACCAAAGATTTGAGAAAATTTGATATGGTTATATCATTTCGTCTATTGTGTCAATTTTCATGTCATTTGTGGAATTGTGGAAATATTTTGGCTGTCAATGTTTATCCCGTACAAGAGTTTATCACTGGCAAAGAAGCCTCAGTCTGAGAGGTTATCAAAATAAAATATATTAAAAAAACTTTTGTAAATAAAATGCACGAAAAAGTAAAAAATATTTTTTCTTTCTCAGTGATATACAGAAGAAAATTTTAATTGCAAACTAAGAAATTCTACAACTCAGATTAAATCTTGAAAGACAATTGTGATTATAGTTATTGATGTCCAAACCTTTAAGATTTAATCTGAGTTAGTTCTAACGTTTCTTATTTTACAATGAAACTTTTCTTCTGTATATCACTGAGAAAGAATAAAAAATTTTTACTTTTTAGTGCATTTTATTTACAAAAGTTATTTATTTTAAAAAAAATTTTAATATATTTTATTTTCTACTTTTTAGTCATACTCTCGAAACTCGACTCTCGAAAATCAATTCTCGAATAACGAAGGGTGGTAGTTACCACTTCCACCCTAAAATCCCCCAGCACGTAAGAAAATTTTACCCCATCGGAAAGCTCTACATTCACTCATTCTAAATAAAAAAAAAACCCCCCCATGTAAATCAGTCCACGTTTACTACCCTAAAACTCTTTCGTCACGAACGGAACTCTCAGTCGCCGCTCAGACAAAAACTTTCTGAGTCAGGGGGTCTGTAAGTTGATAGAAAGTTATTAAAAACAGCATCGAATTGAAAGTGCTAAAGAGATGTTATTCCAAGCAAATAATTATGAGACGATGGTTTCAATTTCTCTAATAACTAAACGAATCGGTTTTTTTTCGTTCTGATAAGTAGACAATTTTTTTTAATGTTGTATAAATGTATTCCATTCACGGTGTTCCTCAGGGTTCGGTATTAGGAACTCTGCTTTTTATGCTATTTATTAATGATCTCATGCACAAAGTCTGAGATGTCAACGTTCTTCTTTATGCTGACAACGTTCAACTGTATCCAAATCGACTGATCTCATTTCAAGGAGATTGCATTGAAATTCTCAATCTTAATCTATCTAGGGTATAAGAGTTATCTATCAGAAATTAGATCCTAATTAATCTGAACAAGTCTCAGGGTATTGGTTTTTATCGCAGTGATTCTGCTCTTCTGGATTTGCTCTTAATAGTATCTATGTAATGGAACTTAATATTTTCGGATAGATGAGAGGAGAGTGAGAGAGAAAGAGAATACTTGATACACTCCATACGTTGGTAGTGTTGGAAAGTGAACTTTTTTTTTTTTACTAAGGAATGGTATCTGAGGTCTCATAGACCCCATCAACCATTTTAAGGGTCATCAATAACTGTTTGACAATATCATCGTATAGAGTGTACCCACCAGTCTCCCTCTCCTCTCACCACTAATAAGCTAATGACTATATATACTACTACTTTGTAACAATAATTATTTTTGGCTATAACAATACAAAAAAAAAAAAAACTCCCATATATGTAGGTCTAAATATATTACTTAGATTTTGTTGGACACCTTAAGAGTTTCAAAAATAATATTCAAAATAATTTCAGTGTGTTGAATATGATCATAAACAAATTGGGAAATTTGCCAATCGAGAGTTTTCTGTCGACAGTAAAAGTGTGCCAATAAAAAATTAACTAAAATACCTTGCAGATAGTAGACCGGAACGAGCTCTGTATTTACGTACAAATAACATTTAAATAAGTTTGTGAAATCAACACGATATTGAAATTAAAAAAAAAAAATTGAGATAATTCTTAATCAACATAGCTTAAAGTTTAAAATGCAAAAATCTTATCGTGATTTTGTCAATTATTTGTAACGTAAGAAGAAACAATTTAACTTTTCATTTCTATTTCATACAATTCATTATCGAGTTTATGTATAAGTTTTTCTTTGAAAATCATTTAATTTGGGCCAGAAGTTATAATAGTTGGCGTAAAATCGATTTTTGTGGTGACCTAAATGAATACACGCAAGTGTAGCCACCCCGATGTTTTCAAAATATGCAAGTTAGATCGTTTAATGTATTTAAAAACGTTTGAAATTGTTCGTTTTCGCCGCATACGTGAAAATTATGTAAATCTTGTTTGGCAACCCTACCAAGGAGCTGCCCGAATTCATACATTTTTACGAGATCGCGGTATATACAATTTCAGTTTTTTAGCTGAACGGATTCTCAAGAAGTATCCAAATAATAGTGAAAAACTACAATCAATTTTATATGGCAACCCTACGAAGAAGTAAAAAAAAGTATTAAAAATAAGTCAATGTGTTCTTAAGTTAACGTCCGAACAAACAGATAGACAGACACGCATGACTTTTAAGAAATAATTAGTAATCTTGAACAAAAATGTTTCAACGAAATTGTATATCTTCTTCTTGAATACAATGGGCTACCCACAGGGAATTTCTGCTGACACAATAAATACTTTCATTTAATTTCCCTGCCATTTATTTTATGTAATTGAAACTATTAAAATAAAATCAAATGACACTTGAGAGCCACGATATTCAAGAAGAAGACATACAACAAATGATTTCGATCACACGTTAATTGTCTTACAATATCTGTGGTTAGAAATAGGTCATAAGTCAAACTTTGTAAACCTCAGGAGTTACTCAAGACATAATTCTTAAACCAATATTATTTCTCATATACAAATATTTCAATTAACTATCCAAGTTAGCTATGTATTTGTAATTTTTAAGCTATGCTATTAACAGACTTTAATGCCTGGATGAAGTGTCAAAATCGCATTCACCAAGATGGTGAACAGAATGGCCATTGGTGATTGCTGTCAAAAATAACTATGGAGGAGGATTTTTTTATTTTTATTTATTTATTGTTTATTGGAAAATTTGATTTTTATAATTACGAAATTTTAGTCATGACTAGTACTTATTTAAGTCTTTTTAAATTTTACACTCCGTAGTTAGGCTATTAAACATTTTCAAACCATTTATCATTAGCATATTTTGTATTTTTGTTTTCTTACATGGTTTTACTCTAAAATGGTATCTAACAGTCTCAATTATATATTTTAGTGCATTTATCAAGTAATTAGGCAATTGTAGCCAATCCTTTGATTAAGAGTCATCCAGCTCAGCTTCTCCTTCATTACAGCAACAGGTGTCAGTCTACTACATTTCAGAATTATTCGCATCGCTCTATCTTACAGTTTTTATAGTCTATTTACGGTTGTAGTATTTCCACAGAACAAAATCGTAGCACAGTAGTCAAAGTTGGGCAGGATCAAGGTATTATAAACGCAAATTGCTGTTTTGAGGTCTAGAAAATTCCTAATTCTTTTCATAAAGCCTATTTTCTTCGCTATCTTGCAATATAATTTGTTTATGTGGGGTGAGAGACTCAATTTATTGTCCACCACAATCCCAAGATATTTAAATTCCTCCACAACTTCTATACTGGTTCCCTGTATAGCTAGTGTTGTGGGTTCCTTATTTAAACTATACCCACCTACATATTGTACACATATAAGTACCACTTAATAATTAACTCCAGTTTATAGTAAAACCGCTGAATGAGTTCCGTGGCGGGAGCGAAACGTCCGGAAAAGCCCAGTAGGAGTCTAAACGGCACCCAATATTATCCATAAATCTTAGATAATGTCACATTAAATTCAAACATCGAACATATTCGGACCGCTGGATATGATTCCACTCATTAATCCCTTACCAGTTACGGGAAGGTAATGTGATGCATCACTTTATAAAACAACTTTTACAACCATGTTGAAGTGGTCACAACCCATTCCAGCACTACAAACCTATATTTAAAAAAACACTTCAAACAATAGTAATAATAAATAAATGCAAATAGATTCTAGAAGATAGAACCACCTACAAATATAGGATAAGAAGAGCTGACCCTTACACAACTTAAACAAGGACCTTTGTTTTGATTAGTACTCCAGTTTAAGCATATCCTAGATAAATAATAGAAAAAACATAACCAGCATCTAATCTAGTTGTAATCTCATTGTACATCCATAGCTGGTTTTGAATGCTGTGAGCGACGATACATATGAGTTTGTAGCATACTTTCTATACTATGGTGAATCGAGTCTGGTCGGATCTCAGGCATATTGTCAAACAAATAATGAGATATGGAAGTTGTGCAACCATAAGCTCACAATATAGCATCATATATGTTTCACAAAAAAACATAGCATGTGTTTTAGCGTCCAGCGCGTCTAGCAATTATTGCGAAAAATGACCATGCATTTTGTTTGCTATACGTTTAGCTTTAGCTTGCCTATGTTAATCTATATTGCGATATTTTCCAGGTCTTCTTGTAACTTTCGTCTGCATTCATTTATGTCCTTTCCAGTTATGTACACAAGTGTGTCGTCCACGAATAGCACTACTTTTGAATATTTTACCACATTTTGAAGGTCGTTAATATATAGCACAAGCAACAACGTACTCAGGACTGTGCCTTGGGGTACCCCAATATTGCACTCGACAGGCGCGGACTTATAAGATTCCAGTTTAGCCACTTGAGTCCTGCTTTGTAGGTAGCTCTCAAACCAATTTTTTTTTTCTGTTGTCTTAATGCCATACTTGTATAGCTTTTTTAGTAAAATGCTGAGGCTTATGGTTTCAAACGCTCTCTTCAGGTCCATCAAATATTGGAGGTTTCATTCTGCCTGCACCGGATATTTCAGTTCCTTCGTGCCGAGTTTTCGATGCTTTATTCTCTCCAAATCTGCCTTAAAATTTTCAAGCTTCTCCGTAACATTTTGTTGCACTTCCGACACTTGTTGTTGAACTTCCAGCACTTCCTGCTGGATTCCTTCAATTTTTACATTTTGTTCGTCTAATGACTTTTTAAGAAAATTCTTCTGTTCCTCCGAACAGATTTCGAGACAATTCTGCAAAGAACTCTTTTGTTCCTCCAGAAATTTCTTCTGCTCATCTAAACGGGATTCCAGAGAATTCTTTTTCTATTCTAAACATGCATCGCAGGCATTTCTTCAGCTCCACCTTCTTCTTCACAAACAAATTTCTCAGGATTCTTTTCTTCCTCTATCAAGGCTTGTCTAAGTCGCTTGACTAGAACATTCTTTAGACCTGTCGTTTGCAATGACCGCTTCCCCAACTCCACTTTCAATTCCTGTATGCAAAGCTCCTCTAGTTTGCGTCCCATTCTTGCGTCTTTTTTAATTCACTCACAGTTTAATATAAAATTATCTTTCGGAATTTTTACACCAGATTTCACAAAATTAATCACTCTTTGAATTTCAAAGTCAAATGCCACCACTTTATTTCACGATTTTATCCCACTTCTGACACCACTTGTTACGAGCGTGATTTTAGTTCGTTATTTAAAACACAATATTTCAAATATAATTCAAAAGTTCTTTCTTTATTTAACTTTACTGTTTACTCTCACAATTCACAAACAATTATCAAATCAACTCCTTAGTTATCGCTAGTATTGCACTTTTAATTATCACAATCCAAATTCGTTCACATCACTGTCTGAAATAAGACTCCCTCCCTGGATGTGAGAAGCGCCGTATTTATACTCTACAAATTATATTAGAACCTTCCTGAATATTCTATGCTCCGTACCCGAAGTTTACTTAGATGTCACTAACCTAAAATTGTTTCCATTTCCAACAGATGTCGCTTGTGTCACTTTGTTGCACGTAACAATATATTTTTTCTGCATATTTATTTAATCAGATAAAAAATAATAAGAATGCGTTTGCCAGTTAACGAAGCCCTTAACTTTTGTTTAGAAATTTACTGGCTGTTTTTTTTTATAATTTATATGCATTATTGGGGGGCTGACACAGAATGAAAGTATTATTATTTTCTGTAAATTGCTAAAAAAAGATGAGTTTATTGCTTATCTACGCGTCTACGCCACCGACATGTATAGTTATAAATGGACTGACTGATTTCCTATTTCATGTGGCACCAATTTTGATTTCAGAAGTATACTCTCACTGTCAATACTACAAACTGTCGTAAACTGGTGCCATATTTAAATTATTTGGGGATTAACTAAAATACATGTCAGTGGGATTTACCGAATTTACCACAAAAGTATTTGAAACTATTTTTATTTTTAAATTTTAATTAAGAGTCGAAAGAAGTTTTTTTTTACAGAGCTGTTTGGGTAGGAAAGGTTTGATTACCAAGCTGCCAGCTCTGCGACTGCAATTATCGTTGAATTGAACCTTAAGCAATTTCTCATTACCAATCATTACAGTTCAGTAGAAAAAAATGCTCTCACGGAAAGAGACAAAAATATAAAAGTGGAACCATTTGCTTTTATGTATTTTTGATTCAATTAACAGTCCATTTATCTACGCTTATAAAAATTACCGGCTCAAGCACCCATTTTTGGTCTCAAATAATGCATAATAATTCTAAAGAAAGAAATTCCAGTAAATATCTAAGAAACAATTTAGGACTGCCTTACATCAGGTCGAGGCATCGTTGATTTTATATTGGAGCGAGGCATTCCTGGCTTACGATTTAATTACGTCATCAAGTCGAGACATCATCGATGTTCTTTTGTGTACCTTGTTCTAGTAGAACTCCCATATACTGAACAGAACAAATTGTTCTGTCGATTGAAGCGAACTATTTGTACTGTTCGCTTCGTTTAAATCTTTCTATGAAAATGTATGAGGCGTTCCTTTGTGTATCTTTTGTTCTGCTCTGTAATGCGGACACAAAAGAACACAGCTATTATATACGATACTCACGACATGCGGATAACACAGAAAACTCGTACACCAGAATCTGCAGATATCTCCATAATCAATGGCTCTGAATATGGTTTTGTACCAATTCCATTGTTTCGCTTTTAGTTCATTTTTGCGGGTGGTGCATCCTACGTTTTATTTGGAAATTTTTTAAACCCGCTGTCGAACTTAAAAAAATTATGAATTTATGCTTCACCATTAATAAACCCAAAAAAATTCAGTACATATCTTTTTGTACCACTTTCATCGTTTCGTTTGTAGTCATCTTCAAGTGAAAGGTCATGGACCGTCCAAATAGCGTTTCACTTTCCATTTTATGCGCATACTTTAAATAACTACTGTCAAGAACTAAAAAATAGTAATGAGCTTTAAGTATTTTTGTCTTTAGTATATTCTTGTACCATTTCCATTATTCCATTTCCATTTAAAGGCTTAAACATAAAACAGGAACGTTTTATGGATCGTGTATTACATAGGAATCTGTAGTGAGCGTCAACCATCGATCACTTTATTGAATTAATTCAATTACGACGACTAGAGAGACCGATGGCACCTCAGATTCCTAGGTAATACACGCTCCATAAAACGTTCCTAAAGAAAATTGTTCCCATTACTGGAATAGTTGGCGGCCGTCGCAACTGTGTTTAGTCCTTTACTCACAATCTCAGCTTCGAGATTGGTTATAATAGGCGGCCATTCAAATTGCGTGTCACTTGAAATTTTTACAATTCAATTTCACTTTTTGCTCATCTTTAAATGAAGTGATCGCGACCAACGATATCGAGGGGTACTCACAAAATTTGTATTGCGACTGCCGAACTGATTCTAATTAGGTAAAATTCCAATCGTACGCATACCCATCCATAATATTTTCCAATTTCCTGGTTAACATATTTTTTTTAAAGTGACAATCAATGAATTACACCACGATCATGACAAATACTATTGATATCATTGTCACTATCTCCGAAAAATAATAATAAAAAAAAAATCTTTAAAAAACCGAATTGATTACAAAGCTTTCTTCGTTTTTTTTCTTTCAAACGCAATTAATTACCCATTTATCTCTAGTTTCATATCAGTTTTAAAATATTTCCTTCCTTTTATTTTACAGGGAAGCCCTGAATGCATGGCGTGCCAAGGCAAGATGTAGTGTTGTACCTGCTGATCGTTTACAAGAACTCTTCCATGAATTACAATTTTATCCGAGTGAAAAGCAAAGTAAGTTTTTTTTTTTTTACATATGTTATATACTCAGTTCCTCCCCTCTCATTGATAGTATAATAAAATTATTCTTCTATTTTTTTTTTTTTTATATTTCCAGTCAGCGAAATGCTTCAGACTGCTAAGGTATTTGCACGCAAAGGAAGTAAACAGCTGAATGGTTTAACTTTTGGAGAATTTTGTGTACTTGCAGCAGACTTGAAGCGTTTTAGGTAAGCTCGGATTTTCTATTTTTCACTTTTCCCCTAATCTCGATTTATCATTGATTTCTTCTTTCTCACAGAATGTGCAACTTTTCATCTTCAAATGATCCGAATACTTTGAGTTGTAGTCCAATCATCTCAGATCAAGAAAATTTTGAAAAATCTACAGAAACTACTGCTAAAAGCTTAGAGTCCGGAAATAGTAGTCACCGAATTAAGTCATCACCCGCATGTGATCTATTATCACCGTCATCATTGGCTGTTTCAACTGCGACAACAACAGTGAATTCAGTGGTCAATGGACAAGTTGATAATGCTCCAGAAGTTTTTTTGGGAGGCTCATGTAATCCTACAACTTGGAGAGCTGATGTAGCTATACCAACTCTTCAAAAGCTTGGTATATCCTTTTATAATCCGGTAATTATATTATTATTATTTTTTTATATATATTTATTAATTTATTAATATTTCTACTAATTTTTATAGCAAGTATCCGATTGGACACCTGATCTCATCGAACTAGAGCATCGAGCTAAAGAGAAAGCGAGAGTATTATTTTTCGTTATGGACTCTGAGACACGTGCTTCAGCCGGTGCTATTGAAGCTGCTCATATAGCTGGTCAAAATGCTAGGCAATTGGTGCTTGTACTTCATCCATATAAACCAGATCAATGCATTTTAAATGAACACATTACACCACAGTGAGTAGTAGTAGTTCAATGAAAATTAAACAGAATTAATTATTCAAGGCAGAAGATAATATGTGAAGATATTTCAAAATTCATTCCCACAGTATATATGAGAGGCAGTACGTCAGCGGGCGAGTATTTAAAAATTCTCAAAACGGAATCTCAGGTGGAATGAACTTTGGAGTTTTTTCTCTTAACTTTTACATTTTTTTTTTTTGCTTTTCATTTTATGGATTCTTGGTTGTTATTGCAAATTTGCTTTTAAAATGCTACTCTGGCAGGAATATAAATTTGTGTGTTTTAAACGTTTTCAAGATATTGTCAGTAATAATTTTTAATTAAGATAATTATGATCCTCTAAATTGCAATTTCAATTTCAATGTTGGCAAATTAAGTTTTCAGACTTTTCAGATTATAAGGAAAGATAAAATATTTTTATTTTTTATCTTTTAGGGGCAAGGTTTTTGATATAGCGATTTGATAATTTTATTATTATTCATTTTTAACTTAAGGTGCTTAAGGCCTAACTATGTACAATGTGCATAAGCCAGCTTGCTTTATTATGCATTACCATTTGTATAGTATTTACGCAAACTGTCAAATTTGCTTATGCAAAATATACGACATGAAAGTACAGACAGAAGTTGACAAAAGCAATTAAAACTTAACGAACAGCTTTTTATTTCTATTGTGGATTGCCATTATAAAAAGCACTTGTCCCCGTCCTTACATATGCTAGCATATGAATATTGTACCAGTACCAGTAATATTGTGTCAGTACCGATTGTTGTGAGTTAATACTTTCGTCAAAAGTGGTCGTCGCGTCTGTTTAAATCTCACACAATTCCTTCCCTCTTGCTGAGTGATACCGATCTTATGCGCTTTAAGCTTCAGCTTCTAGTTGAAATGAATAGTACTCCAGTTCTGAGTACTCTAACATAGCCAAATCTACAGACGTTATCACTTGGAGACCAGTGAGTCTTCTAGGATATGTCTTCGTTTCTAAGATCCATCTCTTCGAAGAAAATCACGTCATTGATAGAATTTCATCGCACATTTAAGCCCTACCCAAAGCTATAGCCTGCAAAACAATTGATTCGCCGTGAGCTCGAAATGGGTGCTCTTTCACATCTTCCTTTAAAACTATTATTTCTGAGGATATATTTCAGGTAGCCATTTACTTAACATTTGGCTCAGTAACTATACCAAAAAATTATTCAAAGAAATCTCGTTCTAGGTATATGGCAATTTACAAGTATTCGATTTAAGATGATTCATCTCTGCGCTGGCTTTACTGACACATTCTTTAGTGTAGTTTAACCGAAACCGTGGTTATATGGAAAAATCTCTGTTGTTTTAGCTTGGAATTTTTAGCCCGGATCACCATGTGTTATGTTTGGACGAACTTGTTGGATGATCAACGTGACATTCCATAAGGAGAGCTGGCTGACGCAGCTGATTCTAAGAGCCTGAAGTATTCTTGTATTATTTAAAAGATGCTTTACAAAATCGTAATATTCCTCAAATTGTGTTTATACGAACATTTTGCCATATATAAACAACTTTACTAGCTCTTTCCTGTATTCCAGTTAGTTGGGGTGACTTTAATCTTCCCACTGTTGGCATGTATCCATTGAAGCGCACGTAATCTGCACACTACTTCAGTGAACACACACTTCGTATTCAGCCCGTAAGCTTCTCTGGGAGTTTGGAAAAAACTTTGCGTCCTAAATGTATCCACCGTAAGAAAGAAACACGCAATGCACGCACAACAAGAATACACCACACGGATACTGCATTCGAGTAGAGCGGATGCTACATGCTGGCTGCTCTTCTGCACGTCGATGTGATTGAGCGTTGGTATTGAAGGATTTTCATAATTTCACAAGAATCTCTGTTGCTACATATTTCGAGTTTTTAGTCAACAAAAAGGACACAAATTAAAGAAAATGTTTTTCAGTTGACGAAAAACTTCTGTGGATTTCTGCTGTCAGACTTCAAATTTCGTTTCCATTTTTCTCGTCCATTTAGTTTGCTTACACTCGATCTGATACTTACAGCCCTGAGCTCCCAAAGATGGGTCGACTACATACATGAATAGGAAACTAAGAAAAAGAAACAAAAAACGTATAAAAAACATTTGGAAATGTGCATTTGTTTTCTATTTCAAATGGGAACCATCGAAGCTGCCCACATGCAGAACTCTAGTAGCGTTTTTTATATCTGCACCGAGCTTATCTGCGTCCAAGTAGATTGCGGGCAGCATCTGGCTCACTAGCTCATGCGCTGGGAAGCAAAATGCTAGATGGATACACTTCAAATGTGCTTCGAATGAGCCGCGCGTATGCTGTGTCCATTGGTGTGCGAGCTGGGGCGTGTTGTTTCTTTTGGTGTGGACACTTAGCTTCCACTTAATACGAGGGTTGCGCGCCAAAAAATTTCTGGTAGATACATGCCTTTATGACTCCTGAACATTTATTGATAAATAGAGAGAGGGATTGAGTTTTACTGTTTCGAGACCCATATAGAGTCTGCAGGAAATTTTTCAACCTACCGCAATAAAGCATAGAATTAAAGGACAAGTGTCGAGGTACTGTCAGTTTATTAGCTTCTAAGCTGATGAAGAAGAAAGTCCTGTGGCATTAGGAACGATATTGGAAAATATCTGGTCATGGTGTTTTCTACCGATCCTGCAGCGGTATTATGCTAATTGAGCGGTGCTTAACGACTTCTTATGCTCTTTAATTTTACAATCTAAGCTTCTGCTAGAAACCCATTCACCAAAACCTTCCTGTCCTCTTAATGAAGCGCATCAGGTCTTGGTGAGGGATGTTTTTCAAGTCATCCACAGATAGAAGGGCAGACCCTAGAGTATCCAGTCTGCTCCGGGCGAAGGCCGGACACGCACACAAAAAGTGTTCGGTTGTCTCAGACTCTCCATCCAGGCAGGACAGACACTCAGGGCTGTCAACAAATCCCATCCTTGTTAGATGAGCGTGAAGTGAGCTGTGGCCGGTGATGATGCCAACCGTAGTTCTACATCGTTTCCTTCCGAGCTCAATGAGAAAATCGGAGATATTCCCATTGGGCCCATCAAGAAACAGTTTTGTACACCTGCAAGTACTCATGTTCTCCCATATATGCTGATGCTTTCTATGAACATCCGCTTTGATAAGAGACCCGATACTCGAGATGGCAATGCCTACGGCGGATTCCGGTCCAAGGAACGGGGAATCAGAGCCAGCCCTTTCATTTCCCATGATCCCCATGTGACCAGGAACACAACTTATCCACAGACGACCTGCAATCCCCCAGTAACTTAGATGTTATCCGAGGGCCACTCAGAGCCATCAAGGCTGCCTGACTATCCGAAAGGATAGCAATGTCCTTCTTCTTGATTCGCATATCAAGGGCCAACTTCGCTGCCATCGATATGGCGAAGACTTCAGCCCAGAGGACAGTGGTGTGTCTTCCAAGTGAGTACTCCGTGCCAATATCAGACTCAAGAAAGTAGACACCCGCCCCAGCTCCCTCATTAGTGAGAGAGCCGTCGGTGAAAATTCTTAGAGCGGACCGGAGAAAGCTCGATAAGGCATTCCCCTCAGTCTACGATTCCCTTCTAGGAAATCTCACAGAGAAGCGACGCCAAAATCGAAGCTCAGGTACCATCGCACCACGTGGTATACTGGCCAGAGGGTTTTCCAATTCCAGCCCGTACGCCGGAGAGCAATGAGAAGAGCCAGTCCAGCCGTCCTCCCAACATCCCCATGAGCGCAATCTGCACGCAGCCCTTTTGGCATCTGCCTGAATGACAAGATCCAGATTAAGATGGCAGATTAAGTAGGACCTCAAGAGAAGCAGTAGCCGTAGATCGAATGAAGCCCGTAATACCCAAGCAGGCAGGCCTTTGCAGTCTCGCCAGCTTCCGGATCGCAGTCCCCACAAGCGTCCTCGGCCACCATACATATGCAAGCATGGGGCTAATGATCGAGGTGTACATCCAGTGCACAACCCTCGGTCTCATGTCCCATGCTCAGCCAAAGGTTCTCCTTCATTGAGCGAAGATCCTCGTAGCAGCATTAATTTTTTCCTTTACGTACAATCCCCATGTCAGCTTCGAGTCGAAGAAGACTCCAAGGTGCTTGACATGAGGAGAGAGTTGCAGAATGTGTCCAAAAAGTTTTGGAAGATCAAAGTACCCAAGCTTATGTGTTCTGGAGAAGAGCACCAAACTGGTCTTTGTTGGGTTTACTGTCATATCATGATGGCTGCGCTAGTCCTCGACAATATTGGAGCCTCGTTGCAGGAAGGCACAGACAGCAACCATGCTATGCCTGGAAATGAGCAGAGGGATGTATCCGCATACGCTTCACATGAGAATCCCACATTTTTCAGCACCGTGATGAGTGAGTCAACCAACAAACACCAGATTACTGGAGAAAGCACGCCACCTTTTGCGCAGCCTCTCTTCACCAGCACACTGAGAGAGGTTCGGCTGCCCACCTCCACAGTTAGGTATCGTCGTCTTAACATTTGGTCGATCCATCCAGATTGAATTTAACCATTTCACCTTCTCGACATCAACTACCTTAGTTTTCATATTACAACAAACTGGAATGAAATAGCGACCTTTTGTTCCTGCAGAGTAAATTCAGACATTTCCAGAAAACTTATTAATAATTTATTACTAAATGTAATACATGTGATACGCATTGGATAAATTTAACTGGTTAATTAAATTAGCCTAATTTTACTCCGAGTGTATCACCAAATAGCCCGAATATTCTGACAAATTCCCTAAAAAGCAAGCGAGTAATTGCAATTCTCCTGATAACAGCGCCAACTGATAGTCGCTAGAAATATAACGATTGTGTGAGCACATATTCAGCGGTAGACAGTGGCAAGCCAGAACAAAAGTGGAAATTAATTAAAAGTGACAATTAAAATTATTATCTGCATCGCCTGCTGACGCTTCGTTAGAATTATTGCAATTATACATCCCCACTAAACGTCAGGCATGGGCATTACCATTCAAATTACCCTGATTTATGTGTATCATAAGCACAAGAGGTTAAGATTTTTTTTTATTAGTCAATTAACTTCTACAGATTTAAGGCCTTTTTCTGCCTTTTTAATTTTTTCTTTTGTTGTATGCAAGTATACCTCACTTATATATAACTAAAACACTTTTTTTTTATATATCTTTCCAGAGAATATCTAGATTTAAGTAGAAATCAACAACTCCTCAGAGAACTGGTAATACGTCGTGGTTTACCAGTGCTCGATAATATTCCATCCGGACTTCATCGAACAAAACAAATTTTAGCAGGTATTAGAGATCCTCCATCAAATATTGCCTCAATCCTTTTGTAAGTATTTCAAATACTCTGTCATTAGATATGCCCTACAATTGTGTTTTTATTTATATATACACAGAGTAGTTCGTGGAGCATTTAATCGTGTAGTGAATTCAGTTGATGACGAAATTACAATGGAACAATGTCAGCGAGCTCTTTCATTGCTGGGATATGCAAATAGTTTGCTTTCAGCAGAAAATTTAAGAACGGTTATAACAACAGAAAGAGAATCATTTGAAAATTGCTCATCAACTTCATCATCATGCAACACAAGTACAAATCAAATAACTATTAAAAAGGATACAAAAGATTCGAGAATAAATTTCGATGAATTTTGTGTACTAGCAGCATATTTATCAGTTCTACAGCAGGAAATCCATGAAAGCGGTTGTATATCACCGATTAAAGGTACCAATTTACCGCCACCACCTATATTCTTGGCTAATATGCAAGGTAAGTGTCTAATTAAAATTCTTCCCTTCGGTCCACCCTGTAACCAACTAATGATAAAATGTTTTCTCTATTTTTAGAAGATATTCGAAATGGAGATGAATGTGTTACAATCACTACGAGTTATTCAAAACAAATACTTCGAACAAGCAGTTGTACAAGTGTCCCAGATGATAGACCATGTATGGATATATATCGAAATCGTGATAGTGGTACATCATCACCTCAACCAATGGAAACAGTAAAATCAAAATATATTCACATTGGTAAACGATCGAAAATTTCTCTAAACATGGAATTCATGACGAATGGCGGTGGCAGTGGTAGTGGTGGAGAAATGCTACCCGGTGATGAGAGTGATTCCAATGATTCTGTATTTTCAAGTGGCAGTTCGATTAATTCAAATTTTTGTGATACCTTCACTGGACTCGAATTTCGTGATGTTTACTTGGGTGGTAGCTGTTTTCTTCGTACGAAATGGAGACATGATTATGCTATTCCATATTTAACATCTAAGGGCATCTCATATCATCTACCTTCCTTGCATGAAAGCATTCCACAAGCTCATTTAGATGGGTTCCTTAGAAATAGTAATAACAAAGTACTAAGCAATGGACAAATTGGTCAAAAGATTAAGACAAAGTCGAAAACGAAAAGAAAAGATTGCTCAGTTAAGAATACTCAAGATGATAATGATGATGTCGATGATGAAGATGATGGTGGTGACCATAATAATATTGAGGAGGGTCCATCGTGGCCACTTACAGTACGGCCGAAAATGTTTAATCCGGCACTCTTGGATTCTAGTCGAGTGTTGCTGTTTTTCATTACCAATGAAACACGTTCCTTAGCGCCTATGACGCTTGCGGCACATTGTATTGGACTTATGTACAATGTTGTCCTCTGTGTTCAGATGTTGCCAGATTTTTGTAAAATTGGTGATGATAGAGTAAGTACACACAATTTTTAATATTATTAAGTGTATGAATGGAAGTGTTGGCAGTTATTGCGTTTTTTTTTTAATGTGCTTTACAATCGAATCTTTAGTTGTAAATAGGTCTTGAGGGCTTTGTGTTAAAAAGAAAATCAACATTTTGAAAATAATAATAGAACTTTTTAATAAATTCTACAACACACCAACACTATAGATTGCTTATTGTATCTTTCTTACCATATCAGGGGCTTTCGACTACACCATTACTAAAGCGTGGAAAGCCACCTGGTAATCCAGCCAACTACCGCCCAATTAGCCCAATAAATAATCTGTCAAAAATCTTAGAGAAAGTCATCAAAACCAATATAATCATAATATCCTACCTGATTACCAATATGGATTCAGAACAGGACATAATATGTACAATACAACCCAACATGTTAATATCAATTTCAACCTAGAAAAAATCCACAGGACTTGTAATGCAGATGATCTTAATCATTATTTCATATCTTCTAGTAATGTTAATCTACCTACTCGACCGTATATTGACTCTGATACTAGGACAACCATTGCGATCAGCACTTAACTGAGATTAGTTAGTTTCCGCAATGTAAATTTGGAAGAAATGCTCAAAGCTGTCTATTCTATTAAATCTCATGTGCGTTGTCCAGATCACTTATCTCCTCATTGTATCAAACTTTTACTTCGTCTTATTCATTCCTATATTGTTCATATTATTAATTCCTGCATTACGTTTTACAATTATCCTTACAGCTGGAAAGCACCTACGGTTCTCCCAGTAGGTAAAAAGCGACAGCTTGAAGCACTCTCTGTTTACCGACCAATAAGTCTTTATCTGTTTTCTGGGCAAGATCTTGGAAAAGCTTATGCACAACCAACTCGTGAGCTTTTGTGACCGACAATACGCTTTTAACTAAATGGTTTTAGGCCTCACCACAGCTGTGCAAGCAGAACTCTACTCGATATGGTACGATGCGCTAATTTATAAAATATTAAACCTGGGTTTCCCCGTCCTCTGGTGGCATCGTCCGTGATTACCGAAAACTCAAGATATACATCGTTAAGGTATCATCTAGCGACAAACATGTCTATCACTGATGTTCCTCAGGGATCTGTTATTGGACCAATATTATATAATTTGTACACTGCACTCACTATCACAAATTGTTATCCTTCTGTATTTGCGGACGATACAGCTATATTTAGTTCTGACGTTGACCCAGCAATAATTTAATCTAACTTGCAACAGGGCCATATGCACGAGTAAATATGTATTTAGGATCGTGCTGAGTCTACAAGCAATCAGAGACGAACATGTAAATTATAAATTGGTAAAAACAAACCAAAAGAGTCTAAAACAGATCCTTGAGGAGCACCAATAAACTTAGAACAATTTCTACAGTGCCGCTTGAATTTTTTAGATCTTTGCATTTATGTAATAAAAAACAAAAAGCAAAAAAACTAGAGATAGTAAATTTTTAGGTCATGATTCGTAATCAGATGCAGCACCTATAAACATTAACTTTCTACTCCATTTTATTTTTACTAATAATTGCAAAAATGTTTTTAATTTCTAAACTCACAGCTACTAGATCATTTTGGCGATTCTATTTTTATTTACTATATGAACTGACTACTTATTATTACTATCATTTCATATTGTTTATTTTTATGTCTATAACTATAAAAACTTACATTTTTACCTACTATTTGTTACATTACTTACTGCTTGTGCTTATCATACATACATACTTATCACTAGATTATTCTTAAAACACTTTCAATCCTGTGACTCTGATTCAAGAGTCTATTTATAGAAAATTCATCATAAATATTCCAGCATAAAATTCACCTGACAAGAGAGTTGCCGAATTCCTAGTCCCATTTGAAAAATGTCGTTAGTGATTAAAGAATTTACCTAAGGCGATGTACAATAATTGTTGAAAGAATCATTAAAATTTTGCTTAACTCTTTATTTAGAGGAAAAAAAAAGTTTCGTAATTAAGATTAAATTAGTAACATCTCTGGCAGCCACGACAGACGACGAAAATTCTTACTTTGGCTTCGGACTCAACTGCTAAAATAATATGTTAATGAAATACTTGTCATTGAGCTTTGTCAGCAAGGATTATAGTTTATTCGCCGTGCATTTGATGAATAATTGTCGACATTTTATATAGATTACTCATAAATTTATCGCACCTTCTTGAGATTCTATTACTCGTCCAAGATACCATTGGATATTAGGAGATAATTGGTCATATCGACCTATATCTGAAAATTGTGTAAATATTTCATGTATCACCTTTTCCAGAAGTTTTTATATATCTTTGTGAAGTAGCTGTTGTCTTTTAAGTCGATTGAGGGAAATATCTAGAAATCTTGGTTTAAGAACACGGAACAGCTGAGTACCATAATTACACCGTGCAAGAAATTAAAGCTTCATGGTTTCACAATATTGTTCCACTTTAATCGTAGTGACCTTGGACGTGAATTCATGATTTGCAAATTATCAACTCAAAAGCGTTGTCTGACTTAATTGTAAATTGAGATTCACAGTGTATGCTTGTCTCGTGAAATTCCTTCATAGTTAAGAGGACCACAAAGTAAGTCTTTCTCGATAAAAGTGCATAGTTTCACGTCTTATACTGAATTGGACTGTGATACAATCTTTCAACAACCTGAAGAGTATTAGTCTCTCTCTACAGTAAGAAATCAAACTGAATGGAAAACTAAATAGATCAATACGGTTTACACTTTCAGTTATTTTACTTTCTGTTAAGTTGTACAGGAAAGTCACCATTGCGTCGAGGTCGATGATATCCTCACCGCAACCTGGCTCTAGAGCTCCATTACACATTATTCGTTTCAAGAATCTTAGAAGGTCTCCAATTCTCTAATTGAGTGATGCACATGCAGATTTTCTGCTAGTTAAGAGTAGGTCTGTCATATGTTTAACATCAGAGATGATGAGATAACCTTGTGCCTGGATGTAGTATAACATAGTACAAAAATATTGCTGCTACAAAATAAGTTTTTGCACACCTCGAAAAACCTGAAACATCAATGACAAGAACTTCGCTTGATCAGTAAAAAAATTTTGATAGCGTCAATGATGAGACATTGGAGATTCCAACAAGATGTGACATCTCATTAATTCTACTCAGCGATACTATTTTTCTCTTATCCAATTTTCTCAGGGCATCAGACAGGCATACACCCAACCCCATGTCAAACACACTTACTTTATGATGTTGCTTTTAAAGAATATTGTTTTTTGATCTTCGTTGGATGTTTGAAAGGTATGAGGTTCATCAACATGTGCTAGCGTAATCTCTGTCAGTTACACTATTTTTTAGCTGTTACTGTCATTCATCATTCATATTATTTTTAACGTTGCGTATAATTCGAGAGGATTTAACGTGTGCACCTGCTAAGTATTACTTAATCGCATATTGTTCTTCACAGACGGATTAGCTTTTGTGACGACAATCAGCTCTCTCAAGAGAGATTTCTTTCTACTTGCATATTTGGCGTTCTTATTGGTAGAAGCAAGACTTATCATCTCTGCCGTTCTTTGGGTACTGATACCCGTAGCGTAACTTCACGCCAAGTACAGATATCTTAGCATGAATAACGCAAACGATCGTACTTCCACTTAACAGTGGTTGTTCATTACTCGGTCGACCATTCACATTCGAATCCTAGAATTATCGTCGATCGTCACGCTGATCACTAATCACACTATACCCACATATGGGTATAACAACAGCCACCACGTTACTTCCTAAGGGGGTCTGAACTAAGCGGAGATTAAACAAGTTCCATGGGCTTTTGATTCCCGTGCTACTAGATTTTAAAGTAATTAACCTCTTGGCCAGGATTCATACCCATAAAGTCTTCTTCCAGTTTGCTTTCATACAAACCGGCCGCTACACACCCTCAAGCAAATCTTGCGACTTATCCATGGTCCAGCCGTTTGATGAGCGTGTGTAGCGAATGTCGGAACTTGAGTTGACAGAAATCAGCCGAAACAATTGCGTACAAGCAAAACTTATGACTTTGCTATGGAATTGAACTAGACTGGTAGCCTTATATTGGATCAGCTTTTAGTTCACTGATCAATGTCAGCCCTCTGAGGCCAGTCTAGCATCTGCATTTTACCCAGTCTAGCATCTTCACTTCACCCACCTGATAGAATAGTGAGATCCATTACTTGCAGAGAAGATGCCAACTACAGAGAAGCTATCGTTGCGTTAGCAAAATTTATTTTCTGAAATTTTTGAAAAAATTTAAAACAACAGTTAGTTAATAGTGCAAAGCTTAAAGTACGTAAACAAATATTTACAGTATGTGTGTGGGTGTGCTTCATAAATTTCTTGCTGGATTTGTAAATTAATGAAAATGCGTGAGTAAATATGCAAACTATTTTGTATTCTTTGAGAGTGTTTTGTGTTATATATGAAAATTTATAAATATGAATGTGTTGAACGAGCCTCGAAACCACCCCCTTATGGTTTACATAAATAATTTGTATGTATGCTCAGCTTACACCGTTGGACTTTAATCATAAAATTAATTGATTTTTTTTTTTTAGTTAACACCAACAGCAATAAAGGACTACAATCGTGGGCGATCGTACTTGATAGATTTAGCAAAAAGACAGGGTGTACCCGTATTCAATGATCTCAAATTAGCACTTGAATGTACTGTTGAGAAAGCGAAAGCCTGCAACTCTAGAAATTCAGTTTGATGATGATAATAATAATTAAATTAAATTAAATTAAACATAAAAACAAAGTAAAAAGTAATTTCTTAAATTAACAAAATAAATTATTTACGTTTAATTTTTAGGATACTCCCTACCCTCTATGTATAGGTTTTTAGTAGTAGATAAAATGGTTAATAATAGTTATAGCGTGATAGATATCGTTTGTATGTTGTACTTAGGTACATAAAACTAATAGTAGAATGTGCAGAGAAAAAAGAAAGAGACTCTTCTACTTATATAATTACAGAAAAATTAAAAAAAGAAATAAATAAATAAATAAAACGTGTACATAAAACGAGGAATTTGTGATGCTCACCAATAATTATCTTCAAATTGGATAGTATCGGTCGAGATAACGCAGAAGAAAAAATATATTTAATTTTTTTTATTTTTTTGGATTTTATTATATTCTAATTCGTTTAGGATTAAATCAGAATTCGTAAAAAGTGTTAGAATCTTTTAGTAAATTTCCATCAGTTAGTAGAAGAAATTTAGATGAATTTTAACAAGAAAAGTAATCAGAAATTATTATCTCTTGAAGTTATTTTAAAAAGCTTGCTGTACACATTAACGTAATTGGCTATAAGAAGAAGACGAAGAAGAAGAAATTATTTATTCTACTCATTGTGTGCAACAAATAAATTCAACAAATCACTTCACTAGGAAAATAAACACTTGGTTCTATTTTAATAATTCTTTTTTGCTGCAAACTGTGTAGTAATTTTAAGTAAATGATTATAGAAATTATTCGCGCCGCCATCGGAAAATGGCTGCTGTTTTATTATTTTTGAATTCCGAATTTATGACCCAGTGTTAATTTATGTACATACATACATATATGGACGAGTGGGTGGGTGTCTGTCAATATATTCAATTGTTTAGGGATAATTTCACTAGGATTGCGTTCGGAGTTTGTGTGCAAATATTTAATGTCTGAGAGGCAATTTTCTAGCTAAAGTTATTTAAATTAAATTAAACTACAAAAAGAGTTATTTTTCCTATAAACCAAATATGAGCTCTTCTTCTGGTCTGGGGCCTCTTAAATGTATTCCAGGTTACTTTATAACTTGAGTAGAGATAGGGGAGACTTATTTATTTAAAATGAATTAAATTTAGTCACAGAATATAAATAAATGCAAAAAAAATTAATTCTTCAAAAAAAAAAAGCGAATAGGCACTGAACTGAACCAGAAGCTGTCAGACCTACACCGAACTTAGCCCTCTCCTGAACGGGGACCAGTTGAAAAGAGTGTAAGAAAGTAGAGTAATAAAAAAATAAACCACTTTAACAAAATGTCCACACATCCACACTTCAAATACAAATTATTTCGATTTGCGATTTGATGTTTAGCTCTGAGCCGTAATTTAAAATTTTCATAGAGTATGAAAGTTCAAAACCGGTGCAGAAACTGAACAGAGAACTGATGTGAAAAAAAACATGCATAACCAGTTCTGGGTCAGTGTGGTGAATAAAACACTTTAGGCTTAGGAACCGAACGAGATAACTGTTCCAAAATTATAGGTGCGTCAATGATTACTCCGAAAGACAGCTTAAAATTAATGACTTATCTCCGCTTTTATGTACTATATACCTAGCTTAATCGCAGTTTAACTGGTCATCCCAAGTATGTTTTCTTAAAGCAAACAGAAAATGACCATTTGAACATACTCTAGAGAGTCAAGCTCACATTTGCAATTACAGCACCATACAAAAGTAGCATTTTCTAAAATTAAGGTGCTTGAAATTGGAGGAACCATCACAAACTCACTATAAAAGAGCGTTTTTAATTTACAGCAGTCATAAAAGGGTCGACATCTAAGCACTGCGACCTAATAGATCTTTTGAGCTATGCCCCTGCCGTGTTAAATTCAGTGCACCCTTTTTAGGAAGGTTATTACCTCGTTCGATTCAGTTTTCCCCGACATCTGATGAGATTACAAAACCTTTGCCCAGTCATTGGAGTCTATGGCAAGCAAGTCACAGTTGTCGTCAGTGATCTCGTCCATTTTCTTAAGCATGTGTCTATTTGGGCAACGGCCTGTCATTATCCTAGTGATTAGTCTGATCTAGTACTTACCACAGTTGATAAGTTTAATAGTCCTTATATTTATAGAAAACTTATGAATTTCTTTGTGTGGCTTAGTCCAGCAAGATTCTGTCATTGTAGCTGGTGAGTATTTTCTGTTATGGATATTATTTTTTCTGCTAGATGCAGTTTCGTAAGGCATTTGAAGAGTTCGAGCCTGGTAAATGATGGTTCCGCTCCTTTCATAGCTAAGTAGTCAGCAGTTTCATTCCCCTCGTGTCCTGGTACTCATATAAAGATTACTTTATTATTCTTGTCGGAATATGTATATATATGTTAGCGTGGAGTTAGGATCTTTTTAAATTGATTCTAATGCAAGTTTCTACGACATGAATTTCTATTGAAAATCAGTTGAATAGAATCACAGGGCCGTGTGTAACTTACATATTGGTCCATAGATTCTCACACCCACCATGCTTTCTTTCCTAGATCCGGCTGGGTACCAAACGACTGATCAACGTGGGAATTTCCACCACCCCAACGATAATAGTCTTGTGCCTGTGAAATGGAAGGCTATTGAGTCATTTTGAAATTCTACAAGAATTTTTTGATCGAGCCGACATTTATCATGTTAGCACTAAGAGCACCTTCCTTTTTAATGAAAAGATGGCGAGGAGATAAGCTTAACATCTCTGTTCTAAGGCTGATGTGGGGCAGGTCTTCATAGCACTTGTGCAAGTTTTTGTATGCTCATTAGATATAGCTTTAATTATTTTAACATTATCCAGAGTTTTTTGATGGCTTGGAGGAAGTCATACAAAATTAATAAAAAAGAAAGAAGTGACCCAAGTGGCTAGCTTATTATATACTCCAGAACAAGCAAGTATCTGAAGCGGAAATATGAAAACGTACTGTTTGTACAGAAGTAAAAATACAAAATATTGAGTGTCGAATTTCGCGAGTGATTTTGTTTATTTTTCTTTTGATTCTCATATGTATGTAGATTACAAAGGCACGTCTAAAAAGAGCCAACTGAATGAGATTAGACAAAAACAAAACAACTCCAAAAGTCTTGTAGAAAGTCTAATACGTTCATATTTGCTAAAAAACTTTCTCCAATTTAGCCAATGCCTTACGAAAATCTATATAGAAATGTCAACCAATTTCTTTGCAATCTTCTAATGCGTTAAAACAGTATCACGTTAATTATAGCAAATTAATAGTAGTAAAACATCGTCTTGAACATGTGAAAATATGTATATTTCACATGAAAATAAATATACTCACAAACGATAACTGCAAACTTGGGAAGCACAAGACATTTAGCTAATTGGCTGATGTCTGATGGGTAATTTGAGTCGCTTTCAAGCTAACCAAAACTAGAAATTTTGCTACCAATGATAACCTCATTAGAGCCTTTTGATAAGTTCATTTTATCTTTTTATCTCCTTGTTTAATACGTTGAATATGGATAAAATTGCAGGCGTTAGTAGATACAGAACATGCATCTGCTATAATAAAATACAATAAAATGATTTGTCTTCTCTATTGCTCTTGTACATACATCCAGATGCCAGAACATAAATCTTGAACTGTATTGAAGCAGATTCAAACTATATAGCGCTCTTACCCTAAACAACAACAATTGGTTACTACTCTGTGGTCCTCCTCCCATCACCTAACCTCACCAATATTTTGAGAGTTATAAGATAATCGCAGACTATCCATGACTTACTTTAGGCTATGCACATACGCTGGCTGTCTAATTTCTAAATGTGTAATGTGAATTTCAGTCCACACAATACTATTTAAAAAAGGGTGTCATCTTACCCAAAAAATCTTTATTTATGAATGTAATCACAGCATTTTCCAGAATGCTTCTGAATTCTAATGGAGCTGAATCTAAGAACAGAATTAACAGCTTTGTATCAATCAACCCTTATTGCTATGTAAAACAGCTTTATGCCATGATTTGTATCGATATTTTGATGACTGAATTCTAAAAATATATGCTTGTAGGATCGAGGCTTCTACATGAATGAAAAGTTAGCTTAAGTAAGCGGTGAATTGGACAAAACGCTGGTAGCGTCCCCGGACACCAAATATTATTGACTGGCACTACTTTTTAACTTCGATTTTACTATTTCACTTAAGAACATAAGTACATCATCTCTGGTCGACATACTTTAAATCGCACCCTTGCACTGTTGGATTTTGATTCACTTTCCTTAACTCCGACGTTACAATTGCACACAAACAAAATACCAAACTAAGTCCTCATACAAATATTAAGCGACTGTGTTCTAGTTCTAATCTTGAATAAATTGACAGTTGAATATTGATACCACACGCACACACGTCGATTATACAATTTAATTTACATTTTTAATCTTATCCTTTTGTCTATTGATAATACAGAAAGGACCTTTTTGTAGTGGCAAGTAAAGAAATATTTAGAAAAACATTTTTTGTATCTTGATTAGGCTCAAAGCTACTTAGTTTTTTTTTACGTTTTACTCTTTAATATGATTCTTTCTCAGTTAAGGCATTTTTTTTCTTTAACAAATTTATTTAAAAATTAATTTTACTTTAATTTAACAGATTCTGTAGATAATTTGTACATATTTTATAGGTAATGAGTAAATTAATTCAAATGAATAAAATTCTTTTCTTAGATTGTTCTTTAATTTTAGTATAAACATAAAAAAAAAGCGAGCGAGTGATTTTTACTATTAAGAATTTGCCACCAGACTTAAGTGTTGGTGTGTGCATTGTATTTTGTTTTAAAGGAGAATTTCGACGCAATTCAACTTGACTCGTACGAATTTAAGGCGACTAGTGTCATCTAGTGAATTTGTTCTGCAATAATTTGAAACAATTCATTTGAAAGTTCATGTGAATTGATCATTTTGGTGTTTTAAAAATACGATCTTGCGTTCATTGCATGTGATCGCTTGGGGAAGAGTCTATGGCCAACCGATGCTTTTTTGTTTTTATTAATTCAATAGAGCATAATCCCATTCACCGTGCTTTCTTTTTAGCAGTCCTAAAAATATATGTTCTGCTTAAACCAGCACTCTCCACAACTCACTTTTAGAATGGGACATACTCCCGATTTATTTCCCGATTATTAACGGCATCCATTTTATAAATTTCGGTAATTAGGGCTATTTTGAATATATTAAAAAAATTTCTAAATCAAGAGATGTCAGTTAGCGCATTTAATATTGTATATTGTTTTGTGATGTCGCCTCAAAAGTATCTATACCGACTGTGACATGCTGCTATATTCCAGGTATCACGAACATCGCTCACAAAATCATTTATTACCAAAGAGCGGCTAGTAAAAACAGAGTCAATCTCCAGAATAAATATTTCGTAAAAGTAAATAAAATCTAGCCCCTTTGATCATTAGCTGAGGGAAATGTGGCAACAGAGGAAGGTGCAGTTATTATATCTAGTCTGGTAGTTTCAAAAGGATGTTTCACGTGTGCTCTAGAGATGAAACTAGAAGAACTATATACGCGGGCTGTTTCCACATTCATGTCCCATTAGTTAGTCTATTTGGCCTTATTGGAAGTATGTCATTAGGTACTCTTATCCTTATAGACAAAGAGCCCGCAGTAAATATTTGGTGTGAAATATAACCAAAAAATTTATGAATAAGTATTAAGTTAAAGGAAAGACAATGTCAAAAACAATCGTCTGGCAAGAAATCTCCGCTGCCGAAATGAGTAATATTTTTTTCAAAATTGAAATACTTATAACCACTTAATGCAAGTCTTAAAAAACAGAGAGGTTTTCCCTGAGCACAAATATGTACATAGGTCCAAGACGTTTTGCGTGCGGCTAACCCCTTGCCAGACGAAATTAAGGTACTGAAAATTTTGGATTTTCCAATAATCTAAATTTACTGCAGCTCTTAGTCTATTAGCACTTATTTTTGAGCGCTAGTCGTTCCACCAAAGTACATATCTAATTGACATTCTAAGTTTGATGGAACATCTTCCTCGGAAAGGGTAAATTGTAATATTCAATGTTAAGTAGTGAGTTTCTTAGTCCTGGCAGTTTTAATTGATTCATTCAAGCTCGCTCGAATTCTCAATAGGTAATTCAATCAGTTTGATTGAATGTCCAATGTCCAAAGCGGATGTGAACTTGGTTCCATCGATCGAACGTGTTTCCCTTAGAATTGTTTTTCTTTGCGGTAAAATGTGTAGATTGGATGTCACCTTTAACTAAAGAAGACTTTTTAGAACAGCGGCTTTGGTTTTTCCGCAGCTTCCCTAGTGCCGTAAAGGTTAGCCTTGGTGCTATTAGGCACAAATTTTTGAGTTAGGCACTTGTGCTTCTAGTTCTGAAGCCAGTTCAGGGGAAGACACTAGTGGAACGTTCCAATATTAGCATCACTCCGCATGGACCTCTCATTTTGAGGCCGTATAAGAGGTTCCTTTTTTTTCTGAGGCGGCTGCTGATGCAGTAATACTATTTTTTTGGGCTTGTACCCCTAGGAGATCGTTTGTAATCCTTAATTGTAATTGTAATTGTCCACCTTTGTAGATTTTCATTTCTGGTACTATCGATTTCAGCCATTTGGCATACCAGTATAAGCCATTCGGGCGAGTGTGTGTCTCACATTAAGTTTGAAATTGATATCACCTTCAATATAGAGTTCGAATTAACCATCCGATGCCTTATTTTCACGAGGTCTTTTGGAAAACTTTTTACAATGTTGGCTTTGATGACCGTTCCGTAAAGATTGCCTGGATAGATTTCTCTTGGGCAAATTTGTCCATTGACTTTAGGGAGAATTTCTAAACGTTTTCCGAAGTGTGCTAATTGCATTATGGCATTAGGACATCTGTGCAAGTTTGGGTAGAACCGATAGTTGTTTCGAATAGATTTTTCCATAAACTTTGGATGTCAATAGAAAATCTCGAGTTTTATGTAGTTTTTATTTTATTCGTCAGCAAGATCTTTATACAGTTCTGCCCGCCCATACTACAGATCATATAGGCATCCTATATTATCTACTAAAGAATTAAAAAGCCAGTTAAAATTAATTTTATTACACACCATTTATAGATACACTTATGAAAATTTGCGTTCAGTCAATTAACAGTGTGTCCCAGAGTATTAACCAGTTAAGAATTTTATATCAATAATGCAAAGGTAACTAACCGAAAATTTATCCTGAAACACACCATACATATTCAACTGTTGACGCACCAAAGATCAAAGACCAATAAGTTAATGTGACCGATCTAATCTGAACCAGCAGATTATGAAAAACATGACATTCGAGGCCACAGTTCTATGCATATCAATCAATCATCACAACTAACTTGGTATAAACTGATACCCTTTACTATGTTTGCGGTTCCCTTAATAAATAGTCGAGGCGCTGTTGCTTTTTTGGTGGCAGCTTAAAAAATTCTCTACAAAAGTAATCAACTTCGCTTGAAGTATGCAAAGGAGGCCATAACGTACAGATACAGAAGATTCTAAAAAAAAAATGTTATTTCTTTTTTTTGTTATTATTATTAACACTTGAAAAAAGAAAAACAACAGACCTATGAAATCTTGCTGCTTCAACAGCTGTTGGTTGCATTTCTTCAAGCTTCTCCATTTCAAGTTTGAATTGCTCTGCATATTTCCGTTTAACTTTACTATAACGTTGGCGGCATACTACATCACTAAAGGAAGACAAAAAAATGTTGCGTTTTATGAAATCAGAGCACGCACAAATCTTTCAACATACTAAGGAAGCTTAAAGTTTGTGTAACTGGGATGAACACTAATATCTCCATTATCATGAAAAAATCTCCATGGTTTTGCGTTCAATTTGATTTCGTCATCTTCAGCTAACAACCAAATTCGGCTCTGCATAAAATTCTTATCAAGCATGAGATTGGGTTTACTATGAGTTCGGTGTATTCTGCCATCCTTCAGATTCGATTGCTTCGACTCTTCAACAGGAGCTGGTATTGTTGATACTTTTTTTCTCAAAGCTTTTATACTTTCATCTGTTTTAATACGTATATTTGGTTTTAGTGAAATTTTTTGAGCACCGAATGGAATCTTTCCGATTGTTTCAATTTCATTTTGCGTAATATTTGAAATGCTATCGGCGGTTACAAATTCTGACGACATTTTCGAGGCTCTTGCTAAATCAATTGTCAAAACATAAGTTCAACTACAAAGTGAAATAATTTTGGGAAGTTCGCTGTGGGCTATATGTGGAGTATAGATATATGCCTAAAAGTTAAATTATTAGAAAACGGGTGAGAAAATTTCAAAGAGAACAAAGACAAGACACCCGCGTGTGTGTGCTTGTACATAACACGTCAAGGGGGGAAGTTAATGAAATTTTTGAAATTTACATAAATTTTTGGCATTTTTTTTTTTTTATGTCAAACTGGCTACTTTGGTTATTGTATATAAGCTGTGTTCTTTTGTGTCCGCAGAACAGGGCAGAACAAAAGATACACAAAAGAACGCCTCATACATTTTCATAGAAGATTTATAAATGAAGCGAACAGTACAAATAATAGTTCGTTTCAATCGACAGAGCAATTTGTTCTCTCCAGTACATGGAAGTTCTAGAACAAGGTACACATAAGAACACAGCTATAGTAAAAAGAAGCTACTTTTACCAATACAGTTAACTGAGGCCTCGAGCGTATCCTTGGTAGACAAATCATGATGAGCTCATTAATGAGCTGAGGCGTAGGGATATGGACATAACGTCTTGTTCAGCATATGGGCGACAGTCTTTCCACGGAAAACAAATCAAAAAATTTCTTTAAAATAAATAATTTAAAAACTTAAATAAATAAATCACAAAAATCAATACAAATTTTCTTAGTAGAAATGTCATCTGAAACCATGATGACAAGAATAAATATTTATTTATTGCTGGTTTAGTAAAAGGGTGCATTTCCATTATATCCAATGAGATTTAATGAATGCTCATCAGGAGGGAGGCTCATCGGGACTTAATTTTCTATATGTTTCTTCATGAATTGCAAACACCTTGATGTTTTTCAGTCAATTTAATATTGGTTTACATAATAACTGCCTCTTGCAGGGTAAGAGACAAGGTAAAACAGTGAGCAATTTCTACTAGGGTATACTTGACTATCAGAACCAGCTCGCTGCATGGACACGTTTAATAAATAAACGGTCAACAATACATTGCGTTTCATCAGTTAGTTGGTGTTATGTTATGGTCGCATGTTGGCACGACGGTAGCACAAAAATAGCAGCATCCCACATCTATATGACTAGCCTGACATCTGTTAGTTAGGACTACGATTTCCATTGATATTTTAAGAAAAGTGCATGTCAATCAATGAAAAACGAGTTCAATGGAACCACTTTTGACGCGGTGAGAATTTAATAGTAGCTCATATTCGTGTAATTTGTCAGATTGAAATTTTCTGGGAACAAAAACATAACGAATAACGTAAAAATTATGAAAATTGTAATTTAAAAGATTTTGGCGTGATTGTGGATGAATTTGGTAGAGTAGTAGTTGAAGATTGATATGTGATGCTCAATGACATTCAGTTGTGACATTTCTCAGATAGATGTGTGCGTATTCCGGTGTAACACCGCCGATTTTTCGAGTGTAGCACCACAGGCGTTTTGACGTACACCATTTCTAGCAGTGCAGGCCAATGGAACAATTTTGGTGTAACACAACAAGAAAAGTGTAACACTTCTGCTAGAAAACGTAATCAATGGAAGTCGGTATAAGGTAAATACCGGAAGAAGTGACAGTCGGCTTTTGGTGGTACCCTAGTTAGTGATACCAGGGCATCACCAGATATTTCATGTTAGTTACGTTGACAGCACCACTGCAACGTGCCGTATCGACTGAAACCTCAGTTCTTGATGCGAGATAACCGTCTTAAGGTGAAATTTTTGAATTAGGAATGTAGGACAGTATGGTTCAGCCACACTGTAAGTCGAGTCAGGCAGTCGTCTGCACGATGTCCACGACTCATTAAGTCGTATAGAAATTAGATTTCATTGATTTGTAGATACCAGCCAAGTGGAATGTCCTGGAGCATGAGACTCTTAGGTTGTCCTATCTGAGCTGCTTATTATTTTGACCAGAACTGTACAAACACAGGATAAGGTTAGAGTGTCCTGTAAAAAAGATAGCAATACAAAAAAAAAACAAAAGGAAATGCTGGCATGACGATCTTAGCTACGTACTTCACACTCTACTGAGGACTTATAACTGCAGGAGGAACGTAGCAAGAATACACCAGCCGACTCTATGTCGATCTGATGAAAGCGTTTCCTCTATTTCTGTTGTACGGTCGAGCGGTCCAGTTCTTCGGTATAGATAATAGGAACTTCCGTATGCGATAGTATTCCGTAACTGCTGTGGATTGATAATGATGGGGCGGTACCCTTGGTATATCAAGTCAAGCTGAACGGAGTACCTGAAAAGAAAACACATGAACCGCCATTTGAATGGGCATGAACATAAGTGTCTGTAGGGAGCAGTCTAAATAAAACACCGGTATCTTGAATGGTATTCCTGCTTCTTTTATTTGGAAGGGTTCTTATTTTCTCTTCAGCGAGAGATTATTTTATTCTTTTCTTTTAAAAAAAAAAAACGTTATAAACTTCTTCTTACTTCTGTTTCTGTTTACGTCTGTTTTCTAAAAAGTATTTCTAACAAAATCATGGCTACTTAAATAACGCTTTCTACGCTCAATGAAGTAATAATAGCTGGGACTTTAGACAGGTAAAATTACCCGATTTACATGTTGATTGTCCATGCGTTCAGAACGGTGGTGACAGGATATTGACGCGTCGCGACAGATGCTCCCCTGCCAGCAAAACCTTAGTTTTGTCGTTACCTGAAACATTGTGGTGGCGTAGTGGTTCGTCCAGATCGTCTGATGTGTGCCGGGATTCTAGTTGAACCATCCTGCATAAACGTTATATGTCGTTGGTGGGTAGATTGAAGTCTTCCGACACTGGCCGGAAACGTTCTTCAATGTCATTCTGTTGAGTCGTGGGATCCTCAGGCACTGGCTGAGCAGATTCCTCCGACGCAACGATACCACGAGATGAAATGTTCGGTGAACGCATTTGTCCTTCATTGAAAGCTTCATCATAACTATAACATAGTTTTAAACGATCAGTCGAAACGTTAACCTCCCCCTATTCTTAATCTTGAGGGTGAAGTAATATTTCGTGCGTTTAGTGACCTGAAAAGGTCCTTTGTAAAGTGCTTCGAGTGACGTACATAATGCGTCGGTCCTTAAGAACACGTGAGAGCACTTGTCCAGGTCTTTAAATGTAAACGTCGCTCGACGAGAGTGGTTTGATGCTGGAACAGGTCTGATATCTGAGAAAAGATCGCGTAAAGAGGTGACGAATTAATTTTGGGGCCGATACTGGGAATTTTGTAAAAAATCGCCGGGTATTCGCAGGCCTTCACCGTACACGAGTTCTGTCGGAGTGGAGAGAAATTCCTCCCTAAAAGTAGTTCGCAGTCCCATCAATACGAAAGGCAACGCTTTTGTCCAGGTCCTTTTCCTGATAAGCCATTAGACAGGACTTAAACGTTCGATGCCATCGCTTGCAGATGGTAAGCGGTAGTACGATTGCGTTTGAAAACTAATAGTTTGGAAAGTTCCGAAAATAGGGATGATTCAAATTGTGCCCCTTGATCTATTATGATCGTCCTAGGAACACCGAAACGAGCTATCCACACTTGGCAGAGTGCAGTCGCGACTGTTTCCGCACTAATGGTGATTATGGGAACGGCTTCTGGCCATCTCGTAAACCTATCAATCATTGTCAAGCAATACTTAAAACCTTGCGTCGTGGGCATTGGACCAACAAGATCTATGTGTATATAGTCTGGAAACGCTCGTATACGATCCTAGGGCATTTTTGCCGTGTTTAGATACCTTGCATCGTTGACAAGCCAGGCAAGACCGCACCCAAGTGTTGATATCCTTATTGATGGACGGCCAGAAGTACCTAGACGTAATCATTTTGTTCGTTGTGCGAATGCTCGGATGGGACAAATGGTGGATGATTTTGAACACCTGTACTCTAGAAGATTCGGGAACGAATGGAAGTATTTTGGTTTAAAAAACTTCACAGTATAACTCTTTATTAGAACCAAAAATTGGAAATTTTTTAAATTTGTACTTAGAATTTTGAAGGAGCTGTTGGAATTCCAAGTCCTGAAATTGCGCTTCAGCCATAACTTCAAAATTGATTGGGCCTAGCAACTGGATTTCTTCAACCCTAGATAGAGCATCAGCAACCACGTTATCCCGTCCGGTCGTAAATTGGCCCACATAGTCTAAGTGACGTTATTGCCGATGGGACGCCTTTTCCGGGTTTTGCTGAAAAGCGTATTGCAATGGCTTGTGCCACATAAAAGTAAATTAAAAGAAAAAAAATATCACCCGCGGAAAGTCGAAAGGGGAAGCACCTCAATATATAAATCCAAGCTGAAGCAAATCAGTAGTCCACCGGGAGGAGCACCTACAACAAAAGAAAAACGGATAAAGCTCAGAAATAGGCAAAAGGAGTCAAGAAAATTTGGATAACTAGTAGTCATAAGTGATAAGAAAAGTGATTTAAAAAATCAGGTTTAACCTCAAACTGAATAGGGCGCCTAACCTCCCCAAATCACGTAGTGCTGTTCAGTAACAGGAGCACCTGAAATAGCAGAAAAATGTTATCATTCACGAGATGTGTAAAACAACTCTGTAAAATTTTTATTAAAAACTTATTACAGAAATATTATACTACTGTAATATATCGAAAGTACCTACTTACGTCGTGCTATCCAGTTATCGGAGTACCTGAAATAACAGAAAAATTATTATTATTATTGGCTAGATGTACCAATTTACCAGATTAAAAATATACAACAGAACAATTATACATTAAAATTAAATACTTACGTTATGCTGTCCACTTACAGCAGCACCTAAAAAGACAGAAATGTATTATTATTCGCGAGGTGTGATAAAATATTGGTTAAATTTGATTAAATACATATCGCAGAAACATTACATATTGAAATTAAGTACGTATGTAGCGCTGTCTAAAAGATAGAAACATGATTTTCGCGAGCTGTGTCGAACTACCGTTTGAATTCTTATTACAAATATACCGCACGAATTATTATGTTGAATTAAATAGTTACGTTACCTTGGGCTATCCAGGTATAGGAGCACCTAAGATGAATGGGAAATACAATTTTTTTTATAACTGCCAAACCATCGGTTAGATTGTTATTAAATCATACAGTAAATGAAGTTCAGTAGATCCAGTACTAGTTGGCCAGTTAGTACTCCAGAAGGCCTTCATGAGGAAAATAAGAAACAGAATAGGAAAACTCATTTCATTCAAATACGTTGATGCTGCTAAATGAATAAAACCGATGTCCCATTGGTCCCAAACATTAGTGAGGCCCGCCAGAGGATGCCCATCCCATCATAGAGCTTCAGGGGTAATATTAGGAAGAAAAAAAAATGCAAACACTAATTGTTAATCAAGATAAACAACTGGGGGTCTATTATTGAACACGAAACGAAATTTCGAATGGAAATTTTCGTACATCTGGCACCATTGAATACGAAAAAGTCAATTTTTCGAGCGGAACTTTTCGGACATGTTCTCGTTGACATTTCACTTATCGAGTTATTGAAGTGCGGAATAGTTTATGCAAACAAACAATCATGTAAGTAGTTGTAATTAATTTTATTGAGACTTTTACTTTAAAAACCAATTGTTTCAAATATGTTAGACTGATCGCGAATTCGCTTTCGAATAATCCTTAAATTTCCCCCTCATCTTCTTCAAAAAATTAGTGCATTGCTATCCATTTTTAAAATAACAACACTTGAATATTTTTCTGAAAGGAATGAACACATCACTATGACAATTGATGGATTAACGGAAAATCTATTATATATCGAGTTGTTTTTGTACTAGATTATTCTTTTTTTATATTTATATATATATTTATACTACCACCGTATGTCATCAGTTATCTTTAAATACGGGAGGGAATTGATAGGGAGTGTCTGACTGTGCAGACTCTTCTGGATTTTTCTTGTGAATAAACTTCGTAACTTCGGTTTTTCAGAAACCACATTTTTCGCAAGTTACTTAACGGATAGATTCCAGCAAGTGGATGTAGATGGCCAGTCTTCTTCGTTTCTTCCAGTCTTGGCGGGGGCTCCTCAAGGTTCATTGGATGGCCCCATTCTGTTCTCCATGTTTATTAATGACATCTATGAGTCCATAAATCATAGTCATATTCATATGTATGCAGAAGATATACAACTTTATATACAAAGGCCATTGGGATTAATTGAGGACGCTGTGTTCCGGCGGAATGAAGATCTGTCTGCTATTTTACACTGGTCTCATGTAAATTAGCTTAAACTGAACCCGCAAAAGTGTAATTGTATTGTTATTTATAAGGAAAATCTTGATACCTCCTGTTTTCCCCGTATTGAGATTGGCGATTCCATTATTCAAGTTAAAAATCTTGGAGTTGTAATTAATAAGGTCTTTGATTGGTCCCATCATGTTAACATGTTGGCAGGAAAGATTTATTGCGGATTGAGAAGACTCTGGGTGACTGCTCATTTTATTCCCCGATCAACCCGCATCAAAATTATCATGGCATTGATGGTTCCTATTATAACCTTCAGCGACGTCGTGTATGCCGGCCTGGATTCCAATAGTAAGCGCAAGCTTAATGTGGCTTTTAATGCCTGTGCTCGATACGTTTTCTTCTTAGCAGATATGACCATATTTCACCATACTCGGGAAGAATTTTAGGAATTAGCTTGGATGCTCATTTTCAATACAGGATTTGTGTGTTTATTAATAAACTGCTTTTCTTCCGCCAACCTCAATATTTGCATGAAAAACTGCGCATGGGAACATCAGAGAGGTCTAATAACCTTATTTTGCCACGTTTCTCTTATTTGCTCGCGAATCGTTCGTTCTTCGTCGGCGGTGTGAGGGTATATAATCAGATTCCTGTCGAGATTAGGCGGGCGGGCGTTGCGGGCAATTTAAAAAAATTTAAAGTTCTTTTATTTAATTATTTATCAACGGGGCAAGATTAATATGAACAAAATTTATGATATGTTTATGTTTCCTCAATTGTATACCCTTATCTCTGTTAAATCTCTTATAAAATTTTTATTAATTTCTTTCGTCTGTAGCCTACCGCTTACCTTCTGGTGCTTTAGCTTTCATTTGGTATTCTTGTTGTTTTTTTTCCCGGTGATGTTTCCTTGTTCTTTTTCTTATTTAATTATTACTTAATACTTTTACGTTTTTACTTCTTGTACTTGCTTCTCATAGTGTACATATTTATAGATAACATTTCACTTTTAATTGCTTTGTTTAATCTTTTCTTTTATATAATTTGCATTTTTATATTTTCTTTATTCTCTACCTTTATTAATAACTTACTGTAGTTCTAGTTGTATTTTACGTTATAATTAAATTAACTGTTATTCCATTAAACTATACTTTCCTTGTGCTAGTTTAAGGATTTATTTCTTGTTTGCACAATTTGCGTAATAATAATAAATAAAATAAATAAAAAATAAAGTTCGTTCGTATTCAATCATAGCTCGAATATAGTTTTTCTTACATAAATTTCGAGGTTCGAAATTTCGTTTCGTGTTCAATAATAGACCCCCTGTATTGTATAGGCTTCGTATGAATAATGAGTTGTGAAAATTTCTACCGCTAGACATGAAAGACAGAAATAAAAAATTACCTAAAATGCATTAAAGCACTTAGAAGTTTCTCGTGCCTTTCCTTCTCCTGAGGTCCTCTTTCCTATTCAACACAGGTGAATTCATATAGACATCGCAAAATCAGATGCCAGCCGTGTCGTTGGCGGCCGGGGACGGCATAAGAGATATCAACATCAGATCCCTAGGATCAACTTCAAGTGAGTGATATACGCGGTCCCTACAGGGCACATTGTGTGTCTCTTTTTGGTAGATCATCACATTTTTGGTATACCTGGCACGATTTCGTCAAAGTTCGGTCTAGTACATTTTGGAAAATCTAGTACAGAATCGAATTCCTTAGGTCCTGAGAAGAAGTTTGAGTACCCACACCCTTATACTTGGAAGCTTAAATAGCCATCCATATACGCACTTTTTTAATATTTCCATCTTTTTTTATTTGAACTAAGGTCGTAGATTTTCGCATCTTAGATCGCCTCAAACATGTTTCACAAAGCTCATTACCAGCTAAAGTTCGTAGAAGAAAATTTTTCTACGCATTATTTAAGGGTAGCAGCGGGTAAGAAGCTTAGAATATATAGCAAACAGGAATGGTTGAATCGTGTAAAATTCGTGTACATGAGCGTAATTTCTCAAGAGCAGAAGACTATACATAGGAGTAAGTGAGATGCTGGATAGAGAAATTGTCAAGCTGTAGATTAATTGTCAAATGTGCAATTGTTTTGTGAGCAGATTTGGTCAACTTAAAATTCTTTTGTGAAATTTAACAAAAAAACCGAATCAATTCTTTTCAAAACTAATTATCTTTGAACTTTATTTAGTGCAAAGTTTTATAGTGCCACTTAGTGCCTGTTAAAATCTTCATATCAATTAAAAAAAACAGAAATGAAGTGTTCGGTCAGTGCTTGCAAATATAAATTGAATTATAAACCAGGGAATCCTGTTTGAGGCAACTGCACTATCTAAATTATCTTTTTTGTTAATAGAAGCAAAGATTTATATAAATTATGTGAATTGTTTCGAAAATAAAGTAGAAAAAGAACATTTTTTACCACAGATGCTCCGCACAAAACCTTTGTTTACTTTTTGCAAATTGACAAGTTGTTTAGAATAGGGATGGCGTGTAAATACATGTAAAAATGGACTATCAACACAACCAGGAATTCATTACGCAAAATCTGGCTATCACCATTCCTGTTTGCTCTATATTCCAAGGTAAGAAGTCCCGATATCGTGGGGGCGGTTTCAATACCGCAATATTTTTCTCGATTCAGAAAACTGTGGAGGTTTTTGCCACCGGAAAACCAATTTTATTGCAATTTAGTCACATCCCTGTTACTGTTAGTAAATTTCATATATACATATTTTTGCAGCTTTCTTCCCTTCCATGACAATAACTGCCCTGTTGTGAACATTTTCTCAAAGGGAATGATTTTCCACGACGCGACGCACCAATTCCGCGCAATCATTAGAAGTAGAAAGTCTACTTTTTCACCCAGGATAGTCGCTCAAACTACATCCGATCGTCAAAGCTTTTTCCCGCATTTAACATATGCGAGTGGGGGTAAGTCCTTCAAATCTTTGATGTTTCTAGCTCTTAGAGATACACCCCCTCCCAAGAGATCTGTAACCACATTCCCTGCCACCCCAACCTATTAAATAAATTCAAACAACTCACGCATGTTGTATAAAACATAAAAAATAAAATTTTATATTTGTCGCTCTCTTAACAAATAATTCAAACGACTCTGTTCTTTCGGAGTAAACTTCAAAAAATCTCTAAGAAAATATTCTATTTCTGTAGCAGTATGTAATGGCGGCCACAGGGTATTATAGCAAAAAATTCTAAAAAAAACATTAATTAAAAAAAAAACTTCGATTTATCTCATTAAAACCTTTGTAATCTAGCAGCTTGATATGCACTCGGTTGATATTTTTCCCTTATTTTCAATTCCCGACGAAATTGTTTTTCATACTTCATTTTGCATTCATGATAACGTTTGCGGCATATAACCTCACTAAAAATAAAATTAAAAAAAAATAGTAAATGGCTGGTATTTAAATTTAGCAATTATTTGCTTAGCCTTTGTCGTACTATGGTATTTTGAAATTTGTATAACTTGGATGTGTACTTTCGTCCAAATTGTCCACTGGAGTTCGTGTTAGTATGTTGTCACGATCGAATTCTTTACTTTCATCCCTTCTGTAGTATATCGGCAAATTTCGTTCGAATGTCTTCTTACTCTGTTTCTCTATTTCCATTAAGTACTTTATGCTTATGACGCCCTCTGCTAATTCTTCGTCATCATCTTTTTTATTATTTCGTTCCAGTTCCACATCTATTTCCACTTGTTTTAGTTTCTTAAATGGATTTTTGCTATGTGAGGTTGGAAAAATTGATGCTGTCATCCGCATTAAGTCAGCTTCACGTTGGATATTTAGAAGCTCTACTTGTTCGCGCACACGATCTAAAAGGGTTTCATAAGAATCATGATGTGGAGGTCCTGCAAATAAAACTTTTCTCCTAGATTTGGAAGGTGCAGCCATTTTGTTTGTTGTTTTTCTCTTTTACTCTTGCAAGTTTTTCGTCTATAGATCCTTGTTGCAGTGGTAAATCATTTTTTTACCAACTTAAAAAAAAAAGCATTATCGTCGTTTTTGTTGATTTATATTGACGTGTATTGAAAATTGTGTACAAAATATAAATCTTGTAGGTGTAATAAGTAGGTACACAGGTCTCGCACCTTATAATTGTGCAATTAGACTGAATAAACTTCATAATATTTTCCGGAACATATACCGCCAACTTAGCTTATTTTGAAGGCAACTAGACAAGTTTTTGTTGTTTGATACTAAAGGTGAAGATAGCACTAATCGAATGCCTTGGTATAAGAGAGGCAAATTGACGATTTGGTAGTGTTATGGTCGCAGCGTGCTACATGAAGCGGTATCCTACTTCTGCATCACTTAGAGCTAGTCATGGTGCTCATTTCTACCCACATGGCGATTGCGCTGCCACTGGGGACATGATCACACTACTTTAACCCTGGCTTAGACAGAGTACAAAAATAGATTCAGGGAAGAAGAAGCATCCGAAAGGCCGGAAAAAGGGTCTGTTACGAGAAATAGCCATTACATCAAGCGCCTAATTGCAATATAAGTGGTAGGTATACTAGATAATCGAATTTTCGGGAAATGTAGAAAAAGTGACAAATAAAGGAAAACAAAGGAAAAACCCGACGTGGTCCGCACACTATAAGTAAGTATCTATATAAAGAGTAGAAAATTGTGTTGCTACTAATCTGTTACCCCATATTCCGAGAAAGTTCTCTAATAAAAAAGGGAGCCTTAAAGACCGCAGTTCTGATTGTGCTCAACAATGAGCAGCAGTACCAGTCACTGATGGTGAAATTACCGCCACAAGAAATTATTAAAGGAGCTAGTCCTAGTCGTGTCGACGAAACTCCAGGAAGTAAGAGGTGCTTCGCCCTTAACAGAAAACACTCAGCAATAGGGACATTGCAACTTATGCCCACAATGTCGATTGGGTGGATGGGGCAGCGGCCTCGAAGGCATAACATCTGCGTCTTCATTAAGAGTAAGGGTAAGCGGTGTGAAGGTCCCTTCAGGACCGAATGTGTGCTTCGTTTTTCGTAGTGAAAATACTTAGAAACAGTATGCCATGGATCTTGTTATGGTGGAGGACGTGAAGTCCTAACTATCAATCGAAGCTGATAGCTCACTCCGTGCTAACTTCTAGTGCAGGCAAGCACGCTAGCATGTAACCGTCACGGGTTGACTCGGAAGCGCCCTGGGATACATAAGGCGGAAGGAGCTATGTGGTTGACTGGATCAACAAGTTTATCTAAGACGCACTGGGCGCCAGGTACCGCGGGAACGAATTCCTCGATTTGAGCGCACGATGCTAGTCACTGAACTAGCCGCGAATGACTACACCGGCGACGACCACGTTAAATCACTGCACTAAACTCGAGTGCTCGCCTAATTCATCGCAACCTCCTTTAAGATGCCAGCTAGGGGGGTGGGGGGGTGGAATTGGCTACCACTAGCATTGATGATGATGATGACTTCGGACTGCACTACCACTGCCCTATAACATGGTTAAGTACCCAGCAACAATTAAAAACCCACGGAGGCTTTACATTGCAAGTGGCGCCCTTTCTTCTGCAGCTCGGCATCTATAACTTAGACAACCGGAACCAGTCACTAAGTACTGATGAGACGTTACGCCTTTCCTAACAATCCCTACTCTGGGAGGACTGGTGCGCCACCCATGATGAGTTTACTCCATCATCTCGGCGTTCAATTAATAAAATTCAGTCCTGCTTTCAGGCCACGACACGTAAACATCTGATTCTCCCACCTCATCTACAAGACGACGAAAATTATTTATAATCTTGAAAAAAATTTAAAGAAATCTTGCTTTTTCTTTTGTTTTTTGTTTTTCTTAAATCTCGTTTCGAATCCTAATACAATTCCAATGAGTTATTCCAAGTTTAGAAATGCTCATGCCCAAGATTTAATCGGAACTCTATAGCATTTCTTATTTGCAATGAAGGTTTTCTTGTGTATATAACTGAGATAAGAAAAAAATATTTCTTACTTTTTAGTCCATTTTATTTCCAAAAGTTATTTCTTCTAAAAGTTTTTTTAATATATTTTATTTTCTACCTTTTAGTCATAAATTCTATACACTCTCTCGAATCTTGACCCACAAAACTCGACTGTCAAATCTCGACTTTCGAAACTCGACTCTCGAACCTCGACTTTCAAATCTCGACTCTCGAAACACAAAGTTTTTTAGTCAGGGGTCTGTTTCTTCTACAATTAAAAATTCTCGGCCCGAAAAGATTTCTAGAATTCTTATAAATCAACCCAATCTCTTTTATACTAAATTATTTTACAGTTATCTAGTCAAAAATATGAATGATGTAAAACGGTACTTACCCACAATCCAAATGCGCATTTGCTTGTGGTGCACCTGTTGGGAGTTATACTAAGTTTGTCATTCCGTTTGTAACGCACACAAATAATTATGTTAGAGCAAAATATATTGGACACCCATGCATAAAATTAAAAGTTATTTTGATTTTTGCATGTCCGTCCGTCCGCCTGTCGGTCCGTTGGTCCGTGCGCACGATAACGTGTGTACTTAGAGAGCTGCAATTTTTTACACGGACTTAGAAAAAAAAGGAAAATTATTGATATGCAAATCAAGGGGAAGGACATGTATCCACAACAAGGTGTCCTTTCTTGGTTACATGGAGATCATGGGGAATGAAAGGGCTTACCTTCTAGCCAGATCTGGCTCTGGTTCTCCTTTCCTTGGACCGGAACGCACCGTTGACGTTGCCACGTCGGTTATCGCGTCTCTCAGCTGATGTTCGTATGAAATATAGCAGATATGGGCGAACCTGAGTACTTGCAGGTGCACGAAACTTTTTCTTGATGAGCCTAATAGGAATTTCTCTTGGGGCTCTGAAGGTAACAATGTAGAACTATGGTTGGCAGCATCACCGACCACAGCTCGCTTCACGTTCATCTAACAAAAATAGGCGTTATTGACAACCCTGAGTATCTGTCCTGCCTGGAAGGAGAGCCTGACGCAACCAAACACTTTCTGCGCGATTGTCCCGTCTTTGCCCGGCGCAGGTAGGGTACATTTGGGTTTGCCCTTCTATCTGTGCATTAGCTGAAAAACTTACCTCACCAGGAACTGATGCACTTCATTAAGAGGCAATGAAAGTTTTGGTGAGAGGGTTTCTAGCAGGTTAGCACAATGAGCCGCCCTGGCCTCCATATCGGAGATCTTTCGTCCCCCTACCTATAAGAAAAAAGGGAAAGCAGATCATTAATTAAAATGAAGTAGAGAAACGGAGAGATAACAGAGCCCTGGGGTTACACCGATCTTTATATGGTGAGGTTCAGATGTAACGGCATTCAATACAACCTGTATTAGGTAACCAAATAAAAATGCAATCCATAATATGTAGAAGAGCGGGGGAGAGATCAAGTGCTTTAAGGTTGACTAAAGGGGCAGGATGCCATACTCTATCAAAAGCCTTAAAAATATCCGGGCAATAATTTTGGACTCACAAAAATTATGGTGAAGACCACGGCTCCAACGTTCCGTAAGAAAAGTCAGCAAGTTTTCACATGAATGTCAAGTCCGGAAGCTACATTGGCAATAATTGATGAGTTGTTTAGTTTCTGGATACTTCATTAATTTAGAAATAAAGATAGATTCAAAACCCTTTCAAAGAATCGCAGTGATTGCAATTGGTCGATAATTTGAGGTATCGCTACCATCTCCTTTTTTGTACGAATAAAATTTTTTGTGTTTTTTTCTTCATTTTCTTTGTGGGCAAACCCTTCACAGGTTTTTGACTTCTGTCCAGGTTTTTTTACTGTCATTTATCAGTTCATATCCGAGACCCTGCTTCAGTTTCTTGTATAGTTTTTTTTTCACTGACCTGGATTAGCAGATATCCTAATGATGGGAGCTGCCACCTATTGGCCATTAGAAAAAGGGCATCGTGACCGAGAAAGCTTTTTTTTTCACTGACGCCTCACGGTCAAAGCCTTACTTGAAAATGTTTAAAAACCTTCAAATGTTTTTTCGAGTACATAAATTGTGGTGCTGCTGGAAAATATGGGTGACAAAATTTTTTATAGATTTTCTTAATCCTCCCAAAACGCCATCTCTGGAAGCTGTTAAATATAAATCCGCGCATTTTATGCTATATAAAAAAATGAAGAACCAAAAAAAAAAAACCAGTTACAAGATGCCAAGTCTGGACCTACAGGTTGGATGAACCATGAACTCCACTGGTGTACCAGTTAGCATTGACCGTACAATAACGTTCTACAGTGAGATTCTTATGGAAATTCTGGTAACATAACTCGTAGGTCCGAAAAATGAGGCATACAATTTCTTGTCACCACTCCATGTGCGCTTCAATTTGTTTAGTTCATTGTCACCTACATATGTAGAAAGAGTCGCTCTGCACTATAATTATAGTCCATGGCTCATAGCAGCAAACTCAAGTTTCGTCACTTGTCATAATTGTTTCGATTGAATTTTTTGAATATTTTTTTGCTCTATAATCAGCTTGCGATTTATTTTGAATCTCAATCAAATTTTCCTACCGATCAGTTGTTCATGAAGAATTCTTGGTTTCTTCAGGTCATGAATATAATATCGCTCTGTAGTTGCGTCCTTAAGCAGCATGTTTTTTGTACATATTCGATGGTTTCTAGGACGCGGACATGATATTATTCCCATGGTTCGTTCTTGAGCCAACTATGCACAAAACGTCAAACGTTCTACATTTACCAAAGATAGTGACTCATCGTCAAATGACAGTTTTAGTTATTGCTAACTTTACATGTGATTAGCAAATACAGTTCAAAGCTCATTATTAAATTTAGAAAAGGGTCCGGCTGGGACTTTTGAGCCAACAATTATAATTTACGAAAGTGAACAATGAGCATGCAGAAGATCCTAGGACGCATCGTCTTTCATTCCATTCATCCAACAATAGTTTTGTGAAATTAGCAATAAGAAAAAATATGTTGTGTATGTAATAATAAAACACCGAATGCTTGCTAATTTATGGTATTTATTAATACGTATAGATCAAGTGATCGGTTCAATGGTTGGTGCTGGACTGCAGCTCTTATCACGTTTTGCCTGTGCTCGTGAGACTGTTATGGTCGTAGCATGCTGCATGCAGCAGTATGTTACACTGAAGCTAGCAGCAGTATGCACTGTGTGCTACACAACGATTGTGCTGCCACTCTGACCAGGCGGTGCGAGTGAACCCTGACTGGACAGCGTACCAAAAGTTTTCAAAAGAGTAAGAAGAAGAAGAAGAAAAAGAAGAAGAAGAAGAAGAAGAGTTCGGTTGGCGGACTTTTGAGAGTGACTTTTGGGTGAAGAAGGCGGCTAGGAAATGTGGTGTTGGTTATAGAATACAAACGAAAAGAAAAAGAAATCACCAGTTCAATATATTCTGAACGGATAATTCAAGTGACTCAAGAAAAAGATCCGCAAAGTCACGGATTGCTGGAATAAATTCGGAAACTTCATGAGGTAAAATTTTCAATTTGCACATCTCATTGAAATTCTTTTAAAGAGAAATGCCATTACATAAATAGATACCGGCGTTGATAACGAACGAGGAATTCGCGATCCCGTTTGCAGGGAGCATTGCGCTCTGGGGCGTACATACAATTCAGCGAGCGCAAGGTCGAAACCTCAAGAAAAGGTTGTGACCAGAGCTCCGTTTAAAGAACAAGGGGGAAACCCACATGAAAAACGTTGCCCGAGGAAACATCTCGTGGCATATTAAGCCCTCGTCCTAGTAGCGTGAAAGTTTGATTAGAAAATCTCGTGCCATAGACAATTACCTTTAAATTAATACTGAGGATGTAACCTCAACTAACTAAAAGGAGTACAAGAAAGAACAGGTGACAGGGGGTAAGGTTTTATGCTTAGCTCAAGTGGAAATTCTCACTAATATCTTTAAATTTTTATCAGGTCAATGCCACGATATGGCTCTCTGTCCGTGATTTCAGATGTAAGCCCAGATACACACCGAATCAGTCTAAAACACGGCATAAAGAGCAGGTTCTGATACGGTACGGTTGAGGACCCGGGTTTCCAGTACAGTTGTACATTTAAGAAGATAAAGAATATTTATGCAAAGAGTAGTACTAGGAATTATATTTAGGCTAGACAATGGATGTATAGGAATTTGTGTCCAATTATAAAAAAAAATTTATGAAACAGTTGGAGACAAGACTCTAGGAGGCCTCCTCAGGATCAACAATCAAGCAAAATTGGTGAGCACCTGTTTGTACACATGCTCTTACATCCATACAATAATTATATTAAGAAATGTCTCTTTTTTTTTACGGTACACTGAAATTGGTTTCAGTTTTTTCTGTTTTTGTGTAATTTTCAGGATCCAAGCATTGATCACTTTAAATTATTTTACCAAACAAATATATTTTCATTCCAATTAAGATTAAGACATTTGAACTGCTTATTTAGGATAGTTGTGAAGTCCATAGTACTGGTAATGAGAGTCATGCTTACTCACGATAGAGGGTATGGTAGTTTAACAATAGCCATTTTGCACTGGACATTTGTTCCTTTTAAACTTACTTACCTACGTAACGACTAGTTATAGAGCTACAGGAGTTAGAAACGGTACTCATTATGGTTAGACATTTTAATTACTTACACCACTGACATATATAAAATGGACTGCTGATGCTACTGAAATTCCTTACATTATTTGACATCATTATGTGATCACTTTTCTATAGTTGTCCCTTTTTGGTTTAACTACTTTATTCCGCTGAACTACAAATAATAAGTTCTATACAAAATACACCATAGTCCCGTTTCAGTTCAGTGGATTTCCAAATGAATATATAGGATAGAAATAGATGGCAATACAATATTTGTAATCCTTTCTCTGTCCCCCATAGCTACTTTTAGGGGCAGGTAGACAAAAATTGCTTAATTTTATTTCTTTAGAAATCAAGTTTAAAAAATATTTGATGTTGTAGGAGATAAGCTTTCAAGAAGAGAAATAATTTCGAGTGCTTCTATAATTTGTTGAACTTTTAATATGAATATTAAAGCAAAAGTAAAACTTGAAATTAAGATAATTGTCACACCCTGCCAAAAAAAGTCGACCCATATGAAATAGCAAATTAGGCAGTCCATGTTATATATGTCAGTGACTTACACATACTTATTTTAAGATTTTTGATTCATGAGTAGTATATGTACATACCTCATACCTTAGAACTTAAATAAGTGACCCAGTCGAATGACGTTTGAATTATATTTTAAAATTGTTGATTCATGAAAAGTATACTTACCCCATACATGAGAATTTAAATAGGAAAGATCCCAGAAAACATTACGATTAGAGATCGAATCGAAAACGATTCGCTCAGTCGAAGTATGACTTCGATCTCGAAGTCGCTATCGACTCGATTTCGACCCGAAAACGAAGAAAAAGGAATGCTAAATCGAATCGAGATAACGACTCGATATCGATTCGACTTCTCGGGACTTTTTCGGAGAGTTTTCTTGTATTGGTGTTATACATATAGAAGGGTTATATGTACTTGAGATTTCTCCGTAAAAGCAACTCGATTTCGAATTTAATAAACGGCTAAACTACACTTCGGAAAAACTACTCGATATCGAATTGAATAAATGAGTAAACTACAAGAAACATTGAAAATTAAATAATATACTAACTCACTTTTTATATTTTTTTAACGAATAAAGTAATAAACTTCAGTACAAATAAAAACAAAATAATAAACATAATAACTCAATCTTATAATTAATTAGAATTACAAATCGAAGTCGTATCTGCCTGATATTTTGCTTTTTTCGTTATGCGATCGCTTGCATATTGGAAGTGACGCATTGCGAATTTATCAAAAACTTCTTCTGGAGTCTGTGGGAAATTATTGTGAAATGCATCTGAAAATATTTAGTTATAAGTAAAGTGATCAAAATAATATTCAAGTATACATACTTTTAATAGCAGTAACTACTCGTAGAGTTCGAGTAGATTTTTTCGTTTTTTTTTCCAATCCAGCAGAACTCTTTAGCCACTTCATCGCTAAATACAAATTTTAATGAGCTCTTTATAAATTTGACAGGGTCCCCATATCCTTTTTTCTTAAAAGTTTGTTGCTGCAATAGTAATTACTCTTTATATAACGTGGCTAACGATCACGGGTAGATATACCAACCAACTCAATCGAACTTTTTAGGATCTTTTGCAATCTTCTCCTCAAAATCCAAAAATTCTTTCTATGTTACAAAAGGCAAAAGGTAATTTTCGAAAGGATTATTCTGTTCACTTTGTATGTTACTTTTCATAGATCTAACCTCATTCCTCAGTTGAATTATAGTGCTGGTAAGTTCTGTAAACATTAGGGTCATTTCAGACTTTAGATATTTGATCTCTCCTAATACATCCTCATGGCATTTGCATACTTTCGGTGAGCTCGTGTTTATCGTTTCTGTTGCCTCTGTTAGAAAAACGACATAATGTATATCAAACATGTTTGTAATATATGTAGGCTCTTTAAAGCTTATAATCTTAGAATAGTAATGCATACCATATGCTTGAGCATTTTGTAGACGAAAATAAGTCTTTCCCGTTTCCAAATTATTAATATTTCTCGAAGGTCCTTGTTTCATTAGTGAAGAAGAATGTTCAAAATTCTGAGATGTGGAAGATTCTGAAACTATGGAAGGTTAAAAATACTGAAACTTAATAATTATATATCATTACCTGTTGTATAAGGGAAATTATCTTCATTTCCTCTAAATCGTGAAACATGTTGAATAAATCTGTAGGATTATTTATGAAGTCATTTGTTCGTAAAGAAAATATATTTATAGGGATTGAGTTTAGAGGACGTTCGAAAAATGGACACATGTTTTCTTCGACAAGAGAGCTTTCAAAGAGGGGTTTATTGTTCTTTTGTTTTATTTGTTGTATTTTATATACTGTCTTTTCATGTGTAAGATACAAATTATTAGGAGCATTTACAGATAGTTTAAATTCTGCTGTTGAAACGGATTCAAAGGAATTTCCATTGAACTTCTCAAATAAAGGATACTGTTTTGGTTTGGAGCAAGAACTATGTATGCTTCGTTCAACCAAGCAATTATATATCTGACTACATATATCATTTCCTTTTTTCACATCTTTTTTTTTTGGTGATGTAAAAAATTTTCGTATTTAAAAGCACTGAATGTCTCTAGAGATCCATGAAAACGTGCATCAGCGGCTAAGTGCATTAAACAATGAAAATTAAAAGTAAGAAACTGTTCACCATATAGTCTGGGAATGTCCTTTAAAAAGCTTACCAAAAGGCTGTGAGCACATTCGTTATTTGTATTGCAATCTTCCTTACACAAAAGAACTCTAATAGCAATACAAAGTTTTAAAAAATTATTATATCTATCGGCATCTAATATATATTTTAATATGAATGGACCTGTATATATAGCAAAAATTGTCGCAATTCCGTTGCTTTCCAACGATCTAAATCTAATAAACTTCGTGGCTGTCTACAAAATTCAAATGGAATTTTTAATTTAACACTTTCAAGTAAACAATAAAACCGGGAGATATTCCAAGAAGGAAGGGAAAAATGGTTACCTTTAGATTTCGTCCAAGCTTGCAGTAAAGTTTTTGTGATACCTAAACAAACAACATGCATGTAATCAAAGGGAATCTGATTGACACAATCGAATTTTAGAGACTCCAAGGTAGTTTCATCTATTTGGTGATGGTGCTCAGATTGTGCTCATAACCGATAAGAATCGTTTGTTCGAAGTTCACTGTTTTCAAATGGAAAAGTAACTTTTTTCCCCAGAAGTGTACCCTTTTGATTACATTTAATGCAGGGATAGTAACCGGTATGACCCTTTGTTTTTAAAACAAAAGATCGAGCTGGTGCATCAAAAATAAATTTCCTTATGCTCACAGAATACTTTTTAGAATTAAAAATGATTCCTTCGTCAATAACTTCTTCTAAATCTGATACGAAGGGTCGCAGAAATTCATCTGAGTTCAAAGGCTTGCTAATACCCGCATAGGCGCCAACTACAAAAACATGTTGCGTTCCAACGGCATTGCAAAGGATAGGCCACACTTGTTTTCGGGAGCTTTTCGCTATAGGAAGACCATCTACATTGAAATCGAGTGATAAGTTATTACCGTTATAGACGTTCGCAATTAAGAAATCTGTTAATCCATCTGTTATTCCATAGTGAATATATTCACCGCTATCAAGAGATATGACTACAGATTCTTTTGGAATTCTTTTCAAACTCCTTGGATCCTTTGGTATATCAGGAATTTTCGTCGACAGAATATTTAACAAATCCTTCAAGGCATTATATCTTATTCGATGCTTAACAGACCAATGACCTAATGCTAAAGATAAATTGGGATTCAAGGATTGCCCAATATCATCATCAGAAATTTCAAGGTAAGGATTATCGCTGCAGGTACCAGAAGATTCAATGTCGTCAGGAGAAAGTGTGTGGTACAATTTTTCAGAAGGAAAATAATGTGGAAATGAGTGTTGAGGAGGTATTTCAGGACATTCACTCGTTGTATTCATTATCGAATTAACAATATCCTCAGCTTCCTTTCGAATCCTTTTACTTTTATTCATTGTTGCACGTCAAGTAGCTTTCCAAAACGATGTTCTTCATAATTAAAAATATTAATATGTAATACATATAGTTCTGAAATAAACATAAAATTGAATTTCATTTTCAAAAGTAAATCGAAATGCTTTTTAATTTCATAAATTTTATTTTCTCCGTACAATTAAAGGGCTATCAAAGGCAAAGGGGTACAAGTAACATTCTGTGGAAAATTGAGATTAGTGCATAAATGCAAGCTAGATATACTCAAAATATTATTGGCAAAGAGATATAATTAAATTCATATCCCGTGTTGTTTTATAGCAGCCGTTATTTTAAAGACTTACAAGTAGGTGTTCTTGTTCATAGGCACTTCTTACAGGGAAGGCGGTATAAGTGATTGCAAGAGATTCAATGATTGTCTTTTTACTAAACCAAAAATCAACGAACATTACTTTAACCACATCAAAAAATTATTAAGATATGCGGATTATTTTTATTATAATAACATAAGATTAAGCCTTTAAATCAGAAATTAGGATATCTAAAACTTTAAAGTGTTATATCCCAAAAGTGTGAAAAGTTTACTTGTAGCCCTTTGCTTTTGCGCCCCTGAATTATTATATTTATGTGTTTCAAACTTTATGACCAAAAACGAACTTAGTAAACCCTTATACATTCTATTTAGGATTTGAAAATTGCGTTACGCATGCTAGAATAATACTTTTAATAGAATTACATAATATAAAATAATATAATTTTTTGCATTTGATAATCCGGTATCCATAGAATTAATAATATCATATTTTAACAGTGTTTTAATAATAGTAGTTAGTAAAAATTAATATTCAAAAGTATTATATAATATGTACTTAAATGCTTAAATAAATTAACATATATTAAGTCACTTACCAAATTATAATTTTATTTTCTGAGCACTCACTTCACTGTATTCCGTCCTTTTCGGTCGAACGCTTGAAAAGCAATGCTGCTGACACGCTTTCTTTTGTCATTATGCACCGGTAATTTGATCTTGAAACAATTCGCAATTCCGAGGTATTCGTAAAAACGAAATATTCTCGAATTACTGCAAATTCAATGCACCTGGAGGTCATAAGTCGAGAGTAATTCGGAAAACCGAAAAATTCTCGGATTGTTGCTCTTCGAGAATTTCTCGTAAATGTGAGAATACGAGAAAATGTTTGCTGGGATGTTAGCTGAGACGTATACACAGCAAAATGACATTTGCATTATAATCGATAAGGATAAATCCGTTTTTTTTTCTAGACTTTTGATTCATGAGGATTATACTTACCTCATACCTTAGAGTTTAACTCAGTGAGGTGTTAAGTGAAACGTACACCTCAATGATATATGAGCTTATGATAGGTTTTCGTCCAGTACTTTATCACTAAATGAGAATTCCATTTGTTAATGCTAAGTAAGTTGAAGTTCGATATTGGTGATAGCTATGAATTACCCCAGCTTCTGATAGATAATAAAGCTAAATTTTTGTAACGTAATGTTGCCCTAAGAGTTTGCTCTTCTTCTCCCTCATCTTCCTGGAGCCCTCCTACCATGAAGGTTGACTAGGTCCGCTACTCTATCTCTTTTCAGGTTTACAAGGGACTCTGAAAATATCTGCCCTCAGAGTCAGTTGGGTGGTTGGGGCATGCAGGAAGGCAGACCATCTGCGCCTTCAATGTGGATGTAGGTAAGTGACGTAAGGGTCCCTTCAGGACTGAATATGTGCCGGCGTTTTTGGTTAAAGGCACGAGATTTTTTTTTGTATATGGCAGGCAGCAGCGGCAGGCTTTTTCGTGGAACCTCCCCACACTCTCCGCCAATAGTCGAGGCGAGCTAGTGTGCCGCCCTGCAGTCAACGCTGTCCTCCGAGTGATCTGTCAGCTCATGCTGGCAGTCTGGACTTTACGTCCAAGTCAATCACTCAACAACACTGGTGACCTCCATCCGTATGGTCCATGGTTCCGGTGCTGGATGTTATGACTTCTTCTTGTCCTGTCGTCTCTGCTTGGCTTCCTTCGGATTCCTTTTCAATTTTTCCAGAGATTTGATACTCTGATCTTCTCTTTATTTCGCCTTCCTGGAAAGATAGTGGTATTTCTGGACCTTGAGTCGTGTCCGTCAGTGTAATGGTCTGTCTAGTATTGGTTTCAGTCGTATGTCTATTGCTATTCGTTTTAAGAGTCATTTCAATTGGAATAGGTTTTAAATTATCGCATTTTGCTTCTGTTCTCCTCAGCTGGGAAGCATGCCTAATGTGTTTCTCGTTATACTTATAAAAAATTTGTAATGTAAATCTCCAACTCTCTCCTAGACCGTACCGAATTTCCATTTGCAGCTTTTGCTGTTATAACAACGGACTTGGACTAAGTCGCCAATGTGAAATTGAGTAGCTTTATATGTGGTTCTGATTGCAACTTTTCATTCATTTCTGTCGCTACATCTCTCTTCACAAGATCTATCCTCGTTTTGATCTGCCCTGAACATCAATTCCGATGGACTTACTCCCGTCGTACTGTTTGGTGTCTTGCGGTATTGCGTCAGCAGTCTGCTCAGTTTTGTGCTAAGAAATCCACTTTCCTTCTCCATCGCCCTCAACCCTTGTTTTATCATTTGAACATATCTCTCTGCTTGTCCGTTTGCTGCTGGGTGGTAAGATGCACTGCATTTGTGGATGATACCGTTGCATTGAAAAAATTGTTCGAATTCATCGGATTTAAATTTGGGGACCATTATCAGTAACGATTGTCCATGGTAGACCAAATCGGGCAAATTGATCTCTAAGTATTTCTACTGTCTTATTTGTACTTGTGCTCTTGTTGGTATGGCTTCGATCCACTTCGAGTAGGCGTCGAGAATTATTAGAAAATTTGAATCCATAAATGGACCTGCGTAGTCTAGATGAACTCGCTGCCATGGTTCCTTGGGATAGTCCCATCCCATGGGTGGACCGGGTTCTTCTTGGGATTATTTTTTATTTTCGCACATCTGTGGCATTGTCGACACGACTTCTCAATGTCGTTGTCTATGCCTTTCCACCAAACGTAGCTTCTGGCTAATGCCTTCATTTTGATTACTCCAGTTTGAGCTGAATGCAATTCATCAAGAATCTTCCTCTGTAAAGATTTTGGTATCATTACGCGAAAACCTTTAAATATGCATCCATCTTGAATGGAAAAGTCGGTGGTGGGTTCGCCGAAGGGTAAGTGTTCTCCTGCTTGTAGGGCATTGTACATTTTAACACAATCTACATCTCTTTTTGTTGAGAGAAAATCTGCATTTGCGTGTTTTTTTTTTTTGTATCTCTGTACTTAATGTCGTAATTAAATCCAGACATAAGACTGGCATAGTGTAAAAGTCTTAAGGCAGAGATAGGCGGCAGCTCTTTTTGCGGGTTTAGATTTCGCGTCAATGACTTGTGATTCGTTAATAATGTAAATTTTTTGCCATAGCAGTACTGGAAAAACTTTTTTAGCCCCCATACTATCCCTGTTGCTTCTTTATCTATTTGCGAGTAATTCGCTTCGGCTTTCGATAAGGAACGTGATGCGAAGACAATCGGCTTTTCTGTTCTGTTTGCTTTCTCTTTTTTTCTCTTGTAATTTGTTTTTAATTTTGAAATTTTCTGTACATATTTATTCGCGATTTTTGAATTCTATTCCAATATTACTGATATTTTCTTTTAAGTTAAATTTATAACTCTTATTATAAGTATATTTAGTTATTTTCTTTCAATTATTAGTGCTTCTTTTTCATAATATGTCTGTTTGGCAACCTAGTCTATTTTTTAATATAAAATATTGTTTCGAAGTTCGACTGCTAAGAAGATTCTCCAGTTTTGAAATGTTTGAGGGAATGAGTAAGTGCCTCTTGATTGACGATTTGGGTGGCGAGACCGTAATTTTTCATGAATTTGAATAATTATGATCTGGACAAGGTAAGAATGATGTTGAAAATCTTATGTGATCATTCCCGTGGATTAAAAAGTATGTGCGTTAAATGCCAGAAGCATTCGCAACAAAATCGACGAATTTCGTTACATATTCTTCCAGTCCGACTTACACGTTATTATAATTAGTGAAACATGGTTAAAGGACAGTATTCCCTCTGCATTCCTCGCAAGTCCTGGCTACAACATTTTTCGTAATGACCGCAAAAATCGTATAGGAGGGCGGTGTTGCGATATATGTCCGCGATTGCTTCAAGGCCAAGAGTATATTATCCTCGAAAGGAGATGCAATGGAATTTATAGGCGTCGAAATTACCTCTAGCTATGACAAGTGTATTTTATCAGCAGTGTACTGTCCTCCAAATAGCTTCAACTGCGCCATAGTGCATGAGTTTGAAGACACGTTATCACGTATCTCTCAGCAGTATCCGAATGTCATTGTAGGAGGTGATTTTAATGTTAACCTTCTTCGGCAGGATCTTACAGTCAATTTGTTCTTGCATTTCCTTCATACACTACATCAAAATGTAATCAATAATTTTCCAACATACTTTAATGCAGCTAATCCCTCATTATTGGATTTGTTGCTTACAACAGATGCAAGTAAAGTGATCTCGCATAATCAATTGAGCCCTCCTAGTATCTTGGATCATGACTTACTTTATCTTTCTTATGATATGTCTGTTGAGTCAGTACGTCTCCCCACCTTTTATTCATATCGTGATTTTAATAATATTGATGTAAATGCTTGGTTTGAAGAATGCGTACGCTTGCCATGGGAGTCAATCAATAATTCTTCTTCTGTTAACTGCCAAGTTGAAACACTATCATCGCTAATCACTCACTTATACGATAAATATGTCCACGTTAGATATAAATACATAACCCCTAATGGCTGTCCGTGGTTTTCATTTCGAGTTCTGTCGCTAATTGCTGAACGCGAGTTCTTATATCGTCGATACAAACGATCTAACACCTCTGGTACCCGTGTATTATACCAAATGGCGCGCAATAAAGCAACTGCGGCCATTCGTCGCGCTAAGCGCCAGTATTTTAGTTCTAAATTGAACTGCCATCTACAACCCAAAGTTTTATGGCGCAACCTACGACAGGTTGGTGTGTATGGGAAAGCTGAAGTGGAGTGTGGATTCAATCCCGATGAACTTAATGCATGTTTTTTTACATCACTTAACCAAAGTTCAATGGTAAATCAAGCTGGAACGCTCGAAGTTCCTCATGGAGGTTCATTGAGTGAGGTCGCACCCTTGGCCAATCATTATGTATTCTCCTTTCGTTGTGTTGACCTGAATGAACTGTCAGTTTCCATTCACTCGACCAAATCTGATGCCATTGGACCCGATGGTTTGTCTCCACGATTTATCAGGTTATTGTATCCATTTTGTGGTAAATATATTCTACATGTGATCAATTCATGCTTAACGACATCAACGTTTCCTTCAGAATGGAAATCTGCGATAGTACTCCCAATACCGAAGAGCAGATGTCTCGAGTCCCCTGCCGACTTTCGCCCTATAAGCATCTTATGTTTCTTTTCTTAGGTGTTGGAAAAGTTAATGTATCGCCAGATGCTTGAGTACCTTGAGGATAATGAGCTGCTTACACGTTGGCAATCAGGGTTTAGACGCTTTCATAGCTGTGAGACTGCGGTGTTAAGGGTATCCACTGACATTAGATTGGCCCTGGATCAAAACAATTTTAGTACCTTAGTACTGCTAGATTTCACTTATGCATTTGATAGTGTTGATCATAACATCTCTCTGCATAAATTGCTTGCTATTTTTAAATTCAGTACTTCAGCTTTTACTCTCATTTAAGATTTTTTGTCACGTCGTCACCAACGCGTTAAGGTAAATAATAATAATATCTCAAACTCACTCACCTTATTATACGGCGTACCACAAGGCTCTATTCTGGGCCCATTGCTATTTAGCCTATTCATCAATGATCTATCTGAAGTAATTCGTGACGTCAAAGTGCACATGTATGCTGACGATGTACAAATCTATTTGAGTAGGCCAATTGGACTTATTGAAGACTGCCTTGCACGCATAAACGATGATTTAGACAGAATAGGCGTGTGGGCTAAGAAAAATCGGTTGATACTGAATCCAGGAAAGTCGCAGTGTATTGCTTTTTACAACAACGTTTTTGATAGAAATAGTATTCCTCCGGTCTCGTTTTGGATGGTACCAATTTAGTGATGCAAAGTAAAGTTACAAGTCTTGGTGTTACTTTAAGCCAAGACATGAAGTGCTGTGAGAATGTTAACGCATTGATTAGAAAAGTCTACTTCGGCCTTCGGAGACTTTGGCTCTATGCGAGTATCTTAACAACACCTGCTCGTCTTAAACTTGTAAATACGCTACTTATGCCATACTTTACACATTGTAGTACAATTTACCCTAAGCTTGATTTCTTTTGTGCCCGCAAAGTGGAGGTTGCCTTTAATGATTGCGTTCGATTTGTGTTTGGTCTTCGCAGGTTTGATCATGTTTCACCTTTTCGGAGAAGATTGCTTGGTTGTCCTCTGACTTCTTACCTTCAGCGTAGGTCATTGATATTCTTCTTTAATCTTTTAAAGTCAGGCAAATCAGAGTATCTCAGAGAACTGTTCAGTTTCGCAACATCTGAACGCAATAGGAATATAATAACTTCTCGTTTTTATAAGACGGTTATGGAAAATTCTTATCTTGTCCAGATCTCACGCCTATGGAATAATCTTCCTATGAATATCCAAACTGCCAACTACTTGATCGCATTCAAGGGGCTCATTAGTTTACAAATAATATAGTTGTTGATATTTGTTCCATTAAATTTTTGCCATATTTTTCTAATTATCTTCTTAGCAGCTGAAAGTAAATTCTAGATGACCTTTCGTAGCGCACTTACAAAGTTTCTGTAATTTTGATAGTTTGATCTATATTTCTTTCTTTCTTTCTGTTTTCTTCAGAATTAGCATAGTTTAGTTTATAATCTTTCTTTTTTCTTCTTTTACTTTTTTCGCCATAAATTATGTATTTAGAACCGTAGCTACTACTTATTGTACAAAAAAAGATGTCTAATCTTGTGTACGACTGGAATAAATGATATGATATGATATGATGATATGATTTGACATGATGTGCGAAATCACTGCTCCGAGACCAGTGGGCGACGCGTCTGTTGCTAATACGAGGGGTAAACTTGGATCAAATGGGGCTAAGGTATGCGTATTTGTGATACTTTTCTTTAACTGAAGATAAATTTTTTCGCAGTTTCTGCTCCATATACATATATTCGACGCCCTTCTTAAGCAACTCATTAAGGGGTTTTAATTTGCCAGCCAAATTTGGTAGGAACTTTTGGTAGTAGTTTACCCGCCCTAAAAATGTTCTCAACTGGTTGACGTTCTCTGGTCTTTTACTATCCACAATAGCTTTAATATTATCTGGAACTGGCTTAATGCCATTCTTATCGATAACATGACCTAGATATGTAATAGAGTCTAAAAGGAATTGACATTTACTCCTATTTACATGTAAATCGTTTTGTCCCATTCACTGCCAGAAAAATTTAGAGTCTCTTGGCCTGGATGCCAAGATTTTATTTTAAAGAAAACACGGAATTCAGCAAAATCTAAGAATATTAAGTTAGAGATATAGTATGGAGATGGGATTTACTGTAATTTGAAAATAAAAAAAAACACTACGAGATAACTCGTAGCTGGCATCGGTGAATAAAATTCCTGTGCTGAGTGCCGCTTACGAGATATCCCGTAGTGTTTTTTTTCAATCAACTTTTTCATATTCAAAGATATTTCCTTTTACTTTGCCTTCACTTATTTGTATCTCGTTATTAGCTGAACATAATCCACTTTTTCTTCTAAAATAATGCAGAAATCAAAATATTTTTCATCTACGCACTTTTCTCTTCCTTCATTGCTCTTAGAAAAACATTGTAACTATATGACGCTTTTTCGACCTGAATGCACTCCCTCCATTTCCTGCAAGGTACCTAGCATACATTTACACATCAATACATAACGCCTGCCTTCCTAAGCCAGTACAACGTAAGGTATATCCAAGTACTCATTACTAAAAACTATGGACCCCGGACAAATTATAAGGATAAAATGTAGAAAAAATGGGTTAAAATGAAGTTGGTTTTAAATAAAAACTATACCATGCAATAGTACTCGCCAATACCTTTCAAAAAGTACCCACATGCCGGGGTAGGGGTGAAAGTAAAAATCACGAAATTTTGATAGGAAAAAAGTCGAAATTTTCTAAACCAAAGGGCCGAATGCCTTTAAACAAAGTGCCGGAGATAGAAGAGACCTGTAGGTAGCGCGTAGTGTAACAACCATGCCCGTTAGTTTCGCAGAACTGCCGCTAGATGGCGCAAAGTGCGCCTTAAAAATTCTGACAGTTTCATTTTTTTTTAAATAGGTAAATAATACCCTATGTTGCTGTAATTTTGTAGTAAACGAGCATCCATAAAAAATTCAAAAATTGGATTTATATGGAAGTCGTAGAAGAAAGTTTCCAAATTAAGTTTTTCGATTAAAATTTTGGCCGTGGAAAAAGAATTTTTGCAACGCAGGAGGACCCTCTGCCTGAAATAGGCTTACAAAATCAGAAAACAATCAAAAGGAATTTTGGAAATCGGATTATATTTAGGCGAATTATGGGGTGGGGATGAATTAATACATATATGTACAGAGTTTTAATTTGAAAACTTTGTTTGAACGAAGGTTGCTTAATAAGAAAAAGAAGTACACAGCTCGATAGTACTCGTCAATACCTTTCATATGATATGCGACAGGGCATGGTCGAACTTACCCCTCGCCGGGAGTACCTACTCCCCATCCCAAAGTACCCCCGGGAAAAAAGTGTTCTTATATGAAAGATAGCTACTAATTAGATGAGTAGAACTGCATACTCAGTTTACCGATCGGACGACCCTATATCAAGTTATTATCGAAAAACGATATCCCCCCCGGAAGGGGTGATTATAGCAGATAAGGCGGTACACCATACGATGGACCATCACGCCCTACTCCAAATAAACCTTTGAATCATTAAAATCGGTTCATATTTGACCGATTTATAGAGAAAAACGTAAAAGCAATAAATTGAGGTAAAAATGCACCTTAAAATTTGTACTAAACTTCTGACGAAAAGTTTATCTACAAAAATGACGCCAATGGAAAAAAGTTGTTATACGAATTGTAGCTATTGGCCGTCCAGTGGTAAAAGTGAAAACCGTTCCTCGATCCGACTTAATTTACGGAAGTTATGAAGGTATATAGAAAAAATCTAGTACTACAATAGGGAAATTCTAAATTTAGCAGTAGAGCAAAAGTGTTAATGCGGATCGATAGAGGATGGGTGGAACTGATTTTGAAGACGTTCCGAAAAATTCCACATACTTACAGGTACAATTTGAAATTTGGCAAGCAGTTTTAAAAAGCCCTGATTTTTTCATGAATTTTAAGTATACACATAACTATGCTGTGAGGTGAAAGAAGGAAGTTATGGCGTATTGAGATTTGAAGCTACTTAAATTCTTCCTCCCCGGAAAAAAAAATAAAAAAAACCGTAGTACCCTATACCATGCGAAATCGAAATATCTTCGAGTCTGTAAAAGAGGAAATTTTTTTCCGATCAAATTTGTGGGAGCTAAAAGGTCCCCAGTTTTAGACGTTTGTATGGAGCGGTGTATGGTGGGGGCTTCGTCTCTTCACCACATTTCGTTTTCTCAAGTCCGTTTCTAATAAAAATTGATAATTAATATGTTTTCTACACTATATAAATTTTTCATTCATCCTTTCTAATTATTCCTAACTCAAATGGCCATTTGTAATAAATCTAAAATTGTAGCACTCACTACGGGATATCTCGTAGTCGGCATTTTTGGTACATACGCTTACAACGAGATATCTCGTAGTTGGCAGTGAATGGGTTAAGGCGTTTGAATACTGCTGATAAATTACGGATAAGATTTAGGTAAGTCTCCCCCTGAACGATGATGTCGTAAAAAAAAACATGCTACTCCTTGTAAATCTTGCAATCAATCATAGAGGCAGAGATCACTTTTATTTGGCAGTTTGATCAAGATTTGCTTTAAATTCCATATAGGGAAGGTATGAGTAATTCATGCTTCTTTCTTGAATATAGGCGCTATTTTGGATATATGTCTTCAATAATTCTGTAGTTATTAAATCGTTGACTGATGATATGTCGTTCAGTAGACTTTTAATTATGGGGATTTATCCTAGCTTAAAAGAAGCTTTTGACGTTCATACACAAAGTAACTATATTTCTAGGATATACCAATATATTCCTCGTAGTGTTGATTCATGGAACTCGTTGTCTATTGACAGTCCGCTTATTTTGGTGTACCTACTCTAAAGTCCACCAATTTCAATGAAAATTGAGGACTGCATTAACCCTTCCCTTCGCCTCCACAGATTCCTCAGAGATCTTACTATTAATTGAATAAATAACAAAAGAATGTGCCCCCATACGCCTGCGTGCTCGAAATTTTGTTATTGTTTTTGTTTTCTGCAGAAAAAAAGCTTCAGCTAACTTTCAATATGTTGGGTTTTTTCCATACTGATCATGAGCAAAATTAATTTTTCTAGATCTACTCTTCTTTTTGTACTATGTATAGTGCAAAAAGCTTATATCTGTTGATCCTAATGATCAATTTAGGCTTAGATCATGCAGTCGATCTCACTGTCACCCTGCTATATTTGTATAGCAGCACTCATATAATTTACGTTCATTGATCTATGGAGATTCTAATTTGTAGTCATAAAAAAATCGATCACTTCATCCATCGCTTAATGAAAGACGTTAGAAATTATTTTCTATGATGTCACCTTGTTATGATCTGAATGAATTTGTCCGTTACTAAAAAAAAAACAACAAACAAACCGCCAACAAACAAATTCTACAACTTCCCAAACGTATGAAAGTAATGAGCTCATCATCGAATTAAGCTCTTTCGTAGGCGTCTGATCTCAGCCAGACGCAATCGCATCTATTAAGTAAAAGTATAAGCAAACAAATATTCTGAGGAAGTTTCTTGACCTCATCTGCAAAGATGTTCAGCGCAAAATGAGGACTGCGGTGATCGGTCAAGATCAAGTCTTTTTTACTGTCATAAAAAGTCACGTAGGAAAGAAGGTTCATATCGTCACCTTTTTATATTTGTGATGAGCTCACTGACAAAATTGGTGTTGTGAGGATTTCTTGTTCTTTTTTATCAATTCACTCCTTTTGAACTCGAATTGAAATGTGTTTACCATCGACATCAATCTTTTTTTACGTTAAATCGATAAATTTTGGAAAAATGGTAAGATAATAATTGGAGAAAAAAAACTCTAGGTCAAAGGATGTCACCATTGTACTGATAACTGAGATTAGAGGCTAGAATAGGTCTCTAAGAAAGTGCATTTGAAGTTCTTTTTTTTTTTTTGTAAGGGCATCGACTGATTGCGTTAAGCATGAAATACCCTTCAAGTGACATGAAAAGATTTATGATAAGACATTGAGAGATTTTTGTGTTGTATGGTGATGCTGTAAATAAATGAACCGTGGAAAATTTGACCGTTTTTTTTTTATCCTTGTGCTGGCAGTTAGGGTCAAGTTTGATTTTTTTTTAATTGCGATGCCTTCTTGTGTTGATAACATAAGTGAAATGGTTGCATTTAAGGAGTACGATCTGATCCAAGCCGTTACAATTATTATGTGTATTTCACTTGATATACAGGGTTTCCCGTATGTGGTCTGCACCCGAAGGCTACGGATAGGTCTTACACCATATGATCAAATTATCAAATTATCGACCAATTGCAATCACTTCGATTCTTTCAAAGGTTTTTGAATCCATCATTAACTCCAAATTAATGAAGTATCTGGAAACGAATCAGCTCATCAACGATCGCCAATACGGCTTCCGGCACGGTCGCTCATCTGGAGACTTGCTGACTTTTCTTACGGAACGTTGGAATCGTAGTCTTCACAATTTTGGTGAGTCCAAAATCGTTGCTCTAGATATTTCAAAGGCCTTTGATAGAGTCTGGCATCCAGCCCTTTTAGCCAAACTCAAAGCACTTGGTCTTTCCCCTCCTCTTCTATTATGGATTGAAAGTTTTTTATCTAGTCGCCAAATACGTGTTGTATTAGATGGCGTTATATCTGAACCTCATCCTATTAATGCCGGTGTCCCCCAGGGCTCTGTTATTTCTCCGACTCTATTTCTAATCTTCATTAATGATCTGCTTTCCCTTACTTTTAATCCTATCCATAGCTTTGCTGATGACAGTACCCTTGATTTCGCATACTCCTTTGACACCATTGCGGATTCCAGAGGGAACGCCACATGTGTTAAACGAGACTGCATGATTAGATCATTGAATAACGATCTTGACAATATTCTCGTTTGGGGCAAAGTGAATCGCGTCGAATTCAATGCATCTAAGACCCAAAGCTGTCTCATCTCATTAAAACAAGACCATCACTTAACCACTCCCGTTTCGTTTGATGGAGCATTAATTTCTGATTCACCGTCACTAAGAATTCTTGGCATTAATATTTCCAGTAAGTTAAGCTGGACAGATCACATCTTCTCGGTTGCCAAAGAAGCATCAAAATGTCTTGGTTTTTTGAAAAGGTGTAAGAAATATTTCAGCCCATCAAATATAGCGCTCCTCTACAAGTCCTACATCAGACCTAGAGTGGAATACAATTCCCATATCTGGGCCGGGGCTGGTCGCACAGCCTTAGCTTCATTGGATATTGTCCAAAAGAGAGCCTTCAAGCTCATTGGCGATGTGGCAATTACTCGTCATATCGACTCGCTCGAGCACCGTCGCAATGTTGGATGCCTTTCGCTCCTTTATCGCTATATGCATGGTCAATGTTCTGATGAAATATCTAGTCTGATCCCTTGTAGAATAGTTCCTGCACGCAATACTCGCGCTGCATCCCGCGCTCATCCTTTTACCCTTCAAATTACCTTCGGCCGTACACTTAAATTCCGTGATGCTTTCTTATCCCGAACTGTGCGAATGTGGAACAGTCTACCATCTTCTGTCTTTCCTCCGGCATACAACCTGCGAAAGTTTAAGGGCGACATACATCGGCACCTCCGCCGCTCTCCTCATATCCCTTAATCCTTTCCCTATCTCCTTCCTGCCACGCTGTGCTTTGCATCATAGGGTATCCCCTGAGCTTGGCTTAATAATATAAAAAAAAAAAATGATGATGATTTAAGTTTTGGTAGCCATTTTCGCTGGAGATGCTTAAGAAAAAGTGCAAAACACGCAGAAGGGTTGCATTTTCGGTACAGAGTGTGATAGGTCATTTTAAAGCTAAGCTTTTGGGCTTTTTAAATTTAATATGAAAAATTGATATTGATGATATGTTTTTTGATAAAAATAGTAGTTAAATAAAAAAAAGTAAAAATTCCGAAATTTTAACTTTGTTGAGCCATAACTTTAAAACGGAAAGGGTGAGGGAAAAACATTGGAAAGGTCCAACGATTATCTATCTACTAAAGTTTAAATCATCATCATAGGGTATAACGTTCGGAAGTTAAAGGGTAATCTATAAAAATATACTCAAATATCTTAAAGTCCCATTATCTCGGAAGCCGTTACGATTTCTTCCCCCCAACCATACAATTTTTTGTTTGTCTAAGCATGACCTTTCCGTAGTCTTCGGGTGCCAGACCACATACGGGACACCCTGTATATAGACAGTGTTTAAAAGGCTTACACCTGTCTCTCGAACTGTCGATTTACATGGTTTATTGACATTTCACTAAAAAGCATTCATATCCCATAAGAAACTCAAAATAAGTTTTTGTATGGTTAATTCAGTCATTTTATTTAAAAAAGAAATGGGGCTTTAATAATAATTATATTCCAGCAAATCTACCCAGCTACTACCTAGCGATGTCGACCGTATAAGCTTTGAAAAAAATAAGAAATAAGAGCTCGAAGAATGACACATATGCATAGAACCAATTTTGCAGATAAATTTACATTTAAAATTTTTTTTGAAAACCAAATTTACTGTCCGACCAATAAAAACGGAGATATCGCCGAGAAACATTGTTTTTTTACGTTTGACCCCTTATTTATTTTTCCGAGGCTTACAATATATTGTTGGACAATTTTCAAACCTTATTTATAACACTAAAACACAGATTTGTGTAGAAAAACCCATCTTTGCTGGAATATAATTCTTTAAAGCAACTCTCTAATATGAATGAACTTAGTATACAGGTTACATGGTGTGTCGGAATAATTATTTTGCAATGGTAGTAGTACGGATCGAAATTTTGAAAATATTTTATGTGAAGTGGAGCTTGCAAAATGCGTGCTTTTCCAAGTAATACTCAACTAGCTTTCTACTTTTCTTGTACCGTGAGTAAAACTATGATAGGAAAAAATTGAAAATTATGGGAAAAAATGTCCTGGGTGTTAAAGGAATGGGAAAAAAAGTATCAAAATCAGTCTCCGTTTTACCAACCAGACGACGCATATTCCACCTCTTCTTCTCATGAAATTTTGTATGTATCTTGACCCGTACTACCCCCCTCCTTCACCTCATAAATATATTCCATAGAAAACAGAAGACAAGGTATGTTACATAAATGCAATAAGCAATTATTTTTACCCTAGACCGGATATCTCATTAGAGTACAATCCTTTTGTAGCATTTCGGTTCAATTTCAAATGGTGCCATCTACCATAATTAAAATGAACTGATCATGAAATCTCTTTTTTGCAGCTTTTCTTCTCGTTTTAGCCTCTTTCAACAACAAAAAATGTACTTCGTCTAAATGCTTGCAACTACAGCAAATACTCACAAATTTTCTTCATAACATTTAATTAAATTATTGAACTCTGCCATGATCTTTACTTAGATACTGTGAGGAACTGTCAAGTGCAATACATATGTAAACGTCAATGACATTTCAAATGAACTATATTTTTTTTTTTTTAATTAAGTCATTATGGAGACAGTCTGTCTAGGCTAGGGTATAGGCCCGGAAATTTCTCGAAACAAATTTACTCTGCAGGCTAGAGTTGCCCCTAGTTCAGCTGTTTGATTTTGGCTACTGAAAGTACACCATTTGGTTTATTAGAAATATATATGGCAACAAATTTTTATACAAAGTAACTTATAAAACACGTCATTGTCATTGTATAGTGACAATGTTTGAAGCGCCAGTATTTTTTAAATGTCCTTTAAAATCCAAAGTAGCTATAAGAAGAGGATGATCCATAACATGATTAAAATGAAAACAAAACTTTTATTAAATTCAATTTTTCCGAGGGACAAAATAAGCTGTGAAGATTATTCGGCGGAACAGTAGCGCACCTAGGATTGGGATTTGGGGAAAAACTCTAGGTGTCCCTAGACCCTACTCCAAAAGGAGTCGAAAAAATAGTGCTCAAATTTCAAGATTTATCTGCAAAAATTTCGACATGGACGTACAATTTTTGATGCAGTTTCAATGAAACTTTTGCCTCAATAAATGCATTATTAGATTTAAAACATTTCTGATGTGGGAAACAATATCTTTCGAATCCATTTTTTTTTTAAATTTGCTTTTTTTCATAAATATGGAAACTATTATGCAATCAGTGATAGCTGCCGAAGCGTTATTTCCGTAGTTGTGTGATTTGTACCCATAAAGCTAAATTTCACTAAACTTTGTAAATTTTTATGCTTCTTCAACTATTAAAGGAAGTAAATGTCCTTTTTGTCACATAACATAAAATATAGTGCTCGTGGTGCGTAAAAAGTTAAGAAATATACAATTGGTTGCGGGGAAGTTTTTTATGCCTTTTTCGGTGGAATGAAACTTTTATATCTTACGACCGTTCTATGCAACAAAAATCGGAACATAACATTTGGTATTTTTATTATGGCGTCCCTCGCATAACACGGTACTTGTAACACACGGTTTCGATATTACACGGTACAAAATTTTCGATTATTAGTAACACGATTTAAAAACATTTTGAATTTTGAATTCCGCTGGTTTTCTTTCAATTGCGTTCAATAAGGGGAATCCCAAACTGGAATTTTATTTCAATTGCGTTCAATAAGGGGAATCCCAAACTGGAATTTTATTTCAATGGGGCATGCAAATACTTGTAAAACTGACAACTGGATTCTTGGCAGCACCATCGGGTTTATGGACAGCCCGCTCTTTATAGCTGTCAAATAGGTGTAATATTTATATTGCAATTATTATTTCCAAAAATAAATATAATGAAGAAAATATGGAGTAACTTAAAGAAAAGCTCCGTTTCCATGATGTAAAAACCGCTGGTAACAAACAGAAATTGACGAAAAGGTATATACATACATAAATAACATGTAGATAATGTTGGGAAAAACGTAAATTGTCTCGGAAGTCATGTTATTATACCTGCTCCTAGTTGCAAGCAATTCCTAGATGTAATACAGGCCCATTATATGTATATTTGAATAAGAGCTATTATTATTATGTAAATCAATTTTATTTGAACTGGAACATTCACCATTATGGGTATTGTTTGCTCTTTAAGGAAAATGAATATTAAATATAAATTGTACAAACAATTTAGGAATTTGTCAACTTACCTTGCTTCGTATTTTTAATACTGTTTTCTGTTTAAGTCGTCTAGACAGCTCTTCTTTTGCTGCTTTACTAGTATTCTTGTTGCAAAGAAATTCTAGCTTTGTTAATAGCAAGTTTTTCGAAGGTACAACTGACTTCGATAAAATGTTTGCTTTCATGTAATGAAAATTGCATTACCTTTGTTTACTTTAACCACGTTATATTATATTCACTCTTTGTAAAATGCTCCCAAGTGCTGCTAACGCGACATAACTTACCAACTTACAAATCCATTCAGATTTAAGTTTTTCGTCCTTAGGAAACTGATGAAATCTGTTTGAAATTTTGTTTTTATTGAATTTGTTAGAGCACTGGGTACACAACAATTCATGACCATATTTAAATTTTGATTTAACTAATTAAATTGGGATCGCAAGCAAATAAATCCCGTTCAAGCCAAGCAGGTATCATCCATAAACGCAGTGGTCACGCCGCCTAGTTTTCAATATTGGAAAGTAGTGCTCCGCACGCCCTATTGCGTTCAATAAGGGGAATCCCAAACTGGAATTTTATTTCAATTGCGTTCAATAAGGGGAATCCCAAACTGGAATTTTATTTCCATTGCGTTCAATAAGGGGAATCCCAAACTGGAATTTTATTTCATTTGCGTTCACTAAGGGAAATCCCAAACTGGAATTTTATTTCAATTGCGTTCAATAAGGGGAATCCCAAACTGAAATTTTATTTCAATTGCGTTCCATAAGGGGAATCCCAAACTGGAATTTTATTTCAATTGCTTTCAATAAGAGGAATCCCAAACTGGAATTTTATTTCAATTGCGTTTAATAAGGGGAATTCCAAACTGGAATTTTATTTCAATTGCGTTCAATAAGGCGAATCCCCAAGTGATTTTTTTTTCAATTGTGTTCAATAATTGAAATCCCCAACTTTATTGCTACAGAAAAATCTCTGATTTCCTTTTTGAGAAGTGACAGTATGCGTTTTGTTCTTTGTAAGTGAAGTTGATAAAGTTTTTGCTTGCTTTGTTTTTAACATTTTGGAAAGTAAATAGCGAAAGGTGAAATAAAAGTACATAGTGAATAATAGCCTTCCTTTGAAAGTTTCTAAGTGCATAATAATTTTTATTTTATTTGAGGTATGTAAAAAATTAAGTTGCAACGTTTATAGTAAATCTAATTTTGGATCCTAAATTTAGATAATGTCTGACAAGCTCAAGAAGCAAACATTTAAAGGAAAATTTATTTCACTCCAAGAAAAAATTGGAATTTTAGATCATATAAAATGTGGAGAAAACATCGATTGAAAAATCAGAAAATTTAATCGAAGTTTCTATTCGAACTACGTATATTAAAAACTGAAAGAGAAATTAGAAAAAAATGTTGCCGGTAGTTGTTCGCAAGGTGCGAAACGTGTATCTCGCAAACGAGATATAAATATCGTAAAAATGGAACATTCTGTTGTAATATGGATAGAAGATTGTTTATAAAAAATAATCCCTTTGAGTGCAAATATTATTAAAAAAAAGGCACTCAGAATTTACACACATTTAGAAAAAAAATGAACTTTCTTCTAAAGAACAACCAAACCTATTATTGTTGTCAAGTAAAGGGTGGTTTGAAAATTTTAAAAAAAGGTTTCAGATGTTGAAACTGCCCAAAAATTTATAGTACTGGAAATACCACAAATTATTGAATATGGAGAATATTCAGCAGATCAAATTTTCAACGATTATGAGATTGCCGCCTCGAACGTTTGTTTCAAAAATTGAGAAGGAAGCACCAGGTTATAAACTTTGCAAAGATCGTGTTACCCTTCACATGTGTAGTAACCTATCGTGGAATTTTGTAGTAAAACCAATGTTAATAAACCGTACCTACCTTGAATCCCAGAGCAATGAAAAACCTCGATAAGTCTCATCTACAAGTTCTCTGCCGAGCAAATAAAAAGGGGCTGGATGGCGCAAAATTTTTTTGAAGACTGGTTTAAAAATTCTTTCATTCCAGAAGTAGAAGAGTTTTTGAACAAAAAAAAATTTGAGCTTTAAAGTTTTATTGCTCATTGATAATGCAGGTAGCCCCAGTAGAAAGTTGAATCATCCTAACGTAAAAATTGTGTTTTTTTCCTCCAAATTGTATATCATTGATCCAACCATACCACTAGCATTCCAAAAAATTTTTTCGAAAAACTGGAAAACGATAAAAATGTAACACTTACTCAAGCTTGGAAAGAGTTTTCTATTTTAGATTGTGTTTAAATTATAGCTTTGGCTGTTGTTACGAATTAAAACAATCTAACCCTTCATGCGTGTTGGAAACCTTCGTTACCCCAAATGGTCCAGAGAGGGAACTTTATCCCATTTGAGAAAGCAGAATATAACAGAATAATATCGCTTGTTTCTAATTTAGAAGGGGGCGGATTTTCATATATGAACATTGATGATGTTCGGGAACTATTTGAAGAACAAACTTTGAATGAGGAAGAGCTAATTGAACTACTAAATACCTTCAATTCCAATTACGCCGATGATTCCGAAAATATTTGCAATCTTACATCGGTTTCTCATTGAAATTTAATTGATCTGCAAGAAGGAATAGCTTTAGCTAAAAAATTAGAAAAAAATGTTCATCCGTCAGTATTATTATTTATTGGACTAGCAAAACGTACACAAGATTTTACAATCTTTTTAATGCAAAACAATTATGGAACTATTTTAAACAAATACGTGAGAATATACAGAATATCTAAAATTAAATTAAAAATTAAAAACCTACTAAAACTAAGCAAAAATTGGAAATGACTAAAATAACTGAAAAACTAATAAACAGAGGCAGAAAAATTAAAAATTAAATAAAAAGAAAATTATAGCTAATATATGTGAGACAGGATAATAACATAAAAATGGGCAAAATTAATTAAAAGCGTGGACCCTCATGAGATCCTTAAAAGCACTGACAGATCGCGCGTTCTGATAACTAGACGGAAGACTATTCCAGAGACGGGCTATCTGGACAGGATAAGAGACCTGCATTACTGATTTATGAAAACGGGGTATTACCACATTGTGCTTACGTTCCGAAGCTGTGTGTTGGAAAAATTCACGCAGATAATTCGGTTTGTTTGTACGTAATAGGTTATAAAAGTGAATCAGTCCTCTTTGCTTTAGATAATCTAGTATTGAGCAACCCAGCAATTTTGTACGGTAAGGTGAAACATGGTCAAACCTACGAAGTCCATAAATGAAGCGGATACAATCATTCAAAGACAAACGCCATCGAGTCTAGGGTAAATCAAATTGCCGAAAGTAAAGTAAGGTAGAATTAGACTTTTAATCAGTTCTGAGCGAATTTCGAAAGATAATGAGTCAGCAGAGAGCCAGAGTCTACGAAGTACAGCATAAACCTTACCGATAATTAACTTTGTATTGTCGCAGCATTTCATATGTTGATTCAAAATAATGCCTAGATTTTTAACTTTGGGTACCAAATTTAAAATTGTACCATCCAAGACCACAAGAGGTTAATCATGCGGGTCAAAAGTGCCATTATGGAAGACAATACATTGGGATTTGTAAGGCTATAGCTTTAGGCCATTAGCCTTCGACCAAATATTGATTCTCTCTAAATCGTCATTAATGCGAGCAATACAGTCCTCAAACAAACCAACAGGTCTGCTTACCAAGACCTGCACATCGTCAGCATACATGCACATGTCCCGAACGGTTTCAGGGAGATCATTTATAAATAAACTAAATAAAAATGGCCCAGTATTGAACCCTGAGGAACGCCAGACACAAGAGGGAGGGAACAGGAAGTATTAAGATCCACTTTCACCACCTGTTTACGATCGATCAAAAAGTCTCGGATAAGAGCGATGGCAGAGGGATTAAACCAAAGCAGCAATTGAGTTTTCGAAGTAAGATCCCATGATCAACGCTATCAAAAGCGTTCGAAAAATCGAGCAGTGCCAAGGCAGCCAAGTTGTTTTGATCTTGCACAGCTCTAATGTCAGTGGACACTCGCAGTACTGCTGTTTCGTAGCTGTGGTCACGACGAAAGCCAGACTGCCATTTGCTTAGGAGCTCCCTCGAATCCAAATACTCAATTAATTGCCTATTCATTAGCTTTTCCAGTACTTTCGATAAAAAGAATAGGATGATTATAGGTCTGAAATCAGAAGGGGACTGAGGAGAAGATTTTTTGGATATTGGCAACACAGTAGCGGTTTTCCAGCCGCTAGGAAAAGACGAAGTCATAAGACATGTATTTATGATATGGAGGATGTAGGTATCTATGAAAGGAAGCAGCAACTTAACGAACCGCGCAGACATATTATCTGGACCGATAGCACACGGCTTGACAGAAAAATTTGGTTCAATTAATTCGGGGCAGTCGATTCCGCGGAAGGAAAAAGATAAATCATTATCTGTTGTGAAATTAGAAGTCATTAGAAGTCTTGCATTTCATTGACAAGTGCTTGCTGTGTGTTAGTAAGAGATGTAAAGAAAGCATTGAGTACATCCGGGTCAAGTTCACAGCTTGTTTTATCCATACCAAAAACTCTCGCTTGCCGCAAGTTATGCCAAAGAGGTTTCGCAGGTAGTGCGTTGCGGAAAATTTAGAAGAGAATTTAAAAGTGCTTTAGCTCCTTATAGAAAAATTCTGACAGAATTGCAAGATCGAAACAGGCAGGTAATTGCAACTACGTCAGATAACTTTTGTAATGATGGAGAAATAACTAGTGAAGAGGAGTGTCAACCAGCTTTGAGAAAAAAAAATAGGTTAGCTGCAATTTTTGTCGAGAGTGTGATGATGAAAATTAATTTTGTGATCGTGATAAGTTCTTTCTATTTATTTTTTAATAATTACATAATTATAATTTTTTTTTTAATATATTTTTTTGTTCTATTTTTAATTTTTGTACTTCATCTAAATGTTGAATTTCATACTCAAACTTGAAGTTAACTCACTTTTCATTTATATGTATGTTTGGAACGAAATTTCATTCAATGCATTCACATACAGAGTGGAGTAAAGTAGCGTAGAGTGGCAACTGGCATCACTTTTTTCGCACGCAGTAGTGCAGAGTGGAGCAGCGTGAAAATAGGTTCTATTCTAATTTCACGCTGCCATTTCCGAAAGCTTGCAAATTCGAATTTCGAACTACTAGCATGTAGATGGCGTGGAAAAAGCTTCATAGTTCTTTTTATCCGAACTAACATGTTTTAATGTTATTTTCTGATTTAATATTTTTTATGAGTTATTTTTTGCAAACTTCATGCTTTAAAAACCAAAAAGTAACGTTAATTTTGATCTAATTTCGAAGCAATGTGAGCATTTACAATGACAGAGTAGAGTGGAGTCACCAGATTGCATTTTCTCTCCTTTTCTCAACTTGCACTCTCATATAAGTTCCTTGCGCTACTCACCAGAGTGGATATCACAGAGTAGCGTCAGATTGGAACAATTCCTAATCTCACGTTGGTAGTTTCGAAAGCTTTCAACATTTGTTTCGAAACACTAGTTTCTCACAGATGTCGCACTGATATTTGCAAACTTTAACTAACGAAAATTAATAAATTATATTATAAAAATAAAAAATAAATATTTTTTATAAGACATTAAAAGTGTATTTAGTATTTTTATGATACAATTTTAACAAAATAAAGTCAATTAAGAATTAAAATTTTCTTATGTTCGAATTCGCTTATCAATGAAATATAGATGGCAATCGTTCGTTTCGAAAGTGTCTGTAATAAATGTTAATTTGTATTTTGTGATAATTCAAATCGTTCATAGCTCATTCTGGTGTAATTATAGAAATATTCTCTGTCATTTAACACCATTTCGTTAAGTAAATTATACGAATCGACAAACTTTGTTCTGTTTTGAAATATATTTCAAATGTAAGCACATGATAATCTGTCACACAATTTCCATATGATTTCGAAAATCCGAATGAAGCTCACTCTCTATTGTGCATGCACGCTACTCTGGTAAAAGCTCACTCCACTCTACTCTATCATTGTAAACGCTCCTTACACTTGATTTCGATATAACACGGTACGCATTGCCTTGATTTATGTTATATCTAAACTTAAATTATATTATTCTATATTATATCTTAGTTTAAATAAATAAACAAAAAAGTTTCGTATAACACCGGTTTCGACATAGCACGGTACGAATTAATCGTGTTATATGAGCGACGCCTGCATTTGTAACGCCTTAATAAATATAAAAATTGTACTAACATGAAACTGATACATTCTCCTACTTTACTCCAATTTCCTTCCGTATCATACTCAATAGTTCCCTCTTTTGGGAGAAATTATAAGGTTTTTTTGGTATGTTAATCTTTGAAATTAACTTTTCAGTAGTTTATTCTAAAATAAATACATCAACATTTTATAAAAAAAAATTTATTAAACTAAATATCTTTATTCTCTTTTCTTATTGGCTAACATTTTTAAGGCTTCGGCAATATTATTCAATGCATTTGTCCGGTTTTGGCTCTCTACAAGCTCTGCCTCCTTCAGATCAACTAATCGTCGGAGTTGGTTGCCAACTTCGTGGAGTGCCCCCGTGTTCTCTTTCTCCGCGTCTAGAATATTTTCTAGTTGAACATCTATAATAAAATAGACTGGAGTTCATTATGCTTTACAAAATGAATGCAATAAATTTTTACCTCCAGGTGCTTGCTCTTTCCTCTTCGTTCTTCCTCTTTGGCCTCCGCTTAAGGAAATTTGTATAGGCATTGTATCTGCGACACAATCGGCAATGCCCTCCACAATATCAGCGTTGTCTAGAACTCTGCCTTCCTCACTTGCAATGATCTCAATACAATTCGTGATAAAAGTTTCCTCTGTAGGTGGGGGCGAACCGAAATCTACTTCCGCTTAGCTTTTCGATACGCCAGTCAAAGCGACCTTGCCCCAAAGTGCGAGCTCACTGTAGATTTCGTATTGTTCCTTCGACGTCTTTTTTCTCCGCAGTCTTTTTTCTACAAAAAGAAGAAGAATTGAAATATTTGTAAAAACAACAAACTGCAATTATACTTGCAAGAGACCAAAAACTAATATATACAATTTTGTATTACCTGCACGCGTAAACACTCCGCGGGTAGTCAGAGACCGAACGCAGGCTACTCACTGAATCTAAAAAGATAAAAACAAATACACATAAGCCGATGTATCAAGTATTATATACGACCAGTTCACCTACGGACATAAATCGCACACTCATACACACACGTTTGTCATTTAAAAATGTTCCTTCCTTCAAAATTACTCCGCCTAGCATGCAAGGAGAAAACCTTTCCTGCATCTGTCCCAGGAACAAAACTAACACAAAAACTAAATAAGGGTAGAACGGGAGAAAACCGTACTTCGCTCTCTCAAAACTAAATAGACTCTCTATGCAGTCATCTTCCTTTAATATAAACAAAACTTAAGTGGTGAAAACCCAACCACTCATCTGTGCATGGAGTAAACCATCAACACACACAGATGACTGAGTATAGGAGAAAACCATACCGTATACTCAGTTTTGCTACTATCTATTAACTCACTCACAAAATTGAATATACTACACAGTACTACCACACAATGTTACCACACACTACTGATCAAATCATTCACACACAAACACATTCTAACTTATAAATTAACTTAGTGTAAAACTAACTCAAATCACGCCAACATCCACTAAATACATCCACGAGCTTAGTGAGGTTTACTCACCTAAAATTGTCTATTAAAAGTGTTTTCACTATTAACCGATTCTTGCTTACATGTAATGTAGAGATATTTCTCATCAATTCCTGAACACTGAATGAATATCATCTCGAGATTTCATCCTGTGTACTGCCCGTAGTTAGAACGTACACGCAAATTTGAATTTACTGAAGACTGCAATGAATGCACTGATAATTATGGATTAAGATCAGTGGTCTATCTTCTTATAACTACAAAAACACTGTCCACTTCTTTTAACGTTCCTTAAACTGACACTTGTTTCTTGGATTTTCTCACTACTTGTATTCAGATCAGATTGAATATAAGGAAATAGGTCAGAGATGCACACACACTCGAAAACACACTTAATAACACAGATTTGTAATGCACGATTTCCAAAAATAGATATGTTGAGACAAAACTCTGTACATAAGTTTGGGTCTGAGATTTTTGTATTACACTAAAACACTTATTAGCACCAAGTTATAATATAAGATCGTCAAAAATGTAATAAAAATATATGTGTAAAATAGATATGCACATGAAATGTATAATATATATATGTGTATATAAGTCAAAATATAGTCAAATAGATATATGAATAAGTATTAAAATGTTACAAGTGGCTGGTACTCACCGATCTAAACTTGGCATTTGAGGAGGTTGGCTTTAAGCTAATGTTAAGATCCTTTGTTCTAATATTTTATTAGAACAATTCTTTATTCCCGTCTAGACCAGGAATAAAGTGTTAATGTTAGTAACTTTGATCTCAGTCAAGACCCGAGATACAATATGCTTTAAATCAGTCAATACCCGAATTAAAGTCTTATCTTAACTTCAGTCAAGACCCGAAGTAAGATTCTTTATTTCAGTCAAAACCCGAAATAAAGTGTTTGTTAGTAAATGATTACTTCGGTCAATGCCCAAAATAAACTGATTTATTAGTAAAAGTTCTATATCAGTCGATACCCGATATAAAATGTTAGTCCCTACCTAGTCAACCTATCCCAAGCGATGCCAAGTGCAAAAAGAGATCGAGATCAGTCAGCTTGTCGTTTATATAGCCCTTGCTTGCACACGACACCACTGATAGAGTAGCAGCGGCGCATGATTACAAGAATTGGCAATGCAGCTGTGCTCTTACGGGACTAGCGATAAAATTTGCCTAGCAACGAACAAAAATGCATAGCAACAAGAAATTTTGAGCTTCACATGCTGCTGTGTTAAATTAATTATATTTGCAAAATATTCTCTCTATCGTGTTGCGAAGAAATTCCCGTTGGATGGTACTTGTGATGATGATAATGATAGAGTTGCAAATTGATCGGCTTGATCTGATTGTATTTGTGCCATGCATTGTAGGCTACATGACAACACATGTTTTTGTTAGATGTCGTACCCATTTTTAGGAAAATTGTAATTAGATTGAATTTATTTTTGTTTTTCAGATATCAATTGTAGCATGATATTTTGTAATATGATCCCTTTTCAGGAATGGTTTTTACCACGGATCTAACTGGTTTAAACAAATGGAAATAATTTTTATTTGATCTGCTCGTTGGGGTTTATAATTTTGTATTGTATTCGTGCAATCTGTTATGTAAAAGACAAATACATAGCTTTGTTGGGTTGTGTACCTGTATTTTTATCAAGAAAAATCAGATTTGAGACAAGTTTACTAAATTTTTTATGCTTTGTTTTCAGCATACTTTCTTTTCGGAAGTTGCCTGTTTGTAAAAATATATTCGAAACAATTTGGTTCGAACATCCTGCCTCAGTGAATGATACCGAAAATAACAGGTTTCTACCTTCCTTTAAGTATAGTTCACACAAGCGAAGTTACTGTCCCAAGTAGATTCGTTTTCAGTCCCTCACCTCCTCTTGGCATACCCTCCAGTTTACTTGCGCCAGTACGAAAACGAGTTCCACTCACTTCAACTTTTTAGCGAAGTGGAACCTGGGAAATAATCAAATTGAGTACATTTTCTGCAACTGGTACATTTTTTGATTTAAGTAGTCTTTAATAATATCAGCTGGTGTGGAACTTGTAAAATGTCAACACATTTGTGTTTGCGCTGTTATACGAAGGGAGTGCTTTTTATTTTTCAGTAAGAAATTTCGTAAATTTAAAAGATAATTACGTAAGCAAAAATATTATTCCTCAGCAATCAATATGCCAGGAACGTACTCGCACTTTCTTTTTTCATAGAATTTTTCCTCCGTAATTGCCCGTAATTACATTGCTGCAGAATTATTAATGACCTTTTCAATATGTAACTTTTCACTTGAAACCATTTTCTCTAAAAAATAAATATTTCACATTTCACAAGTTCCACGCCAGATGATATTATAAATGACTACACACATCAAAACGTGTACCAATTGCAGAAAATACACTCAATTTGACTATTTCTCAGATTCCACTTCGCTAAAAAGTTGAAGTGAGTGGAACTTGTTTTCGTACTGGCGCAAGTAAACTGGAGGGTACGTCAAGAGGAGGTGAGGGGCTGAAAACGAGGCTACTTGGGACAGTAACTTCGCTTGTGTGAACTACGCTTTAGGTATTTGCAACAGCAATACCACCCAACATAAAACAACTCCACGTTTCCTTTCCGCACTCTCCTGCTACATCCCTAAATATTTTGGTAAGGAAAAGAGCAAATCCACGGCGCAGAGCAAAACATTCTACCGCATGCACATGCCCACCCAAATTCCTAGAAGGATACATAACATGCTGAGGTCCTAACAGGAATATCCTACATTTAAATTCAAGCCTACTTAATAGATGATACAGCATATAGAAAGAGTGAATGAAAAGGAAGAAAAGGAAATTAGGAATATGGGCAACTATTCTGATATTTAAAAAAAAAGAAATAAATTGTGAAAAATGAAGCAAATATTTATTTTCTTATTTCTGCCTTTAATACTTACCAACAACTTTTCCATCAGCCATTTCGTCCACCCTTTGATTTTGTTTTGAATAAATACATTTATTTTACGCAAATATCAATCGATCAGCTGTTCAAAAAGTAATAGAAACCAATGCGGAATGTACTAAATATTTTATGTTACGTGTTCATAAAATATTCCATAAAATAAGAATTTTTAAAATATTTTATTTTCATTTTGTGAAGAAGGGATTTTATCGCCACAAAATAACATAAAATATTATTTTATGAAAAATTAGAGAATAGGGCGCTATGGGCCGTATCTACACAGACACGGGCCGCTTACGTATGATTGGTAATGATCTGTAATTTTTCATAAAATAATATTTTATGTTATTTTGTGGCGAGAAAATCCCTTCTTCATAAAATGAAAATAAAATATTTTAAAAATTCGTATTCTGTCATGGTTCAATAAAATTATTTTATGAATTCTTTTATGAACACGTAACATAAAATATTTAGTACATTCCGCTATGTTTTCTATTACTTTTTGAACAATTGACATTTGCGTGATAAGCCTAGTATTGTGCTAATTCCGCGGATAAATTTTGTATGGAAATTTAGCGGTGAAATTTAGTAGCGAAATATTTAGCCACATCGCTGAAAAAAGTGGTATTGTGTTTTATCAGCTAAAAGTTTGTTTAGTTTTGACAAGTAGATGGCAGTAATTACCACAAACATATATTAAGGACGTTTGCCAAACAGGCTAAATGCTGGCTAAATCTATTACTTTTCCATTTAGTAAATTTTCGAGCTTGCTAATTCTTCTTCTTCACATTCGTCTAATTATTTGACAAGTGCGGTTTATTTGAAAGATTTTGAGAAGTATTTATTTGTAAAATGAACAAATACAAGAAAATAATATTACGGCCATAACTTCCTTGTTTATTTCCTGCAAATCCATCTTAAATGCCACACAATTGCTTTGCTTTTGAAATAAGCTGAGCTGAACAATTGGCTAAATTCCACTTTGGCACAGCCCTGGAATTAGCTGGCTAAATTTCCAATGCAAACTGGAATTTAGCCAGCATTTAGCCCGTTTGGCAAACGTCCTAAGCATCAGATTTATCCGCTCAATACCTTTTATCCGCGCTAAAACTTTGACGTTTAAAGTTGAAAGAAATTTTAATACAAGAGTGGCAGTGTAGTTTTCTTATTTTTTTCTGATAAAAAAATTCCGGCTTCATTTAGACAATTCTTTTGAAAAGAAATTAAAGTAGTAAGTATAAATATAATATAATATAATAAATATAAATATATATTTCCAGATTTGGTAATTGCAATAGCAATCTAAAAGAACACGAAATAATATCACAAATGAACGACAGCTGATTGTCAAAAGCAGCTACCTATAGTTCAAAACAATGAACAATTTTAGCCGTAAGAAAGGTCCCTGTTTGATTGCAACGAAATATTTATCTGCTAAATGAACACAATACCGGGCTTTACTCTATCAAATCACCCACTAATTAATCATTTATGAAAGCAGTTGCTTTCTTAATAGCTCTTGAGATACTTGGCTGTAAAAGTGCTAAAATATGACAACTCCTGACTGGAGTTTGATACGAACCATGTCCGTAGAAATGTAAAGCAGCAGAAAGACATCTATTCCGTTCAATTTTAGAGTCCTAATTCAAAGTGAATGGAATAGATGCCTTTCCGGTATGAGGCTCTAGTTACTCTATAAGTATTTGAATTTGTTTTCTTAAAACGAAACATTTTGGGTATAAATTAGAATTATTCATAAGTTTTGCAAAATTAGTTTACAAATCATTTTAGATCATTATTAATAATCCAGCCGGAAAAACTATTGAAACCTAAGGTTGGGCAACTCACAAGGATCGTAGGAATCGCGAAGATATCGTATCCTATGATCTCTTCTGCATAAATTAAAACCTAGGCAAATATAATTAACTTTTTATATTTTACCATACCGCAGCAGTGAAAATTTCTACATTTTCTGACAAAATTGTAATTTTTATGTATGGCGGTGGACATTTTATTTTTTAAGTAAAACAATTTTCGCACAACAAATGTTAGTTGACGTATGTCATTTTCATAAAATTTGTCAAAATACCTTTAAAATGTGCTGTTTAAGATCTTTTATGTTATCCTCCATAAGAGGAAATATTTTATGTTACGATGAATAAAATAAAATAAAATTTCTGGTACAGAATAGGATTTTAGGGAATTATTTTATTTTAAAGCATAACATTACATAAAATGGTAAAATTTTACCAACAGAATAGGGCCCAATGTCACAGAGAATATTTGGTCTGTCCTGGTACGTGTCTGCCCGTGCTTCGTCTTCATATTCAAGTAATAATGTAATTTTATGGACAGGTCTTCAACAGATAAATTTCGAATTATTTTTAACAATAACAAATTTTGTACCGGTCTACAACGATCTTCTTATAATAATAAATAAAAAACGATCATCTTAACGTGAGCCACAACAAAGCGAGACGTAACCGGTCGAGCTTTCATCAAAACGAGGCGCAGTGTTGACAACAAGGCGTTCAGTGTTTTGGTAAATCGTCAGATTCTGAAAAAGAAAACTTATGTTTGACAAGTATTGTAACTATACTTATATGGCACTTTTGAAATAAGTCACTTTTCTCAGTTTTGCTCATGAGAGTATATTAGAATGGGTCAAGAAGCCTTCGAGATATCAAAGAAAGAACATATAAAAATGTGCCGATTATCAAAAATGTGTCGCGCTACATCGCACGCTGCCACAGCAATTAATGAACACTTTCATAGAATTAGTGTGCATTCATTTTATCTCTTACCTCTTGATGACTCGCGAGGGGCCTTCCGTGTCTGTTAGTGTGAATACTTTTTAAAATGACGTGTCTAACACGACAATGTCTGCCTCGATACGTGTCTGTAGATATAAATGGGAGTTCATGTGTTGAAAAAATTCGGACGTCTCGTTCTCTCAATACTACACATGACACATATTGCATTGCTCATTGGTATAATCATTAATTGAAATAATTAGAATCAGTTTTTAAACTGCGGACACACAGCCATTTCTTTAATTTAGTTGTGCTGTCAAACTGGTTTTGATGATCTTATCACCTTAAAGAAGCAATATGGATCGAATTAACGCGCTAAACTTTGTTTTCATTTATTTTATTTTCAATTTAACAATTTCCAAATGAGAAACACATTTATTAAAAAAAAATTAAATAATATAATTTGTGATTTGCATTTCTTTGCATTTCTTCTTCTTATTTTTCAAATCGGCAGATGCACAGCGGAGCTCCAGATTTACATTATATGCCAAATCTAGTACATTTTTCCTCATTATAGCTATAATGAAGGAGGAAAACACTTCATTAGTGTACTTCATTATCATCTGATTTTCGAGCTATAACGACATATACTATTTGACACAAGGCATTTTAATGAATAGTTAGTACAAATGATTCATTAGTTCGTGCTGTGTGTCTAGGGTATTAGTGTCTCTTTACTCGCAACAAAAATCGCATCAAACTTTTAATGCGTACTTTAGAAATCATCGAAGTTATATCACATCATGACTGTAAATCACCCACTGTGGGGGTGGGAGTGGGAGGAATCATAATTTCATATTCATATTTTATATTTAAAGGTTTTGTTTTATTTTGTCGGACAATATTTTGTGTAACAATATACAGATTACATCTTATTCATTTGTAAATTATGTAAAAAAATACCGTATAAGGGAGAGGAGGCGGTTGCTGCCCCCCCCCCCCGGGTGGTGCGCCTCTGTGACGGAATACTGGAAAAAATAGACAAAAACTTTAGATACTGCTTAGTTTTATAGTTAAGTTTAAATTTGTATATCAATAATAATAATAACATTAAAAGTCTTTCCGGTTTATTTAAACATTTAAAATAGCCTGGTCACTCTTGCGGCTAAAAAAAATTATAAATTAATTAATAACTTACCAACAGAAAAGTCTTACATAAACAAATTTGAAATTTTTGAAATCAGAAAAGCGATGAGCAAGGAGAGCTACCTTTTAAAAGTGCCATCTAGTAGTGAAAGTTTTAAACAAAAAACTTCCTTCTGATTTCGCATGTAGCAACTGGAAAGTAAAAATAGAATATAACTGGAGCTAGCTATTCGAATTTGAAAAATGTGCAAATTCAGATTTATTAGAGCACCACCACGACTATCCATAATCTGGATTTAAAAGTTTTCGGATTCTAACAGTTCTGAATTTATAAATCCATGAAATCTGTATTAATAATAATAATAATGTTTATTCATCCAACAATAGGAATACATAATTCATCTCTCCAAACATCTAGACATGGCCTACAGCCGTCTGTCAGTTGGCATTCCAGATTTAATTCATCTAACCTATAACCATCTTATCTCAACTGTCTATAAATGAACTTGCACCTTATTTCTTTTTTAACAATTGAATTCGTTAACCAACATTCTTCGATATCTATATGCATCCGTAATGTAATTATATAGCATCTTCCAATCTATTCCGTTCATATACTCAAAAAATTCGCCCTCGTTCAACGTACTCCTGCCAAAATATCTGATTCTGTATTCTTTGAGTATGGGACATACGGCAATAAAATTTTATGTATTCTCTACATCGTCTCTATTACACATAGAACAAATCCCGTATGTATTTTTTTTTAAAGTTCTAGCATTGAGATCCAGTAATCCTCCGCGCGCTTCAAACAAAACTCTTATGATCTCTATAGAAAATTCGTCATTAAAATATCTATGAAGACCATCTTGTACTAACCTAGGATATATATTGTGGAACATGGCCGCGCTTGCTTTATCTAAGCTTACATTTCATAACCTTTAACTTAGCGTTCTTCTTAACATGTCTTCTCCAGCTTTCACCCATTGCGCTTTACTAAAGTTATTAATGTCCAGTACAACGTTATTTTCTTGTACGTTTCTTAATAGTTCCGGCACTCAAAATATCCTTTTCCTTATACATTCGGTGGCAAGTCTCTTCGGCAGTCGTGTATCCTCCATCCCCAGCACATTAATTATATATTTGAAGTGTAACTGCATGGTATACTAAAATATTTTGTCCAAACCTGTCTCGATATAAATCATGTAATTTGGCGTGCTTTTCGGCAAACATAATATCCTTTTGATAAAGTATGTTAGCATTTGTTCCACATTTTCATAATCCTTAAACCCCCAGACTTGAGCACCATAGCACGCGTTACTGCTTCGAATATTTTATATTTATCTGATAAAGCAACATCAGGAGTGCGTTCCAAAGCATAGCTACAGTTGACTACAGTTGACTTCAATCGTTTCAAAACCCATTAGTCAACTGAAATATGTTAGGTGAGTTGACTATTGTGCGCTATGAAGTAAGCTATAGCATAGATGGCACAGGAACTAGATGTCGCATGCAGTACCAAAAAAGTATACAAAATTTATATGGGTGGATGGTCCATTCTGGAATGGACCACAACATTTAAAATGATATATACGTCGAGTGATTCATATTTTTTCGTATCTGAAGCGTTGGGGAAGTCGATTAAACGAATACAAAACTGCTGTTAAAAAAACATTTGTTCTCGGCATACTCTAAACCGCGTTGTGGCCCATTCCAGAATGCACTACCCCTTTCACAATCTGTATACTCTGTTCTAGTATGCCATGCGACATCTAGTTCTTGTGCCATCTATGGCTATAGTCAACTGTGGCTATGTTTTGGAATGCACTCCTGATTTTATTAAAAAGTAGCTCCAAGTAATGTTGATACTATTTTTTGCTAGACTTAATCTTTCTTTCATGTGTTTATACAGGGACAGTGTTGGTGTTAGAGTTATTCTCAAATATTTATAAGTATTAACAACTTCTATCTCTTTGCCTTTGTAGTGCCATTTCTCTTGCGCCGCTAACCTACCCACATTTCTAAAAACCATGATCTTTGACTCTCCTAAATTCACTGTTAGATTCCATCTTTCGCAATATATTTCTAGCCTACAGATCATTCTATGCAGCTTGTTTGGGTCATCTGCGAGCAAAATTATTTCATCTGCATACATTAGTAGTCCTACACGTGTATTGCATACTGCTATGCCTTCTTCCAATGCCTCTTCCAAATCATTTATGAATAATGCAAAAAGCGTTGGGCTAGGAAGGTGACCTTGTCTAACGCCCATCTTCACATCAATATGCGGAGACACCTCATGCCCATTCCAAACTACCGCTTTTGTGCCTGTATACAAATCCTTCAGAATATTGACAAACTTGACTGACATTCCCATGTTTAGTATGTAGCTTGTAAAAGAAGGCTGCCCTGTCTATCGAGTCAAATGCCGCTTTGAAGTCTACAAAAAAGCCATAAACTTTTTTCTTTCCTGCTTTATGTTGTAATTTGATGATACTATAAAGATTAAAAATATTATCGATAGTAGAATACTCCTTCCTAAATCCAGCTTGACACTATTTCATTATGCTATATTCATCTATCCATTTAATTATTCTTTGTAACAAGACCCCGTAAATATCTTACAGTCTGCATCTTCAAAGGATAAACCCCTATAATTCGTAGGATCGTTTATATCCCCTTTCTTGTATAAAGGATAAATAATAGCCTTTTTAAACGACTCGGGGCAAATGCCAGTTTGGAAAAAATAATCATATCTCTGAGTAAGTTTGACTAAAAATTTGTCTGTCGAGTATTTATAAAATTCTACAGGTATTCGATCCAAACCAGGTGCTTTACCATCTTTAGCCCTATTTAGTACCTCCTGAATCTCTGTAACTTTAAATGGAGCATCGAGTATCTCGTTTCTGGTACACGGCTCCGCATAATGTGTCGCTCTTATTGTACTTTTGGGATTTAATAAACTTTCAAAGTGCTCTACGAACAATTCCATAGTAATATCATTACCAGATACGAATTTTTGGTGTCTAAGTTCTCTAGCTAATGCCCACCAGTCTTTTATATCCCTAACCTGAGCTAATCTCTGCCCTAATGACCTATAGTATTGAGCACGGGCCCTTTGACATACTTTTTTATAGTGATTGTTAGCCTCTATATAAAATCTTTTTGCATCCTCATTATTGTTTCTTCTGTAGAGATTAAGGAACCGAAAAGATTTATTTCTAGCTTTTATACATTCCGTATTATACCACTAACTCCTTGGAGATTTACAATTTTGTATCTGATTTGTATATAATATCCTTAAAATTAAGCAGACCTTGTTGCTGCGAGTCTTTGAGCGTGTCGTTCAACAGTAGTCTCTGTAACGTTTCTCTGTATTGCTCAGCATTATTACGCTGCCAGTACTTCTTCGGCAGCAGCCTCATCTCCTTAGCCTCATCCTCTCGTTTTGTATACCTAATTGCCAAGTATATTGGAGCATGGTCCGAAAACTTTTGCCGGTATGACTTCCAAATTTTGTACATATCTTAGAGCCTCCCATGACACTGCACATAAATCATTAACAGAAGAGCCCATGCTTCCAAGAAATGTTAATCTGTATTATCCGGAAATTCGTTAAACCCAGATTTTCTGCCAATTCAAATTAGAGTTTTCCCTAAATCTGCAAACTCCGCCAATTATAGATTTTATCATAAATCCATAAAATCCCTAATTTCCGAAAATCACACAGAAAAAAAAGGATTTTCCTTTAATCCCTCTTGGACGATTTTCGTTTAATCGCCCTTAGGAGGATTTCCCTTAAAACGTTTTCCCTTAAATCCGCCAAATCCGGATTACATTGGATTGATATGCCGAAAATTGATTTTTAGCTCAAATCATTTCTGTTAGTTGTACATACATACATACTTACATATGCATGTAAGGCGGGGAAACTGTGTCGCACGCTTTTGATTGGGTTATTCTTATACGGGCACGTTTGCATTGTTGTAAATTCTTGTCTAACAGTTTTTTGTCTGTCGGTCTTCTTCTGTTACATCAGATTCAAATGGAACCGCTCATTTTTCTGCTGCGCATTCTAAATTGAATTGATGATCATGCAGCGTATCCGTGTAACAAGCTTTTTCCCGAAAACGTATGACCAATTTTGCTCTGAGTTGAATATCCCAGTTCATCACCATCCGTGATTAAAATGCCAATTTTAATTACGACGTTTCTGCTTCTCTTCTATAAACAAATATTGTGTCTAACACTCACAAACTTGTTATGCTGATACCTGTTAGGTGGTCCCTAAAGGTTCCTCCACACATCGCCCCTTTATCGCATGGCCAATCTTCCAATGAAATACCTAGTGATTAATTTCTGCACGCAATACTCGCGCTGCCAGCCGTGCACATCCTCTCACCCTTCAAAATACTTTCGGCCGTACAGTAAATGATGGTTTCTTTTCCTGAACTGTGTGAATGTGGAACAGTCTACCATCTTCTGTTTTTCCTCAGGCTTACAATCTGCGAATGTTCAAGAGTGACATAAATCGGCACATCTGCCACTTTCCTTTCCTATCCTTTCTCTATTTCCTTCCTGCCATCCTTTGCATCATATAGGGCATCCCCTGAGCTTGGCTTAATAATATTAAAAAAAAACACACACACATAACATACATTGGCAAAAAAACGTTTGACAAACAATTTATAGGCAGTTGACATATGTTTGCTAAATATTTGTCATGTGTTTGTCAAATGATTGTCAAACATTTGTCAAGCATCTGATAGGATATTTGTGTGAAAAATGCTTTCCAAATGTTCAGTCTTTATCATATATTTATTCTCCGTGTGAACTAACGTGTATTGCAGCATCATTCGACGTACTTGCCGCCAATTTTGAGGAAAATTTTCGAAATGAAGATGGTGGAACAGAAACTTTTTAGACACAAGATTACAAGTACAGAGTGGTGATGATTTATTGAATGATAAATTGACAATGTTTCTGGTTTTCGAAGTTTGGCAAGAAGCTAATAATTGTATTAATTTTATTATATTTATCTTGACCCCATTTCTCATTCATGATTAAGACTAAAATTCCAAAATGAACTTTCACTATCCACAACTGTTGAAAATTGACTGGAAGTACGTACATAGATACTATACAAACTTTAACAAAAATCTAATGTTTTCCATTTCATTCGCATCAAACATTCCACAAATGCTTGACAAACATTTGACAAATGTTTTTTAAACATTTGGGGAATATTTGTTATGTTTGGACGCGCCTTAAATCTACCTTTAACTCCAGGATCGATCCCGACATGACTAGCAAAGTTTCCAAAGTTTTTGTTACTCATAACATTTTATTGTTTGATGAAAGTGTGCCTGTGCACATGCGTAATTGGCTACTCTCTTACTAAATTTTCTTGATAACTGAGATATTGCGGGGAATTCTCCTAACTTTTTGGCCTACCAACTGCATATAACACCTAGGCTCCGCTGCTTTTGTTGACTCTTGTTTTGATATTTTCTGTCTGACAGAAACTTCTTCGTAGGGTTGCCATACGAAAATTTCGTTCTTCACTATAATATATTTGGACACTGTCTAAGAACGGATTAATGTAGAGAGCTGAAATTTTCTACACGACATTTTCATAGGAATAGTAGGTACATCCAATTTCAAAATGGACTAAATCAGGTAACACCTTTTTGGTATTGCCATATACAATTTAAGGTTTTTACCTTAGAATATAGAGCAAACAGGAATGGTGATAAGCCAGGTTTTGCGTAATGAATTTCTGGTTATGTTGGTAGTCTATGTTTTTATGGTTGAGAGTTCAGTACAGGCTTATAAAACTGATAGATCCGGAGCGGGGCAAAAAGTAATTTTTAAAAAGTTTTTAATTTGGTGTTATGTTGCACTTTTATTTCATTCAACAAGAAAACTTTTACTATTTAAAAAATAAAGCTCTCACTGTTGAGATAGTACAAAACAACATCGAAGCCCTGAGCAGATGCGAGTAAGCTAGGAATGCTTTATACCCTAGATGAAATCATAATGTAGGTATATTATGATTGTGTTTACGTTTCTAGTGCATAGAAATAAAGGCATTATATCATCTCATCTGCCAAAAGCATAATAGAGATGTAACTATGTCATATATAAGAGTTAAAAACATTCAAATGTTTCATGTTCGTTTGGCTGATTGCACCATCATTGGAGGACTGTGCCAATTATAACTGTTTTAGTTTAAATATCTACAAATGAAATATTTTGCTTAGTACACTGTATGTATCTAGTCAGGAATAACACCATTAGCCATAGCATAATAAATTCATGCATTTATAATAAATTCAACTATACAGGTTGCAGCCTAATATATGTCTTTTATTGTGTATATACAAATTATCCATGAGTCTATAAATATAAAGATTACAGAAATTTAATTTAATTCTTGAAACCATATAACATTTTGTTGAATTCTTTTTAAGCTCTGTAATTAATTGTAACAACAAAATATGAATAGACTGCGTAATAATTACACATTACATTCCATATTGCTAGTGAAGTGAGCAAAGATTCAGATTCTTCCATAATAAGTCCGGGCTGTTCAAACATTTGAACATCCTTATATGTAATAGGTATGTAATAATTATAGTCAATGTTCATAGTCATTACTTACTATCATATCAATAAGACTAATTTTAAGTTTTTATTTTTTCCAAGTCGTTGAATATCCGCCTCTACAAAGTGGTTCTCACAAATAAAATTTCTACTACTTGGGATGAATTCTGGTTTCCTTATTGCTTCGAGCTACTTCTTTAGCAATATCACATCCTTAGGAAATCTGAAACAGGTAATATATGGCTAAATGGCTGTTGGTTTTATAATACGATTTAAACTATTGTTAATAACTTGTTAACTCCCAAGCATATCACAAATTGAAAGTTTTCCCCCACAGAAAAAATATTTACACACCGTCGCTATTCTGGGGCAACTTGTCAATTTGCAAAAAGTAAACAAAGTTTTTGTTCGGGGCACCTGCGGTAAAAATGTTCTTTTTCTACTTTATTTTTGAAATAATTCACATATTTAATTTATATAAATCCTTGCTTTTATTAACAAAAAAGATAATTTACATAGTGCACTTACCTGAAACACGATTTCCCTAGTTTATAATCTGATAGATTTTTGCAAGCACTGACCGAACACTTCATTACGGTTTTTTTAATTGTTATGAAGGTTTTAACAGGCAGTAGTGTCACTATAACACTTTACACAAAATAAACTTCAAAATTAAATAGTTTTGAAGAAAACTGATTCCGTACTTTTATTGAATTTCGCAAAAGAATTTTAGATTTCATAAACCTGTTCACAAGACAAAATCACATTTGACAATCCTGCACCCAGCTTTGACAAATCTTGCCTGCAGCATCTCACTTACTTTTAAGTGCCAAACACAATTCCGCCGTTCCGATTCAATTCGATTCGATTCAATTCGATCCGTTACGTGCATGAGCACAATTGTTCCGTTCAAACTTAACATCAGTTTTAAATTTCTCATTGAAATTTTTCCAGATTTTGTCCTTTCTTTTTACATCCATGTAAAATTTGTTGCCTTTGTCATAAAGCTCTTCATATTTTTAAATTTCTTCAATAAAAACTTCTTCACCCATCTTGAGTTATACACAAACATTGTACAGGTAATTTTTCTAGGTTATGTCATCCGTAAAAGTTGAAATTTGCTCAACTTCTCCGTTTCGATTCGATCCGTTTCGATCCATTTCGGCGAATGTGTCCAATTACACGTACGTCTCATATAAGCAAATTTGACATTTGTACGTATCGGATCGAAACGGTGCAATTGTGTTTCCCACTTTATGTATAATCTCCTGCTCTTGACAAATTACGCTCATGTACACGTATTTTACACGATTCAACCATTCCTGTTTGCTCTACATTCTAAGGTTTTTACGTATACTGTGAAAACGATCAGTCTTAAGACGTTTTTATAGTACTGAAAAAGGTCTTCAGAAGATGAAGTTCTATGAAATTGGTTATAATCATTTTTACTGTACGATGGGTGATCATACTAAATTACATATGGGCATTCATTTGGGGTATCATAAGAAATTGGTCTTACTTAGACCAATTCTAGCTTTTTTACTTGTTTCTTTTATATTTGACAATGCCTTCATGATTTTTTTTATAAATAAAAAATATCTAGAATAAATTTAGAACTGATAGAGGAGAGTTGTATACTGATGATGGGGCTGGATAGTCCGGCGCGTATACAGGGGAGGGTCACGGGGGGTCATGACTTCCCCCAAAGCGCCACCTCACCTTCGCAATGAATTGAATGTGGTGCTGAGCTGTAGAGTGAGTTTTAAAAGTTTAACAGGACGATTTTCGTATGGTACGGACACAATGTGTAGTTGTCGCCAGCGATTAATGCTGGCGCTGTAATGCACTTTACCAATCTGCGGCGATAGCTATCGCTGGGTTGGGCGTTTGTTTATCTTCTTTTGAATAGTAATAATGGATTCTGTAGAGTGGGTATAATAGTCGTTTGGTCGTAGCACTTTGTCTTTGAAACGTGTACGATTTTTTTACAATTTTCTTGTGTTTTATGTAGTGTCGAAAAGTCATTTTATCACAGGATGGTAAGTAATTTTGGAATATTAGATATTTATTTTAGGGTGTGATTGTTTACAAATAGATACGCAATGCTTAGCAGCCCGGTTAATATGATGCTTTTATTTTTTTATTCCACCGATTACTCCTATAGATGAAAAGAACACAATTTCGAGATTTGAAAGTCTTATTATTTCTAAGAAATTGGTCAGCGATCATAAATTTTTTTTTACCTATCCGACCTTTCCGACATAAAATCGATAACAGGACAACTTGATGGGGAGCTCGCAATAGAAGCATACAAACTGACTTAGTTTTGAATTAGAGTTCTTCCAGTAGAATCCTAGTTCCATGCAATCAACATCTAGCCACCCATTGATTTTCCATGGCAACACTGATTCAAGCCTGAGTTGTTCAAACGCTTTACGTTCGTAAGGAAGCATTAAAGTTTTCTTAGAAATATACTTGCAAATTATTCCTAAAAGCTTTAATCAATAGCTATTTACCGACAACAGTATAAACGAATTGGTGGATTGATTCTGGTGGTTCACTCTTTCGGACTTGTGCCCTTGTCAGTTTTCTTAGAAAGATTTGACATTTTTTCTTTAGATTTTTCATGCACTACTGGAGCCGAATTCTCCATCTCTGAGAGTTTGGGAGTTTGGAAGATGCGATTGTTCGTTTTCCCCGATTAAAACTCCCTAAATCTCCATTTGCGATTCTCTAACATACTTGGGTAGTTAGGGAAAACGTGGAAAGTATCGCAATATTGAAGGACGGCTAACTCTGTGTGGTAGGGTCGTAGAGTACTTAGGCTTTTTCCTTCGGATTTAGGGTCTAAAGTTTGGGGATGGGGGCTCGTACAACCCCTCATTGGTTGTAATCCAAAATACGTCATGTTTGGTATCAAATTAAAGATGGAGAAGCGAGTAATATAGTGGTGTAGTTTTTGTTTTGATCATTTTAACTTCATATCTAACATTTTACCGCCGAAAGACGGATTTTTTGCACTTGGGTCAAATATTTGGTGCATATATTTCTTCCGTTCTTTGTTTTACATCTATTAGTACTCTGTTGTGAACAGTTTTCTCATGGAAAGTGAATTTCCACGACTTACCAGTTCTTCATAATGATGAATACAAAATATGTCCATTTTTGTAGCAAAAAGCGGCCAGATTTTATCATCTTAAAATGGACTGATTCACTTCTTTTGCAGTTATCTCCAAAACCATTTATCCGACTCAAAACCTAATTAAATATCTAATTAGGGCACAAAATGTAGATCCGATTTAATCCTACATACAAGCTTTAACGCGCATATTTAAAATTGTTATACGGTCTCTTCTGTACTGGACGATGATCAAACTGATCATTTTCGCGTAATTTAAAATTTTTAGCGCGTACCTTGAGACACCAAAATTAATATTTCTCTGTAGGTATTGCAAGGATTTCCATAATTTGCTTTTGTAAATATAGCCAAGATATGCAGTGAGTCCATAATTAAATTATAAAATCCTAGGTACCTAGATACCTTCACAAAACACAACAAAGACAGCGATTACTGTCAGTTGAGAAATATTCTTCTTACTTCTCCATAACTAACACAGCCGAGAGTTTTGTCGAGAGTTTGGTACTTCTCAATACAAATTCCCCGAGTTACAGAATTCCGAGTGGAGAGTTAAGTGTCAAAAGAACTCTCATCTTCGCAGCTTCACAACTCTCCGTGTTAGTGAGTCCGGGCCCTGGTGGCCAACAATGGTTCCAAGGAGTTATATTGATTCAGCTGTTTTGGCTGGTCTTGGTCGCGAAAGCTATTTATGAGCGTTGGCTATCATACATTTTGTTGTTGGAAATTTACTTGAAAATTTTTCTTTAGAATTTTTATACAGAATTTTTACGGCAAAACTATAAAAATAAAATCCATTCGCTTTCCTCTGCAGTAGTTGGCGTTGCTTTGCTTGTACTTTTGTATTAATTCAAGTAGTGTTGTTTAATTTAACTTATTGTTCATTTTTAATTTGTAGGAGATGGATAAACTTGCTATATCAGTTAGCGATGGAAGTAGAAATAGTAGCGAAAGTGTAAAGCGGAAAACTGATAAGAGCATTGACAACTTTTTTCAGAAGAAAGCAAGATTATTTAAGTTCCCATCAGAAGATATAGTCATGTCATATCATGCACTTCTACTCCTATTCCTTTGAATACGAATCAAGGTGCAAGCTCTCACTCTCAGTCAATTACTTCATCTGTGACAGAATCGGTTACGCCACATCTATTTCTACAATCTTTGCACGAGAAAGAGTATCAGGATATGAGTCTTTAATGGTTGTCCATTCTCTGAGATCGACATTGATGTGGATAATACTATCAACAGGTTTTCCAAATAAAATCGAAAATTGGTTTTTGTGATATCTAACTTAAACATGATAAAAAAAAATTAAAAGCGACTACTTCCGACTTTTCCCTCATCCCCTCGAATATTTTAGTTGTGACCCCCCCTAGGCTGCAGGTCTGGATACGCGCCTGGGATAGTTGATATCGATAAACTGTTTATCGATTAAATAATATCTTGGAGCTAAAATAGATGACAAGATTTTCATCTAACAAAGTCCTATCAAAAATTATATAATACCGAGGAGATTTCGTTAGTCATGAGCTAGTAAAAGTGTACCTAAAGTGTGTGGGAAGAGAGTTAACAAAAATGTACAGCATCTTAGTACCTACCTAAATAAAAAATAAAAATCTTACCTTCCTAGCATAAGAATAACAAATTACATAATATGCGCCCAAAAAAGCCCCTTTATTTTTTTCCGCCTTCATACACGTGCTTCGCCATCATCATTATCATCATCATTTACTAGATCCATAACGTAAAATTAATTTCTCCCCGCAACACAAGATCATTCAAGCACGCGCAGATCAGAATGAAATAATTCGCATAAACAAGCTTCGTTTTTTTTTTTTTTTTCATGCGAAGTCGTAGTTTCGTCCAGGACGGCAAAAACAAAAGATATGAAGATATAAACCGCGAATAAAATCCGTTGGTCAAAAACGTGGTCATTCACGTTTATTCTTGAGACTTTCATTATTTTGCGTCATCATAACATGAGGCAACCAGCCAGCAGACTTCTTTCTACTGACTGAATCAGTTCCATGCCCTCTCTCTCTCTGTATTACTCATCACATACCTACTGCCATGCCAGCACCTAACCTACCACCTACATATGTATGTAGGTAGGTACCTACTTGTAAAGAGATATGAAATATTACCGATCAGTTCAGGACATTCGAATTCGATGAACTCCGCGATCAAAGCATTCAGATCCATTGCGAAGATATTTTTTTTTATCACATTCCAACGAAAGATTTTCGCTTGCATTCAAAATGACTCACAAAAGGGTTTTATCCCATGGGATAAGAAATTCCATTCCAGACGTGTACATGTACTCGTCTTTCAGTAGGTATATGACTCAGAGTCTATGCATTTCTGCGAATTTCCAGTCCTTCAGAGATTATCCGATCACACCAAATATAGTTTGTGAAGGGAATTTGTTTTTTTTCGCGATTCGTCCAGAATGATTTTGAAAATCTCAAAATGAAAACGGTTTCTTTCTTATCAGCATTCTTTCTACTTAGTTTGTGTTCACTTAAAACCGATTATCTTAAGCCAAAAGTGATTATAAGGCTTGTAGAAGATTATAGGGTTGAATCACCATGGAAACTCATTAACATAGCCTTCACGTTAGCCGGCTAATTATACTGAGCCATAATACCCAGTACACGCTAAACCATAAAAATTCACTTCATTGACTTAAAAGAATCTCTACAATTGCATACTTTACGGCGCATAATCACTTTTGCATTTCGGCGCATGATCACTTGCATTTCAACATTCGAGGTGTCTTTCTAAAAAGCATTTTGCTCTTTTACAATAAACAACCAGAGAGTACAGATCATGTCGTAAACAAACGAGACTATTTTGTCGTTTATTTTCTTAATCGCATGGTGTTATTTAAGCAATCAAATAGTCAACGCGAGACGGCGCAGTGTGATCATGTCATAAACACATTTGATCAGCACATAAAACTGTCCAAACAGCGCGCTCTTGCAACAACAAAAATATATTGAGAAACTTCAGCAGATCGTTTAATTACCTCACTTCACTTGTCGCGTCTGCGCATTTATTGTGGTGGTGATGAGGGGAAATAACCTAACTACTATTGCGAACTTATTGCATTGGGATATTATGGCAAATATTATGCCTACAGGGAAAAGTACGCAGGGCATGAACAAACACACATAATTCAATATTAAATGCGATCGATCAATGACTCTAATTAGGAAGAGATATGTTTTTCCAAATTGGGGTTTAATTCTTACACACATCATGAATTCATTACCCTCGGCGCGACTAGCTGAGTGAATATAACATTATGATGACAGGGCGGAATATATACATGAATAATTGCGTGCGCAGCCGCTTTGGTGTAAATTGGTTTCATAATATAACTACTAAATATATGTGGGCAGTAGGATACGGGTGCAATTTCTATAGAGTTTATAAGGTCTCTGTAGAGCGATCGATTAGTGACGCCACTTTAAGTGTTAGGCTATTATAGAGAATGTGGCATAACAAATTGTGTGTGTTACATAAATGATAATCAATTACACTTTTGAAGAAAATGAAGTTTAATTTTATTTGGTTTGTTTTCTTTTTTGCTATTATTTCTATGAAATACTGTCGACAGTTCAAATGTAAGAAAATTGTGAAAGATGTGTGATTCGTAAATTATTTAATTATTTATGTTGAAGCTGTTGTTTTTCCAATTACTTATATTGAAGTAATAAATGGTGATGGAACTATCGATTAGATTCTCATAAATTTGTTCGTCTATTCAGTTTTTAGAAAGCACAAAAGGCATAAAGACTTAATGAAAAGCTAAACTCAAACCTTAAATACCATAGGGCCCTGAATAGAGCCTTGAGGAACATCGTTTATTTCACATTCAAATAGCTTTTGGCTATGTTTTTGATCGGGAATAATTACAGATGTGAGATGTGAATTTCTTTTTAGGAAAATCTCCGATCCATGTTTAAATTAAAAGAATAAAAGGAGTGTAGTTGTTTTAGAACATCTTTTATTTTTTCGTTATTTCCCAACGTTTCGACCCTTGGGTTATGGGTCCTCTTCTTGGGGCTACAAAGCAATATTTATTAGATATTTAAAAAACAAGACCACATTTGTATTCACAACTATGTAAATTACTTTATGAAAATAACAAATTAAAATACAATAGCACTTAATTAAAAGATACAATGAACAATTAAAAATTTATACCAAAAAACAGAAAAAAATTTTTGTTTGGTGCGAAGAGCGAACACGAATGTAACATTTTTTTAAAACAAATGAATAAATAGATGACGACTGATTAACGAACGAATGACATGAAGGCTTAAATTTCTAGACAAGAACTGAAAGTACAAGGGCTTTTTTGGAGTACGGCGTCAATCAATATCAGTGGGCTATTGTTATACTTTATATTTTATATTTGTGTCGTTCTGATGAGATGAGAGCTAAGTGTGTATGGTGTTAATGTGATTGTTATGTCAGGTTAAAGAGTTGAGTATTTGGCAATATTCTTTGTGGATGGTCTCTGTGTCTAGTCGTATATTAATTTAGTTTTGTTTGTTTAAGTATATGTGGCAGGATTCTTTGGTTTCTCTTTTTATTCTATTGCTTTCATTGGCAATGATCATTGCATCATCAAAATTGAATCTATGCCCTGTTTCAAGGGAATGTGTAGCCAGTGCTGAGTGCGGGGTCTTTTTTTGTTCATTGTTTCTTTTAATTAAGTGTTATTGTATTTTAATTTGTTATTTTCATAAGGTAATTTACATAGTTGTGAATACAAATGTGGTCTTGTTTTTTAAATATCTAATAAATATTGCTTTGTAGCCCCAAGAAGAGGACCAATAACGAAAAAATAAAAGATGTTCTAAAACAACTACACTCCTTTTATTCTTTTAATTTAAACATGGATCGGAGATCTTCCTAATAAGAAATTCACATCTCACATCCGTTTATTTCAGTAAACTACATAGTTCTGTGTTTGGTATTATTATTAATTATTTTTTAATTGTATAAATTAAATACTCTATTAAAAATATTTTTGTAATGTAAATCTTTGTTTTATTTATTTAGGCATATAAGAGACAAGATCAGATACGTTCCAGAAAATCTGGAAGAGCTCCCTGGTAAAAAATTAGAGGGTAGTCCATAAAAATATGTGTTCAAATTATGTTCTACATATATGTTGGACTTAAAGCTGGAAATCTGACCAATAAAAGCATAGAGCGATCTGACAGATTTGTTTGTGCTATGCCCCTAGCGTATTAGATCACTTCTCTGTTTGTCTCTTTTAGTGAGGTAAGTATCTGATAAGGGTCAGTTTGGTGTGGACGTCTAATGGGTTTATAAATCCCTTACCCGGACATTGATTTCTTTAGCGAGCAAGTACTGCTCTGCAGATTTTATACCCCATTGCTGCAAAATCGACAATTATCGCCAGTGCGGTTTTATCCATTTTCTTAATAATAATAATAAAGTTTTTATTCATAAACAATCTTGTACATTAATATTTTATAGGCCCATTAACGCAATACAATTTCTATCTATTCATTATGTAGACAATTCAATTTATAAGTTCAACTAATGTATTCAAAATAATTGTAAAGCAAATAAACAGAAGCACTTTGTAACATTAATAAGTAGAGAAAAAAAAACAAAAAAGCAAGCAAACAAAAATATTAAAGGACAGAGAGCAGATAAAAAGGTTTTCCAACAAAAAAAAAACTAATTCGACACTGACTAATATAGTCGTCTGTCTAGATTGGCATGATCAGCTTTAACCTTTTTCAATTAATCTCTCTTAAAACATATATTTTCCTTCCATTCCAGAGAAGTAAAGGAGGCATAGAACAAGATACTCATAAGTAAGGCAGCTTCAACTTAAACCGCCTCATGCCTTTTAAGGGAAAAAGAAAAAAGAAAAATTTCATTCAATTACTCGTTGTATTCTTGAATTAGAAATTTTCGATATTTAAATACACCACTAAAGAATCCATACAAGGCTGTCCAATCCTTGCCATTCAACAGATCAATCACCTCATTACGGGAAAGTGTATTACTACCGAAGAACTGTGCTCTGTACTGTTTAAAAATAGGACAAATCCCAATAAAGTGTACCATGTCTTCCTCTAGTCCCAAGTTACAAATAAAGCATACGAGTGAGCCCTCCCTTCTAAACGGATTCGCATTTAGCCAAAGCAAGCCGCCTCTGCACATAAAAACAGATCTTATTAAGGCTATACTATTGCCATCGTTGAAGTAGGTAATACCTGCGCCAAGCGAATGGTTTTTTAGATCATGATACAGGTCATGACTAACACTCAACCTAGCTTGCTCCAAGTAATTATTTTGGCTAGATTGCGATTCTTTTATCAGAATATCATCCAAATTGGAGCGCAAAGCTGTAATATTTATGGGCATGGAATGTTTTTCCAAAAGTTCACAGAGTGCTTCATACCAACCTATTTTGTTCCTTATGGCTAAGTTAGCTGGGTAATCTGTTGCTTGGCATTTCACAGATTACTTTACCAATATATTTATAATGCAGTCTTAAGGTCCACAGCCGGACTGAAGGGAGCCCCGTTTCCAAGTGAACCATAGAGTTTGGTGTGTTAGGGGGCAGTCCTAATAATTTCTTTACAAAAAAAACGTTTATCAGCTTCGTCATAGGTCATAAGTCCCCATATTTGCACCGCATATGACATGATCGCATTACATACGGCATTATACACTTTGAATTTGTCAGACGTTCTTATGCCGCGTTTTTTAATAAAACTCCTCCATGTGGAAGTTATACTATTTTTTGCAGTAAATAATCTTTCCTGGACATGTCTTTTAAAGGATAGTCTTGGGGTGAAAATCACGCCTAGATATTTATATTCTTTAACTATTTCGATTTCATTGTTTTCGAAGATCCATTTTTCATGTCTAGTCCTGATTCCACCTCCTTTAGAAAAAATTAATTAATATTTTAGTCTTTAACAAATTAACAGACAAACTCCACAGATTACAGTACCTATCTAGCTTTCTAATCATATTTTGCAGAATAGTTGGATTGCCAGATATGAGTACAACATCATCAGCATACATCAGGAGGCGTACATGGATACTTTCTACTGTAATTCCACCACCCAAATATTCATGCAAGTCGTTTAAATATAATGAGAAGAGTAAGGGGCTTAGTACACAGCCTGGGCGCATACCGGACGTTGTTTCAAACCAATTACTACAGCCTTCTTCATGCCATATAGCAGATTGGGTGAAAGCATACAGCCCTTGCAAAGTGTTTATAAACTTTGTTGAAATGCTTAAATTATAAAGTTTCAGGAGTAATGATCGTCTGTCAATGGAGTCAATTGGGCGCTGAAATCAACAAACAGGCAGTATAATTTCTTCTTGCCCTTCTTCCATGCTAGATTTACCAGATTATACAAATTAAATATGTTATCTATCATCCCGTAGCCCGGTTTGAACCCTGCCTGGTACTCATTTAATATAGAATTCGATTCTATATAGTTGGTTAATCTTTCCAGCAGTATGCTGCAGAAAAGTTTCTGAACTGAATCAATAAACACAACCCTTCTGTAATTCTGTGGCAAGTTTGGGTCCCCTTTTTTGTATATTGGGAAGATTAAGGAGCGCGTAAAGCTTGCTGGCACAGTTCCTGCATTGTAAATCGCATTAAAGGCTTTTGTAAGATCGTTCAAAAAGTTATCTGGGGCATGCTTGTAAAATTCAACTGGTATACCATCAGGTCCGGGGGCCTTATTAAATTTTTCCCTAGTTAAAACCAATCTTAGTTCCTCCACATCTATTTCAGCATCCAGTTCTTCTACTGATGTAAAAAGGGTAGCGAACATAAACTGATTTGGGTTTATTGGGGTATTGAGTAGTGAGCGAAAATAATCACGCAATTTGTTTACCTCTAGCTTGCAGCCAATATTAAATTGTTGCAATTTTAACTTCCTGACTAGCGACCAACAATCTTTAGAATCCTTTACACTCATCAAACGTTCCCCTATATTTGCATAGTACTCTTTTCTTTTAGACCTGCATAAAACTTTGAATTCTGTGTTGGGATTAGTATACAACAGCTTATTAAACGGAGAGTCGTTTTTGCGAAAAATTTTAAGCAAGCTAAAGGACCTGTGCCTCGCCTCCAGGCATTCATAGTCACACCATGGCTGTCTGAACTTCGCGTTTTTCGGCGTTTTAGATTGCGTGGCTGATCTCTTGATTAGATCTGTGAGCATTTGAATTGTCACCTCTGGATTATCATCTCTCTGGGTAACTGTTTCCGCGTTCAACCTCAACTTAGTGCGGAACAGGTTTTCTCTTTGTATTTTCCAATTCAGTTTTGGCAATAGCGGCAATTCCCTCATAATACTAGCTTCTCTTTCCGCACAGTAAACATTTACATGTAGGCTTACGGAGAGGTGATCCGAATATATTTCTGATTCCACCTTGAAATCCAGAATCTGATCAAGCTTATCAAATGAAACTAATGCCAAGTCTATACAGAATACTCCCATAGGTCCGATAAAGGTCACCTCCCCATTTTCTTAATAAGTGGGAAATGGCCAGTCATTAGGCCAGAGAATGACCTGATCTAGTAGGTACTTACCGCAGTTGATGACATTTTTAGAGGCCTTCTATGGGAGAATTTGATGAATTTCTTCGCCTGTTTTAGTCCGGAAAGCCTTTTCCACTGTAGCTAATGTGCGTTTTCTATTTTTTTGGCCATTATTTCAGGTGTCCCTTTTTAAGGTTCCAAAAAATTTCCTATTAAGTAAATGGAGATTCTTCTCCCTTTCTAGAGAGGTAGGTAGCACATTAATTTCAACTGAAGGAAAAAACGATCTGTTTGTCCGGAATAATAGTACAAATTACGTGACGCTGTGGACACACACCAATTTTTCATGCATTTGTTGTGGAAAATGAAAATGGAATCCAACCATCTCCGATTTGGATGAAACTTTCAGAGTTTGTATGAAATATAAAAATAACTCACCTGTTTACCCCAAAAAAGTAATATCCTTCCCACCCCACCCCCCCCCCCCCCCCCGCATGCCCCTCCCTCCCAGGAAATTGAGACTATTCTCCCTTTCTATCAAGGCAGTCAAAAGTCTTATTACCAGCACGCCCTTCATATCCTGGTACCCATTTAAGAGTGTTTTTTTTACAGTAAAGCCAGGACGTTCCTACAGTCCCAAACTCTAACACAGCTTGTTATCCTTGCCTTTCTACAGGATGATTCTTATATAAAATTCCATACCATAATTTCTGCTTGAAAAATAGTTCAGTAGAATCCAAGACGCTTGTATAACTTACACCCCCGCTTGGAGTCAATGGGCTGTCCATGCTGTCCATCTGTGTTCTAGACCAGTTTTACCGCATAAGTATTGTGGTCCCATATTCTTCCAGCTTTAACAGTCTTCGATGACGCTTCAAAGTATAAATTTTAAGATTTTGGGCATTGCATCTGAGATCTTAGAGGCAATCGATTCATTTTGAAGCTCTTAATTTTCAGGTGTTTCTAGTGCTGCCTAATTAGTGTTCTACTACTTCTTCTTAGTACGAGACATGAATGTAATTGTAATTTTTGTGCAATCACCGATAAGAAATAACTGCGAATTGTATCTGAAAAGTTTGTTCAAATAACGACCATGTTTTGATATGTATTCGACGTAATGCGACCATAGTAAGAAAGATTAAAACCCTCAAAACTTCGTTCAGCATACACTGCTCAGGTATAAGAAACTTTTATTGTCTAGGTAGTCAGTCAATCAAACTTCGTAAAGGATAAATTTTTATATAATCTTAGCAGACCTACTGACTTAGTTTTGTACAGCTATGGAGGACATTACTTATGTGAAGATAACTTAATATGGCTTCTTCCAATGACCTCTCCTTCGCTGGCTTATATTGCTTCATACACAGATTGACATATACTGAACAATCTTCATAGTAATAAGTAATAATTAAATAAGAAAAAAAGCAGAAGGAAACATCATCGGGAAAAAAACAACAAGAATAACAAATGAAAGCTAAAGAACCAGTAGGTAAGCGGTAGGCTACAGCCGAAGACAAATTAATAAAAAATTTATAAGGGATTTAATAGGGATAAGGGTATACAATTGAGGAAACATAAACATTAGGGTGGAGTGAAAAAAAACATTTTTGAATTTCATTTTAATCGTATTTGTCCTTTGGCTGCCAAAACGACCTTTTTTTTAGTTTTGTACTATAAATAGCCAAAAAACGTGTATAGTTTTTTAAGTAAATGCAAATAATATTTAGGCCGATTCGAGATCTTACTATATTAATTTTAATACAAATTGACCATAGACTTCGGAAATAATCGTCTAGAGCCATGCCTTGGCAACAAGAGGACGGGCTTGCTGCAGGTAAAGGTGCTTCAGTTTAGCACTAACAGTGTCGCAGTGCACTTGTTTGGGTAGCGTTGTTTTTCTTTCGTGAATACGTTTATTGTTATAACTATAAAAACAATATGCCTCAAACGCGTTTAGACTCGTTCTGTCCGGTGTTTGGTGATCCAAAAACGTTTAAAGACAGTATTCTTCCAACCTATGCCGACATTATTAGATATTATTTGTTTTTAAGACAAGAATGTAATGTAATGTGTGTCGTTGATAAACGAGTTAAAAGTTTTGTGGGAAAAAAATTCTATTTCGGTAGTATTGCCCAACAAATTTTACACAATATAAAAGAGTATCACAAGAAATATCACGATATTAAAAAGCCTATAAAAAAAGGATGATAAGTTAAATATGTCACAAAAGAATTCATTTTAGAGAATTTGATCAAAAACAATTATTTGATATTTCATTGTGTAAATGTAAAGACTTTTTGAAGTGTTCTTGGAAAATTAAAGTAGCTATAAATGCAAAGAACTTTTTAATAAACCCGAGAGCTTTAAGGAAAATGGTTATTGGCAAAGTTGATATAAAGACAAATAAAATCCTTGAAAAAAGATTAGAGCGTAAAAAGAATGCTGACCAGAGAACGAAGCATAAATCCACAGAGAACGATGACATTTGCCAAGTAACATCGAATTTCTGGAAAGATTACCCCAAGAACTCCAGGAGCTCCAGTGTTTCGTCCAACGCGTATCGACTTTAAATTTCCCAAAAATGTTGAAATCTTAAACGCGCCTTCTACTTCTCAGATGAGAACAAAACTCCCTTCTTTAGCACAGGCTTGTGATCGAACAGCAGTCTCAGACAGATCTGCAATTCTTGTTAATGCTGCCCTAAAAGACATGGAAATAATAACAGCGGAAGAATCATCCAAAATAATAGACCTGAGCAAAATTAGGAGAGGTAAAGTTAAGACTCGGAAGAATTTAAAAAAGAAGCATGAAGAAGAAATAACCTGTGTCTATGGAATATATTGTGAAGGAAGAAAGGATAAAACTTTCATTCAAGTAAAGGAAAGACAATCACAGAAGAACTTATAGTATTAGTTTCAGAAGCGGGTTCGGTTTATCACGATCACATAACCCGTCATCTGGAAGTGCTCAAAAGAAGCTTATTGTTTAAGAAAGAAAAAAACAAACATAGATATTTCCGAGATGCGACGGAACAGCGGTAAATACAGGTTATAAAAATGAAATAATACGGCAACTTGAAAACTCTTTGGCGCATCCTCTGCAGTGGTTTGTGTGTTTAGTGCACACTAATGAACTGCCATCTATTGCGGTATTTAGATGGAAAAACTTCTGGAATAAACGGTTATTGCGGAGAAATTGGAAAAAAATTAGAAAACTGCGAAAAACATCTGGTTGTGAAGTTCAAAAAAAAAATAGATGTTAGTTTTCCTGATATTGATGTTACCGAGCTAATTTCGCCAAGTCTAGCAAACGAGAGCCAGGCAAAATGGCACACTCAAGATGGTTAACAACTGCCAATGTATGTTTCTACCGAAAATCCTTCATACAATTGAAATATAATTACAGAATATATTATGAAAGTCTGCGCACCCACCTGAGTTGGACTTAAGGTCCGACCGCCATGGCATTTTTGGCATTATAAAAAAAAAGTACATTTTTGCCTGAAGAGCTTAAGAAGGTAGCAGGTCAAGTACTGCAAAAAAATGGTTATTACGGTCACCCTGAAAATTTGTTATTGACAATATGCAAGCTGACGAAAGGAAGCATATTAGAGAAGTAGGTCTTCCGAAGCAGACAAGCAAAACATAGTGAATATTTTAATTTTAATGCAGATGACTACTTTGAATTTGTTAACTGGCAGTCAATAACACTTACAGAGCCGCATCTGTCAGTAAAAATTTTGAACAGTGATCTCCAGGAAATGATCTCTAACGTTCCTACTGAAATTGATATTTTAAAATTTCTGTGTCATTCCCAAGCCGTGGAAGGCTGTGTAAAATTAGTTACAGAAGCTTCAGCGGCAGTATGTGGCTATGAAGCAAGAGATGAATTTATTAGGACTAGAAATGCCTCCAGAATATCCCTACCAAAATTCGAGACAAAAGATCAGTATCACCAAGTTTTTAAAGACAACTGAATATAAAGAAACTGATTAAAAGGGTGGATGTGTGGTGAACTCGACTTGCAGCCACCTCCACTGGATGATTTCTGGGCCATTTTCATTCAGGAAGCAAGTTTTCTGGATAAATATTATGAAAATAAGCGAAGAGCTGCGTAAAAGTATTTTACTTTTTTTTTTTTAATTTAGATGTCAAATTGGCAGCCGAAGATGAAGTCTCAGTAAACCAATTTTTTGTACAGTAATTCACTTCTCAAAGAGGCAAGTATTCCATATATAGGTCAAGTGATTACTGGAAAAACAAATTTTTTGGCAATTTTCGCTCCACCCTAATGAACATATCATAAATTTTGTTCATATTAATCTTGCCCCGTTGATAAATAATTAAATAAAAAGAACTTTAAAATTTTTGAAATTGCCCGCAACGCCCGCCCGCCTAATCTCGACAGGAATCTGATTATATACCCTCACACCGCCGACGAAGAACGAACGACTCGTGAGCAAATAAGAGAAACGTGGCGAAATAAGGTTATTAGACCTCTCTGATGTTCCCATGCGTAGTTTTTCATGCAAATATTGAGGTTGGCGGAAGAAAAGCAGTTTATTAATAAACACACAAATCCTGTATTAAAAATGAGCATCCAAGCTAATTCCTAAAATTCTTCCCGAGTATGGTGAAATATGGTCATATCTCCTAAGAAGAAAACGTATCGAGCACAGGCATTAAAAGCACATTCCGCTTACTATTGGAATCCAGGCCGGCATACACGACGTCGCTGAAGGTTATAATAGGAACCATCAATGCCTTGATAAGTTTCATGCGGGTTGATGGGGGAATAAAATGAGCAGTCATCCAGAGTCTTCTCAATCCGCCATAAATCTTTCCTGTGAACATGTTAACATGATCGGACAAATCAGAGACCTTATTAATTACAACTCCAAGATTCTTAACTTGAGACTTATAAGGAATAATGGAATCGCCAATCTCAATACAGGGAAAACAGGAGGTATCAAGATTTTCCTTATAAATAACAATACAATTACACTTTTGCGGGTTCAGTTTAAGCTGATTTACATGAGACCAGTGTAAAATATAGCAGATAGATCTTCATTCAGCCGGAACACTGCGTCCTCAATTAGCCCCAAGGGCCTTTGTATATAAAGTTGTATGTCATCTGCATACATATGAATATGACAATGATTTATGGACTCACAGATGTCATTAATAAACATGGAGAACAGAATGGGACCATTCAATGAACCTTGAGGAACCCCCGCCAAGACAGACTGGAAGAAACGAAGAAGACTGGCCATCTAATTCCACTTGCTGGAATCTATCCGTTAAGTAACTTGCGAAAAACTTCATCGTGGCTTCTGAAAAACCGAAGTTACGAAGTTTATTCACAAGAAGTTGATGATTGACGGAATCAAAAGCCTTGGAAAAATCCAGAAGAGTCAGCACAGTCAGACAGTCCCTATAAATTCCCTCATCAGTTATCTTTAAAATTGCGGTGGTAGTACTATGACCATTCACGAGCTTTTCCAGAATTTTAGACAGAAAAGATGTGATGCTAATTGGCCGAAAATCACCAACAGAGAGCGCTTTGGCATTCTTAGGTATTGGGACAACCCTTGCGATCTTCCAGATCTGGGGAAAGTATGATGAAGTTATACAAGAATTAAAAATATGGGTCAGCTCCTGAATAACGAGAGGTAGTATCATTTTTAAGAAACGTGGACAGATCCCATCCAACCCTGTAGCATTCGACTTAATTGAAAAAGTTGCGTTAATAATAATAATAATAGATGTTGTTAGTGCATTTGGTATTTCAATATTTTGAAACAAAGTAGATGTAAAAGTAGCATTTGAAGTAAAGACTGTGTTGAAACCGTCGAGGCTGATATTCGAGAAGTTTTTGGTCTGAGTTTTTGTAGCTCCTATACTTTTAAAGTGGGACCAAAGTATTTTAGGAAGTAGATCAATATTTAATTTACGCCAAAAAAGAAGCTTTTTTAGCTTTTCTTATCTTTTTCCTCACAATCCTTTTCCCCACTGCATATCTATGAAAATTTTGCGGATCGCCAGTAATTCTCTTCTTTCTGTAAAGAAAGTTAAGTTCTGTAATTAGAGTTTGTAACTCAGAATTGAGCCACGGTTAGTGTTCTCCGACCCTTCTGGTTTTTAATGGAACATATTTTTCGAAAAGGTAGCGATAAAGATTATTAAAGTGTTCTACCTGGTTATCCGGGTTATTTATGAAGAACACGTCATTCCATGGCATGGTTAGAGAGTTGGTAAGTATTTATTCCTTTATAATCCCTATAAAACTTACGAGAAATATTATTAGCTGGTACCTGTAAATCATAAGTGATAAAAATTAAATCATGATCGGATAAGCTATGGAGTGACATTTGGTTCTTAAATAGAGTCAGATCATTCCGTGAAGCAATTAAAAGGTCAGGCAGTGTTGGCTGTGAAGAAGAAAAGTGGGTTGGAGTATCATTCAAAACATTTAAATCACATAGCAAATCCCTAAATCTGCGGGCCCTGGTGCTATTCAGAAGAATATTCACATTAAAGTGCCCTGAAATAATTGTCTGAATGTATTTTGCACTAAGTTCGCAAAGGGATTCTTCTAATAATGTCCAGTTATGACAATCAGGAGGGATATAAACACAGCCAACCAAGACCTTTTGATTACAAAGCGTCAGTTCAACAAGAATGAGTTCCATTTCATTACTTGAAGAAAACAATATTTTGGTTTTAATATGCTCTCGGACAAAAATTACAACTCCTCCACGCCGCCAAACATTACGGTCCAGTCTGACAACATGGTAGCATTGAAAATTTAGAAGTTCATCAGGGAGATCACCATTAAGCCACGTCTCACTTACCATAACAACATCAACACTTTTCTTTCCGAAAATCAAGCGAAATTCATCCATCCTGTTCACTATACTTCTTGCATTGAAATGGCAAAAGACATAGACATTAGAAGATATTAGGAGACAACAACTTTCAGAAAACTGGCAGCTCTTACAAATTGCAGTTACAGTCAAGATTGCTCTTTTTTTCTATAGCTACAAATTTACTGAAATCAAAATTGATAATTTCGGCTGCGTTCATAGAATTTCCAAAATTCGTTTAAAAAAAAAACTAACAATTAACCAACCGCTTTCTATAAAAAATCTAAAAAAAAACGCTATCTTCGAATACTTCCATTATTGTTTCTCCTCTTTTATAATTTAAACATCACAGCAGAAAAAAATGGTTCTAAAAAAATTCATCTGCTGCCCACATCAAAATATCACCTGGTCATACTTCTTTTCAAAACAACCTAAACATCTTCTAAGCATCCTTAAGGTGTCAAGCACACTATACCTATATGGCATGTTTGCACAGTGGACTACATCTGCTGGACCCTTCTTTAATCAAAATTCAAAAAGAATTTTTCTATTTGAGAAGAAAAAAAAAACAATTTTCTAATATAAAAGACAACCCACCATTAGGATTCGATCCTATTTGCTACACGAGCAAATGCTTCTCTTAGGCTGCTTCAATTTACAAACATCTCAGAGAGATGATGATGATGATGAAAAAAAGAAAAACAAAAAAACAACTTTAATCACATCTGCCACAAGCTGAAGAATTTTTTCATGTGGAAAACTCATTTATAAAAATAAAAAAAAAAGATCGCAAAATGGAAAACTAGTCGTCACGTCCTTGTTGTCGCTTGATCATATCAAGAGTAGCATATGAAACCTGCATCCTTCAATAAAAAAGGATACACACACGTCCTTAGTACTCCGACGCAATCACTTCAAGATGGAAACGTACATATAGGATACAAAAAATCTACCTAGCCACCAGCCTGCTAGCCTGCCAGCCTGGTTCGGTACTAATATATTGAGTGAGGATTTAAAAGGACGCGCGTGTATCTGTCATTTGATCCTAGGACAAAGGATTCTTTTTCTGATCGCTTAACATCTGCCAGGTTTTTGTAAGATCCATGTAAAAGTGGAGTAAGGTTTTATTTTTCTACTTCGGATCTGATACTATGAGACTATGACTAGAATCAGAGCTTGTTTTGGACACATGCGTTCTATGAAGTACCTACCATAAAAAAAAATATTTTTTTTTAAGTGCCCAGGAAAGATTTGTGATGGATGCCTGTAATCAGTTAAGAATTTTTTTTTGTTTTTTTCGTTAGATAGGCATGATTTTGTCAGTGGAAACTATATTAAACCAATATGGTGGACTTGGGCGTAAATAGTGAAAATATAGGACTAGATTCTAGAGTGTGGAGTCTTGTTAACCGATTCTGAAAGAAGAGATGGAGAGTTTGAGTTATTTTATGATCATTTTAATAGTCCTTTACTAATTCTTCGGGGTTATACAGATCAGAAACGATAGCTATTTATCGGACCCTGCTGCGTGAGATAGACTTTAGTTCAATCTAGGACATAAGTTGCTACTTCTGTCTAAATAATTGAATCGATTTGTTCTGTATTTCCATGTAAGAAATTTCTCCAGTCTAGTGTCAAAATGACAAAGAGTGTAAACAAAATAGAAAAAAAGTGATTCTTTTAAATTGTCCACTGTTTTTAATGGTAGTTGATACTCTCTTGTAGGATTTCATTAGGAATTAAGAAAAATTACGGAAATGTCATGAGGAACCATATTAAATGAGGCAGACAGGACCAAAATAGCAGCTTATAGCGACGTTGACTCACACAGCTGCAAAATCCACTTAAAATAAATATGGTTATGTCCGATCGGAAAACGGGTTTCAGTGTTTGCCTCAGCTCATTACCAGCTACAATTCGTAGAAGAAATTTTTTCTCTGCATGGGTACTTTTAGAGTGGAGCATTGGAGGGTGGTTCCAATACCACATGTTGCATATAAAATCAAAGGTCTCGCTGAGTACTATCGGGTGGTGTACTTTTTCCCGATTCAGAAAACTTTTTCGGGACTTTTTTCATTTTCATGCACTTGGGTCACATACACCCCAGCTACTACATTTCGCATATAGTTTATCAGTTCTTTTTTCCATGATCATTAATGCTCTGTTGTGAAAATTTTAGGAAATCATTTTCCACGACTCACCAATTCCGCGCAATCACAAGAAGTTGAAAAGCCCATTTTTTTACCCAAGAAAGTTGCTCAAGCTACATCCGATCACTAAAGCTTTCTCCCGCTTAATTGAAATAAACATTGTAAATAAAAAAAGTTCAGAGTATCATAATGCATCATGTCTGAATGTATGGGGCCTACAGTTGTATGAAAAATGGGCATTCCACTTTAAACATTTAAACGTGAATTACAATTACGACTGATCTGTCGACTGCGACTTGATTTTAAATCGAAGTCGACGCTGAGGTGAAATTTGTAATTAAATTAAAGTTTCAACTGCTTGAACAAACCAGAAGTCCCGACTTCTGTGATTAAACTGAAGTTGGCCGCAGCCAACACCACTAAAGTTTTGTTTCACTTGCAGTCCCAGTCGAATTGTATCTTAAAGACCTTTCACTTCGAAACCGAAAACCGATAAGTTCTACACCGAAAAGTCGCTTTTGCTTTCACATCAAAAACCGAAAACTTTTTTTCGGTTAAATAGAAGTAATATTTAATTATCATAAAACTTGTATGATGAGAGCTCATACAAAAAACGTATTTTAATTTTACTTCGAAATCCCTATCCATATTATATTAATATAATAAATAATAAAATAAAGTAATATAATTTTCAATGTAAACACAAAAGTGAGGTTTAGTACGACCAAAAAAATTTTTCGTCCCGAAACGTTCCACGTGTGGAAACCGAAAAGAAATTGACAGCTGCAACCGAAATTTCATTTTTCGGCCGAAAAAAGATAAAAGTTGTGTTTTTCTTAAAAATCTGAGATAAATATCCTATTTTATTAGTTTATCTTATTTCCCATGATTTTATTAATCATTGGAGCAGAAATCTTATTTTAAAGTGGAATAAATTGAGTTTTTCGGTTTCCATTTTTCGGTTTTCGGTTTTGATGTGAAAGTGCCTTTACCACATGCATTTCCCATTTGGGCAGAGTCGTAGTCGACTAATCAGTCGTAATTGCAATTCAGGCCTAAAGTCTTCGGTTTTGATATCGTGCAATCTCTGCATCTGCACTCTGCAGACAAAACTAAGCCTTGATTAAAGTGTATCCAAAGACGAATTCATTGCTAAACACGTATTCTTTTCAAAGATTTAAAAAGTTCTTCCGCAATTATATATATGCTGCGTACCTTTTCTCATTCAGAATGAATTTTTTCAATCCATGTCGTTCTTTTTCTCGTGCCGAACGATTTAATTTCAATCTGTCATCGCTTTTTTCGGACTCCGAATGGTTCTGACTGCACCTAAGTTTTTCTCGGATTTAAGCAGAACGATTTTAATTTGTATTCGTGAAAGTTTTGTTTACAATTTGGGTGAGGTGATAATAGTTGAGTTTAAAAGTGACCTTTGTTGGAAAATGGTTTTGTTTTTCATAAACAACAATTTTCACGAAATTATACTTGCTTTTATCAAATGGAAGAAATGTCAAACACTTGAAATGGTTCTGTTTCGTTCCTTTTCTATGAGCACAAAACTAAATTATGACATCGTTCTGTCGATTCATACAGATTCATTCAGAACGAGAAAAGGAACGCAGCAATAGTCCTAAATTTGGCAATGTTTAGCTGTGTTATTTTTTTTTCTATAAGTACATTAGTTATAAGGAATCTTCTAGAGGAACGAGTTGATACGCAGATAGAAATGTATTTCTGGCACCAAAAAGAATAAAAAGAATACTGTGGAGAAACATTCTTTGAAAGGTAGTACCTAGCTCTTCTATTAAACTTTTATTCAAAAACGGCTTAGCATTATATGGATCAATGACCAAAATATAGTCTAGGGGAGAAATGGAAACTTTTAAGTTTTTTAGAATTCCTAACCAGTTACGTAGCTAGGTGGACAAGGGCCCTGATGAATAGAGAAAAAATCGGGCCCCCACCCCTCTTTCCACGTAGCTAGGTGGACAAGGGCCCTGATGAATAGAGAAAAAATCGGGCCCCCACCCCCTCTTTCCACGTAGCTTAAACTTATATTAGCCCTCAAACTTGTAGATAGGGGAAGAAAAGAACATTGCACTTAGATGTAAACCTAGCTTTAGCGAGAATTTTAGGTACCTTCTCAAAAAAAAATTGTATTCAAATTTGTATTCAAAGTTCTGGGTGCTTCGGTTTCACCCGAACGGATATAGAGCCTAGTTCCAGCTTCTTACTTGTGTTTCTCGGCTTTGCTCTTTCTCCGATCGACCGCTCCACAGTCAGCGGCATTGGTTTCTCGGACCGACAGCGTTGAGTGATTTCACTTCGCTCGAAACTGATGGTTTCACTTCACTCCCTAACAATTGATAGCTAGATTCGACCGGTCATTACTGTAGTAATCGCGAGTTAATTTTTGTATGCGACGACGGCTATAAATAATAAAAACGGAGTTGACAAATTTGGTGATGTGTTAGTCACTGTTTTAAGAGGGTAAGCGTTTTTTTTTTTAATTTTAAGTTTAATATCAAAGAAACACAACATAATTGGCAAGTAATACATTTTAATATGTAGTAAAACAATGAAAGATAATTTTCAAAACACGAATAACTAATAAAGTATGTTTTTCAGTCATACTCGAGGCTGTTAACCTTCTTACTACAGTGAGCGCCATTAGGCGCCCTGTATATCGTATAAACAGCTTAGGCTAAAAATTTCAGTACTCAAAGGGTTAAATTTTTTACCATGCATTCTTCTACTAATATTATTGCAGCCAGTTTTGCTGTTGCTCAGGATATAGTCAAGTATCGAAAACCCTTCACGGATGGAGAATATGTCAAAAAATGCTTTATAAATATGCCTGATCACCTTTTTCAAGATTTTAAAAATAAGAGTGACATATTGAAGAAATTTGACGACAGTTATTTGTCAGCGAAGACCATTCACGAGAGAGCTGTCCAGATGGCGAAAAATATAACAAGTAAACCAATTCAAGAATTGAAAGCATCGTCTGCATTTTCTATTGCATGTGATATAAAAGATGTAGCGAAAGTTACACTAGTAGCGCGATATTTATCCGAAACATATCTTCGTGAAGAATTATTAGCACTAATGGTCAAACTCGTGGTGAATACTTAACAACAAATAAAAACATCTCAATGAATTGGTTTCTATTGCTACAGATGAAGCACAAAGTAAAACGGGTCGAATCAAAGGTTTTGTTTCACTCTTCAAAAAAAAAAAGTGGATCACGACGTTTCTACTTTCGTTTCACTGCGTGATTCATCAGGAAGCACTTTGCGCACAGACGTTTCCAAAAGAGTTTGCATGTGTGATGGATTTAGTCACTAAGATAGTAAGCCAAATAATAGCAAAAGGATTTTCTCACAGAGGGTTTTCTGGGAAGCAAATAGCCAAAATTCTGTTCTTATTTTGCATAACAAAGTGCGTTGGTTGTCCAGAGGCTCAGTACTGAGACGTATCACCTCGTGTCTTGAGCATATTTAGACATTTCTACTTCAAAAACGAATTCAGTTAAGTAATGATGAGCGGCTGTGCTGCAAAATTTTTATTTTTCCGTTGATATGACATCACATTTAAATACCTTGAATAAAAATCTACAAGGGACAGGCAATATTGCACACACTCTTTTAGAAGCACATTAACATTACTTGTTTAAGACATAGAGAATGGACAGTTACTACATTTTGAAACTTTAAGAGATTAAAGAAACAATTCAACCATTGTAAAAGTCTTGCAAGAGTCTTTTAAAACAGATTTAAAAGATTTTAGATCTGAAAAACCTATTCTATCATTTTTAACAAAGCCACTAGTGGCGAAGGTGTGCAAGTTGAATTTTACATCATTTACAACTATTGATAGAGCTCAGTTTAAGTTACAGTTGATAGATTTGAAAAACAAAAATGTATAGATAGAAAAGTTCAGAAATTTGCAGTCAGAACTAGGAAAATTTAGCTATAGAGAAAGGAAAATTGACTGTAAGACACCAGCGGACTGGGTGGATCTTTCAAAATATAGGAAGGAGGAAGAAATTATATGTGAAACATGGAACTGTCTTCCGGTTTTTTTTTATCAAGTGAAGGCATATGCATTTGGTATCTTGCCAATTTTCGCATCTACTTACTACTGTGAACAATTATTTTCAAATTTGACGGTTATTAAAAACAAATTAAGAAGTTCCCTTAATGACGAAAGTCTCGAAAGTTGCATTACATTAAAACCTCTGAATATTCACCAAATTTGTAACAAGTTTGTCTGTACTCAATCCCAAAAATCTCACTTATATTACATATTTGTTTTATATTATTTTTTACATTTAATTTGTATTTTAAGCAAAGTTATATAACCTACTGAAATTAGGTTTTTACTCTTAGGTTTTTTTGTTTTTTAAGTTATAAAAGAGTGCTTCCGTTTTCTAAAATATGTTCACTTATATGTTCTGTTACTACGCAAAATGGAATGTTTTGATTTCACAATAAATACATGTTTCACAGCAGTTAATGGCTATATTTTTTTTTCTAACACATATTATCGATGTATTTATTTATATTTGGCTCTTTAAAAAAATAATTTATCACATCGGGAAAAAAATGGCTCTTAACTCCAGAAAGGTTTCCGACCCCTGCCCCTGCCCTAGTAGGATAAATCCATGCATCGTCTTTATAATGTGTTTAATAAAAGAATATGGCAAAAAATAAACAACGATGCAGATGACAATATAAAATATTTGTTATACAGATGAGATCAATAGACGGAAAAAGAAAGATTGTTAACAAAATTCTTAGTGAAATTCACAAAAATTCGTCCATAATTTCACTCAAATCCAACTTTGATGCCGCCTTGTTTTCTATCGCAATTAATGATAAATGTCGTAGGCGATCTTGCCCCATGTTGTTTCTTAAATAATTCTTTATAATCTTCAGTTGTCTGAAAGATCTCAGAATTGTGTGAAATAGTAGCATTACGTAAGGTCACACTCAAGCACGTCAAATTTCGTTATAATTTCTTTATAAAATTGGCGAATAGACCACGTCTCCGCTAATTCAGGAAGGACCAGATGATACACATTGAGAAATTGAAATGAAAAATTGAGTCCTATTATATCGGAATATTTCATATGAAACTGATCACATTTTGTGAGCTGTGCAAAGCAAATTTTTTGGAATTAAAAAGTCGAACGTTTTACAAACTGCACTCATGCCATTAAAACGCGAATCACCCTGATTGATTATTATGTCGAGTACATTGTTGAAAATGATAATTTTAAAGACCTCTTCCTGGCTTTGAAACCGGTGATCACAAGCCAATTCATCGAAATGCTTTTTAGTTTTTCTTCGTCGTTTTTGTGGAAAGGTGGGATCGATATCGTATTTTTTCGCTGTTTCGGTGGCCTTTTGTATGTAAATGACTCGAAGTCATTTCTGTACTTTTTTTTTTAATTTCTCAGTTGTTTCGTCCAAAGCCTTACTCGCCTCGTCCAAAACGAGATCACATTTTTGCAAGATTTTGAAAACATAATTGATCTTGTTTAATACACTGTGCATGAATTCATAAAGAAATACAAACTCAAAATTGAGCATTTTTGATTTTATAATTTCTGCTTCACTACGTTTGTCTTTACTGGAACTCTTCAGCGTTATTTCGGACAGTGGTTTGATAATATCGAAAAACCGAAGTTTGACTGCAGTTAAGGCTGAATTACAATGGACGCAACAGAACGCAACTGAACGGAGAGAAATGTCAAACCGGTTTTCTTTGTATGCTTTTCAAATAGAGTTACGCACAGTGGACGGGCAAAAACGCAGTCGTACGCAGCAAGTTTAATAAAATCTGAAATTAACGCAACTGAACGGATAAACATAACCTCAAATTAGCTTTGGGATTGTTTATTTTGTTCCGTCAAGTGAAACTGTGCTGCTGTAAATGTGTAAATAAGCAGAGAGGAAATGGAATGAAAAAAGTTTTTTGATTTTATCCATATTTGTTTATAAATTTTGGGTCAAACGTCACTGTCACTTTCAATTAATCTTGCGTCCATTGTAAGCAGCTAATCTTGACGTTCGTTTTACTGCTTAAATTTGACATTTCAACCCGTTCATTTGAGTTCCGTTGTGTCCATTGTAATTCAGGCTTTACCCCAAAATACTATCCTATCATTGTTGAATCAATATCGAATATTTCTCACGTTGGAAGTAAGATATGGTTTACCAAATGGAAAGCCAGTGAAAAAAATTTTAGGTTTTGTACCCATTTTTTGCCACACCGCGTAAGATCTTATTGAAAAAATTAAAAAAACCTAATCATAAATATCAAATACTGTCGTAGACGAAGTTATGACAATGCGTGGAATAAAGAAAAAATAGGAGAAAAATAATCAAAAATATAATTAGATTAGGTTTGCACCGTTAGGAAATTAATTGCATCAGAAAAAAGCTGAGGAATACCTTATAAGCCTACCTTATTATGTTATTATTATAGAATTAGTATTGTACTTGTTCAAGAAGGCTATTTTTTGGATTCTCCGGCACAACAGCAAAAGCGAATAAAATGTTTATTCGATCACACAACCAATTTTATCTCTTTTTCAACTCTTGTCTTTAACTCATCAACAGATCCCAAATAGCGAAATTGAGTAACTCGAAAAAACAAATAAAAATAGAAAAATGAAAAATTTGGGAAAAATAACCTTCTTGAATATGCATAAAGTTAACCGGTAATAAATCATAGCCTAGGCGTACACGCTTCACATTTTTCCCGTGAGAGACATTCGGGGGGAGGAAAAATTCCTTCCCTGGAGTGTATCTCATCAACGATAAGTAATGCAAAGTGATGCATGTCAGCAATTAGTATTGTACTCTTTATTTTGTTAATAATAATAAATTCTTTTGAAATAAGTGGGTTATTTAAAATGTTCTTGAACTTTATGCTTTAAATAAATAAAAAAAAATTTCTTGGAGAAGGACAGTCCGGAATTATTTAAGGAGTATGGGCACACGGAATTATTTATGAGTCTATGGCCCACTCTGAATAAAAATAGACGTTATCTAGGAGCATCAGAGCCACATTACGGTTTTCATTGTAACAAATGAGTTAAAATCCCTTGATTCATATTAAGTAATTTAGTTCTGGTAATGATCTTCTACTTAGCGTGGAAGATACAGCCCCTTCCTACGGGCTCGACTCTGTGCAGGGGAGTTATGAAAAAAGGACAAATGTGTTGAGATTTCGCAAGTTTCACACCATCTAATATTAATGACTACTTAAATTAAATCACCAACTGCAAAAAATACTCCCAACTTGACTATTCTCAAGTTCCAGTTTGCTAAAAAGTTAAAGTGTGTGGAACACGTTTTAGTACTGGCGCAAGTAAACTGGTGGGTGTGTAAAGAGCAGGGCCTGAAAACAAGGTTACTTGAAACAGTAACTTCGCTTCTGAAAACCATGTTTAAGGGCCAACCCACACGTAGTAAGCACGAAGCACGAACATTTTGCTACACTTGTGCTCTCCTTATATGTTTACCGAGTTTATTTGCGTGTTCAATTAAGTTACAGTTATTGATATCAATAATAATTGTATCACAAGCTCACAGCACATAATGAGAAATGAATTATTAGTTTAACACATAAATGCAGGTAAAGAATTGCACAGGCATCCAGTCAGAAATTTCAAAATCTCAAAATGGCTGAAACTGCATATTTGCTTGCAGTAGGATTGGTATGCTGCCCGTGCTGCAGCTTTGAAAAGTGTAGCATAGAATTTTTACTCCTTCCGAATTCCTCTCATCAACGAAAAGTGTAGTATGCTAGCAGCTCTAGCTAAAGACGAAAGGCGATTGTGTTGTCGTAGGGTATGCTAAGGATGCGAATCGGGATCTTAAGAAAAATTGAAATATTAGTATTACGCCATTATATTCTTCGCCACAGTTTGTATATGTTAACATTAAAAACAAAATATCAGTTTTATTTGACTTATCGGGCTCTGCCTTAGTACCATAGCTATGCTATTCCGTCGAACGGGGTTATTCTGTCGTTTCCCGTGTAGGTTTGGGCGTGTTGCTAAACTAAGAATCTCTAAGATCTTCAAGACAAAAGTGTTGTAAAAGTCAGAATTTCTTATACGTCACATGTTGCTAAACTCAGTCTTAAGAATTTTTAATTAAAAAACAATTCGTATACGGAAATTTATTTACGAGTGACGAGAGAAGCAAACACATCCTGCATTTTTTCCCGACGTCGATTTGTCACTGTGTGCGTGTTCGGAACCATAAAAAGACCTCAAGCATAGGGAGTTTTTATAGTTACTGAAACTAAAACATTGTTATTGGCAATCCTAATTTGTCAACGACTACTCGTGCTGCCATAGTGTTGTTGTTACTATAATTTAATAGCATATACATATCTGCCAAGTCAAATTATTTGTCGAAATAAACAAAAGTAAGTTTTGAATTTGTAATTAAATATCGCGAAATTAAAAGTTGTTAAATATTTCTTTATAGAAAATATTGAAGTTATTTCTGAGGTAGTTTTCTGTCCACAAGTAGGGAGCAGTGCGTCCACAGATTCACTGCAGTGGTCCTTTTTCTTTACAATTTGCTAGCATTATTCCGCCTTTGAGATAATCCGTCATGTGAACACGAACCGGAGTGGAATTATCTTCACCGCCGTTAGTTCGGTAGTGGAGTGGAATTATTTTTATGTGAGCACTTGAGTGGATGAAGCGGATTGACGTTTACATACATATTAGTTACTGAATCTTATCCTTTGCTTCGAACTCCTTTCATGCAATATTTTAGAAATTGTAAAATTATACTTCTTTCCATGATCTGTCTTTGAATATCTACGAAAAAACGATTAAAAACTTTACAATTTCCAATTAGACAGTTTGCGATTTTTACCATAAAAACTAGAGGGGAGCGTACGTGTGCAATGATTGCTTCCGCAGCATTTAAATTTCAATTAACTATCTCTCTCACAATTTCTGTAAAAAATGCATGTCATCATAATGTAAATCTGCTTTATTACTAAAAAAAAAACGTGTCAAACAATTCTCATTGTGACAGCGTGCGCATGAAAAGGAAATGTTTGTCTCTCATAACTATATTAAAAAACAATTAAAATTAATAAACGACGCCCTGCAATTCGAACCAATTGTATAATTGCTTATAGGTAATAAAGAATGAAAATAACAAATTACATAAATATACCGAATGGAGCGAAAGCTAGTGGAAAATTTGTTGTACCTATGTATACCTACCTAGCGAGCATGGAGACAAATTTTCCTTCATCTGTTTTAATTTCAATGCAAAAGCATTTCTAAACAAGTAAAAAAGCTAGAATTGGTATAAGACCAATTCTTATGATACCCTAGCCTAGATGAATGCCCTTATAAAATTCCGTATTGTAACCCTTCTGTGCAAGTTTGATTTTTGATATTTCTAGAACGGTTTGTCGCACAGAAAAAATGATTATAACCAATTTTATAGGATTTCGTATTCTGAAGAAGTTTTTAGTACAATAAAAATGTCTAAAAGACTGATCGTTTTCACTGTTTACGTAAAAAACCCAAATTTTTATATGGCAACACCAAGAAGGAGTTGCCCGATTTAGTCCATTTTTCAAATTTTATTTGCTAGTATAATAAAATCACCATGTACCAAATGTCAGCTCTCTATATCGATGCGTTTTCAGGCAGTGTCCAAATATATAGTGGAAAACGAAAGTTTTGTATGGCAACCCCACGATGGAGTTGCCCGATTTGTCTCATTAACTTAATTTTACTTTTTTTTTTTTGTAAAGTCCATGTATACAAAGTTTCAGCTCTCTAAGTATACGCGTTCTCGAGTTATCGGGCGCACAGACTGACAGACAGACGGACGGACCGACATGCAAAAATCAAAATAACTTGCTCGACCATCATTATTTCGAGGTATTACAAACGGAATGACAAACTTAGTATACCCCTATAGGTTTCATCTAGGGTATAAAAATGTTCTTCCGTTATGATTCACACATGAAACTTGCAATGAATATATAAATATCTCCGAAAGGGTGTGGTTTAATCACTCTGGCCTCTCTTCAAAGTCGAATAAATCTTTCGCCTTTTACTAAAGATTTCCGTGGAGAGGGGCACTCAAATGAGTCTAAAAACAATTTTTTGATAGTGTCCGGCGAAAGCTGGACCATTAAAGCATTCTTAAAGATTTGAGGTGGGGTGTTGTCTAAAGGCCAAAACACAGTGAGAGCGACACAACAAAGTCGCCGTAAATTGGTTGCTGTCAAAGATTCGAATATATGGAAGTACCATATACTTAACACAATGAGAGCGACTCGACAAGTTGCCAACAAAAAGTTTGGGAAAATCTCTAAATTAGTCACCAACATAATTGACATTTCTGTGTGGACAGTGAATAATTGACATTCATGTTATGTGGAATTGGTTATTTTTATAAAGAATAGCAAATTAAAAGATTGTAGGAAATAACTAGTTATTAAAAACTTTAATAAAATTAATTTGTTTAATTAGTTTGAGAAAATATGAGTTTTGAAGAGAATATATATATAGAGAAAAACGGGGAAAAACGTCATCCCTTGTATGGCAATCTCATCTTCTTTTTTTTAGCTTTTTCTTTATGCTTTTACAATTTTAAGAAAGCCGCATAAGCTATACTAAAGATTTTTCTTAGTTTTTCCTTGTTTCCATTTCTTTTACAATAAATAAAACAGTGACTGCTGTCAAAAACATTTGTCGAGTCGCGTCCACTGTGTTTTAAATGCGATATTGTTGCCAACTAAGTTGCCAACATTGTTGTGTCGCTCTCACTGTGTTTTGGCCTTAATGCAAACAAAAATATATTCCCTTTAAAATGCGTGCATATCGCAAATGTGCTCTTTTTCAAAATAAAAATGCAACTCTTCTCTTTTATTTATACGTCAGTTGCTTTGCTTCAATGAAATCACAAGCTGCCCAGATAGGTGATGAAATCCTTTTAGCAATACTCGAGTATCGATACATACACATATTGACGTTTTTATATGGACGATGTCCGCTTTTTAAGCAATTTGAAAAGGGGAAATTTTATTTTTGATTTTTGATATGAGAGTACCTGAATTGGATCCAATCCAAAGTAGAAAAAAAGAATTGCATCGATATATCTACCCCATATCGAAGGTTTTTCATCAAAGAAGGAATTAATCTTGATTTTTTATTAAGAGAGATTTATAAGTTTAAAAATCTACATTTTTCATATGTAATAAAGATTAATGAAGTAATTATGATTTGCCACAATTACATATGGAAAAAGTAGATTTTTCAACATATAAATCTCTTATTAATAAAAAATCAAGATTAGTTCCTTCTTTGAGAATAATAATGAAATTAAAAATATGAAACACGTTTCTAAAACTGTATTATAATTCATTGACAACAGTGATAAGCTATTTTTCGTTTTTTGACGCAGCCTTGTTGACTTTAACTTAAGCACCGAGAAGTTTAACTTAAGCATGAAATTCCATTATTCCAAAATCCACTGTTTCTGAAATGGTGAAAGCAGCTTAAATTGAAGTCATGTATGAAAACTTTAATTTCAACTTACAAATTTATATCCTGATTATTTTTGTTTGAAAGGAACTCTTCCAACTGGATAATTTCTTTATTTTCTTTGATAGGAAACTTGAAAGGAAAATCGCACGGGGTACTTTCTTCTGATGGTAACAAGAACTCACAATCTTTTCAGCATATTTCATCCTGCTTTTGTTGCAATAGAGCGCCTTGTCTGTTCACCAAATTTTGAAGTAGTTTCAGCTTCCTATCCTGCTGTTGTAAATTTTTAAGTAACACTTTACCTGCAAAATATATAGGTAATTATTCTCATTAAAATTAGTCTCTTCGGAAATTTAATTCAGATTACTCACAATTCCTACATATTCTTCTAATCTTCGGATATGTCTTGCCGAAACACCAGCAATTCTTTTTCCACTTCTGGACATTTTTTTGATTATTTTCACTTACCATTAATTTCCACAAAAGAATATATTATATTTATTATTCCGACAACACAAAAACCAAAAATAACTTCTACAGAAATGACTATGAAAATTACGAAATCATTCGTTAATGCAAAAACGATACCTAGGATCAGAAAGACATCAATACAACATCAATACTACGCCATTGTTAAATTCTCCGATTTTCCCCATAAAATTATAATGCTAGGTATAATAAAAGAATCATAGTATTGACTACAGGAGCTGACCTGGCACTGATCATACATCGATACGACTCATCATTTTCACTTTTTTACCGCAATTTGCGTCCCCACCACAACAATCAAATACGAATTGATGGTATAATTCAAAAGATCTTCATTAAATTATCATTAGCGCAGTGAAAGAATTAATGAAGGCTTATTGATGCCTGAGTATCGATCCAAAATGTTATCTGGGTGGTTGAGCGTAGTTTCGTTGTGATCCAAACTTTTGTGTGTTTCCAGAAAACTAAATTAGTAAGTATAAATTAATTTATTATTATATTATTAATATATATCACAGGAATTATTACTAATAAATATGCCTTCAGAAAAATATTTCCAGAAATGCTTTTTGTAGCTTTTTTATATGGAATATGGGGTACTTTAACGCGCATCAAAGTATCCCAAAAACAAAATATGGGGCTCACACACGTTGAAGTTGTTCCGTTATAGAGATCGATGTTTCCGTCTAGTTTAATGAAGAACTTATATTTAACTAGGGGAGCCCCGCCGGCGTTACCCGGCGATAATAAAGTTGGGAGGGGTTGGGAGTTGGAAGGGGTGGGGTAGTTAGAAAAGCATAAGATCTAAGCTAACATCTGACTCGATCGCTCGATTTCGTACTCTAGGGTCTCACTCTGTATTTGTGTTGGTGTGGGTGTAGGTATGTGTATGTGTTCATAAGCGTGCGAGAGTGCAGCTCTCTACGTCGACGCGTTCACAGGCAGTGCCCAAAAATATAGTAAAAAACGAAATTTTTGTATATCAACCCTACGAAGAAGTTGCCCGATTGGTCCCATTTTCGAACTTAAATTTCCCTTTTTTTATTAAGATAGCCCCGTAAACAAAATTTCAGCTCTCTATGTCGACTTGTGCGGCAGATTCCAAATATATAGTGAAAAACTAAAGTTTTTTATGGCAACACCAAGAAAGGATTGCCAGATTTGGTTCACATTTGGACCTGTATTTGCAATTTTTATGAAAATGTCGTGTACAAAATATGAACTCTCCACGTCGATGCCTTCTCAGGCAGCTTCCAAGTATACATGGTTTTCTTCCATGGCGGGAGGTGATAGTTCTCACGTAGCCAAACAAAAAATGGTATGACAGGGGGGAGGGGGGGGGGGGGCTATCAACCATTTCGGTGTTACAAGGTGATTAAGAAATTATGCCAGGTTTTCACAAAACATTCTGTATCTAAAAAAGAACTGGGTGTACGGTCAACGTCTAAAGCTGGTTTAAAGTAGAACTTCATGGCCTTTCCAAGGACTACTCAACCAGCCCCGTAGTCCGTAATTGCGGTCTAACCTAAAAATTTCGGATTTTCTTAACTTTTTTTTTTTTGTTTTTACTCCTTTTTTTACAAAAAGGGTTAACATAAATTGTGGTGGACTCTCCTCTTTAATTTGACCTATTACGGCCTATGTGCTATGTTTCTGTATTCGTTAAAGAGCTATTAGCTCTTAACCTATTCTCAAAGGTATTCTAAAACCTACTTTCAAAAATACTTTGTTCCCTTAGTGACTGCAAACACGTCATTTTAAAACAAGTAAGAAAGCTAGAATTGGTCTAAAACCAATTCTTATGATACCCTAGATGAATGCCCCTATGTAATTTTTTATGGTCACCTCTCTGTTCAAGTATGATTTTTGAACTGATTTTCGTGATTTTCGTATATATTTCTAAAACGGTTCGTCGGACAGTAAAAATGTTTATAACCAATTTCATAGAATTTCAGATTATGAAGAACTTTTCAGTACATTAAAACCATCTAGGACTGATAGTTTTCACAGTGTATGTAAAAATCCTAAATTTTTATATGGTAGCACCAAAAAGGGGCTGCCCGATTTAGTCAATATTCTAAATTTTATTTACTATTGCTATAGATACACCATGTACCAAATTTCAGCACTCTACGTCGACGCGTTCTCAGGCAGTGCCCAAATATATAGTGAAAAACAAAATTTTTATATGACAACCCTACGAAGGAGCTGCCCGATTCAATTATTATATGACAACCCTACGAAGAAGTTGCCCGATTCGGCCCATTTTCTAACTTAAATTTACTTTTTGTTGAAAAACGCCCGTCTTCCAAATTTCAGCCCTCTGAGTGAACGCTTTCTTGAGCTATCGTGAAGACGGACAGACAGACGAACATGCAAAAATTAAAATAACTTTTAATATTATGCATGGGTGTCAAACCTATTTTGCTCTACCATCATTATTTTGAGGTGTTACAAACGGAATGACAAACTTAGAATGATTTCATCTAGGTAGGGTATAAAAATATCTGCTAATTTCAGAATGACCTGAATAGGCTATGAGCTAATAACTATTTAACGGCTACAGTTAGTACATTAGGTGTCATAAGTAAAATTAAAAAGTTAACAGATTTTATAAAAAAAAGTTATATTAACGAGCTTTTTCCAAGAAAAAATATAAGTAAAAGTTAAAAAAGGTAACGAAATCCGAAATTTTCAATTTATACCAGAATAACTCCTTAGGGGAGCGGGGTACGGGGCTAGTTGAGCAGTCGTTGGAAGTCCATGCAGTTCCGCATACAATCAGGTTTAGACGGTGACCGTGCACCCAGTACTTTTTTAAGATATAGGCTGTTTTTGAAAACCTAGCATAATTTCTTAATCACCCTGTAACTCCGAAACGGTTGATATAGCCCCTCCTGTCATAAAATTTTTTGTTTGGCTACGTGAGTACTATCACCTCCAGCTCTATGGACCACCATGGAGGAAATACCCTGTATAGTGAAAAGCCAAGATTTTCTATTGCAAGCCTAGAAAGGGTAACCAGATTTAGTCCATTTTTGAAATTTTATTTACCAATTTTGTACTCTCTACGTCGACGCATTCCCACGCAGTGTCCAAATATATAGTTAAAAAGGAAACTGGGTTTCTTGAAGAAAAATTTTTTTTTCCTAATCTAAGAAATAATAGCTGTGTTCTTTTGTATCTGCAGAACAAAGCAGAACAAAAGGTACACAAAAGAACGCCGCATACATTTTCATATTAGATGTATAAATGAAGCAAACAGTACAAATAGTTCGCTTCAATCGACAGAACAATTTGTTCTCTCCAGTATATCGGAGTTCTGGAACAATGTACACAAAAGAACAAAGCTAATGTAGCAAGTGTTATACCATTTTAGAATCCTTATTAAATGCGTCAACTTTTAAAGTTACTTGCCAAACTTGCGTAGTACATCGTCTTTTTTAGAACAGTCAGTTAAAGTTGGGGGAAGTATTAATTTTCTATTCTTGGTTCGGCAAAATGTGACATTTTCTTCCAAGCTGGAGCAGTTGGCTTAGAATTTAAAACAACAGGTTACATAAGCAGCATTTGGGATTACACAAAAAAAATAAAATTGAAAAACAGTAAAGAGTTGTAGAAACAGAAGCTAAAAAAACATCATAGGGTGTACATTTTCTAGAGAAAAAAAGAAATGCTTATAATTTAAAAAAAAACATGACTTAGATTTTTTTTATCATTTTTCTGATAACTATTATGATTTGACCTATCACCCGATTCCGGCTTGACGTCGACTTCCAGGGCACCCTATATATGTATATTGTTTTTGAAATAAATAAAATGGAAAAACAAAAAAAAAACTGTTTTACTTTCATTAAGGGTTTACCTGTATTTTTGCTTTTACTTCTATCATGCGGAGCTTCATATAAGATTAAAAAGAAAGAATAAAATGTTTCCTCTAAAATAGCCCCAATGTTAGCCCCTGTGTAACTTTGACGCTTATGAATAATGGCGGAGTAAAGTATATAACTTCGAGCAGGAAACTAATGGAGTACACACATTGTGCATAAAATATGTGTGCATGAGCTTAACCAAAATGCCACTTTATGTGTACGTGAGGTTCGGTCATATTGGACCCTGACTGTCAGATTTCTAAGGGGAACTTGGTAGTTTGATACTTTTGTTTTTCTTGTTTGGAACCTGACGCATAAACGTAGTAAGATACAGGAAAAATCAAAACTGCCCAATTAACTTGGATTTTTATATTTTCCACATTAGCAACTGATATAAAAATTTCTTTTTTCCATCAGTTTCCCTCCAAATAAAATTCCCAATAAATTTGTTCAATGAGAACAAGTGGTTGTATGTATATATATTTGTAACTACGCGCAATATCCAATAGATTTCGCCTTGTATCATACTTCCACTTAAATAATATTTAAAATTTCCCGCCATTAATTAGCATGGCGACTCCATATACCGAGAATTGTTCTCGATTTCACTGGTGTACCCACACAGCTTAAATAAATGTAGTTACGATCTATCACGGTTCATGGCAACTCCATTTACTCTCCTACTCGAAGGTATTTAAGCATTTCTTAAATTTAATTAAATACGATCCAAATATGATGAAAACAAATTTGTTTGCTTGATAGTAGGTACACAACTCCAAGCAACTCACCTGAAATTCGAGGAAAAAAACGTTACTAAGATTAAAAAGATAAAAAAAAAACTTTATTTTTTTTTATATTTTCTTTAGATATAATGATCCCGGTAGCTTTATGACTTTAGTCTGTAAGCTAGCGCTGTAAATTCGTAAATAAATAAAAAGACGTGTAAGTAACTGAAGTCGACGGTACCCGACTATTTATAAAAATTTTATTCCACTTCAAATCTATTTAAATCAAAGGATTAACAGAAAAACAATGAATTCTAAAATTCAACCAAATCCATAACAAAATAGTTGTGATAAGAACTTACTAGAACTAAATATTGCGTGAAGATCAAGACGGTTGCGTCATATGCACAAGTGCATCACACTGTTATCATGGCGATAACCTTTCAAATATTAGAAAATATATAAAACATTACACATTTATGACGCAGCAAAATCAATTCAATTAATTATTAATTTCACCATGCTCTCATTACAACAAAAATTCAAACAACAACTATATTTATTTTACGCATTTTTATTTATTTATTTTTTTCCCCTATACTTTTCTTGTAATTTGCACAAATTTTCTGTATTACTTTCATGAATTTACACGTCATTAAAATTAAAAACCAAAATTCAATATGGCTAACAAATCAATAAAATTCGTTATTTATTTGAAAAACTCGTTCGCGTTGCTCTAATATGAAAGCATCCTTAACAAATCAAAAAAAAACATTCTTTGCGTCTCTCTCTATATATGTAGTAAGCTCGATGCGATCGCAATTCGAAGGTGGATTTCATGTTTGTTCAAGTTCACATTTTATAAAATATATATAAAAAAATAATCTCACATGTACTTAAGTATGTAGTGGTAAACTTTACTTTAAGTTTGTTGTTATAACGATGGCGGGCAATCATATATGAGCTTTCAAGCATAATCAGAGGTAGAAGGAGAGGTAGATAAAAGTTGCAAATTTACTCATCCCACGATCAGTACAAAACTTAACTTTGGCGAGGATGTTGTATAAAATGCTAACGGAGGAGCTTTTATTGAATCTATAGAGAAAAAAACGAGCGCGTTTTCTCGTGTTGTTTACCTCGGTAATTGTGTGAAATTTTAAGTTCTTTGTTTTAAAGTGTAAAAATAACAGTTAATAAAATGATTCCTCCAACAAGTGATATTTTTAATAATAATAGTAATTGTTGTCAACAAATCAGTAGCAACAACACTACTTTTCCTGAGATTATACCAAAAAAGTCGTCCTCTTCCTCACCCCTAGGGGATGAAACTAGTGATAACCAGTCTGTGATACATGCCGCTACCAACGCTGCCGCCACCACCGATCGTTTACATATTTTGAATGAACGTTATTTGCTTACAGAATCGGAATGTAGAAATATCAAAAACACCTCGCAATTTAAATGTTTCGATACTCGAACGAAACAGGAATTTTTATCCAGGGTAAGATTAAGGAGAATATATTTTTTTTTTTACATTAATTTTTAATCGTTTTTTTTCTGTTTTATTTACACAGATCTTCCATGAGAAATATGATAAAATTGTTTTGGCTTATTTCAAATTAAAAAATGATTTTGAAAGTGAGAGTGATGCTGATGGTGATGCTCATCATCTTGTTCGGCCAGCATATGATATTATACCGATATCATTCGATAGGAGCAGTTACATCATTGTAAAACCACCCGGAACTTATGATAATCTTCATTCATACATCCGCCATCGGAAATATCTAAAAGAAACGGAAGCTAAACAGCTGTTCGGACAAATTTGTAAGATGGTTGAATTATGCCACCGGAACGGTATCATATTGCGAGATTTGAAATTGAGGAAATTTTATTTCATTGATCATGACAGGTTGGTTACATAGATTTGCATAATATGACTGTTGTAAACCTCCTCCCACGCTTTTTCTTTCTTTATCCATATACTTTACATAGGTATAAGAAGTGATCAGTGTTTTTTTTTAGTAGTATTGGTAGTTAGATAGATACAGGGAGGTTTTCAATTTCAGTGATAATTAACGTTTTGCATTCATACAAAATTGATGTAATTCTGGCGTGTTGCATATTTACTTAAATACAGTTACACTCCTTCTCTCATATATAAATTTGCACAATATGAATTTTCGTGTATATGTGTGTGTGTATGATTTGATGGGACTTTTGTAATTTTTTTTTTTATTTTATATTACACATCAGGGTCAGTGTGAAATTTCGTAATTTTAGTTAAAAAAAAAAAGCTCACTCAAAAATTATATGTTTCGGAAATACTTGCAAGGTCAGAGGTGCTGTGTTTATGGAAGAACGTTACTTTTTCATTCATTTTGATTTTGTAATGTGTTGAAAGAATACTTTACTACCGATCGTTGTACTTATGTATGATGAAAGCGATGTGGATTGTTGATATGCATAGAAAAAGAGAGTGAGATAGACAATCATAATAAAGAGTGCTTAAAAACGAAATTATTGCGAAATGATCAATTTTTGAGTTGAAGGTGATTGCGAAAAAAATCGTGTAACAAAGGGGAAAAATTTTGTAAATTTTTGTTTTATTAGATATCGTTATTCTTTTATAGTTTGTTTTATGAATCATCTATTCCAATTAGCTAGGAGGTCTTGAAGTATAGATTTCAATTTAGATCAAAAGTTAATACTCGTTCGCGTTGTTTGTCCTCTAAGAAATTAAAAAAAATATTTTTTATGAGGATGGTGATTGTTCAGATGTATAATTGATGTGGTTTTTGTAGGGATCTCGCGAGGCACATATTTTTAGGTTGTGGCATTAGAAGGAATAAGCTTCCCCCATGCCCGCCTAAATTGAGCAATCATCTACAGGCAGGGTCCCGATTAAGTGGCATTACAATGAACCATCGATATGTGGTCTAAGTATGCCTGTTCATATGTATTTCGATAGCCGCCACTCTAACCAACATATTTACAGAGATTTGTATATAGGGTGTCCCTTAACTGGTGTGAATAGGTCATAGGTCTGAGTAGAAGAGCAAAAAGTGTTATGGGCGCGGGGCAGGGATCCTAAGATTCCGAGATTACGGGAGTTGGAAGATATTTGGTATGTTTTTTCTAGAACACCCTGTAATATCTGAGCGTTATACCATATGAAGATGATTTAAAATTTGTTGGATTAATAGTCGTTTAACCTTTGCAATGGTCTATAAGCTTTTCCCATCCTCCCCTCCGTTGAAGTTGTAGTTCAACAGAGTTAAAATTTCGGAATTTTAACTCGTTTATAATTTTTCTTGGACATATCCAGTGAAAATGTCTTAAAAAGATCATCCCCAAAAAAATAATTGCCTACTTTCTGGCACTCATTAAACTTTTCACTGGATTTGTTTACGAAAAAGTGCAAAAAACGTAGAAAGGGTCACTTTTTGGGTACAGAGTGTAATAGGTCCTTTTAAAGCGAAGCTTTTGGGCTTCTTAAATCCAATATGAAAACTTGGTGTTGATGACGTATTTTTTTGATAAAAATTGTACTTAAATAAAAAAAAACAAAAATTATTGAGTCATAACCTCAAAACAGAGAGGAGGAGAAGAAAAATTTATACAGTGTTGGAAAAGTCCAACGATTATCTATCTACCAAAGCTTAAACCATCGCAGGTTTTATGCTATCATAATTGTTTGACCGAAAATGGTATCATATTTTTAGATTAAGAGTTTTATATGGGGGGGGGGGGGGTTGATCAATCTTTATCTGTGTATAATTTAATTCGACTGGGTTCGAAGAACTGAATAGTTGGAATGGAAAGGAATAGTGAAGTAATGCTTCTCGTCTCTTGTTAAGCATTGTTCTTGCTTGTTATTGTCTTGTTAGTTAGTGTGTAGCATGGAGAAGTTACAGAATTTCACATAGCAACAATATTCCTTTTGTGTCCGATTTCATGTGAGGACAGCACATTTATGTATAGATAAATTTCATCGACATAATTGATATTGATGAGACGACGATCAATCGATGATCATTGTTCACTGAAGGTGTATTGCACAGAGTAGGTACTTTAGGATTTTGTAAAGAGCCTCTAGTAACTCTATTGTTTTTTTTAAGGGATTGTGCATCAATGAAGCATTTTTTCATTATGTGATCCTCTGTCAGTTGAATGGAATCCTTTAAAAAAGTCAATAAAATCCATATGTTTTCGCTTTGATTTCATCCATGAGGGTTTGTCATTTTCTAAGCCTAGGTTGTCTCCGATCGATTGTAGATTTAATTCCTTATAGTACCAGCTTAGTCAAAATTCTATACATTCAGATTTATTTCCATGCCTTTTTCATCTACCTACTTTCATCTCTTTGTTTAGAGCAGTTGATCTTCATTGAACTCTATTCTACATGGTAGTTTTCAGCTTAGATCAATATCTCCCACTAGTTGAGGCTTCTGTTTGTATAGATCTTCTCACTATATAATTCCTATTATTCTTATTGTAAAAGGTTCAGCAGGTGCTACTGATGGTGTTAGTTTGAATTGAGACTGGAGGAACTTTCATTTATTTGACATTTAGACTAAATCTGTATCGTAATTAAAATATTGCCATTGCCATCTTCGATAAGTCGACAAATCATCACTCTATACTGGGTTCCATTACCACCTTTATCATTTTCAGGTTGAATGAGTTTCCTCCATATCCCTGAACGTTGTGAAGAAAAACATTTTTCAACACAAAATCCTGGCGGTAGAATTTAAAAACTTATACTATGGCCGTTCTATAGTAAAAGCAAAACTGCAGCTTTCTTATGCACAGAGTAACGATATTTCCAAAGTCAATTCGCTTAGTACGGATTATTTGTTAAGCAGGAAGTATACACCTAGTTGATGTGATTCCTTTAATTCACATTGTTGAAATTGCAAAGAATTGAAAAAAAAAGAAATTGTAATACCAGTATCGGTCGATGTCAAAGCATGTCGAGCACTGATGAAATCAACACTAGTTTTAGCTTGGGAGCTTCTTCAACACCAGATCCATATTGTTCTATAGAATTTCTATTAAAAAAAAAAAACCTTCTCTAATGAAATATATTCTCCTTCATCCATTGTCGAACTACTGTCTTTGCGTGAAGAATCAAATCTGTCCATAGTACTGAACTTCGACAAGGGGTCGGTGACTTTCTACCATCCTCTAAGGGCATCACAGTTCAATTCATGACTTAGCCACCTACCATAGATCGCCTCACGAACAACAACAAAACTCACTACTATTGCTCTCACCACCCCCTACCATCTCCATCCTCCATTTTAATCCACTAGAATTTCCAATTTTTCAATTCTTTTTTAAAATTTTAATTTCTTTATTTGCAGAAGTAAACTTCAATACGAATGCCTTGATGGATCTGTAATTCTGGATGATTCAGATGATGATAGTCTTTCAGAGAAAATCGGATGCCCCCTATATGTTGCACCTGAAGTAATCTCAACTACAACAACATTTGGTGGTAAAGCTGCTGATGTATGGGCATTAGGTGTAATACTTTACGCAATGTTGACTGGTGCATATCCATTTAATGATTCAGCAGGACAGGCTCAACCATTGTTTAGTAAAATTATCGCCTGCCAATATTGTATACCGTCGACGTTAAGTTCAGAAGCGCAATGTTTGATTAAATGCCTTCTGAGGAAAACGCCCGCAGAGAGACCGTTATCAGAGGAAATTCTTTTTCATCCATGGTTTAATGTGGAACAATCATTTGTAATGCGTGATCCTGGAGATCATTTAGTTCCAGATGTTATTCGATTTGAAGAAGAAAAGGATGGCTATGAGTTGACATGAGAATTGTAGTGCATGCATACGAATATATGAAAGAGGATCATCTATCGCGTGATGTATGCATGGAAAAGAATACGAAGGAAGATCTATTCAGGAATTTCCAAAAAAGATAAGAAAGCTGAATGAACTGGCTTCTAACAGTCTTTTCGTTCTGGTTGATGTTGTTATTGTTTTTGAAATTTGGAAATAAAAAAAAATTTGAATTGTTTTTGTTTATCTTTTGTTTTGTTTTTTGATTCTTATGCAGTTCATTGTGGCTAGCTAGAAAGTGTTCAGATGAAATATTCTCCTGGATTTTTCATTTTCTTTTTATATTGGGAGCCTAGTTTTCGGTGGTTTTTAAAAATAAATTTTGCTAACGACGATTGATTTTCAAAAGCCTTTAATGAGGTTGAATTGATCGTGAACAGATGATATCGAAGTTAGTATCCAGTAATTTGTGGAATACCTTAAGGTTCAATGCTGGGACCTCTATTCTTTCTTTAATATATTTATTATTTTCTTGGTGATGTGAAAGCGTCGTTCGAAAAAAAATATGTCCGTCGATATTACGCCGTTTCTAGCTATACAAACAAATAATTTAGCTTTTAGCTTTAGCTTTAGCTTTTACAAATTGGCCAGATGTTACGAAAGTCTACATACACACATAGTTCTAGAATGAAAAGTAGCACTTTATTTCGAAAAGAAAATAGAAAATGTACGGAGATTGTATTAAAACTATGGAAAAGTGTGATTTCGGTCTTTCGTTGAAAGTAATCCCAGAGACGTTAATGAAAATTGCATTGAAGCACAATTCAACAATGAGAAACCAGGTGAAGATTTAATTTAATCGTGAAAAATTCTCAAATTGTAGAAATTTTTCTAAAATCTAGCTGTGATCCTTTTTATAGACTTCTTGAAGTATCATAGAATATTTAAAAAAGCCTCTCCACCGCAAAGTCACAACATTAATGAAATCAGCTTTTGCTTAGACCTTAGTGAAACCAAGGCTGTCAGTGAAAAAGTCAAAGTGGAAAATTGCTTCATATTCTTGATGTTTGTTGGTTGTTCTATTAAATGATAGACTCAATCCTATTGTTGGCTCCATTGTTCATGGAAAAGTAGTTGAAGGTTAAGTAGAGTACATATACGTATGTTAGCAGCGCTTATATACCTAGTATGCATGGTATCCTATAAGATAACTGGTGTTATTCTCTAGCCTCGCAAGTCTTGAATCAGGCATATCTTATCCTTCGCGTAGTCCCCGCTGACAGCGCTTATCAAGATTTGTATAGGATATGTACGGATCTTTTTAGACGTTGCTAATAAGATCTCAGGCCCGAATGGAGTAACCAAGTACTACAAAGATATCTACATGCAAAGATACCACTAGGAGTACTAACTAATGACCTTATGGCCATGTTATACAAAGCCTTACCAATTGGGTACCCGACATTTCTAACTTGGTACTACGGGATTGAGGAGCCCCAGATAGTGTTGCAATTAGTAGTACTATCCGCCTCAACGTGAAGAAGGCCCCCTTGTGGGAGCATCGTAGTGATTGCTATGGCCCATATGCGGGCAGAGAGAGATTGTCTGAGTCTGCATGACTTAGGCGGACAGTCTTCTTTGAACAGAAGAGTATGTCTTTTGTATAACTGCATATACTGTGTCCGAGGGTCTGAAGGATGGTCGCTCATTAATGTATGCTTAGAGGATTGGCTTTCGGCGTGGAATTGCGCTAAATCAACCGGGTTCCGTGACCCAAAGATCGGGAGAGATTTCAGATAGGACTCGCTTCGACCAGTAAGTCCAATGTCAAGCATGCACTGACATAAACTGGTAATCTTGAAACAGAATATAATATATTCTGCCCCTTGAGGGCGTTGATTGTCGCTTGTCTGCTAATCCGTGCATTAAGACTGCCGTGCTTAATAGCTAGGTATTCACGTAAAACCCTGACAGCTTTCTGTTGGCCTTGACTTTATTAATAACTCATATGACTTTACACATGATGCTGACTCTGACTGACTGATTGATACTGTCTCCATGGTACTACATTTTAGCTGACCATTATACATAGAACTCAACTGACTCTGAGAGTCAATATATAACATGCCCCTTTTTTGTTCTTTTTGTTCTAGGTTTTTAAAGTTATAGTTAAACTCGCTTAATCTAATCATTATTGTACCCTAGATGAAATCTTAGCGTATACTAAGTTTGTCATTCCGTTTGTAGCACATAGAAAAAATGATGGTAGATCATGGTTGATTTTTGCATGTCCGTCCATCTATCTTAGAGAGCTGAAGTTTTCCACATGCGCTTTTTTTTAAAAAAAAGTAAGTTTAAGTTTGAAATTGGGACGAATCGGACAACTCCTTCGTAGGACTGCCATATATTTGAACACTGCCTGAGAACGCGTCAACGTAGAGAGCTGAAATTTTGTACACGGTGTTTTCATAGTAATATTAACAGTAAGTAAAGCTTCAAAAAACGGACTAAATCGGGAAACCCCTTCTTGGTATTGCTATATAAAAATTTAGGTTTTTTACGTATACTATAAAAACGATCAGTCCTAGATGCTTCTATTGTACTGAAAAGTTCTTCAAAACATGAAATCCTATGAAATTGGTTATAAATATTTTTGTATGCATACCATTGCATCATTCACCAGGAAGCCTTGTGTACTAAAGATATGAAGTTTGATGAGGTTATTGAGCCAGTATATGCTGCATTACTTTTATGCGCGCCAGAGCTCTGCATCGAAGAGCATGGATTATGCGATTTTGCATTTTTAGTTGATATTATCAATTATCTCAATATGCTTAACCTAAAACTGCAGGATAAGGACTGCTTTTTTACTTGTTTTTATATAAATTAATTTAAAACTAAAAACAAATTGACATACCTATTTCATAGTAAAACTGCACATAAAAACAAGTAAAAGAGCTGGAATTAGTTTAAGAACCATTTCCTATTACACCCTAGATAAATGTGGAAGTTTGATTTTTGAAATAGTTTTTCGCTTATATTTATTTCTAGAACAATTCGTCAGACAGCAAAAATGATAATAACCAATTTAATTATATTTCATATTCTGAAGAACTTTTCAGTATAATAAGAACGTCTATGATTGATCGCTTTTAAGGTATACGTAAAAAACCAAAAATTTTATATGGCAACACCAAGAAATGGCTATCCGATTAAAATTTCATTTACTATTAAAATGAAAACACCATATACCAAATTTCAGCTCTCTACGTCAACGCGTTCAATGTATTCCAGGCCGAAGTATTATCCATAGAAGAATGCACCAATACCTGCATTAAAATAGCCATAAACGGCTCAACCATTAATTACCTTTCGGACAGTCAAGCGGCTCTCAAGGCCTGAAAGTCTAACATTATCAAGTCAAATGCTCCCAGATTCTTTCCAACGGAAATCCCTCTTTTTGGACATAGAAATCCCTTAAAATCCCCTAATACCATATTTCAAAGAAATCTTATAAAATACCTTAAGAATGGATTTGTAAAGTGACATAATCAATTTTGAACAAAATCATATATTTCAGAACGAAATTATCGCATTGAATAAAACTATGGTAAATAAAAAAGTAACAAGATAAGTAAATAAATATTTTTTCCATTTACGTAAAACCCTTCACATTTTGGGACACTCATAATTTAAAAATTTTCTTTATGCATTTTTCTGGTAGAATATCTGTCTAGTTCAGATGTGCTACAAATTAGAATTTTATTGCAAGCCTATAAATTATTTGAAGATTTCAATGATAAACAAATTACAAGACCGCAAACCTTGCATTTAGCTTTGTTCGGTCAAAAATCATAAAATGTTCTTGCGGAACCCTAGGGTTCCGCGGTACACAGATTGAAGGCCACTTACATTTAGCTTCCTTCGGTCATTGAGTCTTTGAATCCATTTTTTGTTTTCAACTTTTTTAAACTGTCTTATTTTTAATTATTATTATTTTTTTTTTGTGGTGCTGAAATTTAGAATTCCGCATTTTTTAATGAAGAAATATGTCGTATTAATATCTAATGTTTCTTCCACTATTTACTTTCTTTCTACTTTACCACTTTATTTCCAATACAAGATATTGTGTAAAATAGACGAACGGGAAACTAAGCACACGTACACGTACAAATAAAAACATAGTACAGCCTTAGCATAGTGGCAGTACACAAGTCCCTCACAATCAAGTAGAAATAGTCACTAGGCTCAGAAAATATTTTGTACATGTGATATTAATAAAAAAATACTCTAAATTTTCTTCCTCAGTTAAAAATCCCTTAATTTCAACAAATTTGAAAGTTTTTTCCCTCAACCGAACTTTCAAGGAAAAATCCTTTAAAAATGGTTTAATCCCTCACATCTGGTAACACGGAGGATATTCTGGAAGTGTCTACAAACCCTTGAAAATTTCTCAAGGTGGTTCCCTGGACATGAGGGCCATAAAGGCAATGAATTTGCTGACGGCCTAGCCAAAAGTGGAGCGGAAACTTCCTTTATCGAGCCAGAGCCATTTCGAGGCACTTCTCAAAGTGTTACCTAAGAGCTACCCTAAATAACTGGAAGAACAAACAAAAATCTCTTTATTGGGAAAGGCTACTGCTACAAGGACTTCGTCAAGCAAAAAAGTTTATTGACACCACAAAAGAACTTCCTACTTCTTAGGAGAACAGAAATTAAAATGATTACAGAGCTCTTTTCAGACCATCGGCCTCTGGGTATCACATAAACAAGATAGGATTGATTGATCAACCTGCCTCTGCCTCGTCTGGCAGCCGAGATTATTCCATCTCGGCAATGCTTTTCCTCCACCAAACTACTTATGGATTTATGGAACCTCAATCCCACAGTGGCTCTAAATTTTATTAACAGCCTAAACCTAGAAATGGAGTAACTTAAACGGGGACTAACAATAGACAATAGATCTTTTATGTCGCAGTGAATGCGAGGAAAACGCCTACAGCTACACACCCCTCCACAAATCTAATCTAATTTTAAAATAATATGTTTAGTTAAAGTTTTAAGATGATGTGGTGATTTAACTATGTTTTCTTATTAATCGGTAATGCTAATTTTTTAAAAGGCAGTAGTTAAGAGTTACGGTAGAATAGCAATAAGCAACCGGATTTCATCTTCAAAAATTAAAACAAAACGTGTTCATAAAAAAAAACATAAAATAAAAGAAAAATTTTAAATCTCAAGAATATTCTCAACTAATTTTTAGCAAAATAACTATTGTAATAAATAATCTCTGAAGCACCCTATCTAGCAGCATAAATTTCATTTTCACTTTGTTTCTATGCGTTATAACCAAACACAAAACGCGACGCGGCGCAAGTGATTTGATTCCGCAACACGACTGAGCACGATAGACCACGTCTCGTGGAGAAAATATTGTGAATTGACAATTGACAAATAAAACTACACGACAGTATCTCTCAAACTGTTTATTTTAAATTACTAGTACTGTTTACAGAATATTTGAAAAAAAAAAATTATATTAAATTAAATTATAAAAAGAATGCAGTTTTATGATATTTTATATTGACTAATAATAATTTTATCTAAAATTCCAGATAATCTCGACAAACTGACAGATGTACCCATCTAAAAACAGATGCTGGAAATTCCATTTGTAGGTATAAAAACAATGCGCGATGACCTTACTTTTACATAAAATTATAAATGTTACCAACGTGCTAGAACTTCTCCAATGTATGTTGACAATTTATTTAAACAGGCGAAACTAATCTTTTACAAAAATTGTTTTCTTCAATAAATTCCATGAAAATTGTAGGAAAGGCACCTTTCTTCAAATGAGATTTCGAGTTTTCTTATAGTTTAGATTTTCTCTTCAAGGTTTTCTACCTGAAACTTTATTACATCTAGTACCTACTTGTAAACAAAAATGTCATTAGCTAGGCTGAGAAACTATATATTGACGAGTGTGTGTGTGTGTGTTCCTTTCTTATAGCTAACTTCACTAATCAGACCTTTTCCTTTTTGAGTATAATTAGTGAAAGAAAAACTGCACTTTACCTAAACAAACTACATACCCTTCGTAGTACCTAGGTATAGGCACTAATTAGACTTTAAAAGGGACGACAAGGTCTTATTAGTTAGTTACCATACGTCCGATAGTCATGTTTGGAAAAATGGAAATGTTCTGATTTTATATCTGACCCTAATCAGAAATTTATTTTTCTCTGTATAGGTTAGGTTTAGGTAGGTATAAAAATTCAGGATTTAAAAAGGAAATAATTTCTGATAAGGACATTTTATTTGTATGAATCATATTCGTCTATGATAGCATTTTTGAGTTTTTTTTTTCTTGTAACTTTGTTTGAAATTAATTTTTTCGGGTTATCTTGTCACAATGTGATCCCTATGGGTTACTCAAAATAACCTGGAAAATAGTAGGAAGCTAATATCCCAGAAAACCAAATTCTGTACGAAATCTTACAGATATTTCAGATGTTCTTTACGAATTCGACTGTAGATTCTTATAGAAGCCTGAAAGAACTCTGTATCACAATGTCGTAAAGAAATGTCCTACCGATATTGGAATAATTTTAGCCTTCAAGGGCCGGGGGTGTTTTAAATGAAAACCATAACTTTTTTTTACAACGTTAAAAATTTTGGGTTTAATTTAATACAAATTCACTGACTTTGTTTTTTTTTTTAAAAAACAAGGAATACAACCATTATTGATTTCTTTATATTTTTGTTTATAGATACTTTAGTATTTTTATTTTATTATTCGAACATATTTGTCAAACAATTTCCTATGCCGCAAAGTAAATAGATGCCATTTCCGAATTCTTCCACTTCGTTTGTACTTTGGTCCAGTGTTAGGAGATTGAGGGAATTTAAATAAGGAATAGGGAATAATCGCATCTCCTTCAACAAAATCGTGGGAAAAATTATACATCCTGTTGAGACAAGGCTCTTTTGTCTTGCCTATATTTTCTTAGCCTTAAAACGCAGATGGTATAAACGGCACTTGAACCGATATACCAAGGCTAAATACAGTTGCCTGGCTTGCTAGTTGTTATAGATGGTGGTATAAACGGCACTTTAACCGAATACCAAAAAGCCTGAAAACTAGAAGGGTTACGCGATACTGAATAAAACGCTCTAAATTTTATTAACAACTGATAATTTATTTATTACTCGCCGTGAATTTATATTCAAATTTTGCTAACATTACCACTTATTCTACCCCAAAAACAAAAGAAAGCAATATTCAATTAAGAATTTCCGATACTGCTTATCTAGCGAAATTGCAAGTTTCATGCAAAATAAATTCCTCAGTTATTGCTGAGTGTCAACTTTCTTTAGATTATAATGACGAAGAATTTATTTTTGCATGAAGCGAGGTGAATGAATTTCGCGCCAGGTGAATGAAATTAGGTTTCCTATTACAATGATAACATGAACCTTTATTCATGCCTGACCTACATATAAAATTATGAATTAATGGTATATATATATATATATATATATATCTTGTTTTCTTACAATTTAAATTAAATTTCTTTATATAAGAATTAAGATAAAATTAGATTCATCTGTTATGAACATGCACGATTTAACATTCTCCCCGCGTTGAACCTTCGTTCGAAGATTCAAATGACTAAACGTTGATACTGAAGTCAACTTCCGTAGATTGCCTGGGTGCGGGCTTAGGCCGTTTCGATTTTCGCCTACAATCATCTCGATTCTTGAATATCAGGATGGCGATGAAGAATAAAATTAGTCCGAGCGAAAGATAGCCAATGGTAAATTGATGGATATTGTGGGAATGAGTCTTCTTTATTGTTTCCTCTTGGAGCTGTGATGAGACCAATCTCATCAATTCTTCCAGTTGTTCTTCTTGGGCTTCGTAGGGAGTTAGGTTACCGATGACTGGATGTAGCTGTTCTGGTGTGGTGATTTTGCTTAACTCACTTAACCTCTTGTAGGATGTCCTAATGCTGCTAGGATATGTATGTATTCCTCGAATTGTCAGTAAGTCATGCTTGATGACGCAATCTGGCATCATCCTTAAAAGACCAGAACCTGTTAAGGTCAGCGGGATGGTTTCCTCGTTACACCAAGCATTTGCAGTGGTGGGTTCCTTGACTGCGTAGATCCATTGGTTTGGATTATTGAGCTGAATCCAAGCAGGACTGTTCTCTACTTTTTCCATTTCACATTTTCTATATGTTGAATTGTTAAACAGATTCACTTCGCAGGAGCAAGCGGCCGCCCCCTTGTGATATATGGGATGGTTCAGAGGGCATACATGATTGAGCTCCTCCGTCGACATACAGGATGACAGTTCCTGTTTTGTCATTGGGTAATATTGATCTCTGTGTGGACTGAGAGCGATGTATGTAGCGCAAGGCCGTACAGCTACAAGCACTTCATTAGTTGATACAGGTATCGGTATCATCTGGAACACGTCAAACCTTTCCAGAGTGACCAGCGGCATTCTGATTTTAACTATTACGTGGTTGTTGGTTACTCCTGATTCTGCGGACATGGTTTTGTATAGTTCCACAATATCATTCTGATCTGCGGGTAATTGCAATCCTGGTGGTAGGTGATTCTTGACCATGATGAGTTCGTTACGTAATTGTTGAGGCGTCACAAGTAATGGACTGATTCTGCCGTGGTGTATGTCTGTTAACACGTCGATTATTGAAGACTGCATTCTCTGAAGATGGGATACTATGAACATCATTTGGATGGATAGGGTTGTAAATAATTGGCTGATTTTTAGCTCATACGTTTCTTCTCCGGTGTGGTTTATGTGGTTTATCAAGTGGGTGATTTGGACGTCTAATTCCTTAAATTTCTTCTCTGCAGCTAGTTGATCCTTTTTCAAGACGTTAACCGTTGCGTCAATTATTGACGTCTGATTTTTCAGTAGCGTTAGAAGATGTTCTTCATTTTCATTGATGGTATCTATGGTTTCAGACATTTTTTTTGCATATTCAGAGTCAAGGACCCCAAAAAGTGAATTGGCCAGGTTTCCGACAATGTCAATAGCACCTCGTTTTTGTCTTCTGGTGGACATGAGTATGTTGTCGGCCTGTAACTCTTCTTCAATCTGCTGAAGTTGTGTCACTATCTGGATGCATGTGCTCCTTGTTTTACTTTGCTGGCACAAGTTATGTAACGCCCTCGTCCCATTTGATAATACCGAAAGCTCCATCCAATATGGTTTCAAATCGTAATAAACTATTAAATTCCATTCGGTTGATATGAAATTTATTTTGCCGATATTTTCGAAATATATCCCCGGTTTAGGATCGAAGCTTTCGATATCGATGCTTGCTCCAAGTCCGGGCGGTAGAACCAAATAAGCCAATAATAGTGTTGCAATTGCAGCGCCATAAGACTGTCGTCGTCGTTTCTTGGGCACTTGATCCTTGTCGACATTGCTTGTCCCTTGAGGCGACTCTTCTGTTCCTGTAATTTCTTCGCCCATATCATTATTGTTCATTGGAGTCTCGTTATGATCTACCTCCTCACACGGCAATGGTGACAGCTTGTGAATAGGTCTGCGAAGTATACCTTTAGCTGTTTTTACGTCAGCAACTCTAACATAACCATCGTTTCCCTTATGTGTTTGAAGAATTCTGCCTAGTGGCCATTTCATGACTGGAAGATTATCATCTTGTATAACCACTATAGTGCCAGGATCTATGTTCTGGCAGCGCTCTTTCCACTTGAGTCGATATTGCAGTTCATTTAAATATTCTCGGGACCATCGTCTCCAAAATTCGTGTTTCATATCAGCCTCCATCTAGCTAGCAGACTAGTTTTCAATTGCTTGGCACTTGCATCTATGGGTGCCGTTAATGGTTCACCTACCAGGAAATGACCAGGAGTGATAGCAGTCAGGTCATTAGGGTCATTTGACATCTGTGTTAGTGGCCTAGAGTTCAAAATTGCTTCTATTTCGATCATTAGTGTCTCCAGCTCCTCATAAGTTAGAGATCCGGCTGAAGTTGTTTTTATAAGTAAATGCTTTGCGGATTTTACAGCAGCTTCCCATAGCCCACCGAAGTGTGGTGCTCTCGGAGGAATGAAGTGGAAATCGATTCCTCTTTTACTGCAAGTTCCTGCTATGGTTTCCCTCGCTGCTTCAGAATGGATGGCCTCAGACAATTCGCGTAGTTGGTTTCTTGCGCCAACGAAATTGGTTGCGTTGTCGCAGTATAAGTTCCTACAACTTCCTCTGCGGCCCATAAATCGCCTTAATGCCCCAATAAAGGCTTCTGTTGACAAGTCGCTGACTATTTCTAAGTGGAAGGCCTTTGTTGCAAAACAGCAGAAAACAGCGATGTATGCCTTGTGAGGTCTCTTTCCTCGAATTTTGTAATGCACCCAGGTTGGCCCACAAAAGTCAACACCGGAGTTAACGAATGGTCGTGCTGGTTGAACTCTTGCGGGAGGCAAATTGCCCATGATCTGTGTCAACATTTTTGGTTTGGCTCTTGCACATGTTACACAATGCTGAACAATTGATCTCGCGATTGACTTTCCCTTTATTGGCCAGAAGCGTTGTCTTGTATCGGCCAGCAATGCTTGCGGGCCAGAGTGCAGATTCTCTTTATGAATTGTTAACATCAATAGTTTTGTTAACGGATCTGAATAGGGCAAAATCATAGGATATTTTGCATCATATTCTAGTACTGATTCCTTTAAACGACCGCCCACTCTGATGATGCCTTTGTCATCAACAAATGGTGTAAGACCTTTTAGACAACTTCCCTTGTTTAATTCATGATCTTTCTTTAATTGTTTTATTTCTTCCTTGAACTCATCTTCTTGTATGGCTCTTATTATGATGTATAAGGCTTCATTTAATTCTCGACAAGTGATGAAGCGATGGTTTGGCCGTGATTTAACGGGAATTTTGGCATTCCTTACAAATCGAATCATATAAGCAATGATGCGTTGAAGCTTCCGAAATGATCCCTCATGATTGATTTTGTATATCACACTAGATATGTCTTCTGCTGTAGTTATTGCGGGCAAGGCTGTACGCTTTCTTTCTAACTGACACTCAACCTTGGTTTGATAAGCTGTAGGCCATACGGTTTCACTTCCGTGCAGGAATGTTGGCCCGTAGAACCAAAGATGACATGTTTCTAATTTGTCTGGCTCCAGTCCTCTGGAGAGTACATCGGCTGGATTATCCTTTGATCTCACATGATGCCATTGTGCCGCTATGGTTAATTCTTGAATTGCACCAATCCGATTAGCAACAAATGTTTGATATGATGTGGAAGATGAAGTTATCCATGATAACACTATTTCCGAATCTGACCAGAAATAGGTTGGTACTTCTTCCCACTTCAGTTCCTTCCTTACACGGTTTGCAAGTTCGGCTGCTACTAGAGCTGCACATAGTTCCAAACGAGGAACAGTTTGTTTTTGTAGTGGTGCTACGCGAGATTTAGCGCATAATAGTCTCACAATAATTCTGCCATCTTTACTGGTCGATCGGATATAAAGTGCAGCGCCATAGGCCTTTTCTGAGGCATCTGAGAACACATGGACTTACATATGCCTTGGAACTTCCTTTGCAAATACGTGCCTGGGAAATGTGACGTTATTTAGGGTTGACAGAGTGGTCCTGAAATTAAGCCATCTTGTATGAAGTTCCATTGGTAAGGCTGCATCCCAGTCAATTTTTAGTTGCCAAAGTTGTTGGGTAAAGATCTTAGCGGTGACTACTACTGGTGCCAATACACCTAAAGGGTCGAAAAGTTTGGCGATGTCAGAAGTGACTATTCTTTTAGTGATCCTGGATCCTTGGTTAGAGACTGCTTTAATTCTGAATTGATCTGACTTGGGCAGCCATGTTAGTCCTAACGTCTTTATCTTTTCTTCTGTGCTGTTTTCGAAGTCAAGGTCTATTTCTTGATCCTCTGGTGGCACGCCTTGCAACAATTGGGCGTGATTGGCACACCATTTTCTCAATCGAAAACCTGCGCCTTGTAGAAGTTTTGTAAGTTCCTTCTGCATTATTATGGCTGTCGGCAAACTGTCTGATCCTGTAATGCAATCATCCACATAGAAGTCATTTTTCAGGTATTTTCTTGAGCCAATTTCTGAAGGCATTTTGTTGCCAGATAAGGTGCCGGTCGAGTACCATATGTGACTGTACATAGTCGGTAAATTTTTAATGATTCTCTTGGAACATTTCTCCAGAAAATTAGCTGATATTTCTAGTCGGCTTCGTCCAGCAGTATCTGTCGGTACATCTTTTGAATGTCTGCAGTGAATACGAATCGTGGTAGCCGAAACCGCAGCAGTAGTGAAAATAAATCACTTTGAACTGTTGGTCCTGCGCACAAGATATCATTTAAAGACAATTGAGATGACGTCTTCATCGATGCATCGAACACCACTCTTAATTTAGTGGTGCTACTATCGGGTTTTAAAACGCAATGGTGCGGAAGGAAGTAATGGGGCGATTGGATACTATCGCCATTTATTTCCTTCATGTGTCCGAGATCAATATACTCTGTTATGAATTCCACATACTGAGACCTTAAGGCTGCATCTTTGGCCAATCTTCTTTCTAAAGTGAGAAATCTGTTCAATGCCATGCTTCTGGACTCGCCCAATTTTGTTGATTCCTCACGAAATGGTAAATTAACAATAAATCGTCCGCTGTCATCTCTACGGACTGTTTGCGTGAAGTGGGTTTCACATCGCCTTTCTTCTTGAGTGAATTTGTCCTTTGCTGCAGCAACTTCTTCAAGTTTCCAAAATCTTTGAACAAGTTGATCTGTTTGTTCGTCCTCTGAACATATACCACATGTAGCGGCAGATGTTTCAATCTGATCGATCTTACCTGTCAATACCCATCCAAGAACAGTATTTTGTAGCATTGGAAGATTATTTGCTAACTTGATTTGTCCAATGGACAGTAGGTTGTAATAAAACTCTGCTCCCAAAAGCAAATCAATTGAGTCGGTTATGTTGAATTTAGAATCTGCTAGTCTGATATTTTTAGGTATGTCCCACTTAGAGATGTCAAATGACTGCGTTGGTTGTGGCGCGATTATTTTTGGCAGCACAAAGGCTTCTACTCTTGTTGCATATTTGTTCATTGTGGACTCTAACCGCAAATTAACCTTATGTTGGATTCTTCCTTTCTTATTTCCGCCACCATGTATGGTAATTCTTTCTGAACTTGGTGTCAAGTTTAGTTTCTTAATAACCCTTTCTGTTATTATATTAACTTGAGAGCCTGAATCAAGAATGGCTCTACATTCTATTGTGTCTCCCTTGTCAGATATGAGTTTGTGCCCAGGAGAACATAACCTCTTGGTTTTTGGTTTGTCAGTGTTGCTACTATGGCTGGTTGATAACCTGTAACAGTACATCTACTGAAGATGAGGTTCTTGGTGATTTGACATCAGATTTTTCTGCCTTCCCTGATGGTTCTAGAGGTACAAGCGTGTTGTGTTTTTTGGTGCATTTTGTACATCCTCGAAGTATGCACTGGTTGCTGCTGTGACCAGGCTTGAGACAATTAAAACACAAGTTATGACTGCGTACAAAGCTCAGTCGACTGGCTGGTGTCAATTTCAAAAACTGGGGGCATGCAAAAAGAGGATGGTTCCCTTTACATGACATACATGATGCCCAATTTGAAGTGGATGATATTATCGAAGTTAGTGCCTTGGAGCTGCTATGTCTTCTTTGGTAATCGTCAATTTTATACTTAGTGCCGAGTGCTTCGAGCGCTTGAAATCTGGTTTCCAGAAATGATAGAAATACCTTTATACTCTGTATTTCTCTAGGCCTTGATAGTGATTGCTCATATAGAGTGTACGTGCTTCTGTCAAGCTTCTTTGTTAAGATATGAAGCAAGAGTGGATCCCAATCTGCCGTTGAAACGCTTAAATTCTGCAATCCTAACAGACACTCTTGTGTAGTATCATGTAGCGATTTTATTGTAGCAGCTGAAGGATTATCGTTCACATGTGCTGACTGAGATAATAACTTGTTAATGAGTGCTGTTACCAACAGTCTGCGATTGTTATAACGATCCTTTAAGGTCTGCCAAGCAGCTATATAGTTTTCTTCTGAGGCCGTAAAGTGCCTTATTAATCTTTCTGCTTCTCCAGCTAAGTTGGCCTTGAGGTACCATAACTTCTGACAATTTGGCATTGGTTGATTGTGCACCATCTGAGTGAACAAGTCGTGAAACTGGGTCCCCTTCAAGTAATCACCATCGAATCGTGGTAGTGTTAACTTGGGCAGTTTTAGTATTGCACTTGAGTCGACATTTGGGAACTGGGATGATTGTATTGCTGTTGCATTAAGGCTGTCACGTTTGGTTGCTAATAATATTAAGCAGTTATCCACTTCCTCTTGCATCTTCATGAATTCTTCTGCATCATAACCCTCCTTGATTGGGTCCTCAGTCAGTTCCCATATTTTATGATCACACTCTTCGATTTGTGACCAGTGCTGATTAATTGACCTCAGTTTTAGTTCGTAGTATTGTCTTGAATGATCTTCACCATCAGTCTCGATTACGTAAAGTACATTCCTTAGCACACCAATAATTCGTCTTTGTCTTCTTATGATTCCAGCTAATTGTCGTAGCTGAGTTTCAGACGGAGATAGATGACCATTTTTCTCTTCGAATTTAGGAATTTTGGGTGCCCTTGGTAATGCTCCTGTAGCACTAGCTTGTTTCATTATGTCTGGTGATTTTGGACCAGGTCCTTCTGTGCCTTCGCTTTCAACAGTTGAAGCCTTGGAGGATGTCTCTGCCTCTTGATGAGTGAAGTGCTCTACCTTCTCAGCAAAATAAACCTGATATTGGCTATACAGTGCCATGATTGTATTTTAGTAATCTGTCGTAAAGTAAGAATGACTCCGAGGAAGATCAGGAATCACTCTCATCTTATTATCCGTTGTTTCAAACAGTGCCCATGCCTCCTCCAATAGATGAAGGCGATCTGCATAATACTCTTTAGTGACCTTTCTGTCAATCGGGTCCTTTCTGTAGTTTGCGATGATTCTTTGGATCTCTTTTCCATTGCAGGTTTGTTCCGCTGCTAATTTTTCAAATACGTTTGCCATTTTTATTTGATTTAATTCCACTTGATTCAATACGTGATACAAATGTTTCACTTGTATCACGTCGGGGTCACCAAATGTTGAGACAAGGCTCTTTTGTCTTGCCTATATTTTCTTAGCCTTAAAACGCAGATGGTATAAACGGCACTTGAACCGATATACCAAGGCTAAATACAGTTGCCTGGCTTGCTAGTTGTTATAGATGGTGGTATAAACGGCACTTTAACCGAATACCAAAAAGCCTGAAAACTAGAAGGGTTACGCGATACTGAATAAAACGCTCTAAATTTTATTAACAACTGATAATTTATTTATTACTCGCCGTGAATTTATATTCAAATTTTGCTAACATTACCACTTATTCTACCCCAAAAACAAAAGAAAGCAATATTCAATTAAGAATTTCCGATACTGCTTATCTAGCGAAATTGCAAGTTTCATGCAAAATAAATTCCTCAGTTATTGCTGAGTGTCAACTTTCTTTAGATTATAATGACGAAGAATTTATTTTTGCATGAAGCGAGGTGAATGAATTTCGCGCCAGGTGAATGAAATTAGGTTTCCTATTACAATGATAACATGAACCTTTATTCATGCCTGACCTACATATAAAATTATGAATTAATGGTATATATATATATATATATATATATCTTGTTTTCTTACAATTTAAATTAAATTTCTTTATATAAGAATTAAGATAAAATTAGATTCATCTGTTATGAACATGCACGATTTAACACATCCAAAATGCAAAAATATTATCTTAAATTTTACAATTGAATTTTTCTGCATAATTAAGACAACATTAATTGATGAGTGACTTTTGTAAAGGAGATATTTACAATTTTCATTTTTTTTTAAGTTAAGCATGAGATAACATTCTGTAGTCTGAAACTCAAGATTTCGTAACTGTAAACCGAGACAAAACGCGATAAACTCATAGGAAATTTTACTTGAAAACCCGTATTCCGATCAATAAGGGACATTTACATTAACACATATGATATTATTACTGTTACTTTGGTTTCATTTCAAAAAGGGATACTTCCAGTACGATTTTAATAGTCGAACTAAATTTTCCTTTCAAAAAGGGATATATACCCAATGTAATGCAACCAATAAAAACATCCTGTAATAACCACAAAGGAGGGATATACTACTTCATTTTTAAAAAAACATGGCAATTTGAAAATACTGGGCGAACATTGGATGCTTAAGGATATCTAAAGCTTTGAGATATTTTACATGAAGATGGATGGAATAGTCGTTAAAAATAATAACTCTTTTAAAAAAGAAGAGTTGGGACTACAAACTTACACCATTGAACTAAAATTCTATGAAAATTATAGATTTGAATGTGGTTCCGAATAATGCTTATCATGACTTAAAGGGACAAGAGGCGCCGCCCTTTATCTTATTCTTGGAAAGCCGTTCATTAAATGAAAAAAAGGAGTGAGACATTAAGAATCTACTGAATAAACTGTTTGGACTTGAAGTAAAAATAAAAATATACATTATAGGGTAGGCGCTCCTAAGGTCGGCCACCCCTGACAAAACTGTCTGATTTTGAAAGCAAATACACACAAAACGAAAATTGACGAGAATAATATTATTTGTTTTTAAATCGTATAACAAAAAATCATTTCTCTTATATATATGACGGTTTTACTGTAGGCGATTTATTCTGTGCACATATGTCAGACTTGGTAAATGTGTGCTCCGTGAATTTTTTGGAAATAAGATTGAGGTAATTGCCTAAATATTATTGTATTTTCTACTTTAGTATTTTATTCATTGAAGTGCATTTGCACTTACATTTTGAAGTGAAGAAGATACCAAAAATTTAGTTTTTCTAAAATATAATTGGGGGCCGGCATTAGGGAACGTAATTTTTAAACTTTTCCTAATGTCGGCCAAAAATTACCGACGTTAGGCTGATTCCAAACCTTGAGTCGGCATATATCCGTTCAAAGATATCTTAAAGATTTATAATACTTCAAAATCGGTCACAAATACATATAATCCTAATAAAAAAAAGGTGTAATTGGTCTAAGACCAATAACATTACACCCTAGGTGAAAATAAAAGTTAATATAGTGAAAACCCAAAATTTTGTATGGCAACACCAAGAAGGGGTTGCCCGATTTGGTCCATTTTGGAAGTTGTACTTGCAATTTTTATGAAAACACCGTGTATAAAATTTGAGCTCCGCCTTTTCACGCAGTTTTCAAATATATTGTACATAGGTACTTGAGTTTGAACTTTTGACCTCATACCTAGTTTAATATATTGAAAAGACGCTTAGTTTTATATTTGTTGTTTGTTTTTGCTAAATGCAATAAGTTGCTGTGAATTCTAATAAATTAGTATTAAATTAAGAAGTCTGAAGTTCGCTTAAAATTGTTTTCTTTTTCTTTGGTCGACATTATGGCTGGAGTTAGGAGTTTGGTGGCCGACTATTTGGTAAAAGTGTATTTTTTGAAACTTTTATTTTTTATTAAAAATGTGAGTATATATTAGTAGTATTGTTATCTAAACATATGTTAAACGCTTTAAATTCTCAGTACAAAAAATGTTTTCATAGCAATAGGCTTGAGACAGTCATCTTACTGCTACCTAAATGTTCTAGCTATGCATTTTTGGCCGACTATTGCTGCTTTCCCCTATATAATATATTTTAAAAAAATTTATAGGAAGTCTCAAAATATGTTTTATTTATTATTGTTCTAGTATAATGTACAAATAAAAAAAGGATATCTACAAAAACGTACAAATGAAATATCGAAAAAAAAGTGTTGATTTTGCTAATTGTAAAAATTTGTTGAGTTTGATTCCGCTGTAACTTGTGAACTATTCATCTGATAGAAAAATGTTTCCTACAAAAGGAAATTTCATACTCTATAATTTTTGTGATGACTATTTTTAACCTAGGTTGCGCTGGACAGAAGAAATTTTGAAAAACTGGTTTTGGCACTATTTGTCCAATGCGGCAGCGCGAGCGGCAGGAATTTTGTACCTCTCCTACCCCGCTCACATTCTGGGAAATCCAAATTACCTGAAATTAGAGTGCACTTTAAAAAGCCACAGTTTTCTTCGACCTGGCATAATCCTAAGTTGCAGTTTGTATTTAAATCGTTAGTGGAGTGCATTAAGAGACAATCAGGTCTACCGGGGAATTCGATTCGATCGAATCAATGTTTTTCATATAGCATTTTTTACTATAAAAGTAATCGCATCGAATATTCTTCAGCGTCAATCAAAAATAACTGGCAATTGCTTTTTATTCAATTTGGAAAATCTTCGATTCAATTCTATTAAACAGTAGAAAATGCTCCTTGAAAAAATTCGATTCGATATAGATTTCATCGAATCGAATTCCCCGGTAGGACTGAATTTATTAAAACACAAAAGGAAATTTTCGAAAATGGGACGCGGAAAAAGTTTAAACATTACCGAAATTCAGTCCAGGGGTGAGGGGTGTTCCATAAGCCAAATAGCGAAACTCTTACGCCGGAGCCGTAAAGTTGTTCAAAATTATTTGGCTGACCCCGAAAACTACGGCCGGAGATACAAACCCTGCAAAAAATATGCCCTTTCTGTAGAGATGAGAGGGCTTTGTTACGACAAGCGTCGAAGTCAGCATCAACAACAAGGGAAATTGCGACGACAGCTGGCTAAAGAAGCTAAGGAACTGCCAACGCCGTTTAGCAGAAGCAGAACATTTTCAGAGCAAAAGGCTGAAGAGAAAACCTCCTCTTCAACAACGTCATATCGGTTGGAAGAAACGCTTTCTGATGAAAAGAGGTTCTTCTGCCTTAAATGGTCCTGATGGCTTCCAATATTATTTTCATGAGCTAAGAAAAGACGAATTATTTTCAACATGGCGACAGCAAGGTGGAGGTGGCGTTATAGTTTGGGGAGGCATTGGGTATTGTCAAAGGACGAATATTTGTTTCGTGAGTGGCCGTATGAACAGCGATGATTACATCAAACTCGTAGACGAAGAGATTGTCCATTCCACATATGTACAACCGGTTTGGAAATGACTACATTTTTCAACAGAACAACACCGCAATTCACACGGCTCGAAAAGTTAAAGAATACTTTGAGCGCAACGGGGTCCTGACCTTTGACAGGCCAGCGATTTCCCCTGACCTAAACATAATTGAGAGCGCGTGGGGGCACCTTTTCACAGATAGTGTTCCAAGGAGGGCGCCAATATACCAATGTTGAGCAACTCAAGGATACCATAAAGGCTGCGTGGCGAAGGATGCCAAAAAATATGTTAAAAAGTTCTTTAAGTCATTAAGATAAAGAAAAAATATTAAAAGTAATTGAAAAGAATGGTGGCCATACACATTATTAAAATAAAATAAGAATATTCTCCGTAAATAATTTGTGTTTACTTTTAAAATTCTTTTCTCTGTGCTATCCACTTGTCGCACTCTAATTTTAGATAATTGGGATTTCCCAGAATGTGAGCGGGGTAGGAGAGGTAGAAAATTCCTAATTACCTTTAAGCAACGAAGGGAATGCCTACCTGCAAAAACTTGTATGTCCTTCTATACAAAAATACTTGTCGCGGAGTGTATACAAAATTAGAACTCTCCTTGATCTTTTGTAGCGAAAGCCCTTCTTCAGTGCCTGGACTGTACCTGATACCTACATTTCCTAAATTGAATTATTCGGCATCCTGACGATAAAAATTTCCACAAAAATGCACCCCTCCAAAGGGATCAACCTATTATCACCTGGGGAAGTCATCCTTACAAAAATATATGCTTATGCAAAAGCCAAGCTAACCAAAGAAATAGAAAAAAATCATTTCTTTCACAGTTGTTTAGTAAAAACATTATTTCTACATTGAAAATTTAAATGTTACCAACATTAGTACCTAACCTACCTATCTACCTATGTACGTACCTACTATGAATTGAAACAAGTCATCCACGCTTGCGCGTCCATCTGCAATGCAACATCAACACAACAAAGTCGATAAAATAAACAAAACTTTTTTACTGCCTGCAACGCATTTCTCAACTACTACAAAAACCACCAAAAATTGCAAGAAACTAGAAACGACATAAAAACATAAAACTTAAGACGCAAGCGTAACCAGTAAATTTTTTTTCTTCTACCATAAAAAAATTTTTTTGAATGGGAGAAGATGCGCAACATCAACTATATTAGCCAACCCGTCCCGTTTAGGAAAGAAAATATCTATCTTACCTAATGAGTAATGCCTACTAAAAAAAAACCCTCCACACCGTGTCCTACCACACCACACACGTGCATGCAACCCTGTGTTATCCCTTTGCCTTATATGGCTAAAAAAAAAGGATCGCAATTCGTGCAAACTATAGGAATTTCACCACCAAGGAAATGCGTACTTGTTCCTTTCCTTGTAGGCAGGCAGGCATTTATCGCATTTTTTTCAATTGATAAAATTAAATTTATGCCAAGCACGCAGTTTTATTCGTAACTGAAAATCCCTATTTGACCCTGATTTCCTGGGAAGTTTGCAATGTGAGGAGAGTTCAAGGATTACAATTTCCAAATCATTTCAAGGGTTGCATAACGCATAAAATTCCATTATTTTCTCAGGTCGGAAAGAGAAGTGCAATTTTGCATACGTAAAGCAGAGCAGCAACGTGTACCTACAGCAACATCAGGAAGGAAGAAGGAATATTGTTAGCCTATCCTTAAACAATTTTAAGATTTTTTTTATAATATCTGGATCTCGATGTCACACAGTCACATCCTGGCTACAACAATTTAACCATGATGAATCAATAGAAGATATACCTACATTAACTCACGTTATTTTACCGTTATTCATCGCTTGCTAAATTCAAATCGAAAGCACAACGAACGCCAACAGAGTGACGCTACTGCCTTCATTTCATCGTTTCGCATCATCATGAATGACGCCAACTTTGCACTCAGTGAAGCGACTGTACTCCGCCGTACCGTAGCCGTACACTTACAAACTGTGCTTGCTGTTGCCTTGCCGCTGCTGCTGAGAATTAGCAGCAGTGAATCAAGTTTTGCTTGTTCTTCTTCCCCTACAAAACAGATATTTGTGTGTTGCCATGTCACATAGAAAATTCTTAAAATATCTCAAGAATTTTTCATGTTTAGTTTTGTTACTATTTGCTCACACAGTCACAAGCTAGCCAAAAAATTATAAGGTGACGCAGATTGAAATAAAAATTCCGTCATACAACACACCACTTTTGTTCTGCCGGCGGCGTGGTAACCATGCAGATTTATAAAACACACTATGCACGCACACGGCACTGTAGTAAGTAATTCGACATAAATATATAGGAACAAAGAGAAATTGGAATGGAAGTGCGAAATGTGCAAAAACGTCTGTGTTGTGTCAGTTCAGTCAGTACCCCACTTGTGGTTACTGCTGGCTGCTTGTGTATTTATTATTCATTGCGTCGCGTTCGCGTATAGTTTTAGTGCTGCATCTGTAGAAAAAACAGATAGTCGTCTTCTTCGTACTCACAATACAATTTATTAACGCGTTTACTAACATCATCGAAAACCACACATCAGGCAGACCAGCATCAGACACCACAAACGCAGTCACTTAAAACATCCACACAACGCCACACAAACACAAATCCTTCAGTGAAAAATTCAAGTTCACTAGCAGCGGCGCCGCCGCTTTTAATTCAGTTCAGTTTAGCTTGACTTCACTACAGAGATTGGTCGAGTTGGACTCGATTTTTGTTAAAAGTTCGTCGTTGCTAGCAGCGGTGCTAGATAGATAGACAACACCAACAGACAGTCAATCCAGACAGCGCGCAACGCAAGTTAGCTGTGGTTGTTGGTTCAGCAGCACCAGACGCTCGGTCAGTTGAATGAAAACCGTCGACTTGTTGTAACGTTTAATTCACGCGAGATTTTATGTGTGTTCAAAACGTTTAAGCGCATTACGGCACGTGCTAAATAGTTACGGTTTCGACTTTAAATTTTTTTTTTTTTTTTGAAGATATAGTTTGGCTGGTCCATAACAGCTGGTATATAACAACCTCTGCAAAAATTATTGTCGATGTCCTAAAGTGTCCTTAATTCTAAATGAATAGATAAAAAAAAAAAATTTATAAATAAAATAAAAACGCGAAGAATAATGCTTATGTGATTTCAAAATAAAGTTGCTAGATTTAAGTAAAACGAATTTTGGTGATATATTAAAAAAAAAAAGAAATAAATAAAAAGAAATTGTGTGAAAAAAATATAGAGAAATTCTGTGATAAGAAGTTGTCGTCAAGTGTTGTTATAAAAATAAGTTAACAAATTTAAAATAAATAAAATACGGAATTATATACCTACGTAGTTAAAACAAAAAATGGATATCTCATCGCAATCTAACGGGAATTACTTTATAACAAGTAGCTCTAATAATATATCGCATCATCATCACCAGAATAACGGTGGCATTAATAGCAATAGCAGCAACAATTTGGGTAACATTAAAGCGTTACTAGCATCTCCAATAGCTGCTGTTCGACAAAATAATCAATTAGGGAATTGCTTACGTGTCGTACATCAAAAACGTCCAATAACAATTTCATCATCAAATTATGTTGCTGCTAATACTGCTGCTATTCCCAATAGTTCAGGAGATCAAAATTCAATAACAACAGTAGCAGCAGCGACAGCAGCATCAACAACCGGAAATGATCGTATTCCGAATGTCCCAATAAATAGTGGTGACTCCATTTTCAATTCCAATAATGAATTGGTGCTATTGCCCTCAAATAATGCAGCACCTCTACTTGGAGAAAGATATTTGTTACTTAATCAAATCTCTGGAAGCTCGTTCTATGAGTGTCTTGACATTAGAAGTGGTGATGTCCTCGCGTGCAAGGTGAGTTCGTGTTTTATTTCTTTTATTTTAAATTGATAGCCAGAAGAATACGAGTTTATGACGGCAGGCAACTTTCAAGATTTTTGTTTTTTTTTGTGAAAAAAATAAAAAGAAACTGAAGAGAAAAGAGAAAGAGAGAAAAATCCAAATTTCAAGTTCTTGAAGTTTTATGCCCTTTTTTTTGTGTGCTGCCTGCTGCTGGTTGCCCCGAAATTCCGGATGCAGGTGTAGAGTTGCGTGTTGTTGAGTTGTGCAGAAATGTTCGTTTTTTTTAGCAAATATATTTTTTAAATTTGTGTTTTTACAACGTCAACAACGATGTCTGTTTTTTTTTCTTTAATATATTCCTGGTGGAATAGATGTGAGGCGGGGATTTTACTATTCTAATCTTCTTTTTTTTTCTTCATAATGTTAGCCAATAAATTTAAATTTTTTATATTTTTTTATGAATAATAAACAACGATAATCCCTGAAAGCCCCTAGATCTGATTAGATTGTTCTTCTTTTTTTGTTTTTTTCTTATTATCATTTTTGAGGTCACTTCAAATTTCGCATACATAGTTTTGTTGAAAAATTAAAATCACGCGTTTTTTGTTTTTGAATTTATGTTTTTTTTTTATTCTAGTAGGTAAATTAATGGATTTGATTGTGTCACGTTTTGTTTTTGTCATTCAATACTTTGTGTGCAAATGTTGTACGAGTTGTTATCTTACTGATAAAAATAAATATTTCAATGTTATGCGCACATTTTCCATTCATTTACGTTTTCTTATTAAATTGTTGTCAGTTAATACATAAATTCTTATCAGGAGCACATATTAATACATTTTTTCATTATTTTTGTTTTTATATTGAAATATGAAATGAATTTCCTGTTTATTACTTACTTATACAGAGTGCGTGCTTACAACAAATGCATAATTTTGTCTTCAATTGTAGTCAATCAATCTCTCCAGTGTTGACCTGCAAGTTGTACCTAAATACTTGATCAGTTTTGAAGGGGAATAGTAGTTTCCCTCAGTTTATCTGCTTATTTCCAGTGATGTTTCCAAAATTTTATTTCGTGATCAGTTCTCCCTTTCTTGGTATTTGTGGATCACGATTTAGTATTTATTTCCGATGATATTCAACTTGACCTGGTTAACGAAAGATTGTCTTTTTGCTACCGGGACTGGCAGACTGGCGGCAAGATTTAAATTTACTGGCTTTTCACGAGGATGCTGCGCTAACTGCCCTTGGCAGGAAATTGTCAATATTCTGTCGATTGAAGAGCAGGTTTTGGCCTTTAATAAGTTCGTTCTAAATCTTTGTGAGCAACATGTACCTACCTAACTTTAATACGTAAATATATAAACATCGACTTCATGCCCATGGTTCTCAGGCTTATATTAAAAGTTTAATTGCAGAGAGAAGGAATATGCTTTATTGCTCTAAACTAGATCCCAAAATCCTATAGGGTTATCTACGAAGCATTGGAATTGCTGGTACAACATGAACTCCTACCATATAAGTGGAGTTGGCCAAAACAATCGTTCCTCAAATTTACATACTGATACCTATTTGCAGTAGGAAGCGTCAGTTGACACTGGTTTTTCATTCCATCCTGTAACTTGGGATGAAATAGTTTTGGCAGTGTCTTCAATGTCGTCCAACGCTATTAGCATGGACGAAATGACGCTGAAGCTTATCAAGCTCATATTGCCATTTGTTATTGAGGGACATTTACAATAATTATTGTCTAAATATATTCTTGTGTTTCCCAAGAGCTAGAAGATCGTTAAGGTTATTGCTATCCCTCTAAACTTTTTGACCTTCCTAGGTTAATGACTACTGTAGCGAGCGTAACAGGTTAAAGCCCGACTTGTGCTCAAAGGTACGAACATCAAGACTTAACGTTTCCCGTGGCTATGAGTGAACACATTTGCATTGCAGGTGATGGCCAACAAAAACAGTTCCTAGAAAGAAAGAAAGAAGGTATCCAGTGAAGTATATGTTTTGAGATAGGAAAAAGGTTTATTGCTGACAATTAGGAGCTAGAAAATGTGAGTACGTTTGTGATCCCTTTGCCTTCCTAAAATATCCTGGTAGATGGTATGATATGAGATCTTGAGGTGAATCAATGGCAATGTTGAGTTATTTGCTGACGGGTACGGCCACAGGTTGCTTTGCTTTAAATAATTTAATTTCTGATTTAATAAATTTGGTGTATCGATGGAGTGGTTTTAAATATTCTCAAAGCGATTATACTACAGAGGAATTCATATACTCTCTCCATTGTCGAAAAGTCTTGAACGCCATAATGTGTTCGCAAATTTTCAGATTTCAATCTGGTTTCAAGACAGAATATACATATAGCTGCACCACAGCTCTTGTTAAAATTGTTGTCGACGATCTTGGTAAGAATATAGATAGTAATCTGACTAATTTTCTTACTATACTTGACTTCTCAAAGGTTTTCGACTCAGTTGATTTTGTCATCATAATGACGAAACTTATTTGTAGGTTTGTTTTTTCTCGCTCTGCGACTAATCTCTTTTATAGTTATCCATATAGACGAACTCAAAGTATTTTTGTAAAAAAATATCTTATCAGAGTGTCTCTTGATATTATATGGGGTTCCTCAGGGCTCTGTCCTAGGTCCACTTCTTTTCAGTTGTTTCATAAACGATCTGCCTTCTGTAGTAACTTACTCTTAGGTACACCTCTACACTGGTCCGGCCTATCTCGGATCTACCCTTGAGGCCCTTGACTTAGTTGTGGATGCTGAAGCTTCGTCTATGCCATCATGTCCGAAGTACATTGAGAAGAAATACAGAAGTAGGTATCAAAAATGTGTGCCTCAGGAAGTGCTTAATCTAGGTGCTCCCCCGAATACCCCAACAAACATACTATGGACTGGCTAACGAGGTCCCACCGAAATATAGAATGAGGTTGTTTTTACTCCTGGAGAGAAAATGGCAAATTAGCAACTTCACAGGGACTATCCTCTCAATAGAAAATCTTTACCGCCGCTGAACTTATCAACAGACCATTCATCCATTTCAAGAACAGGTAAAGCATGTGACTCTACCGCATACGAGGAGCTCAAACAACTGTCTCCATCCATCATTCACAGTAGTGAATGCCGTCTATTTACCCTCCTTTGGAATCTATCATCAAAATTTACAATAATGTTAGGACTCAGCGACTTCGGGTAAACTTCTATCAAAATCACAATAGAAATTGCTTCCACCAAATAAATTAGTAAACTTCTGTTTTTCACAGACTCCAAGGTCTCATGCGTAGCCTTGAACAGTTCATGAACGAACTTCCATGTGTGTTCAATCTACAGTCTCATCGCGTGAAAGTCGCCACTAAGTGTCCGTATCGTATGGTTTCCGGCCGGGTCAGAGAGGTCTTGCTCTCAATGAACTGACTGACTTCATGGCCAAATAAGCTTTACAATCAAGTGCCGTGTCCATCAGAAAGATTTCACTTGATGACGCACTAATTTACATAAAAAAACAATCGAAAGTGACTGGAGAGACGAGTTTTCTCTTGCCTTGTAGCCTCCACCAAAAGCTGGTTCAATAAAAAAAAAATGTGTTCCTTCCCCAAAAAGCCTGGAAATTTACACCCAAAGACACCAGATTCTTAAACAGACAAAACTCTTTGCCACTATAGGCAAAGATGACTTAACAATCTGCACAATCTGTAACAACCACAATGTCATAGAGCACAGTATATTTGACTGTCAGCGGTTCAACAACATTAGATCCAAGTTTTCTCACATTCTCGAAAATTCTGTTGAGAGAATCCTAATTCCCATTAGACACACTAAAAGCTTTGTCAGCTGGTGAACTTTTGTTATATCATCAGCTGGACTGCTCCACACTATTTTTTACATCTCGATTATTTATGGAATTTTCTTTGATAAACACTACAAACCACATTCTCTGCATTCCCATTCTGATCATTTTCCAGGACTAAAACAAAGATCCTAAAATAAGAGTTATGAAAAACTTTTGAAAGGCAATTTGTCCAAGAAAAGTTTACTTCTTGATTAAGAATTATGTTCAAAAGAGATTCTGATTTGAGTAGGAAAACCACACCCACGGAGGGCCTATTTCAAAATTGTTAAATATCCTTTTAGATCGATGAGTCGAGTCGAGTCCTGTTTGATCCCAAAAAGAATTTCGTAGCATCCGTCATGTGATAATAATTGTGAAAACTCTGAAGAACGAAGGATCGAGTATTATTATGATAAAGGCGTAGTTTTCTTTGGAATAAAGTTGATGATCCTATTGTAAGGATCCAAGATAGAATGACCGCTGATATTAACGTTAGTATTCTTAACGAAGAAATAATGCTTTCTTATGCTGAATTTGGAAATGGCCTCAGAAAGGAGTATTTATGCAAGATAATGATTCAAAACATATTTCGTATAAAGACAAAAAAAATGCTTCGAGGACATTAGGGTAGATGTTTTGGTCTAGTCACCGCAATTACCAGACCTAAACCCAATCGAGCACTTTTGGATACATGTTAAAAATGGACTGCATTTGTATAATGGAAATCCTAGAAAGGGATTTTTTTTCCAGAATCAATAATAATTAAAAATTCGTTTTAATCCATTTAATAAATGGCATGGACGTTATCGACGGCGTTTTTTTTTCAGGCAGGGGGAGGAATGTCCCAAGCACGGAGGCTAAGTCGGCTAACCTGCTACACGTCTTCTCACCAAAACCTTCCTGTCCTCTTAATGAAGCGCATTCGGTCTAGGTGAGGTAAGTTTTTCAGCTCATCTACAAATAGACCCAAACGTATTCAGACTACTCCCGAAAAAGGCCGGACAAGTATATACATAAAAAGTGTTCGGTTATCTCAGGCTGTCCTTCCAGGCAGAACAGACATTCAGGGCTCTAAAGAACTCCCATCCTTGTTAGATGAGTTAGTGCGAGCTGTAGACTTTACTTTTTTGTTATATTGGGGGGGGGGGGTATGTTAGGCCTATTTAATTTTCTTCTTCAATACCTAGTACTTAATTGCCATCTAAAAGAGCTTTCAACACTATTGTAAAAACAATTACTACAATTGAAAAGCTGGGAGAATTCGTTGGTGAAAAACTGCTTAACTCTCAACGGTGTGTGTTCGCTCATAGAAATTCATGCCAATGATTCCTTCCCCATGTGCCTACCTAAACAAAATTTTTCTGGCAAAACTAATTGTTTTTGGACATGCAACTTAAGAGATTTATTAAAAGAATTCACTGTTACTCCGTGTCGAGGAAAGGATATGGTGTCAACCTAACATAACATAGGCAACATTGATATCCCTCCCATGTGATCAGTTTTTTGGGTACCAATCTTCAGTTCTCGTCATGAATTTGCCTGATTAACACTTCATAAATATTCGTCTAACTCGCTTAACTTTATCGCTACACTAACTATCGCCTACTTTACTTATACCAGAAATTATCTCATCTTGGTGTACTAGTCATAGACTATAGGAAAGTCATCTTGGTGCAGCAAAAATACGAGGTGTGTTCAAAAAGTAAGGTGACTTTATATTTTTATCAAAAACTTTTTATTTATTTATCAATATTAATGTTGTCCCCTTCAAAGTATTCCCCCTCAGATATAATACACTTGTGCCAACGCTTTTTCCAATCCTCGAAGCAGTTCTGATAAGCATTTTTTGGTATAGCCTTGAGCTCTTCCAGCGATGCAGTTTTTATTTCCTCAATCGTTGCAAATCTCCGTCCTTTCATGGGTCTCTTAAGTTTTGGAAGGAGGAAAAAGTCGCAGGAAGCTTTTTCACCAGTTATGACTCTTTTGAGCAAATCAGGATCATAATTGACGTCATTCAACAACTCCTTAGCGATGCTCATGCGACGGTTATTCTGGTCAAAATTAAGCAATTTCGGAACAAGCTTCGCTGACACACGTCTCATGCCCAAAACATCCGACAAAATTTGATAGCACGAGCCAACCGAGATGCCGACGTCATCAGCAACTTCTCGAATGGTAATTCGACGATTTTCCAACACCATTTTCTCCACTTCTTCAACGTTTTCATCAATTGTTGACGTGCTGGGGCGTCCAGAGCGAGGTTCGTCATTGGCATCTTCTCGGCCTTCTTGGAAGAGCTTGTACCACTTATAAACATTTTTTTTACTCAGAGTAGACTCACCGTATGCCACTGTCAACATTTCGAGTGTTTTGGAGCACTTAATTTCATTTTTTACACAAAATTTGATACAAATTCTTTGGTCCATTTTTTTTGACAGCAGAAAATCGCCGAGCACACTAAACACTTCTAACCTTTATGCCTCTCACAAACAAACAAAGAATGCTATTTAGTTAAAACTGTGAACATATGTTCGGGACGAGTGTACCAACTTAAAAAAAAAAAAATCGAAAATCGAATCTACGTAGTCCGCGAAATTTGAAAAGTCACCTTACTTTTTGAACACACATCGCAGATTGCAATTTCTGGCTGTACCTACGTAGGTAGGTAGTATAAAAATGAATTCAATCACAGTTGGAGGAAAACGAACATAATTCTTAGACTCCCATTTCGAGACGGTCTCATGATCACGAATTGATAGTGATGTTGGATCAGATTAAAGATTTATCTATGTGGATCTATGTTTTTAATATCATAGCCAAGGCTCAGAAGATCCCCTATAATCCAATGGACAGTTTTGTGGGAAATACCTACAAAATGGGCGAATGGAAAAGAAATTAAGCGTTAAGCAGTAGAGTCACGTGATATCGATTTTAAGTTTTGTCTGAAGACATTCGATCTCTAAGTTTGCAGGGACTGTAAAAAAAATAGAATATTGCACATGCCCACATGCGTACAGTACTGTTAAAAATAAGAAAGTAGCGAATTTCATCGTACCCACACGGTTTAAATTATTATTGAAAGATGAAGGTAGTTAGTGCGCGATTTATATGGGATCCGATGGACTACCTACCTATCATGATCGCTAATGAAGTTGGAGTTGGTTGATTTTGAGGCTCCTTAACTAGCTTAATTTTTTTGCCTGTTTTTATTGCTGATCTAGTGCTCTCAACCTCCCTGTATATATTGTAGAAATTTTTTCTAATGCACACAAAAGGGTTGTCAGCATTTGCATACCCTATACTGCACGCCTTGTTCCTTATTACATGTGTGTTTAGGAAGATTTCTTTCTTTCACATTTCTACGTAGGTAGTTTATCTAGTTATAGTCTTTGGTTTAGTTATGGATCAAATTAATTAATGAGTTTTTGGTAAAGAGATGACCATTGATAAATATTCAGGAAGTGAATGGGGATAAAAACAATTGGGTGACTTCTAATCGAATTTCATTTTTGTTATTTTAAAGAAAATTTCCCAAACACATCAAATCCTGATTGCTTTAATACTAGAAATTTTTAAAATAAATTGACTCTGGTCGATCATAGAAATAAAAAGAAAAAAATCTTTGGACCAGATCAGATCCGTATGGGATGGTTTTAGAAAACTTATTTTGTATGTACATCTAGGTGTTGAAATAAATTGAATTTGCTTTCATTATAATTTCCGGTAGTTTTTTGTTATCAGTACCTACCTACATACATACGTACCTATCTAAGTAAAGTACATATGTAAATGTGTAAACAAATTTCCCTATTTTAAAATGTGTGATAAGGTCTCATTCCTCGAAAAGTACCTGTCTAAAATCATTTCCCGCAGTTACGTAGTTGTGGTGATTCACAATTTTAATATTTAATTTAGGTAGTTAATGTAGATAAGAACTTTATTTTGTAACCCATGTAAGGTGATTTTGCAACAATTTGAAATTTGATTGAATGTGTTTTTTACAGGAGTATAATTACTTGCAATTTTTTTTTATAGATAATACTTAGAAGTAGTTCCGGTAATTTTATGCAGTTTTATTGGTTTAATTGGACTTGTAAATATTTGAATAGCTTTGAACTATTAAATATTGAAATTTCGTATGATTTCGAATATAATTTTGAACCCCAGTTAGCATGCTGTTTCCAAAAGTAATAAATGAATTAGCGTTTATGGCTCAACTGGATTATTCTAAATATAGGTTTCATAGATTTCATCATTATAGTAGGTACATTGAGCGAAATTCCCATAAAATTACAGTACCGCAATTCTTCGTCAGCCATTGCTTAATGTTTAATAAGGTATTTTTGATCTGGACACATCTGTTCTGCCGAAACATTGACTGCCACACTTAAACATTGTTCAGAACTGGTGTGATATTATCTGACTTCCAGTAAATTCTTGTAAAACGGTGATCGTTCAATTCATAAGAAAAATTAAACTTCACTTACAAACTCCATCTAATAAAAAAAAAAAATATTGGTTGCATACTTAAAAGAGCTCAAATATCAGGGAATTACCTAAGAAAGGAAATTTACTTAAGAATTCTCAGATAAAATGGATTTTCAAGAAATCTACAATGGTCTGGCTTTTATAGAGATTTCTTTTTCGCAGGAAATGGGAATTTAAGATGAAAAAAAAAATATTATGAATTAAAATGTGTAAGATCACATACGCTGTACGCATATATGTATATGTAGTAGCCAAATACTAAACAACAAAAAATACCACAAACTACCTATATAGCTTGACACGGTTTAGTAGTAGTGTCATGCATAGTTGTCCGACCCAATGTCTTAAAGGATTTACTGAACCTTTTTTCGTTACATTTGCATCATCGAACTTCTGTGGTAGACGATCAGAGATAACCACACTGATGAGACCTCTCTGATCGTTGGGTCGAAAAGTTCGATATTTTTCTGCATCTCAATGCATTTTGTAAATTAGTTGGTGGGTGGGGGGTATTTTTTTCCAATGAATTTCAGTCTAATAAAGACGAAAAATTGCCAGCTTATTTGCATGTGAAGAACGAGGTCACTCCATTATTTATTAAAATGTGGGATGCAGACAGAGATTCCGCTTCTCATCTAGTCAGTCCTAAGTACTCTAGGACGCCCATTCGAACTTCAGTTTTTTTTTTTTTTTTTTTTTTTTTTTTGGCCTTATGCAGCCAAGAGCTAGACAGTGTCAGAGGATGTGTTCAGCAGTTTCGTCGTCTTGTATACCTACTACAGAAGCGACAGGTCTTACTATTGATTTTACTCATCTTCTTGAGATGAGAATGTTTTCCCAGTGTACTAATTTATTTTATCCTTCCAAAGCCTGAGTTGTGCCGAAATGTGGAGGTCACCTTAATTTTATAATATTAAAATTATTTATATTTTCGTTTTACATAAGCCGGGGGGATATCAAATTAACACAGAAATCAGTCAGCAATGCATAAATTTACACAAATCTTCATTTTCGGATCCACAAAAAAGTTTTGTAATGAGTGGAACAACATTTCAATGTTCCAAAAGCAAGTTAGATTTCGGGTATATGTCAGAGAAATTGTGAAGTGGAACGTATTTTATTAATTTTAGTATGGATTTATTAAAAGACTCGTTTTTTAATAGCCTAAAAACCCTGTTAAACGATTATAAAGGTCATATATATGACCTATTACACCCAATATGCTATCTGAAGCCCTTTAAGAGTTATTAGCTCTAAACCTATTTTCAAACCTATTCTCAACGATAATTTGTTCCCTTAGCGGCTTAACACGTCATTTTAAAAAATATCGTCTTTTTTCGGTGTGACCTGAATAGGTTATGAGTTAATAACTGTTTAACGGCTACAGTTAACACATAGGATGTAATAGGTCAACTTAAAGAGGAGAGTCTGCAGTTTACAGTTTTTATAAAAAAAAGTTATGTTAACGACCTTTTTGCAAAAATAATAGAGGTCAAAGTAAAAAAAAAGGAAAGAAAATCCGAAATTTCTAGTTTAGACCTTCATAACTTCTGAGGGGAGAGGGGTACGGGGCTGGTTGAGCTGTCGTTGGAAAGGCCATGAAGTTCTGCAGTGAGCCCTTAACTGTGACCATACGCCCTGTAGTTTTTAATATACAGGGTGTTTTATGAAAACCTAGCTTTTTTTATGAATCACCCTGTAACTCCTAAACGGTTGATATTGCCCCCCCCCCCTGCCATACAATTTTTGGTTCGTCTAAGTGAGTGCTATCACCTCCCGCTCTATGGACCTCCTAAGGGGAAACACCCTGTATATGTGCTCTAGGACATGCAGAAATCGATTACGTCCTAACCAAAGGTCATCACATATAGAGAAAATTCAAGCAATAAAAAAGCAAGTAGAAGTCCTTGTTTAGGAATAGTTTTCACTTTCAAAAATATCCAAAGTAGAATATTAAGATGTGGGAGGGAAATCTAGTAATCCACTCAGCAAACAAAATCTCCATTTCATTCAGTTGGAATATCCGGAGATATTGGGGATAAATTAAATTTTCTACCGGAAATCATACATAAATCAGATATGAATTATCTCTAACCTTCTATCGTAAACGTGTAAATTAGTAATATGCAATTGCATTTGCGGAAATAATTGTAATCTCATGATAACATAGCGCACACAGCAATGATGCAATCTTTGATAGAAATTTTAATTACTCATTTCCCAAATTGTTGAAAAACTTTTAACGATCTATGACGTGTTGTTGTTGTTTTTTTTTAGTCATTATTCTGTTGAATAACGAAATCAAGATGACGTCAGTGAATTTTGCGAATTATTTTATCTTTGTATATTATTATGTTAGTAATAATAATAAAATAGTGATAAAGGGTTTGTCATCATTCATTACGTGTCAGAATTCAGTGAAAATTTATGATGAAATTATTCACAAAATTTATAGAGGAGAACTGAACAGAAGAAATATTATCATCATTATTGATATTTATTTGTCACCCTGTACAACTTTCCGAGTTTTTCATGACTGTATAGGACATATTTAAATTGTTGGTCATACGCAACGAGTTATAGCTGATATCCTGAAGATCTTATGACGAGATAAATAACAATTTTGGTTTTCTTAGGGCATCCATATTGGATTGCTTCATTTTATAATTTGCAATCATCATCTGAATGATGTTTCTTTGAGCTTGATGAACTCACGCAAGAAATTAGATTTTGATACTTTCAATTCAGACTATAGACTTGTTCTTCCCAACTACAGGAAATATGTATGTATGTTTGCGCGAACTATTACAAAAGGATGCCTTTACACTTTATATAGGTATACTTTTGATGAATGCTGGCTATTAATCTTTGTTAAAGCCAAAGATTTGTATTATTCTCCTTATGTATGTATGCTAGCCCGATTTGGTCTCTCCTTTATATGCGGTCGAGACTTTCCAGTGAAAATTCATTCAATTTTCCATTCTTGAGATTCATTGCAGAACAACAATTCTACTTCCTGCCGTCGCCATAATGTAGTTAGACTTAAACTGTGTTTTGGAAAATAATTTCCAAGTTGTTTTAGCTTTTAACTTATTATACAAATCGTAATAAATTTCCCTGAGATCGTAAATATTTTTTTTTTCTGAATAGCTCGCATTTTTATTGCGTAATTTGATGAAGTTTAAATAAATAAAAAAAAACAATTACTGATTATAATATAATAGTGATTAAAATGAAAAAAAAAATAATAATAATGTTGGACCCAAAACTGAACCCTATGGAATACCATTTAGTAAATTTTATTAAAAATTGAAAACGTATACGTACAATATTATAAATAACTTCAAAATTATTATTACGATTTACAAAATGATTTAATTGGGAGCTTGTTTGTAGCACCACCAACATACTCATCCCACGCAGATTTAAACCAAAGTCATCTTGCCTGATGGTCTTAAACTTTACCCATACTGACTCATCTTTAATTTTTTATGAGTTTGAACCGATTCTCCATGAGGAGTCATCATAAATCCCCTGCATGAAATCTTCAAAAACATTCGATATAAAATAAAAAGCCAAAAGTTTACAAAATCTTTAAAACGTCGAGAAAAATAGTTGCACCTTAACAAAAAAAAAATAAAATAAATTAAAATAAGACAAGTCGATTTAAAGGATTTTTCAAGCAGATTTTTACACGTAGATTTTGGAAAAGCGGATTATGTTGCCAAGAGTCTTAAGTCCGAAATTAAACAAAAAAAAACAAATCTTCATTTCAAAAATCTCACATTTAGAAAATCCTGAAAGTATTGCTAAAATCCTCTGTCTCAAAATATTCTTTTGAAATTTATTATATTTTTTTTTTATTAAAGTCAAATTCCCTGTAAAACGTCTCTTGGTGAAAATTTCTCAAAAATCCTACGAATTTTATCATTCTTTTCTGACTAAAAAATCAAATCCAAACAAACACAAGCAGGTAATTTCGGAAAGAAGGGAGTTTTTGGTATAATGACAAATAAAATTATACCTATCCACACCATTTTTTCGGAACCCCAAACCTTGTGATGATACATTTGACCTTTTGGCACTGGGATTTTTGAAGAAAAAAAAAATATTACGAATAGGTGATTTTTATAAAAATCATGAGATTTTGGAACAGGGGATTTTTTTTTTTGAAAATAACTGCAAAATTAAATTAGTAGGATACCGCGTCGTTTCGCCTTTCACAAAAATTTGATTCCTGATATCCTTTGCGATAAAATCTCCTCCTGTGTTTGTTTTAATTTTTTCATTTTCTTTTGGATCCCAATTTTAAAAAAGCTTTAAGAAATAAATAGGAGTTGGAAATTCAGGCTCACAAAAATGTTTGTGTTTTTTCAAAAAAGAAAATCAAAAAAAAATATGTACAAAAATGTTCAAGTACCCATTTTTGGAGTTCCGTATCCAAAGGGTAAAAGCGGAAAACCTATTTATTACTAAGCCTCCGATGTCCGTCCGTCTGTCTGTCTGTCACCGGGCTTTATCTCATAAACCGTAATAGGCGGACAGTTGAAATTTTTACAGAGTGTGTATTTCTATTGCCGCTATAACAACAAATAATAAAAATAAAATTAAAAATTAATTATACAAGAAACGGGATTTTTTCGACGTTTTTTTCCTCGTTTTATTCTCATTCATTATTATTATCATAAAGCCTCGTTTCCACTTATACAAATTTTCTTACCCGACAAGTTGTGAAACATGTTGACAACATTCTGTCTAAGTGGAAACGCTATATGAAAATTCAGACACATGTTGGCAACTTGTTCAATGTCGGCTGTAAAAACTCGCAGAATTTGTTGGGTGGATTTGTTCATTTAAGTGGAAACGCTCATTTGTTGTGTTGGCTGAACTAATGGAAGGCAATGGAGTAGAATGTAAGAAGTTAAGCCAACAAGTTCGCGAGAATTTATTTAAATGGAAACATTTGTAAGTTTAAGCTAACATGTTGCCGAACAAGTTGGCACAATTTGTATAAGTGGAAACGAGGCTTAAGAAAGACATTATTTTTTCAAATGACGCCTGCTCTTATTTGAAAAAATAAATAAAAAGCAGAGTGTTAAATTTTGTACGATGGTACGGACAGAACCCTTCGAGTGCGAGTCCGACTCGCATTAGGCTGCATGTTTTTAAATTTCTATTCAGAAAGGCACAAGCATTTCTTACAGGAATCAAAAATACATTGAAGAGTTTGTACAAAGTGAATTATTTATAGGAGGGGGGGGGGGTGGTTAAAAAAATGTGATATACAGTTATGTCCGTGGGATTTTGTCCACAATTCGACCTTTTTTGAAATTTTGGTGAAACGAGGAATGTGGTATTTGGCTTTGATTGAATTCTATAAAAATTCTTTGGGAAAGGCATAAAGTTTAGATATGAAATCTACATAAATAATGAAAAGCGTTATCTAACTTTGGTGGGTTATAGGATAGATGACATAAGAACTAAATTTCGAATGCAGTACCAAAAAAGTATACAAAATTTATATGACTGGGTGCTCCATTCCGGAATGGATCACAACATTTGAAATGATGTACATACGTCGAGTGATTCATATTTTTTCGTATCTGAAGTGTTGAAGAAGTCGATCAAATGTATACAAAACTGCTATTACAAAAACACTTGCTTTCGGCACGCTCTAAAACATGTTTATGGTCCATTCCAGAATGCACTTCCCATTTCACAATCTGTATACTGTACTCTACTACTCTCAGGCAACGAGATGACTGATGAGTTGGCCAAAAAGGGCTCCGAATTGGATAGCTCCGCAGCTGTAGCTTACGTGAGGATCCCAATCGGAGTTTTAAAAGAGGAAATCATCAGGGAAGTCTATTTAAAGGCAGGCCTCCGATGGACCAGCAGGGATACCTGTCGTATTGCGAGGCAATTGTGGCCTGCATATGACAGGAAAAGGACAAGGGAACTGCTTAACAGCAGCAGAGCAAATACCAGGAATCTAGTAGGGGTCATGACGGGTCACTGGGCCATAGGGGACCATGCTAGAAGACTGGGAATGGCGACGAACGATTTCTGCAGGAGTTGTAGTTACTCGGAAGAAATTGCATCCGTCAAGCATGTGCTTTGCGAATGCCCCGCTCTGATGAATAAAAGAGGTAGGCTACTAGGTAGCTACTTTTTTTCAAGTCTGGGGAGCTTCAAAGTATAAAGTTCAGAGACATCCTGAGTTTTCTGAGTGAGTCAGGATGGATCTAGGCTAAAGGTCTTGGATATATCCTGAATTTCCCAAGGAAACAGGATAAATCCGCGGCTTGAAGGGTTATCTCATGAGGTCTAGGGGCACAATGGACCCGTTGGAGGTCTAAGTGAGGCTGGCTGGTTGTCCAGTGGCACCCCTCTTACCTAACCTAACCTAACCTACTCTAGTATGCCATGCGACATCTAGTTCTTGTGCCATCTATGGTTATAGTCACTGTTGGATACCAAATTTTCCATATGCATGGCCTATTTTTTTTTTCAACTTGTTATTTTGAGCATCCATCCCAACAATTTAATTGTTCAATTGGAATAAGTAACAGGTGCGATTTACTCCTCTTGGTAAGCAAAGCTTTACTTTTTTCTACATTTTTTTACAATCTTCAGTCATTAAACTCGCCTCGATTAGTTAGGTAAGGTCAATGTCATTCGAAGTGCTAAAAAACTGATGAAAATAAAAACTTAACCAAGACATAAAACGGTGCTTCTTAGAGCTAGAATATGCTTAATCTTACGAATGAATACATAAATTCAAGTTTATTAACAAAGTCTTGTAATTAGAATCAATCAAGATACAATAAACCTTGTGCTTGCCATTTCCTTGCAAAAGAGGAACTTGATATTGAATTTTTATGGTAACTCAGCGCTTAATAAGGAGAAACTTCCGTGATTATGATGAATAAATTCAAGGAAAAAACTAGTCAAATGGCATCCGCCTCAGTTAGTTAGTTTTTTGCGAATCGCTTTTTTTTTTTAGTAGTGATGTTTTTTTTGCGTTCTCTTAACTGCTTTATTATATCCACAGCACAAATGAAGTCCAAAGTTCTATAATCATTTCATTTCCATATTTGTTTTTTTCTAGTAACTTTATACCTCTCTACTTTTACATTACTTCAGTCAGACTGGCGACAGACAAAACAAATTAGTTTTTATGAATTTATTCTTAAGTCATTTAAAATAAATGGATGGCGTGGAAAATTTATTGTCATCGTCATTATTATATCATCAGACAAATTAAATTTGATTTTTCTTCTCAATTAAACTCTCTTCTCTTCAGTGATCTGTTGCAGCATCTCACACAGTAGAGTGCAATTTATTAAAAAATTAGTAACAATGCGCGCTTGCGCACACATGCACAAAAAAAAATTGATTTTTAATGTTTTTTTGTTTTTTTTTCAATTTCAGGCTGTTGGAAATTCCTATTCAAAAATTTTATCAGCATATTTTCGTTTGGATGGTGATCCTCATATTAAACCATTGTACAAATTATTAAAATCAGCTGATCAAACATATTTACTATTACCACCGTCCCAATATGGAGACTTACATTCATATGTTCGAGAACGGAAACGCTTAAATGAAACGGAAGCTCGTCATCTATTTCGACAAATATGTAAAACAGTTAAATCGTGCCATCAACAAGGAATTGTTCTACGTGATCTCAAACTTAGGAAATTTGTATTTAGTGATCTTGAAAGGTGAGTGTTAATTTTATTAATTAGAGTTTAGAGTTAGTGTAATTGTTTTTAATTAATTAATAAAAATATCTTTCGGCTTCACACATTCGAATTAATTGATAGATGTGATCACAAGTGATCTTCATCTACAGAGGGCAATACTATATGAGTCCGATATAGGTCAATATTATAGATATACTAATGGAATACTTAACTACACATGAAGATTATTTAAACATATGTAAAATAAGAGTGGTCCAAAGATTGAACCTTAGGGTACTCTGTATTTAATGTACATATAAAAAATTAACTTCAATCGGGATGGAATTGTCTGTGGGGGGGGGGGGGGATATTTACTAAAATTAGGAAACGGTGTCCTCGAGGGGTGTCCATTGGGACCTTTCCTATTTAGTTTGCATATTAAATGACCTCGTTGAATTGACCATTGACGTGAAAAAAAGGGCAATAAATTCCAGATCAGCGCACAAATAAAAATAAAAATTGGAGGCGTTTTGTATATAAAAAAGTGTGAAAAAATTAAATGAAGACGGGAAACAGTTAAGGTGCTAATTCCAGTTGGTAGAGGCATAGAAATTATAGAAATGTAGAATATAACTAACTAGGAGCTTGATACCGGTTAGATAATAGGGGTGCCGCTAAAAAGGACTAGCCTGCTTCACTTAGATCTCCAGTGTAGTTGTAGTTCCTCCAGACTTGAAAAGAAGTAGCTACTTAATAACTTCCCTCTTCAGAGCGGGGTAATCCCAAAGTATGTGTGTTCTATGGATTTGATTTCCTTCGAATCCTTACAGCACATGTAGAAATTATTCGCCGCTATCCCCAGTCTTCCAGCATGGTTTCCTATAGTCCAGTGACGCGTAATGACCCCTACTACATTCTTGTTATTTGTTCTACTGCCATTAAGGAGTTCATTTGTTCTTTTCCTGTCATATACAGGACATATTACCTCGCAATTAGGCAGATTTCCCTGTTGATCAACCGGAGGCTTGCCTTTTGATAGGTGCCTCTGATATCAACTCCCCCTTTAAAGTTCCGATCGGTACCCTCCTCTAAACTTGTGCTGCGGTGATATCTGTTTCAGAGCTCGTTTTGGCGATTAGTTGCCTTGGATATCCCTGTGGTCAGGTACCCAGCATAGGGTCACCTTTTGCCGTCTAGTCTGCATCAATTTTGATTTTACCATCACAGCATCCAGCGACTTAATGGTTGCCTGATTGTCAGTGTATATACGGCACGGCAATCGACTATCTGTACATAGATGCTAATAGTGCTACCTGGTAATTCGCTGCAAGCTCTACCTGAAAGACACCACATTTGTTCGGCATTCTATAAGACTCTTGCCTCTGGTGATCTCTGGAGTACACTCCAGCCCCTGTATCAGTACTTGGTTTGGATCCATCCGTAAAGATAGAAATATCGAATGCTACCACCATCTTCTTCCAATCCCAATCACTTCTGGTGCGGGTATCATTATATTGACACCCCCCACCAAAAGTTAGGAAAGGTCGCTATTTGATAGTCTGTTTCTTCTCTGCAATCACTACAGTCTATCTTCTGGAGTATATTGGAATGCCCAAAATCCCTCTCCATCCACCAAACCCCAGATCTAAGCCTAACAGCGCTAATTACCGCTACACTACTGTAGTGGATATCTAGCGGCATAACCTCCAGTGTTGCCATGAGCGTGATTCGCAGACATCCAGTTATTCCCAGCAAGCGGCCCTCTGCCTTGTTGATAGCACATTCAGGTTACATTTCCATGTCAGTGCCGCCATCCACAGGACCGTGGAGCAGTAGTAGAAGATCGGCCGACCTATAATGGCTGTGTACATTTATCGTACCATCCTGGGTTTTAGTTAGAGCTGAAAGTATCCGGATAATTTACTATCCGGATTATCCGAGATAATTAGGATCCGATTCCTCAAATCCGGGTATCCGGATAATCCGGATCCTATTATTCGGATCCCAACTGTCCGGATCCGGACCCAAACTATCCGGATCCAGACTAAGCAAAAAAAGGTCAAAATTTCCCTATTGCATTGCTTTATTGGGAAAATATAAATTTCATGATATTCTCATTTTCTCAATGAAACAACACAATTTTGAAGCTTTTTTGCTTAGTCCGGATCCGGATAGTTGGGATCTGGATCCGGGTAGTTCGGATCCAGATCTCAGGAATCGGATAGTTTGCAGATCCGGGTATCGGGATATCCGGATATTAGCAAATCTGGATCCAATTTGCAGCTCTAGTTTTAATCCCCAGTTGCCATCAAAAATTCTCTTGCACATTTCGAAGGCCAGCCATACTGGCCTTCTTAATACGTTCTTTTAAATTAGCCTTCAAGCTCAGCTTGGAATCGAGTATGACTCCCAAATACTTTGCTTCGCTGGAGAGAGTAAAATTCTCTCCACCGTCTCAAACTTTATTTCTGCCTTTTTCTTGTGAAAAGCACTAACTTCGTCTTCGAGGGATTCAATCTACTATTATTAGTCCAGTTATCCAGCTTAATCAGCTCATACTCAAGCATTTCAATAATAGTAGAAAGAAATGTAAGAATTGCCAGGATACATATGTCATCCGCATAGGCGATTAGTATTTAAATTGTTTTTTTTTTCCAATCCTAAGTATTTGTATTTTTTAGAGTCTTCAATTATTACAGGGTGATTGTTTATTTATATACAATTATTTGGACCAAGAACGAAACCTTTTAAACAATAAAATCCACTGCTTTCGATTGTTGGAGGAAATAAGTATGGTGAGTTTTGCTATGAAATAAGTTCATAGCGAATTTAATCAATATGAAATTGACCGAGTTTACTGCCAAATCCACAGCTCGAGAATAGAGTGGAAAAAAACTCTTTAAAAACGAAAAATGTTTGAAAAAGAAATTTCTTTTGCAAAATAGGGCGTTTCGTATAAGCAGAAATCAAATACTCATCAGTACGGCTTGTTTCCTGTCTACCGTATACGACAAAGTGAACAGCCAAGCTGACCTCATATATGCAGTTAAAATAATTTTTAAGTGTGAATTATAAGCGAGGCGAAGTCCTAAGTTTTACTTGAATGCCTAGCAAGATAAGCCCTATGGGGACTGACTAGCATTTCATCGTGAATTTTGCTATAAAATAAATTCGCATAGGGCTAATCAATTCAAGTAAATACTTAGTACTTTGCCTCATATATAATTCACACTTAAAAATTTTAAGTGCACATATGAGGTCAGCTTGGCTGTTCACTGTGACGTACATATATGAAATGCAAGAACCAAGCCGTACTGATGAGTATTTAGTTTCTGCTGATATATTTGCATAGAAATTTCTTTTTTAAAAGATTTTTCAATTGTAAAATAGTTTTTTTTGTCACGAAATAAGTGTGCTTCACACCTAGAAAAATTGTGCAAAATACACCTTCCAAATTAGGTACCCAATACAAAAAAAAAAAAAAAACAAAAACGAAAAACAATATTTTTAAAACCAAGCTCCATAGTTGGACCATACAAAGTTACGCGATACATCGTGTCTATTTTGATGATATTTTGGTAGTAAATATAGTATATGCACTGTGCAGTGTAACCAAACCCATCAGAGTATGTATAGTAAATGAGTTCAGTCACCCCTACAAAGAATGCTATTTTTATAGATTTCCGGGAAAAGTATACTCTAAGAAGGTGAGCCTATCTGCATACATACACCTATCAAAAGGTGATGTGATGCATATAAATATGTAAACACATAGAGAGAAAGGTTCCATCTTTCTTTTTCTCTCTCTCTCTACAAAATTAAATTTTACGCAAGATCAAATGATTTATGCAAACCACTACCACCAACAACAACAACAAGGTAATCTTCCTCTCTTCTCATCTTTTAAGTGAGGAGAGAATCTTTAAAGATATATTTCTAGTAAAATGTTTCCTCTAAGATGATGGCGACGACGACGACCATATAGTCTTGTCTTAAGACACTGAATTTGAAAATTTTATGGCTCATCGACCTTCTTTTTTCCTTGTCGAATCATCATCATCATAATCCTCTTCGTACTCATCATCATCTTCATCGTCTTCGTTGTGGATCGTTGGATGCAGTAAGGTGCTATCAGTTAATTCACTCTATACAGTAACCACATAAATGGGTTCAAAAAACTCTTTCCAAGTCATTTACGCATCGATGAAAAACTATATAAAATCAAGAGATCCGGTAAAGCTAGTCCGCCTGGAGGAATTTATATTCATTCACGGTTTGGAAAAAAAAACAAAAAGAAAAGTTTCAGATTCACTTTCTCCCATCTCCACATATACATAGAAATGATTGTAAGCAAACTCGAATGTGTTAATGTGTGTAGATGTGGTCCGGGTTGTTGACCAACTAACTACAGTTAGTAGAAGCATCAGCTCAGCAGCAGCAGATGTAATAATGACGGCGGCGGTGTTGCCTTTCACGCAATGTTGCGTACTTTCTTTTGGAACTCCACTTTAAAAAATCATTGACCTCCCAGAGAAAGCTCCGTATCATGTGGCCGTTCATCTGCATCGAATGAATTTTTGTAATTTTATTTTTTTTAATCATAAATGCAACAATGGGAATTTCATGTGATCAATATTTTGTTTTTAAGGACATCTAAAATAAATCTATGTGCTCACAAAAGTGTATTGGAGGAGATAGATTTTTTCGTATAAATCTTTTGACGACGTAACTAGAAAAAAAAACAAATGTGTCTCCTCCTAGTAAGATTAAGATTAATGGAGTTTAGCGGAGCGAATAGCCTTTGCACTGCAATCATTCGTTGGCTAATTACGTACCGCTTTCTTGATACTTCATCCAACAATCCCACACTTCCTAGGATGAGCAGTAGTTTTTTTTGGATAAAGTTTCTTCGAAGTTGGCAGGCATTAAGAAGTATGAGCCAAAAGCCTGGAATCTACAATGTGCAATGGCCTCGCATTCGCATAAGACGTGCTTCGATGTTTCATCCTCATACATACATACATCAGCGGGTGAGACTCTTCCTAATAAGTCGATTTTAATCGAATTTTCCATTGTGTTCGTCCATATTTATGAAAAGCCAATTTGGTAAATTTGATTTGTTACAATTTTCTTATAATAGGTGTGTGCCGTGGTTGATCACATTCACGACACGGTCCTTGACTTGTTCCAAATACTATGAAGTAAGCCAACCGCGTTTATATGTGTTCAAAACTACCTCTACGCACACACACATAATGTATCTTTGAACGGCCAGAGTTTTTAAGAAGCCTTCTTGGTGTGCATATTGCAATTACTATATCGCTCCTCAAAAATCAGGGAAGAACCACATAAGAAAGTATAAAGACGATGAATATCTACCCAAAGACGACCATATTTTAAGTAGGGAAGAAAAATTAACTTTAACAGCTCCCCTGAAGTAGTATGGGTTGGGATATATGGGGGGATGATGAGATTTTTTCTAGTAGCCTTCTTCGTCTTATGCTTACACACAAATTTATTCAATTAGTCCCCGTTATTACCCTGAGAACAGTATGTACGTCGTTATTTATAATTTAATTTGGCAACGTTAATAAAAAAAAAAATAAAGAGGTGGGTGGAGATTGCGGAGAGAATAGTAACTCAGGTGTACGCCATCTAATTCAATTTGAGCACAAAAAATGGTTGGTGTTAATTGAATTGAGAAATTATTGTATTGGTTTGGTGATGATGATTATTGTAGGGGTGTTGTATGGAGTTGAAGGGGGCGATTTAGACGCTAGAGAAAAAGGAGAATGATGCCTACTTTTCATACAACTTTAGCCCCGACACCTCCAGATATGAGAGATGTTTTAAACGATGCATTATGATCCTTCAATACATAATTTAAAAACGCTTTAATTGAAATGAACAATAATAAAAAACAAAAACCGAAAATTACAAAATAATATCAGAATTAAGGTGGGCTCAAAAATTTCATCAAGTCTTAAGTAAGCTCTGAAACGTAAATTAACACGAAACATTGAATATTTTTCCAGTGTTTTTTATACAAAAATTATTGAGAAAATAAATTTATTTCGAGAGCTCACCAAACGTGATCTTGCAAATTTGTTGCCCATCTCTTCATCTGAATTTGGTACTTGAAGCTTGTAATGAGATAATTATACAAAAAAAAAAGATTAAAATTTCTCTAATTTTATTTCTTTCGTCGATTATACATTTCAATAAAAAATATTGCTGTAATGAGAAATGGACACCCAAAAGAAAATTAAAATCAGAAAATCATTAATCAGAAATATTCGCTGTTGACTTACGCACTTTGCAGATTTGCAGAGAGTTGTTTTCCAATATTTGTGACAATTATACAATTTTGAAAGTTAACAATATTTAATTCAATTAACCGAAGAAAAACTGTGGTGATCGGTTGTAGCTTGAACGACTTTCTTCTGTGAAAAAGTGGACTTTTCTACTCATCGTATTTGCACGGAATTGGTGAGTCGTGAAAAATGATTTCCCATGAGAAAAATTTTCTCAACAGAGCACTAATTCTGAATTGGGGAAAAAGTACAGCACCCTATAGTACTCGGCGAGACCTTTAATTTGATATGCAACATGCGGTATTTGAAACAGCCCCCCCCCCCATTAAAAGTATGCAGGCAAAAAATAGCTGGTAATGACCTGAGTCGAACAGTGAATTCCGTTTTCCGATCGTACATAACCCTACCGAGCTAGAGGCGATCTAAGGAAATAAGGAAATACTAAAAAAGTGAGTATGGGGCTATAAATTGCTATTTAAACCTTCGACTTTAAGAAATGTGGGTACTCAAACTTCTTCTCAGAACCTAAGGAATTCGATTCTATACTAGATTTTCCAAAATGTAGTAGATCAAACTTTGACCTAAAATAGCCAGTCCCCTTTGCAATTTTCTTCAATGACTACAATAATTAGGTAGGATTGCAGAGGTATCGCCTAAACAAGATGGGCTTGGCTGCGACTTCATCCAGTCCCTTCTCCCTTAGGATGCTCATGAAGCATTGGAGCACCTGTTCTGCAACTGCAAAGCATTGGCCAGGCGGAGATTACTCCACATCCAAACTAAGTGTGAAATGTAAATCACAGTATAGTTCTAGACTTTATTAACAGACCAAACCTAGAAAGGGAGTAAATTGAATGGGGACTCCTCACAATAGATCTTTCAGGTCGCAGTGAATATGAGGCTAACGCCTGCACACACCCCCTCCACAAAGCTAATCTAATCTAGGTAGGGGGCAATTAGAAGTCAACTTAAGTGTGTATTATAATAAGACATTTACCGTCTGGAATAGTTAATAATTATGTATAGACGGATTATTGAAGTCTCTAAAGATATTTGTTTGGAGTTAGATATTTTTCAGAATCAGAATCTGCATAACAATGGCTTCCTAGTACGAAAACAACCAAATTATATATAAGGATTAATACCAGAACTATTTTCAGATTATGTCGTCACCCCCGACAACCCAGATGCACTCTAATCTAGAACATATGATTTTGTGGATTAAGTTTTGTTTGTCTTCTTCTTCTGCTGCTTCGATTTTCGAAAAAGTTGATTGAAAAGATGAGAAAGTTTAAGAATACTATTTTAACTCGAGATATTTTTGTCTTAATTTATAGGGGCTAATTATCAATCGATATACATATTTTCGAAATTTTGGTTCGAAATTCGAAGAAAATAATTTTTTTTTCCAAATTTATAAATATTTTTATGTATGTAGGTAGAGGTCAACTGTGACTTGCGTGTGATAACAATTATTGTTGTAATACATAATGTAAATGACTTTTTTTCGAGACCTATGTTTGGATTTAAGTGTCCAATGATAAATTCGAAAAATTCTGATTATCGTATAAATTCGAAATTTGGAGATGACTACAAAATTTAGGGTCCTGGAAGTCGCTTTCAATTAAAAAAAAAACAATCCCAAGTCTTTCAACTTAAGTATCGCACCCTTTTTCCGAATATTTGAGTCCTAATTCGAAATGAGTGAAGCCGATTAATTGAAAATCATTTTTTCGAACTCGAAATTCGATTTTTCTTAATTTTTTATTTCAAATTGACACAAAACTAATTAAAATTTTTCTTTCTTTTACAGAACCTACTTAAAATTCGAATCTCTAGAAGATGCTGTAGTCTTAGATGATCCAGATAATGACATCCTTAAAGAAAAAATCGGTTGTCCAGCATATGTTGCACCAGAAATTCTAAAACCTAATTCAGATTTTTCCGGTAAAGCTGCTGATCTATGGTCATTGGGAGTTATTTTATATACAATGCTTGTGGGAAGATATCCGTTCAATGATCCTGAACATTCCTCATTGTTTGCGAAAATAGCACGTTGCCAATTTAAGATTCCCGAAGATATTTCATCAAAAGCACGATGCCTTATAAAATCATTACTACAAAGAGTTCCTAAACATCGAATTACATCCGATGATATTTTACATCATCCTTGGCTACAGGAAGACAATAGATTTAATCACAATAGTAGTAATAGTAGTAGTAGTAATAATAATAGTAATAATAGTAGTAGTAACGGTAGTTGCAATGATCTTTCAACTGATGATCAATGTGTTCCCGATATGGATTGTATCGATTTTACATGAAAAATAGATTATTGTGGCATATCATGACAACTTTGTTAGCTGCCGTACGCCTTTGGTATGGCGTTGTTCGGCCAAAATCTACCTGATTACCTGTAGTGAGTGTGACGTTCTCTTGGGTAATTGGGTCTTAATGTTACCCCCTCGTACAAATCTCTGAACAATCTTCGTTCCAAAAAAAAAAATAAATAAATTTTTTTGATGTGGTTTGTCGTTTGATTGCTCGTTCGTTCGTTCGTTCGTTCGTTCGTTAGTTCGTTAGTCGTCTGTTGAAGTAGCTCTTTGCAGATGCTCTGCTGACGATTTTGATGATAATGATGATCAAGATGAACCACAATGGTTGGAGGAGATGTTCGTTCGTGCGTTCGTGATAACACAATAATTGTTACACCACCATCAAATGAAATTCTGTTTGGCGACCGAACAATGTAATTTTCTGTTTATTTTCTTTTTTTTTTTTCTTTTGTAATAGATATAAAATCTCTGTTGACTTCCTTTATCTTTTTAATTTCTTTTTTTGTATTATTTTTGTTGAAGTTTAATTAAGAAGCAAAACAAATGTGATAAAGCTTTAATAAAATGTTAAGAAATTTTCTAAATTTGTTTGTTTTTTCTTTACACACTTTGAATATGTTTTTTTCAGTCTTGGGTAGTATTATCGGTGAGTATTTATATGGAAATTATTATACCTACTAAAAATAGTATAATTTTGAAGTAAAGTGGTAAGCAAAGTACAAAAAAAACCAGCTGCTGCTATTAAGAGCTTGATAAAGTTAGCCCTACACGCAACCACCAAACTGGCGCTGGAGTATAAAACCACCATGAATTTTTACTTATTCTATGGGTGCTAGGTTACAGAATTATAAGCGGAAACCCAAAGGCGAATGGACTGATTCGTGTCTTAGGCGGGGTATACTCTGTATGATTGGCCACCTTACCTCTAATATTTTCTCTTGGGCCGACTGCCAACAGTCTTTTTTTCTTCTTTTAGTTAAACGACGACATCATGAGTAGAACAATAAAAGAACTATAATGGCGGAAACCTAAACTAAGCTCACGAAAATTCTATTTTGACTAAACAAACCAACCCTGTAAACTCTCGTGTATATTCTCACTGGACAGTCTGTACTCAACGAGAATCTCAACCTCTTTTCAATCCATCCAAAGTACAAAAGAGAAAGGGTTTCAATAGGTTTAAAGTGTGATTATTTTAATATATAAAAAGTGTCACTGTGTTCGTGCACGCTAACCTCGAAAGCTGTCCAACCTGTTTCAATGAATTTTTGTGAATGTGTTTGATTTGCTCCAGCTTGAAAAATAGGATTATTTTGGACAGGATAGATGGCGCTGTTGTCGAGATGTAAAAACTTGCCTGAGAGCGCATCGACGTGGAAAGCTGAAATTTTGTACACGCCGGTTTGCCATACAAAATTTTGGTTTTCTACTATATATTTGGAAACTGTCTGAGAACGCGGACGTGACGTGGAGAAAAGGGATCAAATCAGGCGAGCCCTTTGGTGCTGCCATACAATACTTTAGTTTTTCACTGTATATATGGAAACTGCCTGAGAAGTCATCGACGTGGAGTGCTCAATTTTTATACACAGCGTTTTTAAAAATAAAATAAATTTAAGCTCAAAAATGGGACAAATCGGGCAGCACTTCGTAGGATTGCCATACACAAATTTCGTTTTTCACTATATATTTGGAGAGCTAAAACTTTGTACATGGTGTTTCATAGCAATAGTAAGTAAAATTACAAAAATGGTATAAATCGGGCAATCCCTTCTTGATGTTTCCATACAAAACTTTGGTTTTCAACTATATATTTAGTAGCTGCCTGAGAAGGCAGGAGGTGGAGAGCTCATATTTTGTACACGATGTTTTCCTAAAAATTGCAAATACAGTTCGAAATTAAGACCAATCGGGCAACTCCTTTGTAGGGTTGCCATACAAAAATTTCGCGTGTTACTATATATTAGGGCACTGCTTGAAAACGCGTCGACGTAGAGAGCTACACTCTCCCACATATATGAATGCATGCACTCAGCATACACTCCCCCCCCCCCCCCCTCATCCCCCACACACACAACCAGACAGAGTGAAACCCTAGAGTACGGAATCGGTCGATTGAGTCAGATAATAGCTTAGATACTATGCAAATCTAACGACCCCAACCCCACCCATCTAAGTATCTATAATATCGCCGGGCAACGCCGACGGACGCCCCCTAGTATCATAAAACTAGTCTTTTTCAGATGCATGACATTCGCCTTCTTTCACCCTACATTAAGGAGGGGGAGCGGGTGGAATTCAAAAAATCGTAAGGACAACATTCTCAGAATAGAGGTAACGATAAGTTGGCTGCATTTATTTTCAGCACTAGTTTTAGATATCTAAAATATGTCGCCATCAATGGAGATACAGAAGAGATCACATTTTTTGTGTTTCGCATTCTCTTCTGCTACCTATAAAAGTATTCAAAACTGTTCAATGTCAAGGTCGTCTGGCATTTGTTAACGTTTGTACATTGGGCTAACTTTTTATTTTCTTTTTTGTTAATTAAATAGATTTTTTTCTACCAATACAATCTCCTGATTCTATCACGGATATGAGAGTTGGTTTAAAAAAATTTCGAATTTTCTTTTCGAAATACTTAACTTTTTCATCCGGTCTAAAGTAGAAAGCTATAACTACACTACATACTGTTTAGAACTTCTAAAAGTTGTACTATAACATTTGCACCCTGTTTGAGGTACAAATTACTTCAAAAAATTCCATTTATAAGCTTCGCACCCTGTTAAAAGTAGAAGACTGTCACTCGAACTTCCAAAAATTGCATCTGTAACATTTGTGCCCTGTATAATATATTATGCTCTTAATCATGTTTCTAATAATTGCACCTGCATTCGCACCCTACGTATTTTAAATGCAAAGCTAATGGGTCGTACCATCTAAAATTTCTCCTGTAAAATACACAGGATAACATACTGTTTATATGAACATTCCTTAAGTTACAGACTTCCTGTCGGACCTCTAACACCATATTTTGTAATATTGCTTTTCGCTACGTTATAAATTTTATAAATTTATGTTTTTTGTCGAAAATTTCATATCGGTGCGAATTTCCCCCTATAGGGACGAAATTCGCACCAACATTTTTTCGACTTTTTTATATTGTATGTGCAATTAAGGTAAAAAGAAAATTATGGTGCGAATTTCCACCCTATAGTATGAAATTCGCCCGGGTGCGAAAATCTCTTTTACTGGGCGTGCAAGTGAAATTCGCTCCAGGGGGTGCGAATTTACCCTCATTCTTCTTCTTTTGGTTTCAAAGTCAAAACTGTGGCTTCCACTAAATGCTAGTTGGAGTTCCTTCTATCCTGGTTCGATCTTCTGAGGTGGTCTTATAATGCAATAGTTGTTTTGTTGTATAATTTTTTTAAGTCGACGGAACACACATATGTTGCATGATAATAAAAGTAACGTTAACCGCCACCACACTCATTTCACTGAAGAGTGTTCCCTCACCAAAAGGAACACGTCGCACTGCGGTTGAAATATGCGTAATCGGCCATACCACCCCGCCCTGGTCAAACGAGCCGTTGGGGCTGCCGTCTTAACCGACAACTTCCGCTTCGAAGCCAGAATCTAAAAAATCCTAGAGAAGCAAGCTTTCGCGACCGTCTCCTGAAAGGGTACCGGATTGGATGATGGTAAACCGTATGAGAACCCGGCAGATCCGGACGATTAACTACCAGTCGCGATCTTATACTCCAGGGGTGGCCAACTATAGTAACTTTGGGAGCCACATTTTAGAAATGCATATTTTAAAGAGCCATTTATTTATCTTTGAAAACAATATACATATAAGATTATTATAATTTTAAAAGTAAAGAATTAGAACTACTGGAGCTGCAAGAAGATGAAGGGTTGAAGCAAGTAAAACAGAATAGTTGTTCAACTATTGACTTTTGGAAACAGGTTCCGAAACAAAAATATCCTAAAACCAAAGATTGTGCACTCTTGCGAGTCGTTGTATTCCACTCTTAAATTTATTAAAAATAAGTATAGGTCTGTTTTAACTGATAAACATTTAACTGAGCTTGTGCGAACTGCCCTAACTGATCATCAACCAAACTTTCAGCGACTAATCTAACTTTTAAAGATTTTCTATTTTTTTTTATGTAATATTTTCTAAAATTTTGTTGTAATGAAATAAAATATTTTTTTTTAAATTAATCAGTTATAGTTTTTTATATCAAAATTATGCACAAGAGCCACACCACACGACTCCAAGAGCCGCGTTATGGCAACCCCTGTTATACTCCATACTATTATGATGTGTTGTACCTATTGTGCTTTATAAGTCTTGCTTGATTTTTTGGTAATTTATTGTTTGGTTTGATTTCTGTATTTGGTTTTTACATTTGGCCTCCTTATGGGATTTGGTTTGTAGGTGCATTTGTCTTTTTTTTTGTTTTATTGTTGTTGTTCCTTCTTCGTTAATATTTTTGAAATGTGTTGCTATGATGGTTTTGTTTCCTTCATTGTTGGCTATACAGGGTGTTTCCTCCATGGTGGTCCATAGAGCGGGAGGTGATAGTACACATCTAGACAAAAAAAGAGAGTGGGTCGGGGGACCCCCGACAGAAGTAAAACTTCAAGTATTGTGTTATTTCACTCACTTTGTATTGAAAAGAGAGAGTAAGAGATTCAAATATCCTCGTAATAAAGGGTTTTCCAATAAGAGGTGTTATTTGGATATTCAAAGAAAAATGCCATTTTTCGAGATAAATGATCGGATCTTTATTTCATTATAAAGAGGAAGGTGGGCCGTTAATAATTAATTAATTAATTAGCCAAATGACCACCACGACCACGCCTACAGGACCATATCCTTTTCATGAAATTTTCCATAACCAAATCGCAAAGTGGCTGCCCTATGTCCTCGATAGCCTCACGAATTCCATCTTTGAGGTCTTGAATCGACGCTGGGCTGTTGGCGTAGACCTCTCTTTCACATGGCCCCAAACGAAGAAGTCGCAAGGTGTTAAGTCACAAGATCTCGGTGGCCAATTGTGATCACCTCTTCGAGAGATAACACGGTCCGGAAACTTTTCCCGTAAAATATCAATGGTTTCGTTGCTTGTATGGCACGTAGCGCCGTCTTGTTGAAAGTAAACGTTGTCCAGATCAATACCATCCAATTCCGGCCATAAAAAATCATTAATCATCTGTCGATAGCGCAATCCATTCACCGTAACTGTTGCTCCAGCCTCATTTTCGAAAAAGTAAGGTCCAATGAGGGAGGCTTTTCAACAATAACTCTTGGGTTTTCCGAGCCCGAGATGCGACAATTTTGCTTGGTAACGAAGCCATCGAGGTGGAAATGGGCCTCATCATTCAAGATGAGTTTTCGATGGAATTCCGGATCATTTTCATGCATTTCAAGGACCCAATCAGCAAAGACTCGACGTTGTTGAGTGTGCTTGAGTTCTTGTGTTAACTGAACTTTATAAGCCTTAAGACCCAAATCTTTATGCAAAATACGGTGTAATGACGTTTGTGGAATGCCTAATTCCAAAGAACGACGAGGAATGGACAAACCTGGGTTTTCTTCAACACTTTCGGCTACAGCAGCAATATTCTCGGCTGTTCTTGAGCGACGTGCACAGGTTTTATTCTTCACATCACTAACTTGTCCCGACAGCTCGAATTTTTCTACCAATTTCTGTATTGCGGTCCGACAAGGTGCTTCACGACGACCCAAAAATGTTCGAGTTTTACGAACCGTCTCTGCCACATTTTCACCATTTTTATAGTGAATTTTAATAATTTCAATGCGTTGTTGAATCGTGTATCGTTCCATTTTTAATAATGGCGTAGTTTCTACTTGTCAAATGTCAAAAAATGACAGCTCCAAAAGTGACATCTACCGAAATAGCGGGCTAATTAAAATAACACCTCTTATTGGAAAACCCTTTAGTATTATAAAGTTTATTTAAAAAGAGTTAAGCTAAAACTAAAGTAAATATCTTTTTTAAAGAATGGGAAATTATTTAATATAAAAATAGGGAAAAACCTTTAACAGCAATTAAAATACATTTATAATTTGCAGGTACAAATAAAAACAGTTTTAACAATTTTTTTTTAATCAATTTAATAGATTTTTTTTACAAAAACACATTATTACAAAAATACTTTATAAAAGATTTTGATAGTGTTGATTCCTTATGTGTATTTTCTATAAAAGTTACAATAGGTTTGTGTTAGAAATAATAGGAAACAAATATAATTGAATTAATTTTATCAATAAATTTCGTGAATACTGCATCAATAGTTGTACCACAATTAGTTGTAGCTTCATTAGGATCGTTAAGCATAGTTAAATTAAATTTATCTTTTAAAAATTTCACTAATGGTGACGAGGGATTATTACATATAATAAATACTGCCGAAACATTTTCTGTAAATTTCTAAGAACAAATGAATTCTTATTGCTTAACTAGCGTCTACGCCCATAAAAATTTTTAGCCGCCCCCCAAGCACCCATTGCCGTCCAAATGCATACAAATTCTGAAGAACATGTAGGGAAGGCCACAAATTTTTCTTAGAAATATACAGAATTGTTATGCATTATTGGAAAATGAGAACGGGTGCTCGAGCCATTAACAATTTTTATTAGCCTAGACTCGTAGATGAGAAAAAAAGGAGGAGAGTGAACGCCACGAAGAGGGGGAATGCCAGGTTTTTGTCACTCATTTCACCTCTCGCGGCAGTTCACAGTCTAACATAAGAAGTTTACTTCAAAAATGCAGCCCCAAAATATGTGCAGCCGGAGCGGACTGCCGCCCCCCCCCATCACCAACCTTTAGACACGCTACTGCTCACCAGTCCCAGACACAGTCTTTACTGTTCCAACCTTAGACCGAGCCGAACTTGTATCCGATCATGAATTGAGCCATGATTTTGCAATTATATACATATAACGTCTTCATAAATATTTTCCTTCTATTATTAAACTTTCTCTACCAAATTAAAATTTCAAAAAAATCATAAAAAAATGTTAAAAAATACTTTAATCCAGCTATATTATCCAGAGGATACCACCCTCTGAACCTGAATTCGAATAACAAAATATTTTTATGCTGAAAACCACTTCAAATCTGATCTCTAACAGTTCAGTTCTTATCAGATCTTCTAGCAGTTATTTTTTTTTCAGAATCCATTTTACAAAAATTAAAAAAATTCTACGTTAGCCAAAAAATACCACATCGATAATGAAATAAGGAATTTTCTCAACAGAATTTCATAATCTCTCAATCCTAACCCATGTATAAATCCAGATAATCCAGAATGCCATCAAGACAGATCCATTAATTTAAAAAAAAATCGAAATTTTAGGTTATGCCCGAGTTTTATCAAAAATTATCTGTCAGTAATTTCCTTATCACCTTTTGGCCGCCAGGCAACATTTTAAAAATGCCAGGAGTCAAATAGGGCAAATGGGCACATAGTCAGAGAAGGTATTTTTTTTTTAGTTTATACTTACTTGACTGTAGCTGTTTTTTCCCTAGGGATATTGTGATACCTAACTACTTACTTCGGAAAAAAAAACAACACCAGAGACCAAGTGATTTCCTTAATTTAACAGATTTTCTCATTTCCTTTTACTTACGTGAAAACAAAAAAAAAACAAAAACAGAAAAACAGACAGGACGGGAAAGGATATGTGCTTGAACGGAAGTTCCACTTGAACATCATGAGAGTTGTACGCAGGCATTTTCAACAATAGGTCACAGAGGCCATCAAGTGAGGGGTACGATATGAGCCACACATTAGTTTAGGTAATAAGAAACCAACCGCCATCGCGAAATAGGACAGGTGGTGTGAACAGAAAAACTGAAACTACATACGTATATAGCGAGTTTCCCGTTTTTTTTCCTTGACAGACGATAGGAAATCAGATGCAGATGGTTTGGACTTATTGGATTTTCGTATGATCAAATTTAACGAAAGATTCAACTTTGTTTGTTTTTCTTTTGGATTTTTGTTTTTGGATTTTATCTTTATGGGAGTGAACAAGAAGATGTTTTATAATGGGCAGATAAATTTTTATAATTTTCGTTAGTCCGTTATTTACATCTTTGGAAGCAAAAGAGTAAAAGTTTTTACTAAGGCCAGCAAGAAACAGAGTTATATATGAGTATAAATTTCCTTAATTAACTATAGCTAATTCGGAGCCCTGTCCCCCTCCAAATATTAACGTGAGTGTGGCAACATTTAGGAGAATTATTTCCGATGATCTTCGTTATCGAGAAATTGGTGTAAACCAAAATTTCTTTTATCATTATGTGTCGGAAAGTGGGATCGGTTGTTCAGTTGTCAATCGCGCTGACCACCATTCCAGGGTCCCATCTGGACATGGTCTTGCACTGTTTCCCTCTACCTTTTCCTTTCTTTCAACTTTTATAGCTTTATATTTAGTTTGTCCTGCTTAGCAGGTTAGCATTGCTTTGGCCTCTGTGCTTCCGATTTTTTTATCTCGTGCCTCCATCGACCTGGCAACGAGTGACTATCACAAATTTCCACAACTAAAGGTCACTTTAGGAGGTCAGCGGCAACTATTTGGAGAAGCTTTGATTGAATGTAAACAAATTTTTACCTCCCCTTTTTTAATTCTTTTTTAGATTTTCCCTAATATAGGGAATATATATTTGATGGCTTTGGCTGAAACTTCATCCTGCCGCTTCTGTCAGGACACCTCAGAGCATTTGCTCTGCAACTGCGAAGTATTGGCCAGGCGGAGATAACTCCACCTCGAACATGCTTTTCCTCCACCAAACTACGTGTGGAACCTAAGACCTAAGTCCCAGAATGGTTCTAGACTTTATTAACGGTCTAAACCTGGGAAGGGAATAAATCGAACGGGAACTGACAATAGATCTTTCTGGTCGCAGTAAATGCTTAACCAACGCCTACACACCACTCCACAAATCTAATCTAATCTAACATAGAGCAACTTTTACTTTGGAAACGACCCTCGTTCAATACTTTCCTATTACTATATGGATTCGAACGATTGTCCGAATGGATAGATCATCACTCACGGAAGCTAAGAATTGGTAAAAAGGAAATCAAGACTGTCCTTGCGGGAGATCGGTAAAATTAATTAACTACAAATCGAATAAGTCTCCACTCGGTGATAGGCTTAAGTGGAAAAATTCTTTTACAAACGAAAACTCAAAACTATTTTTAAAGAAAGATATTTCTATGCAAAAGCAGGCGTTTTGTATCAACTAAAACCGTATACTCATCAGTAGGCTTAGTTCCTTCTTGCCGTATACGCCAAAATGAACAGCTAAGCTGACCTCTAACATGCACTTAAAATAATTTTCAAGTATGAATTATATATACGAGGCGAAATACTAAGTATTTACTTGAATGCCTAGCAAGATCAGGCCTATGCGGGACTAGAATTTCATCGAAAATTTTGCTATGAAATAAATTCGTATAGGGCTAATCTTATTAGGCATTCAAGTAAATACTTAGTATTTCGCCTCGTATGGCATATACGGCAGGAAGAAACCAAGCCGTACTGATGAGTATACGGTTCCTATTGAAACGAAACGCCTGCTTTGCACAGAATTTTCTTTTTTTTAAACAGTTTTCGGTTGTAAACTAAGCCCATTTCATATTGACTAAATTCGCTATGAATTTATTTCATAGCAAAACTCTCGATTTGTTTAGGTACCCTCACGTCTAGGCTCTGGACCTGGAATACCTAAGTTATAGACGAAAAACATCTGAAAAAAGGCACCTCCTTACCAATATCGTTGTGAAAAATATGACCCTAAGTGTAATTGAATAATTTCTAAAAACAAGATTTTTATATATCGATCTAGCTTCGTTTGAGAAAAGTGGACATAGGGAGGGAGGGGAGTGAGGGTGGCAATGTTCACAATTAGGCCTCTGTAAAAATTTGCCAAGTTAAATGAATTATTAATTATTTTCTCGATCTGATTGCCCTCTATCGTTTGAGATAAAAACTGTCGCCCACAAACTCGTTTGGAGATTAATGTCGGGATTGAGAGGTTTCTTCCTTTAACCCCCCCCCCCCCTCCGAAAAAGGAATATTGATTTGACTAAAAAATTCATGATACTCATCTAGGCATAGGTGCCTAGGTATACTAAAAAAATTTAGAAAGCACTATGTTGTGAACGAGAGATAGTATAGAAAAAGAGGTGGTGGAATAACATGAATTATGTATGCATCCTTGAGAAAAGTGGACATAGGGAGGGAGGGGAGTGAGGGTGGCAATGTTCACAATTAGGCCTCTGTAAAAATTTGCCAAGTTAAATGAATTATTAATTATTTTCTCGATCTGATTGCCCTCTTTCGTTTGAGATAAAAACTGTCGCCCACAAACTCGTTTGGTGATTAATGTCGGGATTGAGAGGTTTCTTCCTTTAACCCCCCCCCCTCCGAAAAAGGAATATTGATTTGACTAAAAAATTCATGATACTCATCTAGGCATAGGTGCCTAGGTATACTAAAAAAATTTAGAAAGCACTATGTTGTGAACGAGAGAGTGTATAGAAAAAGAGGTGGTGCAATAACATGAATTATGTATGCATCCTTGGAAAGGTATTACGATTATCGTAGATTTTTACTATTATTTTCATTAGTAAGAAGTTTCTGGTAGTTCTAGTAATGAGAGAAATAAATTAACTGCTGGAACCACCTTAACCAACTACTCCTGCTCTTCACTAAAATATCTGCACAGTGAAAATTATGCCTATTTACGCTCAGGATTTTGGCGTCGTCCACATAGCAAAGAATTTTTAGATTAATCAAAAGCGGCCCAAGAATACTGCCTTGCAAGAGTCCCAATCAAAACAAGTTTAATTATAAACAATTCTGTAATTCTGCCAAAGGTCTTACTAAAATTAGTACAAAAATGCAGTCAAATTAAAGCTGCTTTTATTCACCAATTTAGATTGTAAAACGAACTCAATGTCCAACGCGGTATTATATAAAAAAAAAAACAAGAATGGCTTTTGAAAGATTGTGATCAGTTTCCAAGTGCATATATACTCGTATATAATATTCAGTAATTCACACATTGCTATCGTTAAATGCGCACCCATGAAGAGAGCCAATATAGAACCACAACAAACCAAACCAAGCAAAAAAGCTAGAATTAGTCTACGACCAATTCTTATGATACTCCAGATGAATACCCGTGTGAAATTTCGAATGGTCACCCAACTTTGATTTTTAAAGTGGCTTTTCGCATATATTTCTTGTACGGTTCGTCGGACAGAAAAAATGTTTCTAACCAATTTTATAGGATTTCGTATTCTTAAAAAGTTTTTAGTACAATAAAACTGTCTAGGACTGATCGTTTACACAGTATACGTAAAAAACCCAAATTTAGATATGGCAGCACCAAGTAGAGATTTAGTCCATGATTGAAATTTTATTTGTTATTACTATAAAAACACCATGTACCAAATTTCAGCTCTCTATGTCGACGCATTCCCAGGCAGTGTCCAAATATATAGTGCAAAACGAAATTTTTGTATGGCAACCCCACGAAGGAGTTTGTCTCGTTTTCAAACTTAATTTTCCTTTTTTTTAAGTCCGTTTACAAAATTTCAGCTTTCTAAGTGAATGCGTTCTTGAGTTATCGTGCGCACGGATGGACAGACGGACGGACATGCAAAAAACAAAGTATCTTTTAATATTATTCATGGGAGTCCAATCCATTTTGCTCTACCATCATAATTTCGGGGTGTTACAAACGGAATGACAAACTTAGTATAGATTTCATCTAGGGTATAAAAACAAGAAGACTTACACAAGAATTACACGACAGAGAATTACAAAAGATGTGAAATCCCAGTGACAAGATGAAACGTGTATTATCTGTCTCGTATCCACCTTGCAGTAAAAGAATGATAAACAGATAAACCTGGACGGAAATCAAAACAATAATGGCCAAAAAAAGGGCTAAGGGTGGTCACACCGGGTCAGTTAAAACTGCGCCGATTTTTTTTACAATTTTAAACTTAAGTTGGACTTAAGTTCCATTTAATCTTGATCCTGAACATTTGTAACTATACCACCCTTTCAAATTCCCTTGAAAATCATTAAAAACTAAACTGTGGCCGCCTTAAGTTGAATTGGAGCAGCAGTGTTGCCCCCCTACTACATTAGTAGTAGATTAGATTAAATTTATAGATAAGTGTGCAAACATTAGCCCCGAATTCACTGCGACCTGAAGCACCTATTGTATAAGTCCACGTTCAATTTACTCTCTTTCTAGGTTTAGACTGTTAATAAAGTCCAGAACCATTCTGGTATAGAGGTGCCACACGTAGTTTGATGTAGGAAAAGTATATTGGAGGTGACCAATGCTTTGCAGTTGCAGAGGAAGTACTCCGAAGGTTTTATAAGCATCCCGACAGAAATGGCAGGTTCACCCTGCCTTAGCCAAGCCCATCTTGTATAGGTGATACCTCAATGGCCAATGTCTTGAGAAGAGGTGTCTGGAATCAATCATTTTGAGTTCTGTTCTCCTAAGGAGTAGGAGTTCTTTTGTTTTTCTGCCAGAGGTGTCATTAAACTTTGTTGTCTGTATAGCCGTTTCCAATAAAGAGATGTTTGTTTGTTCTCCCAGCAATTTAAGGTAGTTCTGAGGTAACACTTTGAAGTGCAATAAAATGACTCTGGTCCGACAAAAGGAGTTTCCGCTCCGCTTTTGGCTAGGTTGTCCGGAATTTAATTTCCTTTATGGCCAGCAAGTCCGCAGGTACCCACATGAGGATAACTTTGTTTTTCTTGATAGATTTTTAAGGGTTTGCAGATACTCCAAGACACTATCTTTGAGTTGATATAGTATAGGACTTTAAGTCCTTGATAACGGCTTGACTGTCCGAGAGGATATTAATGGTTGATCCATTTATGATTTTTTTATGCAGTTACTTGGACATTTTTCTATGTCTAATACCTCAGCCTAGAATACGGTAGGAGTAAAGTCCAGGGCCTATGATATATGGCTACTAAAAGTCATAAATTCAAATTCAAATTTATTCATGAAACATTGCATAATTAAGATTTAAGGATCTTTACAATTTGTACAAGATATAGTTGGAACATTAAAATAAACAGTATAAGTCATATAAAGATATTATATGTATAATAAGAGAGATAGAAGAAGTAATGTAAATGTGCTATTAAATATAACCCAAGACTCTTAACGGAGTCGACAAAAGGAATAATATTATTATTAATAGTCACAGGTGAATATCCATCTGTGTTTAATTTTACCCTGTATATAATCATGCTTTTAGATTTAATTGCATTCGACAAGGACCATAAATGAATTGATTCAAGATGAAGATTAACACGAGATATGTTATCCTCAATCAGACCAATAAGATTGGAGATATACAATTATACATCATCTGCATAGAGATTTAAATCACAAAACTTAACTTGACGAAATATGTCATTCATAAACATGGAGAACAATAAGGGACCAAGGATTGATCCTTGAGGCACACCACAGGATATCGGTAAAAAGGATTAATAGGCTCCGTTCATGTAAACTGCCTTCGATCTGTAACTCAAGTAATTGAAAATCAAATCAGCTGCCTGAGATGAAAATTTCAAATATCTACTGAGCTTACGACAGAGAAGCCAATGGACCACTGTATCAAAAGCCTTTGAAAAGTCTAAGAAGACTAATACAGTCAATTCATCCTTGTCAATAGCCCGCGAAATATCGTTGCTTACCTTAAGTAAAGCAGTTGTGCAATTATGTCCAGAACGAAACCCTGACTGATTGTCATGTAAGAGTTCATTCAAAATAAAAAAATTAGAGATTTGCAGGTACATTATCTTCTCCACTATTTTAGAAATGTATGGTAGCAAACTAATTGGGCGATACTCCATACATTGTGTCTTAGTATCCTTAGGAACAGGAACTATATTTGAAGATTTCCAAAATCTAGGGAAAATGGAACTTGTGAAGCATGAGTTGCAAATGTGTGTAAGGGCAGGAAGGAACACAGGTGAGCACATTTTTACAAATTTGGGACTTAGGCCATCTACACCAGCAGCAGTAGACTTGATGCTGTCCATTACCGTAGCCACTTCATGAATATAAGTCCTTAGGAAGCTAGAGAAACACATACTGATTCATCATTATTCAAATTGACAGGAGAACTGCTCACATGATTTGAAACAAATTCATGATTGAGTTCGTCAGGACATGGGCTCAATTTAGACGCGACAAGTCCACTTCTTTTGATATTGTTCCACAGGATTTTATTAGGGAGTTTAACATTTAGGATGGAAGAGTAATAGCGCTTCTACTTTTTTCTCTTTAAAAGAATCTACTACCGCAATTTTATAATTTACTACCTTTTTCTACCTTTTTAAAGTAATGTCTCAATTATGGAAAATTACCCAATCCAATACTAATTTTCAGCTTTAATCTGTTAAAAGATGACAACAGAAATTAGTTGGAGATAACCACAACAGTCGAGTGTAGATATTAGCTGTGTTCTTTTGTGTACCATGTTCAAGAACTTCCATATACTGGAGAGAACAAATTGTTCTGTCGATTAAAGCGAGCTATTTGTACTGTTCGCTTCATTTAAATCTTTTATGAAAATGTATGAGGCGTTTTTTTTTGTGTAGCTTTTGTTCTGCTCTGTTCTGCGGACACAAAAGGATACAGCTATAATGTTCTCTAGGAACTAACGTAATCTCAATGTCGTATATAAATATTAACAAAGCATATAAAATCAAACTCTGAAATGATTTTATTGCCAAAAAAATCATATCTACTTACTACATTTTTTCCACTTATTAACTTCCCAAGTATTCAAGAAAGGAGGCAACACTGAACCGGAGTCCTAATGCTCCCAAGAGGAATTAAAATGCAAGAAAAACAAATTTTTCATGTCAGCTGCTTTATTTGGTATAATTGTCATCGACCAGAATCCAATAACCCCTTTAATCACAAATACCAGGTAAGATTAGTCCACAATTGGCGTTCAAAAAAATACCAGAACAAAGGCGACGAATCATACCCCATTAGCGATAAATTTATGAAGATCCTTCAATCAATACTTTCGAAACAAAATGTTATTTGAGATGGAAACTTTTGTAAAAACTTCTCAATTAACGCGGTAGAGTTAGAAATGTATAATTTGATGCAGTGACGTCATTATGACATTTAACTATTGAAATTACCAGGGACCGTAATTAGATAATAATTATTTTTAATTTTTATATTTTATGGTCGAAGATAATAATTATTTGATGATTTTTATTATTTAAAAGTACTTAAATAAATAGAATTTATGTGCTGCTAGTAAATTGCGAAATAAACCTTCAAATATTTGCTATTATGTACAAAGGTTGTTTGCGATATACACGATCGTCAATAAAAATTACGAAAATTTAGTTAAAGTTGTTATTTTCTGCTGCACTAGGTACCAACTCGGTCGCTGTTCGGTTTTTTATAAAAAGTGTTTTTCGAACATTATTATCCCCAATAGATTACATCTAATCCTGCATACATTTTAGCGAGGAACTCGCCTTCTTCTCGAAGTACTATCGAATTAGATTACATTTAAGATCGCTAAGTATTAACTAGACTGCCGAAAATACTTATGTGTGTAGCCGGAACAGCGTATACTAGACAACAGAAATATGTAACTGTTTTGTTCCAATAAGTTGGAATCGATGTCAATTTATTTTCTATTTATAAGTTTCTATTTCCTCGTACCCGCTATCTGAATTTTTAAATTCATTTCTGAATTATATTCATCGTCATCATCAACTTCTAATTCTCTTATTGAATTTCTTAGAAGAGAAGTGGTATACCTACTTAGCATAGAACTCTCATCAGAAAGAAATTGCTGTAGAGGATGGATTGTCGTCTTTCTATATTGAAAATGAAATATTAATTCAGCAAAGGAACAATAATAAAAGATCGTAAAAGATCGCCTATTCAAACTATCGAAAATATTATTGCGAGCGTGGCCTTTGGTTCGTTTGTTTAAAACACAATATTAAATAATTAATATATAAGTTCTTTATTTCACTCTAATCACTGTACTTTCAATTATCGCAATCTAATTACACACTATCGCTTTTTTTATTACTTTCGCTTCTTAACACTGCAACGTCTCAAACAAGACTCTTTTCTTGGCGGTGACAACTGTTATATTTATACCCTAGAAACTCTCCGGATTATTCTGGAGTGTTCTATTCCAAAAGCTTCTTGACTGTTCTATTCATTCTTATTCCTGAACCTTCCTGTCGATTCTATAATCGACTCTCCGAACCTGAAGTCGTTTACTCTCCATTGCCAGTAGATGTCACCAGTTTGTCCCTTTCTATTGCACGTAACAATATTATAAAGTTTTTAAGCATGGTAGTCACCATAGCCATAGTCTTTACTAAAGTGGAGGCTCTGGGCACTTTAGGATATGGAGGCCCCTTAGTAAAAATTATTTTCTAAAATACTTTGTGGTATGTGTTATCTTAACAACAGTAAAATTGCTTTTGGTTTAACGATAAGTACAACCAAGCAATAAAAGCGAGTTTGCTTTTCGCACCTATCAATTGTATCCATGTCCAGAACTGAAACTGAACTGAAGAGAAAAATGTCTTTTTGACCAGAATGTTAGAATTTTGGCAAGACGCAAAGGCAGCAAAGGTTTCTCGTCCCAGGTCAAAACTATCAGGATCAATTTCAGCAGTTCCTCTATTCCTTCACTACTTTACTGAAGTGGTTGTTGACTCTCTGAATAAAACTAATATTTAGACTGTTAGATTCACTTCAAACTCTCCTTTTTCACCCACTTTACATTTCCCTTGTAGATGTGTACAAGAGCCAATACACATCCATGCGAGAAGTATATTCAAGGTCCTTAAGGAGATCAACGTCTCTATAGCTGCAGGTCCTGATAGTTTCAAGATCAGTTAAATAAAACCTGTACCTCTTTCTTGGCTATAGCTCTGCGAGAACTATTCTACTTATCTTATTCGACAAGAAAATTTCCAATTGCATGGAAACTACCTCACGTTCAGCCTATTCTCAAGAAAAGAAAGGGCCTCAAGTTATCGACCAATTACAACCACTTCGATTCTTTAAAAGGTTTTTGAATCTATCATTAACTTCAAATTAATGATGTATCTAGAAACTAATCAAACCCTCAACGATCGCCAATATGGCTTTTCTTTTTCTGACTTTTCTTATGGAACGTTGAAGCCGTAGTTTTCACAATTTTGGTGAGTCCAAAATCGTTGCCCTAGATATTTCAAAGGCCACTCTCTCCTCCTCTTCTATTTTGGATGTAAAGTGTTTTATCTGGTCGCTTAATACGAATTATATTAAATGGTGTTACATCTGAATCTCAGCCAACAAATGCCGGTGTGCCGCAGGGCTCTGTTATCTCTCCATCTCTCTTCTCAATTGTCATTAATGATATGCTTTCCCTTACCTTCAATCCCATCAATTGTTTTGCCGATGGCATTCCCTTGATTTCGCTTACTCCTTTGACACTCTTGCAGACTACACAGGAAATGCCACATCTGTCAAACCAGATTGCATGATTCGATCCTTGAATAACCACCTTGATAATATCGTCGATTGGAGCAAACCGAATCGCATCGAATTCAATACATCTAACCTCCAAAGCTCTCCCATCTCTTTAAAACAAGATCATAATTTTTCCACTCCCGTTTCTTTTGATGGAGCACTGCTTGGCGATAAACCGTCTTTATGCATTCTTGACATTAATATTTGCAGTAATTTAAGCTGAACAGATCACAATTTCTCTGTTGCCAAATAAGCGTCGGAATATGTTGGATTTCTGCAAAGGTGGTAAGAAATATTTCACCCCATCGATTCTAGCGCTCCTCTACAAGTCCTTCAGATCATTGGCGATGTGGCAAAATCTTGTCATATGGACTCACTCGAGCATCGCCGCAAGTTTCGCTCCTATATTTCTACATGTATGGTCAATGATCTAATGAAATATCTAGTCTGATCCCTGATTCCTGCATGTAATACACGCACTGCAAGCCGCGGATATCCTTTTGCCCTTCAAAATACTTCCGGCCGTAGAGTATACTGTGTGAACGTGGAACAGTCTACTATCTTCTGTCTTTCCTCCGGCATGCAATCTGCGAACTTTTAAGGGTGACATACATCTGCATCTTCACCATTCTCCTCACGTTCCCTAATTCCTTTCATTATCACCTTTTTGCCATGCTGTAGATACTTTGTATCATAATTCATAGGATATCTCCTGAGCTTGGCTTAATTATATAAAAAGAAAAGAAGATACACTTTCTTCACGAAGTTATATACGTACAAGGTATGTATTACATCTGTTCTTCTGTGACTGCTAGTTTAAATAAATGTAAATTTTTAATTCCTGTATTTTACAAAGATACAATTTATGATGATTCGTGAATTTGAATAAAATACCTTTCCCTAGTTTTACTAACTAAAATGGATGATTGGGAAGTTTTTCACTTCCACCCAGGCCCGTTCCTGGCGGTGGTGCAAAAGGTGCGGTTGCACGTGGGCGGCGAAGTCGAAGGGCGGCCGCCTACCAACTATTTTTTAAGAAAATTAAAATTAAAAAAAATTTTGATTTTAATTTTGAGTACTAAACTGAAAAAGAAAACTTTGTCGAATTAAGTAGAAGCAAACAAAACGTTATTTTGTTTTACCAGAAACACTGTGAAGATCCAAAAGTACATAAAAAAATTATGATTTTAATGTATTAAAAATTTCTGAATTCTGTTCTTCTTCAGACTTTAGTATTCATATAAAAATTGGAAAGAATGTGTGTATGTACGATATTTCTTTAGAAATTTCTAATTGATATTCAAGGGAATTTTTAACTCTTGTTTTGATTTGTTCAAAGTAATAACTAATTAACGTAATAAAAGAGTATATGTGTATGTAAAATTGTAAGTACATGTTCTGATTTTGCTGCTCTTATAGAAAACACATGAATACTTTAAATGTGTTTTTTCCAATTAACTTATGTTTTTTTCTTTTAAAATCCATGACAAAATTTTGCCATTAAAAATTTGTAAGTATGCCATGACTTTTTCATTCATTCGACTACGGTCAGGAGGATAGTCGATTGTAGTCGTTTTAAATCATTTGACAAAACCACACTACGCAACGACTACGCTACGCAAAGTGGCAGTGAACGCACTCAATATGTTATTATTATATTAACATATTATATTTATAGTGAATTAGAATTAATTACAAGTGGTCATAGTTGGGTACCTAATACATATTTGTTAATAGTTGCTTAAATATTATTATAAGTGTTTATAAGTTTATGCTACAAATAAAGAATAATTAATAAATGTAAGCTTTACTATTTATAAATCTTATTATGAATAAGAAAATAACACACCTTCTTAGAAGTCAGAAAGAAAAACAAAAAGGCAATCTGGTGCTTACTATCGAAAAAAGAAAGAGCAAAAACTAAAAGAAATTGAGAAACTAAGTGGGTCGTTAACGCAGTTTTTGCAACCCTCAATAAAACCACCTGTGGCAAGTACATCAGGAAGATCTACAACGGAAGTTTATACTGAAGAGCCTGGTACATTTCTGGATGTACTAGATTCGTCTTCAAGCCCTACAGAAAAGCCAGAAAGCCCTCGAGATGACTCATCAACATCAGAGTCAGAAGAAGAGTTAAGCTGAATTAGTAAGCTCGTCTTTAGTGCTGGCAGATCCTGTAACATGGCCTGAATAAGTAAGCAACACAACTTTTAGAAATTTTAGTGAAGAAAGGACCAGTGCAACTTCGTGATAATGTTCATTCCCCACCAGATGAGACAAACAGAAGATTTTCTACAAAATATTTTTTTTAGAAACTTAGAAAATGGTGAAGCAGTTTCCAGAAACTGTTTTTGCTGCAAATTATTCAGCAAAAATATTATTAAGCTGACCAGTGGTGGATATTCCGATTGGCGACATGCAACAACGTATTTTGTTCAACATGAAAATAGTGCACAACATATAGAATGTTCAAAAAAGTGGTGTGAATTAAAAATGTGAATGCAAAAGAAGTGTACAATAGATAAAGAGCTTCAAATATACTATGAAATGGAGACAAAACGATGGCGTCGTATTATTGAAAGAATGATAGCTATTATTAAATTTTTATCTGGTCAGTGTTTAGCATTCCGTGGCACATCGTCAGAACTATACCATCCAAACAATGGAAACTTCATGAAAGCTGTAGAAATGTTAGCTAAATTTGATCCGATAATAACAGAGCATGTAAAAAATGTACGAACTTCAAAACAAAAAAAAAGTCATATGCCTCATTATTTAGGAATCCATTTTCAAAACGAAATCATAGAATTATTAGCAGCAGCTGTAACAAAGAAAATAACAACTATTATAAAAAATTCAAAATATTTTTCTATTATACTTGATAGTACCACAGATTTAGGCCACGTTGAACAAATCACGTGTGTGAATTTGACACAAAATAAAGGAACAATCGAAGAATATTTTCTTGGTTTTTCTCCAATTGTTGATACAACTGGTGAAGGTTTGTTTAACTTCATTACTGTACCATGGGCAGCACACAATCTAAATTTAGTACTTAATGATGCTGTTAATATTAATAATGAAACCGTTGGATTTTTCGATATTGTTCCGGAATTATTTAATTTTTTTTTCTGCCTCTCCATATAGATGGAATATGTTAAATATTAAAATTAAAAATTTAACTTTAAAACCTTTAAGTGGTACTAGATGGTCAAGTCGTATTGACGCTATAAGACCCTTGCAGCAAAATATTAAAGAAATTTCTGAAAGTTTAATCAATTTAAGAGATGACCAAAGCAGAGATATAAGCACAAGGAATATGGCAAATTCGTTATCTGAGAAACTAAAGTCATTTAAATTTTTATGTTCATTAATTATGTGGCAAGATATACTTTCCAAAATTGTTGTAGTTAACAAAATGCTACAAAATTCTAACATTGACATTAATGAATGTAGTAAAGCTTTGGGTAATTTAATAAGATTTTTAAATGCGAAAAGAAAGGATGCCAGTTTTAATGAATATATAAGTCAAGCTACAAACCTTGCACGTGTTATTGATGTAGAAAACGAATTTCCACAGACCCGCATAAGAACAAGACCTCGTCAATTTTTATATGAATCAAGTGATGAGTTTGTACAAGATCCTAAACAAAACTTTAAAATTAATTTTTATTTTCGCATTATAGATAGAGCGAAAAATTCTGTAGAGGAAAGATTTACGTTTTTAGATCCATGTAATAATACCTATAGTTTTTTTGTATTCCTTCCATTCAATAGATTTAGATACTTTAAAAAATGTTGCTTGGATTTGGAAGTTTTTCTACAAATAAATATTAAGGATGCCATAGAAAAAGACCTCAATGGATATGAACTATTTAACGAAATATTAAGTTTTATAGAAATATTTCCTACTGTGGCAAAGCCTGAACTGACTTTGAATTACATCATACAAAACGACTTAATATCATCATTTCCTAATTTTTGTATAGCGTTAAGAATTTTTTTAACACTTCCTGTAACTGTAGCATCTGGAGAAAGAAGTTTTTCAAAATTAAAATTGATAAAAAATTACCTAAGGTCGTCGATGTCGCAAGAAAGGCTAACCAATCTTGCCTTGTTATCGATAGAAAAAGATATTTGTGAGAATTTAAACTTGTCTCAAGTAATTAATGATTTTGCTTCAACAAAAGCAAGAAGAGTAAAATTGTGAAATCTGTTTTTGTTTGTTAGTTACACTTACTTTGTTTTTTTATGAAACTAATAGGTTATTTATTTTATGTTTATTGAAATGAAATATTAAATCATTTTTGTTCATTTTTTTGTTTTTTTTTAACTAATAATTAATTTTATGTTTATTGAAATGAAATATTAAACTATTTTTGTTGAATTATAAATTTTAATTTTATTAAAAAAAAAAAACTAAAATAAACAAAAATTCTCTTCTTAATATAGCATGGTGTCGTAAATAACTAAAAACTTTTTCTTCACTTAGTTTGATTACGTTTTCATATTCTATATTCAATTCTATAAGGGTTAAATTTTACATGAAAATTATCACTCCATCGTGTGATTCGCATATCAGCGAATTCTAATTAACAAATTTAATTAATAGGGGCGGCAATATTGTTTTGCACCTGAGCGGCCAGCAACTCAGGAACGGCACTGCTTCCACCATTTACAAACCAAAACAAAATAAATAATCTAACATCTCCTTTAACTTTCGGGTGTGGTAAAGAACGTTGAGCAACTTTCATCGTTGCGAGTGGTAACCACTTGCTGATTTGCTCGACTCGTATCTTTTAAATGAAAAATTTTGTGCATTTGACATTTGCGAGTAGTGGCGAGTGTCTTCAAACTTTTGTTCAGTTTTCAGCATATAGCATTTTTAAACCATAGGTGTGCCCCCTCACCAGAATCCTGGATAGGGATACGCCACTGGATCTTGTAAACAAGCGAATTTTAATTGAGTGAGTCTAACTGCTTATTAATGCAGCGTTGTTATTTTATGTGGTTCCAAGTTTCATCACTTCATACGAAAATATTAAATTTGTAGGCTTTCATGTGTCGCTCGAAACTCTGGCACCCCGCGTGGTGGGGCCTGCGGTGCCATTAGTTACGCCAGTACCCCGAACACAGACCCAAAACAAGGCCGATTGTTCACCTTCATCAGGTTTATCTATAAAAAAAAAAACTAAAACAATTAGTCCTTACACGGTTAAAAATCCTGGGGTATTTTTTAATCCTTTCAGAGGAATAGAGCAAAATGTAATACTTTTTAGGATAATTTATAAATTTATTAGGTAAATTTCTAACAATTCTTGGATTAAAATATATTATTAATTATGTTAAAATCCATAAATTATCGCAAATTATTCTCTAAATAATACAATTTAATTTTTAAGATCATTCTCTAATAAAGGGTTATTACATTGGAATAAAGTTCTGGTTTCAAAATTTAATACTTATAGCTGACACATTTTAACTCCATAAATCGTAATTTGTTTTTCTAATATAAATTAGATTAAAATATATTAATAATATATTAAAATACCTGACTATGGTAGCACCAGTAATACTTAGAATTTAAGTGTTGTACAAAAGAGGAATATTTGTTACGTTTTAGTCCGCGGAAGGCTACAATCATATTAGCATGGATGTTATAGAAAGTATATTTATAAAAGTGGAGAAGAACGATTTGGTGAACTATGTTTGCATATATCCAAATGCAGAAGGTGTTATTACATCAAACGATTGTTTAATTAGCAGTAAGTGGTTATTGTATTAGATTTGTGATGTGTTTTTAACGCAAAGTTCCTTTAGTTTTATCACAGTTTAAGAGTATGCCTACTGAGATGTTTGTCATCAAGAACCGCGACAATTCTGTGATCGAACTTGATCATTATTTCCCGTAATTTGGCAATATAAACATTTAAATTACTTTTATGTTGGTAGTAGACGATTGCAACAATTTGTCATCAAATGCCCAGGTTGCAAGTTTAAAAATGATGAAATGCAATTAATTGAGCAGATTTAATAATAAATAGCGAGGTACAATGTACATCCAAAATATTATAGAAATTGATTTCCGTATTTATTGCATTTCGTTTGGAATATAATATATTTATTCAAGAAGGCATTTTTTTTTTATTCTCCGGTATATAGCAAAAGCTAAAAAAAATTTTATTTGTTATTTCATCACACAACCCATTTTATTTTGGGTAATAAGTTTCAATTCTGATGAGTGTAAGGTTTTCTGTTAACACGAAACGCTTCTTCTTCTTCTTCTTCCTTGCTCTTCTTTCTTTTTTCAGTCCACTGCACTGCGGGCGTACACAGGTTCGATTCGTTTCGAATGAATCTGATTTTAAAATGTTTTTAATAACAATTGTTTTCTACTTTTCTCAATTTTTTGGTTTTTTTCATTTTTTCATTTCTTTTCTTTTTTCTATTTTTTTCATTCGTTTTTCAAGTGACCCAATTTCGCTATTGATGAGTCAAACCCAAGACTTGAAACTTGTCACCCAAAATCCAAATGGGTTGCGTGATAAAATAACAAATAACAAATTTTTTAGCATTTGCTATAAACAGGAGAATAAAAAAAAATTTCTTCTTGAACAAATATAAGTTTACCCCGGTAAAAAATCTTAAAGAGTAATATATTTAGGTTCTGGAAAGTTATTTTTGAGTGTTCAGATATTTTGACAAAATATTCCAATAAGAACTCTCTTAAAGACATTAGTCGGAGGCAATTGGTAAACGCAGCAGCGAATCTCCTTCCAAAACATTGTGGAAAGTATCCAACTGAGGACGAGAATATATCAGCAGCAAAAGCAATAATTTCGTTGTTTCCGTCTTTTAAAACAGCCGAAGAAAAATTTGGAGAAATCGTTAGACATACCTAAATTAATTTCGTACATATTTTAAGTAGGACCTATTATGTAACCCAGTAAATAATACAGGATACTTAGCAGCCAAACTAAAAAATTTCATAGCTACAAGACATAAAATTGAGGGGACATCGCGCTTTTCCAAGGACATATCTCATGAAAACAGCCAAGAAGCATTAATTAGTGACTTATATGCAAGTGCTCAGCTCTTTAGTGAGGTTGATGTTGATTTCTTTCATAATTGTGTTATTTCGAAACAACGAAATTTTTTAAAGGAAAACCTAAAGGAAACCTTAAAGGAACGTGTGCAGCTATGTCTGGAAATTTCCTTTTTTCTTCTACGATTCGGAACTGGTTAAGAGCTTATTTTAAAAGTTACGTAATATTTATTGTATTGTTTTTTCAAGATATTATTTGACTTCGAGTTACAGTTTGAGGGAAAATATAAAAATTTCTTGTTCTTATGGGATAAGTACGCAGAAGTTTTATATATAGAAGTGTTATACCATACAATCAATTAAAATGGAAAAACCCAAGAAAATAATCATTTTGACATAAGAAGATAAAATATAAAATTTTTTCTTTCCAATTTGTTGTTTTATTTTTAATGTGTTGCTTTTCTACATGAGGTCACGATGGTACAATAGGGTTAGCAATCAATCAGGCCAACAGTTTCCGGGCTCGAATCCCATTGTCGGCAAATCAAAACTCTTCTGGAAAATAAATCCTTGTCTTACCCTGAATTCAATTATATAGTTCTTTAAGTCGTACAATAAGTACTCAGTCTCAAAAACTAAGGAAGTAAAAATTCTAAGCGTAATGATGACATAAGACATTAGGTTTTAATAAAAATATATTCTATATTAGTCAGGAAGGTATTAGGTTCTAATTATAATGTAATTGATGATGTAAACAATGACAGTCATACTCTTTAACATTTTTCTAGATTACAACAATATTATAATCTTTCAAAGTATTAAAAATTAATCTTAATTTGGTGTGGTCATATATACAACCTTAAAAATATTAGAAACTATTCCAAGATTTTTAACCGTGTACGGTCCTTATTTCGAAAAGTTCCAAGCACCCTTGCCCTGTTCTAATGGGACTCTGGACTACCACAAGCCCAAATTGCTTTACATTCTTTAAAATGGTGAAAACCAAAAAATTTCAAAAATATCCTAACGGAAATTTATTGAAAATTTTCTCATAACTAGGTACAATGGATTAAGATAAATCAAGCCTTGGCCTTTGTGCACCGACCTTGATTATTTACTGATAAAAGCAAAAGAAAAACAATTTGTAATAACTTCGAAATCATGCACTGACCGCTATCATCGTGCGCAAGTGCATTTGTACTTTATCTCTATAGTCGTTATCCAGATTTCATAAAAAGAAAACATTATATGAACCCGAAGTAGGTATATGCCTGAAGAGCCATGTATATGTGTGAGCTTTATAGCGAACGAAATAGAAAATATACCGGCTTAAGTATCAGAAGCCAATAACTTGACTTAACTTAAGCCATTTCCGTTATTTACTACTTGACTATTACAACAAAGATCGAAAAACCTCGCTTGGGCGGCGGCGGGCGTCACGTAAGCTTTAAAATAATTTCAAAACATTGCGCAAAGCTTTTGATCACGTACGCTCGCTTCTGTCCTGCCCTGACGACATAGAAACTGACGCTTCTCTATCTCTAAACACATTTTCATTATACTTCCACGTGCTCAAACAAGCATAGGCAAGCAAGCCAGCAGGCAGCAGCCCAACCACAGCACTACGGCTTTTATCACTGGATTGAAATCGAACTTCCTCATCCGGAAATTCTGATTTTAGCAGGAATTAGCATGCGATTAATTTTGCTTTTTATAAGCAAACCGGTAAAATTCATCAATTTCTGTATGATTAGAATGGGTTGGTCTCCGGTTTGCCTTAATCACCTGACCGGATATTGATTCAATCAAGCCGGGAATTACAACATTCAATAATGACAGCGCTTTACTACCATGGAAACAATCATGAACCATGATGATATGAGAATTAGTGGAAATATATCATTCCTATTCCAACCTAAATTATTTCATAGGAACGTTTCGCCGGGCTTGATATGACAGCATCCAAAGCTTATATATGTGTACTCACACACGTTCTAGCAACGGTATAAACACACGCTGTATTTATGCTGTGCTTCTAACTAGTCAGCTAATTCCATGATGAATTTCATCATAAAATTCAAGGGAAATTCTCACAAAGTTAGGTGACTCCATTCAGAGCTTGTTCTCTGCTAACCAAGGTCAAGCAATCGCGATGATACGGAGAGTACGACTGACATTTATTATGACTAACACACACACACACACAACGAAATTCCATGCGCAATTAACGATACTGCGAGTCTAAAAAAAAGCTTTTTCCAGTTCTGTTTCCGAAATAATCCGCACTAACCCCAACAAATAGCTTCCCGCTGGACTGGGTTGCCCGCCATCGACGCAAGCAATCGCATTTCATATCAAAAGAAATATTTCATTTCATTTCATTTTCATTCCATTTTCCACCACTTCCACAATACCTACCAGTTCTAGATGTTTTACGATGGCACTTTTTCGTACGTGTTTAGCTTTTGTTCGCAACGAATCGAACTTGTGAAATAATTTCCTAATTTCTTTGTGAAAATCTACAACAGAAAACGATAGAAATTCGGAAATTTTCTTTTACAAGTATAACCGTTAATCGAACACAATAAAAGTAAGGAAAATTTCATTTGTGACTGCCGTAGTAATTGATAGAAATAAGAAAATTTTAATTTATGGTTGTTTGCATTTCTTTGCAAAAATCTGTTCCATTTCCATGTTGTGTGCGTGTACCTATACGTGTATTATAGTATAATTTAATTGTCAGATTTTTTGACAGATCGATATAAATTTTGCATTGCACTGCAAATCTTATATTTTATTTTAATTTGTAAAGTGTTTAAAAAAGTTAATTTGATTTTGTTTTTATTACTACGACAATATTAAAGGTATTAAGTAGAAAAAATAAAAAAATCTGAAAGAAATTATTATAATAAAATGTGAAATAGTTAATTCGGAAATGGGGTCAATTGAAAGTCTGTTTCAAGTCTATTTAAATTTTATATTAATTGCTAGTCGATAGCGATACTCGGTGGATTTGTCGTATTTGTGAAATAGTGGTGTTTTGTTTGTTTATTTGTAAAAAAATGTAATGTGTTGTGAATTACAAAAGTGTTTCGGAAGAAGAAGAAAAAAAAATAAATATATAAAATCATTGAAAAAGTGTAGAGTTCAGATTCAAAAAGCTTTTCTAGTTGCTATATAAAAGGATTAAAAAGGTGGAAGGAAAATTCTAGAAGAATCATGGCATTGTTTATAGCGTGGCGGAAACAGGAAATATTTGTTTATTATTGTTTATATTTTTGTTTGTTTACACAACATTTACATAGATAACTGTCACACGGTAGGTGATGTATGTATAGATGGTTGATTCGATTTTGCCTGCCTTAGGATTTAGAAGAAGTAATGAGGATTTATTGGGGATTGGAGAGATGCCTTTTAACAGGATTTGAATTTGTTGATGATATATTTCAATTTTTGTCGTATTCCTCCATATTTCTTCAATGAATTTTGAAAATTTTATGGTACAATTCAATCGCGGATTAATCTATTGAAATCCCAGAATCCAGTCCAGTCAATCCAAGAGAGTTAGTTATACTGCTATTTCCGGTAAGGAAAGTTATTTCTAATTAGTATTAATTTGTGTATATTTAATTAATATTATTTGTAAGTGATGCAAACTGCAGATATATTTTGAAATAGACACTCAGATTTTAAATTTATTTAATAGAGTAAATGCACCAATTCGCTTACATTTAAGGAATTGTCATCCATACTAGAAAGATTTTTAATAGAATTTACTTGATGTGAGTTTTTAAACTTGTGTAGTACAATAGTAAGCTGTAAGTTTATCCTTTAGTTTAAATTAAAAACTCAAAACATTTATCTTGTCTGCATAATAATCGAATATATCAGTGTTTATGGAAATCACCAGTTTGCGTTCAGTCTAAGCCAGTTTGCGTACCACCAGGGGTCCAATTACAACCCAAAACAAATTCAAATTCAATATTATTCATTAAAACTCGGGCATGAGCGCCACGCAAATAAGCGTTGAGTATAGCGAATAAGAGTATTAAGACATGGAATATTAAGATAAGCAATGGTGATTTTCAAACGTACTGGCTCTAAATCCAAGCAAGTGTATATGTTTAACTTTTCACCGTTTACTACATCCTCTTCATACTGAATATTCTATCGGTAATGTTTCCATTGAGCGGCCAAATGAAATTTTGGACCTTGGTGTCATTTCCGACTTGAAACGGGGAAGCAGTTTGCATATTAATTATATCTGCTGTAGGGCTTTAAAAATGTTTTATAAAGCGATACTAAAGACTTTAGTGATCCCCACACCTTAAAAGCTTTATACATTGCCTTAGTTAGATCTATAGTGGAGTATGCTTTAGTGGTATGGTGTCCGTACACCAAACAACTTAGTGACAGAATTGAGAAAATTAAAAAAAAGTTGCTATGCTTTAAGAAGATTGCATTGGTTGATGATTTACCCAACTATAAATCTAGATGTATGGTTTTGGGGTTGCAACTCTTGGATACTAGGAGAAGAATTGCATCTATAATGTTTGTAAGAGATACTCTTTGCTACAAAATTTGTTCACCAGATTTGTTAATCTTATTCAATATTTATGTGCCAATAAAATAGAATAGAATAGAATAGAAAAGTTGTTTATTTTCAACCCCGGCCACTTAGCCACGTCCTAGGACGTTGGGTATTACCACGTATTACGATGTTACAAAGATTTACATTGAACGAGTCTTAATTTAAATGAATACAAAATAAATGTTAAGATTATACGATATCATATAGATAACGATTTTAGTTGTATTAAAGATACAATGAATATAGGTTAGGTGTTGCCGAACAAGACTAAAATAATTATGTTGAATTAAATAAATGAGATACATGAAACATAACAAAGTTTCCTAAGCTTTTGCAACGCGAAGATGCCCTGATTCATTGAACATAATTAATCCAAACAATATATGCAAAAGTGAATATCAGGGATGTTATACTAGCAATAACTAATGATCATTCAACAAAAGATAACTGGATGACTTATAACCGGAAAAAAGAACAACCCAACGTCAAACGTGTTGAGCAAAGACATTAACCTTGCTCAACACGTCTGTTAAAATAAAATAAAAAGTAGTGGAAAGTAATGGATAGCAAATTGGGCGGGTTGAATAGCTCGGATAGACTCCAAAACTCCGAGATATGTAAAAATATACATTCATAATATTATAATTTTCATATATACCTACATATTTTTATTTTTTTTTGAACTTCTAAATTGAGCCAGCTGATCTGACTTGTCTAGGCAGGGAATTCCAGAGGATCACTCCAACTTGGTAGATATGTCTAGCTCCAAAGTGTGTCCTGAACCTGGGCAGGATCAGCCTGAAATTGTCATGACCACTCCAGGTCATTTTCTCTTGAATATACTTGGGTAATGAGCCGTTCCTGCTCCTAAATATAAAGGTCATAGAATTGAGCTCGTACACCTTGTTTATTGGTTCCGGCAGTAATAAATTAGTGAGGGTTGCTACGTGAGATTGGCGTCTCAGTCTGAAAGCATAGCGCAGGCAGGCCTTGAACGCACGTTCTATCTTTGCAAAGGCTGTACAGTTCAGCGGATACATTGCCACATCCGCATAAAAGAACAATGGTAGTACTAGCGCAGAAACCAGATGGGATCTAACCCGCGGGAGCAAGAATAAACCCTTGAGGACAACAGATTGACATGTGCTTGCCAGTTAAGGCATGCGTTCATTAGTAGACCTAAGTTTTTGACATAGGATGAATCTAGTGAGATATTGTGATCCTGAAGGCGGACCGGGGGAAGTGTGTCTAGTGCGACCATAGACCAAGCAATGACAGAATTACCCAAATTTATATCTTTACAGTAAAAAGTAATAGCACAAATAAATAAATATACAGATGAAGAACGCATATCAGAAAAATGAAAACCTTATCAACATTTCTGGGAACCAAGCTAGTTAGCTACGACGAAAATTGTAGCTAAGAAATGTTGTTATTAACAGAACGACGCATGACCTGTTATACTGTTATAAGGAAGCTCTGAATTTTTTCTTAGTAGTTTACTGGAAATATTTTCATAGAATTTTTATGTATTTTTCGTGGCCGACAGCAATTTTTATGAGCGTAGACGCGTAAATATGCAAGAATTTTTTTTTATTTAGATATTTACTGAAAATGTTTCTGTAGAATTTTTATTCCTTTGGTGGCCGGGCGATAGGAGTAATTTTCAGATACAATACTTTCATTTGTACCTTTGTCGGTCTTCAATTGCCAATTAGCATTCACTTCTTCTGCCGTTGTCAACCTCCAATAATGCATAAAACAGTTTAAGGGCGGTACGCTAGAGCCAAGGAATTAGGTCAAGGAATTTTTCCACTTATTTCTTAAAGAAAATTTGACATTAGGTCAAGGAATTTTTGACAATTTGGATTTGTCAATTGTGTGATATTTCTGACAATAAAGAAATAATAAAGAAAGTGAAGAAATGGATAATTTCCAATGAAAAATGAAGATACAAGTAAAACAATTTTTATTCGTACATTTGTCATTTTAAAATTGATACACCTCTTGCAAAATCGCCGTTCCTTGGTTCAATTTTTCAATTATTCCACCACCGTCAAAATTCCTTACAAAAATAAGTGCATCGGTACTTATTTCTTCAAGAAATATTGACATAAATGGATTTTTCGTAAAAGAGCGACATCTTTTTGTCAATCGGGAAGTAGAGTTTTTCTGTTCGAATTACTTTTCTCTAGCGTACTACCTCAAGGAATCGGTCAAGAAAAAAATTCCTTGAGCATTCCATGACACTTTTTTTACATAGTTTTTGTATAGGAGCGTACCGGGCTTTAAGGAAGAAATTTCTAAGAAAGAATTTAGGCCTTTCTACATAAGGCCGAGACATAGTCGATTTTATAAACGAGACGTTGCAAATTCTTTTAATTGACTCGCAACATTTATCTGACTTTTGGTTTTAAATTTTCCTATTCGATTCGTTATCTGTAGATTTACTTATTTGTGGTGGTGATAGCGATTAAGAGCCTCTAATGGCTGCCCAAAGTCCACAAGAGGTTGGTAGTATTTCAATAGTTTACAATTTCAAAATTAGAGACAGAAAGTAGTAGGTTTGAAAAGATAAAATGATAAGGTATGACTACAGCCTATTAACAGAGTTGAGATCTAGTGGTTTTATAAGGTACATAACATATGGCACTGACTAACGCACCATCGTGGATATCTTAAAAACTAACACTGCTAAAAAGTAGACAGTGATTATACACTATGATACTACGCTAAATCTACCATTAACTAGCAGTTGCTATTACACCAAATCAGAATATTTAGCATAAGGCCAAGTACCTGTAGGACCAGAAATCAGAGTAAGGCCACACAGACACCTCGGTACTGGGTGTAAATAGCTCGTAAAATGATGATCCGTAAAGTGGGTAACACATACTACATATCCTAAGGGCTGAGAATAGAGAACGGAGTAGTCAGCGAGAGATGGATTAGTCTGTTAAGGCAATCATACAATCTGATGCCAAGGCTTTAAAGCTACTTTGTGTTGTTGCTTCCCTAACGGGTGCAGGTAGCCTGCTCAATAATGTGATCCCCTGACCATAGATGCTTTGAGATCCAAAGTGAGTGCGAGTGCGGGAATGCACAATACGTGCAATGCTTCTACTTCAATTAAATTTAACATTCACATATTCAGGAAGCAGTTTAAGCTTGGATTGAATTATGAAAGAAATTACTCTGATTGAGTAGAGTTTGTGCAGTGGGCAAGTAATCTTTCATTTTTACCTACAAAATTAAATTAAATTTACGACAACTTACTTCTTTGACGGAAAAAACAAATGCAACTTCGTAGTTTCCATTTTTTTTTTTTTTTAATATTAATAAACTACTTAATTACAATCTGGCAAATCCATTATTTTTAATGATATCTTGGCACATGCGAGGCATAGACTCAATTAAATTATCAATTATTATTTGTGGGATATCATTGCACACTCTTTAAACAATTTACTTTTGTTACTAATATTTTCACCCTGTATTTTCTTTTTAGCAATTTCCCATAAAGCTTCTAGGGATTGAGATCGGGCGACTGGGCTGGTAATTGTAATACCTGAATCCCACTCTCGTTAAGCCATTCTTTCACAGTTTCCAAAGTGTGCTTTGGATCGTTATCATGTTGGAATGTTCATTTCAAGGGCATATGCCACTCCGCATACGGTAACATAACCTCCTGCAGTATGGATTTGTATTGAAAACTACCTATTTTATGAACTGGCCTTATACGCTGCCCTGAAATGGTCCCCCATGCCATTACACATCCTCTGCCAAGTTTAATGGTGACTTTACAATATTTTGGATCCAATTGTTTTCCTTTAGGACGCCTTAAACCACATATTCCGTCCGATCCTTTCAAATTAAATTTCCATTCATCGCTAAAAAGAATGGTCCTCCATCTCTGAACACCACGAAGCATCTCTTTCTACTAGAAAATAATAAACACAACTATAAGCTACAATCTAACTAACCTCAATACTAATCAGTTACATAGCAAAAAATACAAGTAGATTTCGAGAAATACTGTTATAAAACCGAGTTACCAAAGTTGCATTTGTTTTGTCTGATAAAAAAAAAGAGGGTTTCGTAAATTTTCCTTAATTTTGTAGTAAAAATTATCGATTTTTTGTAGATGGGTTTTGGTATTTTTCTTTTAAATGACTGGTACAATACTAATGAAATAAAAATTAAATGCTTGGCTTTTAAAACTTGAAGCTTCGCGGCCCAATATCATGGAGCTAATTTGAGTTGCATTTGTTTTGGCCAATATTGTACGTCCAGGATAAAAAAAAAGTTATAAAAATGGCTTTTATAAGGGGGGTGTTAACCAAATGTCATTTTGAATGATAAGAATTTATTAATTTTTTCGTTATTCCTGATTTGAAAAGCCATTAAAAAAATTACAAGTTGTGTTAAAATTCACAGTAACACAAAATTCATCTGATTAAAACTAATTGAATTCAAATTGTGTTGTTTTAGATAAGAGCATCCTTTAAGTTTTATTAAATTAAAAGGAACAAATCAAGAAGGACTTATTAATACAATATAATTCAACTTTTCATAAACTAAATAATAACCTAAACTATTGCTTGAAAGTTTTTTTTATCTGGTTGCCTAATAGGGATTGTATAAATGCCGGTATGCGCCAGGGCTCTGTTATCTCGCAGTTTTTCCTTCTAATTTTCATAAATGATCTGCTTTCCCTTATTTTCAATCCCATCAGGCCATCCTACATGAGTATTCTCGATGCAGTATGCAAACCGGTTTTTTTAGGGAAGAAGTGAACAGAAGCAAAAAGAAATTTCTGTGTCTTTTCTCCTCTTCCATAAAAAACCGATTTGCATACTGCATCAAGAATACTCGTGTGGGATGGCCCATTCATAGTTTTTTCAATGACAGTATACCTTTATTTGGCTTCTTTCTTTGACGCTCTTACGGATTCCGAATGGAATCTCGCATGTTTCAAATGAGTATGCATGATTAGATCCGTGAATAACGATCTTGACAATATTATCTATTAATCTAATTACACATTAATCGATTACAAGTTAATCCCACTACATGTTAATCTAATTAATGTGATTACATTTCAGACATTTAAGATATTTGTATTCTAATTCTTCATAAAACTCCCAAAAACTAATTTCGTACGAGAACAATACTATTTTCTTTCAATTCATTTCATTATATTATTAATTACTTTTAAGTAATCTACAAAGTAATCTGTTACAATGTAATTAGATTACAAAATAATCTAATTATATTGTAACAGATTACACATTTGAGAGATTACATATTCCCTTATAAGTAATCTGATTGATATGTAATCGAATACAATTTAATTAGATTACTTTTTAATTTGACTAAACTATAATGGAATTATTAATTAAATTACACTGCAATCAGAATACGCCCAACACTGATCCTAGATCAGGGATTCCCAAACTATTATGGGCAAGAGACCCCTTTTCCAAAATGAACTGATACCTCAGACCCACCCCCATAGCCAAAATACTTTAAAATTCCTATCTCTAGTTTTTTTTCCTATTGATACAAAATACTTACAAAATTAAAAGCTTTGCGGTTGGTTAAGTGAGTAAACTTGACATCATTTTCTTATCAAAATTTAAGAAAATAAAGAGACAAAATTCAGTAAATATCAAATGTAATTAATAATTATTAATATAAATTACGTAAAAATACTTAAGTAATTATTTTTTGCAAAAAACGTTAAAATCGCAAAGTAAAGATAAAAAAAATAAAAATTCAGTGTGATGGATGAACCTGGTGATTTTCTACCAATCTAGATAACCCGGGGGTTACACCTGCAAGTACAGCTTGCATGCAACTTGCACTGCCATACTTCTTGCACGTGTAACCTCTACTGCCATGCTGGCAGTACAGCTTTCAGCGAACTTGCATGATGAAAAACCATGGCATCTGGGAGATAGTAATTTGACATTTATACAGTTTTCAAAATGGCGGAAAAGAAATGCTTGAGAGAATTTGATAAATTTATTCTGGGAAAATGAAATTTTCTGGGATCATTTACCAACACCTTCCTCTTAATTTTTTCTTGGGTTTTTATCATTTTGCTACTTCCTTTATTGCTATAATTTTCCAATATACGCAAGACTTTTCGTCTCGATGCCATTTTTTAAATGAACTTGCATGTAAGCTGATAAGACATCAACCGGGTAAATCCGGTTCAATATTGGTGAGTTGCAGCCTTAAATCTCCGCGTTCGTTGATTTTCAACCGGCTTCTTCGTTTTGCAAAAATGTTTGTAACCACACTGAAGCTATTTCGACTAGGTCTGATGATGGAAAAGCGGTAGGGTATTTTTCAGCAATGTTCCACAATGCACGATACTGTGCTTTAATGTTGCGTTGCAACCAAAACTTCTGATAGCCTTGGTTGAAATTGTGCTTAAGATTCTCGTCTGCGCTGATGGTAATCAACTCTTCTTGCGTTATCAAATTGGCTTCTTCCATGGCTGTGATATTGTACCGATTTATTATCAATTGAGGAATTTGTAAATTTAAGAGATCCTCAAACTTCTTGTAAAATCCTTGTGTAATGCGTCCAAGTGAGTGACATATGATAAAATAACATCGTCTTGAAGCATTTCTGGTAATTTTGACAAATGCGGAAACTGTGAATAATCTTTTCTGCTTAAATTTTGTTTATAAAGAATGATTTAACCCACAAAAGCCGATATTATTGATTTTGTTTTAATCAAGTTGAGATCGTCGTCACCCTGCAGCTATAAATTAACTTTGTTCAACATACCAACGATATCAGTCAAGTAATAAATGTCTGTTTTACAATTGTTCAGATTTTCTTTCAAATTCGGATCTTTTTCTTGTAAAAACTCCAACACAGATTCAAAAATAGCTGAAAATCTTGCTAAGCAAGAGCCTCTTGTTATCCAGCGAATTTCAGTGTGCAGAAGTAACCGAGTAAAGACTTTGTCGTTTTCCTCACAAAGCTGAGCAAATAACCGAGAGTTCAAAGAATTGCTTCGAATCTTGTTGACAGCATTTTATAACATATTGTAAAGACTGTTGCAATCTAGGACTCAGATTTTTTGCTACTAAATGCTGTCTGTGAATCACGCAGTAGTAGATGAGTGTATTATCATTCAAGCTCCAACGAATTTCAAAAAGCAAATGAACTTTCAACCTGAGTGCAAGCTTCGTATTTAGTAAAATATCAGAAGCATGTTTGGACTTGAACTTGATCATAATTTCGTTCGTGTTAAGTCGTGTATATGCGTCAAATACAGAGCAAGTCAAAAGGTGCCTGAAAGACTTGTATGTACGCTCGAACAAATTATCTTGCACGAACTTGTCTACTGTCACTGACTTGCCCAGTTTTTCATCTTGAACGAACTTGTGCACGCTTATCGACTTGTTGAGTTTCTTAAAAGTACCTACAAAATGATACATCCCACTAAAAAATTAGTCATTCTTATAACAAGTTGGTACACGTAGCACAGCTTATACAGTATCTTGAAAGTTTCAAATAAGAACTTGTGTTAATTAATAGGGGTCGATTTTTAGACCTCGTCGACCCTCAAAATTAGTTTTCGTTTATTTTGACCCCTGGGAAACCGATATCGACCACATTGGGAATCTCTGCCCTAGATGAATGCCCGTATGAAATTTCGTTTTGTCACCCTTCTGTGCATTTTATGAACTGTGCAAGTTTGATTTTTGAAGTGATTTTTCGAATATATTTCTGGAACGGTTCGTCGGACAGGAAAAATGATTATAACCATTTTTATTGGATTTCGTATTCTGAAGAAGTTTTTAGTACAATAAAAATGTTTGGGACTGATCGTTTTCACAGTATACGTAAAAAACCAAATTTTTTATATGGCAACACCAAGAAGGGGTTGCCCGATTTAGTGTATTTTTGAAATTTTATTTTCTATTACTATGAAAACATCATGTACCAAATCTCAGCTCTCTATATTGATGCGTTCTCAGGCAGTGTCCAAATATATATGTAGTGAAAACGAAAGTCCGTGTACAAAATTTCAGCTCTCTAAGTATACGCCTTCTTGAGTTATCGTGCGCACAGACGGACGGACGGACAGACGAACGGACATGCAAAAATCAAAATAAATTCTAATATTATGCGTAGGTGTCCAAATCCATTTTGCTCTACCATAATTATTTCTAGGTGTTACAAACGGAATGACAAACTTAGTATACTCTTTAGACTTCATCTAGGCTTTAATAAGGCTTCTGGCATAGCTATTGACTACATCTCTAGGCGTTTGTACATAGGGGAAAACAACTGTTTTTTCTCTCCAAATATGTCTCCTACATTCTCTCCTTTATATAATTTTGCAGCTACAAACCATTTTCGTATCAATCTTTGTGCAAGGATGTAGTCTTGCCATCGCATTGTCTTGTTTAATTTTATGAACTGTATTTAAAAAAGGCTGTCAAGACTTAATGGACCACAACATTCAACTAGTTTTTTCTTCGGTTTCCGTTAAAATACTTTGTGGTCGGGTAATTCCATGTAAATGTCAACCCAGAGGGCATTTTTTCATATTTCAATATATCATTTTAAAGATAATTTCTTGAGTTTTTAGAATTTAGCTTAGTTTTTACAAAATATTACTCCAAATCCATAAAAAAAGGCTGCTGACATGACATATTCAGTTATCAAAAATGTCTTATTATTTTCCTAAGTTTTCATATTCATATTTTATCAACAAAACTGCACCTAACAATTCAATTAGTTTTGTCGTTAAAATATGTTCCTTCTTCTGTTTAGAAAAATTGTGATTGACATAAAAATTAATATCTGCAAAGATAAATAATGTTCATTCTGATTTACTTGTTATGTTAGTCACAAAAATATAAAGAAAGTTGCATTCCTTCCAGAAAAACATATCTTTTTTACTTTTTTTTCCCTTGATGTCTTCAATGTGATGGTTACAGTTAGATAGATGTCATTGAACAAAAATAATATTCTTTTGTTCTGTTAACAGTAAACGTGACTAACATAACACCACTGCTTGTGACTAACATAACATGATTATTTATGAAGTAACTGTCTTGAACAAACATTGAAATTATTTTGAGAATAAATAAATATCTACTTAATTTCTCATTTATAAACAATTTTCCCATTTTATGTAAAAAATGTATTTTTTTTGAATTGGCAACACTCAATTACTTTGAGCACATGTGACTGGCCACATGTTCATCCCGCCATAACTAGAAGACATCGGTCTTGCCGAAAATTTTTAATTGACGGGTAGACCACCATGGATGAGATCTTATCGGGGTGTGTTCTTTTTCCTCCTTTCCCAACAATATTTTGTCTCTGTAATACAGAACTTACTCTTCTCTACGTTGATAGTGAGGCCAGCTTTCCTCAAACAACCCGCTACGCGAGCTAGTAGAACAAGATGAGCGACAAAGTCTTGTAACAAAATTAACAGATCGTCTAAATAGTTGAGAATGTTCTCACGAAGATCCGACGGGATGACTTTGTCCATTAGACGGCACATAGTTTGTGGGGCGTCGCATAGGCCGAATGGCATCAAGTATGTGTACTGATAGAGAGGATGACCTATTACTGTAAAAGCGGTCTTTTCTCTGGAATCAGTGTCTAATGGGATCTGCCAGGGTACAGGGTACAGGCTTGTCGACTCAGAAGCGAGTCTATCTGCGGCAGTGGAGTAACGGAGTTGACCTTCCTGGTGTCAAAACAAGGCCGAACCTTTCCAGGCTTCCTCACTAGAACTACTGGAGAGCTTCAAGGACTCTGGCTCTCCTGTATAACACCCAGCGACAGCATTCGCTCTAATTCGGCGTCCATCAAACTCTACTCTGCACTGCCGGTGAAATCGGATAAAATCTCTGTTTTATTGGAGTTGCATCGTTCGTCTCGATCTTGTGAGTGACAAGAGATGTCTTTCCTAAGCCTAAAGATGCGAAGAGACGGAAAAATGTGTTTGATGGATTCCAGATGCTGATTGTCTTGAACAGAAGAACATGGCGGTCAGTGTCAGAGGTAGCTAATTGGCTTGGCATCACTTACGCAACTATGCCCAGAACAACTGGAGCCAACCTAAATAGACGCCGGAAGTCTATTGCCAGATATAGTGCTTGTGTGAGCACAGGAACCACGTGAAAACGCACGTTTTTGGTCTCACCACGGAAAATGATATCCAAGTCCGCATGTCCATGAACATCCATCATGCCACTATTATCAACCTGAACTTGCATGTCACACCTCCTCCATTTGACATCTGCGTCAGCTAGCTTCTCCAGAGCTCCCCAGCCGAGGATGCTGATAGTTGCACTATCAAACAGCCTAGTCACAGCCCCCCCCTCCCGAATACGTGTCACACCGAATATCCCGCTCAGCGAAATTGCTTGAATAAGGTACTATTGGTGTTAACGGGATGTCAAAAATCAGGGGTTCTTCTAAAGAAGTGTCTAGTAAAATGTCTGTGAAACGGGAGCTTGAAAATATGCAGAGAAATCTATTAGGTTCGCTGCCTCTACTAAAGGATTACTATCATTCTTCGGACTGTCAGATGGATTGTTAATATCACTAGGGTCACTGAATGATATCAACCAATAGACTGTCCTATTGGTTCGTCGATGACCATATGGCCAAATGTTATGTTAGTCACAGGTAAAATTTATCAAAACTTTATATTTTTGTGTTATAATTAAAATTTGTGTCAAATTCGCACTTAATAATATAAACTACAACCTTTCACAAGATACTATCAGAGGAAAAAAATTAGTTTGATGTTTCAGTTTCAGAGATTAAGACTATGAAAAATAAATATGAAATCCTAGTGCTGCAAATCTGTTATGTTAGTCACATTGAACAAAATGCTCTCTAAATGTCAAATAATAATAATAATTAATCTTTTTTTTTTTATTTACCTGCATAAAACCATCTGTCCAAAGAAGAATAACACCCTGTTTAAGATATTTTGACAAAAATAAAGTTAGTGTGATAGAAAAGACATTCAAAAAGTCATTCATCCGTTATGTTAGTCACCATGGAATTACCCGGTCCGGACTTTCCTACGTCTTTAGGATGTCTTCCAGACAATTTATTCTGCTTTGGAATTTTTCATTTGATGCTAGCGCTGGTCTAATAGAAAATTTTCCTTATCAAATGTCCGGCAATGCTTCATATTTAGCATTTTAGCAGTATGAATATCCTTCCATATTTCCTTATATGTAATGCATTAAATTACACAAATTAATAAAGTTCTGCTTGTAGGCCGCAATTTGGGTCCAATATTTAAAATTCAGCTCTAATTTGCGACCACCACACGTAAACTAGCTCATGATAGTAATCATTGATCCAATTCGCGGTCACTAAATTAATATGGCTATTCCGAAAATTAACTTAAATTTCATTTATTTATTTGAAATATGCTAACTAAGTACTTAAAAAGCTTTCTCATAAAATAAAAAATGGAATAAAAAAAGCAGTCCCTTCCCTTTTCAACTCATAGCAATACAATAAAATAAAAAAAATATGTTCTACTCCATTTGCCCGTTTATTTACATACCTAATGAATTGAACTCGGATGACTGAACTTTAACTCAACGATCCTGTTTCTCACTTTAAGGGTAGCAGACACATACACGAACATGAGGATATAAAATTTTCTGCTGCATTTTAAGGAAACATCGTCGTTTTATGGTATGATATGGAATGAAATGGTCGCAAATTGGGTAGTGGACACGAATTGGCGCACTTACGCTTTTTATTTATAAAACATAATTAAATTAGATATTTTAAGCCTCTATGCTGTAAAAGTTGTTGAAGCTACTAAGAATAATACAAAAAAATGTTTTATACGGAAGTGTGTTGTGAGAAATACCACAGGAGGAGGTAGATGTGGATAAAATGACAACAAAATCATTTTCAATTTAATAAAAAAACGTTCTTAAAGAAATGGGTCCATTGATTTGAAGAAAAATCTTCCTAAGCTTAATTTTTTTTTTCACATCCTTTGTTTGTTAATGTACTAACTTACATCTAGATGGCATTACTTTGAAGTAATCGTTGGTAGGATCGCTTAACAGGAGTGACACATAATTTTTTTTTACATAAAAGTATAAAATTTGATGATTTATCAGCTTTATACCTTGTTCTACAAGTTCTCAATTGAAATCAGATAAGGACTTGGAGTTACGGTCAAGAGTAGGGTCACTAGGACCCTGCAAATACCGTGGCTAGAGCTGATCGATTGTGTCCTCGCTTACAGCGGTGAGGCTAAGCTCACGGTACTCAAAGTATTCTCATTAAATTTCGACACATTTGCTGTGACGTAATTTTGCACACTAATGTAATTACATTTATATAGAAAAGACAGAGAGAGGAGAGAGAATGGAGTAACTAGTTACATTTTTAAAAAGGACATCTGCATGAAGAATCCGCTGAGAGTAACCATAGTCCTATGACCTGCTGGATTACAAAGCCAAATATAATTAGGCATGTATCTGTAATTTGGTGCCACGAGGTCGGATGCCCGCGGAAATTTTAGGTTTTCAACCCGACATGGTGGGGCCCTTTGATGGGAGTAACGTGGTGGCTGTTGGGGGTCCACATCGCGGGCAGAGAGTATATTTTCGAGTCGAGCTGTTATTGCATGCTCAGCTATTCGGCTCTTGGCGTGGAGCTGTGCTCATACAACCGGGCGCCGTGACCCAAAAATCGACCAGTGATGTTAGATAGGTCTCGTTTCGACAAGTAAGATAGCTAAGCATGCGCTGGCCTACTGGGACTCAGAGAGGCAGAAATGTCTCATAATTAATCTGTGTCGCATTATAACGAATCCGTGCACGAAGAATGCCTTGGGATTAAGCCATACCTGGCAGATGCTCACGTTATATCACAATGATTTCCAGCAACCAAAAGCAACGTTTCTTTCTTGTTCCTAGACAGCATCTGGAGTTCAGTGTGGCAGGTCCAAGATATTTTCCACTCAAAAACTTGAGAGAACAGAGCCCAGAGCGCAGTTGGGCTGTTTGAGAAAATGTACATATTTGTTGGAGTTCCTGCAGACCCTGTTTAGGTTTTCCTAACCTCCAACCTCTATAGTGTGGACTTCCGACTGAAAATATGGAAGGTGAGACACCAAGCGGAATGAAGAGTTCCATTTCCGGTTCTACCACTTGTGCATCTGTTTTGCCATCCTTTCTGGATCCGTTGGTATACCAAATTTGGACCGGTTGCGGGAACTGATGCATTCTGCCTATTATTTGGCTTATCTCCTTGCAAGCTACCGCTTTGAAAACGGGACATCCCCATTTGAGAGTTATTGCAGAAAATATGGGTCTCAGGCAGTAACTTTCTGATGGGAAAACAGAAAATAGGATCTGTCCAACAGAGATGGCAGAGAGAAGAAAGATCTGTTGACAATCGATAGATAACGAGTCTGAAATGGGAACACTTGATGAAGAAAGACTGTCAATGAGTGTCGGACAGAGCTCTCGGAAGTAGTAGTGCATCGAGTAAAGTTAAAAATGGATAAACTCTGGTTAAATAAATTGAAAACAAAAAGTTTTGTATGGCAACACTAAGAAGAAAGTGTTGCCCGCCCGGTTTAGTTAATTTTTGAAATTTTATGTACTATTTTTATAAAAACGCTCCAAATTTCAGCTCTTAACATCAACGCGTTTTCAGGTAGTGCCCAAATATATTGTGAAAAACAGAACTTTTGTATGGCAACCCTACGAAGGAGTTCCCGATTTTTATTTAAAAGCCCGCGTGCGAAATTTCAGCATTCTAAGTAAATTTGTTCTCGAGTTATCTTGAGGACGGACAGACAGACAGGGACAGACGGACATGCTAACATCAAAATAACTTTTAATATTATGCGCCGGTGTGTGACCCATTTTGGTCTATCAGCTATGTGCGTTTCAAATGGAATCACAAACTTACATAGAATACCCTATGAATTCATCTACATAGTCTAGGGTTATCTCATGAGGTCTAGGGGCACAATGGACCCGTTGGAGGTCTAAGTGAGGCTGGCTGGTTGTCTAGCGGCACCCCTCTTACCTAACCTAACCTAACCTAGGGTAGGTATAATAAATGATGCGTCGCAGAAGTTGTCGGAAGAATTTGCAAACTGTGTGCGATTCCCTATTTGCAGCTCTCTTGTTAAAAGTTTATATGCACACCATATTCAGATCTCCTCAAAATCCTTTTTTAAACTCCCACTTAATAAATGTATTATAATCATTGCCGCCGTAGACTTCTTCCTTGGAAGTCACCCCAATTCCTCAGGCTGATTCATCAAATATGAGGAGAAAATCTTCAACACCTTGTGTATCCTAAAACAAAAAAAGATCTGAACCCTTTATTCCTTCCCCCATCTTTTTACAGTTTTTGACGATCAATTTTGATCTGCTACATATCTGCCGTACACAACCATTGACAACGGCTTATCAAGCTGAGATAAATTAAAAGTAATAATTAAAACAAATAACTAAAAGAAAATATCTAGTATAAAACTAAAAACATTTTAGTATTTTACTTTACGCTTAATTTTTATGGAGTTCCGGGCGACTTTTGTTTGTTTTGTTTCTATATTGCAGTAATGATAGAGAGCTCAGATAGAATTTATAAGACCTTTCACTTATTTCTCCATCTCGTCACTCGTTTGGGTCCATTATAAATCATTTTTGCAGCAAATTCCATTCCCTTTCTATTCAATGTGTAATTAAATCCTTTCCTCTCATTTTAAGTTCAAAACCAGCAATGAATGATGCTGCGCTGCGTGAAACGATAGAACGATGTCATAATTTATTTCTTTGCACATAGAAAAGGTACGAAACAGAACCATTTCATGTGTTCGACGTTTCTTCCATTTGACAAAAGCAATTATAAATTTGTTTAAATTGTTTTTTTTTCTATAAAAAAACAAAGTCATTTTCCAACAAATAGAACTTATCAAGTATTATCAGACCGCCCAAAATGTAAACAATACATTCAAATATACAGACGAAAATCGTTCTGCTTGACTCCGGGAAAAACTCATGTGCATTCAGAAACATTCGGTGTAAAAAAAAAACAGCGATTTAGATTGAGACGGTTCAGCCCGAGAAAAAGAACGATGTGGATTGACACATTAACACAAGATTTATTTAGAACGAGAAAAGGAACGCAGCTTCTAAGCGGGAAACACAATAATGCTACGGTCATCAGCTCAAATCTCAATTTATTCCTATATCTGATAATAGAATAGAATGAAATCTGAGCTGATGAATCTTAAAATATATAGCAATAGCAAACTAATAGCGAACGCTGATGACCGTTTTTTTTTATTGTGTTTCCAGCTTAACAATTTTAGTGCTTCTTTCATATTTTGTTAATTATTAATTATAATTTTCCCGTAAATTAGTACACCCTGAATGAATGATTAAATACATAAGTGAGATAATTTATAAAAAGTATTATGAAATTTTCATTGAAGTGTATGTCAATTTTAATATCAATAAAAATAACAACAACAACCGGAAAGGGACATTTTGTTGTGTTGTGAAATTAAATACGTGAGAAGAACTCTTTGTGGTGAAATTTGTGATTTTTACTTGAGTATCCCTTAAACTGCAGTAGGGGTGATGAATCATTGTGTCTCATTTTATTGCATTGTTTGACTCTTACTATTTCACAATAAATAACAATTGTTTATCACTCTCCCCTTTGGCCAGTAAAATATATTCGGCTGCACTGTCATGCCGTTAGGTTTTTCATTTGATTTGGAGGAGTTGGATGGAGTAGTTCAGTTTATTGTGCCGCTGTCATACCTACAAAGTGCCGTTTTTTTTTTGTAAGGGAGAAGTGTCATAAAATTTACTAGTGCTATTATTATTTCTTCATATATGTACACATACGTAAGTAATCTAAAGTAATATAAATATTTTTTTCTACAAATATTATATTATAAAATAAACTAAGCAACAAAGCGAATATTAATTGTTTTTTGCAATTATTTTGTTGAGAGAAAATAACGGGTTTTTCTCTGTTCATTCAAAAGGCTGAAACACAGTGCAAACGTCAGCGCAGCCGGCGTTTGAGCTTTCCTGTAGAATACATGAGCAGAAGTTGGGCAAGTTCTAATGGTGAAGTCGGCTGCGCCCATTGCGCTGAGCAAGCGCGCTCTGGTAGAAATAGTTTCTACTCCAGCGTAACTTTTAACATTTGATAACATGTTTTTCGTTGTTTATAGCCAGCAGCTGATTTGCATGTAGTGAAATTCAAAAACTGGGGAAATTTCAACACGTTGAACTGATTTAATAATTAGTTTAGTGCGATAGACGGAATTAATTTATAGCTTAAAATGCCGGGATTATAGAAATCTAGAAAAAATTTATGAATTCTTCCAATTATTTAAATTGACAACACATAAAAGTCAGAAAATAAAGAATCAAGCGTTCACTACGCCGAAGTTATCAAACGCTCACACTGTGTTAAGCTAAAGTTGACTACTCCGAAGTTATGAAACGCTGGCTGAGTCGAAGTCGTGTACGCTCGCACTGTGTTGCAGCCTTTAAGCAGGCCACAGACGATACAACTGTTGGTCCAACGGCTGTTGACCAACCGTTGGACCAACAGTTGTATGGTAGTCCACACACGATACAACTGTTGGACCGATTTCTTCAGCAATAATTTCTTCCGAAATAATGTCATCGGTTGTCCAAAAAAAAAAAAATGTGCATTTGTTTTTCAGCTGTGATTATGTCTTTGAAAATTAATAATATATCAATAAACTCTTCCCAGAAGTCCTTATACTTAATTGACACCATTTTGGTTTGTTTTTTACAACGCATTTACAATAAAAAACTTGACAGATAATGAAATCGGATCAACGGTTGAACAACAACCCCACACACCATACAACGGTTGCATATACAACAGCGGTTGACCGGCATGCACATCCAACCATCCAACCGAGCTTGATTGTTGGATGCTTCGTACCAATTGGCCCACACACCATACAACGGTTGTATGCCAACACAGATTGGTACAACAGTTGGACCAACAGTTGTATCGTCTGTGGCCTGCTTTAATCTCATGGAAAGTGAGGAATGAGAAACACAATGTCCAACCTAACTGACGCGACGCGACGTCAACATCGATCGGGACAACTTGACAACTTCAATTTTATGGAACTTCACAAGCTTTTGCAAAGCACAATACAATGATTTTTGTCAGATTTTTTGTTTTTTTTTTTACTTTTGTTACTTTGTCATTTGACGAGAAAATGTGATACAACAACGTTTGAATAACGTTTAGTAAAAGACACATTGAAATTTTAAATTAATTAATTATTTTGATAAAAAATTTGTATCTTCGGTTGACATTAAAGATCATTTACCTACTAAGGCTGTTAATTTTCGAAGCTTCGGAAAACTATTCGAATATCGAAGCTTTCAATGTGGAAATGTCACATTTTACTCGATTTGTACGATCATGAACCTACAGAATTTGACGAACTGAAATAAATATTAACGAACAGCTTCTTATTCTTATTGTGGTTTGCTTGCCATTATGAAAAGCACTTGTCCGCCTTTACATCCGCAATATGCACATTGTCCATTTTCAAGAAAAATTTCAGGTGACAGTTCTCTCAAGTGAGAAATGTCCAAGTCTTACCCCAAGAAATTTTTATACCAATTTCCATTGATATTTCAAGAAAAGTAAGTGCACGTCAATCAATGAAAAGTTATAATTTTGATGATTTTGTCGTGATTGCGAATGAATTTGGTTGAAGTTGTAAAGTGTGATGCTCTATGACAGCGGTCGGGGAACCGGGGTAAATTACCCCAAATAGTGTAAAAATGAAATTATTGGGGGTAATTAGGACACTTAAAAAAAATTATTTTATAAACCTGTTATGGTATTCTCTTTTTTTTTAAATATTCGGAATACGCTATTGTTGATGCGACTAACGTCAATTGAAAAAAACATTTGGATAGTTTGCATTCACATCTGTCTTCCAAACCAAGGGAATACTTTGTAAATTTAAAAAAAGGTCTGTCAAAAGGCAAAGACTGAACAGGAACTTCCCAGGTACCTTCGATCAATGGCTAGCCTGGTTGATTGCCCCAAACAAAAAAACCGTATACTTTTGGTGAGGATTTGATTAAACCAGCAGTTTTGAAAATGGCAGAGATCATGTGTGGTCAGAAAGAGGCGAAATATTTTGCTATTCAGCTTGATGAGATTACAGATGTAAGTAGTAACTCACAGCTGATGGTGTAGGTTCGCTACAAAGGTGTACATGCAATTGAAGAGGAATTGTTATTGTTATTTTGTTCTCCTCTCGAGTTGAGATCTCGTGGAATTGATGCGTATAATAAGGTTAATGAATACTTTAATGCTGAAAGCATTAATCTAAAGTGGGAAAATTGCATTGCCGTGTCAGTTAATGGAGCACGAGCAATGTTGGGTCATATTAATAGTTTTTCGGCCTTCGTGAAAAAAAAAATAGCCCAAAAATTGAAGTTAATCATTGTATGATCCATCGCCAGGCACTTCTTGTGTAACATTTGGACCTACACTGGAAGCCCTCAAGCATGATGTCATCAAGATTGTTAATGCTGTTAAAAGACATGCACTAAATTCGTGAATTATGTCAGGACAGTGACGCTAAATATACTGACCTACTAGAAGTGAGATAGCTTTTCCGGGAAAATGTTCTGAATCGGGTATGGGCTCTCAAAACTGAACTTGTAATTTTTGTGGTTGATCAAAAGCATATTCTCAAAGATAAGTTTAATAATACTTCATGGGTTGTATATCTTGCGTATTTAACTGAAATTTTTGAGCATAATAATGTGTTGAACAAAGAATTGCAAGGGAAAAATATTAATATTATTTCAGGCAGAGAAAAGATGTCAGCATTTGGGAGCAAAGCTTTTGTATTGGAGACAAAAAGCAGAACAGAACAGAACAGAACAAGATAACTGCTTTTTCAAAGTTAGCTTTATTTTTGGAAAATTGTGGCAATAATACTTTTAATAACGTCAAGGATGCAGTTATCAGGGATCTTACCAAACTCAAACAGCGGTTCTCTAATTACTTTCCAGATTTTTAGACCTGCATACGATCAGTTGGATTGTTGATGCTTTCAAATGTGAAGTATCCAACATACAATTTGAGAGCTCGCATACAATTTGAGAGCAAAGCAGATCTGTCGTCTTTTGGGATGTCAGAAGCTGCAAAAGTTTCAAAATAGCAGATGAGGAGGCGATAGAAAGTTGCTGCCATTTGCAGCGACATACTTTTGGGAACAAAGATTTTCCACTTTAATGAACATAAAAACGAAGAACAGAAATCGTGTGAACGCGGAAGACTGTATTCAAATTTCCCTTACTTAAAAATGCCCTAATTACGAAGTTATTCTGTCAAAGATAAAACAACATCATTTCTCCAAAACGTGTAGTCGTTTGGAATGATGCTGTTTATAATTTTCATTTACTTATAAAGAGTTTTCACGTAAATTCCAATAAATTCAATGAATAATAAATAAATCTAAATGCAAGTCTTTAGTTACTGCACCATTCTTGTAAGGAAAATTGACAGCTGTCATAAGAAAGTTCATTTTTTTCATTTTCTGAAAAAGTTTTTAAAGCACAATCAAAATGCCGAATGAAGATAGTTTGAATATTCAATGCTCTCTCTCTCTTAAAAAAAAAAATAAAATAATACTCAATTCGCAAATGTTATTTCACACTTATTCTTCTTGTTTTTTACGAAGTTGCATGAAAAGCGTTCGTTTACTTTTTTAAGCTGTTTAAATTCTTCCCCCACCACACGAGTAAGTTTTTACCTAGAAAGTTTTTGCACGAGAAGTACACGCGAACAGGAGACCTATTATGTCGATTTCGATGAGACCATTTCAGTGTTGCACTTTTTCTGGCAGCGGAGAACTGTGAGCACTGAAGCCAATCGAACATATTTCTGTCCTTGTATTTGTGGACACACGTATTATATACACGGAACTGTCAAACATAATAAATGTCCTTTATTGATATATAGAGAGAAATTTCTTCTTAAACTTTATGCAAATAATCCAAATAAAATCTTTTAATTCATTTAACATTTTCAGTGCTGCACTGCTAGAAAAAGTGCAACACTGGTGTTTCACAGAAGTCCCATCGAAATCGACATTAATATAAGTTCGGTGTACGAAAGGTGTAGTGTAACCCCTGTAACCCTAGATTTATCAAAAAATAAGATAGTGCAGCAGCAGCATTTGGGTGCATTTGGTTTACCTGTGCTATTTGTATCGAACAGACCCAATATTAAGTGGAGATATTTTGGACGTTTTTATACACATAATTTTCGGATCCGAAATTTTCGTTTAAAAGCAGATTTGATCGGATCTTGTTGTCTGGATTTTGCGTTAATTTTGTTCTTTTGGGTGAGTTTCTTTTAACAGTGGCTTTCAAAGATTTTTGGTCACCAAACATTAACATGTTCTTTTATTAATTTATTTTAATACAATTATTCAATTTGTGCCCAGTCATTTCAACAAATGTCACAACATTTTTGTAGCACATAAAAATATCAAAAATAAGTATCGTGTGTGTCTTACTGCTATGTAACTAATACTTATACTGGTCAAAACACATAGCCATAATAAAATAAACGCAGCCAATGACAAATATTGATAACTTGCTGCATATGAATGCGAATGCTGTTGAATTGATAACAGACTTCTTAGATGAATTTAATTGTGGAACTTGATAGTTATTAGTCTCTGATGGTCGACTATATTGTTTTGGTAGCCGCTTGAATAATGATCATATCTATTATGATGTCCACAATGAGACTCACAAATTTAAGGCTGTTGTTTCAGTTAAGTTTGTATGCATTGCATCAGATTGGTTTACATGTGAATGAAATTCATTCTAACAATGTACATGTAATGCCAAACTTGTGCTGCACATCGGAGTTAAATTTGTATGTGTATGGTAATTTTATGAATAGGTCAAAAAGCATAAACTGTACCAATTTAATTTGATAAACTCTAATTTTCGTGAAAAAATTACTAGTCGTAGATACCTCCGGGGTTAACTCTGTTCCTTGGAAGTTCAAAAAACGCAATAGCTTTGAAATAAGGAGGAAGAGACATCCTAGTGTGACCGACTTTGACAGACTTGAAAATTACTGATAATCATGATTTATTTTCTCAATGATTAAAAAAGATTCGATAATCGGTTCATTTTTTTTTATTACTTAAGTCATTTGTGCTTTATATAAAAAAATCGATTTTTTTTAAAATGTTTTAGATAATGTTTTAGGCACAGCCAGACAATGCATAAAAAAAACTAGTGCCTGATGGTGGAAGGTCGTACTCATCTGAAAATTATCTGACGCAAAAAAAAAAAAAACAAATAATCAAAAATATTAATCAGTATGAAAAACACCAGACCGTTACGGACATTTTGTTTTGTTTCGATGAAAATTAATAAAATGTCGGCCATTTTAGAATTGAGTGTCGAGTTTGCCCTTTATTCGACAGTTTTTTGTTAAAAAAAATATGAAATTTTCAAGTAAGAGAAAAGAGTTTCCTTACTCTCTCTCTATAGCAGGGCGTGATGCAGGGAATGATGCTGCCAAATTTGAGACGGATAGATTTAAAACCATTCTCTTTTTACAGCTTCCATCATTTTGAAAAACGCGTTTCAAGTACGAGATTCTTATATGAATTGTGTACTTACGATCATTCTTGCGAAAAATGTAACCCTACAGTCATGCAACCAGAACTCTTTTTTGATTGGGTGGATGTATGATGTATCCCACTTCACATCTTTGTTCTAAATGCATGTTTGTCTGAAGCAAAAGTTTTCCAAGATAATTTCTGGAGTATTACTTATTTTTTTTTATGTTATTAAGCCATGGTCAGGGGATACCCTATGATGCAAGCAAAGCACAAGCATGGCAGGAAGGAGATAGGGAAAGGATTACAGAAGGGAAGGATAAAATAGCGTTCCTCTTCCTCGAAGAGAATTGATCTCTAGGGATAGGAAAGAAACATTCTTCTATGATAGTATTTCGAATTTATTAAATTATTTGAATTTTATAAATTACACAAAATCAGGGACCGAAAATAGCTGGTATTTTGAAAATTATAAAAAAAATATATAAATTATAATCGTGAAATTTAGTGGAATATACCAAAATATATCTCGTGGGATCCGTTTCGACTCCCGTAAGCCTTTTTTTAAGAAAAAGTTTTCTAAAACTGTTATTTTTATCATAAGATAATTTAAAGTTAAAAAAAACTAAGCTGAAAAGTTTATTACTTATTTTTTTCTAGCCAGTGTGTGAGCCAGTAAGTGAGCTTGGCCTTTTATTTTTTGGACTGCAGTTTGTTTTGAAGCTGGTTATTTTTTCAAGGAAGTAGGTATAAAAAAAAACAGCTCTATATTTTTCCAAGCCGTGTTTTTTGGCTAGAAAAAATAAATACCTTTCTGTTAAAAATAATTCGGATATGGAAGCCCTATTCGCTTTTCAAAAATTTTGTCGGCACTACGGTGCGGCAACGACATAAGGTCAGTCATCAGATGTGAAAATACAGTCATTCTATCACTGTAGTTGTTCGTCGAGATCGTGTATGGACATCGCTGCCGATCTTCTTAAGTACTGGGAATCCTAGAAGTATTAGTTTTCAAACAGTTTTTTAAGATACTCTTCAACCAGTTACTAACCACTTCATAAAGTTAAAAGCCAAATTGACTTCTCATATTTGCTCGAAAAAATTAGCCAGCCTGAAACCTGCTATTTTCAGCTAGAAAACTTAAAAACCTGGCTTTATATTCTTATCGAAAAAGAGTATCAAGCTTTCGGGTTTATTTTTCTACCTTCAAAAGTATTATCGGTCAGGAATAATAGGTAAAGCAAGCTTTTCTTAGTAAAAATAAATAATACTCACACTCTTCTAATCAAAACTGAAAAATGTTACTAAATAAATTCGAAGTGGAATTTCACATTTTCGAAGAATTTTATAGAAACATTCCATAACGCTTCTTTGGGAAGTTTACAGCTTTTTTTTACCACTAGGAAATATAGCTTTTTTTTTCCAAACAATAGGAAAAGGAAGAATGGGTACTTTACCACTGGGTTGTTCTTTCAAAACACCAAGATTATTGTAGGAGCCACTAAATCAGTTACTCTCATTTAATTATACTTGAAATTTAATTGGTTTTTGTTTTATTTAAATTACATTTTTTAAAAAAAAAAGTACAGCAGCAAATTACTTCACTAAAAATTACTCAGATTTCTGTTCATTACCAGCATTACTAAAAAAAAAAAAAAAAAAAAACTTACGAAATAAAATTCAAAAACAAAAAACAAAAATTACACTTCACTCTGACAAATTCTTTCTGACTCAACTTTTTAACATAAACATAATTTTTACTTACGATACTAGAAAAATTTCAACTGCATTTCGCATAATTAAATTATTTTCTTTAGAAGAACTCACTGCAAAAAAAATTGTTTTTTTTTTTTTAAATATATTTATATGCAATTTACTTAACAAGTGCGCAGTAACATAATTTTGATCGAAATAAGTAAAACAAATGTGCAGCTGGTGTGCGCATGTGCACAGTACTTTTAACATAATATTTTTAGTAAGTTGTAATTAAATTTCCTCGAACTTTTCCGCATTTACGTTAAGAGATTGCAAAATTTCTTCTCTGCAAAAATTACGCTTATTTGTGTTTTTGTTTTTATTTTTCTCAAGGTGTAAATATTTCCACATGTGCGTTATATCTGACAATGCTGTGATAAGTACTCGTATAGTATAGAGACCTTGAGTATGGAATTATGGATTAAAGTGATAAATCAGTAATGTTTGCGACGAGTCGTAATTACATTTTGTATATATAGAAAGAAAAAGAAAAAAAATTTGCTAAAATTCCATTGTTGTCTACGTCAGATTATCGAAATTGAAATTTTATTGAGATGATATTAGGAACATTTCGATTTATTGGAGGGAGTATATGTTTTTTATATGTATTTTTTTGGAAACTGTAGGGTTTTTCACTAGTAGCTCAATGGAGAGGAATGCGTTTATTGCGGGTTTTTCTTTTACAGAGGTTTGGATTCTAGAATATTCTGCCAGCAGTAATTTTGAAAGAAATCTACCGACCATTTTATACCCTAGATGAAATCTATAGGCTATAGGTACACCAAGTTTGTAATTCCGTTTGTAACGCATAGAAATAATACTGGTTGAGAAAAATGGATTTTACGCGCACGCATGTTATCAAAAACTATTTTGATTTTTGCATGTAGGTACGCCTGTCTGTCCGCACGAGTGTTTCCAACTCTGAGTTTACCCTAGTAGCTAAACTTAGCTACTTCCAAGCTCCTTGGTAGCTAAGCTTATATATTTTTCGTAGCTAAATAATACACGTATTATACCTTCATTAAAGTATAATGTATTTATGTAAGCTTTATGGAATTTTTAATTGCTAAGGTTGTATGGATCCGTTTTCAAAATTTACATAAATTAATTTATCGAATTGATTTTAAAAATGAACCATAAACGGGGCAGTGCATACACATGTGTATGTCAACACATGCAGATGGAATAGAAGGTAAATGAATAAACTCATCTACGTATTATCAATATTAATGATCGTTCAATTAAAGCAATAAAATTATATTAACCAAAAAGTTTATTTCATCGTAAAGTACTTATACAAGATGTTTCCGCCTTGGAGGTCAATAGAGCAGGTGATGATAGTACTCACCTAGGCAAACAAAAAATTGTGTAGAAGGAGGGAGAGGGGGTCATATCAACCGTTTAAGACTTACAGGGTGATTAAGAAACAAATTTAGTTTTTCCCAAAACACCCTGTATCTTAAAAGGTACAGGGCGTGCAGGCTTCAGAACTTCATGGCCTTTCCAGTGACAGCTCAACCAGCCCCATACCACTGTCCCAAACGGAGTTATGGTTATCTAAACTAGAAATTTCGGATTTTGTCACCTTTATTTTTTTATTTTGACCTCTATTAGTTTTGCAAGAAGGTCATTACATAACTTTTTTTATAAAAACTGTAAACTGTAGATTCTCCTCTTAAATGTGACCTATCACACCATACTGCTATCTGCAGCAGTTAAAGAGTTACTAGCTCACAACCTATTCAGGTCATACCGAAAATAGCTGATAGATTTTTAAAATGACGTGTTTTCAGTCACTAAAGGAACAAATTATCTTCGAGAACAGGTTTGAGAAGAGCTTTCAGAATAGGTTAAGAGCTAATAACTCTTTAACGGCTATAAATACCACATAGGTCGTAATAGCTCAAATTAAAGAGGAGAGTCATAGTATACAGATTTTATAAAAAAAAAGTTATGTTAACCACCTTTTTGTAAAAAAATGTAAGAAAATCCGAATTTTTTAGTTTAGACTCCACAACTCCTGATAAGAGATGGTATGGGGTTGGTTGAGAAATCGTTGCAAAGGCCATGAAGTTCTGCATATAACGAGCTCTTAACTGTGACCATACGCCCTAACTTTTTTTCTTAATCACCCTGTAACTATTAAACGGTTGATATGGCCCCCTCAGCTTGCTATAACATTTTTTTTTTGCTAGGTGAGTACTTTCACTTCCTGCTCTATTGACCTCCTAGGCGGCAAAACCCTGTATATATTTATGAAAATCAAAATAAAAGACCTTTAATTAACACAGTCGGGTTAAATCCAAAGACGTCAAATCCAAATAAGACAAATACTAGTTAAGATCTTTCAACAGTTCTGTAACATCTACATATGTAGTACTAACTAATTTCATAAGTCTGTAAAGTTTCAATTCGAAAGAATTGAATCTAAGGTTTAATTTAATTTTGTTACGAATTTGTTTTTAAAAATATTCCTGACGGTAAATATTCTTTCAATATCAGCATTGGAATGAAGTAAAGACAATGATTCAATAGCAAACTGGAAATTCTTTAAATGGATTGTTTCTCTGTATCTTTAAATTTCAGACCACAGCTGTACAGTTTCTTGCTCACATTTCTGTAGCAAAGCAGCAAGCAAACACAAGTAAATTACAACAGTGCCAAAACTAAACGTGTTTTTTAGCAGTTTAGATTTGAGGTCAGCATACTGTATTTTCGAACAATTTTGTAAAAAATGTATGGTCGAAACAAATAAAAATTTTAACCACAATTTGCTAGTTAAAAGAGCCCACGGTAGCTAAATTGCTACCGGTAGCAAAAAGAAAATCTTCGTAGCTAAATTACCTTCTTGGTAGCTAAACTGGAAACACTGCGAACGATAACTCGAGAGCTGAAATATTGTACACGGCCTTTTTTAAAAAAAAATCGTAAATTTAATTCGAACATGGCACAAATTGGGTAACACCTTCGTGGGGTTGCCATACAAAAATTTTGTTTTTGGGTCTGGAAAACAATTCGTAGCTTTTTTTTTAACTAAAATTCAACTGGTTTCCTTATAGTGTGAAAATGAATTTATTTAAACCAAATATGCTCCACTATTAACGACAATGTTTTGCCATTTTTCGGGTTTTGTCATGATGCCATCGGTGAAGAACTTCTGTGATTTCTGGTTGAAAAACTGAATCAAGTGATTTTCATTTTATTGATGCTTGGAACAGAATGCATTGCAGCCACCCCGCACAAATGCGGCGATGAAGTGTCAAAATCGTAGCCTCCAACATGGTGAACACAACGGTAATTGGTGATTGCGTCAAGATGAAATTTCAATTAGTTTTGTTAAACTGTTATAATAATAAATTGAGACCACAAAATTATTATTTTTTCATTTTTTCACTAACAAAATTAAATTTTTTTCGAAACTCATGAAGTTCAGCATATAAAATTTTAAAACAAACCAAATAGTAATCATCTGTCAAATGTCAACGTAGAGTAATTGCGGTAAGGTTGAAAGTCGACCAACTTCTGCGTCATGGCTACGATGCCTACGTTCATTCCGATCTCATAGTGGCATTGTCTTATAACTTCTGCGTGATGCTTGCTTGCGTGATGTTTGCTTGCGTGCTAGCTACGTTCATTCTATTTCAAGTGTGAGAGAGATCTGCAGAGATCGAAACAAGTGATATTCAGAGGGTGCTATATATGGACTATACGGTGGATGCATCAAAACTTCCCAACCAAACTCTCGTAATTTTTGACGAGTCATCAAAGAAGTGTGTGGCCGGGATTAGTCGTAATGGAAGACAACACCTATTATTTTTCTATTATTCACTTCGGGCCGTTTTCATTCAATTGCTTGGCGTAAAGTAGAGTTGAGAGTTAATCGTACGACCACCTGGAAGTACCTCATGGTGAACGATTTCGTTCCAGTCCCACCACACACACACAGCATCATCTTTTTCAGTGGCAATCTTGGCTGGGCGAAATCTTGTAACGGCTGTCCATGATCTTTGACGCCTCCAATTCTTGTACGTAACCCATTTTACATCTCCGGTTATCAAACGTTTTAGAAATGTCTCGATTTCATTGCGTTTCAGCAGCGAATCGCAGATGTTAATTCGGGCCATTATGTTTTTCGTGCTCAACTCATTAGGAACCCATACATCGAGCTTCATTTTGTATCGAGCTTTGTGTAAATGGTTCAAAATAGTTTTGTGGTCAATGCTAGCTCCATACCAATATCGACACTGCCGATATGCTTATCTTCCTGGATTTTTTCAATAATTTCATCAACTTTTTCAGTGATTGATCGACCAGAGCGTGACTCATCTTTCACATCGAAATTACCAGAACGAAAGCGAGCGAACCATTTGCGCGCAACAGATTTTGATAAAGTACCTTCACCGTAAACAGCACAATTTTTTTCACAAGACTGCGCAGCGTTCATCCCTTTGTCGTAATAATATTGTAAAATATAGCGCAATTTTTCATTATTTTTCTCCATTTTAACAAACAAAAAACTTTCCAACTAGTGCATCAATTTCGATGTTTAGACACTCACAAAAACGCTGGAAGTGTCAAGTGTGAAACAAGCGTTTAGTGGTGTCGCTGCTTTTCGTAGTTCGTGAGTTATTTGTAATTGACGCCACATATCGGGAAAACGCCACGAACTTGTTCCCAGACCAAGTATTTTGACCCTGACCTTGAGAATGCGTTGTCGTAGAGAGGTGACATTAGGTCTGTTCGCGTACTCAGTTTTGGGACAATGCATTCCAATCAATTTGCATGAACTTACCCAACTTCCGTTCCCGTACTTTCTCGTGCACACAAAATTACACAAGTTTTGCACACGTCACAGCTTCCCCTCTTGCATGAATTTACCCGAAGTTTTTAGTTACTGCAATCAATTGTTGCAAAGAAAATTGACAGCTGTCATAAGAAAAGTGTAATTTGTAACTTTAAAAATTGCTAAATTTTCCAAAAAGTTTTTAAAACATTAAAAATGTCGAATGATGGATTGACTGTTCAATGTTCTCCTGGGACTTTCAATTTATCTCAGTAAATATTTCAATTCTTAATTGCAATAGAAAACTAAAACAATCAAAAGTTCTAAATGACATTTCACTCTTCTTGTTTTTCACGAAGTTGCATGAAAAGCGTTCCCTTACTATTTCATGCATTTTACATTCTTCCCCCACCACACGAGTAAGTTTTTACCCAGAAAGTTTTTGCACGAAAGTACGCGAACATTTTGTACTAAGCGTTTTCATAAAAATAGTAAATAGAATTTCAAAAATGGACTAAATTGGGCAAGCCCTTTTTGGTGTTACCATTCAAAAATTTTGGTCTTTTAGGTATACTGTCAATTTTAGACCAATTCTAGCTTTTTGTACCCTAGATGAAATCTATAGGGTATACTAAGTTTGTCATTCCGTTTGTAACACCTCGAAATAATGATGGTAGAGCAAAATGGATTGGACACCCACGCATAATATTAAAAGATATTTTGTTTTTGGCATGTCCGTCCGTCCGTCTGTGCGCACGATAACTCGAGAATGCGTTCACGAAGAAAGCTGAAATTATGTACACGGACTTAAAAAAAAATTAAAATTAAGTTCGAAAATGAGGCAAATCGGACCACTCCTACGTGGGGTTGCCATACAAAACTTTCGTTTTCCACTATGTATTTGGACATGAGAACGCATCGATATAGAGAGCTGAAATTTAGTACATGGTGTTTTCATTGTACTAGCAAATAAAATTTTAAAAATGGACTAAATCGGGTAACTCCTTCTTGGTATTGCCATATAAAAACTTAGGTTTTTTACGTATACTGTGAAAACGATCAGTCCAAGACATTTTTAATGTACTAAATACTTCTTCAGAATACGAAATCCTATAAAATTGGTTATAATAATTTTCTCTGTCTGACGAGCCGTTCTAGAAATATAAATGCGAAAAACCACTTCAAAAATCAAACGTGCATAGATCGGTGACCATACGAAATTTTATACGGGCATTCATTTAGGGTATCATAAGAATTGGTCTTAAACCATTGTATTGAATTTTGCGCAATTCATGAGTAACATATGTTGTGCTCGTCAGTGTCCTATTCTTTTCTATGTATGATAGCTATATAGTACAGACCTGCGCGCGTTGTGCTTGTTGTTAAAAAAAAGTTACTAAAAGACCCTGAGAAATGGTGAAATCAGTTAATCTGCATTTTTGAAAATATTTAGCAAATTAAAAGATGCTCCAAAAATCACATGCGTCGCTAAAATGAGCTCTTTAGTTATAATATAATTTTCGAAATGAATTTTCTCTAAATGATTTCATTTCAGTAGGATAATTACTTACAAAAAAGAGCTGGTCATGCTGAGCTAAAAAGGAGCTATCCATCTATGATTATTCAGAGTTAAAAACATGTGAGTGCTCCTCTCTAATGACATGCTTATGTTAAAAGGAGGTTAAATGGAGCAAATAACGAGCGCTCCTGTCATCCTAAAAAAATATTACTTGTCGGATGATCGGCTTTCTTACAGACTATCGGGTGAAAGACCCATCTATACATGTTTGAGACACTTTCAAATTGTCACTAGGTTCTGTCATTTTGTGCTTCGCATTGTTTTTTGTTTCCCTTCTATTGTTTTCTTGATTAATTCTCTGACTTTAGTCGCTCATCTATACTTTTCAGAATTATCAATATTGCTGGCAATATTTACATAATAACGTGGTACCGGTTTCATTCACTGCTACCACCATTGATCTATTGTGATTTGCCTTTCCTTTATATCTCACTTCTAAATCTAAGTCTGTGAACAGTTCCAGTATTTTTTTGAATGAGTTAGAGATTATTCTGGTGGTGTAAAGTATTGCAGAAGAAGCTGAAGCCTTCTTTCTGTGTGCCAGTTCTTCTAGTCGAATTGACAGAGACTTTCATCATCTCAGTTACCAAAAATAATGATGGAGGACAAAGAGTCCTCCAGTGGAGGAAAGGACTTGTCTGATACACGGATTGATTCAAAACTAAGACGAGTGACGGGGCTTGATGTGAAGTGACAGCATCAGATTCCAAACATAATTGTGCATGAGGAAGTGTGTCATAGTATTTTTCAGGTAAAGGTTTATGCCGTACTGACCTGTACCTAAAAGAACCTAAGGAGAGCTTATAACAACAAAAGCATCCTTATCTTTTACGACAATCAGACGCAGACAGCAAATTAGCCTATTCCATTTTCTGTTGTGAAATCAAAGCTTCTATGGGAGTGCCAACGAGCTCTTGACGAAATCTAATCGGACCGCTCTAATCTGTCTGAATACACAGGTTGGGAGTACTAAGGTTGTGTTGACTACGAAAAAAATATATGCGCTTGGTAAAGAAAGTTCAGTTTAATCTCTGGTCTAGTCCACAAATCCATCCCAAGTATTTTAACACTCTTTCGATAAAGGAAAGGATAAGACAGAGCTTCGAGACACTTGTGAGTACGGTCTATTGAAGAAGCATCTTGTAATTATTGGCGTGTGCACTGATACTTCTTGCAGGCCTTGTATGGAAAGATATGAGGTTGCATTAGTCTTGTTTGAATCACCGGCTGTAGAAAGACGTAGTATGGGAAACTTTGGTAAACCACATTTGTACTTTTTGCGATGTTGTTATGGTCATGCATCAACACTAACGTGATGAATATTTGATTGCGTCTGAATCATATTCACAGAACTGGTCGTCATCTTCTGTGTCTTCTGTGACCCGTTCCATTGTTAATTTCGTAATTCAATTCAAAGAAAGGATGAGATGTGAGTTCAGTTGAATTCTTATTATCGAATTAAGAACTATCAACATACAATTAAAATATATAGAAATATTTTTTTTTTTTTTATATTATTAAGCCAAGCTCAGGGGATACCCTATGATGCAAAGCACAGCGTGGCAGGAAGGAGATAGGGAAAGGATTAAGGGATATGAGGAGAGCGGCGGAGGTGCGGATGTATGTCACCCTTAAACTTTCGCAGGTTGTATGCCGGAGGAAAGACAGAAGATGGTAGACTGTTCCACATTCGCACAGTTCGGGATAAGAAAGCATCACGGAATTTTAGTGTACGGCCGAAGGTAATTTGAAGGGTAAAAGGATGAGCGCGAGATGCAGCGCGAGTATTGCGTGCATGAACTATTCTACAAGGGATCAGACTAGATATTTCATCAGAACATTGACCATGCATATAGCGATAAAGGAGCGAAAGGCATCCAACATTGCGACGGTGCTCGAGCGAGTCGATATGACGAGTAATTGCCACATCGCCAATGAGCTTGCAGGCTCTCTTTTGGACAATATCCAATGAAGCTAAGGCTGTGCGACCAGCCCCGGCCCATATATGGGAGTTGTATTCCATTCTAGGTCTAATGTAAGACTTGTAGGGAAGCGCTAGATTTTCGATTTTCACTTGTTACTGTTTGTTTTTCAATGCATTTTGCGCCCTTCGTTACTGACTTTTAAGCCAAGAGACATATTTTTGGCTTTACATAATATACCTACCCAAATTTTTTATGATACCTGAATTCCTATGCTTCTTATATGAACTAGATTAGATTAGATTTTTGAAGGGGTGTGTAAGCGTTGGTCTCACAAGCACTGCGACCTGAAAGATCTATTGTGAGTCCCCGTTGCATTTAATCCCTTTCTAGGTTCAGACTGTTAATAAAGCTTAGAATCATTCTGGGATTGAGGTTCCACACGTAGGTTGGTGGAGGAAAAGCATGTTCAAGGTGAACTAGTCTCCGCCTGGCCAATGCTTTACAGTTACAGAACAAGTGCTCCAAGCTTTCGTCAGCATCCTGACAGAAATGGCAGGATGAAGTCTCAGCCAAGCTCAGCTTGTTTAGGTGATATTTCAAGGGGAAATGGCCTGAGAAGAGCTCAGTAATCATTTTGAGATCTGTTCTTCCAAGGAGTAGGAGTTTTCTTGTTTTTCCGCCAGAAGTGTCGATAAACTGTTTTGCCTGACGAAATACTTGTAGCGTTTACCAATACAGGGATTTTTATTTATTCTTCCAGTCATTTAGGGCAGCTCTGAGGTAACATTTTGAGGTGCCACAAAATGGCTCTGGTCCAACAAACTGAGTTTCCGCTCCTCTTTTGGTTACGCCATCAGCAATTTCATCGCCTTTATGGCCCTATTATCCAGGTACCCACATGAGGATAACTTTGTTTCTCCTTGATAAGTTTTTGAGGGTTTGTAGACATTCCCAGACTATACCTGACTTGATAGTGTAGGATTTTAAGGCCTTGAGGGCAGTGAGGATATTAATGGTTGAGCCATTTATAGCTCTTTCAATGCAGGTATTGGCACATTCTACTATGGCCAATACCTCGGCTTGGAATACGGTAGGGGTAGGGCCCAGAACCTTTTGGACGTATACGCCCAGTCCGATTTTTTTAATCATCTGTATACCATACCATCGATCCTTGTTGGAAGTTCAGTTTAGTGAAATGTCATTGCTGTCGGTCTCCCAGAATCACTTGGAATGGTCCTGGGTGTGATTATATCATTTGCTCGAAACATATCTGTTTTAAGCAGGGACCGAAAATAACTGGTATTTTGAAAACTTTAAACAAAAAAAGCTGGGATAAATCATGATCGTGGAATTGTGTGGAATATACCAAAAGATGTCTCGCGAAACCCGTTTCGATTCCTGCAAAGCTTTTGAAAACTTAACTTTTTATTAAAAAAAGCTAACCAAGCTGGAAAGGCTTTTTATTTTATCTGGCAAAAATATAAAACCAGCTTGGCTTTCTATTTTTTCTGCCAATAATAAAAAGCCAGCTGGGCTTTCTATTTTATCTGGTAAAATTAAAAAGCCAGCTGGGCTTTCTATTTTTTCGAGCTGGAAGTAACAGGTTTCGAAGCCGGAAAGCCAAGCTAGTTTCTTATTTTCAGGGTCCGGACCAGTTATGTATTTTTTTTTGATACTCGGCTAGGAAAAGTAAGAAACCAGCTTGACTTTTTATACTTCGTCAGAAAAATAACCAGCTTCAAAACCTGTTACTTCCAGCTCGAAAAAATAGAAAAAGCCCAGCTGGCTTTTTATTATTGCCAGAAAAAATAGAAAGCCTAGCTGGCTTTTTATTACTGCCAGAAAAAATAGAAAGCAAGCTGGCTTTATATTTTTGCCAGATAAAATAAAAAGCCTTTCCAGCTTGGTTTTTTTAGCTTCAAATTATTATCGGTCAGGAATAATAGGTAAAGTTGGCTTTTTTCGTGAAAAGTCATAACTGTTTCGGTCCCTGGTTTTAAGATACTTAAATGACCAACCAGATCCCTTGGCTTTAACTGTTTCTCCTTTTGCACTTTAATAATATGAAGTAAGGGGTGTACGAGAAAAGGCGTGTAATGTGCTCAAATTAGTAAGTTTTTTTGCATAAATTGGTGTAAAAATTGAAACGAGTAAACGACAGCTCCACTAATAATGGACCCGTTCCTTGTTTGGAGCCGTTCAGAATGGACCCGTTCGTTTCGGATCGACACATCTCTAATTTACAAGCTACTAAAGTTAGAAAGTTAACTAATATTTACTGGGTTTAGTTTAATGTAGATTATATTATAAAGAATCGCAGCTGTAGTGCCTCTACTAAGCGATGATCCGTGAAATGATGAAGTAATTTATTGCTGATTTTAATTTATAGTTTAAACTGGAATTTCTTTGAAGATTTCTAAATCTACATGTTGAAGGCTTATTTGTCAGACAATTTATGTGAAATTTTTTAAAAAGTAATGCAGTCTTTTTAATCAAATGAAAATATTGTTTATTATAAACTGTAATACATTTCCCATAATTTTTGTTTCTGCACAATCAAGTTAATAATAAAATTTTAATATTTGTATTCCAGGTTAAAAACCACAGTGGCGGCCATTAAAATCAGTTGATAAATATAAAACCACAATAAAAATCAACCAAAATGTATTAATCACAGTTTAGTTTCCACTATCCAATATTTAAAAAATATATCCTACTGAGTTGTAGGACTTTCCGGTGTACACATACAAAGAATAGCTGCGACGACGATCACGTTCAACATATTAATTTGATAACATTTTTCATTTCGTTTTGTAATAAGAATTCTCACATCAATTTCATTTCTATTTTGCCAAAAAAAAAAAAAAACTTTTCACTTAAACCAAAATGACAACAGTCTTAGAAGATGCCAAACGAAAATATCATCTTGATGGTGAAAAAATGATTAAAAAAGTTTTCGAAATCAAGAAAAATGATACTACAACATCGATTGTTATACAAAAGCTAAAATGGATGGCAGTACGAAAACGTAAATTGAATGAAACGGAAACGATTGGCGTTAAACAAATCAAGCAATCCGAAGATGAAGTAGTGGATCATGGCGATATTGAAATAAATGGAAGTAAAGAAATTCCAATATTATTGCCGACACAAGATGTAAGTACAATTGTTGAAGCAGACGACATAGAGTCTGGAAATGTTGTTGTCAGTGTTAAGGAATTGGCGGCGGCGGCGGCGGCGGCGTCGGAGGAGGAAGAAGAAGAATCTACTGCCGAATCTTTAACTCATCAATCTGATGATAGTAGTTCATCTTCAACGTCATCATCATCTAACTCTACGATGTCTGTGATACAATATGAGACTGAGGTTCGGCAAGCCGATAGGCCAATAATTGACCAAACTAATAGAACGAGTCAAGATGAACGAAGTTCGGCAAATATTTTTACAATATCTCCAGATCGAAAAGAGGATTCCTTTGTTATTAGTCGCCTGAGGAAACCTGAAGAAGTTAAGAAATGTATTAATTTGTCTGTACTGGAATGGCGATATGTTTTCATTGATCGAATTGAAGGAACACCATTTTTTTATTGTTTCGATATGAAAGATCTTCAACAGTTCTACTGTAAGGTGAGTTGATTTCAGTTAATTTTGTTTGTTTGTTTGTTTTAGTTGTCTTGTTGTCTGGAAAAATTTGGAAAATTCTTTGTTATCCTTTTGACAAAATTGGGAATGTTTGTTTGCTCATAAGTGTGTATGTATGTGTAAAAGCAGAATGGATTTTTTGAAAATCTAATTTCTAGTTGCTGTACTTAATTTTATTTGTGTTCTTTAGATTAAAGTGTATCTTACCTGAGAGTATGTAGATTATAGCGCTATTAATTTAACAACTCGTTGTCCGCCCATATTTTTTTATACTGTTGGACTTCCAGCGTGTTGTTTTGGACAACAGATCTATCTTCCATTCTTCATAGATCAGGCTTTTCGTTTGTTGACGTATTAGTTGCTACCACTGATACCATTTCTTCGGTATGTGATTATTTATTTGGGGGCTATTTACTTTAAAATCAGACTTTTAGTTCTTAATCACGATACTAAGAATTTGTTCTGTTCTCTTTAGGTTCCTAGCCTTGTAAGCTAACTCGGCATACTAATTAAGAGCTATCATAGGAGTAGCTCTTCAATGTAAAAATTGAAGATGGGAAAAACTTACAATGAAATAATGCTTACCCGTTTTTCTTACATGGCTTTTTATATTGTATGCATAGTTTTTTCTACTTCAAGAGATCTAGAGAGATTTAAAAGAAAGTCATCCCTAGTATAATATGCATTTAAACCCAAGACGATTTGCGCATGATAAGCTTAACCACTAAGCCATCTTTATCTTTTGGTGCTTTTAGTGGCTGTCATAATTAATTTAATATATGCCACTGATAAGAAAGATTGTTCTTTGTGTAACATTTCTGGGAAATTCAAAAGCTTAAAAACGCAAGTAAGTTGCATTTTTCTTTTAATTGAGTTTATTTTGATTTAGTGTGTCAGGTGACATTTTTTTGAGTGGTGAGGAGCGAGAGTATTACATTTCCATCTCTTTCCATGAAGTAGTATATTTTCTAAAAAACCAATCAATAAATGTTCGTCGCGCCACAACACAGAAACATTAAAAACACAGTACTGTTCATTGATGGTTTCAAGACGAAATGGGGATTAGATTCGATAGTATTTTCTGTGCTACTCATTTTATTCAAAATCCATCGATTATTGAACATCGCAAGCGTCTTCAAGCAAAAAATGTGTGCGGTCCTAAAGACATGCTAAAGCAAAATGAAATCTTGCAATAGTTAAATTGCCATTAAATCGATCGATTCTGTCAATATTTTTCTTAAACTGATCAACTACTCCTTACGGAGGCAGGAATGACAACAGAAAACTAGTATAGGTGTTAACGGGCCATTCAACCATAGGTAAGCATGCTAGGCGGCTGAGTCTGGATTCAAATGCATTCTGTCGTAACTGTAACGTTCTTGAGGGAATCGAATTAGTTCGACATGTTTTGCGTGTGTCCTGCTCTAGGATCTAGGGTTGTTCATAGTAGAATAGAGTTTCTTGAATCTATGGCTCGCAATGGATCTGCCAGTGGTCTAAGTGACACATGTCAAGTTTTTCTTAGCGGCACCCCTCTAACCTAACCTAACATAAGGTACAACGTTACTTTTAACTAGTTTCTAGGACTTAGGAACATAAAACGGAATGATGTGGCAAATGAGCTATCTAAGGCTAGGCTAAGGCTTAGCTTTCTTCTGCTTTCATTAGCAACAAATCTAAGTTTCATTGAGGAGTTTCGAAGCGTATTCTATATGAGAAAAACCTAATACCGGAGACAGAATTGCGGTTTCGATAATGAGATATTGATATTCCAATTATGTCATATTGAAATATGGAATTTCAGAGACACACTTGCGGTCTACGATACTGATGAATTAATTAGAGAAAGGACATTTGATTTATCATTTGACTTATGGAAATTTTGCGTACGTACAAAATTCGAGCAAATATTAGGTCTGTTCGCGTACTTCTCGTGCAAAAACTTTCTGGGTTTACTTACTCGTGTGGTGGGGGAAGAATGTAAAATGCATGAAATAGTAAGGGAACTCTTTTCATGCAACTTCGTGAAAAACAAGAAGAGTGAAATGTCATTTAGAACTTTTGATTGTTTTAGTTTTCTATTGCAATTAAGAATTGAAATATTTACTGAGATAAATTGAAAGTCCCAGGAGAACATTGAACAGTCAATCCATCATTCGACATTTTTAATGTTTTAAAAACTTTTTGGAAAATTTAGCAGTTTTTAAAGTACAAATTACACTTTTCTTATGACAGCTGTCAATTTTCCTTGCAACAATTGATTGCAGTAACTAAACACTTCGGGTAAATTTATGCAAGAGGAGAAGCTGTGACGTATACAAAACTCGTGTAATTTTGTGTGCACGAGAAAATAAGGGACGGAAAATGTGTAAGTTCGTGCAAATTCATTGCAATGCATTGTCCCAAAACTGAGTACGCGAACAGACTTATTGTGAGACTACTTGTCTATATGGAAAATAAAAACGAAATAGACACTTCAACTTGACAAGTGTCAAATATAAAATGTCAGAAAAGGTTTGGGCAACATTGTTTAGAAAATAGAGAGAACAGGAAGGAAATGTTGATACCTATAAAATTCGTGTAAATGAGCGTGGCTTTTTTTTGGGGTCCTTGAATAGGGGAAATTGGAGAAATGTAAGTTCAGTTGCCTACATTTTTAACAGCTGAGAAACTCCTGGATACCTTATGGCGTAGTGACAGCGACTAAGAGCATTTGCTGTGGGAGCAAGCGCAATATTTTCAACCATTATGTTGATTCTACTATACACCAGTACTTAGCTCGGACTACAGCGACAACAGATTCTAACATAATTAGAATTTGACTACGTTAAATTTGACTTATCACACTTCCTGTGGCTCTCAATATTCTAAGCAACATTGCAATATAACATTCGGTTCTAAAAGGTTTGTGTATTAAATGATTATGGTTTATAACTGGTGTCATATTGAGATAAACTCTGTATACCGCGAAATTTATTGCAGTTTTAATATTGAGTTCCAATGTTCTATGTACACCGATTGTATACCGAGCTGTTTTTCAGTATATAGAGACACACTTCCGGCTTAGTTCAAACTGCAATATTGAAACCGGAAGTCTGTCTGCTTCATATTCAGAACGATATGTTCCAACTAGAAGAAAACTAAAACAAATAAGCTACTTAGCAGGGCCTGTAAAGATATTACACGACTCACACCGCAGCTTGACTACTACCGAATCTGGCTTGTTTGGAACTACTGGGACAAACTAGGGCCTCTTTTAAATTTATATTAGCCGAGCTACAATGATAGTATTGAGAAAGAGACTCCTCTTTGATGATTTTAAAGAAATCTCTGAAAAGATATTAAAGGAGACAAAAACTTCATAGGCTTATTTTAACTTTGGTTTTGATCTCTGCGCTCATGTGCAATACTCAGAGGCAACTGTAGTTGGACTACAATAATCTACTATTCTACAACCAATGGGTCATACAAAACTTGGTATGAAAATGATGCTTTGAAGAGCTAATTGGAGCGAACCTTAGTATGCCACTTAAGCGTACCACAAACTGTATATCAAGAGTTATGATTCTGCAGGCCTTCAAATGCTTTAGAAATTTATCGATGTGATGGATAGAAATCTTTTCCCATAATTTAGTTGTTCTCCTAAGTGTTAACTAACTATTTGCACCTAGATGGATCAGACAAAAAGTGCATTGAATTCAAGTCTGGAGATTTTGACGGTCAAACATTCTTGTCGTAAATATTGGAAAACAGCTCTCTGCAACCTCGCAAAGTGAAAATTTTTTCCATTTGCCATCTACCTTTAAAGATGTAGTGGTTTGGTGGAGTTTATGCTGTGGTATGGTAAGGTGATTGAATCTCACAGGTAGTAGCTATAATTTAAAAAATATATGAAGTGAATCGGAGAAGAAATAGCCAAGATAGGAGAGAGAAGGCTGGAAGAATTGTAGATTCCGGATCCTTGTTTGCATCCCAACTTCCACTGATAACTGTATGCAATGGAAAGCTCCTTGCGTAACGGGAGGGGTTCCACCCTCCGAACCCCCGGTGTTTCGATTGGAGAGTGATTATAATTAACAAATTATATGAAACAGTTTGTCATTACCTACGGATGAGGGATGGACAATTTTTATATTCCGGATCCTTGTTTCGGTCCTAACTCCGTGTTGGACTGATGACTGTATGCAATTGAAGGACAACCCTTTGCGTATACAGTGAACATTTCTTATTACCTACTGATTTTTTGATTTTAAATTTCTTCTAGATGTCCATTTTTCATTACAACAATATTTTTTATTGAAATGTATATAATCGCTGAAAGAAATAAAATTAGAGAAATTTTAATCTTTTTTTTTTTTTGTATAATTATCTCATTACAAGCTTCAAGTACCAAATTCAGATGAAGAGATGGGCAACAAATTTGCAAGATCACGTTTGGTGAGCTCTCGAAATAAATTTATTTTCTCAATAATTTTTGTATAAAAAACACTGGAAAAATAGTCAATGTTTCGTGTTAATTTACGTTTCAGAGCTTACTTAAGACTTGATGAAATTTTTGAACCCACCTTAATTCTGATATTGTTTTATGATTTTCGCTTTTTGTTTTTTACTGTTGTTCATTTCAATTACACCGTTTTTAAATTGTGTATTGAAGCATCAATGATGCCTAAGTTTTTCTAATTATATGATGAAAATCTTGGATAACTTCCAAATAGCAAAATTCCCTTAAATGCTTCGAAATTATTTTCCTTTCCTGTTTTTATTTTTTATTGACTTTTTCCTGTGTGTTAATAGTGATACGTATACAAATGCAAATTGGAGACAAAATTTCGTCTAATCATACATATAGATATCGGAAAATTTTTTGGGAATGTTTATTAATGATTTATCCGATTTCATAGAAAACATTAGAAGTGAGAAGCGATTTGCGACTTACCTGAAAAGCTTTGGTTTCATTTTTTTTCATGTCATTAAGATTTAAGATTTTCGTTTAAGTACCTACTTACTGTGAATTTTTTAGATTAATCTTGATCTCGTTGTTTTTTAATTTTTTGTTTTTTTTTTGTTTTTGAACAGGTATCAAATCATTCGTGCACAAAACTAATTGAGGCGTACAATCGATTGAAGAATCAGGCCAATATTAATCAGCTTCATAAGGTGATTCGTTTGGATAAGAAGACGTATCTGCTTTTTCCAAGACCCCAGGTAATTATTAAATATTTTTTTTTTTATTGATTAGTGGGTAGGGATCAGAGTAATGACCTGCATAGTAAATACATTATACGCGTGCGGTGACTAAAGGGGTAATATTTTTGGAGGTGTATTCTCACAATATTCTGTGAACATCACTAGAGGCGTACATAAGTGTATGATTCTGAATACATAAGGGTTGGTAACGGTGAAGTCAAACTGCGAAGCCAATGACAGATAGAATAAGAACACAGCGCTATTAAGAATTTTAAGCTTTAGGAACAGGTTTTCATTTAACATGTAATAGCTTCCTACGAAAATCACCCCTAGTTTAAAAGCTTCTTCTAAAACTATAGCTCTTAATAAGGTGGATTCTGAACAAAAGGAGTTAACCGATCTGACTGCATACCACAAAGTTCTGGGTGTTAACAAATCTATTATGTACATCTATTTCCAGACCTACTTATGTCTTGTACTACCAATTGGTATGAAATTTTTTTGGAATAACAAATAACAATTTTTTTTAAAAAAATACCTCATTCAAATAACAGATTAGGGTTGGCCAACTTTAGTCGTAATTTTCGACTATGTAGTATAGCTGCCGCCCGCTTTGTTGAGTACTGTCCTAGCAGGAGGAGCTATAAATCACAGAGCTCTTTTAACACATACCTCTGTCATATCCGCGTCTCTGCTGGATTAAATAGGCGGCTGTACATTACAGCTCATGTGTTAAAATTTGTGCCAGACTATATTGAACTAGGCTGTTCGCAATATTCGATAGGAATTATGTAAAGAAGAGCTTATCCAAACACAAGAAATTTTTCAATGTGTTAATTGGCTCTGAAAAGCATATACAACAAACAATTGACTCGAAAGAGCTTTCCCGATGCTACAATCAATAAAAGCGATAAGAGTAGCTACTGTTAATTTCGTAGACTTCAGACTGATGTGCGACCCCACCGATGCGACTGCTATCAATTGTTAAGACATTTAGACAATGAAAGATTCCTGAATATTATGCGATCAGGATATTTAGAGTCTTCCTAAACTTGTAGATGTTATTACAGTATATGTCAAGAAACAAATTTCCAACTCGAATCATTCTGCTTGATTGATTGAAGGAATAATGGTCGTTGGTAAAGCAGGATGCATAAAACAAATGTGACCTATTGTATTTTTCTGATTTGATATTTCGATTTAACAAAACTAATACCGTGTCGACAGACGACCAAATATAATTTCCAATTATGTAATTGAAAATTATTTTTAATTTCCAATTAAATATATGGTGACAGACGATTTTGACATTAAATCAAATTTTGTTTGCAATAGCCAAAGACAGCAACCAACTGCAATGATGTACTAGGTGATCTAACAGTTCTTTTAAATAGACGTAAGAAGTTAAAAAGACGTATTTATAATAGTGCACGTAAATTTAAAGCAAAAAAGACCTATGTTACTATTTGCAGCAGTGTGCGGCGATATTCGATTATAAAAGGGTGAAGTTTTATCACCGTTTTCCTTTTCTTCAAAAAACTTGTTCTTAAACGATGCAATTTGTCATAAATGCCACGAACAGCTGCGTCTAAAAGATATAACTGTTAGTTTACAGAATCACTACTACGTGTTTTTAGTGGCGCTTTGGAGATAATCCTCAAAAACCAAACTCAATTATGTCAATGTCAAGATGTGGCGATTATGTAATACTTTGGGGGATAATTAAAAGCTCGGGGATGACACACGACAGAGATTATCTTGTTGATGTAGGTAATTTAGAATTATAGCTATCGTCTGTCTGGATATAAGGGTTGAGTGAGAATTATCAATATAGGTACCAGTGTTGATATAATTTGAATTTTGCGGGATGTTATCTATATTTCGCGTTTGAAAATGAAAATCTCAGAATACAAAATACCTGAGGTTTTCCGCATTACAAAATCCCAGGGAAGAGAATCTTGGAGATCAAGCTTTGCCGAAGGATTCGGATTACATAGCACGATTTTTTTAATGAAATCAATTTCCCAAATTCTAAGATCTCGAAAAATATTTTAAGCCCAGAAAATGCGTTGTTCTATTTACAAATGCAAGACGAAATTAAATTATTTTGTTTTTTTACCCATGTTTGTTTTTCAGGATTTTAAAAGCGAAGATTTCTCAACCGAAACTGTTTAAAAAACAAACATTGGAAAATTGAAATCATTGCCCTTCCCAGATTCTCGAATCTGTAGTTTTGTATTCAAGGATTTTCGTATTTCGAATTTTGTATTCAAGAGCTGATGTGCGCAGTATTATAACTAAAGGGTTTTGCAATAAGAGGTGTTATATTAATTAGCCCGCTATTTCGGTAGATATCACTTTTGGAGCTGTCATTTTTTGACATTTGACAAGTAGAAACTACGCCATTAATTAAAATGGAATGATACACGAATCAACAACGCATTGAAATTATTAAAATTCCCTATAAAATGGTGAAAATGTGGCAAAGACGGTTCGTAAAACTCGAACATTTTTGGGTCGTCGTGAAGCACCGTGAAGAATAAAACCCGTGCATGTCGCTCAAGAACAGCCGAGAATATTGCTGCTGTAGCCGAAAGTGTTGAAGAAAACCCAGGTTTGTCCATTCCTCGTCGTTCTTTGGAATTAGGCATTCCACAAACGTCATTACACCGTATTTTGCATAAATATTTGGGTCTTAAGGCTTATAAAGTTCAGTTAACACAAGAACTCAAGCCGGCCGATCATCAACAACGTCGAGTCTTTGCTGATTGGGTCCTTGAAATGCATGAAAATGATCCGGAATTCCATCGAAAACTCATCTTGAGTGATGAGGCCCATTTCCACCTCGATGGCTTCGTCAACAATCAAAATTGTCGCATCTGGGGCTCGGAAAACCTAAGAGTTATTGTTGAAAAGCCTCTCTATCCTCAACGTGGGACTGTTTGGTGCGGTTTATGGTCCCGCGGGGTCATTGGACCTTACTTTTTCGAAAATGAGGCTGGAGCAACAGTTACGGTGAATGGATTGCGCTATCGACAGATGATTAATGATTTTTTATGGCCGGAATTGGATGGTATTGATCTGGACAACGTTTATTTTCAACAAGACGGCGCTACGTGCCATACAAGCAACGAAACCATTGATCTTTTACGGGATAAGTTTCCGGACCGTGTTATCTCTCGAAGAGGTGATCAAAATTGGCCACCGAGATCTTGTGACTTAATACCTTGCGACTTCTTCCTTTGGGGCCACGTGAAAGAGAAGGTCTACGCCAACAGCCCAGCGTCGATTCAAGACCTCAAAGATGGAATTCGTGAGGCTATCGAGGTCAGCCACTTTGCGATTTGGTTATGGAAAATTTCATGAAAAGGATATGGTCCTGTAGGCGTGGTCGTGGTGGTCATTTGGCTGATGTTATTTCCCATTATTAACGGCATACCTTCCTCTTTATAATGAAATAAAGATCCGATCATTTATCTCAAAAAATGGCATTTTTCTTTGAATATCAAAATAACACCTCTTATTGGAAAACCCTGTAGTATCACTACGAAAGGTGGATCTGGGTCCGAAGTACTTAAAGAGTTTCTTTAATTTTAGTCGCAAAAATTAAGAATCACAGTTAAAATTTAGCATGGTAAAAATGAGTATAGGATACTTATTTCAAGTAATGTAAGCATCTTCCAAACGTAGCAACGGCATACTTTAATGTGGTCATGCCTCGCTCTTGGGCACCTGGGGTAAGCTGAAAGAATTCGCCTTTTTCCATAGTTATTTTAATACAGCCTTTTCCGATTAAAAATTTTAATACAGAATTAAAAAAAACATTCGTCACTTACACCGTATTTATTGACTATCATTTTCATTTGATCAAAAACAGCCTTCACTCAAAATTTATTTATCGTGCTTTTATTTTTGAAAAGTCTCCACAACAAGCTCTCGATAGTCGATGCGATCACATAATTGACTTTCAATAGATATGGTGGCCAATCCTATTAAGCATTCCTGGCTCATTGTCGATCGCAGATAATTTTTAATAATTTTTCATTTCGAGAAACTCCGCTCTCCTAACGCCACTGAAACGGGTAAACTTAACAATATCCGCAAGGCAATGGGTACAATCGACAGGATATCATTTTCTACGATTAAATTCAAAACTTCAATTGGGGATTGATCAGGAGGTAAGATCGCAGCCAGATTCATAATTTCGTCATACAGATCAATGCCATCAATATCCATGTTCTCCCCATCTGTTAATATTCTATGCAAATCTTTGCAGCTCTTCATTATTTCTTCTTTCGTGTTGAAGACTTTGGAGTATGAATATCATATAAAAATTTGAAGTCATTGCTGCGCGTCTGTAGTTGAAATTCTCTTCCATTGATACTACTGCTGTATCAACGACGTAGTAAAAGAATTCTGTTCTAAATTGTTCTTTCGGATCTGTTACATATTCATCTCGAGCTTTCGTTATCGAAATACGTTTCTTACACCGAACGCGGACTGTGTTTTTAGGGGGAAATATCAGCTCTACCTCCACCTCAGATATTAAGTCTTTCGCTTCGCTCTGTATTCTAGAAAAACTGTCTTCAGATCTGTACTACTTCAGACAATCTGTGGTTCTGTATAAGATGTTACAGCATTCAATTATATTCAAAGTAGGACTTAGTAATAATTTTGAAGCGAGATTAAAATATCGAACCAAATGATCACACTACAAATGAATTTAAAATTCACGATGGATTAGCTTAGCCCACCTAGCCTCGTGTTTCTATAGATAGATTATCTGTTTTTCTCCAAGATGGTAGTGCACAGGTTTGATGACATCAACCCTACTTCCCCAACGCGTATCACTTAACAGCTTTCAGAGTCAGAGTTAGTGATGCCATACTACAGCATCGCATTCACATGAAATATTGAGGGGAAATTCAATGGCTCTTGTAGAATCGTCTGGTGCCAAAAGTAGGAACCGCATTACTTGACTCACTTTAAAGATTCGGATCTTTGAGTAGACTCGGAATTTAGTTACTCATTTCTAATTGTAAGCGGCCTTATTACCAGAGTAGACTGTACATACTGTTGCTTAAACATCGAAAATGTACACCTTGTGATGGTTTTTAGATCCTGTTGCTACAATTTTTCAATTTTATTTTTCTTATGTAATCCCGAATAGTGCTTATGAATAGAAAATTCATATTTCACCCAACTTAACTGACTGTACTAAAAAAAAAATGTACTACGCCAGTTTGGCAAGTAACTTTAAAAGTTGACGCATTTAATAAGGATTCTAAAATGGTATAACACTTGCTACATTATTTCTTACATTACGGAAAAAAAAATGTTTCACCTTCAAGAAACCAAGTTTTAAAAAATTTCTTTTCACTTACAAGAAATGATTCTAGTGTACCCAGAGCTTGCCGTAAGACCGTAACCTTAAGATTCTAGTTTGATTGAGACGGAGAGTCATTACATGAAGTGTGAGTGAGACAGGCAGAGTTGGGGGACCTGGTAAAGTTCATTATTAACTCTTGTGGCTGGATAGCTCTTAAATATCATAGTGGCATCACAATTAGACCATAGATGGTCTAAGTGTGACTGATCGTACACCTTCTTACGATGGCCGCAACGCTAACCTAACCTAACCTAAGAGGAAAGCATGGTTCGTTTTACGCGTGAATAGATTTTTTAAAGAAGAAATTTTTCAAATTAAGAATATGAAAGCGGCGCCCGAAAACATCTATTGACAACGAAAAATCGAGTTTGTAATTTTTTTCTAGTCGAGACATAAACCGAGAGTAGAGGTTTTGTGGGTATTCTAGTAGATATTGTTTCCCTCCATTTTTTTTTTTTTTTAAAAAAACGGGAACAGGAGAAACCCATCCCAAGCACGGAGGCCATAGCGGCCCATTGTACTATCCTGAGTCCCATTCACCAAAACCTTCCTGTCTTAATGAAGCGCTTCAGGTCTTGATGAGGAAGTTTTTTCAGCTCATCCACAGATAGAAGGGAAGACCCTAGAGTATCCAGTCTGCTCCGGGCGAAGGCCGGACACTCACAGAAAAAGTGTTCGGCTGTCTCAGGCTCTCCCTCCAGGCAGGACAGACACTGAGGGCTGTCAACAAATCCCATCCTTGTTAGATGAGCGTGAAGTGAGCTGTGGCCGGTGATGATGCCAATCACAGTTCTACATTGTTTCCTTCCGAGCCCCATGAGAAAATCGGAGATATTCCCATTGGGCCCATCAAGAAACAGTTTTGTACACCTACAAGAACTCAGGTTCTCCCATCTCTGCTGATGTTTCCTATGAACATCCGCTTTGATGAGAGACCCGATACTCGAGATGGCAACGCCTACGGAGGGCTCCGGTCCGAGGAACGAAGAATCGGAGTCAGCCCTAGCTAAAAGGTCAGCCCTTTCATTCCCCCATAATCCCCATGTGACCAGGAACCCACAGGAGCGACATTTTGTTGTGAAAACACAACTTATCCACTGACGACCTGCAATCCTCCAGTAACTTAGACGTTATCCGAGGACCATTCAGAGCCATCAAGGCTGCCTTACTATCCGAAAGGATAGCGATGTCTTCCCCTTGATTTGTATATCAAGGGCTAACTTCGCTGCCATTGAGATGGCGAAGACTTCAGCCTGGAAAACAGTGGTGTGTCTTCCAAGTGAGTACTCCATTCCAAAATCAGGTTCAGGAAAGTAGACACCTGCCCCAGCTCCCTCAATAGTGAGAGAGCCGTCGGTGAAGATTTTTAGAGCAGACGGGGGAAGGCTCGATAAGGTACCTCCCTCAGTCCACGATTCCCTTGCAGGAAAGTTCACAGAGAAGCGACGCCCGAAACGAAGCTCAGGTACCATCCCGTGGCATACTGGCCAGAGGGTTTTCCAAGTTCAGCCGATACGCCATACAGCAATGAGAAGAGCCAGTCCAGCCGTCCTCTCAACATCCCCATGAGCGCAATCTGCACACAGCCCTTTTGGCCTCTGCCTGAATGACAAGATCCAGGGGTGGCAGCTTGAGTAGGACCTCAGGAGCCGCAGTAGTCGTAGATCGCATGGAGCCCGTAATACCTAAGCAGGCAAGCCGTTGCAGGCCCGCCAGCTTCCGGATCGCAGTCCCCACAAGCGTCCTCGGCCACCGTACACAGGAGACATATGTGAGCATGGGTCTGACGATCGAGGTGTACATCCAATGCACAACCTTCGGTCTCATGCTCCATGTGCAGCCAAAGGATTCTACATATAAATGGAACCAGTTATTTGATAATTACAAATGAACTTTGCTGGTGTGTATTGATTGCGTAATATTGTGGGGTCTTCTCCGTTCAGGTAGATACATGTGGTAATGCAGGTTTTTATATCTTGCCTCTTTTCACAGAGTATTTAGTAGGAGCATATTAACTTCATGACTATAAAAGGTTTTCCATCTCTACATTGACTTGCCTGTCTATTATTGTTTAATTAATTATTGATTAATATTAGGTACTTCTTCTACAATAAAAAGATTTAAGTAGGTACCATGAACATGCATAATTCTTCTTACGATTTTAATACATATTCACGTCATCTCAACGATTGTATAGAGTTGGCATAGTAATGAAGAATAATACACTTAACGTAATGCAAAATGTTTTTGTTAATTCAATGAACTTTGTTAACATAAACAATAACAACAACAGCAACAACAACAAAAAACATCAACACAATTCTCCAAGCTATGATTTTATCAAGTTACCCCACAAAACTAATAAACATGCAAAATGCTGCACACTCTACTTTAATACTACAAGGGTGCCATTGCTAAATAACAAATTGTTTTCTTCTGTTATTCAATTTGGTTGCATTCACCCCATTTAAAAAAAAAAAAAAAACCCAAAATATTTCAAGTACCTGCGTTCATAGGTAAACATTTATTTCGTTAGGTGGAGAGAGTTCAATGAACCTAAATGGAATTCACTGCAAAAGAAATTGCGTCGTTTCTACCCTTGCCCTCTTTTGAAATTTAAGCCACGCGCTGATGCATGCATTGTTATCAAGGTTCAGGTGATTGTCTTCAAAAAAAAAAAAGAGGAAAGACCTCTTTCACCTTATTACCCCATTTGAATTTTTCGCATACACAATCATAATTTTATGCACTTCCGAATTATGTTTAGGGAAGGTACCTACATACCTTCCATATATAGGAAGAAAAATGTCTTAAGTTGAAAATTTTTAACGGATTTTTATTTCTAAATCTTTTCCAGGATGATATGCTTTCCTACTTGCGAAATAAGAAATCTCTACCGGAGGAGGAGGCACGATTTCTTTTCCGTCAAATGTGTGATATAGTACGCTCCTGTCATGAGAAAGGAGTTGTTTTGCGTGACCTCAAGCTGCGAAAATTCGTCTTTGATGATTCTGAGAAGTAAGTACACTTTAAGATTTTCTATTTTCTCTTGTAGACGTACCTTTATAGATTTTTTAAGTGTTTTTTTATATTGTCTGCCCATTGTCTCGGCGGAAACTCTTTCTTTTCAGAAGAGAAAGTTTTTTATGCTCTAGAAATGAAAACATGTTTTTTTTACAGCCGCGACATTCGTCGCCCTGATTATATTCTCGAAGAAGAAAAGTGGGTTAACTAACTGCTGGTGGTCATTCACAGTTGGTTTTTGTATTCTTGTCTCTAGGGCATTTGGTTCTAATTCGGGGGGTTTTGTTTTTTTTATATGTTACTTCTTAAGAGAAACATCTTTTATGTTGCGTATTTGTTTTTTTTTCTCCTCCTTTTAAATGTCTATAGACAGGCTATTTTATAGGTGATGAATAGAGGCCAACAGGCCAACAAACAAAGAGAGTTAAAAGCAAATTGTGTTACTAGCTCAGAAATTCATGAAATTCATATATTGAATGCGCATTGTTGTATGTAGTAACTCGCTTCTATTATTATGAATATGTTTTATGTTTAGTAGGTATAAAACGAAACAATTTTATATATATTTTTTGTTATTTAAATGCAAATTTTCTCATGTTTTTATTTCTCTTCACTTTAAATCAGAACAAAATGTGACGGGAAATTGGGAAACTTGAAACCATGCGCGCATATATATTTCATTATATGACCTTCGATAATGGCACAGACAATGAATATTGAACATTACGAAATGCACCACATTACCCGCACCCGGGTGTAGTTTATAAATTGTGCTGTGTACAATCACATTACACCAGTTTGGATTTTTTTGCATAATTGTTTTTATTATGGAACTTTTGTAGACAAAGCAAAATTATTGTTATTGCAAATTTTCAGTCAGTAAAGTCATAGGACTGAGATTATAATCACACATCAGAGGTTATATATTATTCATAAATGTTTGTATGCATGCATTGTTGTTGGTTTGACTGCAATTGCATTTGATTTCAAAACTGGTTAGGTATAATGTTTTTTGATAACATGATGTGTTTTGTCTCTGTAGTCTCTGGAGGTGAGATAAGTTTTGCAAACAATTGCGCACACACACACACACAATAATTGCAGTCATAACTCAAGTATTTGATGAAGGGAAGAAAGAGAACAAGTTTGTTGGTCTTGTTGGAAAGTATATCTAAGTATTTATGTATATACTGAGTCTGGTATCTACAATCTGTTATTGTTACTAACTATATATGTATACTGTATACAATTCATAGGGTGACAAATAAATTTAGAATATATTTTTATATATCTATTTACATAGATTCTAGAAGTGTGTTTTCTACATATGTATAATGGCTATTTCATAATTCGACTCATATAAATATGGCACTTAATGTAAAAGGAAGGAGAATATAAAAATAATGGTACTATCTAAAAAAAGATAAATAAGATAATACGACAAAGTATACACAAAAGGCTAATAAAGACAAAAAGTCTCGATAATTCATAAAGAAAAGAAAAAGCTCAAAAAGCGAAAAGAGACAATTTTCAAATGATCTTAACAACATTCCTATGTCTGTAATTGAAGTCAGTAATAGTATTTCCTCGAGCCTGGGCTGAGATTCTTACTTGTAAGGTTGACAACTTTGCTATATATACTTTACTATGTCTACAAATATCTGCGCTTCAATGCTGTTCTTAAGAACAGTGTTGGGCGTAATCAACTACATTTGTAATCAGATTAATAATGATGTTTAAATCAATCATGATTACACATCAATCATGATTACCCATCAATCCTTAATCATGATTACATCGAGTAACCTTAGCAGTGTTGAGCGTAATCAAATACATTTGTAATCATCAATTACATCAATCATTAATCATGATTACATCGAGTAATCTTAGGAAAATGTAACCGTAATCATGATTACATGATTACATTTATTTTGATTACAAATGAAACTTATCAAGAGATTTCTAAGAAAACAACAATCTGTGATCGTAAGTAAGAATTTTTATTTTAGAAAACTCCAATGCACTGTTGAATTATGTATTAATTGGAGTCAGTATAAGGAATGTAAATGGTTAGATTGATAGAGACTCGCACATATCTGATGATCAACTTAAATTCGATGATCTTGATTATGTGTGATAATAGATAGCAAAAAATATTAGATTTCTGGGGCGCATAAGTAAGTTGTTGAGCACGGAAAACGCAATAATGCCTTTTAACCCTTCGATTTTGCGACACTTTTCATATTGCTCCACATTGTTATATGCTAATTCGAATGAATCCAAGGGCAGATTGCAACTGTTGTAGAATAAGGCAATGTGAGTTATTCTGAAATGCAGCATATATATACCGGTTAGAAGCATGCTCAAAGCGCTGTAATGGGTAAATATTACTGACATGACAACACGAGTGAGGATGAAAGATTAGGTTTACTAAATACTACATAACAAAACGGTACAGTATTGTTTTTGATATCATAAAGAAGATTCTAACTTTAATAACGAAACCGTATATGATATTTTCGCTTTCTTAATTGCTAATAATACCGTTTACCAATTCACAGATATCAGATATTCAATTACCATCCCACTACAGATATATGCTAATAAACATTAGTTTATATGCCATTACCGATTTCGGAATACAGATACAACAATGTTTGTTTTCTTTTAACTACAATTTTAAAACTCTTGCAAATTTGTAATCAAAAAATGTAATCATGATTACGATTACGTTTGTTCAATAATAATTAATCCTCAAAAAGGATTACTTTTCTGATTAACATTATTAATCTGTAATCATGATTACAGATCACAGATTGTAATCGTAATCATTAATCATCAATCAGATTGCATTTTTCCCGACACTGCTTAAGAAGCAGCGCTCTAGGAGCCATGCTAAATGATCGGACGAAGAAGTTTTTTGAAGGTGTCTTTTCAAAAGCTTTACGTTAACGTCATAAGAGGATTTCAAGACTGCCTCCTGAGAACATTGGTAAGGTGCTTGCACCACTTGCTCATGATTATTTGTGATATTAAATTTTATTAAGTTGATTAAATGACCCAATATTCTCAATTTTATTTTCACTTTATAACAAGAACTTCAACAGATTACTCCTAATCACTCTGAAGTTCACATTGAAAATGAAAAATACGTTACTTCGTACAATAGTGGGAAAATCCACTGTTCAGATTCGTTGAAAATTAGATGAGATCACCCCTTATTGCAGTTCTACTGGAGCTCATCAAATAATCTTCTATCTTGTTTCTAAGTGATGGCTATAGAAGCTCTTGAGTTACTTACTTGCGTCCTTGCTTCTCTGTATAGATCAGTGAATATTCTTCTAAAGAGCCGCCAAATGATGGCTAGAGAAGCGCTTAAATTCTACTCTTTTCAGAAGCGCTGGTTTTTCGTCCCAATGGGGTCGTCCTTGTGGGTGTGTGCGTATGTGTCTACTACTGTGCCGTTTATATTTCAGAAATGTTACCCTTGTTAGAAAGTTAGTGGTAAGGAATATTTGATTTTGATACTTCGTGTTACGCTTATAGCTCTTTGTCTGCCAACACAAAATCATAATGGCAGTGAAGGTAACCCTTTATATGGAAATTAAGGGAAGGACATTGCTATCCTTTCATACAGTCAGGTACCCTTGATGGCTCCGAGTGGACCTCGGATAAAATCTAAATTATTGTGGGCTGCAGGAAGTCTTTGGATAGGCTGTGTATCAATAACACGATGTCTCTACTTGGCATACCGGGAGAATCATGGGAATTGAGAAGGTGGACTTATTAGCCAGGTGTAATTTCCGTTTTCTTCGACCAGAGCCGGCTATTGGCGTTGCCACCTTAGTGATCGGATCCCTCATCAAACCGGATGTTTGTACATCAGTGGCATCAGTAGCGTTAACCGAACCTGAGCGCTTGCAGGTGTACGAAAAATTTTCTTGATGAGCCCAATATTTTGACTTTATGAATTTCTCTTGGAGTCCAGAAGAAAATAATGCAGAACTGTGGTTGGTATTATAACATCACTGGCCCCAGCTAGCTTCACGTTCATCTAACAAAGATGGCAGTTGGTAACGGCCCTGAGTGTCTGTCTTTCCTGGAAGGAGAGCTTGAGACAACCGAGCATTTCTTGTGCGCTTTTCCGGCCTTTGCCGACACAGGCTGAATACTCTTGGGTCTGCCCTTCTATCTGTTGATGAGCTGAAAAAATATCTCACATGGATCTGATGCGTTTCATTAACAGGACAGGAAGGTTTTTTTTTTTTTTTTTTTTTAGTAGATGATCACAATGCTGCTGCTTCCTTAGCTAACAGATCTTTCGTCCATCTGCAACAATTCGAACTTGATCATAAAGCTTTGGTCCCTACAGAACTGATGTCTCTTTCATGTTTCAATAATGTCGAAAGCCGAGTGAAATAGTTTACATATCGCGAATGCTATTTGTTCATATAGTAAGAAAAAAAATAGGACTGAGTGTATAACTAAAACAATCACTGATCGAAGTTTGACCCTTATATTATAAAATATTAATAATAGTAGAACAACATCCTTTTACGACGGCTTTTTGCCGCAAGATGATGTAAAACTTTACAATTTCTCTTTACGGAATAACTGTGCTTGTGAGGAATTTTTTTGAAAAAGATGAAAAAGTTTTGTAATCGAACACTTATGCCTATGTTCGAAAAAAAAAATTGAAAAATAACTCATATGTAGCAATGGGGTATATGGGACCCAGATGAGGAAAAACTTTGAACTTCGGGAGGAAAAGCTGAGTGAGAAAATGTGTCGATTGAAAATAAAAACATTCTAGTAGATTGAGAATTTTGTTACCTTTAGTTTGAATGTAAAATTTTTTCTCTAGGGGCATCCGTTATGATGCAGGATCAGACAAAGTGAAAAAGTGGCTTTCAGGTAAAATCTAAGAGGGTGGAAAAAAAACCACTACGAAGTATACCGGATTGAATTTAAAAATGCCATTCGATAGAGCTCGGCGGGGGCTTTAATTAGACACCACACATGCCATATTTGGGGCTTGAGGGGTGGGGTAACAACCCCCCACCATAACTTTTTTTCTTCATAACTTTAATCCATTCATCGAACTAAAGACGAATCCAAAGTTGGTTTTTTGATCTCTGCCCGCAAAAAGGTTCGAATATTGTAAATAATTAAAGCAAATTTCTGAACTTCAAATACTATTATTAAGTAATATAGGGGCAAAAAAGTAAATCGATCACACCAATTTGTTTTTCGGTGATGTTTTATTAAGTTTTTCAGAAAGTTTCATGCTGTTTGATGCGCCATTACTTGGGTTCACAAATTTGCAATACCTGTTTTTGTGGGGGAAAACCGTGATGCGAGTAGATGTAAATTGAACACCCTGCTAAATCAACCCAGTACCACCTAAAAAAAATATAAGTGTACCAGTCGATAGTCCTCAAAAGTATCTTTCATTTGGCACACTGGAAATTTTCCGAGGACACTCCTCTCCCCCTCTGCACAACCTGACATTTGACGTTCAATATGACCTCCTAAGTACAACTATACAAGTCGGTTTACACTGCGAATTTGTGAATGTAAAAATACAAGACCCTTGTATTGCATTTTATATGCATAGGCCTTGTATTACTTTACTGGATTGTAATCAAATACATCTTTTACAACGATACACTCTTTGATACAACATTGCGTGAATACCCCTATTATCTTGACACTTGGAACTTGCACTTGTAAAACACTTGCTTCTAACAAATATGAAATTACGAATGACTCTATTTCATAATTTTTTCTAAGCAGGTAAGATAGAGCCTGTTGCATTTTACACCGAACGGATTTTGAATACAATTCTGTTTGGGAGACTACAGTTAAGTTACATCGCACGGAGTCTTAAAATAAATATTTTCGAAATTTTCCGTTAGATAGAGCTCCGCTGGGTGTTTTTGTTATCCGGATGAATAATATTTTTGAGTTTTTCATATATGTAAAACAAGTCTCATTTAGATAAAGAGGGGAATCTTTACACACAGGGTAAACAATTTAAAAGTCCATGATCATGGGTTATAAATTATTTAAAATTATCCGAAATGGATTCAAGATTCATCTTATCCAACAAATGGGGTAAATTTACACCGATTTTTTTAACTGTGTGTCAGTCGCGTGCATCAAAAAGTAGATGGTCCTGTGAGAGATGGTGGGCAGTTTAAAAAACAAAAATATATCGATTTCTCAAAGCAGTATGATATTTTGTGTTTTTAAAAAAATACGGGCGAAAAAACCAATTCTCAATACAATGAATGGGGGCACAACTATCTAAATAGGTCGTCAATGCTGCTGTGTGCAGAACTATTTCATAATTTTATTAATATAAGTAGGTAAGTATATTCTAAATTAATTAGATAAACATACGAAATTCATCATAAAAAGCAAATTATTAATTTTTTTAACGCAACTATTCACAAATTGCATCCACACCTCATAACTGTGTTAATGAAATTGGTATGCTTTTTATTATGAAGTTGTCACGACAAAATTTGCATGTGCTATTCCTCATATATGCATATGTATATATTACAAAACGCAAAAAACAAAAAAAAAAGAAACAAAATGAAAAAGATCTTGAAGAAGGTCGACATTTGATATATCACAGTTTCAACACCAACATTGTTTCAAATTTCACGGCAAAAACCGGTAGCAGTTGGAGCACGCGTTAAGATGATCCAATTACCCTTTATAAGGTCTACAACTATTGCATTGCATTGCATTGCATTCCATCTCAAACTCTTACTCTGAATCTACTCTATCTGGTGCAGCATTTCGTTTCTCTCTTCTCTTGCACAAATATTACAACTTCAGATTAAATTGCATCTTAAGGGCAATCTTTGTCAGTTTATTTTACTCCACTAAGAAAACGAAGCGTGCGCAGACGTTATTGCTACTTACTACACATAAATGAAAGATTTTTCACAATTTTTCTTGTTGTCTTATTTTGTTTGTGTTTTTTTTTTATGTTTTTTTTACTCACTTTTCACCGACCAGTTCTTTTCAAGCGCGCTCTGTTATTTTTTCTGTCTATCTTTCATCAAGAGCTTCGAGCCCAGAGACGTATTATATATCTTAAAATGGATGCACTTAAGATTTGAGCTTAAGATTTTCTGCATAAGAAATCTAGCACAAAACCTTGAATTAGTTGAAAACCAGCCTGGGTTAGCACAGCAATGACATAGTACTTCAGATTGCTTCAGGTGGAGACACACTATATACATATACTAAATATATGTACATATGTATGAATGCATATCTACCTGTAGAAATCAGGTGACCTTTAGTTTTAATGCTGTAAAAAGAATTGTAGACGACTTTTGGGTAATTGAATATTGGGACACTATGAATGCACGACGAGAGTGTACAGTGAGATATTATGTCGTTTTTGGGATAATTGATAATGTGAACCAGTTTTTTTTTTACCAATGATAGCTTAACTTAATTTAAATCATGAAAAGCTCTGAGATAACTTGCTTTTTCTCATGCATTAATTTAAATGCGCGGGCACCATGAATCGGTTGTACTCAATATTGCTTTTGTTGCAATCGAAAAAATTAATTTCGTTGTTTGAAAATTGACTGGTGGAAAGATATTACATAAAGATAAATTGACGTTCCTATATTCTTCGATGACATAAATTTAAAAATAGATTCCTTAACGTGTAATACAGTGAAGTGAACTTGAAGATGGTTTTTTTTTTTTATATTTGTATTTGTTGAATAGTCACCACACCTTAGTTTTTATGCATCCCAATAAAAAAAAATATATATAAATAGGTTTCGTTCAGAACTTGTTTAAAAAATTTAAGGGTGTGGAGACAAGTTAACGAATATAATTTGGTTTTTATTGCTCGATTATTGAAGGTAGTATTGTTTTTTGGAGTGTCTGTTCCACTGTTTTTTTTTGTTTTTTTGTAATATGTGAAATCACGGAAATGATTTTTACCTTCCATTTTTTTCGGTAATGTTTTTCTATTATGAAGATTTTATTCAGTCTTCCTGAAATTTAGCTTATGTTGAAAAGTAATCTTTCGGTTGACTGTAAAGAGATTCAGAACCAACAAATTTTGATTTGCTGCCACTTGGTATACGTGGACCTTTCAATATAAAGTAATGTAGGCTTCCGCCCGCTTTTTGGCACCCTAGTGGAGATGGTGTGGGTTCAACGTGGACTTCTGAATTGGGTACCACGTGATTGTTGTTTTTTTTATTGCTGATCGAGCTCATGGAGCGAAATCACGAAACTCGTGTTAAAAAAAAAAGTACAGGAAAAATGCAGTAATCTCGAGTCATATAGATTCGTGCTACTAAGTTCGTATGCCCTTATTAAGAAGCACTAGGAATCACAATTCCATGAATTGAAGTTATAAATTAGGATTATCCAATCCGAATGACGTTACAAAAAACAAAAAAAAATATTAAAGGACACAATTTAATTGAGCTAATTATAAATTCAGATTCTTACATCTATATGGAACCACGAGGGGTATCCCAGTAATGTAACGTTTACCGAATCGATTCTGTAATGACAATTTATAAGCTCTACCCCTTACTATCCAAATTACCGAATTAATTACTTTTGCATTTTGATGTCATAGCAGGGTAAGTGCTTACTCGTTTCCATACCGGTGACGTGCTACTTTGCTCATTACAAGTAATATCTTATTTTATTCATTACATGTAATGCTTGAATCAACCATTTACCAATAAGCTCTTACATAATTGCAGACTTCAAAACTTCAATTATATAAGGTTTTTGGTATTTTTATACATTAATTTTACAAGGAAAATTACAGGGTGTTAGGGCAAAAACTACCCAAAATTACACAAAATCAGTGTTTTGCCCCTCTCACGGAAACCTATCACCCTGTGAAATTAATGTCTGATAATATTAAACACCTTGTATAATTGAAACTTTGAAGTCCTTGATCATATTGGTTGAATACACAAACACTTTGTAACAATTGTAAATTAAGCCCAATCTTTACAAATTATTTATGATCAGCTTAAATAAAAGGAGAGGAAGAAAAGTTACATAGTCCTGCTTTTGAAAAAAAAAATTGATTTAGTTCTTGTTAGAATTCATATATACACTCATGTCTTGTCCTTTACTGAACCAAATATTTTTGTAATTAATGCAAATATAAATGTTATTAATCCTTGGAAGTACTTTGCTTCGCTGCCTTATTTTTAATGCACGTATTCTTATGGTGTCTATTAGTAAAACAAAATTTCCTCACGATCATGACCCGACGTGTCCTTCTACGAAAAGGCTTATACTCTGAACACGTCAGCTATAACCCATTCGCTTACTATAAATTACTTTTGTAATTTGTTACATTTTTCAATGTTTTTTTCTGGAACAATTGAACCTGGAACCAATGATACCAGATTATGCCATGGACTAACCGCCCAAATGAAGAGAAAAGATCGCCCAAAAGGCGCCGAAATGTATTTTTTTATAAGGGTGAATTTCTGATAAAGTGGTTGCCATTTGATTAGTTTTTAATGATTTAATCGATTGTAGATTGCATAATACTAGAAAAAGTATACCCGCGCGATACTTTTCTTTAAAAAAAAAAAAAGTGCCGCCGAATCACAAAATTGACGCCCATGTCCGAATTTTCGTTTTAAAAAAATTATAAAAAATAGAAATATTCAATTTTTTAAAACTGCTTTTACTGCAAGTTGATAACTATGCTCCCTTAAAATGAAAAAGAAAAAATATTGTCAATGTAAAAAGTTATGAAAGAAATATTGAAACGGTTTTAGTGACAGTACACCGAACACCGCACCAACAGCCAAAAATTACTATTTACGATTTGACCGGCTGTAAACATTACTGAATCTCACTGAAATTTTGCTTAGAAGCTTGAAATTATATTATCTAACAAATTCTAAATGAACATTTTAACACTTTTGCAAATCCATACATTTTCGAACCACCCTTACCATGCTTTTGTTTTTGCTGTGAACTGAACATTTCCTGAACAAATATGGAATACTTATTACCTTAATTAATGACATGTTCAAGAATCATTTAATGTGAATAAAACCCATTTTCCATATTTTTCATATTTAGATTTTTAAATAAATCTTTATATATTCACCACCAGCTTTTGGACATCTGAGTTCAGTATAGTGTAGATAGCAGGCAATTCAGAGTTTCATTGCTGTCCTGATGAGATCGTCCTGCACTGCTAATCGAAACATGCAGTATGCTCTCAAAAATTTCATTACGAAATTTTGATTTTCGGCTACAAAGCCAGTAACTGACCAGTACCTCGGTACTTGTCTTTGCACACAGTAGACGGAAAATTGCCTGTATACTTGTATATTATACGGGTCTCGAAATACTTAGCTCCACCCTCTTCTATTTAGTTAGAATGAGATATCCAAGAATCATTTAATGTGAATAAAACCCATAGTCCATTCTATTTTGTATCTTTAAATAGAGCCCAAAAAGCGCAGATAAAACAGCGGCACGCCCAATTGGGCGTTGGTTGCTTTTCCTGCAAATCGAAGCGCAGATTTTGTAAAAAGATAGCCCAATTTGCGGAAAAGCGCCCAATCTGGCATCACTGCCTGGAACATGTGAGCTATTACCAATTCACTTACCAAACCTTACTTTGGTAAACACTTACAAATTGGATTATTTTCAGGGGCGAAACCATCAATTACCAGGTAAGGAGGGAAACGAATTCCTACTGGGATCACCCTCACCAAACACATATAAATTTAAATATATCTGTCAGTCGTAAGTACGAAATAATACGAACGAATACGGAATACTTTTAAAGTACAGTCAAAATGTGACATTTTCTTCCAAGCTGGAGCATTTGGCTTAGAATTTAAAGCAACAAGTTACATAAGCACTATTCGGGATTACATAAGAAAAATAAAATTGAAAAAAAGTGAAGATTTGTAGCAACATGAGCTAAAAAACCATCACAGGGTATACATTTTCTAAAAGAAAAGAAAAAAGAAATGTCTATAATTTAAAAAAATACATTACTTAGATTTTTTTTATATTTTTCTGGTAACTATGTATTATGATTTGGCCTATTACTAAATTCCGGCGTGATGCCGACTTCCGGGACACCATGTATATTTAACAGACAGTAAAATATTTATCTTTTGAAATAATTCCTTTGAAAAATCGGCTCCACAACAAATATTTTATTTTCCTTCTTTTCCTTTTATTACTTTACCGGTGCTCCCAAGTCTGCTCAATTATTTCTTTCCTCCTGGTTTCGTAATAGTTTCTAATTGTCCTTTCGTTTCTTTATTTTTTGTTTTATCCTCTTCTCTATTGTCCAACCAAAACAGAATTACTTTAATAATTCTTTGTGGACGACGGCGCGGTGGACGTTTTCTGAAGATTATTTATGGACAGAATTAACAAATATAAAGAAAATACGTAAATAATAATTTTTTTGAAATTATTGTGCTTTTGGGTTTTGGAAAACCGCTTGGGATAATATGTCCCAATAGCCTTTTATTTTAAGGTTTTTCAACAGTGGATTTTCAAAACGAGGGAAAATTTCGGTTCACTTTACTCGACTTAGGAAGCTCAGTCGTGCTCAGTCGTTCCTCTAGGTATTGTGGGAACGTCCAATCAATTATCTTCTAAGAGTTTCTCAAGCCTAACGCATTTTTCCTGCTCTGCATCATTTTCCTCCAATTCAGATTGGTGCGAGTCGTCATCTTTCCTGGAAGTATATGTGGATGTGAAGGCCGAAAATCCTCATCTTTTGACGAAGATTCCTCTAATTGCTCTGTTTCACACGTCGATTCTACTTTGCATAGGATAATTTTGTCTGATTTCCGAAGAAAAGGAAATAATCCTGAATAAGGGAAAAAAAGGTTGCGATAGGATAAAGCAAAAAGTACTATTGGGACATATAACCCCAGTAAAGAAAATCGGCTTGCGCAAAATAATGCAGAATTATATTCACTGAATTCCGTCAATGTAACACTTAAACTCAATAACACTTACTTTTTGATCCATAAATCGTGGTTTTGTTTTTGCTACTGAAGCAAATGACACTTTAAGTAAATGACACTTCGGTGCAGGGTTACGATAACCCGTTGGTTGGGTTATCGTAACTCTGCACTGAAGTGTCATTTACTTCAAGTATTAAGTTCCGTGTTCGATGGTGTTATAATTTGTCATTCAAAATGTCAACAACAATAAATAAAAAACTGGCAATTTTTGCAGTTTTCAATTTATTAGATTTATTATCATAAGGAAATAGAGTATTTTGAGGAAAATAATAACATTTTTGAAAATTGTGGTAATGTGATTATTGGATTCTTGTGCGTTTGAATTTCAGGAATCTCCAATGAAGATTCCGTATTATCACGCCATATCACTCAAATCATATGTTTCACTTTGTTAAAAGCAAATGTCTCCATTGAGATCAACTGCTAGCACTTCTATATAGCATGGGTTGCAAATTGCTATTATCGTCTGCAAAAAATACTATAAATTAAATTAAAAAATTGAAAACATATATCAGTTCTGTATCGATTTTGTCAAAACAAATGCGACATACAATCTTAAAATGACAATTCAATGGCCATTCAGAGATTCATATGTATATTCCGTGCGTTCAACCGCACGTAGAATGTCAGATAATGTCACACTTTTACACACCATGTCGTTCAGGTGACCGCTACGGTCTTTTAGCGTAGTGTCTCGTTGCGCTTAGTAGTTTTGACATTTAGCATAGTTTTATTCTTAAAGAACTTTCAAAAGTGACATTTAGAATCGAAGTGCACACCAATCGTTCAGTTGCTATCCCTACTTTTTCATTCAAGTGATGTGCAGACCGATGTGCTGAAAAGTTGAAAAGCACATCGGTGTGTGCACCTGAGCGCACGGATTGACAATAATTATGTTATATTAGTAGGGCTACAGCTGCCCCTCATTAGAGCACAGGCTAACAGAGCTAGCACCAAGAGTCAAATGTGTCGTGAATCCAACATTGGCACCACAAACTCGAACACATGTTTGCTTCTTCAAAGGGCAGGAGTTAACCCTTAACCAAAAACAAAAACGCCAAAAATTTTCAGCCAGCTCGATAAAATTAGCAAAACTTACTTTTTGATAAGGTGACGCCTGAGACTAAACTGAGAGGCATGAGCTTCTCACACATGCAGAAGAGATCCAGAAGTACTGAAAGACGGAATCAGCAGGACAATACGCGAGTCCATAGTTCTCCCAAGAGTTTTTTGAAATTTCGTATTATCCCATTTGTCCTCAAGTCGTCAAAGTGTTAAGAAGAAAATTTTTCTTTTTCTCTCCTTTTTTTTTTAATTTTTTTTTCTGAGCCGACAACTTTCTTCAGCGTGAGGTAGAGAGAGAAGCACTGATGTCTTCTTTTAATTTCAGTTCTAATACGCAAAATTCAACCAAAAAAAGGTCACTGGACTGTAATTTATCGAATTTATCAATTTCGTTTCTTTGGGTAGCGTTCCGAATAGTATACATAATGCATTATGAAGGTTGGCGCTCATTTTTAAATTTTATTTCTAAACGGACCTTAATTTATTTATTATTAATCATTGGAGACCAGGGGTGGTATTCACTAACACGGAGAGTTGTGGAGTTGTTGAGATGACACTTAACTCTCCACTCTGAATTCTGTAACTTGGGGAATTTGTATTGAAACTCTATTACACTCGACAAAACTCTCGGGTGGGTTAGTTCTGGAGAAGTAAGAAGAATATTTCTCAACTGACAGTATTGTCTGTTTTTGTTGTGTTTTGTAAAGGTACCTAGGTATCATGTTTTTCAAATAAAATTATGGAATCACACCATATCCTGGCTATGTTTACAAAAACAAATTATGGAAATCCTTCCAATAATTACATAGAAATATGGATTTTGGTGGCTCAAGGGACCCACCAAAAATTTGAAATCACGCGAAAATGGTCAATTTGGTCGTCTTCCAGTTTTGGAGATAACTACAAAAGAAGTAATAAGATAAAAAAAAATTGCCGTTTTTAGGTACAAAAATGGATATATTTTCAGCTCATCACTTTGAAGAACTGGTAAGTCGTGGAAATTAACTTTTTATGAGAAAAATGTTCACAACAGAGTACTAATGGATGTGAAACAAAGAACGGAAGAAATATATGCAAAATATAGGAACTGGGGTGTATATGACCCAAGTGCAAGAACTCCGTCTTTCGGCGGTAAAAAGTCAGTTATGAAGTCAAAATTATAAAAAAAGTACTACACCATTCGATTACCAGGTTTTCCATCTTTAATTTGATACTAAACATGACGTATTTTGGACAAACCCCATCCCCAAAAGCTGATCAGAAAAGACGCATCCATGCCCCTCATAGGTATAGAACCCTTTTGCGGTATTTCCTACAATACTGTGAAGCTTACCATGCAAAACTGGATCCGTAAACAAATGGACCAGAGATGGACTTCAATGACAGGATTAAGGCAAGCAAAAAGAGCCTGGATCTTTTAGGGCTATCTAAGAATCAACTGAGAATCATTATAGGAGTAATAAACGGACACTGTAAACTTAATAAACACATGCATCGGATAGACATCTCACCCACTGATGTGTGTAGGCTATGTTTCGAAGAAGATCAAACATTGGAGGACGTCTTGTGTGAATGTGAGGCCATTGTACAATGTAGATTCCAGGCTTTTGACTTATACTTCTTAAAGCCTGCCGACGTCGAACTAATTTGTTTAAAAAAAATTTTGCTCTTCCTAGGAAGAATGGGTTTGTTGGAGGAACTGTAATGCAAGCGGTGGACAATGAGCCAGTGATGGCTGCAGTGCAAAGACCACTCGCCCCGCTAAACATTCTAAATGTAAATCTACTACTGAACATGTGACAAAACTTAAGAATTGTGTTCGTAAAAATTTATACAACATCAGCAACAACATCCATTCCCTCTCAGTTTGCAATATTCCTTTCCTTTGGTTTAATTTTTTTTAGGGTATCTGGTTCATATAACTGATCCACCAAACCAAGGGAGAAATTTCCTTGTAATAGTATTTACTTCTCTTTTGAGTTTTCTGAAATAAAAGAGATCTTTTTGCAGCATTACTTCAAAGTACTATAGCAGGAACCGATATTCGAGAAGGCAGTACTTATTGGGGCTACTCCTAAATGCAACGTAACAACCTTGTTTTTTGCCAGATAGGTGGCTGTAATACCTTCATACATTTGTTATTTTTTTTTAGATAGTTGCTTCAAAACAGCAAGACACTCTCAGACAGGCTTAGACTCACCCTGCAAACATTACGGTTCAAAATCGAATCGAATCCGAAGAAAATTAATTCGATTAGCTGAAGTTAAACTTCGAAATCGAATTTGCTTACGACGTGCTGCTTGCGAATTGAAAGAGAAAAAAAAACGGAACACAATATCGAATCGTATTGACGACTCGACAGTGGTTCGCTAGTTCGACTTTCTTTCGAAATTCTTGTATATGTTGGTAGTTTGTTTTGGATTTGATTTTTTTTAACAGTACAATTTGGTATCGACTTCACTTGCAAAGTGTTTTGCAAATAGCAAGTAAATACGATATCGAATAAATAAATAATAAATACGTATTCACCGTAGTAAAACTTCACTTTGCACTTTACTCAATTGCATCTCGACTTAGAATGCCGGCAAAGAACAATTTCATGAATAGAAAATATTTGCTTTAACGAATTCCTTGGAAATTGACATGAATCGTATCGTAGGTAACTTCGTATATAGCAAATAAATCGAAGAAATTTCGAGCTACGCACGATACAACTATTTCGAATTTTCGGAAATTTCGGCATACTTGAAAATATCATTTATGGTAAACAAATCGAAAAGATTTCGAGTTACGAGCGATTTATCTATTTCAAATTTTCGAAAATTAGGGCACACTGCTAAAACTTCGTTTATAATAAAAAAAAAAAAAATCGAAGAGATTTCGAGCTACGACCGTTTCCGTTATTTCGAATTCATTTCGTTACGGCGCGATTTCGTCCAGTTGTTTGCAGAGCACAAGCTCCTATAAATAGAACCCTTTGAGTACTGTTTGAGTGTTATACATTATATGTATTTACCTATGTATGTATTTTCGAACTTCCTATAGATAATTTTGAGTGATGTGAATCAGTGTCCTAGCAAGCCGAAAGTTAAGATCATGCTTTCTTAATTTGAAATCCTTTCAAGAAGAGATAGTTTTTCAAAGAGTTAGGATAACCAGAGTGTCACAGTTGGAGATCTGTTAAAACTACTTTATAAAATGTGTTTCAAAATTATGCTATTTCGGTATGAAATCCATAGGAATTGCTTAAGAATTTCCAACTGGCCAGTTGAGATCACTTGCCTTTCACAGTCCTAATAGTATTGAAGGTTGTGTATTTTTTTTTAAATGTAAATTTAATGGAAAACGTGCAGTATTAATTTTGGGAATTCTCCGGTAAGAATAACTGTTTTTCCAGAATTGACTCGAAGTCCGACCTTCAGTATTGTTTTCCACTGTAAAATGTTAAAAAAAAATTCGTCTGAGTTTTCCTCCGCTACTATTGTAATTATTTAGAATTTCTTATAAAATATATAACAATAGCTCTGTTCGCGTACTAGCTTGAAAGTACAAACTTGTAAGACTTTTTGTATATTTTACTTGAAGGTGTACTCGAAAATTCGAAGAGATATTGTTGACGTCACTTATCTCCTCCGTTCAATTTATTTCTTGATTTAACTAGAGAAAAATCGTCAAGTGAAAACTTCGAAAGTGTCAGCTTTAACAGTTAGTTTTCATTGTTTTAGTTATTTTTCAAGTTTTTAGTTTACTTTAACAAAAAAAAAAAAAAAAATGGAAAATCCTGCTACTCCACCTCCAGTAGAAGTATGTATCATGTTCTCCAAAAACAATTCTACGTATTCAAAGTGGTAAATAAAATTTTTTATTGTTCTATACATAGAATAGAAAGTAATTTTCAGCATTCATATTTATTTCAAATAGGAGCACAATAATTCAAAAAATTTAAATAATAAATCAAGTAATCCCTTTTAATTTTTTGACGTTACACAAGTTTTTACTCGAAAACGTTGACGTATTTTGCGAGTGTCACTCTTAATTTTTCTCTCTTATCATACAATTTGACATTTTTCATATTTTTACTTGAAAAAGTACGCGAACAGACTTAATATGTTAATAGTGAATAATAGCATCGTTCTTATCTTTTAATGTTATGGAGTCCCACAAGGATCTCGTTTAAGGCCCTCATTGTTTAGTGATTTTATTAATGATCTCATTGAAGCAGCAGAGATTTATTTATTTTAATATGAATATCGAGTCGATAATGTACACAAGTATACGCAAATAGACTATTTTGTTTGTATTAATGGAAACCTTAACCACAAGCACCTACCTATATGATTAGTCGGTACGAACCAACTGAATTGCAACACATGACTTCGTCCGAAGAATGTCTTTGTCCTATTATAACGACACAGTTCGTGAAGTTACACCAAATAAAATACTATTCCAATTTATACGTTTCATAGCTTTGCTATTTTGTATAACAATCTAAAGCATTTAAATTCTACTTACCTTGCTTATGGTCAAATCAAGGTTGAATTGTCCTGATAAGATTAAATAATAAATAATTAATACAAAAATAGCACTTCCTTCATTCAATATTCTTTTCGCCCAACATATACGTGTATTGTTAAAAAATTTCCCCCGAGGTATACTTACTTCATACCAGCAATAATTTTCAAAACAAGTAGGTACCCACATAAGACTATTCCAATGGAAACGTCAATCAAACTTGCAAATTAATTCGATCGAGTAGGTATCTTCATACTTAGCTCATTTTATTATTTACCGCACATATAAATTCCATTCATTTACTCTAAATTCCATAAAAAGGTGTGAGGTTTTTGCAATAATTTGTTCTTTGTTTTATGAAGGAATTTAGCACAAAACTCGGTTATTCTGAGAGAAACACACAATTATTATGTCATTCACTATATTAAGTATGTATTTAAATCTGTAAGCCTGTTCGTGCTAGAAAACAAATTTTTCCTATTAATTTTCTCGCTACTGATCTGCCTCCTTGAATTAATAGGCCTAAATGGTGCGGTCTGCATGATTAGTCAATTGGACTGTGTAAATTGTAAGCTAGGCATGCGTAATGAGAACAGAGTGTCAAGCAAGTTAACTTACTGACATTACCTTGTGCGTGTTAACATACATATATATATTTCGAAGCAAATAATATATATGTGTATAAAACTATCATGGAATTTGCAATGTTAATGTCCTAATATGACTGAATATGAGTGGGCAATTTATACGCACCGTCGCCGCGTCGTCGTCGTCGTCCCAAGTAGGTAATTCGAACTCGAACTCTGATCGCAAAGAACTAATTAGAGCGCAAGGTAGATTTAAAAGATTATGGTTCTATTTTTTCTGATAGATTTATCAATTTGAAACAAGAAGTTGGCAAATCTGTCAGGTATGTTAATTTAAGGCGTTTTAGAGTAGAATTCACACCTGAGATTAAATTTTTTTTTCATACTTAAAATTGCGCCGCCGGTTTTCTATATCAGATTAGATAGATACTCCTATCAGATGATCCATTCTCGTTAATATTATATATAGTAGTATAGGACAGCTGACCGTTCGTTATCTTATTAGAAAATTGACCAATCTGTTGCCAAATGCTTCGTTTGAGTTGACGCAACATACTTCGGTGGTGGTGTATGTAGGTACTAATATAATTCAATTTCATTCAGTCTTGGATATTGTGCTGGGTGTTGAGTTTTGATGAGCTTGCGCCTACACAACATGAAATTGCTTTAATTTAGATAAATTCCTTGAGAAATTTCGATACTGTACCAAAAATAAAACACGCACTTGATCACTTCTATTTATTGTTGCCAAATGTGGTGACTACATGATAAATAAAAAAATAAAAAATCGGGCAAGAATCATTGCGACATTCTAAAAAAAAAAAGAAAAGAGATTCGATAAGCGATGTTGTGTTGGCGTCCATGTGCCGAAGTTCTATTATTATTGATTTCAGTTACTTAATTTGCTGGTAAACATTCGCAATTACGAAATTGCGAGATAACGAGTTGGATTATGAATTTATATATTTGTTTTTTAGATATCTATGCCGGTAAAAAGGTGTTTTTTTTATGTATGTATACATAATGGTAATTAGGGATTTAAATATGGAAGAATTTGTTCATATTGAAGAATTACATTAACATTACATAATATATATATAAATATTAGAAAATCAATTGTTTTTTTTCTTATTTATTTATTTATTTATTTATTCAAAAATTTACAGCGATAGCTTACAGACTGGTCTCACAATTAAAAGCTACCGGGATCTTAATACAAAAGTAATATGCATAAGAGTTGCAGAAGAAGATTTAAAACAATAACAAATTTTAATTAACAAAGCTAGATGTTATATAGATAAGTATTATGGAATTCAATGTAAAGTTACTATTAACAGCTATTGAAAATTAGATGAATTACTATCAAAGATTCAAGATAACAGGGAATAATTAAAGGTAAAAAGATTAAAATTAACTAATGAAAGCTTAAGGAAATTTGATGAATCAACAAAACGGGAAATAAACAATGATTCTTGGTATTAAATTATTATTATTATATAATGGTTACTCTGATTGTGGAGAGAGGGGAGTCTCAATTTCATTTCTGATAACAGTTCTAAATGAGTAGAGGGTTAGACTGAGGATGTCAACATCGTTTAGTAGGTCATTATGATTTTTCTGAATCCTATAAGTAGGAGATTTATAACGCAGATTGGTTCTGGCAGTAGGGATCTGGAAAGTTAAATGTGAACGGGTAACTCTAGTTGGATTAACAAAATTAATGCTGCTTAATAATTCAGGGCAACGAATAAACAAGAAGATTTCATCTAGGAAAAGGCGCCGCTTTTCGAGGGTAGAGATACCAAATTTTTCAAGTCAAGAAAAATAATTTAGATAACATCCATCCATTTTGTATTGTAGAGTTCTAGTAAATTTCCTCTGCACAGATTCAATCTGTTGTATATACACACCATGAAAAGGATTCCAGATAGTGCACGCGTATTCGAGGTGACTTCTTATTAAGGAATTGTAAAGGGTAATAAAAGAGGATGAAGATTTAAAAGATTTACAAATTCGGAATAAGAACCCAAGTAATCTAAAAGCTTTGGAAGTAATCCAGTAGATGTGTGACTGAAATAATAGTTTCTGGTCGAATATAACATCTAGGTCTTTCAATTCAGTAACAACGTTAAGACATATATCAGAAATTTTGTAATGGTAATGTATGGTATTTGTTTTTCTAGAAAAAGTTAGGGTTTTACACTTGGATATATTCAACCGTAAAAAATTATCCTTGCTCCAGTTCTCTAAAACAAGAATATCTCTTTGTAAAGACATGCAGTCCTCTTCTGTATCAATAGCTTTAAAAATTTTTGCATCATCTGCGTATAAAAGACATTCACTTCTTAGTTGGAGGGGTAGGTCATCAATGTAGATGAGGAGTATATAAGAACCTTGCGGGACACCAGACGTTTGTTCAAACGGGGTGGACTGATAACCATTTAAAACTACTATCTGGAGTCGTTCACGGAGATATGACGCATACCATCCTATTAGATTTGCATGAAAACCTAAACAAGACATTTTTGGTAATATACGAGAGTGCATGATCTTAGAAAAATGCCTTAGAAAAATCAGTTTGAATAGAATCAACTTGTTTCCCCTCATCAAGTGCAACGGGAATTTCGTTAGTATATGTCGCTAAGTTAGTGACAGTGGACTTACCCGGAAGGAATCCATGTTGTTGAGAGTTGAAAATGCAGATTGTTTGGGGAAGAAGTTGGTCGTAAATTATTTTTTCAAACACAAGAGCAAGACTATTGGAGATAGATATAGGTCTGTAATTTGTTATGGATTTAGGATCACCGCATTTAAAGATAGGAGTAACGAAAGATTTGTTTAGCGTGGATGAATAAACTTTGTGATGTAATGACAAAATGAATAATACGCTTATTGGGGTACTTAAGACGGTAGAGCAATTCTTCAAGAAGATATTTGGTACAGCATCGGGTCATGCTTTCTTACTTATATCTAAACCTAGAAGAATTGTTTGTATATCTTGCGGAGTGATTGGAAGCACAGAAATAGAAGGAGAAGTGGAGGAAGATAGAGGAGATGAGAGGGGTGCTGAGGCAACTGTGGATGTGGACAAATCATTATCACTAATGTTGTCAGAATATACTGTTTTGAAATAACGAGCAAGACTATCACAAATATCTTGAGGTGTATTGAAAAGTGTATTATTATAATACATTTCACTAGGAAAGATGTTTGATGATTTCAGAGTTTTTGTATAAGCCCAGAATGCTTTAACGTTGCTTTTCAAAGCTCTCTCGGTTTCTTCTAAATATTTCTTATAACACTCTTTGATTAATCTTTTGGACAATCGACGATATAGGGAAAGACTTGCATAAATTTCGGGGTGTTTTAAGCGTTTCTATTTACGCCGATACTTTTCTTTTTCTTTTAAAGCTTGGATTAATTCGCGATTGTAAAATTTCTAGATAGTAATGCAGCAAATTTGCTATAAAATTTGCAACTGTGTTTTTATGATTTACTCCTCATACATATTTTTTTATAGAACTTCTTAAAATCAAATTTAACTAGATTTTTAAAAAACATATTCCGAAATAGAACAAAAATGCTTTTATTTTTTTTTACGAAATTTCCTTTTATTTAAGGGGTTATGACTGAAAAACATCTATTTTTGAGAATTTATTTTTAAAAAAACGTAAAGACTTTTTTAAATAAATACTTTATGCATGTGAAAGACTCAAGGCCGTATATATAGATCACGAATGGGAGGAGTTTAGGCTAGTAATTAATACCCTCTAGAAACAAAAGAATATCTCAGAATTAATCTGAACTCACTACTTGGAATTTTATGTAAACTTAATATATTAATTTATTAAGAATTTAATTTATAATGACATTTCAATTGAATCGACAAATTCTATTCATCTATAAAGGGAGAAAGTACTTCATTCATTTCAATTTTAGCATTTCGATGAACACTTATTAGAACGATTTTATTGGCGGGGCCAAAAAGCAATTTTAAAAAATTAATAAGATAGCAAATTTTATTTTTTAGGGCATTTTATGTAGATGGAATTATCTAAAATGCCCTAAAAAGTAAACAAATAATTTTTTAAGCTATTTAAATAAAATGATGGAAAATTGCAGTTACGTTACCATATTTTAGTAAAGTTTGTGTTTTAATGACGGAAAACAAATTAAACTTGGAATTAATATTTCCTTTAAAATGTGAACAAAATTTATAATACCACTGCGATTAAGCTAAAATGTATCAAAGTAAGCTACCCTGGTAGACAAATCACGAGGAGCTCATCAATGAGCTCCACATGAAAAATTAGATTAACCTCTTGATGAAATTTATTTGCGTTTGAATCAAAACTGGGAAAAAAATCATTTATTAACTTTTTTACAGATAGTGTGCATGAGATATTGCATCTCTTTCACTTATTTAGAAATGTATACTTTGCTTCCCTTTTGTGCATTTTACAATATTCTATGAGCACTTCGATGAGTACATTATTAGTGTCACGATGAGCTTATTATAATTAGCATATCAATGAGTGTCTCGATATGATAATCAATGAGCATGTCAAGGAGTGTCATGATGAGTTCAAAAATGAGAATATGTTTTTAAGATTGGTTTAATGTATCGTAAGGATTTGGGCATAACGTCTTATTCAGCATATGGGCGACAGTTTTTCCGCAGAAGAGCAAATCAAATAATTAATTTAAAATTAATAATAAAAATTTAATTTAAATTTCGATAATTTACAAAAATCAATTCAAATTTATCTACTAGAAATGTCATGTGACACGGTGATGACAAAAATAAATATTTATTTATTATTGGTTTAGTACATAGGGAGCAGTTTCATGATATCCAATTAGCTCTTCGATGAGTTTTAATGAACGCTCATCGGAAGCCTCATCGGGACTTAATTTCTATATGTTTCGTCATGAATTGCAAACACCTTGATGCTCTTCAGTCAAATTAGTATTGGTTTATATAATCACCGCCAATTGCCGGACATACCAGGGTTGAGCGCCCTGATGAGCTCATGATGATTGGTTGGATGAATGTAATGCTGAATTTTGTTCTAGCTCCGGGACTAAACTCACTTATATACTTCGCATTCATATGATAATTGATTCAATTATTTCCCTTGTGAATAAATCAAATTACTCATCGCTGAGCGTAATCATGATTCTCATTGGTGAGTAAATTAAATACCTCATCGCTGAGCGTAATCATGATTAATAGGGATTATATTGTTTAATATTTTTTTTAAAATCACAGAGTAAGAGATTTGGTGTAATACGCCCATATGCCTGGGCGAAAGTACAACTGTACTGTTGTACATTTTCTCGAAAACAAAAGAAATGTCTATAATTTGAAAAAATACATGTCTTAGAATTTTTTTTATATTTTTCTGGTAACTGTTATGATTTGGTCTATCACCCGATTCCGGCTCGACGTCGACTTACGGGGCACCCTGTATATTAATAAATAAATACCTTTGAAAACTATAATATGTATAGTAACCAGTTGCATACTATTTCTAGTTTTTGCTTTGTATTCGGCGCTGCAGATGGAGTAAAACTTTCAGCTCTCATTGCTACACTCATAAAACTGTTAGAGGTCCGCCCAAGCACCTATTATCCTCCAATAATGCATAAAAATTCTAAGGAAAAAATTTCCAGTAAATTTCTAAGAAAAAATTGAGGCCTAGCCTACATCAGGTCTAGGCATCATTTGATTTTATATTGAAGCTAGGCATTGTTTGCTTACCCTTGGTTATGTCCACTGACGAGTATAATATGTAATAAGTGATTTTAATAAAACATTTAGAATTTCTTCTGTGTATCTAATGAATATATTGTCGTTGGTAAAACAATTTTTATCAGTAATATCCCTAAATGATTAATTTAAAATCATGTATTTCGACGAATCCAGTAATTTATTTGTTGTTTTCAGTCCTCTCTCAGTTGGTGGTACTGGGTGCTTAGACCGAACGAGTCAGCAATATACTCGTATAAGTGAGCCCACTTTCTGCATTGTATTTCTATAAACGTAGTCAGTCCAAATTATATATGTCAGTGGTTATGTCATCAAGTCGAGGCATCGTCGATTTTATATTCGTGCGAGACGTTACTGGTTTTTTTTCTACTTGCCCAGTCTATTTTGTATGTTATTAGTTTGTCTCAGGTTCTACTTGACGCGTGAGTGAGGCAGATGCTTTGACAGTTCTTTAAGTGCTTTAAAGCTCAACAAAAAAGGAGTTGCGCTAGAGATTGTGTTTTCTTTACTACGAAGAGTTGCATATTTATTGGTACTTAATAGACTCAGAAATACTTAAGTAAAAATCTTGGTACTTAAGTACAAAATTAAGTCTTAAATTCAAGTACTAAGTAGGGGCATTTAAAAAGTATTGAGTAATAAGTCTTAAGTAACGAAAATATACTTTAAGTAGTACTTAAGTCTTTATTTACTTAAGTATTGCCCAGCTCTGCCTGGCAGTAGTTTAGGGTTAATAAGACCAACTCTTCTTAGAGTACTCTTGCGTCCATCTGTTTGAATATTATTCAGTTTTCACAGGCAAATTTGTATTATATTAGATTTTGTGGATTAAGTTCTGATACGAAACCCTGATTTCGCGAGCCCGACTCACTTGTCCGGTTTTATTTTCATACCAAAAGCTACAACAAGAGGTAGAGCGTAGTATTTTTTGCAACTCCTTACAGAGTACTAATTTTTACTAGCTGGAACTTCCTTTTATTTCATTACTTGAAGGGGCAACAGGTCAGGTAAAATTACGCAGAACACAAAATTTAAAATTCTTTCGTTTGATTAAATTCATGTGAAGAAATTAATTCCGGTTCTTTTGAACATTTTATAAGGCTGAAAAAACTTCATTCGTTATTTAAACAAAAACCCCCTTGGTCATGTTTTCATCATTCTGATTCCTGAGAATGAGATGGCTTAATTTAATTAATTAATTGACCCATTTGTTTCTTAAGATGTTAAAAATTGTATCGATATATTAAGAGTTGATAACCGAATCAGATTTAAGCATAAAAAATATAACAAATATGTGTATGAAGATGTCGTTGAAATCACTGATCGATAGTGGTAATTTTATTCATAAATTAGATTTTTATAGGCCTACAATATGTCACATATGATGGTAAACTGTGGAACAATTTTTTTTTTGTTATTGCAGAATTATTTAAACCGAACTCAATCTGTGTCTTGATTTAAGTCAACGAATTTACTGATTTTTTTACTGATTAGCATTTTCCTTGCCTTATAATTGTTTCGATCGCGATATGCAGAAGTTGCATCAATACAAAAAAAAAAAATATTTCAAATAAAATTTGATATCAGAAAGGTCGGCCACAAGATGTCACTATCTGTTTGATCATAGATGGCACTTTTGAAATTACCTTTAATTTTTTTAAATGGACCAAGAGGTGTACTTTTAAATCACCCTTCAGAGAAAAACCTGCTTGAATTCTACTCACTGGTAATAGCATCAATATTTTTAGAGGTACAACATCCTCTTGTGTTTTTTTTTTACTTCACACTTAACAACAGTAGAGTAGAGAGTGGTACATATCCCACACTGCGATTGCCTGTATTTAAAAAAAAAACAGATCTCATTTATTTTCTACCTTGTTGATCCTGATGCTAACATTCTTCATATGTACGTCCTTCACATGCGGCGTTTGTGATCTAACTCGTATGTTTAAGGTCGAAGTGGAAGTTGTGCTAGTGCATTGCGTCTTTGAGGTCTTATGTCATTTCTCCCTCGATGAATAGATCTTCATATTCGTGCAATGTGTGTCTTTGGGGCTTTTCTTTGGCTCTCAGCTTAAAGATGTCATAGTTTCCTCCTTCGTTGGTTGTTGTCTCTTTGATTTAGCAACTTTTCGTTTCGTTGGCTTCTATTTTATGCAGCTATTGCACTACGTCAGCCATAGCTTTTCATCTTACTCAGTTAGTTTGGGAGGGAATGGGAAGTGGGAATAGGAAGGTTGAGTATATGGGATAGTTTTGGATTGGCGGTTCCTAAGTAGCGGGTTCAGACTGTCAGAGACCGAATCGATTGGGTTACTATTACCCTCGATAGTAGTTACCTTTTTCGTCGTAGAAAGATATTTTTCCATCTTGGAAATAAATATTTAATGTATCAGCCTTAGTTACAACGCACCGTTTTTCTTTCTATGGAGGATCGTGCAGGTTCGGAGTAATTTTTTTTCAAGTCTCTCTTAAATTTTCAAGTAACTGGGGGATATTGAGTGTCAGATGGGGGGAACAGTGCGTGATTACTGGTCTGATAAGTTGCTTGGTGTTTATTGATAGTTCGTTTTAAAGTTTATAATAGGACTAAAGAGAGACTGTTGGTTTAATTTGCTTTTTGGATGATATCCTTAGCGTGATTTTTGAAACGACAGATTTTGTTTAAGTTTACGCCAAGATATTTGGCTTTATTGCAGGGCTTCAACTTGCCTTCGTTTTTGTCAAGCTCTATCGTTTAACGCTGGCGGCTTTATTGGAGTGACTCCTCCGGATGCAGATGAGTTCGGATTTTTGTGTGTTGTTTTTTTATTCCCAACTTTTTGTAATAGGAATCACGCTTATTTAAGTGAAGATTTACCTTGCTTGCTGCTGCTTCTTTTGCGTAAATTGATTTGACGTAGGCTAGATAGTCATTTGCATACAGAAGACTTGTAGATTATACTGCCGGTTGGTCCAAGGTGTACAGGTTGTAGAGAGTCGGACCGAGGATATAACCTTGCGGGACTTCTCCAAGGATTGGTTTCGAAGGTGATTGGTGTTTTTCGATCTCTAAATAGAATTTCCTAGAAGACAGGAGACCGTAGATTATTTTGTTTATATATGTTGGGAGTCCGAATTGACTTAATTTGTAGGTTAGGCCGTTTTGGAAAACTGAGTCGAATGCTTTCTCTATATCTAGTTAGAAGCCTATCGTGAATTCTATTTTATTCAAGTGAAGTCTGCGAAATTTCAGTAAGGGTTGTGGGGTTTAGTGCTGTGGCTTGAAGTCGAATTGTTATTTTCCTCACAAGTACTAAATACTTGGATGGAAAAAACTCATGCAATCGAAAAATCTTTAAAAAAGAAAAAAAATGTCTATACAAAAGTGGGCGTTTCGTAATAGCAGGAACCGTATTACCAAGCCGTACTGATGAGTAATACTGTTCCTGCTATTACGAAACGTCCGTTTTTGCATAGAAATTTCTTTTTTTTAAATGTTTTTGATTGCAAGAGGTTTTTCCATTCAATTCTCGAGCTGCGGATTTGGCAGTAAACTCACTTAATTTCATATTCACTAAATTCGCTATGAATTTATTTCATGGCAAAACTCTCTGCTCTCTACTTGTTGTAGACAGACTTTTTCAAGTAGTGTTTTCCTAGGTTAGAGATGAGAGAGATTGGTCTGAATTCTTTTATTTTTATTTTTGAAAGAAGTATTCTTTTAGATTGGTATTATTTTGGATGTTTTCCAATTTTCAGGAAAGTAGCTATTTATGTAATTATTAAATATTATAGTCAGTAATTTATTGGTCACGGTAGGGAGCTTTTTAATAATTGCATTGGAAATTTTATCAGGACCATTTGAGTTTTTCGAGTTGATGGTCCTAATTAGAGTGAAGACGGTGAATTTGATGTTGGATTGTCTGAGCTAAAGAAGGTTAGCGAATTAGAGACGGAGGAATATAAGAAGGCACAAACGCTATCTTCTACCATAATTTGAAAGTCAACTCTACTTTGACTGAAGTTGTCTGTGAAGCCTGTCATTTTTCTACCTTCTTGATCCTGATGTTGACATTCTTCACACGTCCTTCACTTGCGGCGTTTGTAGTCAAACTCTCTATGTTTAAATACGTTTACTCAATTTTATCTATGAACGCAGGTATATGTAGCTTCCAACGCATGCACAGAGTGAGTAATTTGTATGTATTTCCTGTTTTTTTTTCTGGCTACACGTGCAGAATTAATACTGCACTGAATTTTATAATTTTTTCATTATTTAGTCATTAAAATTCATACAATTCATAGAATTTTTAAACATAGTGCGAAGTTATTAAATTTGTGTGACTGACTGGCCTGAATTGAGTATTTAGCTTATGAAAGAAAATAAAAGAATTCGTTCATATCAGCTATCAGTTACACTCTTTCGAAAACACATTGTAATCCTTTTCTTTATCCGCCGTTATTGAAAATATTGTTGGGATAATATATATGCCCTCATTTGAACTTATGACCTTAAACAAATCTGATTCGATTAAATGTAAATTTGTTGAAAAATTACATCAATTTGATTATAAGAAAATTAAGAAGGAATCTATAGAAAGGTGGAGATACAAAAATAAATTCTTAATATAAATTCTTACACAGCAGACTTCAATTATACTGAGAGACCTCGACCTAAAACCTGAAAACCTAACCGCAACCTTATAATCGCAGCGTAATCATTTATTTTTTCTTCATTCCTTTTGATTCACGTTCTAAACCCATTTCAAAAGGTATTTTTTAGTAGAAAAAATTTCAGGTATTGAAACATTTTTCATGAATTATGGGTCGAGTTTAACGGTAGCACCTTGAAATTGAATAAATTCAGACTTTTGAGGGCAAAGGTAACCAACCATTCATTCATCAGCCAAGCAACAAAGAACTGCGCAGTTTAAATCTTTGTGAATTGTTACATTTTTGTGTATGAAAAAAAAATAGCAATGAGACATACCTACCAACATAAATATGTTTTTTTTCCCCTTTTATAAACTGTGTTTGTTTAGGAATCGCAATATTGTAAGATGTTTTTTTTACATCAATATTGCAAAAAAAAAAGAATGATTAATCGTTTTTGTGCTTAGAATTTCTATGGATAAGAAATTCACCAAATGAATAGAACTTGAAATATTTTGAGTTTGTGAAATTCCTAACTGAAATTTTCTATGACTCAAGCAAGACCAAAGAAATTGACATGCTTTAATGATGTGACGAAAGGTTACCGGGAAACGGTTTGAATGTTTTTATCTTACTTAAAAGAATTTTTTGAGATTTTTTTATTTTTACGATTCTAAATTTAAATATTTACACATAAGTGAAAAAAGCAGCCGCCTCGTCAGGTTTTTGAAATCGGGAGGACCTTCCGCTTTACGGGCGGCTGCTCTTACCACTGAGCTAACGAGAAAAATGCCTTTTCTTCCTGTAGGTCTTAATTTTTCTAGCCTAATAATCCACGAATGCTTCCAGTTGGTATTAATCAGTATAAGGATGACAGCGCACAAATGCATAGTCAATTTTTGCAATTTTTTTTTTAAATATCTTGGCTCGAACCTACAATTTTTAGAATTGGTCATAGGCGGAATATAAGAATTTTCCCGCTTTCAAAAACCTTACGAGGCGGTTGCTTTTCTCTCTTGTATTTAATAATTTATTTTAGATTTGTAGGATGTTCGATGGAAAAATTAAAAGGCACGTTTTACTCGATCGGTAGTTTATTGCGGAATCCTAGTACATAAATTGAGAGCATACATACATATATATCTGTACATTTCTACTACTTGTGCAGAGAACATTTCTAATAATCGTCTATATCAGATTATATTAGATAGAAAGTACATGTACGCTTACAAATTCAGAAAAAATAAAAATCACAAAAATTCTTCTATTCCATCTATGACCGATTCTCTCTTCATCTGTTACGACTTTACTACCCAGTGTCCGGAGCACTCCAGTTACTTCTCATATAGAGACTTTAATAATTTGGACATGGACAGCTTAATTCAGGAGTGCTCTGACCTGCCTTGGGATAGAATAAGAGCTCTTAGCTCTGTCGACGATCAAGTTGCTGTTTTTGAAAGCCTCTGCAGCTATCTGTTCGATAAATACATACCTTTGCGCACCAAGAGGATTACTTCAAATAGGTGTCCGTGGCATACTGCAGAAATCGGGATACTTATCGCAGAGCGTGAATATTTCTATAAACAATTTAGGCGACTCAAAACACAGTACAGTCGCTCTCTATATAAAGCTGCCCGTAATAGAGTAACCACTGCTATCCGTGGGCAAAACGTCGCTATTACGGCAATAAATTCGATGCAAATTTTTCCCCAAAAACGTTGTGGAGGAATCTGAAGAAAGTCGGTTTATGTGGCAGACAAGGCAATTTGAACAATAGCAAATTTAATTCTAACGATTTAAACGAGTTCTTTCTATCCTCTCATGTAGCTTCGTCTAGTATACATAATAGCACTCCATTGTCTCATCCTGTAGACCATATTCAATACCATGATGATTGCTTCTTGTTTCACGGAATTGATTACCAGGAGCTTGTAATAGCACTATTCTCTGTCAAATCTGAATCTGTAGGCCCTGATAAAATCTCACCTAAGTTCATAAAAATATTGCTCCCCTATATAGGTCAATATATCCTGCACTTACTAAATCATTTTCTTACGTCATCTACTTTCCCTACTAACTGGAAATTGGCAACGATTTTGCCTATTCCTAAAAAGTCTTCAGTCGCTACAGCATCTGATATTCGCCCTATTAACATTTTGTGCTTCTTATCCAAAGTACTAGAAAAGATAATGTATGGGCAAACCCTAGCATATGTGGAAAGAAATATCATGCTAACACGCTGGCAGTCAGGTTTCCGTGAAAATCGCAATTGCGAAACAGCCATATTAAAGGTTACTGCGGACCTGTGGAAAGGCCTGGATAAGGGTGAGGTCGGCATTCTTGTGCTACTTGACTTTTCCAAGGCTTTTGACAGAGTCAACCACTTAAGGCTCTTGATCAAAAGCTTCCTCACGGGAAGATGCCAGCAAGTTCGTTATAACGAGTGTGAATCAGACTTCTTACCTGTACCTCTTGGCGTTCCTCAGGGATCTGTCTTAGGACCATTGCTGTTCAGCTTATACATCAACGACTTACCTGGCGTTATCCAACAAGCCAACATCCACTTATACGCCGACGATGTCCAGTTATACAGTAGTGGACCGATTGGGTTATTCGAGGATTGCTTGGAGCGAGTCAATGAAGATCTTGCCAGAATCTATGAATGGTCTCTAGCGAATGACCTAATCCTTAATCCTGACAAGTCTCAATGTCTCATTTTGGGTGGTGGTACCTTGACTAGACCTATGCCCTTCATATTTCTCGGGGAACAAGCTTTAACATATGTTGATGAAGTCACAAATCTTGGAATAAAGCTCAATGCAGATATGAAATGTTGTGGTTATGTCAGATCAGTTCTGGGAAAGGTCTATTGTGGGCTACGCAGGTTCTGATTGTCCGCACAGATTCTAAGTTCGAACACCAAACTGAAGCTCATCAAAGCTCTGATTTTGCCACATTTTACCTTTGGGAGCCTGATTTTCCCAAAATAAGACTCTACCTGCCTACGCAGAATCAACGTTGCTCTCAATGATTGTGTGAGGTTTGTCTTCGGTCTTCGAAGATTTGACCACGTTTCTGGCTTTCAAACTAGGTTAGTCGGATGTACTCTAGATATATATTTAAAGCGCAGGTCACTTCGCTTCCTCCATAAGCTCATTAATACGGGACAACCTGATTACCTTGTGAATAACATCCAACTCCTGAATTCGTCACGCCATCGTAATATTCTAATTCCCTGTTATCGTAGAATGGTTCAAGAGGGCTCTTACTTTGTTCCAGCTGCAAAAAACCTGGAATTCTTTACCGTACTCTATCCAGAGTTTGAGAGATGTGGGTGCATTCAAGAGAAAATTATTAACAATATAATGTGTTGCTATCAATGGGACTGCTACTTTTTCGGTTATTTCTTTTAGGTTTTCTTGTGTTTGTAAACAATTAATATTTTTAACTTTATTTTATACATTTAGATCTACTACTTTTGTTTAGTATATAAGTTAGAACTTAATTATTTGCGCTTGTTACTTTTTCTACCAACTATTAGTTTGTTTCTCTCTTGTATATCTATAATTCTCTTTAACTGTATAATCCATCTAATTTCAATATTATTTATTATACCGCTATGTTAGTTAAATTGTACAATGCAACTAAATTTCCACACCGCATTATACGATAAATGTACTACTTAAAGGATTTATATGTAGTTAGGTAACTTGCACACTAGTCTTAACTTTAATTTTCTAATAGTTTATCTATTCTGACCTCTAAATCAATTTCCTGTATCTAAATTGTACTTAAAAGACTGTAAGTCTTGTGTACTATACCGAAGTATTTTTTGAATAAATTGAATTGAATTGAATTGATTCTAAAAATTGTTTGTCAGTTCCAGATGCCTTTCCATTGCTTCTGATATATGAACTCCTGAGTAGACTAGTGGAGACGAATTTTATCACCGTTATAGATTTGAAAGCTGCATTTTGGTAAATTTCGCTAGCTGTAAAATCGAGACATAAAACTGTATTCGCTGTACCTGGAAGACAGCCCTATACCAGTTCTTCTCCAGTTTGGTTTTCTTCTTGTATTCTGGCACGGAAAACAGAAAGCAAGGGTCTGTCGAAAGCACAAAACTACCTTAACACCCAGATTTTCCTACTTTGAGCTACTAAAGTAGAACATAATTTTGTACATGTATAGCTAAAAAAATGTTGACATAATCATTCGTTCTAGAGCAGCCAGTTTTATGTCGTCATTAGTTTCGTAAGATATTTAGAATGAAGAATGGGCATAATTGTTAAGTTTGAGCATTGATCAAATATATTTTTTCTCAATTCTTACATAACTACATACATTTCGAAATGTTGACACTTCTCTATTGTTTTTTTGTTAATTTCTTTAAAATTAACATACAGAAATTTTCCATTGCTATGAATTTGACTACCGAAGAACCCTAGGTAGATTCACGACAGATCGGAATTAACTAGAAAAATTTCTTTCCATCCGTCGACTCTCTTTCTATATGTTTTATTTTCAAAGGCAAGGGCAAGGGGCGGGAGATTCTATACACGGAGGCCAAAGCGGCTCTTTGTGCTAACCTGCTAGAAACCAGAATCTTCCTGTCCTCTTAATGAACGCATCAGGTGTGAGTTAGGTAAGCTGTTCAGTGTTCAGCTCATCCACAGATAGAAAGACAGACTCCAGCGTATCCAACCTGCTTCGGGCATAGGCCGGATAAGCACATAGAAAGTGTTCGGCTGTCTCAGACTTTTCTTCCAGGCAAGACAGACACTCAGGCCTGTCAACAATTGCAATCCTTTTTAGATGAGCGTAAAGCATTGACATATAAATAAGAATGGATTGAGCCATCCTATTTAATTCTTATAGTCAAAAATTGCACAAATTTTCGGTAAAATCTGTTTGCCTCCTGCATGCTCAAATGTACGCTGAACTGTTACCAATTTTGGAAAGAGTACGGGGTTGTATTAAATGGAATGCATTGGAATTGACATACAAATTTAGACAAATGCTTATGCGATAGATAGCGATACCGAAACGACAGCGATAGATCGCTACACATAGTTTTTATTGTAAACGCTCACACCAATGCGATAGTTCACAGCGATAAGAGAATTTATGTAGCGTTTGACAAGCGATTCATATGTCTATCGCAACATGCACAAATTTATCCATCTATCGCGAGCTGTGATTGTTCAAAATGGATAGTGCAAATTCAAGTATAGGTGTTGAAAAATGAATTAAAATCATATAAACAAATATTCAGTTTTATATGGCTAAATCTAGCCTGGAATACAAGTGAAAAGTGTTAAACGAAGTTAGATTATAGTACAAGTACAAAAGCGTTGTTGGATTTGGAAAATTTCTTCTGTTGGTCTTCTTCCATTAACTTCAAAAATTTATCAAACCGCCCATTTTTGATTAAGAGGCTCTAAATGTTGAGTGTAATAATTATCGTTCTCATTCGAAGTTTGTAAAAAAATATGAAGAGCGTATGGGGCTTGACCAGTTTTAATAGTTGTTTTAGGCTGTTGCATAAATTCTCCATTTTGGGCCAATTATCCACTTCTAAGGCTGCGTAAATTTATGTATTGTACTGATCATTCTGAAGTTCTTGTCGAACATAGCTTGGTGCGAAAGGACGGATCAAGTAAAATTTTAAAATGAATCCTTAATCGACGACAATCAGGTATGAGGTTTGCTTTGATATTGAGCAGGCAAATATTTGGTGGTCCACCGTCGATACTAGCAAATACAATTGGAAAACTCTAATTTGTCCCATGTTCAGATTTTGTCCAAATATCTTTATTTGGTTCAGGCATATGCATGTAACTCTCGCTGTGATCTATCAAGGTGTGTGAAAGGAATTGTGTCGCTAGTTTATCGCTATGATTATCGCTGTCGTTATTGTATTCGTTATCGCGGCGGTGTGAATCGGCCTTAAGCTATAATCTGGTTCGATCGCGCGATTCCGTAAACGCGTTCTCAGGCAGTACGCAAATATATAGTAGTTAAAAACGAAATTTGTGTATGGCAACCCTATTTTTGAACTTAAATTTACATTTTTTTACAGAGAGTCCTGTGTACAAAACTTAAGCTCTCTATGTCGACGTGTGAGGCAGTGTCCAAATATATAGTGAAAAACCCAAGTTTCGTATGGCAACACCAAGAAACGATTGCCGATTCCAATTTTTCTTTCTCTAGAAACCTCGTCCTGACAATTACCAACATAAAAAAAAAAAAATTAACCAATTCGGTCGAGCCGTTCTCAAGTGTATGTAACAAACATGCGGCAGTTGATTTTTATTTATATAATTATCTATATTAATTTTTATTTAAAATTTGTGCCGTTTTTGAAAAAGAACGGCTCAGTTCATTGTTATTATAATGTCAGTGGCGTTAAGTGAGCTATGGCCGGTGATGATGCCAATCACAGTTCTGCATGGTTTCCATCCGAGCGCACCAAGAGAAAGTGGGCCATCCCACACCAGTATTCTTGATGCAGTATACATGGCCCCTTAGGCCCATCGAGAAAAAGTTTTTTACACCTGTAAGTATACTCAGGTTCGCCCATCTTTGCTTATGCTTTATATGAACATCCGCTTTGATGAGAACCCCATAACCGAGTAGGCAACGTCTACAACGGATTCCGGTCCAAGGAAGGAGAACCAGAGCCGAACCTGGTTAGAAGGTCAGTCTTTTCATTCCCCATGATCCCAATGTGACTATAGGAATCCACTGAAGACACATCTTGTTGTGGATATACAGCTTATCCTCGAACGGTCTGCAATCCCCTAATAATTTTGATGTTATCCGAGGTACACTCAGAGCCATGAATACTGCCTGACTATCTGAGAGGAAAGCAGTGTGCACTTCCTTGATCTCCATATCAAGGGATAGGTTATGTTAGGTTAGGTTACTAGGCAACTAGCCTGTATCACTTAGACTTTTAGTGGGTCCATTGTGCACCTAGACCTCATGGGATAACCTTTTAAGCCGCTCCAGATCCATCTTGCTTCCCTTAGGAAACTCAGGGTATATCTGAGACTCTTTTCCTATACCAATCCTGCTTCTCTCAGAAAACTCTTTATTTTGCAGCTCCCCCAGACTTGAAAAGCCTACTTCTTTTATTCATCAAATCGGGGCACTCGCAAAGCACGTGTTGGACGGATTCGGTTTCATTCGAGTCGTTACAGCTCCTGCAGAAATTGTTTGCCGCTATACTCAGTCTTCTAGCATGGTCTCTATGGATCCCTACTAGATTTCTGATATTTGTTCTGCTGCCATTAAGCAGTTCTCTTGTGCTCATCCTGTCATATACAGGCCACAATTGCCTCGCAAGATCAGTAGGGATACCTGCTGGTCCACCGGAAGCGTGCCCCTTTATAGGCGCCCCTGATGATTTCCTCTTTTAAAGCTCACATAAGTTACCGCTGCGGAGTTATCCATTTAATAGCCTTTTATGGCCCATTCATCAGATATTGTGCGATATCCTTATGCCCAGGTACCCAGCATAGTGTCACCTTGTGCCTTATAGTCAATTCCTCAATGTGGTCTTGCTTAACTGCACTAATTTTGATTTTACCAGCACAGCATCCACCGCCTTGATGGCTGCCTGGTTTTCAATATACAGGATGTTTCCGCCAAGGAGGTCAATAGAGCAGGGGGGACATGTCAAACAATTTGGAGTTGCAGGGTGATTAAGAAAAAAAGCTAGCTTTTCACGAAACACGCTGTATCTTAAAAAGTACAGGATGTACGGTCACAGTTAAGATTTCATTGTATGCATAACTTCATGGCCTAAGTAAAAAAAAGGTAAAAAAATCCGAAATTTGTAGTTTGGACAACAATAACTCTTATGAGGAGTGGGGTACGGGGCTGGGGCTGAGCAGTCATTGGAAAGGCTATGAAGTTCTGCATACAGTGAGCTCTTTACTGTGACCGTACGCTCTGAAATTTTGAAATATACAGGGTGTTTCGTGAAAAACCAGCTGTTTTTCATAATCACCCTGCAACACCTAATTGGTTGATGTCCCCCTTCCCCTGCCATACAATTTTTTATTTCCCTAGGTGAGTACTATCACCTCCTGCTCTATTGACCATCTAGGCAGAAACACCCTGTATATGCAGATGTGCCGTGAGGGCTCTCTGAGGGTTCGCTGCGAGCTCTCTGCCTGAAAAACACTGCATTTGTCAGGCAGCCTGTATGACTCGTGCCACTAGAGATCTCTGGAGTACACTCCAGCCCCTGTGCCCGCACTCGTTTTGGATCCATCCGTAAAAATATAAATATCTTCTTTCCGTCCCAGTTCATCCTGGTGGGCATCAGTGCATTGACACTCCCACCAAAAGTCAAGATGGGTATTTGATAGTCTGTTTCTTCCCTGAATCACACGCATGAAATTTATTAGTAAATAACAGTTTTTGTGTTGTAGAAGATGGAAATGAATTGAGGTCCGTTTTTAATTTCTATACTTTTCTTATTTTCGACGGTCCTGGTACACAGTCTTTCTGATTGGAATACTCATCGAATTGTGAAGATTCTTCAACCACATGAGATGATGGTCGAATCATCCTCATCATCCTCGTTGAGTAGGACTTTGGCCACGATGTTACACGTTTGGCCACTGCAATTGAGGCAAATAATGGAACAAGCAATCCCTCATTTTCTGCACCCACAGGCAGTTTTACATTTTCCCTTGGACTTACACGATATGAGCTTTAAAAGCTAAGGTGGCGCGGGTTCAGCAGTGCTTCGAACTGGTTCAAGTCCATGATTTGTTCGTCGCCAACCCCATTCCTGAGGATTCTTATAAAATTCGAGCTACGCTTGTACCTACCTGCAGATACGTACGGAATATATGCTGGCGTACTGCGTTTTTCGTTGATGGGGGAAGTAGTGAGAGGTGGTTCAATTTATTTTTAGTCACTGTTTTAGCGCAACGGTGGAATCGTAAAACATTTAAAGATTTTTCTTATTTATTGCCGCCATATAGGGCTATGACGAATTGTTTTCATGTGGAAGTCAGAACTTCCGGATCGACTTTTCTTGTTTGAAAAACTCCACCGATGACCGTAGCTCCGGATGTTTTTCAAGAGTGTTGATGTATTTTGATTTGCCAATATCGAAAAAATACGATGTGGTATCCCAACTGCTAAAAGTATGAAGGAAAAGTATGTTGCCGAGAACGGACTTATCATGCATCAAACTAGTCGAAGAGTAGAGTTTTGCGTATGTATTATCTTTTGCTGGTTTTTGGAAGTATACTATACAATTGTTTTGTCCTGTGCCGAATCCACTGATTAAAACCAATAGATCGATGTCTTCGCCGACGATTTCAATAGAGTCATAAATCGATGCTTCTTCAATTGCCGTGGTTACGATAACTCTTATCGTAACGATCCCCAAAGTTGTTTGTCAATTGGTTCTGTACGTATGTGGTGGTGGTGAATATGAAAAGTCTTCTTATTTGTGTTAAATGTCGAATAGTTACAACTGGCAATACTGCGGATATCCATTTTCAGGAATTACCCATTAAAATATGGTTGGTCCTATTGTGTCGTCTACATAGTAACTGGATCGTTAGAGAAATTAAATTGGGGAAGTTGAAGGATAAAAAGTAAATCTTTGCACCGCATCATTACACCACCAAAAAGGAAAAAGAGTAGCGATATCACACACACAAAATATTATAAAATTAGTTAAGGTTTTGTTTTTTTTTGCATTGTACTACCACATGGTACTGTTAATTTTTTTAAATATTGTCTAGTAAGTTTGCTCAAATTCAGATCTTTTTTTTTTAACATAGTTTTTGAATAATAATAAATAGTAACTAGTAAGATTAATTAAAGTTCGGGACAGCCACTTAGCCACAAACTTCAATTAATGAACTCTTCTACCGAATGCTACTCTTTATCCGGATATATAATTGTTTGGGAATAATTAAGGTACCGTCCAGAATTCCTTCAGAGAGCTTTAAAATTCTATTAGGGATTAAAATTGCAAAAGAGAATAAGAAATCATAGTAATATTTAAAATGTTAGATACCAGTGTACAAAGTCTAATCGACTGTTTGGTATCCATTATAAGGTTTTAAATCCTTCGTGTGCCAAGTGCCTCGGTCCTTGCCTGCGTTACCTACTAGCTTATATGTCCAAGGAGATACGATTTTGTCTACCCGAAATGGGCCAACGAATTTGGGTGCCAATTTGGTATTGAAGTATTTCGAAGCTTCTGACAGTACATAATTCTTCTTCCATACCATATCGTTCACATAGTACCTGCAGTCCCTTCTATGCAAATTATAGATCTTCCTACATTTTTCTGTTACCTTCACCAGTCTTACATCGAACGCACATATTCTAGTGCTTTGGAGCGTGCTTCTGGTTCGTATTTATCACCTCTAACTAGCGGTATATGTCGTTTCCCGTTTACAATCATTTCTCGACCAAAGTTTATAAAATAAGGCGTTAGCTTCGTAGCTTCTTGCGTTGATGATCTATCTAATAGCACAAGCGATTTTGCTTAAATGTGTATCCCAGCTTCTATGATTGTCGGCGACGTAAGCACGGAGCATCACCTTTATTACTTGGTTTGTTCTTTCTGAGGGATGGGTGGTAGCATGCCGTATGCTTTATTTCGACATTATAATTTTCACACAACTGTCTCAATTGATTACTTTTAAATTGCGGTCCATTATCACAAATAATACTACTAGATACTCCAAACACAAGAGACACCTGATCCTCCAAAATCATAGATAGAGAAGTAGCTGTGGCTGAACGAAGCTGGAAAAGGAGAGGGAATTTGCTAAACTGGTCGACGATAGTTAATATATATGTAAAACCACGAGTGGAATGAAGTAAGCGGCCTATGAAATCCATGCTGAGCGTTTCCCAGGGCTTCTCTGCTATTTTGCGTACGGCCATGTGGCCTCCAGGTTTCTTCAGCTCAGGCTTACTTAGTCGCTTGACATACAGAGCACCTTCTCACGTATGAAGCAACGTCTGCTTTCATCTTAGGCCAGTAAAATAATTCACTAAGTCGGTTATAAGTCTTCTGTACACCACAATGGCCAGAAAATGGGGAATCGTGAGCTTTGAATATACATTCTCTCCTCTTTTCTGTAGGTACCACTTCCTTCCACGCATTTGCTTCTGACGATAATGCAGGGTAACGAGGTTTGATATTCTTCCACAGCTTATCACCATCTGTACGCCAATCCGGTAACTTGGAGGGTATTTTCTCGACTTGTGTCAACATCTTTGAATGCCACTTATCAACAGGGATATTAACCTTTTCAATACAATCGACGACTGGTGCAGCACGCGATAGCCAATCTGGCAGTAGATGTTCTCGACCCTTTCTGTGAATGATCTCAAAGTTGAATTGTTGCATTCTCATTGCCCATCTCGCCAACCTACCAGTTGAATCTTTGAGGTTATGCAACCATACGAGGGAATCGTGATCAGTCACTACCGTAAACTTTGTGCCCTCCAGGTAGGGTGTCAATTTGTCGACTGCCCACAATTCAGCTAGGCACTCACGCTCAGTTGTAGAGTAATTGCGTTCGCACCAATTCAATGACCGGCTCAAATAAGCAATTACTCGAATCTCTCCATCTATCATTTGTGTGAGGATTGCTCCCAACCCATATCCGGCAGCATCGGTATGGACCGTAAATGGCATGTCGAAATTTGGACAAGACAGTATGGGTGCGCTGACCAGTCTTTCTTTCACGTCCCTAAAAGCGTCTTCACACTCTTTTGACCAGATAAATTTTTTTTTTTTTTTTTTAAGTTCGGTGATAGGTGCAATGAGACTAGAGAAATTTGGCACGAATCGACGATACCTGACCCCTCTTCCACTTCTGCTCTTTTCCGGGATCCTCAAAACATGCGTCCAAAATTTCTTCCAGTTCGACTTTTCCTTATGATTTTACGCCTTATTATTTATTTATTCTTTTCTTTCAATTCCTTAAATTTTATTTTCGTTGTACACACTCGAAATTGTCTGCAGCCTCACAATTTTCGTATCATGACGGAGAGCCGAATTATCGGAAAAAAAACCAAATTTAACTTTTTTTCAAGATGGCGAAGAAAGATCATCGGAAATCTTGGTCGACAATTTCAAGTTAAGTTTTTCTAAGCCCCCTGGCCCTCTCGACACAATATTCAAAAATCAGCTTGCTCTCGTGTCACTTGCATTTTCAAAAGTGTATAATAACTGGAGTAATAGGAAAGTTTTCGAAAAAAATATGAGGCATTATTAAAGAGCAATGTGTTTTTCCTAACTCTTATTTATAAATGTGAGCCTAGCCTTATCCAACACCTAATAATTGTCATCTCTATAATAATTAAGTCTTCCCGTTCACACACGATCCTCATTTGTTTATTTAAAATATAAAAAAAAAAAAAAAAAAAATCGCACAAACATAAATTTTCCAGAAATCTCTTAAGTTATAGTTTTAATTCGTTCATTATAAAAACACTTCATTAAACTTTCAACCATAGGCTTAAATTAAACAATTTACGAAATTTATAAATCTATTATTATCTCCTTGAATATTTGCAAGGGGACAATATGGTTGTTGTTTATCGTGTTGCGTTGTTCTTTAAAAAAAAAGTAAATAATTTTTGTCACCCACACTCAACTCATTTTAACGAGATTCACCAAATATTTATGCGTCGCAAAGCAACAATCTTCCGATAATTTTGCAAAATTTATTTTGAGGTGTGTGATTTAGTCTGAAAGGAACTTCTTGACACAGTTGAGTTGAAATGAATGTTTCATTTCAGTCTCTACACGTTAATTTGCCGTCCTGAAAATTGTGATAAATTTAGCTCATCGAATCATCTTAAGAATTTCGCACAAATATTCAAAGAAGCAATTTACTTTGATCTCTGTGTGTTAATTACTTTTGTGTAATTTTCACAACGAGGGTGAATTGAATGGAAGTTTAATTGAGAATTGAACTCAAAATGTGTTGAGAATCTGGTTTTTTTTAAGTATCTTGATTGAAGATGAACAAATTTTGTAATATGACGATTTGAATTTTATCTGGTTTATTTTCATATGATGAGTCCGATCATATATAGGTTTCATGTTATTTATGTATGTGCTAACTGTACTATTTATAGATTTATGTATACATATGCATTAGAAATTCTCCCTCAGGTATATAAATCATACCGGAAATGAAGTAAGTTATTATAAAAATATACAAACGGTAGCTGTCTCGTAACTTGTGTGTTGTAATAAATATGAATTCCTAGAAGAATGTCTCAACTTAAACTTGATCGAATTTATTTTTTCTATAGAGACCGGTATAACTGCATACACACACATACATATTGAATTGTATAGGTGCGTAATTTTTGGAGTGGATTGCGAATATAATTGTTGAGATCAAAATAACGTTTTCAATATTAATATTTGTCACTACTGGCTGCATAAGGTCGAGGAGCGATTATATTTCTCTTAATTTTAGCTTTGTAGTCATTAGTGTTTGGTTACAAAATAATACATACATGTATATGGTGACATGTATATGGTGACCGAAAACTGATCTATTCTATTTTGTCGACAAATATTTCACATTATTTGATGTTGGCTTACATAGTGTCTAGAGAACTACTTTTAGCGGTATTAAATTGATATTTGAAACTAGGAAACAAAGTTATAATTAGTTGAAGTTTTGGCTAAGCTGCTCTAGATGATCGCAGGTAAATATAGCCACCTCGATGTTTTGAAAATTTGTTTGATTTTCGCATTTATTTTAAGAACGGCTATAAAAAATGTCATAAACAATTTCATAGGTTTTTGCTATCTGAACTCTATAGGACTGACTATTTAGCCGAAATTTTAAGCCGCTAAGTGAATGGTTTTAAATTCCGTTTGGGTCGTCTAACAGAACAAGATCAAAAATGGAGATGGACGAATAAAATCTGCAAAGCTACATTTTTGAAGGAAGTGGATGGGATCCGATTAATTGATATACATAATCATCAACCAGAATCCACGCTGTGCCAGCAATATATTTCAAATAGTATAGAGATGAAGACAACAGATGTATCGTAATTAACAAGAATATTCTAAGCCAGTCATAGAAATATATGTAGCTATATTATTTAGAGCATGTAAAAATATGTGCCAAAACAATGCGAAACAATAAGCTTGCGCTTCACAAAGTTTCTTCGACTAGCGTAATTTTAAGTTGTGCACTTCGCCCATATACCGATTTGAATTTTGATCTAGAATTTTTTCTGATAACGTCGTATTCTTGGCATTAATATTTCCATTAAGTTAAACTGGACAGATCACATCTTCTCTGTTGCCAAAGAAGCATCGAAATGTCTTGGATTTCTGAAAAGGTGTAAGAAATATTTCAGTCCGTCAAATCTAGCGCTTCCCTACAAGTCCTACATTAGACCTAGAATGGAATACAACTCCCATATATGGGCCGGGGCTGGTCGCACAGCCTTAGCTTCATTGGATATTGACCAAAAGAGAGCCTATAAGATCATGGGCGATTTGGCAATAACTTGTCATATCGACTCACTCGAGTACCGCCGCAATGTTGGATGCCTTTCGCTCCTTTATCGCTATATTCATGGTCAATGGTCTGATGAAATATCTAGTGTAATCCCTTGTAGAATTATCCCTACACGCGATACTCGCGCTGCAAACCACGCACATCCTTGTATCCTTCGAATTACTTTCGGCCATACAGTAAAATTCTGTGATGCTTTCTTATCCCGAACAGTGCGCATGTGGAACAGCTTACCATCTTCTGTTTTCCCTCCGGCATACAATCTGCGGAAGTTTAAGAGCGACAACATCGGCACCTCCGCCACTCTCCTCATATCCCCTAATCCTTTCCCTATCTCCTTCCTGCCATGCTGTGCTTTGCATCATAAGGTATCCCCTGAGTTTGGCTTAATATTATTAAAAAACAAAAAAAAAAGCTTTTACACGCTAGATTAGATTTAGAACTAAGCGAGCCGAGTGGCGTTTGCACTGCAGTCATCATTATCTTATTGTACACCGCTTTCTTTACAGTTCAACCAACAATCCAACTCTTTCTAGGAAAAGCAGTATTTTTTTGATGAAGTTTCCTCAAGATCGGTAGGTTTTAAGGAAGCCATTTAAATAAAAACACTTCTGTTGTTCCAAAGATATTTATTCGCGTTTTTTTTTAAACAAAACGACGCGTTTCGCCTTACTGAGGCATCATCAGGTTAATAACTACCTACAAGGAGCCAAAAGCCTGGAATCAACATTGTGCAATGAACTCGAATTCGCATAAGACGGGCTTCGATGTTTCATCCTTTTTCGAGACAGCCTACATACATCAATGGGTGATATGGATATGCATGTTTTTATTTAGTTTGCAGTTTCCGGTTAAGATTCCTGTGATGATTCTGAGTTGATTCCTAGACAGCCTTGAAAGATTCTGGCACTTCTTTGGAGAAGGCCCTTTAATGAATCTCTCGGCTTGTCTGGAGCCTATCATAGCAGTCCATAGTTGGTTGATTTGGTTGTGGATTATGGTTTTGTAAGAAATACCGTAAAATGGTTTCGGTCCTATTAGGGGGTATGGATGCTCCTTTTTTTGGCTAATAAGTCTGCCTTATCATTCCCATCAATTCCCGAGTGTCTTGGCACCCATTGAAGTGTTAGGTGGTTCTTTGTGCCAAGGTTTTTTAATGCTTGAATGTATTCCCACATTAACTTCGCTTTGATATCAGTTGATGAGATGGATTTCATTGCCGCTTGGCATTGAATTTATTTGATGTTTTCAGTTCTCTCTCAGTTGGTATTTGGTGCTTAGACCGAACGAGTCAGCAATATAGAAGTGAGCCCACTTTCCGCAATGTATTTCTATAAACGTAGTCAGTTCATATTATACATGTCAGTGTTTATGTCATCAAGGCAAGGCATCGTCGATTTTATATTCGTGCGAGACGTTACTGGTTTTTGTTCTACTTGCCCAGTATGTTATTAGTTTGTCTAAGGCTCTGCCTTGATGCGTGAGTGCTTTGACAGTTCTTTGTGTGCTTTTAAAGCTCAACAAAAAAGGAGTTGCACCAGAGATTGTGTTTTGTTTTCTACGAAGAGTTAGATATTTGTAGGTACTTAATAGAGTCAGAAATACTTAAGTAAAAATCTTGGTACTTAAGTACAAAACTAAGTCTTAAGTACAAGTAAATAGACGCTAGTACTTATGCTCAAGTATTAAGTAGGGACATTTCAAAAGTCTTAAGTAACGAAAATGTACTTTAAGTAGTACTTAAGTCTTTTGTTTACTTAAGTATTGCCCAGCTCTGTCTGTCGATGTACCAGACTAGGGGGGTTTCATTTTCTAGATTTATATCTATGTATTTCCTCCCTGTTTGGTACCTTTATTTTGAGCTGCATACAGAGTTTGTGTTTAACGACCATTCTGTCTGATATCATATCCACTATTGGATTTGCCTCCATTCGTTCGGTTATAGTGCATAGAATTTTAGAGTTCCATTGATCATAATCATCTATCCAGGCTCTACACGCTAACGCATTCCTGAAGCAGTGTTTTCTAATATACTATGTGTATTGAAAATTTTTTCTATGTCAACCTTATGAAAGAAATAGTTGGCCGATTCTGCCTATTTTTTAAATTTTGTATTAAATTTTATACGAAAATGGTGTTTCTTTTCTGGGTTGGTTCAGGACTGCTTTTCTGAACCTTCTCAGGAGAGGTGGAAAGAAATTTTTCAAAAACGTGAATCTCGTACGGGAAAATCACTTAATTCATTAATTGAAATAATAGTTATATGTATTTAAAGTAAGCAGACTTTACAATTGAATTTTATAGTAAATTGTGATGTTCATTTAATATTTACCTTCCCTTATTTTATTTTTTTTATATATAAGTAAATAGTACTACACATGTACGAACAATTTTCTGAACCAATAAATCAATTGCTCTTAAATAGCTTACAAAACCAATTGAATGTGTCGATGGCATATGTTTCCATTACACCAGGCATAAATGATGGTTTTTGTAATACTGGAATTTGTAATACGGGATTTTGTAACGCAGTCTTGTGTAATTCGGTGTTTTGCAAAAACCGGATTTAATGAACGGGATTATGATATACAAACCAATACTACCTCCAGCTTTCCTTATTATGGCGTGGTGTTACTTAAAAAGATAAAAATTTCCTGGCGGTAATATTTTATTTTATTTCTGGGTAATGTGAATTTACTAATGGTTGGAGATTTTTGAAATTTATGATTTTTTTAAATTAATCCTGGATAAATGAAAATTATAAGTTGACGTGTACAGGACTTGCTTAGAGTAATATGTATTTTTCACATGGGCGGCAGTATAAAGACTTGACAGATTTGGAGCATGTTGACAAAAAGTTTTCACCAGAAGGTGTTTTTAGGGTTCCGTACCCAAAGTGTAAAAACGGGAATCCTATTACTAAGCCTCCGATGTCCGTCCATTTGTGTGTCACCGGGCTGTATCTCATGAACCGTAATAGGAAGATAGTTGAATTTGTGTATTTCTATTGCCGGTATAACAACAAATAATAAAAATTCTCATTCATTATTATTATCATAAGTAGGGATTATTTTTTTAAATGACGCCTATTCTCATTTGAAAAAATAAATAAAAAGTACATACACTGTTAAATTTTGTACGATGATGGTAGGTACGCGATTCCGACTCGCACTTGGCTGATTTTTGTTGTTGTTAGGAGTAATAAAAGAAAAAATGCGCCAAATGTTTGCAATCTGTTGGGTCTATTGATTTCTTCGAAAATGTTAAATTTATTTGTCTGGTCGAGTTTTATCGATATGGTCGGTTACCCTCGTCAGAACTTTTCAATGACGGTGTTCGCCATCTTGAACTAAAGGTACAAAAAATTTTTTTTTTTTTTTTTTTTTAAATTATTCGTCAACGGTCGATCCTACGACAAAAATGGATACAAATTTGAAGAAGGCTAAATTCACTATACATTTTTTTGTATAAACAATTTTTTTGTAAGTCTGAAGTGTAACGAGTAACATTGGCGGAAATGTGAACGTTCCTCCAAAAAAATTGATACGTATAGTACCCCGTATATATGGTATTTCGTCCATGGTGGTCCATTGGACAGGAGTTGATAGAGTTGAAAATATGCTAGTCTTTCACAAAATAGCCTGTATCTCAAAAATTTCAAAGTGTTCGGTTACTTACGAACTTTATGGCCTTTCCAACGACTGCTCGACCAGCCCCATACTCCTCTGCCCTTAGGAGTTATGATGGTTTAAGTACTGGTTATGTACTGCCATACTGCATTTTTTACCAGATTTTAGTACAACTTTATGAACCAATTCGATTGAACATCTTTTGCCACAGTCATAAAATTCCGGGTATGTACATGGGAATTTGAGTCGAGTGAGTTGCAGCTCGTCAGAATGTTGTCACAGTTCTCCATAGAAAACTTAATTTGTTTATTTTCTTTTAAAAAATATCCTACATAAATTTTTTTTTATAATAAAATATCTCTATGTCTGCTTTTAAATTGTTTTGTGAACCCAGCAAACATTTTTCACGTTAGAGAAAAATGCTTGAAATGTAAAATATAGGGAAGGAGGGAGTGGGAAAAGGAGCTGGAAGAAACTTTCGATAAGTTTACTTTTAGACGAATCATTCTCCAACTCCCGCAATTTCGAATATATTTCCTTTTTTTTCGATTTAGTTTCTACGTAATAAGTTTTTCGATAATTTTTCACTTAAATGAAAAATATTCGTAGCTTTTGTCGTTAGAAATTTGTTTAGCTAGTGCGAAGACTATACGCTTGCGGCGCCACTCAGTTTCAATGTTTCAGTTTATCAGTCTAGAAATTAACATAAATGAGACGAAATTGCAGCTCCCAAAATGGGAAATAATGTTTAATTTCGATGTTATTATACATAAAGCTAATATATACTATACAAAAACACCTCAATCACTCGAAATATAAGTCGATATCGAATCGTTGTTATGATTCGATATAGCATTCCTTATTTTTTGTTTTCGGATCGAGACCAATCCGTATTCGACTTGATATTGAAATATAACTTCACTTAGTTGAATCGATTTCGAATTGATCTCGTATTCAATTGTGTTTCACGATCGATATATTCCTGCAAACATCAAGATTCGAAAACCATTTGCGAGCAAATCGTAAGCTCTGGCTTAAACTTCGAGAATGTACTCTATATCGGACGAAAAACAGACTACCAGCGTAGTAAAAGGAACATGTTTCTCGACTTATCAACCCGAGATTCTATCTCGATAGCGAATTGCTTTAGATCCTAAGACGAACCGAAATTGATGTTAAAACGATATTGAATGAGCACAATGTGTTTTGGTGTCGTTTTTTTTAGGCAGGGGAAAGGAGATCCCATCCCAAGCACGGAGGCTATAGCTGCCCATTGTGCTGTCCTGCTAGAAGCCCATTCACCAAAACCTTCCTGTCCTCTTAATGAATTGTGTTTCTGTTAGTGGTGTTATAGATTTGGAGCACAATTCGTTAAGGTGAACTAAGACTTCGATCTGGTTGTTGTTTTCGATTCGATATCGATCCGAAAAAGAAAAAAAAGGAACGCTATATCGAGTCGTAAAAACTAGTCAATTCCGAGTCGTTTTATCGAAATTATCTCGAACTTTTTGAATGTATTTGGGTTGAATATAATTATGAATCGATATCAGGTCAACGAGTTATTACCTGTTACACAACTTAGACAGAATTTCATTTCTCATTTTCTTCAAGTAAAATTAAAGGAAATTGTTGTTGGCTTTGACAAAGATAGCATGATTTTTGCTAACAAATATAATATCATTTAACCTCTGACAAAAACTACCACAATCGACGAGAGTCAGTCAGAAATGAAAGAATTTTCTGAAATGCGCATGAATTTCGCAACGGAATAAATTCTCAGAACTTACAGTTTCTACTTGACTCTTGAGAGTAGGTAAAACTTCGAGTATATTTAGTTAAAATGAAAAATTATCGAAAAATCAGATCAGCAAATAACTTCGAGTTCATCTTGGGAAAAGCGAAGTACCTATTCTCAAATGATAGATTTTTTTACTTCCGAAACTATTTCTTTCCTACACTTTACTTCTTCGAGAATTCTTCGCAAAAGCAAAACTTCGAGAAATTGTTTGCTGGGATATATTAAGAGAAGCAAACTATTCTCGTGTCATAAGTGATTCTCGCAAAGCAAGTTTTTATGGACATTTATTCATTTTAGGTGGAAAATAATGTCCATAGAAATTATTGTCTTGGTCACTTTATTGCACCTTGAATTATATCACTTTTCCCATGTAAACACTAGACTACCTGCACATGTCATTAAACAGATAAATTATTTTTATTTTGAGTATTATCAGTAAGTGATGAGTCATTTAAATTTTGCTTAGAGAAACGAAGAAACCTCACAGTAAATTCGAAAAATAAACGCATATAGTCTCATTTCATTGTAATGCCGAAATCAGAGAAATGTAGAAATCTCGAGTAGAAAGCGGAAATGTCGTGCTGAGCTCTTTAGTTTCCTCTCATTTGTAACAAAATCAGAGAGACGAAGGAATCTCGGCGAAAATTCGAAATTCAAATTTATGGCTTAATTCGAGATTACTTCGCGAAAGCGAGGTTTTTGCTAAAATGTTTGCAAAGATGTTAGACTTTATGCTCTTTAACATATGAACAAAAACAGTCTTTGAACTTCTTCTTCCCTACAAATATTACGATTCCCATTAAACATTGCGAATCGAGATCAAATCTAAAGCGATTCGTTTTAGCGGAGTTTGATTTCGATCTCGATGTCGTTCTCGATTCGATTTCGATCCGGCCACGACTAAAAGAAAAATTCTATATCGAATCGTAATAACGATTCGACAACGATTCATAAAACCGATCAATAACGATTCGTAAAATCGATTCGGTAAAAATTCGTAATAACGTTTCGAGATTGATTCGTCGTCTGAAATTAAATTTGCCGTATCCATTTGTAACGAATTTAAATTATTTCACTAAGGTCACAATGATATAAAATCATGTGGGTCAAAAAAGGTAATTTTTCGAATAGGAATAAATGGCAACTCTGCTCGTACGTTGCAGAAAATACTTTTCAAATCCGATCAATGTAATACTTTTCTTTGAGGTTTACTACAATGTAGTTTATCACTTTTGGACCACAAATGATATTTTACAATAAATCTACAATACAAATACAAGACATTTTTACATCTATCGCTTCAGAGAATTGAACAAAAGTCAAAATAACAAAAACGAATGAGTGTACAGACGACAGCAACATATCGCTAAACGAAGAATTCTCGAAGAAATCTCGAATTATTCGGAATTCGATAATATTTCACTGAAAACGTAATTCGCTAATATATTTGCTGGGTTACGACCTAAAACTTTATTCTCGTATTCATATTCGAATCGAAATCGATCTGAAAACAAAGGAACGGTAAAGCGAATCGGAAAAATGATTCATTTTATCGAGAAATTATCTAAAATTTTTTAAATGTTTTTGAAAGATACATATGTAATAGATGAAATGGATCGATATAGAATCAAATGAGCGAGCTAAGAGTAGTATCCTGACATCATTGCTAAATTTTTTTATATACCCTTTCGGTCTTGTACGAGTACATTACAATCAAGATTATAATATTGAATTAAAAAATTGCAATAATTAGGAAAAATTCATTGAATTGCCTTGACTTGAATCTTTTGTCATTTTTTTAAATAGTATTTCGGGTCCAGGTTTGACGTTTTGTAAAAATTATAGAAAATATCAGGTCGAGCATTATTACTTCGATTTAATATCGCCAAAGCGAAGTATTATCAAATTAAAAAATTTTATACGCTCTTCACACTATTTTTTCTGTTCTTTAATTCTTCTACCTGGAGAATTTTTCGTGAAAACGAGACTTTGGAGAAAATTTTTGCTCTGAGATTTTGGTTATTCTCTGTTATTCACTTGATCCACAATGTATAAAATACGTGTTGCAATCATAAATACATATCGTTCTATTTATTGGTTGGTAAACTATAAATTTCCATTTGGATTTCATCATTCCAAATATTTTTTTCTTCCCATTCTAATGGCTGTTTGATATCACCAAAACCAATATGACAGCATATTAGTGATTGGTGAAATAACAAATATATAAAACATTTAAACATTCAAATTAATTAAAAATGAAAACAAATTCCAACCGCTCTATATTTAAAGAGCAATGATCATCTGCATAATGCAACTATATAAAAGACAATTTGACTCATACATACATATACAAGCAGCAATCTTTATAAAGGCAAAAGGCCTTCCGATATAATAAAGTTGAATTGACTTAGCCTCAAACATGCTAAAATGATCAATTGAAACCTCATTGCTCTTGACCTAGATCAGCTGAGAATTTGCAACGCCTGACGACTACTGAAGTTGGCCGTTCACAGTACAGTACAGTACAGTACAGTGGTGGAGGTGACCTGCACAAACAAATAAATAAACAAAAAGAAATAAAAGAAAAAAAAAATACATTCCGAGGTAGCTGGAACATCTGTGGTCTAACTCAGTACACAATCATAGAGTTTTAACTGTATATCCATTATTAACAATATATATGGATGTATCTACTACAAACAAATCTACATATAATCTTGTATCTTGACACGCTTACCCAGGCATTAGATCATGAATATTAAGTACTCGAAGAAAAGATCTGACTTCCATTATCAGTTAGTGATCGTGTCAATCCGATACTCTACCTCTATAAACCGTCTGCCTGTCCTTAACACAATTTTTTTTCTTCTCAGTTAACAAAGCATCATTTCTGCATTAAATGAATGATGTTGCCCAAAGATCTCTTTCTAAGATCACTGAAATTTTTCTCGAACGAACGTGACACTGATTTTTCGCCTCTAGCAATATTTTGTCGAAATCTATGAACTATAAAGACATAGATGAAAAAAAAATGTATTGATTTCGTTTGTTGCAATTAAGAGCTTGCAAGTTTTGCGGTTTCAACACGCAGCAGCAACATTGAAATTATATGTACGGAAGGCTATCTGTATAACAACGGAACGACCCCACTGACGTAATCCATACTCTTCATAAAAAAAAAAAAAAAAAAAAACCAGTGTGATCTTCACATGATGACTAAACCGCTGTGAAATATATGCTCTTTCGGCGAGCTGCTCTGCTGTGCATATATTTTATTCACAAGTTTTGATAAGACGATGCTGCTTATGTTGGCAAATTTACTGGTGGCTGATTGCGTGTTTTTTATGGCTCCGGGGCATATCGGGACACCTTACATAGTTCGCGATCGCAACTCATTCAGCTAAGTGGCCCTGATCTTTTCAAGGTGCTGCGCGCGCAGTTATGGCAATAGCTGAACACGCGCCCACTTAAGTTGTAAAATCAAGGTAGCAGCAGCAGCAAAAGCAACAGCAGCAGCAACAGAGTGGCGGTGGATATGCTTCAGCGGTTCTCGCGACTCTGAGGCTATATAGTACTATTTTGGCGCATGGTATCTCATATACAAAAGCATAGGTACCCAAATAGTATACTATTTCAGAGTCTTACGACTTGGCTCTTTTTTTTCTTCAATTTCCATCTATACTTTTAAGTGTGGTGATACTTTTTGTGTCTGCCATTTCATAGTAACTTAATCTTTCGGGGGACTGTTGTAATAATATAATTTGAAAAAAAAGATACATTTTTACGTACTACATTCATTTTGGTAGTTCAAGGTACGTTTTTAATTTGGTTCGATGATGTTTTGAATTTTTCTTTATTTTTTATTTATTCACACAGTAAGCAAACAAATCGCACCGCACCGCGATCACTGTTACCTTCAGCAAATCAAAGTCTTATAGATAGTTGTAAGGTTGACTTATTTAGCAGCAATCGAGAATGCTATTTAGCTCTCCTAGACCGGAACATAGAACTTGCGAAATAATTTAGCGAGCGATTAAATTGTCATAACAAGTATTTTGCTTACCTATTGGTAGCAAGCAGCTATATATATGAGAGGTATAACGTCAATAATGTGGGTAGCATGGGAATATTGCCAATTTTGTTTAGATAAATGTATGTAGATATGTACATACTTCCTTTTTCGACCTTCAGGATATGTTTTTTTTTTGTTAATTTTCTTTGTTTAGTAAATTATTCAACAGCATTTAATACTCATTGATAGATAAGTGCTAGAAAAGTTACGAAATTGTGTGTGTGTTTTTTTCTTCTTTTTAATAAACATAGAGTTGTTAGTTAGTTAGAAGTCATGAAAATTTCACCAAGGTAATCTCATTGATGTTAGTTTTTAAAAATAAATTCTATTTCTTATTCAAGGCTATTTAATATTTGTATTAATTAAATTAGTTTATTGTTCAACATAATTAGTATAAATGTACTAAGTAAATTATTGCTTAATATAGCCTAGTTGAATAAGTAAAAAAAAAGGCTTTACCTTGTAAAAATTCCCGTCAGCTATTTTATTGCTCTAGGGATTGTAGGTGGGGGGGGGGGGGGGGGGTAGTCTAAATTCAAAATTCAAATTCAAATTTTTTATTGGGTCAAAATATATCAGATGTTGAAATCTTTGATGATACAAACTCGGTTGGTATGATTAAGGAAAATGCTAAATTAATATTAAACTAACAATAAATGAAAAAAGAAAAGATTAAAGCTATAAATGGCAAACTGAAGAATAATGAGAAATTGAAATATAAGCAATGGAACATAAAACTGATAATAAAACAAGAAAAAAAACTTGAAACTTGAAAGTAAGCAAAAGCAAGAACTAACAGCAGTGCAGGGAATGAGAAAGCATACAAAACAAAACAGGAAGCCATAGGTAATGGAAAAGAAAACTGAAAATAGAAATAAAAATGACCTGGAAATAATAATAAAAGCGCATAGTTATTTCGGAGTGTGAGGGCAATGTCAGCCCGCATGACTCTCATCTGAAGCCAGATGACGAGTTAGTAGTACCCTGAATGAACTGGCCGAGCTCGTAAGCTGCAATGCCGCCAGTAGACTGTTCCAAAGGCGAGCAACATGAACAAGGTGAGGCATTCTAAAACAAGGTGAGGCGTTCTAAAATTCTATGTTGATAGCGGGAAACACGCAGCATTAAGTGCCTATCAGAGTTTAAAAAAGCTGAGGTCAGAAAATAGATATCCAGGACGCCTGGTGTAGATGACCTTATGAAGAAAAATCAAATTTATCAATGTCAGATAAGCATCTAATGACATACCCAATAGAGAGTTACGAAAGAGGGAAATGTGATCATATCTTCTTAATCCATGAATAAAACGAATGCAGTCATTGAAAGCGACATCGAGCTTTCTCCTACATATCGAATCCAAGTGAGGGAAGACAATGCATCCACTTGTGAAATAGGGCAAGGGAAGTGTCTTCACCAGCCTAGAGGGAAGAGCAGGAGAAAGAATCCTTGCAGACAACCACAACCTTCGAAATATGCCATAAAATTTACCCAATGTATTTTTAATGTGGTCGCAGCAATTCATAGAAGAGTTGAGGATAATTCCCAGATTTCGAACAGAGGTAACGTAAGGGTAAAAGCTGTGCCATTCAGAGTTACAGTTGGAAATTGTGATACATCAAGCCTCTCACGATTCATTCAAAATCATGTAATTTGATTTATTAGGATTTAAAAGTAAGTCGTGCCTCTTGGACCACTCAGAAATTCTGTTCGGGTCTGTGTTAATTCTCTCGACACAATCCTCTATCAGGCCAACCGGCCTATCCAGGTATATCTGGACGTCATCCGCATACAAGTGTATTTTAAAGTCTCTTATTACGTTGGGCAGATCATTTATGTACATACTGAACAATAAAGGGCCTAAGGTTGAACCCTGAGGTACCCCACACGTGAGAGGCAAGCTTTTCAAAAGTAAATCATGGACTTTGACTTGCTGAGATCGTCCAATAAGAAAGCTACCGATAAGTGATGCCGCAGATGAAGAAAATCCAAATTTGTTTAATAAGACGGTAAGGAGCTTGGAATGGTTGACACTGTCGAAGGCTGTTGAAAATCCAGGAGTCCCAGGACAGTCAGGTGATTCTTATCAAGAGCTCTACGAATGTCGGACGTTACTTTTAATAAGGCAGCATCATAGCTGTGCCCAACTCTAAATCCTAACTGCCACGGGGTGAGCAATTGATTTGATTCCAAGTAAAGTAAGATCTGTTCATGCATAAGCTTCTCAAGCACCTTAGACAAAAAACACAAAATCCTAATTGGACGAAAATCGTTTGGGACAGTAGGAGATGCAACTTTAGCAAGGGGCAGCACAATCGCACTTTTCCAAATTCTAGGAAATTGCGAGGATGTCAAGCTCGTATTGAAAATGTGGAGGATAGGATAGATGAGCCAGGGCAAAATAATTTTTATAAAACGGGGCGATATTTGATCGGATCCCACTGCTGTCAGACTTGACAGCATTAATGGCGTTAACTACTTGGACAGCATCAACACAGTTAAAGCTGAAATCGCCTTCATATGCTAGATAATCTGGGACCTCAGAAGAAGTGGTAGGAGTAATATCTGAATTAGATGCGGAAGGGATGTTATGAGAAGTAAAGTACTCATTAAGGCAATCAGGATCAGCATCACATTCTGAGACACTTTTGCCAAACACGTCAGCATTTCTGAGATTTTTCCACATTTTTTTTGCAGTAGATTGCAATCGAATTTTGATTCAAAGTACCGACTTGTGTGTGTTTGTTAGCATCACGTTCACGATTAACTTCGGTACTCACGCAAAAATCTTCGGTGTAAAAACTCGCGTTCAACAATCAATCCCTTAATTTCCGCGGAAAACCATGGACAGCCTTTCTGATTCAGTGTACATGTACAAAATGGCGACCAAATTCCACATGTGTGTTAGCCGCCATCTTGAATTTAAGGGGGTATTGTTTTTGGTCAATATCTCGGCTATTTTCAGCTTTTCAACAAAAATTGTCAGGACTTAAGTTCTTGTAAATTTGACTTTCTACAACAGTCTTTTAAATTTTCATCGTGCGATCGATACTTCTCGTATTAAGCTGGAAAAAAGTAGTAAATTATAATTATCGAATTATCTCGTTTATTATTAAGTTTCGGACATAAATGTACAGGAACAAAATTGTATATAGAATTAAATTTCTTACAATTTTGATCTCTACGATTTTTTTTCCTAGAACCAATATTTAAGGTCCTACGCTTGCGATAAAAGCACAGAGCAAACTCGCATCCGCACCACCATAGGGGTAGAGTTTCAGGTGCGTTTTGGCTACGCACTTTTGACCGTATATTCTATCTCTGCACGGAATATGGAAGGGTACCAAGAGCGTGTTCAACTTTTGGCTATAGCCGACTATAGCTGGTTATCATTGTCGGTTAATAAATAAGTCACCCTTTGCTATCCACACAGTAATAAACTTCCGACAATATTTTGGTTATTTGACGGCAATAATTAAACAAACAAACGTCAAGCTACTTTGGCTTTTCCTCCAGAGCAGAAACTAATTTGGCTATAGCCAGATTATAGCCAAAAGTTGAACACATCCTAAATCTTGACTTTATAGTTGCTTTTTGAATCTGCAACGTTCTGAATGGTTGTGAAAAGGAAATCTCGATGTGTCTGACCTCGTACGAATGCGTACGTTCAAAACGATATGTCAAAACTACGTTTAGTGCATGAAGCGATAGGATTCATGTTACTGTTTTCAAGACACCATTCACCGCAGTAAGGTGTTTTTTTTTTGTATCGTCCCGAGGTAACAGATAGCTGTTCCGGCAGTTTCAGAACGAACAGCGCCGGTTTGCTTTCAGTCTAGGGTTTTCCTATTCTAAGCAGGTGATTATCGTCAATCCCATATCAATAGTTACTCGTCCACGAGGTCTAACTACCTCGACTTTCGTGCAGCAACTACAGCTAAAGGCCTGCATCCATCGAAGTTAAACGTGGTCGTCCAGCGACATTCGGCTGACTTGAAACCGAATTTCAGACTAGCCTCCGCTACAACCCACCAGGGGGGTGATTCTGATCTTTTTTCGTACTTTGATGTTAAAATATAGGCCCAAATGAAATGAACTTTTCTACTGATTTTTTCGTGTTTTTATTCAGGTCTGCAACCCTATGTAGAATGAACTGAAAATGACAATTCACATTACAAATTCTAAATAATATTTCGAATTTAAGCACTTGTAATGCTCTAATTAGGTGTAGAATTTCCATTTACCACAGTGTAAAATTTTTGTCACAACCTCTGGAGCAGTTGACTAATTTGTCGTAAATTTAGTCGTGTTTTTTGACATTTGTTAATCGAAAATTCATTATAGTTCATTTTGTGGTAGATAATAGTGAAGACACAAAATGAACTGTATTGAAAGAAAAAGTTCGACAAAATATGTCAAAATTCACGACTGAATAGTACGATAAAAGATCAAAATCACCCCCCTGGTGTCATAGAAAGAACAACATTATCTCTTTAGGGGGCATAGCCTCCACTAAAACTCTCATATATTTCTTTCTATGGATGCAACAAGGCTTGTAAGTTCTGTTGCAGATACTAATTTAATGGGACAAAAAAAAACATAAAAAACATCGAAGATTAGAAATTTTTAAGTGGCTTATTTATACCGGAGGTTAGGTTTTCTAAATATCGAGGAAATAATTTCTTAAGAATTACACATGTAATCCGATTTAGACAAAACTAACCACGTTGAACAAGAAATTGAGTTTCATATGGTTCTAGTCCCAAATTACTTTTACTTATCTGTATAAGACTACAAAAGGTTTCAGGAAGGCAAATGCGAACGGGCTTTAATTGATTTTTGTGTTTGTGCAAATTAACGTTTTTTAGGAAAGTACCTTGGTAGACATATCATGATGAGCTCATCAATGAGCTCCTCATGAGCAATCAGATGAACGTACTGATGCAATTTATTCGCGTTTCAATCAAAGCCGGGAAAAACTCATTTATTTACTTATTCACAGATAGTGTGGATGAAGTATTGCATCTCTTTCACTTTTTTAGAAATGTATACTTTGCTTCCCTTTTGTACCTTTAACAATAGTAGATGAGCACTTCGATGAGTACATAATGAGCGTCACGATGAGCTTATTAATTAGCATGTCAAGAGGGTCACAATGAGCTTATTAATTAGCATGTCAAGAGGGTCACGATGAGCTTATTAATGAGCATAGCAATGACTGTCACGATGAGCTTATTAGTGAGCATGTCAATGAGTGTCATGATGAGTTCATAAATGAGAATCTGATTTTAGGATTGATTTCATATATTTTTCCGAATTCAAACTCCGGTTGCAAATCAAACTCTGAGACGCTGAAGCGTAAGGATTTTGGCATAACGTCTTGTTCAGCATATGGGCGATAGTCTTTTTGGGGAATACAAATCAAAAAATTTATTTAAAATAAATAATTTAAAAACTTAAATAAATAAATCACAAAAATCAATTCAAATTTTCCTAGAAATGTCATCTGACACGGTTATGAAAAGCTGGTTTAGTATATAGGGAGCAGTTTCATGATATCCAATGAGCCCTTCGATGGAATTTAATGAATGCTCATCAGACGGCTCATCGGGACTTAATTTTCTATGTTTCTTCATGACTTGCAAACACCTTGAAACTTTTCAGTCACATTAGTATTGGATTACATAATAACTGCCCCTTGCGGGGCAGGAGACAAGGTAAAACCGTGAGCAATTTCTACTAGGGTGCATTCTGGAATGGACCATAACATGTTTTAGAACGTGCCGAAAGCAAATGTTTTTATAGTAGAAGTTTGTACATTTGATCGACTTTCTCAACACTTCAGATACGAATAAATATGAATCACTCGACGTATACATTCATTTCAAATGTTGTGGTCCATTCCGGAATGGACCATGCAGCCATATAAATTTTGTATACTTTTTTCTTACTGCATGCGACATCTAGTTCTTGTGCCATCTATGATATTAGTTCATTAACAAAAAACCTTCAAATCGGAAGTTAATAGTTTAGCATAATACATACCATTTCCTAGCTCGGTATTGTGCTGTTATTTTTATCACGAAAGTATCTGTGCGAATATATTTTTTTCTGAAAGCAGATGATTGTTGCAGTCTTTCCTCCAAAATCTGAAAAGGTATTCAAGTATTTCCCGTAGGCTAATCTTCTATCTAGAGAGTCTCCAACACAGTTGCTATTTTCTCATAATTTCCGTCAGTAACACAGACAACATTAAAATAGATACCCAAGTTACATACAAAAACAACGAAATTGTTATTAAATTAAAATGAAACAAGTGCAAACCCCCCCACCTACCCACCCTTCTTCTTCTGTTTGGCATAATTTTCGAAATGAAAAATGAAAGTGTATCACTGGGCGTTTTAAATTCAATTAACTCAAATCGAATAAGACTTAATTAGATAAGAAGACAAAAAAAAAAAAAAAGTGCACACAGTCAAGACGCCCAGGGGCAGAGCGGATTTAGTACACTGCGGCTGGTAAATTGAATAAAAGTAATTTAATAGACGCAAATTGAATTTGATAATGATGACAAACACATTGGAATGGCATCGAAAGGGGGATTAAATTATGCAGAGAAAAAGGGTGACGACATTAATTTATATTTTCTTCTTCTAATTTTCTGCCGATTTGAGCTGAGCGTATCTCTAAAAATATAGCTACCTACACAAGGAGAAAATTCCTGAAGGACTATTTCTAAGTGCAAAGGTTAATGTAAACGTTTATAGCTCAAATTTCGTTTATACCTTTTACCTTAAAAAAAAAAAAAAGAGAGAAAAAAAAAACTTTTCACCTGGTCCTGTTTACAATGGCACAGGCACACAACCTCTCTATACGCGCAGGCGCAGGCAGCCTGTCTTTAAGGCAAAGCAATGTGTTTACGCAGCCGGTGTGATATGGTGGTGTGTTGTGTAGGAGAAGCAAAAAAAAAATTCAATGGAAAATATAAAAGTACGTAGGTACACCAGTCCTTCTTCCCACCATGTCCCTCAAGGTAGCCTTTTGTGTCCTTTAAGCATTTTTTTCTACTTTGGTTATAAATGAAGGATCTTCAGCAGTAGGTTGCTACTCCTCTTTCGTGCAAGCGCATTATTTTATATTTTTCCGTTCCGCCTGTATAAAAGTCGTCGTTATCAGAGAACATCTGCTTTGCTTTACCTTCAGACATTGATTTCAGTGTGTGCTTTGGTTTTAAAATTTTGAATTATGCGATTGTGTTGCTGTTGATTGGATGGTTGGTTGGTTGGTAGTATTATACGATCTGATATAAGGAGGATCATAGTTTTTGGAATTAAAAGAGGACCCTCTATTTTTTGTTTTTTTTTTGGGGTAACAATGTAACAGATGACAGTTGGAGCGGAAAATAAATTCCATGAAAATTTATATTTTCGTCAGTTGTATTCTTTATACCTTACCTTACCTACCAAGATAAAAATTTGATAAAAAATAATTGAAAGGATTTTAATAAATGCGCATAGGATGATCTTGAAAGAAGGAATTTTAGGGATTTTAATAGTTTAGATGATTTTTTGTTTACATTAATGAGATGCGGATGCAGTTTTATATGGATCAATGAAGAAAGATAAATTAATTTATGGAGGCATGCGTATTTTGTTAGATGATGTGTGGACTATAATCGGGTACTTTGTTGCTCTGGTGCTTCTCCGTTACATTCTTTATAAGGAATCGTATAAAGTTGAATTAATTTTATTTCTCAATGAATAGTTCCTTTTGGACTTTACAGCAATAATGTAGGTAGGTACCCCCTACATACTTAGATAATGAAGTCCTTATTTACATATTCTGTGAACCGAAAGAACTTGTTGGTTGAATGTATCTACATACCAAGCTGAACCTTATCTGGGGCCTCCAATATTTTCTTGCATTACCTAAAATATTTAAAAAAAAACATCGTATACTCACCTCAGAAACTAAGTTTTTGATAAATAAGTAGAATTGGTCTAAAATCAACTCTTACGATGGATGCCCTCTAGATTAATGCAAGGGGGCAAGTTTGATTTTTGAAGAGAGTTTTCGCATATATTTTTAGAACGGTTCGTCGGACAGTAAAAAAAGATTATATTATCTAGACAAAAAAAAATTGATGGAATGGTGGGGGCATATCAACCATTTCGGAGTTACAGGGTGATTAAGAAAATATTCTAGTTTTTCACAAAACACCTACATCTTAAAAATCAGCACAGGTTAAGAGCTAATAACTCTTTAGCGGCTACATATAGCATATAAGGAGTGTCCCAGAAAAAAACTGGTCGCAAGTAAATATTAAAAAATGAATGAATAAAAGTAAAAAATATAATGTTAATGTATTATTTTATTTTGTTATCTCACTTTCTATCTTACCCATAATATTAATGAACAAAACTATTTTTTTCTTGAAAAATTACGAGCTTTTTTATTTATGCCCAACATCAAGGCTTGCACAGTTTCTTCTGTCACTTGTTCGGCTGATTTTTTCCATTTATTTTTAAATTGTTTGATATTCGCAGCTTTACATTTGGTCTTCTTTAAATAACATTTGACAAGAGCCCAGTATTTTTCAATGGGATGAAGCTCAGGACAATTAGGAGGACTCGCTTCCCTCGGCACGATTTTGATGTTGTTAGCTTCATACGAAAAAATTAGTTTTTTCACCACAAGTATAAATTGCCTGCCACACTAAATACTTGTGGGGAAATTTCGATGTTTTCGTGACCTTAAACTTTTCTGGAACGGCACCTTGTTGCCTTGCAACATAATATTCCTGTCCAGATAACTTTGAAAAATCTGTTTTCACATATGTTTCATCGTCCATTACACAGCAATCAATTTTTGTCAAAAAGTTATCGTAAAGTTTTCTTGACCTGGTTTTAGCAATCTTTTCCTTAATTTCGTCTCTATCTGGAGGTTTCTGGACTTTAAATGTTTTAAGTCCCTTTCTTTCCTCAATCGATTGAACCGTAGATTTCGAGATTCCAGTTTTAGCTGCCGCATCACGAACGGAATTGTTTGGTTTTGTCTTAAAAATTCTGATTACAGCAGCTTCCAAGTATTTTTCCACTGAACCACGATTTCTTCCTGATCCTGGCTTTCTTTGTATTGTCAAAGTTTTGTTATAATTTCCTAATACATTTTGGATCGTAGACTAAGCTATTCCTAGTGACTTTGCAAGTTGGGATTGAGAAATCCCAGAATTTTCCTTATACTTGGTCAAAAATCAATTTTCGAACTTTCAACTATTTGCACTCCATAGTCTAAACTTATTCAATAACCAACACCAAATGTAATAAATGTCAAAGCTTAGTTAAATCTGTACCCAGAAGAGAAAATACCGTTAAATATCACACGCAAACATTACAGTTGCGGACAAAATAAAACGACCAGACTTTTTCTGGGACAGCCCTTATTTAGGTGTAATAGATCAAATTCAAGAGGACAGTTGATTTTTTTTTATAGTTTTTATAAAGAAAAGTTATTTTAACCACCTTTTGTAAAAATAAAAGAGTTCGAAATAAAAAAAAAAAATGTAAGACAATCCAAAATTTTTAGTTTAGACCGCCATAACTCCTGTGAAGAGGGGATTGTGGGGCTGGTTGAGCAGTCGTTGGTAAGCCCATGAAGCTCTGCTTCTAATGAATTCTTCACGGTGATCACACACCCTGTGTGTTTTTTAAGATGTAAGGTGTTTTGTGAAAAACTGGCATATTTTCTTAAGCACCATACATAGGTGAAGTAAGGCAGGATTAGTGTTTTAGCCAATTTTTAGCGGAGTTGCTTTTGGCAAAATACTGACTGAGAGCCAGAGCCTATGGAGTCCGGAGTAAATTTTATTAATTTTAGATATTGTACTGTCATATCAGTTCATATATTGGTTCAAAATGATACCCAGATTCTTCACCTTACTAACAAGAGACAATGCTTTACCGTTCAGAATTTTGGTTGGAATATCAGACAGATGATGTCAACCGTTATGTAAAATATTATATTGAGACTTCAGTCACAATGCATTAGTCTTTGACCATGCGCTGATTCTGCTCAAATCATCATGAATACGTGCGATACCGTCATCAAACTGGCCAATAGGTCTATTTATTTGTAGACCATCTAGACGAAGGTCGTTGATAAATAAACTGAATAGCAACGGTCCCAAGATCTAACCCTAAGGTACACCAGTCGGGAGAAAAAGTGAATCAGAGAACTTAGCATCCACCTTAACCTGTTGGTGGCGTTATGACAAGAAGCAGCTCCCAATAAGAGTAGCAGCGGAAGCCGTAAAGCCAAGAAAATAAGATAACTTATACAGTAATAACCCTTGATTAACATCAATGCCTTTGAGAAATCAAGCAGAACTGAAATGGTAGGATTATTCAGGTCTAAAGCTGCTCTTATATCACTAGTCACTTTTAGTACGGCAGTCTCGCAGCTGTGAGAACGACGGAAACCAGACTGCCAACATGACAAGAGCTTATTACTTTCCATGTGACCAAAACTTTGGAAGCTAATTAGATTTTCCACAATTTAATATAAAAAACTTAAGATCCTGATTGTTCTAAAATCTTAAGGAGATTTCGGAGACTGCTTTTGAAGATAGATAAGACCATAACTAGCTTTCCAAGACTTAGACTCTAGTTATCGACGGGTGGACAGATAGACAGACGGACATGCGAAAATCAAAATAATTTTTAATATTATGCCTGGTGTGCAATCCATTTTTTCTACCATCATTATTTTTATGCATTACAAACGGAATGACAAATTTAGAATATCCTAGGATTTCATCTTTTATTATACCCTAAAAGAATTTGAATTTGAAAATTTATGAATAATGTGACATTTTCTGTTTTTTCTGCGAAAAAAGAAGTAAGACTATAAGCAAACCAAGCTCTCTTCATAACCTGCCCCTGAAGGCGCTCGATGAAAAGTGGAAATTAATTTTCTCAGCATTATACGCTCGGGCAAAAATTTGATTTACACAGTTTTGACATTAACTAGGTACCTATGTACATAAAATTTCTACTTTAGAGAGCTGGATGTAATCATTGCCTCAAAGATAGTTGTCTATGTAGGTCTATGGCACCCTATCGGACATTTGAACCCAGCACTTCTCTGGCTTGATAAACTTTATAAATAAATGTTTTGTCTGAAGAGCAAATTTATAGGGATATATACAGGATGTTTTTTATGTTCCAGGTCGATGTTGTTCGGCCGCCATTTTGGTTTGCTTGGCATTAGTCAGTTCGCATTTGACGGTCGCGTAGAGCAATAGATAACAATTTATTATGGAGCATCTAATGCCTGAAGAACGTGTTAAAGTTATTAAAATAATCGTTCAATTGTGAAAACACGAAGAAATATGCGTGAATTTCATGAGTGACGATCTCATTTTAACTTATCTGGACTTGTAAATAAACCAAATAGCCATTTTAACTTATCTGGACTTGTAAATAAACCAAATAGCCGCTATTGTGGCACTACAAATCCTGAATTGATACACCAACAATCTTTACCTCGTAGCCACCGTTTTTTAAAGGCGAAAGAGGCAATGCAGTAACAATTACTGGCAATCGCTATTGTGAAATGTTTCAACGGTACGGGGTCACATCACACACAGCTAACGATATGATGGATATCTTGCGAGATATCGATTTCGCCGCCTCGATCCTCTGATTTAGCCCTCCCGACGTCTTCCTTCACGAGTACTTGAAGGGAAAGATCTACGCCAAAAAGTGAACCATAATCTCGATGCTAACGAGCAATATTTTGAAAGAAATTGATGAAATAACACTCGAAATGCTATAAACCAAATAATCGATCTATAAATAATAAAATTAAAAAAATGTGTTGCATTTCATAGTTATTCAGAAAACACATCGGCCTGAAACATAAAAAACACCCTGTACTACAACATCATAGAGAGTGTCTGTGCTGCGATTCACTAGAATGATCTTTTCATACATTTTTGGTGGATGAACCAGGTAGGAACCTTGATGAATATCTTCTGCTCCATGGCTCGGGGTCTTAGAGTGTGCTCTACTAATTCGCGAAGTATACGCCCGAAAATTAGCGAATTACAGTCAATTTTTGCTGACTCGGGGGTTGAGGTGATACTAGTCTCTGAGACTTGGTTAAATTTTGATATACCGTCTGGGTTGGTTGATATTCCGGGATATAAGCTGCATAGAAATGATAGATGTAATCGATCTGGAGGTGGAGCTGTAGTCTATGTAAAAGCTAACTTGAAATCGTCTGTGATTAATTACTCACCGTTCAGTCACCCTTTTGAGTTTCTGTGTGTTGAAGTTAGGTCTAGTGCTGACAATTGTGTGGTAGTTACTGCGTCAATCTGTTGCTGCGTAATGCACTTTCATAGAACTTCCTTCATCTTATCCAACGGCTTGATCTCAAGCAAGTTAATAGAATACCCACCTTTTGCGGTGGGCCATATCCTTCCCTATTTGATCTTCTCCTGGTTATTCATGAAGGTGATATAAATTTTTCTAACCAGCTGTGCCCACCTAGTTTTTTGGATCACGATTTACTGTTCTTCTACTTTCGTGACTATAATGGTATACAAGTTGATGAAATGTTGGTGGAATCTGCCTCACTTCCTTGGCACATCATCCAATATCTTCATGATAAGTACGCTCCTCTCCGTTCTATACACATCAGCATAAAATTCCTTGGTACTCGGTGGTGAAATTGAAAATTTGATAGCCAAGCGCGAGTTCCTTTATCGCAAATATAAACATTTAAAAATCAGTGCAATCAAACTCCAATACAAACGCGTCAGAAATTTAGTAACTAGTAAAATAAGAACTGCGAAGCGTAATTATTATGGTACTGAGCTTGATACTCAACTCCCAGCTGGCAAATTTTGGTCCAATCTAAAACGAATGGGTGTTCATGGCGCACGGTCTCCTGGCTGTGATTTTGATCCTAACGACTTAAATGAATATTTCACATCATCCACAACATTAATATCACCAGTGACTTCTGATATTGAGAGTGTCACTCCTACATTCGTTTCAAACAATGGTTTCAGCTTTCGCTGTGTTGATTCGGCGGAGGTTTACCGTGCTATTCTCTTAATCAAATCGAATGCCTGCGGCCCGGATAACATACCGGGACATTTCCTAAAAATACTTTTCCCCGTAATATTACCTGTAAACCATATCTTTAACGCAGTTTTAACATCCTATAAATTTCCACAAATTGGAAAAGAGGTACTGTACTGTAATAGCCATTCCAAAAAAGAATTCCCCTAATTGTATGTCTGATTTTCGACCTATCAGCCTGTTGTGCTTCTTAGCTTTTATTGAAGGTAATGCTTTATTATCAACGTGGCAGTCTGGATTTCGACGCAGGCACAGCTGCCAAACGGCTTTTTTTTAAGGGTTACTACTGATATTCGGGAAGCACTTGATAGAGATAACTTGAGTATCCTTGTTTTATTAGACTTCTCAAAAGCCTGTGATAGCATTAACTACTTCGAATTATTGCATAAATTGGAAGTGCAATTTAGATTTTCCGCTCTCGGCTCTATCAGTCATCAAAAGTTGTTTGTTAAGTCGAACGCACCAAGTGAAAAGTGGCAACCATCTCTCTGACCCGATATGTCTGTGTCGTGGTGTACCACAAGGCTCTATCCTCGGACCATTTCTATTTAGCCTCTATATTAATGACTTACCAGATGTGATACGCAACGCAAACATACATATGTATGCAGACGATGTTCAAAGTTTTCTTTGCTGCCCTGTTGGTCTATCCGAGGATTGTATCCTCAAAATACGAGGATCTGCAGTGCATCCATGACTGGTCTGTGGTAAATGATCGTTCCTTGAATGCAAGCAAATCAAATTACATGATACTCCATAGGCGAGGCTTGGATCCATCAAACTTTTCCCCAGTTCTCCTAAATAATAATCTCCTGCCTCACTTGGAGCGAGTTAAAGATCTTGGGGTAATGCTCAACTCTCGCCTGATCTGCTGCGAGTAAGGTATATGGTACACTTCGTAAACTTTGGTGCTCAGCGGATTTTCTCTCGGTAGTTACCAAACTCAAAATAGTCAAAGCTCTGGTTGTCCCATTTTTTACCTATGGTAACCTAGTCTTTCCTAGCCTGGATTCTGTCTGCTCGCGGAAGTTGGAGGTGGCTTTTAACAACTGTATTAGATTCGTGTTTGGACTTCGACGATTTGATCATATATCCCTACACAGAAACTCAATACTTGGTTGCCCCCTTAAAACTTACCTTCTGTGCCAATCGCTAACCTTTCTATGTACATCGTCTTATATACACCAACACTCCTGCATACTTTGGCAGCAGTATTAGCTTTTTTAGACACGTCCATATCTTGATCCCTCGTTTCCTTACAGTCATGGGCCAACGTACCTACTTCGTTCACATATCCAGTAAGTGGAACTCGATTCCAGTTGATATTAAACGCACAGTGCCTGTTGGCGCGTTTAAGAGGCTCTTGTACCGACATTTAACTGATAGCAGCTAGCCGAACGCATCTAATTTTACACACACTATTAAAACTTATATTTAAATTTAAATGAAATAATAAATTCAATAGATTATATAAACTACTTTCATTGTTAATAGATTGTTAGTTATATTTCTTAGTAGGTCACTTAGTCTAAAACTAATGACATTAATGGCATCGCCTATATATGCTGTATACATATTGTAGCTATATTCCTTTTCTTTTTTGTCTCTCAGTAGTTTCCTCCAAATAATATATTTTGTACATGTTAAAAAGATTAAGTAATCTTGTTGTATAATACCCTTAATAAAGAATTGAATTGAATTGAAAAACAAGTAAAAAAGCTAGAGTTGGTCTAAGACCAATTCTTATGATACCCTAGATGAATGCCCGTATTAAATTTCGTACGGTCACCGATCTATTCAAGTTTAATTTTGAAGTTGTTTTTCGCATATATTTCTAGAACGGTTTGTTGCACAGAAAAAATGATTATTACCAATTTTATAGGATTTCGTATTCTAAAAAAGTTTTTAGTACAGTAAAAATGTCTTGGACTGATCGTTTTCAAAGTATGCGTAAAAACCTAAATTTTTATATGGCAACACCAAGAAGGAGTTACCCAATTTAGTCCATTTTTAACATTTTATTTGCTAATGTAGTGAAAACATCATGTATGAAATTTCAGCTCTCTATGTCGACGCGTTCTCAGGCAGTGTCCAAATATATAGCGGAAAACAAAATTTTTATATGGCAACCCCACGAAGGAGATTTGTCTCATTTTCGAACTTAATTTTACTTTTTTCTTTAAAGTCCGTGTACAAAATTTCAGCTCTCTAAGTGTACGTGTTCTCGAGTTATCGTGCGCACGGACGGACCGGCGGACGGACATGCAAAAATCAAAATAACTTTTAATATTATGCGTGGTTGTCCAATCCATTTTGCTCTACCATCATTATTTCGAGGTATTACAAACGGAATGACAAACTTAGTATACCCCTATAGATTTCATCTAGGGTATAAAAAGGACATGGGTTGGACAACAAAGTGGAGGAACATTTTTATTTATTTAATACTGAAGAATAGATCTCGCGATCGGTAATGGTGGGCACCCATTTCGTACCAGTATAGCCCAATTTAAATTGTAGCATTGTGCGGAAATGAGAATGTGATATTTTCAGTCAAGGATGACTATATAAAAATTTAAGATTTTGTTTTTCTACTGTTTATAATTAATGTATGTATCTTTCAAATTGCATATAAACAAAAGGTACCTGAAATCGTCTTGTTATCAGCTTTTCAAGCTCTACAAGTTCGTCAAAAGAATTAATTTACATCCCGCCTTTTACCTTATTAAAAATAATGAAAATTTTTATAGCTGAGTGAGAATTATTTTTCTGAAAATGTCGAAAGTCTATAAAGAAAAGACGTTGCGTCTATGTTAAGCTTAAGACAGACCATAAATTCGTTGAAATTGGTCTTGGCTTTCAGAATCTTGTTAATCCACCACTCATGGAGGATGACTTGAATGTTTGCAATAAGTTCCCATTTTTTGAACATGTTAATCCCCTCAGTCTCGAGATTAGAGATATTCACCGATCTATTTATGTATGCATTGTCCTTGTTCGATTCTGAAATATCTTTTTTTTTTATTATTTCGGAATATACGCTCTACCATTTTAAAGTATTTTCCAAAATTATATCCTGATGTCTCACATGTGGATCTTGCGAAATATTTAATGTGGACTTTTTCTTCTCCTTTCAACTGCAAAATTGTCAATTTGATTTCAAAAAGTCTAAGCCGGTTGTTTTTTTCTTTAGATATTTCGAAATAAGTTTTATTTTGGATGACAGTCTAAATTGGGTAAAACCGACTTTTAGTTTCTTTGCTGTTTCTTGCCCTTTAAAAAGCATGTTAAGACGTGCACCTGTTTTGAATGTTAAAATAATCGAAAGAACTTTTATGCGGTCATAAAATTTTTGTGGTGATTAAGATGATTTTTATGGCCGTGAATAAATTGTAGTAAATTTAAGGTGTAAAGGACATTTACTGACATATTAACTTTGAGTGTGAACTGAACCCTATACACAAAATGGTTTAAATTTTATGTTTGCTTTTTATGAGAGAGAACACTTTTACGAGTTCTTTATCTACGAGTATAGCAATGATAAAAATTTGTTGAATATGTAGCATTTCGAGAGGTGATTGTAAATTTTGATATGCTGAATTGTTTTTTTTCCCAAGACGCCAGACAAATATTTAAATATTTTTTCTTCTTATAATATGTCGAAGTGAACAATGGTTGGAGTTTGACTTTGATAGATAGACTTGATTTTTTTTGAGTCATTAAAATTAAAATGCAAGGGTGAATAGGATATTTTGGAAAAATTATTATACCTAAGAAACAATTTTTTTTATATAGTAGCAACGGTGAGGTTTCCATTACCAAATTACATAAGTTGATTTATATAGACCAGTACTTGAAACCTCTTTGTAACCACTATAAACCCCTTATAGAGCTTAAATGGAGGATTATATAAAGGTTACCGTGACTTGATTTAGGTAACGTTATATAACTAAAAGTTTTATAAAATTAGTAACAAAAATATTCTAGTTACTTTATTATAACTTATTATATAACCCTTATATAACCCCTGGTGCACTCGATTAATTTATTTTGGTCAAAGCAGTGGTTGCAGTAATGTTTCGGTTACCTTTATAAACTTTGTTTATAATGGTGATGGTAACGTTTCCACAACGCTTAACATTTTCTCAGACTGATTACTTTTAGTGATTGAAATGATAGGGAAATTACTTTTCGTTACCTTTATAAAACAATATAATGCAAATATTTACGACATAGACTTTCGATATTTTTTTGGATCGCATTTTTATAATGTAAAGGTTTAATATTTTTACATTTTAGAATTACAATTTTTCGGCATGTACGAGGTGAAATTCAGCTGCAATTGAAATTTTACTGTGAATATCATCATAGATACTGTAAAAAATACAGACCCCTCCAAAAATAAGAAATTTTTAATAATTTTTATTAAATATGACAAAATTTAAAATGTTCACTTAGGTGATATTAATTCATAAAAATTACATAACATACTTTACAAATGTTATGTACCTAAAAAGATGTATTTTCTTCATATAAAAATAAAACGGAAGCCATATATCTGCAATTTAAAAAAATTGGCTTAACCGACATTTTCTTTTTTATCTGCAATGGACAGATGAAAAAATGGCGGCTTGTACTTAAATGAACAAATTACCATTATAAAACTTCAAGTAGTTTTATTTAAACTGAATGACCCTTATAAAACTTCTAGAAATATTATATAAACTAAAGGCACTACCATGCTTCGAAAATGGTCCTTATATACCCTGTAGTCATAATATGTAACCTTTGGTAATGTTATATATCTTAATAAAACAGACATTAGTGTTCTTATATACCCTTTGGTTATATTATGTTATATAAATAAAAACAGTTTTATAATGGCTCCATTAGACACTAAAAGTAATTTGTTTTTATAACGATCACCGTAGTTACTAAAGGTCCACCAACAATTTTACGATATTTTATAGTGGGTATATGTATTACCGAAAGTTCCCAATTTTTATTAAAGTCACCTTAATTACTGAATGTTTTCGAGTTATATAAGGGTAACTACGGATACCGCAATAAACATTTATTACCAATAAGTTATATAACGTGGTGACGAAAACAGTTATAAAACTTACTTATATACCTTCTAGTAATGGTTACTCTAAGTTATATAGACGGGTGATGGAAACATTTTCCTCACCAGCTTATAAAACCTTAAGTAACTGACTTCCACGATAACCATTAGTAACCTTAAAGAACTCTAATAACTACGTCACCAATTGGTAATATTATAAAACACTTATATAACCACTCAAGTTCTTATATAACCGAGTAATCATTATACAGGGTGTTTCCCCTTAGGAGGTCCATAGAGCGGGAGGTGATAGTACTCACCTAGACGAACCAAAAATTGTATGGCAGGGGGGGGGGGCAATATCAACCGTTTAGGAGTTACAGGGTGATTCATAAGAAAAGCTAGGTTTTCACAAAACACCCTGTATCTTAAAAACTACAGGGTGTACTGTCACACTTGAGAGCTCATTGTCTATAGAACTTCATGACCTTTCCAACGACAGCTCAACCAGACCCGTACCCCTCTCCCCTCAGAAGTTATGAAGGTCTAAACTAAAAATTCCGGATTTTCTTTCCATTTTTTTTTAATTTGACCTCTATTATTTTTGCAAAAAGGTCATTAACATAACGTTTTTTTATAAAAACTGTAAACTGCAGACTCTCCTCTTTAAGTTGACCTATTACATCCTTTGTGTTAACTGTAGCCGTTAAACAGTTATTAACTCATAACCTATTCAGGTCACACCGAAAAAAGACGATATTTTTTAAAATGACGTGCTAAGGGAACAAATTATCGTTGAGAATAGGTTTGAGAATAGGTTTAGAGCTAATAACTCTTAAAGAGCTTCAGATAGCACATTGTTTGTAATAGGTCATATTAAAGAGGAGAGTCTACAGTTTACAGGTTTTACAAAAAAAAAAGTTATGTTAATGACCATTTTGCAAAAATAATAGAGGTCAAAGTAAAAAAAAAGGAAAGAAAATCCGAAATTTTTAGTTTAGACCTTCATAACTTCTGAGGGGAGAGGGGTACGGGGCTGGGTGAGCTGTCGTTGGAAAGGCCATGAAGTTCTGCATACAATGAGCTCTCAAGTGCGACAGTACACCCTGTAGTTTTTAAGATGCAGGGTGTTTTGTGAAAACCTAGCTTTTTTATGAATCACCCTGTAACTCCTAAACGGTTGATATTGCCCCCCCCCCTGCCATACAATTTTTGGTTCGTCTAGGTGAGTACTATCACCTCCCGCTCTATGGACCTCCTAAGGGGAAACACCCTGTATACCCCTTATAAAACTACCCATCACCTTCAGTCACCAAAAATTGGAAAAATTGTTACTTGGGTGTCGATCTTCAAGGTTGTAATACTTGTCTACAAAAGGATAGAATTCTTGTAAAGAAACGCAATGGCTCGAATTTCGAAAGGTTTTTTTGCCAAGACTTCATGTGCATATTTTGAAAACTTCTATAGTAGTGTCTATGTTAAAAAAGTTCTACAAAAATATCCAACGAATTATGGTCCTGTTTAGGTTAAGTTGTTTATGTTAAATTATAAGTTTAGAGAAGCAAATTGGTTCATCTTTAACTGTTATTATTTGTGTTTTCTTAACGAAAAAACGAGTTATAATAAAGGAGTTTTTTCAATTGATATTCGTGTTGTTATTAGAGCTAAAAGCATCTGGATAATTTGCTATCCGGATTATCCGGAATAATTACGATCCGATTCTTCAAATCTGGGTATCCGGATCCGAATTTTCCTGCAGATTGCATTGTTCAATTGGGAAAATGAAAATTTATATATTCCCAATGAAGTTCGTATCCGGATTTCAGAAATAGGATAGTTTGCAGATTTCTGTATCCGGATATCCGGATATTAAAAAAACCCAGATTCAATTTTCAGCTCTAGTTGTTATAACAGTTTTAGAATACATTACATTTAGCAAAGCTTAATATTGCGAATTAGGTTAGCTAAAACCTAACTGTTATAATTATTTTAATGAGAATTAGGATAGTTTAACATCTAACTGTTATATTTCATTTACGGTTGACAGTTTTTCAGTTTTAGGAATATTTCACTGATTTGGTTCATATTTTTTTTATTTGTATCCATCTGTTTCTTTATTAACGAAGATACATTAGCTAAAAAATCTAAGAGGTGATTGTATATTTTAATGTCATCTCAAGGAATAAACTCGTTTAATAATGACTGGGTCTCTTTTTAAGATAGTAAGTATCTCAGGGAAAATGCTCAGAAGAAAACACCGTTATAAGCTTATGTTCTGGACTGTTGACCGAATGAAGTATACTATTTTTTGTCATTTGTAGCTGACCAATTGATTTTGTCCTCCTCTAAAGCTTAATTTGCCCAGAAAGGTGACTTTTTAGATGGCCATAAATGTTCATGATCGATAAACTCAAAGAGGAAAGCCCATTTTAGGCCCGACATGAACAGACATGACATAGAGATGTCTTAAACGATGCATTATGATACTCTGAACATATTTTATTAACGATGTTTATTTCAATTAAGCGAAGGCAGGGGTGAGGGGAGTGCAGTCAAAGCTTGATCTAGTATATTTTGGAAGATCCAGTACAGAATCGAATTACTTAGGTCCTGAGAAGAAGTTTCTGTACTGTTTCGGTACTAGACTTTTCGCACCTTAGATCGGCTTTAACTCGGAAGGTTTTTGTATGATCGGAAAACGAGTTTCACAATTTGCCGCAGCTTATTACCTATCAGCTACAATTCGTTGAAGAATTTTTTTTCTCTGTGTGCTTTTAAGGGGTGGATGCCTATACAGCATGTTGCATATGAAATCAAAGATCTCGTTAAGTATTATCGGGTTGTATATACTTTTTTCCCGATTCAGAAAACTTTGTCAGGACGTTTTTGCTGCCGGAAAAGCCATTTTCATGCACTTGGGTCACATACACCCCAGTTAATAATTTTGCATACGTTTTTGCAGTTCTTTCTTCCATGGCCATTAGTGCTCTGATGTGAACATTTTTCTCATAGGAAGGAAGAGTATCATAACGCATCGTTTAACAAATCTCTCACCTCTGTTGATGTCGGGCCTAAAGTGGATATATCCCTTTGGGTCCATTCTGTGCAATGCAGTTTGTATAATCTCGTTGTCCTGGGCCTCGAAATGAGCATGACTTTATCCACTTCAGCTATACTTGCTTCATGAAAGTGAAACTCTCCCACACCAGATTTAGACTCAAAAGTATACAAGTTCAGTGATCTGCATGTCCAGAGGTTCCTTGGCTGATTGTTAGTTCGGCCCATATACTTCAGAATCTTCCATCCATGCCTTCTATTTGAGATATATCTCATTATATAATTTGGAGATCATTCTTCAATTTAAAATTTTTACAATATCCTAGGATCATTTTGAATCGTGTTTTAAAGTTGTATTGTCTTGGCATAAGATTCGAAATGGGGTTGATATTGCGATCCTCTCTATAAGTAATCCTTGAAAATTTTCATTACAGTTGAATTGCCTTGTTTGAGGAGATTTGTTTTTTGCTGCCATATTGACGGTGATCTCCTACTTTACTTGCATATTATCACAGAAGTTGAGCCAGAAGAGCTTCAGTAGGTAAATCTTCTTGAAAAGCCTACTTTTTCATTTATTTTCCTTCGATAGCTTATTACTATTTTTTTCTTCCCAGGCTATGAAGTTATGTTGTGGTAGATCTGTCTGCTTGGTAAATATTGACATAAATAGGAACAGCGATCACCTCATCGAGACTATGCTGAAGTGCAATTTTAAAATAAAAATTCCAGATAGGAAAGAATGGGTGTCACATTCCCTGCTTCAGCCATAAACAAACCCTATCATATATATATACAGACGGCTCAAAAACGGTAGAAAACACCGGAGTAGGCGTTTCTTTCGAGGAGCCTCGGGTTGAAACTCCTATACATCTTGATAGCCATGTCACAGTTTTCCAGGCGGAAGTAAAGGTCATCTGCTTGGACAGCCAGGCAGCAGTCAAGGTCTTGTCAAAACCCTTTACAAACTCCAAATTTGTATTGGAATGTAAAACCGCCCTGAATCCCCTTTCTCGGAACAATATGGTACTGGTACTTTCGGTGCCAGGGCATAGCGACATTAACGGAAATGAAAAGGCTGACGAACTTGCTTGAATTGGTGCAACCTCGGAGATATCCTCCATCACAATTATTGGGATAACACCAAAACACCTTATTTTTAGTATCTAGGCTTAAGCCTACTGCCAACACAGTCGCCTTTGGTTAGATGATCCTTCACGTAGAACTACAAAATAACTGTGGGGCAGTCCCTACACAAAAGAAACGAAAAAGCTACTGGGGCGAAACAAGTTAACCCTAAGAACCCTGATCGTCAGTTCTCAGTGGGCACTCTCGTCTCAGGAGTCACCTACACAGGATGGGGCTTATTACTGACCTTATATGTAGGAAATGCGGACAGGAATCCGAAACAATGACTCACTTTCTATGTCACTGTCCAGCTCTCTCGGGAGAGCGTTACAGATTTCTTCACTCAAACGAGCTGCACGACGGGAGGGTTGGGAATTAATACTTAAATTCATAAGAACAATTGCTCATAAGTCTGGAGAGTGAACAATGGGCCTTTTACGTATGGCCTGCGTTACAGAGCTCCAACAAGGGGATTCAACCTCAACTCTCAATCAATCAAAAATCCTCATGTAGATGTATATAGTGTATTCTTAAATGATCCACTTTAACCATAGTTTCTATGAAGGATGGAGGATAGACTATTATTAATTAAAGATTTCATATGGAGCTTTAAGTACAGCTTAGTTTAAGCAGTTTTACATTCATAATTAACATAGGCCAACATGGTGTAACGGAAGGAACTCGGAGGTAACCCCAAGGGTTAGCTCGAGGCATCCTGTTCACATAATTCGGAGGTCTACACGAATTAACCGACCCGAAGCTAGCTGGCCTAAGGTGCAATGGGCGCCAAGTTCAATGGGGGAGACGCCCCCCCCCCCCCCCCCCCCCAACTGTTAGATGCCGTCACTGGGCTGATGCATCTAAGACACGGAAATCCAATTACCTGACAACACCAGTGCTCATCGTACAGAACCACTAGACAGAGCAGCAAGTCCTCCACAAGTACCCTCTTCCTCGACCTCCTAAAAAAAAGTGCTGGCTAAGCTCGTCGGATGGGTGTGAAAGGAAGACCGGGCACAAGTGGCGGACGAGATCATGAATTCACAAACCTCCTACTTCTACTACTAACGACCCGACAACACACTTATAGCTCCACCTCCTACTTCATCTAGCCTGAGGGCCCACCCGGTATGACATGACCAGACTACCCGCATACAACAATTTTGAAAGGGCTCGAGGCCGAATCACCGGCAACGATAAGATGCTCCTCATACTATACTAAGTCACATCACTCCGACACACTGTGCAGCCCCAGACATTATCACCACGGCAAGGATCGAACAGAGGGTGCCTTATTGATAACTACTTACTCCTGGGTATTCATGTTTTATTAAATATTGCTACTTCCACTAGCGTATCCGAACAATTTAAATTTTTTTTTTTTTTATAAGTGAATAATCTCCTATCCTCTCTTATTTTTTTGTTTTGCTTCCTTTATTACGATTTCACAAGAAGAACCAAACACTCCTGTTGTCGGAACAGATTAATTGCAATTACTAATTCTTACTAATTTCCTCGACTTACATACAAGCGGTATTTATTACATTTGTGTTATATCACAACCACCTTACAGTAAAATTACAGCTAGGTGCCGCTCCATGTGCAAATCACGTAATTAATTAAATTTTTGATTCTTTTCCTTTTCTTATATAAATTCTGTGTTTGTTTTTTTTTTCTTAAAAAAAAAAGAAGGTAATTATTCTTAGTTGTTCTAACCACTGTTTTTGTAATATGCAAATTTAATAACTTTGATACTCACTTGCGTATCCTAAATGCATTTGTGACGACGCAGCTGCTGTAGAGAACATAAAAAAAAAATCTTGGGTTGTCTTAATTACTAATTGTACGTGTCCTAGCTTATCGTCCGTAAGCACTATGTATACAGTTAGGTTAGTTAGTAATCAGGTTTGCAATTTCCACCGCGGCTTAATTGATTCCTTAAGGTGATGCTACAGATAACGGCACCTAGAGTGCTCATAGCTTCGATCTCCGTCATTGTATTTCGTACTTCAATTTTAGTTATTTAGGGTGAGTTAAAAAAGTTCTAGATTCCTTTTCCTTGCTTATGGTTCTTCTTCGGCGTATGGCCGTTCTGAATTCCCTACTGCTGTTGTAAGGCAACCTAAATGGTTGGAGGCGACCCTTCGAAATGAGACCTTACGCCCCCAACACACAAGCTAACGGATACAAAAAGTTTGTTAACAATTCCATCCCTTGACTTCTTATAAATTATTCTTTACCTTAATTACTTAACGCTTCTGGCACAGTAAATCTTATGCCGCTCCCGAGAGAGTTAATTTCGCTTATGCCCTAGAAAATTCCACTATAGTGATATAAGTCTGCGGTTTTTTGCTAAATTAATTTCTCCTTTGCTCGAACTTAAATTAGGCTTCTTATGCCTTCTTAGCACTTAACACGTTTTAAATATTTGTAAGTAGAGTCACTGCAAAACTTCTCTCTCGTGGCAGTCGGCTTCCCAAATGAACGGGTTTCGAATTCCTTGCGGTGTTTTCCCGCTTATCCGTCGACGCCTGAGCAATTTATTACAATCTTATCACTAAGTGGCGTCTACTCAGTTCTACCTAGGCATTACTAGATGTCTTCGCCCTTTTGTATCAGTCAACTACCAAGTCCCTAAATTCTGATTATGCAGTTCCGAATTAAGTGTCATCACCTGCCACCTACGATGTCTTGGTTGCAACGAATATGGGTTTAGACTACAGCTAATGGTGTCGCCAATTACTCTTGAAATTTTCCTTATAATTGTATATGTCGACTTATCTTGAACCTCTGCTTTAATATGTCACCGAATCTGATATGGTTTTATGCTAAGATTAGGCTATATAGTTATGTCGAGCTATAATATCGCCCCAGAGAGTGCATATACATACTGTACAAGCGACTCCCTATAATCCCTTTAAATCGAAATTATTAAAACTAATTTACTCCCCACGCTTAGCGCAAGTAAGGTTTTTTTTCTCTTTCTTATGCTACTGTTACAATTGGTTTGTTAAACTCCTGTAGAGGGCTTATACATTTTGCCCGGTAAATATATACATACATATATAGGTCAGTTCGCGGATATTTTTTTAAACGAAATTATACTATCCAAAACTTCCATCTCGATGAATCATCATTTCCTAAGACATCTTATATTTGTAAGCATGGTTTTTTTTTTCTTTCTACACTTCAATACCATTTTGTCATTATTTATAACCGTCATGAAAGTAAAAAAAAATGACAAATAAAGATGGCTCAATCTTACCATTCTCTGCGGTACCATAATTGATTTGAGAGCAAAAAAAAAAAACGTTTAGTTTACTTTAAACTTAAGTTGGGTAATTAACAGTCCGAATGAATTTAATCAAAATCTATTTACTCATACCTTTTGTGGAAAGTATATTGCTTAATCACTATAAATATTGAAAGAATTCTCACTTGAACATTTCAAAATTGGTTTTAAAAGTATTTCACTATAAAAATACCATTTATATAAAATTACAACAAACAACAACAACTGTTTTAAAAATCTCTTTTAATTCTTTTATCAAACCTGATAACCTTCAAAACTTTCGATGACTCAATCCCCTTGTTGTGAGTCTCTGACAAATCGCAATATGTATACGCAACAATCTCACATGTCACCACATCATTCCACACGGTAGATATACAGCAGAATCTATTACGAAAATTTCTATCGCAACTATTATAAGTGCCATTGAAGACAAGAAAAAAGCTACAAGTAAAAAAAAAAAAATAAAGATTTTCCCACACCTACGGGTCTCGCTTGATCTCGATTTATCTACTCTCCATACTCCCGGCCATTTGGTGGTCGCTTTCGAAACAAAAAGTGTCTAATGGACTTGGTAAACAGCTCTTACACCGAAAAATTGCTAAAAAAAAAAAAAAACAAAATAAAACTTGCCAAATATCTGTTGGCTACCATTCACTTACATGTGGCCCGCTTAGTTCGTCATGTTGCCCATATGTACTAAAATATACCTTGGCTGCTAGTATTAGCACAAAGTAGCAAAGCAGCCAGCACACTATGGCCAGATCATACCTGAAAATCTTCTAGCCACTCGTCGTTGACTGCAATGCAACTTATATAGTACTTTTAGATTGGCGGCCCGTTGTTAACTTGCTAACCTACCATCTAGCCATCTAGCCATATCTAGTATATCTGTGAGTGAGCACATTGTGTGTCGTGTCATATGCAATCGAATTATTGTAAACGGACGGAAATTTCAAAAGACCCCGACCGTCGAGGTGGAATATATTAATAAACGACTGACGCGACGAGGAGAGAAGTCGACAGAGATTTTAACATCAGAATTTGGCAATAGACTAAAATTCACACTGTTGGTATAGGTTGCGTTGCGGTGTACTAATAGATAGGATAGGAACATATGGGGCGGACGAGAAATGTTTATTCATTGCATATACGCGGTTTCGTCCGCACTGGACTTATGATAGACTGACTATATAGACCTGGCTAGGCCAGGTGTTTAAAATCTAACACCACAAATCTGATACGCTGCTCTTCTAGTAGCTCTATAATAGGTGACTTCTTATTTTATAATTGCTAATTTTTGCGCAACCATAAATAATATCAACAATCTTGACATGAAGAGTGTTCTTTTGATTCTTCCAATATGTAGTTGGTGGCACTGGAAGTAATATCCAATAGTCTAAGGCCTTGACTTTTTCATACACTTGGAGTTCTCTTGTTATAAATGCAGTCAGTTAGTTAGTTAGTTAGTCAGAGTCTCAATGTTGGCCACTTTATGTGTAATTCGAGATACGAAAATGGGGTTTCAAAATTTTGCAAAACAAACTATCTTGCGGTTGAGTATTTCTTAGGAAATGCATGTTGCGTTTATGTAACTTTTTTTTTTTGCTGTTTTTTTTTTGTTTTGTACGGAATCTAGAACGATGACTATAAACTTAACCTGGCTAGTAAGATGCAACACTAATTATGGCAACAAGTGTTCTTTAACTGGATAATTACGTTACTAGATTATTGCGCATGCAATTTCACGGTTAAATGTTTATTTCGAAAGAAAAATTTTGAAAAAAAAGAATTAATAAATTGTTTTTTTGTTTTTTTTTTTTATAATCAAAAGAAACAGATGATTAATTTTTGAGAAGGCCGACAGGATTGGTGTGCATTTGGTAATAATGCGGTTGAATTGAATTAATAGTGTCACATTGATGAACTATGGTTGCTACCTAGCATAGATTTCTTTCATAGGTTTTATACGTGCGGATTAGTTCTAGGTTGTTTTTTCTTGTCATATTTAGTCAAGAATTTCGTAAATTTTTTTCTAATAATTTTTAAATAAAAGAAAAAATGTTCTTAACGAAGTCTTCTTATACTACTACATACGTTAACGACACGGTATATAGAATACAATGCATTCCAATTACTTATTTATTTATTTATTTAGGTCTACAGAGAAAAGCTCTTACAGACTAACTTAACATTAAGTCAAAAGGATATAAATATATTCTATAAAAAAAGAAATGTAAAGAATAATTAAAGACGTAATTATCTATAAATTTGCATTACAGTATTTCTGAAATTGTTACGTTCATCAGTAAGATCTACGAAAGTACAAACATCGTTAAAATTTCGTGAGCAATGAGTGATGGGTTCATCCTGACTGTAACAAGTTCTATGAGAAGGAATATATAATAAATCTCTAGATCGAATAGAAAAGCAAGGCACATAAATTTTGAATAAGGCAATCAATTCGGGTGAGCAAATCTTGTAGCAGAAAACATCTCTGACAAACATAATACTGAAAACCTTTCTACGAGACTCTAAAGTTTGGAGCCCAAGTAACTGGCACCTGGCCTCGTATGAGGGAAGACCAACTTGCCAATTAAGCCCGCGCAGAGCATAGCGAGTAAATGATCTTTGTATAGATTCAATGCATTTAATATGTAACGCAGTATAAGGGCACCAAGCAACTAGTGAAACATATAAAGCTTTTAAAGTGTAAGGGTCTTGAAAAATAGTGCAGTTACGCTTAATGAAACCAAGCATTTTAAATGCCTTGCAGGTGACATAGTCAACATGCAAAGAGCAGTTCAACTTGTTATCAAAAATGATACCAAGATCTTTAATCTCAGTAGGTCTGTCTACAGTAATGTCTTTAATCACGTAATCAAACAAAATAGGATTAATGCAACGATAAAAGCTGAAGCTCTTACACGTGCTAGGATTGAGCTCCAAACCATTTAACGAGCACCAAACTAGAAGTTTGTCTAGGTCATTTTGAAGATGTAGACAATCTGCTAGATCTCTAATTGGCAAGAAAATTTTTAGATCATCAGCGTACAAAATACATTTAGCGAAAGAGAATAGTTTAACCACATCATTAATATAAATAATAAACAACAGGGTTCCAAGATGACTGCCTTTAGGCACCCCTGATTTAATTATAAATTTACGAGATTTAAAAAAATCCATTTTTACACACTGCGACCGATTACTTAAGTACGAATTAATCCACTTAAGAAAAGAGTGAAACCCGAAGGCATGCAGTTTCCTTACAAGCAGATCAATATTTATCCGGTCAAAAGCCCCTAACAAAGACAGTATAGATAACGTCGACTTGCGCACCATTTTCAATTTCGTTAATACAAAAATGTTTAAATAATACCAAATTGGTTGGTAAGGATTTACCCTTCACGAAGCCATGTTGCTGGGAACAAATCATTTCTTTTACGTGAAAATAAATACATCCTGTTCGTTATTATGCTTTCAAAACACTTGGGAATAGGTAGAGGTTTGGCAATTTTTTAATGGAATGCCGAGAAATAGTCTAAGTGAAGCATTGAAAATTATTGTTAAAGCTGGTGCGAGAGTAGCATTGCAGTTTCTTAGTAAAATGTTAGGAACTAAATCATGTCCGTAAAAACATCATTGTTTAAAGAGCTGAGCGTGTTTTCAATTTCATTAAGATCTAAAGACATGGAACCGAGATCAATAGCAGCATCAGAGGTCTCCCAAATAGAGTAGAGGGAAAGAGAGGGATCAGAAACATAAACAGATTCGAACCAGTCAGCAAATAAGTTGCAGATTTCTTGTCAATTGTTTGAGATCACATTATCAAGTTCCATTTGAATAGGAAATCCAGAAGAAGATCTCTTATTTTTAATAAATGTCCAAAAAGCTTTACTTTTAGTTTTGATATTTCTTTCAACAGACCAAGTGTATTTCTTAAGCCTCGTTTCCACGTATATAAATTTTCTTACCCGACAAGTTTTGAAACAAGTTGGGAACATTCTGTCTAAGTGGAAACGCTATATGAAAACTCAGACACATGTTGGCAACTTGTTCGATGTCGGCTGTAAAAACTCGCAGAATTTGTTGGGTGGATTTGTTCATTTAAGTGGAAACGCTCATTTGTTGTGTTGGCTAAACTAGTGGAAGGCAATGGAGTAGAATGTAAAGAAGTTAAGCCAACAAGTTCGCGAGAATTTATTTAAATGGAAACACTTGTAAGTTTAAGCTAACATGTCGGCTCCCAACAAGTACACAACATGTTGCCGAACAAGTTGGCACAATTTGTATAAGTGGAAACGAGGCTTTAAAAAGGTACCTATGTAAAAATTCATATTCTCGCTTTAGACGTTACGAACCATGTTCCACCATTAGGTGATGTAATATCGTGAAATGTATAGGAAAGTATAGTACAGAGAACACAATACTCTTTCTCCTTTCTCTGTCTTTTCTATAAAAATGTATATACATTAGTCACAGAACTACGTCACAGGCTATCAGTTGCAATGTGTCAACATTTTAATGGGAATATCTTGTCTTCTATATACTTTGCGTAAAGGTACATGCACAATGAGGTCAGGCGAGGCGAGGCAGAGCGTATGTAGTTGAGCGAGGCGATGTAAAGATACATCTAGTGGTGTAGTGTTCACAGCAAGACGTTCAGTTTCTTGGTAAATCACGAAGTTAGAGCGTAAATTAAGTCATCTAACTCTGAAGAAAAAATTTTTTAATGAAACTATTTGGCATTTGCACATAAGTGTACATTCCACCGTTTAACTTGCTACCCGATAAATGCGAAACGTCTGGAATTTGGAGAATTTCATTCACATTTTATGAAGATTTACATACTGATCTTCATAGATTCTGCTATGAGAATGATAAAGAACTCTTGATTATATCAAAGAAAAAAACTAATAAGGGAAAATGCTGCACCTCGCGAAAAAAATGAAAAATTAAAATTTCTTTCTTGAACGAGATACTTCGAGGGGTCTCACCACATCGCGTGAATTAGATAAATCGTTCGGGTTCCAAAAATTAAAAAAAAAAACCAACCTTTATATTGATATACATTTATTTATTACTTTTATTACTTTTGTAACCGAGGTCAACTTTTGCCACACCTTTTCCGTTAAAATTTAAGTTAGACTGACTTAATTAATTGTTCATAATTATTTTCGACAAATCATCTTTACATATTTGTCACGTACAGAAATGAGATGTAATCGCTAAGAACGGCATGGCAAGATATATTCATATGTTGGGCAAAGCTGTAATTAGATCGTAGTTATAATGTGGGAAAATAAATGTTTGTTATGTTTTGATATTATTTAAGTGTGGAAAAGTGGAATGCTTTAAATTTGTTCTGCTTTTGCTGATTCTATATATATTGCGAAAGCGCAGTCCAGTTTTCGTTAAAGAGTATAGACAGAATTCAACACTCTAGTTGCAGTTCATCTGAAGAGGACGACATTTTGTGTGAAGTTAGTAAGTAAATTTTTTTAAAGAAGACAGGCCGCATTCATGAAATTAACTTTAAGAGAAGTAATTTGGGTGAATTTCATCATTTCTATAAAGACCTCCGAAGAGACCGATAACGATTTTACAAAATATGCACATGGACGATCTACATTTAATTACATTATAGACAAGGCTCACGGACAAATTGTGAAAAATAGGAATAATAGAAAGACTAATGATCACGTTACGCTAAGAATTTTTTTGCTTGATTATTAATTATTCGAATTACAGTTATTGGATGTTCGAATGCATATTCACACTTTTCCACATTCTGCATGGAAAAATTTCTGAAAATTCATTCCGAGAAATAAATGAGTGATTACCATTTTTGTTTTTTTTAAGGTAGGGGGACAGGAGAACCCACACAAGGGATACCTTGTTGTGCATATATGTACAACTTTTCTACAGACGACCTGCAATCCCCCAGTAACTTAGATATTATCGGAGGGCCACTCAGCAATATCCTCTCCGTTGATCTCCATATCAAGGGTTTTCTTCGCTGGCATTGAGATGGCGAAGGCTTCAACTTGGAAGACAGTGGTTTGTCTTCCAAGTGAGTACTCCATCCCAATGTCAGGTTCAGGAAAGTATACATCTGCCCCAGCTCCCTTATTAGTGAGAGAATCGTGGGTAAAAATTTGAGGAGCGGACCGGGGAAGGCTCGATAAGCTGGAAATTTGTCATCTTTATTAAACTGAAATTCATTGAAAAAAGGCACTTCCCTCAGTCCACGATTCCCTTACAGGAATGTTCACATACATATAAGCGACGCCCAAAATGAAGCTCAGGTATCATCGCATCAAGTGGCTTACTGGCCAGAGGGCTTTCCAAGTCCAGCACATACGTCAGAGAGCAATGAGAAGAGCCAGTCCAGCAGTCCTCCCAACATCCCCATGAGCCCAATCTGCACACGGTCCTTTTGGTATTTACCTGAATGACAAGATCCAGGGGTGGTTACCCTTACTAGGCTCCATATCGTGATTATGAAATTCTTCCACGAGAAGTTGCATAACTTTAGTTCGAAGCCGTATCTTTTGCCAAGGAGATAATGATTTAACATGCTAGCAAGCTATTAAAAAATGTGATGTTGTCGTCTATATTTTTCTCCATCCGCATCTTGAGAGTATTTTCCTTTCGCGTAAAGTATTGCAGTTTTTCTCTTTCTGCATCCAAGAAAGCAGGACCAAGATGATCCATATTTTACTCTCATATATAAATCTACTGAATTTACTCGCGATAAATGTTACCAAAATACTCCACAGAAGAAAATTTACTAAAACATCGTTAAATCTATTAAATTCATCCCAGTCGGGATAAATTTTAGCAACGCACCGCACAAAAGAAATAACAACTCATTTGCTGTGTGCAGTGCTAGGCTCAGTGTAATGGTTGGTGCAGGGGGCGATGCAAGGTGCCGTGCGCCACTGTGGTCATTTCTATTTGAGATAAGGGATAAATTTTATCATCGCACAACAAGCTGAGGGCGATGCGATATGTCGTGCTTGGTGCGGTGCACTGTTGTGGCCATGCCGTAAGGGTACGAGGTTATATCAAGAGTTGAGCGAGGCGAGGTGGAATATATTCCGTGCTGCCACAGCGGTGTTATGAACAATCTCATAGTTCATATAGCATACAATGAACTTATTTCTTAACTCTTGATATAGCCTAGCCTCTCCTCGCCTCTCCGCGCCAAGCCTCGCCTCTCCTCGCCACGCCTCGCCTCTCCTCGCCTCTCCTCGCCTCTCCTCGCCTAGCCTTGCCTCGCCTCTCCTCGCCTCGCCTTGCCTCGCCTCTCCTCGCCTTGCCTCGCCTCTCCTCGCCTTGCCTCGCCTCTCCTCGCCTTGCCTCGCCTCTCCTCGCCTTGCCTCGCCTCTCCTCGCCTTGCCTCGCCTCTCCCCGCCTTGCCTCGTTGTGCACTTACCCTAAGATGATTTGGCTCTACCTAATACAGTTTCAGTTTTATTTCAGTTTGACCATGTCTTACATTTTGAACTTTCCAATGTATGTAGTTCTAGAACATTTCATTCATTCAACTAGAATAATTTTTATAACTAGTAGAAACTAACGGGGATATTAACTTATAACGAGATTTATTCGGGAAAAAAATTTGCCAAAACACCATTGAAGAAACTATCCTAAGATAAAAACCTACTAACTTAACCTAAACTTACTAACTTACTCTACATACTAACTAGCTAGACAAAGTTGCCGTATTAGGATATTATCGGCGTAGCTATGTACACCTTTCAAAAAATTTATTAGTTATTTCCTTATTTTAATGCTTATTAATTCTACAGCAGCTAATTGTTTGTATCTCAGAGGTGGAGTAGCAGAACGGTAAATTAAGAATCATTTTCAAAATTTTATTCTGGGCAATTTGAAGTTTTTTAATGCGAGATCGTGCGTCGAAGAATAATTATTTGTGATAGCGGGGAAATCTGAAGCTCTACCTCATACAAACTTCGACTTAGGCAACGAAATTTTGCCTATGTCAATTAACATAGTCATAAATAGCTCGAACTTCAGATTTTAGTGATTGTGTTGAGTTTTCTGATTGTGTGAAAGGATGGCTGACACGAAACTTTTCAATCCAGAGTTCCTTATTTTTGGTCGTCATAGCAGCCATACCACAACTGTGTAGGAAATGCGCCTGTTTGCGGAAAGTCTTATACTGCTGTTCAACACAATCTTCAGCGTTATTGAGATGTTCTATCCGACGAGAACTCTATGGTTAAATTATATTTATTTTCATGGTATATAATCCTTCAGGTTCAACCTCTGCCTTTTACGAATTTTTTGCGTTATACGTTGGTGAACTTCTAAATTCCATATAATTTTCAACTTGTGACTTCGATGTACCCATAGATTAGTCATGTGATGGGAACTGCAATCTGCTTTATACTTTTACAGTTGCTTCTCGGCATTCTTAATCTCGTTATTTATACATTTATGTCAAATATTTTGTTCTTCATTAATGCAGAAAGCAATTATTTGTGGAGATCTGTCTTATAAAATTTATAAAACTTACGGAGTGCCTCAAAGTAACCATATTGGACCACTTCCTCTTATAATTTACATAAATGATTTTTTTTTAACTAATTTATTTGATTAACTGGAGTAGGTAGCTATCCTTTGTTACACTAATGATGACAAACGAATGTTTAGATCATAGTCGGCAAAAAAAAAGAAGGGGTGCTTATTTGTCTTCTACAAAGTTGGTTAAATTTCTTGCTATTAACTTTAATTGCATGAATTAGTTACGTAATTTCAATCGCCATTATAATTATGTTGGTTTCTATTTCTGATATAAATCAAGGGAAGAATCAGCTTGGTTGAACTTAAGAAATGGGGAAGGGGCGGTGGAAGGTCTTGCTAATTGTTTTCGTAATTATGTTAATGAAGCGTATCAAGCCTTGCTGAGATAAGTTTTTCAGCTAATGCACAGATAGCAGGGCAGAGCTAAGCGTATCCAATCTGCTCTGGGAATAGGAAAGTCTTCGATTGTCTCAGGTTCTCCTTTCAGGGAGGACAGACGCACAACGCTGTCAACAACTTCCGTCCTTGTTAGATGAGCGTGAAGCGAGCAGTGAGTAGTGTGGCGTATGTGCCAATCGCAGTTCTACATTGTTTCCTTCCGAGCCCCAAGAGAAAATCAAATAAATTCCTATTAGGCCAATCAAGAAAAAGTTTTGCACACACCTGCAAGTACTCAGGTTCGCCCATCTCTGCTTATGCTTCATGCGAACATCCGCTTTGATGAGAGACCCGATAACTGAGGTGGCAATGCCTACGGCGGGTTCCGGTCCAAGGAAGGAAGAACCAGAGCCAGACATGGTCTTGTTGGTCGTATTATGACGGGTGCACAAGTTCTCAACAGTATTGAGGTCTCGTTGCATGAAAGCATAGTCCTGGAGATGAGCAGAGGGATATCATCCCCATACGCTTATGAGAATCGCACATTTTTCAGCACCGAGATGAGTGTGTCAACCAATATACACCAGAGTACCCTGCGCGTGGCCTCACTCCTACGCCCCGTTCAATGACAGTAACTTGAATGGAGAGCAATCTCAGTTGATTTGTCCCTTCGGTAAACATGCTGTGAGGTGTTTAAGGGAGACGCTTTTAGGGCTACTCCCTTAATATATTCATCCACGAGCATCTCCAGGCATTTCAAAAGGAATAGGGAGTGGTTTATTGTTCGAGAACTCTTCGGGTCCATGTATGATGCCTTTCCAGGCTTAAGAGCGAAGGCAACCCTCACCTTCCTCCATACCTCAGGGAAATATCCAAAAGCGATACCTGCTTGAAAAATGAATCAATGTAAGGAGTCAGCACAACGCTCTCAGCCTTAAGAAGGACTAGAAGAACTCCGTTTGGACCCCGTGAAGGTTGAAATTGACCATTTCACATTCTCGACATCAACTACCTTGGCAGCAGTAGACCAATGACCACTAGTGCATGGAGGTAGGGGATGTTTGGCATACACCTGCAGGTCGTCTAACCTAATTGGTACACAAAGCTGTCAAGATCCTCACAGAAATCCACAAAAGTCTGTTTTTTTTTGTTTTTTTTTTTTTGATTTCCTAACAAGCCTTTTGTTGTCACTCTAAGTTGGCGGTAGAGTAATGGGTTAATAATTTTTACCAAAATTTGTTCCAATTCAGAAAAACTCAGGAATATCTCCTGGAATTTCCCTCTATGTCAAAACTTCCCTCCACAAATCTTTTGTACCAATAACTGTATTAATACATTAAAGTAATTATTATCATGCCTACAATCTAATTTTAGATAAATAATTGTGACGAAAGAAATTTCGGATGTTGTTTTCAGTATTTAGTGGGGTGCCTTAAGGATCTATTCTGGGACCTGAACTACTTAAAATTTTCATCAACCCTAGCAAACGACGTCACATCCTTTTGCCAATTCTTCAACAATTGGATGCTCATCAGCAAATGAGTTTAGCTTAATTTCCTTGCTAAATCCTCTAATGGAGATAACATGATTCAACTTCTGTTTCCTGACCGAAATTTCTGGAAGCAACAGTGCAGAGCCATAATGCTTTCATCTGCACTATTCTCACCATAAATGAGAAGATAGATGAACTTATGAAATTATCCCAGAAATATTTTTGTAATTTTTAAAATAGATATCTTTCAAGTATATCACATAATCATAAACTATAACAAATTTTAAATCGAATGTGACCCAAGAAATGCTTGTTACTTCTGCTTATTACCCTTATATCATCTACCTTTGAACTTCTTCAGCCTATCTAGTATATTACAAACGATATAGATCCAATCTCATTATATGACCAGAGAATTTGCAACCAGGAAGTATAGGTGCATTGCACTGCACTGTATACCGTCAAATTGTATAGGAGCTCTCTCTGGCCACCATCCAACATCTATAGAAACTTTCATGCAATAATAGAAATATAGCCGCAGTGCCATAGTTTGTTTGTATGTAAGTAAGTGCATTGCCAGAAAGAAGCATTCAAAATACAGTCGCTCTGTTGCAATGCAATGTTATATACATAGGTAGCTGTCTGTCGTGCAGCAGCAGTTATTTTCAAATCTCTTGAAATTTTTTGTTGGCAGTTGCAACATGAACACTACTTCACAACATAGTGTATAGCTTGTGCCCACTAACCATACCCCAAGTATAGCGAAGAAGAAAAAAATATACTGCATAATCGACAGCAATCACCTTCCTCTGTGCTTGCAATAGAAAAGCGAAAGCGGAGAAATTTCGCACCTTTCTTCCTATATAGTTATGTAGTATGTCTGTAGATAGATGATAGTCTATTCCACAATTTGCAATCCCGAGGTGTGTTTGGTAATTTCTAATGAAACGGTATGGCTCGCTGCTGTAATAAAGATTTCTGCAAGTTTTCTTTTGTTTACATTTAAATTGCAAAAAGGAAATTTCTAAATAAAATTACAAATCAAGGCGGGTGGGTGGTGGTATGGTGGAGTGTAATCAAAGTGTGAAGCAAGAGTTTTGCGCTAAATAGCTGCAGAAATAGAATCGCACAGAGATTTCAAATTGATTCTGGTTTTGTTGTTTACTAACAAGACAGACGTTTCTGAATTCTTGTTCGCCTGCCAACAGTACTAATTTGGACTGGTGCAATATAATGATTAAACGCGGGTATATAACTAGGAAGCATCCTGTCCAAAAGTGCAGGGAGTTATTAATGAGAAAAGAATTTTTGTGCATTTGCCAGAGTTGGATAGGTATGTAGGTAGGTAGGTAACCGTTGCGCTGTTGGTTGTCAGGTCTTGCAACATATACGAGTTTACGAAAATTGATTATATTTCATTTGGTAGCCCCGTGTCGTTGATGGGAGTATTTTTAGAAAAATAGATTTAAGATAGATGCATAATTGGGCAATAGTTGATTAGCTGTGAAATTGTAATTAAGAAATTGTTTCAAAATTCTAAAAATAAGGATCGTGATAAAGGTGCATATACGTTTCAAGTATAATTGAACTGAGGTGGATGAAAATTCTGGATTTAATACGTTCACGCCGTATATTCATGTTTTTTTTCCGTGTGAGATGGCGCTCGAATTCATGTTTAGCTTCCTGGCGGCACTGTAGATACTATCGCACCCAACCATCTCCGATTTGGATGAAACTTTTCACAGTTTTCAGGAAATATCAAAATAGCCCCCCAATATTTTCTTTTCTCTCTATAACGCCCCACTCGTCCCGTGGGGGGCTAGAAATTTCGTGATTTTACGATCAAACGTCATTTTCAAAAAAATGAGATAATTCGAGAACGGAGCAACAGATTTTTTGAGGCCATTCCCTTTAATTCGTACACGAATTTGTCTGTCTATATACATCACTTTTTACTATTTTCGACACTCTCGTAGACCCACTTTTCGTCATCACAGCGAGCTGAAATTTGGCACACAAGTTCATGTCGCGTGGCAATTGAATCTATCAAAATTTGAACCGGAAATTTCCATGGAAAACCCGGAAAATCGGGAAAAATCATTTCAAAATTTGGTACAAATTTGATTAGTGATAAATCCGTTTCAGGAAAAATGCAGAGTTTTCCGATTTTTCCGAAAAATTTCTCCGGAATTTTCCGAATTTACCGGAAAATTTTCCGGTAAAAAAGTTTTCTAAATTATGCAGGATCAAGTTTCCTATCAACTGGCATCATTACTTTCTCTCCGACAATGGTGAAAACTTGCAGAAAAAATCGAGGAAAATTGATGAAAAGCGTTTTTCCAGAGTTTTCCGACCAAGGAAGAGTTTGAGAGTTTTGCAACCTAAGACAAAGTTGTAGAGCGAAATGAGTTGCATAAAGTTGCTTTTGTGGAAAATTCCATGGAAAACCCGGAACAGCGGAAAAATCATCGGAAAAATTTTTATCGATATGATTAGTGATAAATCTGTTTCACTAAAAGTGCAGAATTTTCCAATTTTTCTGGAATTTCCCGCATTTTCCGCGTTTTCCGAAAAATTTTCCGACAAAAAAGTTTTATAAGCTATGCGGAATCATTTTTTTCCGTCCTACTGGCATCAATACTTTCTGTTCAACAATCATGAAAACTTGCATGAAAAATCGAGGAAAATTCATGTAAATTTTTAAAAAAAATTCATGTCTGTGGAAAACATGGAAAATCGGGAAAATTCATGTTATATGGGATCAAGTTGGAATACAGCTAAAAAGCGCTGATTAAAACATAATTTGAATTTCAGAAAACCGTTGCAGTACTTGAACGATTTGATACTCGAAAAATTTTTGTTTTCGGATCACCAAACATGACTTAAAAATTGTTTTAAAATATCTCCTTGCAGCACGTAATAACAATTTAGTTAAGTTAAGGCAGAATATAAAATAAGTACAAATCGAGTTTTCAAACAAAACTGAGGCCGCATGAAAAAGTAGAAAATAAACTTTTCTATGCACACAGAGGTGGACTCAGATTTTATTCGCTGACAATCACCGATATATTTCAGTATGATCAATCAGAGGGATTAAGTGATTTGATTCATGAAGAGAAAGAATATTCAAGAGAAATGTCCCAATCAAAAAATCTGAGTCCACCTCTGTGTGGGAAGAAAAGTTTATTTTCTACTTTTTCTTGCGGCTTGGCCTCAGTTTTGTTTGAAAACTCGTTTTTTACTTATTTTATTCTGATTCAAATGCAAAATGAAGTTTAATTTTTTATAGTTTTTATAAAAAAATATGGCAGCACCGAACGAAAAAAATTTTTTGTTAACAATAGTATTTTTTTCCAAAATTTGTATTATTTACTATTGAAGCACTTTTTTCTATTTTTGTTTTGAAGCTAGAAGTTCTATCTATCTATGTACAAAAAATTGCGATGGTATTCCACTTCGTTTTTGAGATATGAATTTTCAAAAATCACATTATTTTCATCTTTGTGGTCTTCGAAAATTTTATAGATTTATACATATATGTTTATGTACGTAGTTTATCTAGAAGTCTTCCAAGGTTGTAAGTTGTATATGCTTTCCTAACCCCTTCCAGAGACTACTACTACTACAAGAAAAGTCCTAGATGTCCCCAATAGGGAAAAAATACGACATTCTTCTCAGCGTACTGCTCCCATATTATTACAGTGGGTTGCCAAATTATTAGACACCTCTAAAAAAAATGAAATTTCCTGGTTATATTTAAAATTGATAAAAATTGTGTTAGTTATAATGAAATGAATCTATTTTTAATTTATTAGAGGTTTAGTTTAGAGCAAGAAAACAGCATGTCAGTTATTAGCATCTATTTAATTTTCCGTAATGGGTTTTAAATTATAAAATTCGCTTATTTGTAATAGGTATTTTCCTTCGTTACTTCCCTTTTTGCTAGCTTCCGCAGGCTCTCTATGGGGTTCATGTCGGAGGAATTACTTGGCCATGGCAAAACCCTGATTTTCTTTTCAGCCAGGAATGCCGTAATGCTTCTGGTTTTATGACATGGGACTGAGTCGTGCATAAATACGTACATCTTATCAGCATAGAATCCTTCGTTGATATTAGCGACCACACCATAACACTTGCCGAGTGTTTCACCTTCTCTACGAGGCACTCAGGGTGGAATTTCTCTTCGGAGCGTCTCGTCGCACAAAGGAACTTTTATCTTCCAAGATTTGGAAAGTTGAGTTGTCGGAGAAGCAGACCTAAGAAATGTTAACAAAATCATGAAAAAGTAATTATTCAGAAATATTTCAAAATAATAAATCATCGTTATTCGACTCGAGCTCATTTCAGTCTTTTTTTTTGCATTACATCAGTCAGGCGTGGATTTTTTGCTGGCTGATGAGCAATAAGGTTCTCTTCAGCCCACCACTTCTGAACTGTCCTCTCAGAGACCTTAAATCCCTCATCATTGATCATGGCGGCTACACGAGCCACACTCTTTCTCCGATGCTCAATAGCAAAGTTTCTGATTTTACTGCCATCATGAGGTGTGGTGATCGGCTTTCTCCCACATTTTCCATTACGGCTAGCTTCCAAGCACATCGGTTCTTTTCTTTATTCTGTTAACCTCCGACTTCAAAACACCTGAAATTGATGCTATCTGCATTTGCGAGTGTCCAGAGTGCAGTAATAGCGCGCCTACTTCTGCACATTTTCTCGGAGAAATGTCTACCTTTTCCCATACTGAAAACACCAACAATGATATTACTAAAGCATAATTAATTATTAATTAATTTAATTAATTAATTAGCAAAACTAATACAATATCAAATAATACTTACGTTTATATAATTTTCCACTGTTAATAATGTAAAATTTTGCTTTTAAAAATGAAAAAAGTGCTAGAAGTTCTCAATAGTAAATAATACTATTCTTTGGAAAAAAAATCGTTTATTAACAAAAAAGTTTTTTCGTTCGGTGCTGCTATTTTTTTTATAAAAAATATAAAGCATTAAGCATGTAAGCATTTCCATATAAATTTTAGCGTTGGTAAAATCACAAGCAAAAATGTTACTGATGTGATTGTACCTACTAGTGCAGTACGGAGTTCACTGGTAAAAAATGAAAATTTGTCTATTTTAAGACAGAAGGCGCTTTGTATGTTCCACTTATTTTACTGAATATTTTAATGCGAGATTTCCCTCTAAGGTGTATATAAGGACGTAAACTTTTATACAAGATATGTAAGAATTGGTCAAATTTTTTGGAGGCGATCACTATTATCAACAATATTGGAATTGTTTGAAAAATTACAGAATGTCCAGATTTGTGTGAAACGATCACGACTCATTACTTGAGAAAAGATCGGTGTTTGTATTGTCGGATCCGTTGACCAATATTCGTCTCTATTATCTTTGCGACCTTTCCGTATAAGCAGAAGCAGTCCTAAACAATTGTTTTAATTCATTCAGTGTCACGTCTTTCCACTTTAGAGACTTCATCCTATCTTTACCACGAATCTCATTTTGCGCGTGGTAACGATTAGTTTCTTCTGCCATGTATTGAAACAGATCATCCTCCTTTTTAGGTAATACATGAACGCAAGAATTGCCCATAAACGGCTCGACATTAGGTGAGCTATCAGTTTCAGACCAGAGCTGGGCAAGTACTAAAGTACAAGTACAAGTACCGAAGGCCTGAGTACTTCAGAGTAAGTACAAGTACCGCATGTATGAAAAGTACTTGTAACAATGTACTCAGTCTATAAAAATTACTGAGTACTTTTTGAAGTACTTTTTTAAGTACTTTTTTAGAATCAATGTACGTTTGAAGTAATATAATGAAGTTTATCCAGTTCAGTTAATAGATATTAATAAATAAATACCTTTTGAAAACTATAATGTGTATAGTAACCAGTGGCTACTATCTGTAGTTTTCGGAGCTGTAGGTAGAGTAAAACTTTCACCTCTCATTGCTACACTCATAAAAACTATTAAAGGTCCGCCCAAGCACCCATTATCGCCTCCAATAATGCATAACAATTCTAAGGAAAACATTTCCAGTAAATTTCTAAGAAATAGGCCTTGCCTATATCAGGTCGAGGCTTCGTTGATTTTATATTGTAGCGAGGCATTGCCTGCTTACCCTTGGTTATGTACACTGGACGTATATAATAAGGATTGCTTACTTTTATATTTCACGTGGGCACAATTGTTTGTGTCAAAAAGAGTTCTTACGTCTCGGTGCCAACATTAAAAAAAAAACATTGGCGCGAAGTTGAAAAAGTGAGTACGCAGCTCGGAAAGTGATTTTAATAAAACATTTAGAATTTCTTCTGTGTATCTAATGAATATATTGTCGTTGGTAAAACAATTTTTATCAGTAATATCCCTAAATGATTAATTTAAAATCATGTACTTCAATGAATCCACTAATTTATTTGTTAATTTCAGTTCTCTTTCAGTTGGTACTTGGTGCTTAGACCGAACGAGCCTGCAATATATAAGTAAGCCCACTTTCTGTAGTGTATTTCTATGAACGTAGTCAATCCATATTATACATGTCATCAAGTCGAGGCATCGTCGATTTTATATTTGTGCGAGAGGTTACTGATTTTTGTTCTACTTGCCCAGTCTTATTTGTATGTTATTAGCTTGTCTAAGGTTCTGCCTTAATGCGTGAGTGCGGCACATGCTTTGACAGTTCTTTGCGTGCTTTAAAACTCAACAAAAAAGGAGTTGCGCTAGAGATTGTGTTTTCCTTTCTACGAAGAGTTAGATATTTGTAGGTAATTAATACACTCAGAAGCACTTAAGTAAAAGTCTTGGTACTTAAGTACAAGTAAATAGACGCTAGTACTTATGGTCAAGTACTAAATAGGGGCATTTTATAAGTATTGAGTAATACGTCTTAAGTAACGAAAATGTACTTTAAGTAGTACTTAAGTCTTTATTTACTTAAGTATTGCCCAGCTCTGTTTCAGAACATTCTGTTATTTCTTCATCCTCTCACTTTCAGAGTCGCTGAACTGTATCGGAAGCACCCGAATATTCTTGTGCGTTCAAATACACTGGTGTGCAAAAAAAACGCAGCACTCGAATTTTAAAGAATATATTTGATTTACTGGATATATACATTTCAAGGTTCATCGCGATTGTTCTTAATTTGGTTACTTATTATGAAAATAACATTTTGTTACAACTTTACAGTAATTATTTTTTCTTTTATTGTTACTATTGTACAAAAACAAAAAAAAAAGTAGTTAAGCTACAATATATTCAAAGAGCACATTTCTTGAGGTAATTCTCCTAAGTTACTTCGAAAGTAATTATTATGGTAAATATTTCTATTACATCTAATTTAGTTTTATTACTTAATAACCTAATGGCCCACCACGGGCTCTATACAGCTCTATACAGCGGTCTTTCTTACTTCCTGCAAGATTTTTAATAACATCTTCAGAAATTCCATCCCAGACATCTGAAATTGTACTCTCCATTTCCCTTTGTGTTTTTGGACGTTGTCTCCTAACACGTAGTTTTAGAATAGACCACCAATTCTCGATTGGGTTGAGACCGGGACTATTTTGGGGCCACCACAAAGTCTCAATACAGTTTTCCAGTAGGTAGTTCGAAACCTATAGTATAGAATGCAAGCGAAAAAATTAGATTCACGACAATATAATCAATTGAATAATAAGGAAGACATTTCTACCATTCAGTTTTAATAAAATAGTACCTGTCTAGCTTTGTGACAAGGCGCATAGTCGTGTTGGAAAAGGAACTGCTCATTTTCTGCAAACAGCTCTAAGGCGGAGGGCTTCAAGTGATTCTCCAGAACATCAATGTAGGCATTGGCATTTATTCTTCGGCTAACAAACGTGAGATGTCCACGTCCGCGTGAACAAAAACATGGCCAAACCATAACTCCGGAATCCCGAGGTAGTACTTCTTGAACACATCTAGGCAGAAGTCACTCTCCTTTCCTTCTCCGCACGTGCAGCCTTCCATCAGAAGAGTGGAGGTTGAATTTGGATTCGTCTGAATAAATTACTCTATTCCACATATCCTCTGTCAATGAACGTTCTTCGCGCGCCCGCTTTATCACCGATCTACGACCATTTATTCCTCCTTGAATGAGTCTTCGTCGGATGACTGAGGAGTTTATATCGACGTTATGCGCACTCATTAGCTCTTGTATCCGGATATGTTTTGAAACAATCCGCCAAAGATCTACGAAATAAAAACCGATCTTGATGAATGAGAGTCTTTCGCGGTCTTCCCGATCCTCCACGGCGATCTACGCTGCCAGTCTCTTCGAATTTTTTATTTAGCCGCACAATAGTGGAATCGGAACATCCTAACCTACGACCTATTTCACACATAGAAAGATTTTCCCGCCACAACGCGATTGCCACAGCTTTTTGTTCACTACTTAGTTGAACCAAATTTAACCAAATTTTCTTTCAATACACAAATGCCTTTACTATCTGAACACTAAATTGAAAAAGAAATCAATCTCGCATCTTTTGCATCTTATATAGTCTATTGTGTCATATTTTTCAGGGACCTTCGCGAGACTACCTACTAATTAGGAGAAATCATGATTTTCCAAGGATACCTGCCAGTGCGCCTTTTTTTTGCACACTACTGTATGTCGTCACCACTTTCACTACATACATATATCAAATTGTGGCAAATCATCCTCACCCGAATGTGGGGATAAATTATCGACGAGTATGTCATTATCACTCGTAGTTTTCAAAATACATTTTAGATAAAATAATTAAGGAATCGTTTAGAAAAATTGGGAAAAAAACAGTAAGAACGATATGAGACGACTGCACGACTGAAAACAATTTCAGTTCAAAATTCTTGTGGATGTAAAAATAAGTTCTACATGCTTTTAAAACAAAAAGAAAACACCTTAAAGGTAAGGTCCTCGAAGAAATTTACAAATTCGGGTCAACTTTTGGACCCGAGCTGATGAGAACGATTTTTAACGTTATTTGATGCCCTGAACTCAGATCTTCAATCCATGTGTCAACAAGATTGGTTCTAGTTTTCGAGTTCGCGCTAGGTGGCAGTACTGCGCTCTTACAACGGCTATCAGCTGATTGACCACGTTGCATCGAACATCTTTTGGAACTTGTTTTTGTACTGTGATTATGCTTCGGGACGTGTGAAAATGCAGAGAAAACGTTGCAGAGCCGATTCAAAGTATTTTTGTTACGTTTGTGGATGTTATATGCTCGGAAAACGTGGAAAAATCATGACTATTGCACTCAAAGATGCGTATTTGCAGTACTTTGATTTTGCTGTAGTAAACACTGACAAGCCATGGGTACCGAAATTGTTTTGTAACGCGTGCAGAACAAAGCTGTACAAGTGGTCACTTGGTGAAAATATGTACTTTTCATTTTCTGTGCCAACGTTATGGAGAGAACTGAAAAATCATGTAGATGATTGCTACTTTTGCTCAATGAATGTCGTCGGTATAAATGCAAAAAAAATACGTCAGGTATGAATATCCTGACGTATCATCAGTGTCGAAGCCAGTTCCACGTACGGACAGTGATCCATTGCCAATTTGTCCACTCGTGAACCCACAGGACGTTTTATTGCCACCTCTTCATATTAAACTTGGCATTATTAAGAACTTTGTCAAAGCGCTCAATCGCGAAGGACCGGCTTTCCAGTAGTTAATCAAGTTATTTCCAAAACTGTCATACGTAACAATGAAAGAAGGAATATTTGTATTCAAAAAATATTTAGCGCCTGTTGAATCAGCAGTATGGACATCGTTTAAAAGTGTTGTTCACAACTTTCTCGGTAACCACAAATCACCGGATAACAAAGAAGTAATCGACAATTTTTTGCAAACTTACCATAAGAATGGAGCTCGAATGTCTGTCAAGATACATTTTCTGCATTCACATATTGATTTTTTCCCACAAAACTTGGGCGACACGAGCGACGAGCAAGGAGAGCAGCTACATCAAGATATACCGAAAATCGAAAGTCGGTACCAAGGATTTTGGGAAGAAGGCATGATGAGCGACTACTGTTGGACCCTAATGCGTGAAACAGATCGCAAGCAGTATAAAAGACTCAGTTCAATCTTTGTTCATTTCTGATTTATACTTTTCAATTCAATAAATGGCCGTTAATGGTCAAAAAATAGTAAGATAATGAATTTATTGAATATTTCGAAAACTAGAACCAATTTTAAAAAACGGGCTGCTGATTTAGATTCAGCTTCCAAAATTTACCTTATAAACATCTTTTGGTTGGTCAGGTTCAAAACCGTGTATACTTGTGTTTCTAATAAGAAATATTGTTATATATATATAAGAAAATTTGTGTTCTTTTTATACCATAGCCTAGATGAAATATACAGGGTATACTAAGTTTGTCATTCCGTTTGTAACACCTCGAAATAATGATGGTAGAGCCAAATGGATTGGACACCCACGCATAATATTCAAAGTTATTTTGATTTTTGCATGTCCGTCCTTCCGTCCGTCTGTGCGCACGAAAGCTCGAGAACGCGTATACTTAGAGAACCGAAATTTTGTACACGGACTTTAAAAAAAAAAGTAAAATTAAGTTCGAAAATGAGACAAATCGGGCAACTCCTTCGTGGGGTTGCCATACAAAACTTTCGTTTTCCACTATATATTTGGACACTGCCTGAGAACGCATCGATATAGAGAGCTGAAATTTGGTGCATGGTGTTTTTATAGTGATAACAAATAAAATTTCAAAAATGGACTAAATCGGGCAACTCCTTCTTGGTGTTGCCATATAAAATTTTGGGTTTTTACGTATACTGTGAAAGCGATCAGTCCAAGACATTTTTATTGTACTAAAATCTTCTTCAGAATACGAAATCCTATAAAATTGGTTATAATCATTTTTTCTGTTCGACAAACCGTTCTAGAAATATATGCGAAAAACCACTTCAAAAATCAAACTTGCACAGAAGGGTGACAATACGAAATTTCATACGGGCATTCATCTAGAGCAGAGGTTTCCAACCTTTCTTTAGTACCGTACCTGTACGCTGTAAGCAGGATGATCACGTACCGGTAAACCAAAAATGTTGAAATAGGGAATGAAATACAATAAAAAGAAAATTAATAATAAAGCCAAATTACCTAAGATACACTTTTATTGCTTAACATATAATTAAAATATGATTATCATCAAAATAATACATAAAATCAATGAGATGGTTGGGCCAGTTTATAATTAACTATATAAGAGTAACATCGGGCTCAATGTTTGTCAGCTTAAGACGAAGATCCGATTCAATGTCCAGCAAAGCTCTATATTTGGTTTTGGAAATTTCAGAAAATCCTTTTTCGCATAAATATGAGGTTGCAAATGGCATTAAAAGGTGATTAGGTTGGAGCTCTGAAAGTTTAATTTCAAACTACCGTCACTGATAAGGTGTATAAAAGATTCTTTTTCAATCACATTGTCTGGAACTTCCGCTGTGAATACGAAAGGATTACGAATCCAATTTAGAGCTGTGAAATCTTCCGAAAAATAATTTTGAAAACATTCAAAAGTTGATGTTAGATGTTTTCTAATGTCGCTCATCACGTCGTCTTCAATTGACAAATTATTTTCTTCGATAAAGTTGCACAGGGAAGGAAACATGCCTATATTTTGATTTTCAACTTGCTGTTGCATTAATAACAATTTCCTCTTGCACGCATCTACTTTGTCCTACAAATCCAATACTGTTTAGTTAACTCCTTGCAAACTCAGATTTAGTTCATTTAACCTAGGAAAAAAGTCTGAAAGGTATGCTAGTTTACATAACCATTGCTCATCAATCAAACTATCTCCGATCAAATTCTTTGAATGGGTCAACAACATATAAATTTCATCGCGCAACTCAAACAATCGACTGGGGACTTTACCACGTGGAACTTCAGTGTGAAGTAAAAGTGTGGAATGAGCACTTCCCATTTCACCACATAAAATAGAAAATAAATGCGAATTAAGCGCTCGAGATTTGATAAAATTAACTATCTTTACCGACTCATATAAAACCTTTTTCAAATTCACTGGCATATTTTTGGTGGCCAAAGCTTCACGGTTAATGACGCAGTGTATTTATTGACTTGCATTTTGGTGCCACTTCTTTAATTTTGGTCACCACGCCCGATAATTTTCGAAACATCGAACGAGCACCATCGGTACAAACTCCAACACATTTGACCCAACTTATGTGATTTTTGATGAAATAATCTTTAATTATTTTAAATATATCTTGCGAAGTCGTTCTTGCGGTTAATGGTTTGCAGAATAAAATATCTTCTTGTATTTCATTGTTGAAATCAAACCGAATATATACAAGTAATTGCGCCAAATTTGAAATATCCGTACTTTCATCTAGCTGTAGGGAATAATATTGACTTGCTTTGAATCTTTGGATTAAAATAGTTTCAACCTGTGATGCCAGTTCATCTATTCGCCGCTTGACAGTATTGTTAGACAACAATACTTGGTCAATATCTTTAGTCGCTTTTTCTCCAAGAACAGATGCAACTATATCCTTTGTTGAAGGCAGCAATAAAGTTTCACCAATTGTATGTGGTTTCCCGCACTTAGCTAAACGTAAACTAGCTAAATATGATGCTCTCACACAATTAGCGATTACACTACTAAAAGTCTTAACAATTGATTTTTGAGAGCATAATTCTTAACTTATTATTATGTTAACTTCGGTCTGTACTCCAGTTTTAAGGCCGAAACACAGTGCGAGCGTACACGACTTCGACTCACTGGCGTTTGATAACTTCGGCGTAGTGAACTTTCGCTTAACACAGTGCGAGCATTGACAACTTTTATTTCCTGACTTTTATCTTTTTTTTTTTTGTTAGATTTCTATAATCTTAGCATTTTAAGTTATTAATTAACTCCACATCTCGCACCAAACTAATCAACTTTTCTTGGACAATTTTTTTTTATTTTTATTTAGTTATTATTAATTAATCAGTTCACGTAAAACGTTAAAATTTCCTTAGTTTCTTAATTTCACTAAAACTAAATCAGCTGTTGGCTGTAAACAGCGAAAAACATGTTACCAAATGTTAAAAGTCGCGTTGGAGTAGAAACTATTTCTACCCCAGCGTTTGTTCAGCGCAGTTGGCGCAGCCGACTTTGATTAGAACTTACCCAACTTCTTCTCGTGTATTCTATAGGAACTGTCAAACGTCGGCTGCGCTCACGCCCGCATTGTGTTTCAGCCTTTAAGCTCTTCAAAAACTTTTTGATTTTAGGTCTATTCGTGAAGCAATTTTGAAATTCGGGAGAAACTACAAAGTACAATATTAAAATGTGTATTGGTTATTATACTTGTAGTCTGCTCATCAAATTTCTAACTACAATAAAAACTCCGAATGTCACAATAAAAATGCTTCTTTTATTCACACTCGAAAATAACTAACTATTTCACAACAACTTCTGCCACCAAGCAGCAAATTCTTCTTCTTCTCCAAACAATACAACCCAGCCTTAATTACTACCTTTATGAGTTTTTACTCTCTTCTTCTTTTCTGACCTTAAGGGTCCTACAATTCGGCCGTTCTGACAACATAATCGACCCGATTATTTTAAGTGTATGCTCCATCTAACCTATACTCATACATACATATAATATATCTAAAAATAGAAATGAATACAAAATTTTTGTGTCAGTGGATAAATTAACATTTTAGTTCAACAATATTTTCTGTATTTATCCATCGCTTAAGTCTATTTACATCATAAGTTCCTATAAATGGCTTATTTGTTATTTGGAAACCTTCGATATCTTGTATAATGTATCTATCATTACCAAGATATTTTACAACTTTATACGGGCCTCTGTATTTAGGAATGAGTTTCTAATTTGAACCTTCACTTGTATCTGTATTTACAACCATAACTAACTCACCTAAATTATAAAGTTTTGAAGGCTTTCTTTTCTTATCATAATAGTGTTTGTTATACTTTTGAACTTTATTAGTTTGTAATTTTGCCTTCGTTCTAAGTTCTGATATACTTTCTTGTTCGTTTTCTAAAATTGAATCTGCGAAGAAATTGCTAAGACCATCGTTTCTTTGATTTATTCCAAATAATAATTTTGAAGGAGTAGTATCAATTGACCTTTGCAAAGTATTGTTGAAAGCAAACTCAACATCTCCAAGACTATGATCCCAATACTTTTTGTGTTCAGTATCGACTAATTTACTTAACATGGGAGTCAAGTGTCGATTGACTCTTTCCACTTGACCGTTGGATTGTGGCGATCCCGAGGAAATCAGAACATGTTCTATATTATGGTTTTTCATAAATTCTTTAAATCGTAAAGAGGTGAAAGCACTACCTCTATCAGAAATTAATCTGACTGGTCTGCTATAATGAGCAAAATATACCTTAAGACAAAAAATTACTTCATTAGTATTCGTACTTCTAACTGCAAAGAGTTTCAAAAACTTTGTAAATCCATCGATAATTAAAAATACATATTTCTTCTTTTTAGGTGTCGGTTCTAACGGACCATAATGATCAATATGAATAGTATGAAAGGGTTGATCACCCTTGGGGATATTGTTAAGAAATCCCTGATACTTGCCTGATGGACTATTATATGTAATACATTTAATACAATTTCTAATGTAGTTGGTAATAGTTTCCTTCATGTTCGGAAACCAATATGACCTTAAAATAATTTCCTGAACCTTCTTAGCACCTACATGACCATGTAAGTCATGTGAATTTCTTAAAATGTGTACTAACATTGCCGTTGGAACGTAAAACAAAACTTTCTTCTTGTTAACTTTTCTATATACTAATCCTTCTCGTATTTCATAAAATGGACTTTCCCTGTTCCTTAGCTGTAAGTACAAGTCTTTAATTTTTGGATCCTCACTTTGACAAATGGCCAAATTCATTTCAAACGTATTTTCCTTTAATACTAAGATATTATTACTGCGGCTTAATGCATCTACATGTTGCATTCTTGATCCCGCTCTATGTTCTATCTCATAGTCAAATTGCTGCAATTCCAAAACCCAGCGGTTAATTCTTGCATTTATAAGTTTCTTACTCAACGTTAAAGTTAACGCATTACAATCAGTAATTATCTTAAACTTGGTTCCATATATGTAGATATATACGAAACCTTCGTAAAGCATAAATAATTGCTAATGTCTCAAGCTCATAGCTATGATAACGCGATTCTACATCTGAAGTTTTCTTGGAAAAATAAAATATAGGATACATTTTATTATCTGCCTTTCTCTGCATTAATATAGCACCAAAACCCTGTACACTTGCATCACAATGCAATTCCGTATATTCACTATGTGAATAGATTGCTAAAATAGTTGAGCTAATAAGTTTTTTTTTTAAATTTTCAAAGCACTCTAATTTTTCGTCATCTAATATAAATTCGTTATCCCCTTTTAACGTATTAGACAATGGTTTAGCTAATAGTGAAAAGTCTTGAATAAATTTCCGAAAATAAGAGCACAAACCCAAATAGCTTCTTACTTCCTTAATATTTTTTGGTACACTATACTCAGAAATTGCCTTTAAATTCAAAGGATTAGGCCTAATACCATCGTTCGAAACTAAATATCCTAAATACTCTACTTCATAAAACAAAAACTTACACTTATCTAATCTTAATTCTAGATGATTGCAGGCCAATAGTTTGAAAACTTCCTTTAATATCTCCAGATGTTCTGCAATGGTTTCTGTCGCAATAAATATATCATCAATATAGACTTGAATTTTGTTTGAAATAATTAATTCACGGAAGATTTTGTTAATAAATCTTTGAAATTCACGAGGAGAATTTTTCAACCCGAAAGGCATTTTAAGATATTCAAATTGTCCAAACGGGGTGACGAAACTAGTAAATTTAGTTGATTTTTCTGACATTTTTACATGGTGGAACCCACTTTTTATATCCAGGCATGTAAATATATTTTTATTCCCTAGTTGGTTAACTAAATCCTCTATAACAGGTATAGGATAATTAAAACTTTCTGTAATTTTATTCAATTCACGGTAGTCAACACACATTCGAAATTCGTTTGAATTTTTCTTTTTAACTAATACTATTGGGGATGCATAAGGAGAATTACTAGGTCTGATTATTCCCTTTTCTAATAAATCATTGATAATCTTAAAAACCTCTTCTCTTTCATAAAACGATATTCTACGAGGCGCACAACTTATTTCTTTATCAACTTTTAAATTAATATTCATTTCATAACTTGTTTCTGGTAATTCAGGTCTTCCTGCTTTAACATAATAATTTTCAAAATAAGCTATTACGATTTTACTCGTTTCAAAGTCTATTGAATTATTAAATACTAAATCAGCATCAACTAATTTGTTTTCATTGTTATCCAAATCAATATATAAAATATCATTTTCGTTTTCAATATTTTCCAAATCTATGTGGTTATTAATATGTTGGAATTTAATATTAGACTTTTCTAAAAAGTTGCGACCTAATATCAAACATGGATGCATAGTTTCATCCGGTACTGTTAATAATTTCATTTCATACTTCCTATTACTAATTGACATTGTACATTCAAAATAACCTGTTGTTACAAGTTTACTATTGTTTATACCACAATATTTTGACATGCCCATATTTTGTTTTATTAAAGCATTTGGTACATAACTATCCTTAATCAAACTTATAGGGCTTCCCGTATCAATAAGAGCCATTAATTTTAAACTTAACACAAAGTTCCCTGATTTTGAATAAATATCAACTTCAACATGAAAGTCTTCAGTACACCGTAAGTTGTTGTTTTCATTTAGTAATTTAACTTGTTTATTTGGACATTGTTTAAATTTATGATCCATTTTTCCACACTGATAACAAGATCCTTCGGACGAGAAGGTTTTGAACAAGCAACCGATGTGTGTCCTAGTTTGTTGCAATTGTAACACCTTAACTCTCTAATATCAACTTTGGAATTTCGTTTGGCACTTTGTTTCTCATTTTTGAATTCTGAAGTATTATTGTTTATATTAGTTGGTATCCGGAAAGATTTACGTGAACTTTCAAAATTTTCGAATCGTTTTAGATCAGTTAATAAATCAGAAAGACTTTCAAACTTTCTAAGGGATAGAATCTGCTCAATTTGTGGCATTCCCAAGCCTTGAATTATGTATTTAATCATCGCTTGTTCGCTCATGTTCCCACGATTTGCTAAATTCCTCATGACGTATACATAATTTTCGAAGTTTTCTCCCGACATTTTCTTTCGACGAGATAATATCCGATGGATGTCTGAATCATCTTCAACATTAGGAAATGCATTTAGCAAATCTTTCTTAAATTTCTCCCAACAAATGTAAATGTCACTACTTTCTGCCCATAATTTTACAGCACCACCTAACCTTAAATTCGCATAATGAACTAGTGTCTCTTATTTCCAGCCATAAACGTCAGCTAATTTTTCTAGTTTCTGTACCCACTTAATGGGGCTTAAAGAAGTTTCAAAATTTGTATCTAAAATTGGTATGATTTCATTTATCTCCGAAGGATGAAGAAATCTCTCCCTGGGTATGTCAATTTCAGCTTTGCGGAACTGTTGCTCTTTCTCAAATATTTCTCGTTCCCTTTGCAGAAGCGATTTCTCATATTTTAGCAAATCACGTTCTCGTTCTAGCAATTCTTTTTCGCGCCAACAATCAGCTTCAGCAACATTTTCCCTCGTTTTCTCCATTCCTATACAGTCAACAATAGCGTAATCCTTTACAGATAGGTTAGAGGTATATGTGCGCAATGTTTTAGGTGACGCCACGCTAAAATTTTCTCGTTTGGCTTGGAATGGCTCACTACTACACTTCTTCTTACGCCCTTCCTTACAGACCTCCAACAAACGCTTAAATTAATTAGTTTTATTACCTGTTGAACATAAGCCTTCGTTTTTCAGCAAAATCTGGAGTTCCTTTTTGCGTTTACTGCACAAGTCACTTTTCACGTACATTTTGTTTTCTTCCTTTCCTAAGTTTCATAAACCTTCAGATAATTCGGATCCTTCGTATCCCACTTCTGAAATTTGTAGTCTGCTCATCAAATTTCTAACTACAATAAAAACTCCGAATGTCACGATAAAAATGCTTCTTTTATTCACACTCGAAAATAACTAACTATTTCACAACAACTTCTGCCACCAAGCAGCTAATTCTTCTTCTTCTCCAAACAATACAACCCAGCCTTAATTACTACCTTTATGAGTTTTTACTCTCTTCTTCTTTTCTGACCTTAAGGGTCCTACATACTCATTTGCTTTCTTTTTTTGGTAATATCGATTTTTAACAGATTTTTGTTCTAAAATGAAAAGTTTTTCGCGTACCGGTACCGGTACGCGTACCCAAGTTTGGGAACCTCTGATCTGGAGGGTATCATAAGAATTGGTCTTAGACCAATTCTAGCTTTTTTACTTGTTTCTTTTAAAACTCATTTATTGCACCATGAAATGCATATGCGTAGCCGGATTGTTTTTTATGCCCAAGAGCAACAAAAGGATCTACGGTTTAACAAAACAACATGAAGATTGCTTACAAAGAGTTGTACAAAGCATAATATTAATATATAAAAAAGAACATTGATAAGTGCGTTACTAACACTTAAAATATGTCCTGCATAAAAGGTATTAATACCCGACCCGCTGATCGCCGCCAGTCTATGGAAAGGGTATTAATGCCCCGATAGTGTGATAATATAGTAAAAACGGTTCTTTTTTTCAAAATACTGTTAACTAATTAAAATTAATTTTAATCAAATCTCTTAATGAATCCATCGTTTTGGTTATAATCCATGTTGCAGAACATGAAATATCTCTGAATTCCTAATTTCGCAACATGAAATTTTCAATTTCAATAGAATGGACTTATCATAAGTCCGTAACTAGACAGTGGGAATGCACAGGCGCAATTGCCTTAATAATGTGTTACCTATTAAAGTGAAGAGTGAAAGTATCATGATATCATAGTAAGGAAACTTTATTACGTGTGTATATCGCAAAAATAGCACCAATCGATTGAAGCAAAACTCTTAGATAACTCGTCTATTTCGCGCCCGAAAAAAAATAGCTATCCAATCCAGATATAAATAGAGAATGAGTGAATGAGTGTGAAAAATTGTTGCACCTTCTCTAATGATAGGATGAACAAAAAAAAAACATCTTTATCGTTACGCATGCTTGATTTTCAGTTTAATTTCTTTTTTTTTCTTCTTCTTTCAAATAATAAAGAAAGTGTTCTGCTAAAATGCCTCTCTATCCAGCTTATCTTTCTCTATTATTTTATAAACTCCAACATTTTTTTGGATTTCACATTGCGTTAACTTCACTATTTTGTAACCAGAGGACGGGGTAACAATTTTTGCGCAAATAAAGGTGTTATTCACTTTGCACATCGAAGACAATCGAAAATGCCTTTCAACAACAGCTAAAACCCACTGCGCCGTCTCTCAATACTTTTATAACTTACTATAATACCTCTGCGTTGGTTGCCTGCCTGTAGAAGAATTGTTGCAATTGCTGCTTCAATTATGGGCCAATTTCATAACCTTAAAGCAACTTTTGTGAACGTAATTTCTCTGTCTGGAGAAAGTTTGCAAGAGCGGCGCAACAGCAAAAACATTGGTGGATGGAGGTTCGTTGAACTTATCCGGGTATTTCAGCAATAATCTCTCGTGTCTTGTTAGCATCCTATACAGACCTGTATATTTCACTTCGATTTCGAGATTGTTATTGTCATTGCCGTTATATCGTTGTTCTTCATTTGTCGGCGGCCCAATTATTACAACAGTAACAGAAGAAACAGAATGTCGTTACAGCTTTATTTCACCCAAAAATGCAAATAGTATACGATTGTCGGACGTGATTGAGATATGCTCTGAGGTGAGGTGATTTTGTCCACTATAGTTATATATAGTGAGACATAGATGTCTTAAATACATAGAGATGTATAGGCAAATCAGACCGACAAATCAGTTATAAACGAGTGTACCTGAAACTTATCTCGAACAATTGATCCGACTCCGAACGAGTTAGGTAATCGTATGGCACATGCAGACATCAGAAATTATCCACGCGCCCATCAAAAAATTGCGTAAAATCTATAAAGACCCACTTTAAGTCATCAGGGATTAGGTAAGATTCGCACGTTTTTTCTTTGCAAGGGTGCCATATCGTTTGTCTGTCAGACCATATTTCGGATTGTGCGCGGCGAAGGACGGAAAATCTCTTCTTAACTTCTGACATAGCAATTATTATAGGAAGTTTACTTCAGGTCAATTTTCACGTGTGAACGAACTGACATTCGATAATTTATAAATGAATCAGCATTGTCTAACAACCACTGTTAAAGTAGAGTCGACGATTCTTATGCAACAAGAGCATTCCTCAAGCAAATTCAAATTGTTTTAATAAATCATGGGCACATCAAAGTTCTATAGCTGGTATGCAAATTAGTTCGATTGCATATTGGAAGAAATTGCTCAAGACTAGTCTGCATAAATCACGTCAAGGCGTTATGGCTGTTTGTTGTAGAGTATAAAATACTCAATCGAGACCCGTCGTCGTATACTACAATTTTAATAAGATTGAGTAAGTAAAATTTAACAATAAGTTTTAGGGTGCGACCATCTTTTTGTTTGTTGTTGCTCTTGTTGTTGTTGTTGTTGTTGTTAATAAACTTATTCCAGTGCAAGGATGCAATTAAGTATTTGAAGTCTTTTTCTAGTAAAAAAAAACAACAAAAACGTTAATCGCACGGCTTCAGTAAGCTGAACTGAACTGAACTGGGCATTAACAAATCAATAATCATGAGAGCAGTAACCCCATCTATCCCGCGTGATATGTACCAAAATTGGTGACCCATACTTACATTTTGGTATATGCATAACAACAATTCAAGGTAGTGGTGGTGTAATGACGAAATCTTATGAAATTATCTCGCATGCAATTCTAAGGCATAATTCTGCTGATTTATTGATCTGTGAATGGCTATGCCATAGGTAAATAGGTAATCTCGACAGTGTGGACAGTCATTGGACAATTTATTACGCACATTACTAGTCTGCGCTTGCTTAAGATCGTTAAATTAAAATTTTCACCATTTATGTAGTGCAGGAATTCTTTATAAAGCTTTTGCGTCAATTGGAGGATTGCAAAAGATTTGCAATTTTAATGTAAATAGTAAGTATAGGTGCCATGAGGGATAGACGGGAGATTTTCTGTATACCTACAACTTTTGACTATGTAAGTATAAATCTCAATTAGTATTTTGTATGGAATTTTAACTAATGATAAAAGGATAATTATTATAATAGGATTGAAGTAGAATTTAGTTGCGGTAATTAGTTTTATTCAGTTAAGACGAACAATTTATGTACATGTCTTATGAATAGATTGCTTTAAATTTTTTTGGATTTTTTTTAATTTGTTTTGAAACGAATATTGTTGCAAAACTGTTTTTGCAGTTTAATTTTATATTAATTGCTCAAGTGCTAGAGAGTAGTGAGAACGATAGCATCACTATAGTTCTTAATGATTATATAGGCAAGATCAGAGAACAACTACACCACCTGTACTTGCAGTTACGAAGCGCTTTCGTTTGTTATGCTGATAGTTTCTGTATTTGCGGTGAATATGTGTAAATGGCAGGTTTTCGGTATTTACGTTCTTTGGACTAATATTCTGAAATTTGGACTTTGTTAGCCCTAATCTGAAACTCGACTGAGGGCTCCAACGATTATATTTATTTAATAAATTTTAAATAATCATTATAGGATTTATCAACCTTCTTGATCACAATTGTTTACTTGTCTAACATAAGTGTATCCATATCTGGCTAATTGTAAATTATATTTAGAATATACAAAGTCGTCAGTTCGATCAGCCACTCATCGAGCTATTTCACTACTCTGCTGAGCGTTCAAAGTTTTGCCTATCTCTTCTTCTTTATTTGTTTCGATTCCAAGCACCACTCCCCCACTCGTTGTTATAACTTTTGGTCCAATAGACCTACCTACCACGAGCTTGATTCGTTGTTATCATTTTCCAATCGACCTATGATGAGCCTGACTAATTGTTGGCATTTTTGGTCCACTCGACCTATGATGAGCCTGACTCATTGTTAGCATTTTTTGGACCAATCGACCTACCAGGAGTGTGGCTCAATATTATAGGCGAAGGGGTTAATGGAGTAATAGACTAATATACGGTAATCGCGCAAGTCTATGCTAGCAACTGGACTAGGCAACCTTAAGCGGGAGAGTGTTAAATCGAGAAAACTAAAACAACTAACGATGCGTTGTAAGGAATTCAAAATAACCAAATCTACTACAAGTTTAAAGGTGCAGAGAACATAGTATCTGATCACTGAATGTAAGTTGTTAATAAAAAATAGTTAACAGTAATGGTCCTAGAATAGACCTGTGGGGTATCCCGCTTATGAGAGGAAGAGCGCACTTAACAGGGAAACAAATCGGTTTTTTTGTTGGCTAGAGAACTAAGACTTGATGAATTTGTAAGCCAAATTTCTGAAATTTCCATGTTCGTTGCGAAATTTTTGTTGATCTCTGGTGGACTGAATACTAATGTTTTTTTTCCAGGATTTCTTCACTGATTTCATGTCGACCCCTTTAAGCGGTATAAATTTTTTTCTTTGCTTGTAAATGGCTCTTTTAGTCTTAGACAGGGTCGACATAAGTTTTTTCAGGGCTCATCTACATATTTTTGGGAGCGTGGCCTTAGTTTGTAAAACACAATATTTTAGATACATATACAGGTTGTATCGCAAAAAATCATGAAATATATTTGTTTAAAAAAGATTTATTGATATTACCGGTACAATTTGTTAATATTCTTCAAAGTATTCTGTACGAGCACCTACATATTTTTTCCACCAACTCTCCCATGCCCGGTACGTCCTCTCGAAGTCCTCGCCGGAGCCCCCTTTAGAGCTGTTGTAACGGCCGCTTGGATAGCGTCAATGCTGTTTAAACGGCGTCTTTTGAGTAGGTACGGTTTTGACCCTCGAACGGAGCTATATCGGGAGTGTAGGTAGCGGTGGCACGTTGGGCTTCGCCAAGAACTCACGGACGCGAAGAGATGTACGGCTGGGCGCATGGTCATGATGCAGCAGCTAGGTAGTGGCGATGTTTTTTAATAACCGAACACTCACTCGACGGATCACGCACACGAGTCACATTTTCATCGGTTTGACTTGTTGTTTGCTGTCCAGAGCGGAAGTTATAGCCCAACCCTTCCTCGTCCTCGTACAACTTCTTCCTCCACCTTGAAACTTGCACATACGATAGCGCACACTCCCCGTAGGCAAAGTTAACTTTGCCGTAGGCTTGCTGGAGCAATTCGTGAGCTGCGACAGCTTTTTTGTCGAGTTTTGTACTAAATTTGATCATCCAACGATATCGCGCCGCGTGACGTGGTCTTGAAACAAGATTCACTAAATCAGCTATTCTGATTTTACTGATGCTCGCAGCGTACTCTTCTTCAAATTATCGCAATCCAATCAGAACACTTTCTCCTGTTATACATATTCACTTGTATTCACTGTACTGACAAGACTTGCTCTTCCTGCGGTGACAAGAGCTATATTGATACTTTACAAACTCTCCAGAACCTTCCCGAAGATTCCATTCCAGAAACTTCGAATCTTCGAACCTAAAGTTGTTTACTGTTCCCACTTTATTACCTACTCATCTTACTCGAAGTTTCCATTTCCAATAGATGTTACTTGTCTCTTTTTGTTGCCCGTTACAATATGTTATGGTAGAATTTCGCCACAAATACCGTAATCAATTAGTCCTTAAGTCATGTATATCCAGTTTAAACATGTGTAGCGCTAGAAAGATCCTACTGCTCTTTCCGTCACTCTGGCTAGATGCGGATTCCAGGTAAGTTTCTTAGTCTAAAGTGATATCCAGAAATTTGACTTCGTCAGAAAATACCAAATTCATATTATCAAGAAGAGGAGCCGTTAGTGAAAGCTTCGTTCTTCTTGTGATCAGAACAATAACCGTTTTGTTTGCGGACTTTGGAAAAGGATTTTTACATGAGATCGGACATGATCTGATCATGCTTGTCCCATATTGTAACTACTAGGTGATCCGCGTAGCCTTGTACATTAAATTCGGAATTGGTCAGCTTCATTAGGAGATCGTCAAAAACAATGGATCACAAGAGTGGATGGAGGACTCCTCCTTGTGGTCAGCCTTTAACTGCAGTGATCTTGATTGGGCAGTTCGCCAGAATCGTGTTAACCGTTAATGTTAACCGTTGGTGGCTCAAATCCTTTTTCCTCAGCCGCCAATTTTATTGCATCGTAGGAGGTGTTACTGTGAACAACTGGATCGAGTAAATCAAAATTTAATTGAAAAGTGTCCAGCGAAGTTTCAAGTCAACAGAAACGAATAACACGATAATGCAATACGAGCCATGGAAAAATGAATTAATTGTGGTGGGATATACTATGCCTCATTCACCACACTCGCCCGACATTGCACCATCGGATTTCCATTTATCCCGCTCGCTACAATTCTTTTTATGTGACAAAAAATTTTAAAGTGTGAATGATATCCAAAATGCTCTCTCCAGATATTTTGATCAAAACACAATTGATTTTTATCGACACGGCATTAAAAATTGCACCCAGATGGCAGAATGTTGTTGATACACATTAAAGAGGAGAGTCTACAGCTTACAGTTTTTATAAAAAAAAGTTATGTTAACGACCTTTTTGCAAAAATAATAGAGGTTAAATAAAAAAAAAATGTAAGAAAATTCGAAATTTTTAGTTTAGACAACCATAATTCTTGATAGGAGAGGTGTATGGGCCTGATTGAGCAGTCGTTAGGAAGGCCATGAAGTTCTGCATACAATGAGCTCTTAACTGTGACCGTACGCCCTCTAATTTTTAAGATACAGGGTGTTTTGTAAAAAACTAGTTTTTTTCTTAATCACCCTGTAAACTCCTAAACGGATGATATGAATTTTTTTAAAAAAAAGAAGGCAGGCAGTAACAGAGCCCGTACTGATGAGTATACGATTCCTGCTGATACGAAACGCCTGTTTTTGCATAGAAATATTTTTGTTTTTAGAAGATTGTTCACTTGTAAGAGATTTTACATATTCAGCTGGATTCAAACGGTTTTTTTTTTGTCATTTCTCTCAGTAGAGCTTCACGACGTAACGCTTTTTCAATTTTATGATATAATCGATCTCAGTTTTATGTAAGTTGCTTCGTCTAGATTTAACGTGTGCTCAAAACATGGTACATGACGTTTGTGCTGAGTGAGTAACGTTTCTCTGATTTCTAATGGCTAAATTAGCATATTCAATGGTGGATATCGATTTTAAATCATCAATGGTGCATCGCTAACATCAGAACTCTTTCATCGATGGTAAAATATCATGTTTTTAAATCATCCATTCAAAATTTAAAATTTCCTATGTTCGATGTCGTACCCTACTTTCCGGTCCCCGTAATATTTAGGTGCTTAGAAAAGATGCATAAATCTATACATTTCCAAGGCCAAGGCATTCTGACAATGAGACATTATTGTTAACCCAAAAACTATTTCGTGATTGTACTCCAAGATTGTATCTACATACTTAAAAAAAAAAAACAGTAAATAAATCCATAATATACCTCCGAATGAATTGCGTATGATTTTCATAGTGTTGTTTGTGGTCTACATCTACCACCTACATACATTGCTTATATACAAATATATATATATATATTTCTACCTACATTTATATTGATTGTACGGCTGCGCAGGCATATTATCCGGCCAATTATGACTAACAGTGTTATTGCCAACACTTGAGATTATTAATTGTGTTGCTCCTGCCCAACTACTTAAAAATCTATTTTCTTAATAAAAGTTCATTGAAATTGCAGCTGTGTCGGACTCATGGCTTCTGATGAAAACAATAACTGTAGAGCGAGCAATCGATTGTTTAGGTTTCTTGGATTGCAAATAAAAAACAAAAAAAAACAAAGTAGCAGCAGCACTACCAGCAGCAATAGCAGCAGCAGCTGGAAACCAGCTCAAGCAACATGTTTTAGCGCTTATTCAATATACAAGAAAGCCTTTGACTGCAGCAATTAATTGCAGTTATCAGTTACGTCAGCTGGTTTTTTTTCCTCCGTAAAATGCAATCTTTAATTGGGTGTTGAAACATCAGATTTAGTTGGAGACTATAATATGTTACTACTAGTTAAATGTTATACTTGGGAATAGTGTAGACCTATAGTTGATGCAATCCTATACAATTCCCCCGGTAAGTGATTTATTGGACGGGCCGACATGGAAGGTAACAGTTTTGATTTTGTCCTCTTATTCCCAGGAACCATAGCATACAACATATATGTAAGTCTGTACGTCACATCATATGTATACCTGTACACATTTACTAATTTGAACTGCATTTCATTTGCAACAATTAAAGATTTAATAATAAAAAAAAAGTCTATTAGAAATTCCTTCTTGTACTCGGTAAGTCTCTGGTGAAAAGCCTTCACCTATAGTGTCGTTATCAGGTGGGAATGGCGTGCACCTCTACTAAACATGGCAGGTTTATTTGTTTTTTGATTTTGTAAGGTCTTTGACTTCCTTCGCAGTTCGTGGGCTTATGATCTCCAGCTCTATCGCATTACATATACCTAAATACCTACAATCATAGGTTCATTGAAAGTGCAGAAACCATCACAGATTTCGAAATATTTGGCTTGCACACATTTACTATATATCGTGCAATAGGCGCATATGACAAAATCAACCCACGACACCATCTTAACCGGCAATTTTTCTCTTCCTTCCCCTCCTCCTCCTCCTACATACCTCTTCGATGAAATTTAATTTACTTATCGAACTAAGGTTTGGGGAATACTACACGTACGGCGCGGGGGGGGGGGAGGCTTTAATTCACGTGCCTATTCGGACAATTAGTTGAGATTAAGTCATTCTCGTAATGAATCGGGCATTTGGATTTAAGGTCTTTGAACTCGTTACAGTTCGCGTATTTCTATAGAGAAATTGTCTGGAAGACGACCGCACTTGCTTTCGTATCTTGGCTGCGCGTTGTATAGACTAAAAAAACCATGAGTTGAAAGTTTCATTGCGAATTTGATTGACGTTGTTTATGTGAGCTTTCCTTTAGACGGGACAGTCTCTATCTCTAATTTTTCTTGTTTTTTTTTTTTTTACAATTAAAATTGAAATTGAGCAATTTTTATATAGTTTTGGAAGATTGTTCGCCAACTTTGCATGATATAATAATACCTTTCTACGTTTTTTATTTTTGAATGAAGAAATTTTTCTTGTGCTATCATTTTACACTGTAGTTAGAAATAAAAATGAAATTTCCTTAAGTAAGAGAGATAATAAGGTGAATGCAAATCACTTTTTGTATTATTACTGATATTTTGACGGAAGACCATCGACTTAAGTATAATTGCGAAGGTGCTCTCGTAAAAGCTACAACGGACATCCGTTCAGCTCTTGATAGACGCGAAGTAGCTATTATAACACTTCTGGACTTCTCCATAAGGCTTTTGATAGTGTCAGCCATAATAACCTGTTAAGAAAAATGTTCTGCGATTTCGATTTTTCGAACCGCCATCCTCTTAATAAAGGAATTTCTTTACACTCATTCGCAGAGGGTTATTTTGGGTCAACATAATTCCTCCACCTTGCTTCCCCTATCTTGTGGGGTCCCATTGGGTTCAATTTTTGGTCCTGTACTGTTCAGCATATACATCAATGATTTGACCAAGAGTATTCGCGACGTCAACATTTACATAAACGCCGATGACGTGCACATTTATTTAAGTCGTCGTATAAGTTTGATCGAGGATTGTGCTGATTGCCGGAACAGTGACTTGAAAAATATTTTCATCTAGTCCTTAGAAAACAAGCTCAAGTTGAATCCGAATAAGTCGCAGTGCATTGCTTTTCATTGTGGATCTATTGACCCTACAACGCTTGCTACCATTTCATTGGGCGGTTATTCTTTGCCTTTGAGGATCGAGTTCGAAATCTTGGCGTGATTTTAAATTCTAACATGAGATGTTGTGACCTCATCAACTCTAACATAACAAAAATATATGGCATTCTCAGCTGTCTGTGGCTGTCTCCTAGTTTACTATCGCCTAAGTTCCGTTGTCATCTTCTTTGATCTCTCATTCTGCAACATTTCACTCATGTCTCTCTTGTCTTTCCCAAGCTCAATTCGCACAAATTGAATTGTCGCTTTCAAAGACTGTACTAGATTTATCTTTGGATTGAGGTGGTTCGATCATGTATCTCACCTTAATTTCACCCTGCTGGGCTGCTCGCTTGATATATATTTGAAAAGGTGATAATCGCTTGGTGCCGCGTCTGAACTGTACGGCGTGCGTGATAGAACCTCCCATCAAAGCTGTCGGAGCTTCTCCCGCGTCGTTAAAAATGTGCGCGGCCTGGCATTGTTTTGATGGAAAATAATACCTTTCATATTGGCTAATTCTGGTCGGTCGCCTGCTTCAATTTGGTCAGTTGTTGACAGTAGAACCGATGGGAACAGCTCATAGTGCATGATTCACTTCCAAACCAAACACACAGAAAACCCTTCTTGGCCGTTAATTCAGACTTGGCGATCAGTTGGACCGGCTCACTGGCTTTTGGACAAGCATCAATTCGGTCCAAAAGGTTCCTTTGCGTCAATTCATATGGCACACATACATCGAGCTTTTTCTTGAGACCAGCCTTATGTAAATGGCTCCAAGCGGTTTTCTGGCTAATCTGCAGTTCCTGGGCAATGAAATTACATGCCAGTCCGATTCGACGATTTCCACGATTTCATCGACGTTTTTGACGAATGGCCGGGCTACTAGAGCGTGCCTCAAATTACTAGAACGGAATCGTTGGAACTGAACTTTTAACTTCACCATAAATATTTACTATTTCAAAGAACGCGAAGGTTCTTATTCCATCCATTCTCCAAAGACTAGCTAACATCGAATTTAACAGGAATGGTAACTGGTGTATAGCCAGATTAAATCTTTTAAATGAGCGCACAAGTACAACTTTGTATTTATAAAGCGCACGCTTATTACAAAAGGATTACGCATTCTTTTGAAAATGCGCGGCTATGGTTAAGAACAACGCATTGCTCTAGCACACGTATTTATCCGATCTCTGTAATATACCTGTACGTATAGATTTGAAGGACTGGATTGAAATTTTCATCATTATCAGCTTGTTCACCAAGTTTGATGCATGTCATTTAAAAAAAAATATTCTTTAAGTATTCTTCAGTGTTTTCATTCGGTGTTTTAAATTCTGAACATTTCAGCAAACATCTTTTCTCTGTTTAGCCGAAAATGGTAAGCCACTAAAAGTAGTGGATGGCTTTAAATTCAGTTTGGGTCGTTTGACTGAACAGGGTCAAAAATAGTGATGCACGAGTAAAATCTGCAATTTTTGATGGACGTGGATGGGAATGTATTAATCCGAATAAGTAATATTCTTAAAAAACAACCAGAATCTACACTGTGCCGTCAATATACAGGGTGGACCAAAAGTTCGTTTACATTTCAAATGATGATTTAAAAGAAACTAGTTATGTGAGATAAAAACTGTTTATTTATTATTAAAGTACACAAATAGAGATTTTATTTTTTAAAAATTACATCATCCATATGTTATCCTTGACTATTTTGACATTGCTGCAACCTGGAGCGGAAATTTTCAACGACGGCCTCACAAGTGTTTCGTGAAATGTCTTGCATTTCCTCTCGAATATTTTCTTTTAATTCCTCTAGGGAGTCTGGGTTGCTGTTGAAAACTTTACTTATAAGGTATCCCCAAAGAAAGAAGTCCATTGGGGATAAGTCCGGGCTACGAGGTGGCCAGTTAATGGCACTATTTTGGATATCACTTTTTGTCCAAAAATTTCGCGAACAGCACTTAATGAGTCGTTGGAAGTGTGACATGTTGCCCCATCTTGCTGAAACCATCGAAATCCTGTAGCGCTGGTTAAAAAAAAGTTCTGTAGCATGGCAATATACCGCTCTGTATTTAAATTTAAACGGACTTTTGGTCCACCCTGAATTTCAAATAGTGGGAAGAGGAAGGCAACAGATATATCTCAATTAAAAAGAAAATTCTATGCCAGTCATCTAAATATTCGTGTAGACTAGTGCCAATACTTTTTTGAAAAGAAAAAAATAGTAACAGGCAAGGACCAGACGGAAAATTTAGTTAAAGTTAAGGAAATTGTGGGGGTGTTTAGGGTTGAAAATGGTTTTTGCGATTTTCGGCGAAATGTGACGTTCTAGCGGAAAATGTTCTTCACAAAAAAAAAAAAATGTAGATAATGAAAATATGTAAAACTTTCATGTAAAGATTTTTCAACATAACCTCCAATTTTTCGATAAAATGGCGGAAAACCGATTTTCAGTTTCTTTTTTTTTCTCGTAAAATTAATTCAAATTACATGAAATTTTGCGAAAGTATACCTTTTCTTGCATTGAATAAGCAAAGTTTTTTTTAATCTGGGAAACATGTAGCTTCCGATATGTTTACAATTTTCCGAAAAAAAAACCAAAATCTTCGACGGAAAACTTTATCGGTGTTTTTTTCGATCTAAATATTCTATCCGGGCTCATTTTAACCGTTGAAATGTCTGCTTTAAAATGATCTATATACGTTGATGGTTTATTTTTGTAGGAACCGCTTAAAATTGAGAAAAACCAATAAAATGACTTTTCGGATCTTGAATTTTTAATTTTTTCTTTTTATGATTTTCACTTTGTTTTATTATTTATGTAAATAATGGATTAAATTTCAATGACAGAATTTACTTTAATGTAATATTACTAAAGTTGAACCAATTAATTAAAGAAAGTGGCGGAAATCATCCTTTAAATGAATAAAAAAGTTAAAAATCTTTTAAGTTATGCATATAAACGTGAAATATTTACACAAAAATTGTGGATCAGGAAATTCATATTAGAAAGGTACACCAAATAGGTACTTATAAAAGGTTCAAGTGGGGAGGGGCTCATTTTGGAGTATTACATCTAGTTGTTTGGAAGCATTTGGGGTAGTGTTTTTTAGAACACCACGTGAGCATTGAGTATTTTAATTGAAAAATATAACAGAAATACTGCTTATCAATAAGAATCAGCTGTCGTACGTACCTAATCTTTTTTAGCTCCCGAAGGTATTAATTATAATTACTGCAGTTAAACTATCAAAACACGATGATGAAACTGTCATCGTTGTGGGTCAAGATATTGATTTACTAGTACTTCTGCATCAACTATTTTTTTTTTCTCAAACCAGGCTTAGGCAATGAAAAGGATTCATTTTATACATCTAATTGTTTCAAACACGAAACGCACACAAATATAATAGCATTTCTTTACTCTTTTTCGAGTTGCGATACAACTTCCGGTTTTTCTTAAAAAGGAAAAAAATAATTATTGAACAACAAAAATTTATCGATCTTAGCTAGGATTTTTTTTTTAAAAGATGCAGACCAAATAAGCATTGCGTAAAATGGATCTCAAGTTATACCTGGTATTCGGGTATTTACAAAAGTAAAAAAATGGATAACAAATCTACTTTCAAAATTGGAAAAACTACCCCCAAATGAAGCAGCAGCTGCACAGCCATGTAATAGAGTTTATTACCAATTGCAAACTTGGCTTGGTTATTTGGACAACAAGCTCGATAACAAAAAAATCATGTAGCGGGGCTGGAACGAACATCTATAGGTAGACTCGTGAGCAAATATATCCCTGAGAGTTCAGACTTAATTCCCGAAAAGTTATTAAGAAGTAGGTATTACCTGCAGCTGTGAAAGTGGTTGTAGTAAATAAAAATGTGGCTACTGAAAACACGACTTAAAATGTACCAATTTATGCAGTAATTGTCATAAAAACTGCTAAAATAGAAATAAAAAAATATTTGAAGACGTAAATGATTCAGACGAGATTCTGATGAAGAGCCAGCAAAGAATGTTGTTATTGACATTCTAAAGCTCGAAGATGTCGATAATTTGGAAGAAACTCCTTCGGAATTTGAAAATTTCATTGATGAAGAAGAACAACAACCATAGTGCAAAAAATGTAAAATTTATTAAAATCTCATAACTTCTAATAAATTTTGCATTTTTATAAAAAATATCAATAAATAAATTGTTCTACTTAATAATTATGTATTGAAATTATTATATTCATATATACCTAAAATCGTTATACTATTTTGTTTAGTAAAAAAATAGTAAAATATACGTTAATAAAAATGCCTACTGGGCTAGTGAGTCTTAATTTTACCTTATGACTTTCATTACGGTACGGTGCATTGCTATGAAAAACTTAAGTTTCAGGATAATTTCCGCCACTTTCTTCAATTAAACTTAATTATCTTAAAGTAGATTTTTTCATTGAAATAATAAATAATAAGAAAAATTGAAAATCATGAAAAAAGAAAAATTAAAAATTCAAGATCCAAAAGTCATTTTGTTGGTTTTTCTCAATTTTAAGCGGTTTCTACAAAAATAAACCAAAAACGTATACAGGGTGATTCTGATCAAGATACCTTCCGGTATACCACGCGATTCCTTACTTCCTTGAGGTAAGCTGATCAAAAAATTGTTCCACCCCCCCCCCCCCCCCCCCAGAAACCTTCCCTTAGGAGTGGTGGCCAGTTGAAGGTATTCGTGAACCCTGATGGGAATAAATGAGTTTAACTTTTGAACCACGATATAGATTTTAGTTAATGTTGGCTTATTACATAGCCAAGAATAGTAGCTGTCGAAAAGTGTATTACTCTGTATACTTTAATTAAGCATCTTTAAATTATTCTCAAATATTCCCAAAATTTAAATTTTTTTACACGCAAATTTCATAAATACCGTTATTTATTTCAAAAACTTTTGTGTGTAAAAAAATCAAAATTTTGGAAATATTTGAGAATAACTTAAAGATGCTTAATTAGAAAATACAGAGTAATACACTTTTCGACAGCTACTATTCTTGGCTATGTAATAAACCAACAATAACCAAAATCTATGTCGTGGTTCAAAAGTTAAACTCATGTATTCCCATCAGGGTTCACGAATATCTTCAACTGGCCACCACTCCTAAAGGAAGGTTTCGGGGGGGGGGGGGGGGGGGGGGTATGTGGAACATTTTTTGATCAGCTTACCTCAAGGAATCGCGTGGTATACCGGAAGGTATCTTGATCAGAATCACCCTGTATATGTAGATCATTTTAAAGGAGACATTTCAACGGTTAAAATGAACCCGGATAGAATGTTTAAATCGAAAAAACACCGATAAAGTTATCCGTGGAAGATTTTGGTTTTTTTTCCGAAAATTGTAAACATATCGGAAACTACGTTTTTCTCAGATTCGAAAAAGATTGTGCTTATTCAATGCAAGAAATCGGCTTTCCGCCATTTTATCGAAAAATTGGAGGTTATGTTGAAAAATGCCTTATGTGAAAGTTTTAGATATTTTTATTATCTATAATTTTCCAGAAGTCACATTTTACCCAAAATCGCAAAAAACCACTTTCACTTACACCCCCCATTTCGCAATTTCACCTTATCTCATGTTTAATTTTTGTTTTTTCTCTTAACTATAACCTTAACTAAATTTTCCGTCTGGTTCTTGCCTATTATTAATTTTTTTCGGTTTAGCCTTCACAATCCGTTTTGGCACCATCTTCCGTTACCCTTTCCCTAGACGTATCTCTTGGCCGTTCAGGCCGATTTCGCAGCTCAGTGAAGAAGGGTTTGGGTTTCTTCTAATTTAATTTGGGCGCCACATGATTTACGATTCCTTTACTAATTTTATTTTCTTGAGAGGGGGGAAACCACTAAACTCTCAATTAAATGGTTTTTTTTTTTTTTTTTTTTTTTTTTTTACAATTTACAAAACACTTCTACGAAACGAGGTATAACTGAATGTACATGTACGTAGCTACTTCCAGAAAGGAAGGAAAAAAATTAAATGAAATAAACCAAATTCGATTATTAGGAGATGATGAAGCCGAGCCAAATTAACAAGGTCCCGAATCTAATTTTATATCTAGGTTACGATAAAAAAAGGGGGGATGTCACCACATTGTGTCCCACGATGAATTCCACCTTCCAGCTCCAATTCCGAAATTTAAAAAAAAAACCAAAACTACTGGACCACAAAGCCCTGATAAATTTCTTCCTTTTTTTCCCAACGATTGATAAGCAATCTTTTAGCCTCTGTAAACTCGTCGACCGCCGGATAACCAAAAAAAAATCGAGACTGTTCTTTTTGCTCACACCACTCTTTCTTTTTTTTCTCTTTTTTTTTCTCGCTTTTTTTTGACGTCCTCCAGCTGGACAAAGATTCGACATTCTGTCCTTTTAATACTGTTTCCCAATTTGGGTGCTTCGCCGATCCTTCCAGGGAGGTTCATTTGCAAGGGTGTAGATAAAATATTTTTGGTTGAGTCTCATTCATCTCTAAAACGGTGACATACATTTGCATTACTGTTTGGCTAGTTTATTATTTATCGGTGAATACGAACTACATAGTACGTGAGAATTATTTCCATAGAATTACTGAAACGAAACGTTGGAATGAAGAGTAATTTGCCTCTGCTTATTTCAAAATGGCTAGATAGATATAAAATTACATGATCGATATTAAGTAAGCTAAGATCAAGTTTTCCTATGATAAATAAAAAAGTTACGAATATTGACCACAAAAGATTCCAAAATCTGTCTCTTTCTTATAACTAGTACTACTAAACCAATTAAATACTAGTCTTACTTGAACATAATTACTGATCTTCTAACAATATATATTCAGGCTTAACTTAGCACTCTTAACGATGATAGAAGGTCGGAACCACACAAGAAGGGTTCAGCGTCCAACCTTTTCTAAACTTCAAATTCTCCGCTTAAAAATCCTTCAGCAAAATGTAATAAATAACCAGAGCCTAGTATAGTAGGTATTATACTTAGAGTAGGTAAAGATATGTGCTAGAACAATGTGTATAGTAGGGTGGAGCGAAAATTGCCAAAAAATTTGTTTTTCCAGTAATCACTTGACCTATATATGGAATACTTGCCTCTTTGAGAAGTGAATTACTGTACAAAAAATTGGTTTACTGAGACTTCATCTTCGGCTGCCAATTTGACATCTAAATAAAAAAAAAAAAATAGTAAAATACTTTTACGCAGCTTTTCGCTTATTTTCATAATATTTATCCAGAAAACTTGCTTCCTGAATGAAAATGGCCCAGAAATCATCCCATGGAGGTGGCTGCAAGTCGAGTTCACCACACATCCACCTTTTTAATCATTTTCTTTATATTCAGTTGTCTTTAAAAACTTGGTGATACTGAACTTTTGTCTCGAATTTTGGTAGGGATATTCTGGAGGCATTTCTAATCCTAATAAATCCATCTCTTGCTTCATAGCCACATACTGCCACTGATGCTTCTGTAACTAATTTTATACAGCGTTCCACGGCTTGGGAATGACACAGAAATTTTAAAATATCAATTTCAGTAGGAACGGGTTAGATCATTTTCTGGAGATCACTGTTCAACATTTTTACTCTCAGATGCGGCTCTATAAGTGTTATTGACTGCCAGTTAACTAGTTCAAAGTAGTCATCTGCATTAAAATTAAAATTGGGAATATCAAATTGACGAACTTGGTTTTCACTATGTTTTGCTTGTCTGCATTTTAATATCCTCGGAAGACCTACGTCTCTAACATGCTTCCTTTCGTCAGCTTGCATTGTGAATAACAAATTTTTAGGGTGACCGTAGGAACCATTTCTTTGCAGTCCTTGATCTGCTACCTTCTTAGGCTCTTCAGGCGAAAATCTACTATTTTTTTATAATGCCAAAAATGTCATGGCGGTCGGACCTTAAGTGCAAATCAGGTGGGTGCGCAGACTTTCATAATATATTCTGTAATTATATTTAAATTGTATGAAGGATTTTCGGTAGAAACATACATTGGCAGTTGTTAACCATCTTGAGTGTGCCATTTTGCCTGGCTCTCGTTTGCTAGACTTGGCGAAATTAGCTCGGTAAGATCAATATCAGGAAAACTAACATCTATTTTTTTTTTGAACTTCACAACCTGTTGTTTTTCGCAGTTTTCTAATTTTTTCCCAATTTCCAATTTGGTCCAGTAGTTTTCCCATCTAAATACTGCAATAGACAGCAGTACATTAGCGTGCACTAAACACACAAACTACTGCAGAGGACGTGCCAAAGAATTTTCAAGTTGCCGTATTATTCCACTTTTATAACCTGTATTTACCGCTGTCCCGTCGCATCCAATTGCTTGCACCTCGGAATATCTATGTTTTTTTTCCAAAAATTCCAATAAGCTTCTTTTAATATATTTAGCACTTACAGTACAGATGACGGAGTTATGTGACCGAGATAAACCGAACCCGATTCTGAAACTAAAACTATATATTCTTCTGTGATTGTCTTTCTTGAAAGAGTAACTCCTTCCTTTACTTGAATCAAAGTTTTATCATTCCTTCCATCAAAATATATTCCATAAACACAGGTTATTTCTTCTTCATGCTTCTTTTTTAAATTCTTACGAGTCTTAACTTTTTCTCTCCTAATTGATGATTTTTCCGCTGTTATTATTTCCATGTTTTTTTGGGGCAGCATTAACAAGAATTGCAGATCTGTCTGAGACTCCTCTTCGATCACAAGCCTGTGCTAAAGAAGGGAGTTTTGTTCTCATCTGAGAAGTAGAAGGCGCGTTTAAGATTTCAACATTTTTTGGAACTTTAAAATCGATGCACGTTGGACGAAACACTGGGGCTCTTGCGGCTCCTGGGGCAATCTTTCCAGGAATTCGATGTTACTTGACAAATGTCATCGTCCTCTTTGGATTTGTGCTTCGTTCTCTGGTGAGCATTCTTTTTACGCTCTAATCTTTTTTCAAGGATTTTATTTGTCTTTATATCAACTTTGCCAATAACCATTTTCCTTAAAGTTCTCTGGTTTGTTAACAAGCTCCTTTCATTTATAGCTACTTTAATTTTACAACAACACTTCAAAAAGAGTTTACATTTACACAATGAAATATCAAATAATTGTTTTTCTCTAAAACGATTAGTTTTGTGACATATTTAACTTGTCATCCTTTTTTTTATAGGCTTTTTAATATCGTGATATTTCTTGTGATACTCTTTTATATTGTGTAAAATTTGTTGGTCAGATACTACAGAAATTGAACTTCTTTCCAAACTCGGCTCTTGTTTATTTAAATTAAAAGTTCTTGTCTTTAAAACAAATAATATCTAATAATGTCGGCTTAGGTTGGAATCATATTGTCTTTAAACGTTTTTAGATCACCAAACATCGGACAGAACGAGTCTAAACGCGTTTGAGGCTTTTTTTCTTATAGATATAATATAACAATAAACTTATTCACGAAAGAACGACAATGCTACCCAAACAACTGCACTGCGGCAGTTACTGCTAAATTGAAGCACCTTGCCCTGCAACTAGCCCATCCGCTTGTTGCCAAGGCATGGCTCTAGATGATTATTTCCGAAGAATATGGTCAATTTGTATTAAAATTAAAATAGTAAGAGCTCGAATCGGCCTAAATATTATTTGCATTTACTTAAAAAACTATACACGTTTTTTGGCTATTTATAGTACAAAACTAAAAAAAAAGGTCGTTTTGGCAGCCAAAGGACAAATACGATTAAAATGAGATTTTGCACAATAATTACATTTAACCAAAGGTAACTATTCCGCATATAGGCTACATGAAATTCAAAAATGTTGTTTTTCGCTCCACCCTAGTGTATAGTCCCTTAACAATAGGCGTGTACTTTACAAAGTTCTTTCGACTAGCTTAATATTTTGAGTACCCATCGTAACCATATATGTTAATCATTTGTGTCTGAATTGTGTGCATTGTTTTATTATTTACCGATTTCAGATTATCATCATCACATGTAATTCAGAGTACCTATACCCATCTAGTAAAGTGTCTGCTAATAAAATTCATGTCTTCTAAAATTTAAATATTTCATCCGGATATTTTATGGTAACATATAAGTAACATTGAGTAACAATCATCTTTCGAAATTAAAATTCTGCCCTTGACTATAAATAGAATATTTGAAGATTCTAACTAGTTTAGTAGCTTAAGAATAGAAAGTTAAAATCTATCAAGGCAATCAGTTTGATGACCATGTATAGCTAAGTAGTTATAATAATTATATGGATACAAGAAAGTAAGAACAAAATTGTCAAAATTCTTGTTGACATTGACTTTTTACAAAATTTTATTCTATAATCAATTTTAACAATAATAAATAAAATAAATTTACGATCGATCCATACATAAATTAAGTATTCATTGATAGAAATCCATTTTGATGAAGTCACTTCCGGACGGACCGCAAATAAATCGCAATAATTCCCATAGCATTTATGCAAGCCCAAGTCTACATACATACATACAAACAAAACATAAATTCTATTGCAAAATTCGGACTATGACTATGATAATATAAACATGACAGGCAGGCGCTGTAGCGGTAATGGCGGCGCCTGCGCATTTATAATAATAATTCTTAAATGTTTTTTTTTAAATCTAACCTGACTTCCCGTAAGTGCGCAATTTCAATTCAAAGTTCAACTGAACGACTTGGATACATTCAATTAGCTTTACTCAAAAACTCTAATTGATTACAAAATGAGAAGAGACTTTATCAGAGAGTGTGATTGGTTGGTTGGTTGATTCGTTGGTGTTTTTTCTTGTGTTCGACGTTATATAGCCGTCACAAACCAATACAAGAATTAACTGAATTTGTACTTGGGGCTGGGGGACGTTAAGGATGTTGCAACATTTGACGCGGATTGCGGACATTTCGTTACCGCCAGCTATAACTAGCAGATTAATCCGTTTCCAGTGTTGCTCACTACTTTTTGTATATACATATTTCGATGTATCTAAACAACACTCTGAAAACAGTGCCATGGCAGAGAATCTTGCGAAAGATGCCCTCGACTAAATAGTAGTGGCCGCCACCGAGTTTCGCTTGTACAACACTAATAGTCATCGTCACCGTATATGTAGTCATATATATATATATATATGTATATATGTACCTAAATGTCGTCATCATAGTCACATTCATTTTTTGAGGTAGCAATAGTAAAAGATAGGTTTCACGTAGGTATGTACTTATAGTTGCGCACTCTGTCGACAATTTATTTCCTAATCTCATATCGTCGTCAGTTGTCGTCGCTAGAATTTATGTGTAAAACCTTAGAGAAACTCTGCGCGCGCGCGCTACTATTAGCACACACTCTCATTTTGCAATAAAACATACCATAATATACCAAAGTCGCAAATGAAACGAGAATAGAATTAGAATTTCAGTACAGAATTTCTCAATATTCTTGGAGCCATATATACTCTGCTGGGGGGTTACGCATACGGGTTGCGGTTTGCGCGGGGCAAATAATTGTGCAATTAGAGATATCTCGGTGTAATGAGTGGGGCAATTCAAATTTCAAACAACTGCGGCAACGCGACGGCGCATATGGAGCAATTTTGAACACACTGACTGACTTGACTGCTGCAGGGGATCGATGTCGTCAATTATGGATGGTTTTTAAAATAGTAGTATATATATGGGTATGCGAGAGGAGGTGTTGAAAGAATTTCTTGAGTTTCATTAATGCGCGATATTTGAAGGCTGCCATTCGAACACGATAAAGGTTAGGCATACATAGACTCATATAGTGTAATTTGTCATTGCATATATGCATACTTATGTAAGAGATTATTTAAAAATGACCTCCTCCAGTAATTGAGAAGATTGGTAAACTATTTAATTTCAATTATTATGACATAATATATGTATGTATATGTATGTATGTATGGGATTCTAAGATGATTTTGAAATATCTTTTAAAAATTTAGGCCGCAAAAATTGTACTACTTAGTCCTTATGAATTGATTAAAAAATTAATAAAAAAAAAAAAAACAAATTTTTTTGCGCAATAATAAATTCATTACCTCAGCTCTAGATATCTTCTACTATGTCATAGCCTTGACCTAGAGAGTAGGTCACCTTCATTGATCTTGCAATCTTTTTTCTTTTATTGTTTTTTATGATGATTGGCAGGCAAACATTGATAGACTTTGTGTTTTTCTTATAATTTTTGGGTTTGTTGTGGTTAGTCATTTTTCGATGACATCTATTATAACCAAAAAGAAAATAAACTGAGGAAATTTTTGCGTTTTTCACAGTTCCAAATTAGCATTGATAGCACAAATAGATCAGAGTATTTAATAGTTGGACGGACAGATACGACGAGATTACATGTGATTTTCTCAGCACATTTTATTACGTCTGACGACATTTACATTTTAAATGGAATGGTGGTAGAGAAAAATTTATTTAGTTTTTAAATATATTTACATGTTTGACATTTAGTAATAAATAATAATAAACGGATTTTTGGGGGTATTATTTTGAGGAAAAACACCAATCGTTTTGTTGTAAAATTTATAATTTTTGTTTTATTGCTTGACGTTTCGGTGCAGCCCTTCTTCAGGAGGTAAATATAAGATTGCATATACAGGGTGGGTCCGGAAAATAAGTTGAAGAAATCAGTAACGAACAATTTATTGAAAATAAAAGTATAAATGTTTAGTATTCTTCAAAATAGCACCCTTGTGCGTCAATAGACTTTTTCTAGCGATTCTGCCAGCTCTGGTATAGGTGTTCTGGAACATATTGAGGGGAACCTCCTTTAGACACCTCGTCGCGGCGGCTTTCACGGCATCTATCATCCCATAACGATGACCCTTTAATCTGCTCTTTATTCGAGTAAACAAAAAGAAGTCCGCTGGTGTCAGATCGGGATTGTATGGTGACTGGGGCAGCGTCGCCACACCGTGCCTTGCCCAGGAACTCACTAACAATGAAGGCGGTATGAGATGTCGTGTTGTTGTCATGGAGTCGCTAATTTCCATTGATGCAAGAATGTGCCGCTCTGCCTTGGAATGAGTTTTATCTAACCCCATCAATAAATGATAAATTGAATATTTTATCCAACCTGACTTACCATCTAAACGACAAATATGCACCTCTCAGAACAAGGTCGGTCAAAGTGAACGGTTGCCCGTAGTTTTCCCAAGAGGTTCATTCGTTGATTGTTGAGCGCGATTTTCTGCATCGTCGATTCTTGCGACTAAGAACTAATGAAAGCCGTAATCGTTATAAGACAGTTAGAAATAAAGTAAATTTCAAGATTCGTGCAGCTCCAAAAAGACTGTGGAACAATTTAAAACGCTCAGGTATTTTTCAAAAAGATACAGATACATGTGAACTAGATCCTAATAACTTGAATGTTCATTTTACATCAACACAATCTGTTGCTCTGAACGGAAATGCAGGTGAAGCTCATACGGACGGTCTTAGTTTGCGTTGTGTTGATATCGAAGAAGTCAGTAAAGCTTTCCATTCAATAAAATCTGATGCAGTGGGTCCAGATAGAGTTCCTCCCCAATTTCTGTTCTACCTTATATAATTCATTCTATCATGCATATCTTTAATGCTTGCTTGACAACTTCTGAATTTCCCACTTGTTAGAAGGTTGCGATTGTGCGGCCAATAGCTAAAATTAGTAACCCAAGTAACGTAACTGACTACAGGTCAATAAGTGTATTATGCTATCTTTCAAAGGCCCTTGAGAAGATAATTTATTCCCAAATAAGTAAACACTTGGAAAGCAAAAAACCCCAACTCCCTTGCAATCGGACTTCCGTGCTTTCCATAGTTGTGAAACCGCTCTCTTAAAAGTCACCAGTGATATTCGTAAATTTTTAGATAGCAATGACCTTGCAGTGTTGACCCTACCGGATTTTTCAAAAGCTTTCGACAGTGTCAATCATCCTAAGTTACTGACAAAATTAGCTTCACAATTCAATTTTTCTACGTCGGCCATTTTTTTAATAGCTGATTTTTTGGCAAATATGAGCGTCTCTCAGAAGTACTACCTTTACATTGCGGAGTACTCCAAGGATCTATTCTTGGACCACTATTGTTTATTCTGTACATTAGCGATCTTCCTAATGTCATCCAGGTCTATAACATACATTTGTACGCAGACGATGTACAACTATACCTGAATAGGCCGATTGGTCTAATGCGTAGACCGCTTCAACTCTGACTTGGAGCGAGTATCAAGATGGGCGTCCGAAAATCAGCTTTTATTAAATCCCACTAAATTCCTATAAATGGTCTTTTATAGACAACAGCTTGATATAAGCGAGTTGCCCCCGGTCATTCTTGATGGAGTTACCCTGCCTTTTGTGAATAAAGTTAAAAATCTCGGCTTTACTCTAAACACCTCAAGCTGTTAACTTCAAATCTCTTGATGCTGTCACTTTGAATACTTAGTGATTTTAGTCTAGTGTTTGGTTCTCCGCCATTGTACAATACTCGATTCGAGCATATCGTGCATGAAGGGTACTCATCTTTTGTTCTGTGATCTTTTGATGTTTCTTGTAGTTTATGTGGTATGTGGTATGATCACCTGAACTTTAGTGAAGACTTCTTGTAAACAAATGCTGGAATATCATCTCTACTATAGTTGAGGCTAAATAGTTTGAGCGTAGCCCAAGTAGAATCACGTTATGCCTAAAATATATTTTAAGTCGCAGCGCTCAAAGGTTCAATATCTGACCCCCAACCGCAAAAAGTAGAGCCATGTGGAAATAATTCCTTGAGTGCAATATGAGAGTACCTACAGATTTTGTTTGACGACTACGATATTGTTTGTTGTCGACTGAGCTCAAAAATCTATTAAAGGGTTGCTGTCAAATACTTTTCAGGGTTGTGTTTGGCTTCAAAAGAGTGTCCACCAAATAGAGATTTTTTTCGCCATTGTGGTCCATAGGGCAGGAGGTGATAGTACTCACCTAGCAAAATAAAAACTTGTAAAGAACGGTTGGGATGGGGGGACGGGGGTGGGTAGCTTCGGAGTTACAGGTTGATTATGATAATATGCTATTTTTCTCAAAACACCCTGTATCCTAAAAACTAGAATATTTTCTTAATCATCCTGTACTCCGAAATTGTTATGACCCTTCGCCATACAATTTTTTGTTTGTCTAGATGAGTACTATCACCTCGTTCCCTATGGATTACCATGGCGGAAGCACCCTGTTCACTTAGAATTGGTCTGCTGAGTGTCATTTTGTTTGATAAAATGGTTCCGAATGACATGTTGGGTCAGGAATACAATAATGACTGGAGAGATTCGTACAAACCCATTCGTACTCCTTGCGACTTGCGACTTTTAGCAATAGAATGATTAAGGTAAGGACACTCACACTATAACATCCAGAAAAAATATGGATTTCTTCTCAGAGTTTGGTTTGTTTCTTATTCACACGCAGATTGACAGACAGAAACAGCATTTTGCCTTTTAAGAATGTCGTTAATATCTCATCTCTTCTTATTTGAAGTGTATTTGCTGCTGTACATTTCCTTGAAACATGAGTCTGCGGATCGAATCTGTAACTACATATTAATCGGTCTTCGATAGTCATTAAAAATAGTCATGTGTGGAAAGGCAACATTGAAAATTTGTGCTGCTTTTCCTGCAATAGTCTTGTATTACAAAAAGGTATAAAGATACAAAAAATAATGTTATTAGTGCTGTTAATTTAGCTTTACTATCATGATACTGATTACATTGTGCAAAATACAGAAGTAAATCATCAAGTGGTCGGACAGGTAATAAAGTTTCGGTTTTGTCATACTTCGATGGGCAAGAGTGAACAAAAAAACAAAATTTACACATTAACACCAACTTTGATGTTATAATAAGAAATTTTCCTACAGAAATATCAAGAAATAGAAGAGTCTCAATTGTATTGAAATGATTTCAAGTTATGCCTTATATATAAGGTAGAACGTTCAGAGGATGAAATAATCCTATTAAATTGAAATGCGCTCATAATTATAGAGCAATTTTTGAACAATCATAAACCACATATCGTTGAGTAAAAACGATCTCATATATAAGACACAATATATACATTATAGCAGACAACCACTGCACCGAAGATAATATCATTTTAATTAAAATGCTCATAACTCTTTAATTATAGCATTGTTAAGAGGTTACAACATAATGCCGCCGTCGCATATATGTTTCCTCCATATCTATCGCGATAAGTTTTAAACACTCCAGCAACAACAACCAAGCCGACATACATAAATCGAACAAAATAGGACATCCACAAATCGAGCGAGCATGCTATCTTCGTGAAACATAAAGGCGTGTAAACATTTCAATTACAAAATCAAAAATACCGTACATTCAAATCGCGATTTTCCCTACAGTTTTCTGCAGGCAGATTGCTGTCAAAGTTCAATATTGCTCACCTCACCATACCACATCAATACATACCTACCTGGAGATATATTTATTTTTGTTTTTCCTACGATCGATTACAAAATGTCAAGTGCACTCGTACACGCCATAGTCGACATTTCTGTTTCTCTTCACTTGAAATTCATCCATTTCCACCACTTCGACATAAGACTGGAAACCAAAAACGACATATGTATATATAATTCCACGATTTTCTATACTAAAAATTGATCCATCGAATGATCAGTCTTGCTCAATATCGGAGCCGTTTAATACCAATTACACGTCAAGGCTGTGATTGCATGTAAAGCAACGCGTTGTTCAGGTCGGTCCAATGAAATGCATACAACCTGGTGCAATTATCATTGCACTTGCTCCATCGCATTGCCGATCCGGGCAGAGATGCAATCGATTAATCACTTGCGGGTTGCAACATTAATGCGAGCACTGCCTGTATAGAATTGAGAGAGAATTGATGCCGCGGTTGCCGCCAAATAGGCTCTTAATCTTAGAGACCCCACCAATGTAGACATAGAGATCGAGAGAGACCTGAAGATGTTCTGCGATCACAATCTTTGATGTCTAATTATTGAGCACTATGTGCTAAACGCAGCGCCATCCATCGTAAGCCTGTTTATAGTTACTATTGTTGGTCATGATACACGTTTATATGTAGGTCCATGTGTGATCGACTTTTGATCGCAATCCTTAGAAGAATTATAATAAGAGTTTCATACAGGTATAAGGTAAGGTGAGGCAGAGTGATTGCAACGATCGTGTGTGACAGAGACTCTGTTAGCTGTGATCTGTAGTACTATAGATGTTTTTTATGCTTTCAGAAATAATGCAATAGTGTGTTGTGCAATGAATATGGGCACATTGAGATATTTCACTGGTTTGGCTCTGAAATAGTTGGCCAAAGTAAATGTCTGTATGCGCGGGCTCGCGCGCACCCGATCGTGCACCTTTTTACATGATCAAGCATTAGCCGTTATTAAAATTTGCTGAGAATTTTTCTGATGGATACTGTTTGGGTGGCGCAAACAATTTAATGAAACTAAATAGACTCTTTTAGGAGTTTATTAAGTGTGTGTGGTCACGTGTTAATTATTGATCACAAGTTTTGTTATTGTTTCTAATCTAAATTGATGCACAACTTTTAATCTAAATTCGTATTTTGTGTTGATTAAAAATTTTCAATTCTTCAATTCTTCTTGAACTTCCTTAACTCTTTCAGGGGCAATGGTATAAAATATATACCACATTTACACATACAAATTCAATAACATACGAGGATTCGTTCTCGGAACATATTATTTTAAAAAATAATTGAAAAAGCTAGAATTCGTCTAAGACCAATTCTTATCATACCCTAGATGAATGTACGTATGAAATTTCGTATGGTCACCCATTTGAGCAATTTTGATTTTTTGCATTGGTTTCTCACTTATATTTCTAGAACGGCTCGTCGGACAGAAAAAATGATTATAACCAATTGTATAGGATTTCTTATTCTAAAGTAGCTTTTAGTACAATAAAAATGTCTAGGACTGATCGTTTTCAAAGTATATGTAAAAAACCAAAATTATTATATGGCAACACTAAGAAGGGGTTGCACGATTTAGCCCATTTTTGAGATTTTATTTGCTATTGGTATGAAAACACAGTGTACCAAATTTCAGCTTTCTATGTCGACGTGTTCTCAGGTAGTGTCCAAATATATCCTGGAAAACGAAATTTTTGTATGGCAACCCCACGAAGGAGTTGCCCGATTTGTCTCATTTTCGAACTTAATTTTACTTTTTTTTTAATGTCCGTGTACAAAATTTCAGCTTTCTAGGTGAACGCGTTCTCGAGTTATCGTGCGCACAGACAGACAGACAGACAGACAGACAGACAGACGGACGGACATGCAAAATCAAAATAACTTTTAATATTATGCGTGGGTGTCCAATCCATTTTGCTCTACCATCATTATTTCGAGGTGTTACAAACGGAATGACAAAGTTAGTATACCCCTATAGATTTCATCTAGGATATAAAAATTATAATATCTTGGTAGGCGTACGTAACTGTACGTAAATTCAATGAAAAACATAAGATATTTTTCCTACTGTCAAAGTGATAACGGTATTTATATTCTTATTGTATCGTGTTCAGGCGAATTAAGGTGTTTTGTTCCTAGTTTAGATTTAAACTAACAGGCGATTATTTGAAATCATATTGGCGTTTACTGTGAATTATTTTTTTAAGAGATTTGAGAGGTTAGACTAAGTGGTTAGTTTTATATACCACCGCGAAAAAAATAATTTTTCGAAAACAGGTAAAACTTTTGAAAAGGTATAAAGAAGGATGTTTTGTTTATTAAACTATAATTGAATACAGTCATGAATCGAAAAATTCTGCGCTCCGAGCATATCGCGGCAATTTTATGCTATGATGAAGATGAATCCGTAGAATTGGCAAGTATTCCTTCCGACTCAGAGTCTGAGGATGAGGGAAACACTCTGGAAGAAGATGAGGAAAACACTCTGGAAGAAGATAAGGTATTACCATTTTATGAGGAATCCGAAAACGAAGAACCATCTACTTTCGAAGTATCTCAGCCTTATGTAAGCCACTTTTACCAAAATATAGCATATTTAGTCCTACAAGTGTTGAAACATTATAGATGTCAAGAGATAATTTCGAAACTGAGGACGAAATTATTCTGAGCGATTTAAAAAAAGTTTGGAATGCCAAAGCTTTTAATCCATCGAAATGGAGCAGAAATTTCCGTATAGCTGAACCAGAACAATTCAAGGGAACACACTATGGTCCATCGGAGATCATTGCAAATCTTCCTTCAAACGATCCAAGGGATCTTTTCAGTGCATTACTCACTGATGAAATCGTTGAACATATATAGTATTCCAAACTAATTTATTTGCACAGCAATCGGAAAAATTTTATCTGCCTACCAATAGCAAAGAAATCAAAGTTTTTATTGGAATAAATTTTCTTATCAGAATAAAACCGCAAGCGAGCTACCGTGATTACTGGTCTAGTAGACCTGAATTGAATGACATATATCCAAACTGATGTCAGTCAAAAGCTTTAGTTGGATTTTAGGAAATATTCATTTGAACGATTCGTCATTGATGCCTAGCAGGGATTCTCCAAATTTCAGCAGACTATACAAAGTACAACCCTTACTGGATATGCTTTTGGAAAGATATCAAAAATGTTTTGATCCAGGAGGACTTCTTGCGGTAGGCGAATCGATGATAAAGTTTAAAGGTCGCAGTTCTCTGAAGCAGTACTTGCCTAAAAAGCCCATAAAAAGAGGATATAAAGTATGGATGCTTTGCGATAAGAGTGGTTACATATGTAACTTTGAAATATACACAAGCAGAAAAGGCAACGATATTCAGAAAAACTTAGGCGAAAGCGTCGTTTTGCACATGAGCTCTCCTTTTATTGGTAAAAATCACAAATTATATTTTGATAATTTTTTTTACAACATGTAATTTGATGGTTGAGTTGAAGCGGAATGGGATATACGCATGTGGCACTGTACAAGCCAATCGGAAATTTTTACTATCAGACTTGAAAGAGGACAAGAAACTCTCCCGCGGTGAATTCGACTGGAAAACAAGTGACTCTGGATTACTTTATCTAAAGTGGAAAGACAAAAGATCGGTTACTATATGCTTTCAAATTTCCATGATCCTGAAAAAGTAACTAAAGTTACACGAAGAAAGCCCGATGGTACTTCAGAGTTTGTTCCTTGCCCGAAGTTATTGCTGAATATAATTCAAATATGAATAATGTTGATAAGTTTGACCAGCTCAAAAAATATTACGAGGTTGACCGAAAGAGTCACAAATGTTGGAATAGGATTTTCTTTCATTTTTTGGGTGTGTGCGTCGTGAATGCTTATATCTTAGCAAAATTTGTCGACTACAAGCAATCTCTAAAGGAGTTTAAATTGGATATTATCAACTATTTTACAACTATAATACCATTGCCTCAAAAACGAAAATTTAAACGAGAAAAAGTTCAGATAAAAAACAACAAGCCTTATGTTGACCCATCCATTCGAACGACAGGCTCATCACATCAGCCAATAAGATGTACATTACGGCGCTGTGCCAAATGCAGTAAAAAGGACACCAAAGGCGAACACAGTGGATTTGCTCTGCGTGCAACATTCCTTTGTGCCTTAGTAAAGCAAAAACGTGTTTTACAGATTTTCACAAAAAGTGATCGTATTGTGTGCGGTGGTATAAAATTCATACCATGTCCTTACGCAGGACTCTACAATTAAACAATATTAATTAAAAAAATTTTTTTTCAATAAATGGAATAAACTCAGTTTGACTAAATTTCGTTAATTTTTTAATTTTGTCATATCGTGCCCCTGAAAGAGTTAAACCGTTAAACGCTTGAGAGATATGAGACAAATGGAAAAAATCATATTTTTCTTGACAAATTCTCAGCAGAATCCTTGCCTTCATTGGTGATGATGCCATTTAAATACAAAATATTTTATTCAAGTATTGTAAAAAACCGTAAGCAGATTTGAAAAGCCCCCAAAATATTAGGGGCATTCACGTTTTACTGTATTTAAAACGGAGCGAAGAGAGTGGAGAATATTGTTAAATTATTTTATCGTGGCATTTCACACCTTTGATTCTACCTCTGATATTATTAGTCGTGACACGCACTATTATTTAGCATTAAAAGAAATCACTCAAAATCCTTATTCTGAGATTTATATAATATGTTCGAGTTTTTTGCATTGTGATATTCACCCTTTTATGTTTGTCCTTGGTAGGAATATCGGAGGGAAGTAAGTCAGGGATTTTTTCTTAATATAATAAATAATTTTGAATCTGAGTTTCTGTTTCAAGGAAATAATAGCTGAGAGAAAAATATGTATATTTATCCCTTCGTGGTCACACATCCCTATTGTTCTGTATCGGTCACATTGGGTATAACTGACTTGTCCGATTTTAAATAGTTTCCGTATGTACATAGAATCAGTCTTATTTGGTCCAAAAATTCATAAAATATACTTTGAACATTTCCCCTTCAGAAAAAAAGGAAATATATTTCCCTCCGTCACACACATGCTCAATTTCCTTAAATACTACATGCAACCCTTTCTTTCAAAATTTGCATTCGCTTTTTAATAATCTTGTTTTTTCAAATGATGGCTTTCTATTGAACAACTGTTCAAGAGATTTCTCGTGATAATATACGCTCATTGGTTACTACATATTGAATAAGTAATGCCTATAGTTTTTCTTTAGAGGTTTAAATATTATTTGCACTGCCTCTGAAATCTGAATCCTTTTTGTTTTTGTTGTACAGTTTTCTTTTCTTTTTGATTTACTCTACGTACCAAACGGCGTTTCATAAGGATCCAGTTTTAGGCCATTACTATTTTTACAACTTTGGAAATTTCATTTGCTTGAATCACGGTTAATAATTCTTTTGTAGCCTTGTTTATGGACCCCCTTAAGATTAAAATCAAATTCGAATCTTACTCATGAGTGTCTAGATCGCAGAACTTATTTCCTAGAGAAAGCTTAAGAGGAGGTCACCATCGAGAGGCATGAAAAATGCAAGAACTTTGGAAATTGTTTTTTTACATAAAATAGATACTTTTGGAAATGGGTTTTAACGTTTTTATTCTTCTATCAATGGAGAGTAAATTCCAATTCTATTTATAAAAAGATTCAAAATGGCCGCTCCAGCTTCCATCAAACAAAACCGTACACGGCGCGTTTTGGATTGCGCAGGGTGCTCCACAGCTCTGCCAATTCATCCGATTTTCGTTTTCAAGAAAACCTCTGAATAACAAAATGCCAGCCGTTTGAAAAAGGAGCCCATCTTTTTGTTTTTTTTTTCAGGGTTAACGCCACTGTAACGGCTAAAAAAAGTTTTTCACGAATTTTTTTCTCGCGAAATTAAAGGTGTTTGAAAAAAACCTTTTAAGGGTATTATCGGGCATACATTGAACTTTATTGATATATTTTTTAACAGCGAAAAAAACAAAATGGCGGCGCCACAGCCATCTTCTCTCTCGGGACATGTTTTGCTTGCAGGGCTCCACGGCACGCAGCTCCACTGTGGCACATTTGAATCTAGACCAAAACAAAAAAAAACCATTAAGCTAGTGGCTTATACCTAGAGAATGCCGTACGGATTTTTAAAAATATTAATTTTTGTAGATTTGGCGCGCGTTTGAAAAAAAAGTTTGATTTTTGACGAAAAAACGGCAGGTTTTTTGTTAATAAAAAATCAACAAATAAAGTTATTGAAAATCTCCGTTCGGTATTCTCTAGATAATGTTAATGTTCACATCTGGTCAAAATTTCAAGTCGATAATATGAAAATTGTTTGAGTTATGCTGCAAGCCATTTTGAAAAACCGTGTTTTTTGAGAATAGCTTTTTATTGGAAAAAATAAAAAAAAATGAAGGTAAAAATTAAAAGTTTTCCGATAAACAAGTTAAAGTTGCAAATGTCAAAAAGGTCAGTTGTGTTCAATTCGGCTTTTTCAGTCAGTTTTAGAAGAAAGCTGGCGATAAAGCTCCAATTGTGTTTCAGGCTTCAGGTAGTCGTTTCGGCGCAAGTTTGACGCGCTTGGTGGCAACCTCCATTTTCAAAGAAAAAAAATTTTTTTTTCTGGCACGGGACCTTTTTCTTCTTATTCTAGAGGGTTTAAACTATTTTTTAAGCCAATAAAAACAAAATCGATTTTTCAAAAAATTTACAGTGGGATTACCCCTTCAACTGACGACGAAAAACCTATTTCTACGCTTCCTGATGGCCCCGCAAATTTAATTTCCTTTCAGCTGCGCAAAGATTCATGTGAATTCGTTCATCTGTTGAAGCTGGAGAGCGCTCCGCGCGCTGAAAAATGTTCTAACCAGAAAAACTCATATAAAGTTTAACGTTATAAAAACTCCTCCAAGAACTGATTGTGCTGAATCTGAAGATTAACGGTTTCCCGAAATTTATGAAAGTACCTCAGGTAGCCAGAAAAGGTATCCTTACCAAGCGCGCTCCGAGCGCCTGAGCTACCTATTTTCTAGCCGGGGCGGACGGTTCCGCTCTCAACAGGCTGTGATTTCTAAAATACTTAAGATATGAAAATATCCTTTTACCCACGTGTTTTAAACCCTTTTAGGATGATAATGATAAAAAACCGAATTAGTAATCGTCATGAACGATAACCTCCCCTTAATGAACAGCTTAACTTAGCAGGTAGATTTGTTTGCAATTAGAGAAAAAACACCTTCCTGATTAGCTGATCAATTTTTGCAGGATGTTTGTTGATCGAAGCACGCATGGTAGTTTAGAAAATATGTAATTTACAATTTTTGTTATTTTATAAATTTTTCCCTCTTACCTCTGCGCTTTCTGATTAAATAAGACACAACATTTCAATTAGCTCATGAAGATTGGTGTCATCAAGTGTTGTGAAGGATAATAAAAGACAAATCATCTTAGTTCTATCAGTTTGATGACATGATAAGTATTTTCTTGAATTTATTAAGAGCTAATTTTGTTCAAATAAAGATGGCGCGGATGGGTCTCGGATGATATTGGAGACACTGCATTTTGACTTATTATTCGACATTGGGAGAAAGTATTAAAATAATTTTATTTCAAATAGAATGATTTTTTTATGATGCTTCCAAAGCTCTGGGGATATCTTATATGATGCCGTAGCATAGCCTTTGCCTTGAAAGGAAGAAGGTGTAGGGGATTAAGGATTATTGGGTTGAGTCGAGAAGTGACGAACGGTGTGTATTTCGCATGTTTTCGGCTCATAACTGGCGGAGAAAACAGAGGATGGTAAATCGTTCGACATTTGTACTGTTCTACTTATGAAGCATTCGTGGAATTTCACTGTATTGCCTCAAGGGTGTGAGGATGGCTTGGGTTACGCTCGTGTGATATACATAGGGAAAATTTTACAAGAGATTTTGTTAAAGAAATAGTCATAGAAGAGGCAAGAAAAGAGAGATAGATATCCTACGTTACACCGCATATTTGTATATTGTAAACCATTGAAAATATTTTATTAGAATCAATAATCAATAAAATTTATTTTGTCATGACATTTAAGTGTTTAATTTTCGAAATCTGCATAAATTTAGAATTTTAAATAGCTTTATGACTTGATGGACTGACAGACTCGTGAATATGTAATTAATTTTGCAGGAATATGTTAAAAGCATAAGTTGAATTTGCATTATAATTTCTAAGCGAAAAGATTAATTGTTGCGTAAAATTGTGTATAGATAATAACCATCCTTAAACGATGGCAAGTACCAGAAATCTCCAGAGAAGATCTCACTTGTTCTATTAAAAAAAAAACACATTTTTTAAATTTTTCAATCCAATAAGAAATATTTGTTGTAAATAATTTATTTCATTTGAATTCATTTCAGAACGCACATACAATTGGAGTCTCTTGTTGATGCAGTAGTTCTAAAGGATCCCGAAAATGATTTAATACAAGAGAAACGTGGCTGTCCTTTATATGTTGCACCGGAAGTTCTAAAAACGAGTAGACCTTATAACGGAAAATCTGCGGATATGTGGTCCTTAGGAGTCATTCTATATACAATGTTGCTTGGAAGGTATGTACATATCCTTTTTGTTCTGTTTTTTTTTATGTCTACATCATCTATACACATCTCGTTTAAATAATCCCAGATGCATTTTTCATATATATGTACATACATTCATTATATCACTTCCGGTTTAACCTTTTCACATGCATAAAAAAAAACATCAAAAGGATAGGAAATGCAATTTTTGAGGTAAAAATGATGATGATCCACCACCACCACCACCATCATCATCATCATTAATTTGGTGCTGTTGTGATGCAACACATAACAGAGGAGGTTAAACGGAGGCTATTATATGCATTTTACCTTTGTCGTGCCTTTCCTTAAATTGCATACACCTGCCGATTTTTCCTGACATAAAGGTTGTATATCCAATTCAGGTATGTAAGGATGATTGGTGTTGTAATGTTAGGCTACCATTAGCAGCATATGGTGGACAAAGTAGGCTACTATAATACCACTGTATGGATGGACAAGGAAATTATATTTCTTTTGGACACGATAAGGAAATGATTATGGGTTGAGCAGTGAACAAGTTGAACACTGCTGTTGTTCAACATAAATTAAATAACATGCTCAGGATAAGGAGGTACTGCGTACTTTTATAAATTAAGGTGATTGGAGTTTGTCCTGATTGAAACTTGCAATGTAATTGTAGGTCCATTTTTTCATATTTTGAATTGCTCATGTTCTTATATGATTTGCATAAAGAAAACGGTTGGATTTTAATTAATTTAATTACGTCCTATGGATGTGAGTAGAGTATTATACGGTGGTGGTCATAGCGCTTATTTTAAGTGGTGACTAAAATTGTCACTGCGATATATTGACAGTATCGACAATAGTCGACGGAAAAGGCATACACACAATTGTATGCAATCCACAGAAAAACGTCAATTAAGTTGGGATCACCATTTGAAGGTAGAAAAGTTTTGAATACGTTAGAGTTCAATTAGTATTTTTTAAAAAAAATTCATGGATAATCAAGGCTTATCAAAAGTTAGGCACACCACTATGCATATTATGGCTAACAAAATAAGTTATACACTGACAAGACAATTAAGTAAATCACAGGCGTCCAATTAAGAAATGGACATCAACGAGGCTCTTGACGGAATTTGACAGTACGTGCATGCTGGATACTAGATGGTAGAGCATTTCAAAAGCGCAAAATCTGGACAAGATAAGAATGTTCAATGACTGACCTAGTAAAATGAGGAAAAATAACGTTCCTGTTTCGATGTGATAATATGGTTCATTATTTTTTGCAGGTTTAAGAAGAATACTAGGACTCTTTTCTTGGGATGTGTAGTAAGCGGGCACCCCACCAACTGATTGCGGTAAGGCTAGACATGGTCGTATCAGCGATCTCCAGTACAAGCGCTATCAATGCGAGGGAAAATTAAACTTCCGTATTTGTAATTAGTGACTTACCAAATTTAAGCGGGTTGGTTTTGGTAAAATACTGGCTGGGAGCCGGATCCTATGGAGTCCGGAGTAAGTTTTACAAATTTTCGATTTTGAATTAATTGTCACAACAGCTCATATTTTGGTTCAACACGATACCCAGATTAATCACCTTACTAACAAGAGGTGATGTTTTACCATCCAGAATTACGGGTGGGATATCAGACAGATGTAGTGAAAAATAAAATATTGAGACTTAGAGGGATTCAATCTCTAATCTTGGACCATGCATTGATTCTGCTCATATCGTCATTAATACGTGCGATGCCGCCTTCGAACAGGCCAATAGGTCTGTTCAGATATATTATAGTTGCATACCATCTGCGTATAAGTGAATCCTGATTTCGCGACCACTAGAGGAAGGTCATTGATAAATAAACTAAATAGCAGCGGCCCCAAGATTGAACCCTGAGGTACACCAGTCGGGAGAGGAAGTGAATTCGACAACTTATCATCCACCTCAACTCGTTGGTGTGGTTCTGACAAGAAATTCCCAAAAAGAGAAAATTAAATAGCTTATGCTGTAACAAGCTGTGATTAACACTATCGAATGCCTTTGGTAAATTCAAGCATAACTAAAATGGTAGCGTTATTGAGGTATAAAGCTGCTCTTATATCACTACTCACTTTTAGTACGGCAGTCTCGCAGTTGTGAGAACGTCGGAAGCCAGTGATCTCTCTGTTTTTGAAAATGCAGTCGATAGATCGATTAAGTTGTATTCTAGACGGTAAAAATGCCATAACCAATTCATAGGTTTTATCATTGCGTATTACTCCTCCTTCATTGAAAATGTGTGAGACTGACGGGCAGCGTTGCGCAATACTACAATTGTAATAAATCTGCTAATTTTTTCTATTTAAAAAACCCTACTACCGCACTTTTATAATTTACTACCTTTTTAAAGTATATCTCAATAACGGGAAATTACCCAATTCAATACGAATTTTAAGCTTGAATCTGTTAAAAGATGACAACAGAAATAAATTGGAGATAACCACAGCCGAGAGTAGATATTATGTTCTCTAGGAGCTAACGAAATCTCAACGTTGTATATTTTTGTTAACATTAATAAAGCATTCAAACCAAACTGTGAAATAATTTTACTTCCAAAATATCAGGGACCGAAAATAACTGGTATTTTGAACATTTTAAACAAAAAAAACTGGGATAAATCATGATCGTGGAATTTAGTGGAATATACCAAAAGATGTCTTGTGAAACCCGTTTCGATTCCTGTAAAGCTTTTGAAAACTTAACTTAAAAAACAAAAGAGCTAAAAAAAACTAAGCTGGAAAGAAAAAAGAGCTAAAAAAAACTAAGCTGGAAAGGCTTTTTATTTTATCTGGCAAAAATAAAAGCCAGCTTGACCTTTTATTTTTTCGAGCTGGAAGTATAAAAAGCCAAGCTGGCTTCTTATTTTTAGGGACCGAATCAGCTATGAATTTTTACGAAAAAAGATTAATTTACTTGTTAATCCTGGCCGGTAATAGTTTTGCAGCTAGAAAAGCAAGCGCAACGGCTTGATACTTTTTTCGGTAAAAATATAAAAAGCGCGCTCAGCCTTTTATTTTTTCTAGCCAAGCTGGCTTTTTATTTTTACCAGAAAAAAAAGCAAAGCCGCCTTTATATTTAAAAAGCCAAGCTTAGTTTTTTTTAGCTTCAATTTATTATCGGTCAGGAATAACAAGTTAAGTTGGCTTTTTTTGTAAAAAGTCATAACTGACTCGGTCCCTCCAAAATATCATATCTACTACATATTTTTCCACTAATTTACTTCCCTAGTATTCTAGAATGGGCAACGCTGCTGACTGGTTTCCCAGTATACGCGAGAAATTTGCATTTTCGTATGGCCAGCCCTACAAAGAAGTTGTTCGATATAGTTTATTTTTAAAATTATATAATACCTTAAAATGTATTTACTCAAGCGTCTATATCGTCACGTTCTTAACCAGTATCCAAATGTATGTAGTGGAAAAGGATATTTTGTATGGCACCCCTACGTACTTTGTTCTAGTATGGTGTATATTGAGATCATGTCTTCTTCAATAAAATCAGAAGAATCATTTACTATGCCATTCTAAGAAGAAGAAGAAAAGAAATTTTGACATTATAGGAATAACAGAATCTCCTAATTACTCAGAATTGACCACAAATTATTGCTGTACTTATACGATGAAAAGGAGGGGTCCCAGATGGCTACTTTGCGGCACACTAGGCGTCTTTATGATTTTAGTTGAAACAATTTCTCTATAGATAATACAGTGTAAGATAAGTAAGACTATAAATATGTAACAAAGAGATGAGGTCAGCTAGAGTGCTAGAATTAAGGATGATTATTTTTATCAAACGTCTTACTGCAATTGGTATAGATATTAACCTGGCTTCCAGGTTTCATAGCTGAGATACATAGATAAATTTACGTTAGATTGCAATAAATGGTTAGAATTTCAAAAACGTCAAGACTTCAAAAATAAATAAATAAAAATTGTCCACCAGTTATACAAAACGGCGTACAACACTTAAGGTCGATGCACACTTACCGGCACACCACGAACCGGCACAGACAGACAAAATATTTTTATATGAAATCAAGTTAGCTAATTTACATCAACCGGCACCGGTAGATACTGGCACGTAACAAAAACTTCATTGCCGGTTACTATCGGTGACTATGTAGAAACCAGACCGGCATTTGTCAGTTGCTGGTCTAGTTGCGAAGTTAACACGGGATCAGTTTTCTATAGTTTTCTCGCGTTATCTGCCTTAACTGAAAGTTTCCTTTCCGTTTTATGTCAGTGCACGAAAAATGCCGGTGCCGGTCGATGCCTGCCTGTGCTAGTTCATGCTGCGCCGGTAAGTGTACATCGACCTTTGTTTGTTACTCTATCGCAGATCCGTTTTCTTTCTTGGGGGATTTTTCTTTATTGATTTTGTTAATTGAAATAACAACAATCAATTTTTGTTTTTGTCCATTAGATTTAGTTACTACCTTCACACAAACACACGCACATTACATTTTATTGATTCCAATAAAAAACAAATTCATCAAATTTTTCATATCTATATTTTCAGGTATCCTTTCAACGAAGAAGAACATTCACATCTTTTCATGAAAATAACCAATGGAAAATTCTTTATTCCAAATAACATATCTCCGAAGGCTCGATGTCTTATTCGTAGCCTTCTTCAGCAAGACCCGCAAAGTCGATTAACTTCAGAAGATGTCTTCTATCATCCATGGATGACTGCCAATAATATCGAGGTATATGACCTTATTAAAACCGATCAATGTGTTCCGGTGAATGATTTTGACAAAAAGTGAATTACAATTACGCCAGGCTCACTTCAATGTCTCTTTATCGGAAAGATATATCTTAATAAGAAGATAAGAAATATATATAGATATATATAATATACAAATACATACGCAATAATGGATGTCTTATTTGAAAACCCTTTTAACCTTTTTTTTTTATGTATAATTCATATTTACTTTTAACTATCGATTTTCTACTTTGATTTTATTTTTACTTAAAATTTATATTTTCGATGTTGTTTCAGTTCAAAATCATTGGTCGTACGTAAATCCATGGTAAATCAAATCAGTCAAGCCTGAAATTTTGAATATGGTATAGGATTCATAAAAACCTACAAAGATTAAGATGATAAAAATGTTGGAAAAATAGGAACAGAACAATTATTGGACCAAAAAGGAAAAAGAAAAAAAGAAAGAAAAAAATGAAGGTAAGGATTCAACAAAATTATCATAATTAAATGTCTCTGGTGGTCTCTGGTGGTTAAATGTTATATAAACAGACCTCACACAAATTGTAACTGGGACAGATGGAAAATCATCTCATATGATGTAAGGGCAGACACTTTAAGGCCAGCGCCCCAATTACCATCAAAAAGAGTTAACAATTTCGCAATATTCTGTCTGGTCCTCACAAAAGCGATCTTTAAATACAAAAAAAAGAAAAAAAATATATGCAGGCCGAATAACACCTGAAAAAAATTCAGTTAAGATCAGTATCGTAAATTGTGAGCCTGAAAATAAAACCAAAAAAATCAGAGAAGAATTTCAACTGAAACCACAGATCTGATCGTACATGCGCACAAATTAATTTCGCGGACGACTTTCCCTATATTGTTGTCTACCGTAGACATACATACATATTTAATCATACGTCATAGGTCGCATTTAGCATAATCTGGTTCGAAAAAATGACATACATAGTCTTTACTGGAACGCGAAACTGAAATGATTTTCTTTTGTGAAAACACCTCGAAATGTTTATATAGGCGCGCAGTAAAGATGATCATAAGTCAGTGTCTGATCTTGGGGGGATAGTAAAAATGTTGCGACGCAAATATGTGTATATTGTACCTGTACTACTTAAAACGAAGGTGACCAAATGAAACTTGCCCAGGTTCATGTTCATAACCGGATCAAGTTTAATTAGCATGCAAAAAACGTGTGCAGTTTATATTCGATTTTTTTTTTTATGTACTACTTACATTTTTATATATACATATAGTAGTTATGAAGGTTTTTGACCTTAATTTTATTTTTCATTGTTTTTACCTTGTTATTTTTGGTTCAAGAATATAATTGAATTAATTCCTATAAGTATAAATCCCTTTGAATGCATCCATGCATCATCAGTCCCCCAAAAAAAAATTTATTCAAATTACATGTCAGATTATAATGCTGTGCACCTGCCCACCTGCCTGCCTGCCTGCTATACAATCCTTAGCCATTTCATTTTGGTTAGCACGAAATACACTGAAATACGAAATGTGGTAAGCACAAAAAAACAAAAACAAAATTGGTATCAAAAGCAACAACGAAATCGTCTTAAAGGGATCTGACCATAAATTATTGGCGAAATAAATCAACCGTCACACATACTTTTAAGAAGGGCGCAGAAGACCCTTTTCTCGAATTGGGACGACAGCAACTGATCAGCCAAAAACACCTGCCCCAATTTTAAAAATTTCAAACTCAAAACATTCAGGGGAAAAAAAACAATTTTTTTGTTTTATTCTGAATATCGTGAAGGATTTGAAAACAAAGCACGAACGAATTATTTTTTGGGATCTTTGGCCTCTTACATCTTACTAAAAATTGAAGCAGCAGAAGGAGAAAAACAGACGATGAACAAACGGATGACTAAAAAGGAGCTGGAAGTAGCCTTAGGAGGTGATTAACTTTGTTACTTCGATTTTTGATGTTTTTTTTTTTGGCTGATGACTGCTGCAGATGCACTTGTTGCATGCTTCCTTTTAATACAAATTTGAGCAAGAGATCGAAAAGATCGCGAGGTCGTAGAAAAAAAAATGGAAAATATCAGAAAATTTAACGGCGATAGGTCGTGATGTGCACACATCTGCCGTTTCTAATGCATCCTCTCGATTTATAATTTAAATTTGTTTTGGGAATTTTTAGGAGCAGATTTTTTTTTTTTTTTTTTTTTTACTGAAATATAATCGTTAACCTAGAAAAATTTGGTGTCCCTTTAAAATAGTTAATGCTTTATTAATTTTCTGTCATACGTGGAAATATTTTTATCTATACATATTTTAAACAGACATATAAAAATAAAGTCTTTGAAAAAGAAATGTCTTTTACAAAAGAGTGCGTTTCTTATCAGTAGGTACCGTATACTCATCAGTACGGCTTGGTGCCTGCCTGCCGTATACGCCAAAGTAACAGTCAAGTTGACCTCATATATGCACTTAAAATAATTTTTAAGTGTGAATTATATACGAGTCGAAATACAAAGTATTTACTTGAATGCCTAGCATGATTAGTCCTATACGGGACTAGCATTTCATAGAGAATTTTGCTATGAAATAAATTCATAGCGAATTTAGTCAATATGAAAATTGACTGAGTTTGCTGCCAAATCCGCAGCTCGAGAATTAAGTGGAAAAAAACTCTACAAACTAAAAATCTTTAGAAAGGAAATTCCTTTTGTTGTGACAGACTGGTTTGTGATCGAGATCTCAACCTGATTAGTAACTTATGATTTGCACACGGAGCTACATAAATGACGGAACTCGAATCACTTTGCTTTAATAGCAAACCAAGTCTCAAGTTATTGAAATATTTATAATGTCGAGTAAATCAAGTGACGAAGAGAATTTCGTTCTCTATTCTTATTATCAATACAGGAGACGTAAGCAAGGAAGATTTTGTAAGCAAAGAAGATTTTGGATTCATTCCAACATTGAAAGGACTAGAAACTGTTGACTAGTTTTCGCAGTAAATGAGTTGCATCAAATAGATACAAAGTTTTTAGCATTCTATATTGATTTTTGATGGTGGAAATCGCTGCTCGTTACCTTCAAAGGAGAATACAAATATGAGGGAATGCGTGAGTGCTGAGGAAACTGGCTTGTAACTGATAGTCTGGCGATTAGCAGGACGCACAAGCCCCAAAAAAGCCGGCTAAAAGTCAAAAAGGTATTCAATTCGAGTGAAAATGTGTACTCGAGGATTTTTGAGGTCGCTGACGACGAATTCGAAGTCAAATTTGGGGGAAAAAAATCGCGGCTGCAGAATAACTCAATAATACCGCGTCATGGCGAATAATCATTAAATTTATTTAAAATTTCCTGCATAGAGATTTTCGAGGTCGCTGATTACGAATAAGTAAAAATATTCCAAAAGAAAGTCAATTCGATTTGCACGGAATTAATGTTTTTAGGAGTCTTCAACGTTGCTGATAATGACTATGAAGTGAAATTTTGGAAGTTATGTTTGTGAATAAATTAAATTGAAAATGTAATGACAATTTCAATTTGAAGATTTGGGAAGAAGAGGATAAGGATAAGAAAGAAGTAACGAAGATTTCACAACAAAGTAGCATACTCCTCGAATGTAAGGTTTGAGTTTCCAATTGATCTACGCAAATGGTGTTTGATGGATTTGACACCAGACTCCCATAATCCCCCAAAATATGGAGCTGCAGGCGGATTCATATGTCACGTAATGGATTTTGTGGATAGATATTCGGCTGCAATTGGGTTTGCTTCCTCTATTTATGGCTTGACGTAGATCCCTTTCAAGTACTGCCCTTCCTTCAATAAAGTTTGTGCCACAGTCTGAATAGAGGTCAGTGCACAAAACTCTTCTGTTTATGAATCTTTTTAAAGCTGCTATGAAGGCTTCTGACATCAGATTGAACACTAGTTCAATGTGCACAGCTTTAGTTGCCATGCAGACGAAAATACAGAAATAGGCCTTTTGTACCCTTGCATTTCTATAACTCGCTGTCTTTACTGTTATTGGACTGATGGTGTTGTCTAAAACATATAATGCACTTATGTATCCTAGTTGAGATACAACGCATTCCATCTAAGATCCAGACTGAATTTCTACTTGTATTCAGAACTAAAGATGTGCCACCATGAAGTGTTTCTAAATAGACCTTGTCAATGAAGATTGACGTTACATGGTGATCACGAGGTAAGATTACTGGGTGTCTTCTATTGTAAGGTATTAACGCGTTATCCAATCGTCCTCCTACTCGTACCAATCCATTGTTATCAAGCATTGGATTAACCGTAAAAGTTTGCTACCCTTGCTACAGTGCATTTCTGCAGCAATGTTTGATACACATCTGGGAATGTTGACAGCTGTACTAATTTGAATACAGTTTGTTGTGCATGTAGACACTCCTCACTGGTTAATATTGTAATCCTTTTGCTATCAGGATTTTTACAATTGTGTATGAGGCGCTGCAGCCTTGCAATAACACGAACTAATCGTGTGAAAGAAGAGTATCATTTCAGAATGTCATTTTCACAATTTATTTAAAAATTAGTGACAGTTGGTGCCCTTCGCGCAAGGATAGTTGCTTCCTTGATTTCATTCTTGATCGGCCAATTCTCTTGTGATTGTGTTAGCCAAGAGGGTCCATGCCACCAGAAGTTATTATTCAGGAGCTGAGCGATTGTGCTGGATTCTGAATCGACGGAATATGCCGCCAATGTTCGACTTTTAGATTATTCTGAATTTCTACGATCCGATTGGCTACGTAGATTTTCCACTTGGAAGGATACTCCATTGTAGTACTATTTTGGAATCTGTCCAAGCAACTACGGGAATGTTTTCCAAGTGAATGCCCTGTACAATGGTCTTCAATAATCTCACAAGAAGTAAGGTACCGTTCAATTCAAGACGTTTTATTGTCATTGGTTTAATAGGTGCTACTTTTGTCTTTGAAGTTAGCAAATGTGTAACAACTGTACCATCGTTTTGTTCTACTCTTAAGTAGATTGCTGCAGCGTATACCTTAAATGACGCATCGCAAAATCCATTTATTTGCATGCATGACTCTTTCGAGTAGTTAATCCACCTCGGGATTCGTAGTTGTTCCAACAATTTTAGATTGTCAGCAGGTCTGACGTTGTCCGACACCGGGTCATCCCATGATGAGTCCGTAATCCATAAGCCTTGCATGAGCAGTTTAGCCTCTATGATTATCGGAGATATCCAACCTAGAGGATCATATAAGGATACGATCCCTGATAATATGATGCGTTTTGTGAACACTGCATGATGCGACAGTAGCTTGATTGCAAACGTGAAATAATCATCCTGAGTCATTCTCTGAAAACGTTAATGAGTTTTTCAGTTCGACATGATCCTTAGGAAGATCTTGTAACAGTCTACTATAGTTGCTGGTCCATTTTCTTAAATTGAAATCAGTAGACTTCATCATTTGGATAAGTTGATGCTGTACTTCCTTTGCATCCTTTAAATTGTCAGCTCCAGACAGAAGATCGTCTACATAAAAGTTGTTGAATACCGCATCTGATGCAAGCGGTCAACTATGGTTTTCATCCTTTGCCAATTGCAGAAGCGTTCTTATCGCCAAATGTGGAGCTGAAGTTGTACCAAAGGTTACTGTCTTCAGTTGGTAATCTTGGAATATATCCACCCTTCTATGGATGCCGCCATACTATCCTCTGAATAGTCCTATGATCCGGATGTATTTCAATCATGCGGTACATTTTCTCGATGTCTGCATTCATGCCAGTTTTATATTTCTTCCAATTCAACAATGCCGTAAATAATGTCGGCTGAAGTGTTGGTCACTTTAACAAATGTTGATTCAGAGACTCTCCATTTGTCGTCTTCGCTGATGCGTCAAACACAACACGTAGTTTTGTTGTTGAACTGTCCTTGAATACAGCATGATGGTTAATGTAATAATGATTCTCGCCGTCATGAGGCGGCCTTACTTCTTCCATGTGTCCTAATTCTATATACTCATCTAAACAGTTTTCATACTCCATTTTAAAAGCAGCATTTCTTGCAAATTGCCTTTGTAGACTTTCTAAACGTCTGATCGCTTGTTGTCTGGAATTACCCAATGCTGGTGTGATGTTATTCACGAATGGTAACTTCACTCGATATTTTCCTGAGTCTAGTCGAGCGCAGGAATTTTGAAATATTCCTTCACACATTGTTTCATCTTGTGAGGGAATGGTTTTGGTAGAAACCTATTCGGTTTCCTAAAACTGTCTAAGTTGCTTTTCCAAAGCATCTGTGTGTGTCATGAAAGCCTTTACTGTGCTCTCATTTGCTGTATTTTTAGCTGATCCTAATAGCATCCAACCGAAGATTGTCTTCATGGCTGTTGGTGTGTTAGGTGGACCCTGTACAATCTCTTCTTGTATTATCTTAGCATAAACCTTGGCGCCTAGTAGTGCATCTATCTTGCCAGGTTTCCAGAATGTAGGATCTGCTAAGTCGAGTTGATCGAAGTGCTTGTAGTTGACTTAGGTATAAATTTTGTTGGTAACGCGTCAGTGATTTTGTCGATTACCAAAAAATCCTCTGAGATTGTTGTCATATCTGCTCCAAAAGACCTTATTGATAGCTTGGTTATCTTGCTCGAGTTATGTACTGTTGTTGACATGAAGTACCACGAATAGAGTTCAGACAATTTTCGTGCAGTATCTTCAGTGTATTTGCGAAATTTGGGTATATTGATTTCGAAACCACAAGAAATTACCTGCCGTACAACATGAAATCACTTTATCAATTCTTCATCAATTCTTCTGATTGAAGTTGAAATTCCAGAATTTTGGAAATAGCGCCAACCTATATTTCCGTCATTTGAGCATCCATAGCCTGGTTTCGGTTGATCAACAAGAAGCTCTAATCTGTCACAAAAACCTTCTTGTATAAATTTTTTTTCTTTTATCAACATTTTGTTTATCCTCTTTGAGCTCTCCCCACTTTTGTATATCTAATTTGTAAGCTACATGCAAGCAAGATTTAAAAAACCGTATACATGGATGTAACACAACGATATTCTGAATTCGAATTGATCTTTATTAATCGATCTTTACAACACCTTGTCGATATCATTAAATGCTTTGGACGTAGCATCACAATTGCTACCTTTGATTTGACGATTTATTCGTAATAGAATTAAAATTTTATCATCTATCATTGTAAACACAATTCTGAAATTGATGTTAATTTTATTGCCGTCCATTACAGTTTCAAAGGACAGACAGTTTCTCTTTCTTGTGCTTTGATACAATCAACTTCTGCCGTAGTTGCTTCGGCAGTTTCGTGCAAGAATTCAATTTTAATGAGTCTATCAAAGATTTGCAAGGGAACAAGTGAAATAAAGAAAATTTTGGCAATCGATTTATTGCTGTCTCTATCACTATATTTTTGGTTGGAAGTACCAAGGTGTACCATAAGTGTCATCGCATCACCACGTGCATATCAATTCTAAATTACGAAATTTGTTTTCAAGAAGACTTCTAATAACGTCCGATTGTGCAATTAATATTCTTTCAGCTGTAAGACTTAGCAGCAATGCTTGGAATCCAACTGTGGCTTCACTCTTAGTTACAGAAATTTCTGACTTTGTAGGGTAACACTTTTTAATAGAATACAATAAACATTTATAAGGTGCATATAATTTGCAATTTTCTTCAAACTTGTAGAACGTATTAATTGGTATTCTACTGCAAGTGATCATGCTTCATTGCCTGACAGCACATCTTCTGAAAAGCGTTCCATAGATTTCCGGTACTGTGATGCTTTTGATGTATACTGCCTTCTGGGACATCCTTAATTACCTTTGAAGTATGAAAATTTCCAGAAGCCCGGAGACCCATTTATGTGTATCGTAAGCCAATTTGTGAACATTACGAAAAACTGCAGAAAGCATTATAATCAGACATCGCATAAAAACTATAATCGAAACCGAAGTCGCAGCTAGTTACAACTAATTTTTGAATATGCTTTGCAGAAATGTCTAAGCAACAATTTACATTTGGTTCAAGGGCGGAGTCGACAAGAGTTTTGACTTTTTGCTTTTTATAACACGACTTTTCAGAGCGTGACACAGAAAAATACCACTACTTTTATTAATCACTTACTATACATAGCTAATAATAATTTCGAGCAACACATTCAAATTGTACTTACTTTCTGGAGAAAAATCCGTTTTGCAGAATCCAAATCCATTAACTTTTTGCGATTCTACCTGAGCTCTATGTTGTTTTCCACCCGCAACGAGTAAACAATGCAGTAGGCCCCATGCTCACGAACGGAATGCGTATGATAGGAAAGCTACTCCTTCCTTAACGGTCATAATACATTCTAGGTGTACTACACTATTTCAACCATTAAATGTTCCTAGAAATTTTTTTTTCGACTTTTGCCGGCTTTTTGGAATTTGGGACTACTGTGCGACGTGTCGAAATTAACTAATGACAAACGCATTGCAAATTGATTACCAACTAGTAGCGCAGTGACCGTACTTCCATTGAAATGCATAGGCAGTGACGCACAAGTTACTAATTAGAAACTTAAAATAAGTTTGCATCACTTTATAACATTTTTTGAGTAGCTCTTTGTGCGAAGGTTCTAAAATCACTTGGATTATTATTTCGAACTGAAATAATATTTCGCCTTAGGGTTCGTAAATCTCTACGGACTTTGAAACTAAGTATAATTAAATTTATTGAGTGGGTAGAATGCTTCTAGTCAGTCAGGTCGCCTTCATAATCCTGTTGAGATATTACAGTGGCGTGCTAAAGTTTTCGCCAAATTCAATTTTCGCTATATAAAAAAAAAAACTTAACACCGATGAATGTAGGACAGAGGAGAAGTGAAAAAAGCTACATTAAATGAATCCATTTGACAATAACAAAGACATTTATTTATAAAGAAACTCAAAACTCACAGTTCCAAATATTCCGACCTGAATTTACATGTACCAAATTACATCTATTTATTCTAGATAACATAAAAGATTAAAAGAAAGTTGTACTAATGCACTATTTTCAAGACATTCGCGCAAATTAGTATCTGGCGGCATTACAGCGACGTGGCCTTGACGCAATCAGTCGATCAATGAAAATCTTGTAGAATTTGTTCCCATTCTTCCTTTAGGAGTTCCACCAAATCGTTTTTATTCTAATGTTTTCACATACCAGCTCGACGAGCAAGCTCCTCCCATAAATGCTGTTTAAAACTCGAATTCTTTTTGTTGCAAGTCACCCCTTAACCAATTTAGAGGTGTATTTGGGGTCATTGTCGTACTGGAAGGTCAAATCTTCTGGAAATTTATCTTGAGCATAGGAAAGTATGTATCCATAGTGCCGTTAGTTTGCACTAAAGGTCCTACGCGTTGTGCTGAAAAAATGCCCTAAACGATTACAGTTCTTCGCCGTGTTTAACTGATGGTATTTGGTATTTTGCCTCATTTCTATTACCAATTGGACGTCGCACGTATTGTCTACCATCGCGTTCAAACAAATTATATTTGCTTTCGTCCGAAAAAGCAACCTTTTTCCTGTCATCAGCAGTCCACACCTGATGTTCGTGCGAGAATTCTAAGCGAGCCTCATTTTTTTGCTTATGTCATCAGCAGTCCACACCTGATGTTCGTGAGAGAATTCTAAGCGAGCCTCATTTTTTTGCTTATCAGAGGTTTTTTGGCTCCAAAACGTCCAGCTCGCGCAACATCCTCCAGTCGTCTCGTGACAGTACTGCGACTGATTTCAACGACGTTTTCAGCCTTCAGCTCACGAGCGATATCAGCTACTGTTTTCTTAACGTCAGCTGTTAACTTCCTTTTAATAATTAAGTCCATTCGGATTGTAGATTTTCCAATAGAAAACAAAGCTGCAATTTCTCTTGATGTCTTTCCTTCCTTTGACAGTTTTATTATGCGCTTGCGACATTTTATGTATAGCTAAATATGATTTTATTAAATGGTATTAGTATTATTAAATTTCATCATTATATGTGGGAGATAAGAAATATAATGTGTTTGGCTGGAAACTTATGAACGCCACTGTACGTCCTTCTCGAGAAACTTACTTGTCCTTTTAAATTTAGCAGCTAAGCCATTACCCTAATTAATATCAATATTTTTTCTAATTAGTCATAAACAATGAATTAAAATTGACGCAGCTGACACCATTCTATCCCCTGTACTTTTACTGCTAATCGGGGTACCTCAAGGCTCTATATTAGGCCTTTTGCTAGTTCAGAATGTAGGTACATATAAGATGTATTTAAGTAGAATAACTTGCTCATATGAACGATTGTGTTGACATTAAAATGGGCGTAGCGCATATTAAGTTTGATAAACTGAACCATCATCCTTAAAAATAAATTTGCACAATTTGCAAGCGTGGCTCTGGCGTAATCTATTCATGGAGCGCGCTCACTGTCACTTTGGTAGCGTAGTTGATGTTGTAGTGTAGTTGTATGGAAGTGCTACGATCGACTATTCTCCTCAATGTAGTCGAATATAGTAGACAATTTGGTACATTCAAAGTGCGGAGTGAACGATAGTCGTTGTAAAACGTAGTCGTTAACTGTCAAAATTTGTCGGAGTGAACGCATGGTAGTGACTTTTAGTCGACAAAAAGTCATTAATTCGGTGGCATTTCACCATGGGCGCAGCGTACTGACCACAAATCAACTGTCAACTGTCAATTTGAGAGTCAATCGAAACATTGTGCCAGTTTAAAAACCAAACCTCTATAAACAAAACACCCTTTACAATAAAATTACACTGAGTGGGCTTAAATGATATTTCGCTGCATAGGATAAACAACGTTACTAGTATTGGCATTATTTTGAACTGAAAATTGAAGTACATATTATGGATGGTTTATATGAATCTTAGGTCTTATGCTTATGTGAGTGGGAGGATATGTTAACATCGAAATCTTTATAGGTTGGTGTAATACGGCTTTTAAATTATTTATGTTATACCAACGTTTCTAAGACTTACCACCAACAATTTGAGGAGAGGGTCATGAGAAATTATTTTTATTCGTCAAATAATAGCAATTTGCTAGCAACAATGACGATTAGCGACAATGATCATAGTCCAAATTGTTGTTTGTAGCTGTGTGTACACAATTCTTTTAGTAAAAAAAAAAAAACCACCTCATTCCCATCACTCTCCCAAGTAACATTTCCCCTCTTTTTCAGGTCGAATTTACGTCTATTCGACGTAAATTAGGGCAGCGACTACTAATTCTGGTTAAGTTAAGATTACCTAATATTTACGTCCGATTTACGTAAGTGGAGAATGAGAGGACGTCGTATCGACGTAAATATTACGGAAATTAGGTAATATTCCCCTATAGGTCACAAGACTCATTTCCTTGATTTGGTAATCTCGACCTATTTTCTACCTAGTTTAACTCATGTTAAGGTGTGTGTTAATATAGAAGCAATTACATTTTATAAGAATTGTATGTGAATATTTTCCCTAGTAGGTAATGTAAATATTATGAACAAGGCACATAGCTTTGAATTAAAAGATTATGAGAAGTGTATTGCTTTAACAAAGTATATAGAAATTATGGCCTTATTCAAAATTAATTCTCGCAGCTTCTAAGCGTTCAATTTTTAAAACGATAAATATGGAAATAATTTATCGAAAAACAACAACGCGCCTTCAAAATATTGTATATTGTTACGAGCGCGTGGCCTTGGTTCGTTATTTAAAACACAATATTTCAGATATAATTCAAAAGTTCTTTCTTTATTTAACTTTACTGTTTACTATCACAATTCACAAACAATTATCAAATCAACTCTTTAGTTATCGCTAGTACTGTACTCTAATTATCGCAATCCAAATAGTTTACTTCGTTCACTTCGCTGTCTGAAATAAGACTCGCCTCCTAGAAGTCAAGTCAAGTGTTCTTCACACGCGATTAACGAAATAAAACGAATTATGGCGATTTTGTTACCGAACCGATATCCCGGGATATTTGAAAATGTTTACGTACAGACTTTAATTTGGCCTAGAATTCACTTATGTCTTTATTTCACTTTACACTTTAATTGTTCGAATTTATATTAACTTAGGGTAACACGATGTCGAAATTATTACAGCCTGTTGCGCGACGGCAAGCTGTGTTCTTGTCTGTTATTTGATAATTTTGGAATTTAGAGGAATAGGAAAGTTGGATGGTAGTGGGAAGTTGTGGAACGTTAGAGATTTCTCTAACTTGTTGTGAGTTGGAGACCGGCGTTTCTTCCAACATGGTGAGAAATATCCCGAAAGTCCAGAATGGTCCAGCGTTGATAAATCCCACGATGATCGAGATGCCTGGATGTTGCCCTATCCACGATGGTGGCTTCCTGCTCTAGTGAAGAAAGTAAATCTTTCGCCCAGGTAATAAATGTTTCTCGTTTCCGAGTTGATTAGGTGGAGAGGTGATAAGTAGTGGTGGTTTTCAACTTGAAGCTGCGATGAAAGCTGGCTAATGAGGGGGTTAGGATGTTGAGAGATCTTCTCAAGTTGTTTGACCGCGAGAGAAAGGAGATAGTCCTTGATTGGAGTGATGTTTGCACTGTCATACAAAAAGGTGTTGGGAAAGTAGTGTCCGTCAGGTTTTCTATACACTCCTGTACACGCCCTTAGGATCTTTCTTTCGAGGGCACTAATTTGCTTCATATAGGATGGTGAAATGGTGTGCCAGATGGGGAAGCAATAGCATATGATTGGGCGGATGAGCTGTTTATATATAAGCAGCTTTGTATCTTTCGGGAGACCGTTTCTCCTTCTGATAATAGGGTTGAGTAGGGAGTAAGCGTAGTTTGCTTTCCTCATGGTTAGTTTGGCGTGGTTGTTGAATTTCAACAGATTATTGAAAGAGACGCCAATATATTTGGCGTTCTTTGAAGGCTGGAGCTTTTCGTTATTGACTTCAATTTCTATGTTGTTGGCTCGTGTGGTGAGATTGGGTCTTCCCCTTGTGGAGGGGTTTCGGATGCAAATCATTTCAGATTTGTTAATGTTGATTTTGATGCCCCATTTTCTGTAGAACTCATCAAGTTTGAGGACATGCCGCTCCACTTTCGTAGCAGCGAAATTGGATGACATGGAGTGGGCGTACATAAGGGAGTCATCAGCATAAAGTAGTGTGGTGGAATTTGAGTCGTTGGCAGGCTGGTCATAGGTGAAAAGATTGAAGAGAGTTGGTCCGAGGTTGTAAGCGTTCGAGCCACTTAAGATGGTTTTGGGGAGTTTTGCTTTCCTGTTGCAGATCCTATTTATGTCATGAAAGCAGTGTGGACCGGGTTGAATGGAGGCCAGTTTATTCCTAAACTCTTGATCGAGAAACATTTTCTTTTGTTCCTCAATAATTGTTGACAAGCAATTAATTTGCGATAACACGGTTCTGTAGGCTGAATTGTGGCTATTAAGGGTTCGGTGAAAAATACGGTTAAGTATTTTTCGAAGTTTCTGCCTAAATTTATATAATTTTTCAGTTGAGGAAGAAGATTTTTGTATTTGTAGTGTTTGCTCGGCACTGCACTGGAAAAGAAGGCGACGTTTCCTTCAATGGCGTTGTTGAAGAAGTCTATATGGAAGTCAATTTCCAAATTCGAGAGATTCCGTTGCGAGTCAGGGAGATTTCCTGTGAGGAATTGAGAGAGCCTGTCCTGAAATTGTTGCCAGTCAACGTCTTTGAGTGAGGTTGAGGCTTGGGGGTCTGAAGTCAAAATATTGAGAGTTCGACTGCCAAGTGATCAGATTCAGCCATATGCGCTGTACAAACGTAATTTGAGAATTGGGGAAGGAGATTAATAAGATTAGAGGTTACGATATAGAAGTCAAGAGTTGACCCAGATCGTGGAAAGGTCGGAGTATCCTGCGAGACGACGGCGAAATCATGGGTGGTGTTATAGAGAAGCCAGTCATGTACTGTCTTGCCTGACGGACTTACGACAGAGTCATTCCGTAACGGATGCCTTGCGTTGAAATCACCACCAAGCACCGTGTAAGTGAAATTGTCCGAGATTCGAGGGCGATTAAGAGAAGAGATTCGTTGTTACGAAGCTCTAACTTGACAGCAGTGCATTCCATATTGGAAAGGTTACTTATTTTCACCTCTTCGAATTCAAGGTTTTCCTTAATGAGAAGGGCAGTGCCTAGGGTTGTCTCAGATTTGTCCTGACGGATGAAGTTGTAGTGTTCAAAAGCTAACTTATGTCTCTCAGTGAGGAGAGTTTCAGAGAGGAACATAAATGTGGGTTTATGCTCAATGAGGAAGAGATTTAGTGCTGCTCTTTTGCTGTGCCTTACCAGCGAATTGCAGTTAAGTGACATGATTTTCAGCTTACTTAATTGCCTAGACATAGTCCAAATGCAAATTGAAGGTAAGCTGCTTGTTTTTCCGATATGGAAGAAAGCTTCCTGTATTTAGGAAGGAAATTATTGATTTTGCTCATAAGGACGAAAAGGTCGCAGCCAAATAGCGACTTGGCTTCTTTGGTGCAGAAATCGTCAATTTCAGACACTCTTGGTTTTCTAGGAGCTGCCTTGGGGCAGATCTAGGTGCTGCTTGAGGCTTGGCAGCTGTGGGTTTGACAGAATTGTTATAATTAGACGTGTTTTTAGAGATTATCTGGGCGAAAGATTTACCTGGTTGCACATAGTTCCTTGTGGCTTCCTTCACGTTGGCGATGCTCCTTGGTCCTCTTGGCACGTTGTTGTACTACCACCTTGTACATGGGGCAGCCTCTGTAACCGGCTGGATGTCCTTCAGATTTACAGTTGGCGCAATATGGGGCACCTTCCTTCTTGTTATTCCTCTCGCATTGTCCTGGTAAGTGTACATTTTTGCACTTCACGCATGTGTAGTCGACCGCTCAGTTCCTCGCGACGTGGCCGAAAGCCTGGCAACGCTTGCACTGGGAGATTCCCGAAGCACGATATTTTTCCCAGTACACAATTTGGTTTAGTAGGCGATTTGTGGCCATTATGAATTTTATGTCATAGTTTCCACCGAAATTTATGACGAAGGAATTTGATTCCTTAGTCCTGGGCGTTTTAAAATGTACGACCGAGTTGATTATAAAACCACGAAGTTTTCCCTCGAGTGCTGCCTTAACATCCTCTGCATGATATGTGTGCTCTCAGCAGAAGTGTCGTCGTCCTGTCACACTTAGGCGTAAACGTGTAGCTCTGCACGCCGATGTCTTTGATAATGCTGAATAGCGTCTTGTGGTCGTCCTGTGTGATTGGCTTAATAATGCACTTGGTGCCTTTTACCGTCTTTATGAAAACCTTTGGTCTGCTTTCTAGCTTATCCAGCTTATTGTTGAACGCTCTGACGTTCAGATTCTGGCATACAATTGGTGGGGGTCTCACTGCCTTTACTACCTGGGTCGCAGTTTCTTTGGGCTGGATCTCAAATTCCTTCCGGTTTCCGAGAATTTGGTAGAATCCACCAGTGTTCTTATCCCTGAGTAGTTGCTGCTTCGATCCTGATGGCTTCCCCTTGGCTGGAGTTCCGGAAGATTTAGGCGATGTCTCTGGGCTATTCCTTGCTTTTCGCTTGTTGTTTTCTACGACAGTGTAATTTTTTTCATCCTCAGATAAATCCGAGCTCGATGAAGACGACTCGGTTGAGTCATTGGACATGTCCACATCGCTGGTTGTTTCTTCTGTTGCTTCGTTATTGTCGTCGGACAAATTTCTGGTTCCTTCCTGTACTGTGACTTCCGGGAGGCCTAGTTCGTACTTACTGTACAACCTTTTTAGGCTGCTCTCAATAGCGGTCATAAGTGCCCTTTTTTCGGCTTCAAACCCGAGATTTATTTCACTCATGATGCACTAAGAAAAAGGTGTCCTTTATCACCGCAATTCGTTCTCACTAACTTGTATGTGTCTTTATCACAACACTTAACACTTAGATAATTTCTTTTAATAGTATGTGTCTCTATCAATTTATTATACACTGTGTCTCTATCACTTGACTATACACTAATAATAATTGTGTCTGTATTGGAATGTCACACACTAGCTTACACATCTACACGGGCACACGCGCACTGTGGCTGCGTAAATGCCGTCGGCAGAAACTGGGTATGTGAATGATTATTTATTTATTTGCTAATTAGAGATTCTTATATGCTGTCACTTTGGCTATGCCACACTGAATGAATGATAATGAATGATGATCGCCTCCTAGATGTGAGAAGCGCCGTATTTATACTCTACGAGTTATCCTAGATCCTTCCTGAATATTCCGTTCTCCGAACCCAAAGTTTACTAAGATGTCACTAACCTAAAGTTGTTTCAATTTCCAATAGATGTCGCTTGTGTCGCTTTGTAGCGCGTAACAATATTTAGAAAATAATAATTTTAATTTTTTTTTTAATTATTCTTTGGTTTCCGATTTAGAGCATTGAAATTAATTTAAATATTCTTTAATCGTTCTGAAATTAAGAAAAAATAATTTATTTGGGTTTTCTTTGAGGTACCTACCTAGGGAAAAATAAATTAAGATATTATGCAATTTTTCTATTCATTCATTTAATATATGGCAGCCATGTTTTGTTAAATAAATATGGCGCATATATTACATTTCTCGACCTAGAAGTTAGTTTGACTTACAAATTTTCCTTATACGACGAATTTCCTGGATGGCAGGACGAAATAACCAATTTTTTCGACTTTAGGGCAAATATCCATATTTAGTTAATTTTGTGTTCAAGGGTTATGATAATTTTTTTCTATAAAAAAATTTCAACTTAATATAAGGCATTTCGCCCTAAATTATGGAATTTCGCCTTAAATAGGTAAAAGAGATTTGACAATTAAAAGAATTAAATTGATTTATTTAGGAGCAACATTTGTAATCTTGTTGAAATGATTGGGAGCAGCGGTTCAATAATTCCAGTGATAATGAAGCCAAACAAAAGTAAATGAAATTTAATTTTTGGTTGTATTATTACGTAATTTCTACTATTAGTAGAACACAATCGAATAAGGAGGGAATTATTTAGGGAATATTTACGTTATCTTGCCTTGAACTTGGGAATAGATCTAAGTACAAAGTCCATACATTTCCTTAAAGTTGACCTCAAAGTTAAGTAAAATTTAGGTAAAAAGTAAGGAAATTTGCTTCCGATTTAGGAAATTTTCCTTATTTCCCCTAATTCCTACGAGGTAAATAAAAAAGGAATTATTACGTAATTTTTCCCTAATAATTAACTACAAAGTCAAGATTACTTTGAGGACCTAAATTTAAGGAATTATTAAGTAAAATTTCCTTTCTAATTAACCTTAAGGGGTAACGCCACTGTAACGGCTAAAAAAAGTTTTTTCACGAATTTTTTTCTCGCAAAATTAAAGGTTTTTGAAAAAAACACTTTTAAGGGTGTTATCGGGCATATATTGAACTATATTGATATATTTTTTAGCAGCGAAAAAAACAAAATGGCGGCTCCACAGCCATCTTCTCTCTCGAGACATGTTTTGCTTGCAGGGCTCCGCGGCACGCAGCTCCACTGGTGCACATTTGAATCTAGACCAAAACAATTAATCTAGTAGTTTATAGCTAGAGAATGCCGTACGAATTTTTAAAAATATTAATTTTTGTAGATTTGGCGCGCGTTTGAAAAAAAAGTTTGATTTTTGACGAAAAAAACGGCAGGTTTTTTGTTAATAAAAAATCAACAAATAAAGTTATTGAAAATCCCGTACGGCATTCTCTAGATAATGTTAATGTTCACATCTGGTCAAAATTTCAAGTCGAAAATATGAAAATTGTTCGAGTTATGCTGCGTGCCATTTTGAAAAACCGTGTTTCGAGAAAAACGCGTTTAAAGTTTTGAGAATAGTTTTTTATTGGAAAAAAAAAATTAAGGTAAAAATAAAAGTTTTCCGATAAACAAGTTAAAGTTGCAAATGTCAAAAAGGTCAGTTGTGTTCAATTCGGCTTTTTCAGTCAGCTTTAGAAGAAAGCTGGCGATAAAGCTGGCTGAAAAGCTCCAATTGTGTTTCAGGCTTCAGGTAGTCCTTTCGGAGCAAGTTTGACGCGCTTGGTGGCAACCTCCATTTTCAAAGGAAAAATTTTTTTTCTGGCACCGGACCTTTTTTTTTTTGAGGCCATTCCCTTTAACTCGTACACGAATTTATATATTTCTTTTTTACTATTTTCGACACTCTCGTAGACCCATTTTTCGTCATCACATAGGCATACAGGTTCAGGTCGCGTGACAATTGAATCTATCAAAATTTGAACTGGAAATTTCCATGGAAAACCAGGAAAATCGGGAAAAATCATTTGAAAATTTGGTACAAATTTGATTAGTGATAAATCCGTTTCAGGTAAAATGCAGAGTTTTCCCATTTTTCCGAACAAATTTTCCGGTAAAAAGTTTTCTAAATTATGCAGGTTCAAGTTCCCTATCAACTGGCATCATTACTTTCTCTCCGACAATGGTGAAAACTTGCAGAAAAAATCGAGGAAAATTCATGTAAAACGCTTTTCCGGAGTTTTTCAGACCAAGATAGCGTTTGAGCGTTTTGCAACCTAAGACAAAGTTGTAGCGCGAAATGAGTTGCATAAAGTTGCTTTTGTGGAAAACTCCGTGGAAAACCCGGAAAAGCGGGAAAATCATCGAAAAAATTTTCATCGATATGATTAGTGTTAAAAATCGAACGTGTTTCAGGAAAAATGCAGAATTTTCCAACTTTTCCGAAAATTTCCGGAATTTTCCGACAAAAAAGTTTTATAAGCTATGGGGAATAATTTTTTTTCCGTCCTACTGGCATCAATACTTTCTCTTCAACAATCATGAAAACTTGCATGACAAATCGAGGAAAATTTATGTAAATTTTTCAAAAAATTTCATAGTAATAGGAAAAGTCTGTGGAAAACATGGAAAATCGGAAAATTCATATTATATGGGATCAAGCTGGAATACAGCTAAAAAGCGCTGTTTAAAAGATAATTTGAATTTCAGAAAACCGTTGCAGTACTTCAACGATTTGATACTCGAAAAATTTTTGTTTTCGGATCGGCACCAAACATGACTTAAAAATTGTTTTAGAATATCTCCATGTAGCACGTAATAACAATTTAGTTAACGTGAAAAAGGCAGAAAATGAATTAAGTAAAAAACGAGTTTTCAAACAAAACTGAGGCCAAGCCGCATGAAAAAGTAGAAAATATACTTTTCTTCACACACAGAGGTGGTCTCAGATTTTAATCGCTGACAATCACCGATATATTTCAGTATGATCAATCAGAGGTAATAAGTGATTTCATTCATGAAGAGAAAGAATATTCAAGAGAAATGTCCCAATCAAAAAATCTGAGTCCACCTCTGTGTGTGAAGAAAAGTTTATTTTCTACTTTTTCATGCAGCTTGGCTTCAGTTTTGTTTGAAAACTCGTTTTTTACTTATTTTATTCTTATTCTAGAGGGTTTAAGCAATTTTTTAAGCCAATAAAAACAAAATCGATTTTTCAAAAAATTTACAGTAGCGTTACCCCTTAAAGGAGATTGGCCTTTGAAGTTAAATTCTTAAGTCTAATTTACGTAATTTTAACCAAAATAAGTCGATCGGCCCTCAAAAATAGGAAATTCAATCTCCAATGTTACTTGGGCTCTCAATTAAAAAATTTATTATCTCATTTGAAACCAGCATTTCTTCTAAAATCTTCTTCAAAGTAAAACCTACAATAATTATGTGTGCTGCATTCATCGGACTTGCTGTATAAACCTTCCAATCTTTATTATATCAACTAACAAAACACATTAACCCCCGAGTTCATCATTGTCATCTACATAGTTGCAAAGAGCATAATATATTTCACTAATTTGTTAACCGAACGAATCATCAGCAAGAAGAAGTTAACTTCTCTTGCAGCATAGACTTCGTGATCATGTTCAGCAGCAGATGATCATCTCGACTAGGCATTTACCTGAAACAGGTATTATGTTATGATAATATATATAAACGTGCAATATCATAAATCCTCTGAATACATAAACAAAATTCTCACTTCTCCCAGAGAGAGGTTGAGTCATTTCGTACAAATATGTATGAATTATGGAATCGCTTATATAGGTAATAGGAAAATGTTACATATTGCACCATGTCATGAGACCCCTGGTGCGTTAATGCAAGATCTAATCGCAAACTATTTGCAGATTTAAGAAGAAATTTAATGCCAATATTGTCAGACATTTATAGACTTCTATAAAGTGTCATTTAAATGGGAGATTGGACTGATAATCAAACGGAAGATATTATGGCTTAAGTGATTTGCTAATGTATGTATGTTAGTGACATGACATTCTAAAAATATGAATTTATAATTTCAAAATGTTCCGGTTCCTGGGTCTTTAGGTAATAATTTCTGGACATATACCGATGATATTAACTAACATACATATAAGATGATAAGTTTATTGTAGGAGCTCAGTACTAAGTATAAGAAATTTCAAATTATAACCTCGACTATAAACTCAAATGGTTGTATAGTAACAGGGGGACTCATTTATTTTCTTACACCAGCATAGCAATAAAGTGCAAAGACCTTGCTCGCGCCGATCGATCTCATTTACTATCTTGCGCGCATATATGTTTACAGTATGCGTAAATTAAATGAATAATTCACATCGATCCGAGGACTGAGAGATTAGGGTCTGCTGCTGTTGCGCTCAATTCTGCGCTAAATTTACGCAATTTTACGCAATCGCCTTAAAATTTCAATTCAGATAAGTCACATTCATTTACGGTGTTGGGAGTGTGTTACGTTTGTACGAGGGAGGCCGGCCGACCGACCGACCGTTATGATATGGTATGTACTTACTGTACTGCAAAAATATGCCAATTTAGCTGCGCAAACTTTACACAATTCAAAATCGAGCCTATACCTTCATATATGAAACGATCAGACGACGGCGGTAATTTAACAAAGAAGAAAGTTGGGGCGCGGCGGTAGCCCAGTATTGCTGCTTGCGTCTTTAAATTCATCAGCACAGTATACGTACAGTGTGTAGGCTCTATTCCTTATTATAGCGGAGCAATAATTGAAAGGTTGATCTGTACTGTACTGCACCACCGTTTATTATATGTGTGTTGTATACATTTATATGTACATAAAATATCAAAGTCTATAGATTGAGCTGGTTTGTTTCGTCAAATAGTATAACTCTCAACTCGATTATCGAGTACTTTACCTATTTACTTACTCGATCCGGTTGCTCGGTTGGTCTTTGACAAGGTAAGCTCTGAGGCTTAAATACACTTTTGACTGCTGCAATATTCATCGGTGATTTCGATTTGTTACTGTCTCTCCTAGCCCATAGTTTGTACCCGCTATTAATCGTGACTGACATCATGTTGTGTCACTTTAAACAATTTTTAGTCTGGTGGTACGCGCCCGTTTCATTGCACTAAGGATTTTTGCGAAATTTTAAAATCAATTTTTTTTTATTTTCGATTGGGGAACTCATAAATATATAGACGTAGAAAAAAAAAAATAAAAGTGACAAAAAACACGACACCAAATGTCGTCGAGTTTTTGTATTGATCTCGACGACAAATAAACGACAAGTGTTGTGTGAGAGATCAACTTTGGAACAAGTAATTGGGTTTTTTTTGGGCGGTAGCTAGTTAGTTTTTGTTGGTAAGAGGAGATTGTAATTTCCTATAGTGTAGTATGGTATTTTGGGTGTATATATATAGTCGGTTTAAATGGTGGGTTAATTCAGAACGCTAAGCGCTTAGATAGGTTAGATCTGTAATTTATGACATTTGAAATGAATAGCTACTTACCATTGGAAAATCAGGTAGTCAGCGATCATATTGCCATTGTTGTGTCTATTTATTTAAAATCTAGAAATGCGATTATATGAGGTGTATTAATCCCACGTTTTCCATGATGATATTAAAACTTAAATTTGTTAGAAGAAAAAAAACCATTACAAATCTGTGGATCTGAAGTTCTGTAAATACATTATTAATTGAACTCATTGAGCAAGCAAAAAACCTGCCATTTAATCGCAAAAACTGTTTTTATCTAGCTCAATAACTTGATCCTCTCAAATATTGATAATTCATTTATCCTATTTATACTTATTTTTGTGGACCAATACTATATGAAGGATACCCTCATTACTCTATGTTGTACCCGTTCATATTCAAATTCAAATTCAAATTCTTTATTGGGATAAAATATCTCAGATGATGAAATCTTTGATGATACAAACTTAGTTGGTATGTTTAAGGAAAATGCTAAATTAATATTAAACTAACAATAAATAAAAACAGAAAAGATAGAAGAAAAGAAAAGATTAAAGCTTATAAATGATAAACTAAAGAATAATGAGAAATTGAAATATAAGCAATGGAACATAAAACTGATAATAAAACAAGAAAAAAAACTTGAAACTTCAAAGTAAGCAAAAGCAAGAACTAACAGCAGTGCAGGGAATTAGAAAGCATACAAAACAAAAACTGGAAGCCATAGGTAATGAAAAAGAAAACTGAAAATAGAAAAAAAAATGACCTGGAAATAATAATATTAAAAACAAGAATAAAAGCGCATAGTTATTACGGAGTGTGAGGGCAATGTCAGCCCGCATGACTCTCATCTGAAGCCAGATGACGAGTTAGCAGTACCCTGAATGAACTGGCCGAGCTCGTAAGCTGCAATGCCGCCGGTAGGCTGTTCCAAAGGCGAGCAACATGAACAAGGTGAGAACGTTCTAAAATTCTATGTTCATAGCGGGAAACACCCAGCATTAAATGCCTATCAGAGTTTAAAAAAGCTGAGGTCAGAAAATAGATATCCAGAACGCCTGGTGTAGATGACCTTATGAAGAAAAATCAAATTTATCAATGTCAGATAAACATCTAATGACATACCCAATAGACAGTTACGAAAGAGGAAAATGTGATCATATCTTCTTAATCCATGAATAAAACGAATGCAGTCATTGAAAGCGACATCGAGTTTTCTGGTACATATCGAATCCAAGTGAGGAAAGATAATGCATCCACTTGTAAAATAGGGCAAGAGAAGTGTCTTCACCAGTCTAGAGCGAAGAGCAGACAACCACAACCTTCAAAGTATGCCATAAATTTTACCCAATGTATTTTTAATGTGGTCGCAGCAATTCATAGAAGAGTTGAGGATAATTCCCAGATTTCGAACAGAGGTAATGTAAGGTAAAGCTGTGCCATTCAGAGTCACAGTTGGAAATTGTGATACATCAAGCCTCTCACGATTCAAAATCATGTAATTTGATTTATTAGGATTTAAAACTAAGTCGTGCCTCTTGGAATACTCAGAAATTCTGTTCAGATCTGTGTTAATTCTCTCGACACAATCCTCTATCAGGCCAACCGGCCTATCCAGGTATATCTGGACGTCATCCGCATACAAGTGTATTTTGGAGTCTATTATTACGTTGGGCAGATCATTTATGTACATACTGAGCAATAAAGGACCTAAGGTTGAACCCTGAGGTACCCCACACGTGAGAGGCAAGCTTCTTGAAAGTAAGTCATGAACTTTGACTTGCTGAGATCGTCCAATAAGAAAGCTACCGATCAGTGATGCCGCAGATGAAGAAAATCCAAATTTGTTTAATAAGACGGTAAGGAGTTTGGAATGGTTGACGCTGTCGAAGGCTTTTGAAAAATCCAGGAATGCCAGGACAGGCAGGTGATTCTTATCAAGAGCTCTACGAATGTCGGACGTTACTTTTAATAAGGCAGCATCACAGCTGTGCCCAGCTCTAAATCCTGACTGCCACGGGGTGAGCAATTGATTTGATTCCAAGTTAAGTAAGATCTGTTCATGCATAAGCTTCTCAAGCACCTTAGACAAAAAACACAACATACCAATTGGACGAAAATCGCTTGGGCCATTAGGAGATGCAGCTTTATCAAGGGGCAGCACAATTGCATTGTTCCAAATTCTAGGAAATTGCGAGGATGTCAAGCTCATATTGAAAATGTGGAGGATAGGATAGACGAGCCATGGCAAAATAATTTTTATAAAACGGGGCGATATTTGATCGGATCCCACTGCCTCAGACTTGACCGCATTAATGGCGTTAACTACTTGGACAACATCAACACAGTTAAAGCTGAAATCGCCTTCATATGCCAGATAATCAGGGACCTCAGAAGAAGTGGTAGGAGTAACATCTGAATTAGAAGAGGATGGGATGTTATGAAAAGTAAAGTACTCATTAAGGCAATCAGGATCAGCATCACATTCTGAGACACCTTTGCCAAACACGTCAACATTTCTGAGATTTTTCCACATTTTTCTTTGCGGTAGATTGGAATCGAATTTTGATTCAAAGTACGGACGCTTAGCGGCTCGAATTTTAGTATTATTCAAATTTCTAATGTGTTTGCAAGCATCACGATTAACTTCGGTCCACATACGCAAAAATCTTCGGTGTAAAAAATCGCGTACAATAATCAATCCCTTAATTTCCGCGGAAAACCATTGACAGCCTTTCTGATTCATTGTACATGATCTAAAGGGAACATATTTATTAAAAAGGTAGGACAGATTTGAGTTTAAGAAGGCAATTTGAGCATCAATGGAAGGATAATAATTAACGGACATCCAAGGGATAGTTGCACATTCTACAACCAGAGCAGGCATATTAATACTATTAAAATCTCTGTCGATGGAGGGCTTAATTGATTCTGAAACAGCACCGCATCCGTGCCCAAAGTAGTAAATAGGTCCAGCAGAGATGGATTACCTGTATTGAAGTATGTTCGGAGTTCATTTATGACATTGAGGTGCATCAGACCTGGTGGTCTTGCAAAGCAAGTTTACATTGAAATCACCGCCTATTATGACGTTGGAATATCTGTGAGTAAGGTCAGTGAATATGTATTTGCAAATTCCTCGCAAACTCATAAAGGCAACATCGCAGAGCGCAGCCAGTTACAAGGCTCATTTTAAATAAAACATATAATGTCTTCACACTCACAGTGCTAACATTAAAAAGCAAATTATGTACGCAGTATGCTTTCCTAACCCCGCAACCGGCACAAAAAAAAATTGAAACGAAAAAATAAGAAAGGTTAAATGAACAAAATGAAAAAGAGAAAACTACTATATAAGAAACAAAAAGTAAAACTAAGAATAATAAAAAATTATCTAGGCAAATAAACAAAAGAAGAATGCAGCAAGCATTAAATAACCAAATAGTAAACAAATCCATTAATTGAACAAACATGCCTGTACTATGCGCCCGAACGGCTGATCCCGATTTTTGACCATCAAAGTACGATCCTCATTCTTCAATCTGATGTGTACAATGCCATCTTTAGTAAACGTGGAGAAAATCTTCTGCTCAGATCGGAGTTTTATAGCATCTCACAGGAGAGCATTGGTAGCAGAGGAGACGCTTTCGCTGAAGAGTATTTTACTGTTTGCAGTGAACCCCTCCAAATCACTCAATATGATACGACGACGACTCCAAACCAGTGTTGGGCAAAATGTAATCTGATTAATGATTAACAATTACAATTAACTATGTAATCTGTAATCAGATTACTAATGTAATCCATTTCCATAATTACATAATGTAATCGATTACAAGTTAATCTGATTACACATTAATCGATTACAAGTTAATCCCACTACATGTTAATCTAATTAATGTGATTACATTTAAGACATTTAAGATAATTTAAAATATTTGTATTCTAATTCTTCATAAAACTCCCTAAAACTAATTTCGTACGAGAACAATATTATTTTCTTTCAATTCATTTCATTATATTATTAATTATTTTTAAGTAATCTACAAAGTAATCTGTAATCTAATTATATTGTAACAGATTACACATTTGATAGATTACATATTCTCTCATAAGTAATCTGATTGATATGTAATCAAATACAATTTAATTAGATTACTTTGTAATTTAAATTACACTGTAATCAGATTACGCCCAACACTGCTCCAAACTGATGAGAAAAACGCTTTTCTTTCAGCAGAGCAAGAGAACTTCACAATTATGGGACCATCAAGCTTACGATGACGTCCCTCCGGAATTGATCTGGCCCTCAAGCGGAAAGCAGACGTATACGGTGAAAGCTGATGATCATTCACTGAACAAATGTTTTGGACCAACTTGTTCACATTCTCGTCACTTTTTTTCAGGAATGCCTCTTATCAAAATATCCTAAGAGCGCTGTAAACACTGCAAACTTTCTTTAATTTCGATGTTCTCGTTGCGAGTCGATTCAAGATTCCTCTGCAAAGAGTTTACAATACCTTCCAAGCAAGGCAGATATGCGGCTGCTGACTGTGCTGAACATTTTGTCCATTTTAGACAGAATACGGTCCTCAAGCTCCACCAGTTTTGCCATAATTTCATCGGCACAAAAAGCACTAGGGAATACCGCGCCACTATTGAGTGGAGCTGCCCTTTTATTTGCTTGTTTTGAAGAGCGTAAGAGAGGAGCATTGGAAGAGTCCTCGCTATTCTGGCGACTCTTGCTCTCTTTTTGCTTAGCAACGTTGTTGGCTGAAGACATTTTACAGCAGATAAGAAGAATATTACAGAACAATAGCGTATAAAGTGAAACACCGCTAGGTACGAATAATTTGAAAATTTTGTACAAATGTAAAGTTATTTAATTTAATCACACATTAGATATGTTAAATATGGAGGCACTGAGACTAATAAAGTCGCAAAAATGGAAAAATTAAACTGAAATTCGGAAGAACACGAGAGCAAAACTAGACACGTCTATTCGGCAGTACTCATTACTGTCGCAGCAGAGTTTCATTCAGTTGCCTATTAAAATATAAAAGTAATAATTCTCATATTTCATAGGCTTTCTTTTGGACTTTGTCTAATGCGGATAATGCAGTGCATCCAGCCCCTTCCAATATATGGGAATTAGAACATTTTCATTTCGTGACTATAATCATATTGACTCCGAAGCACTATTTGAGGAGTGTTCTGTTACACCATGGGATTTAATAGTGCAATTGAGCTCGATTGATGACAAAGTGAATTGCTTTACTACGTTAATAAATTATTTATTCAATAAATATGTCCCAGTTAAGATAAAAATAATAAAGCCCTGTACTTGCCCACGGATAACTACTGAAATCCGCTCTACGATTGCAGAACGTGAATTTCTTTACTGGCAATATTAACGTCTTATACCCGAACACAGTCATAGGTTATATAAAACATTAAGGAATCGGATAACTAGCAAAAATCGTTATTCTAAACAATTTTTTATGCTGATAAGTTCAGTCCTGACTTGCCGCCCATAAAATTGTGGCAGAACTTACGTCAGGCCAGAGTTTATAGTGATTCGGCGAAGAAGTGTGTCATTGAACTCTCGGTTCTTAATGAACACTTTGTGAATTGCCAATCATATACTCCCAGTCATACACACACATCAGCAGGGATTCTAGCTTTAGTTGTATTGTGTGGATGAGGTTACCAGAGCAATTTGCTCTATCAACTCAAATGCCGTGGGTCCAGATCTAAACACTCCCTAAGTTTCTGAAACTCATACTCCCTTTTATTCTGAGTCCTCTTCAGCTAATTTTTAAGCACTGTCTGACTAGATCTTCATTCTCTGCTTTATTGAAAACCACTAACGTGCTTCCAACTCCAAAGAAGTCTTTTCCGGAGACAACAAGTGATTTCCAACTCATAAGTTTATTGTGTTTTCCAGCTGGCAAATGAAAGATTATCTGAAGATTATCAACTTAATCTTTCTGGCTTTCGATCCTGTCATGGATGTGACACATCCTTACTCAAAGTAAGTACTGATATCCGAATAGCCTTGGACAGTGGTTAGATTTGCATCCTAACTGTACTTGATTTCTGTAAGGCGTTTGATAGTGTCGATCATAGCAAACTCTCTCATCTGTGTCAGAGGATTGTACTTGATAATGACATATCGTCTGATTTACTTTCACTAGTTTGCGGCGTACCCCAGGGATCTGCGCTTGGTCCTATCCTGTTTAGTCTCTTTATAAATGACCTTCCGAAAGTTTTACAAGATGTACGTTTACATATGTATGCCGATGATGTGCAGATCGATCTGAGTCGATCAGTTGGGCTTATGGAAGATTGTGTAGAGCATATTAACAGAGATTTTGATAGGATTTCGCACAAGTTCATATCGAACAAATGTTGTGCATGGCTTTGGGCTTTAAAGATCAACTGTCTCTTTCCTATGTTTGGTTAAATGAGAATATCTTGCCATTTGTCGATAAGGTTCGTAATCTTTGCATTATCCTTAATGTTCATATGAAATGTTGTGACCACATTAATGCTTGTTTGTCTAAAATTTGCTTTGGCTTACGTCGTCTGTGGTTATTTGTCAGCATTCTAAGTGTTAATATATGTCTAAAGCTGATAAAAACTGTCCTCCTACAGTATTTCTGTAGTGGGCGACTAGTCTTCAGTCGTGTGGACTCTGTCTGCCGCAGGAAACTAGATGTGACATTTAATGACTGTATAAGATTCATTTATGGCCTACGTAGATTTGACCACATTACACCTTTTAGAAATAAATTAGTAGGCTGCTCTCTCGAATCTCATGTCAAACGAATTAATTTAATTTTTATGTTTAAAATTAATCACAACGATGCACCTAGTTATCTAGCAGAACATATTAATTTTCTAGAGTCTGGGAGAGGTCGCAATCTTTGGATTCAACGCTACCGTACATCTATCTTGGAGGGTTCTTACTTTGTCCAGGCGTTTCGATTGTGGAACGTTCAGGTATTTCATCGCGTTTTTGGCAATACCATCTGATTTGATCGGACCAACTAAGATTGTTCGATATTTCAACGCTTAATATGTTAAGTCATAGCGAGTTCGCAATATTTGTGCGGGTGTTGGAGTACGTTTAAGTAATAACAGACAACATTGTATTTTGGAATCTAATAACAAGATCGTATTCTCTCTGCCCCATGCGAGTATTATTTTAAGGTCATAGTTTAGTGAACTGAACATGTGGTTTCGTTTGTCAACTGTATCATTCCCACGATAATCAGCTATAGATTCGAACGAGTACACGAAATCAAGGGTGCTGTTATCTGCAAAACTATGAATAGGATTGAAAATGAGAGCTAGCAGATAATTAATAAAAATGAGGAAGAGTATAGGGTAAAGAACAGAACCTTGCGGTACACCGGCATTGGTTATAAAACAGTCCGACGTAACACAGTCCAATATAACTTGAATTGAACGGCGAGAGGGAAAGCTTTCAATCCATTTTAAGAAAGAGGGACTAGACCTAATGCCTGAAGTTTAGCTAAAAGAGCAGAATTCCAGACTCTATCGAAGGCCTTCGAAATATCTGATGCGATGATTTCAAATTTACCACAATTATGGAGACATTGATTCCAACGCTCAGTAAGGAATGTTAGTAAATTTCCGGTAGAGCAGCCAGCACGAAACTCGTATTGGCTATAAGATGATTAGTTTCTAAATATTAATTGGATGTTGATGAGTGTTTCGAAAACCTTCGAAAAAATCGAAGTAAGAGCAATTGGTCTATAATTTCTTGGAAAATGGCTTTGTTTTTGATAAACAACAATTTCTACGAATTTTTACTTGCTTTTGTCAAATAGAAGAAATTTCAAGCACTTGAAATATTTTTTTCGTTTCGTTCATGTTCTATGTATATGCACAGAACTAAATTATGACATCGTTCTGGAACGTAGGCCATAACAAGGCCCATTCTTCACCCTCCAGACTTATTAGCAATTCTTCATAGGTCCCAAACCGGACGCTCTTATGAATTTAAGTATTGGCTCCTAGCCATCCTTGCCTGCTTTATGTAGTTCATCCAGGAGGTTTGAGTCAAAGAATCTGTAACGCTTTCCTGAGAGAGCCGGACAGAGACAAAGAAAGTGAGTCACCGTCTCGGGTTCCTCTCCGCATCTTCTGCATATAGGATCAGCAAGAAGCCCCAAACTCGTTCCAATAGCTTTTTCGTTTCGTTTGAGTTAGGTCTGCCCCACAGCTAACACATAGGGTGTAATAGGTCAAATGATAGTGGAGAGTCTACAGTTTACAATTTTTATAAAAAGTTATGTTAACGACCTTTTTGCAAAAATAATAGAGGTAAAATTAAAAAAAAGGGTAAGCAAATCCAAAATTTTTAGTTTAGACAACCATAATTCTTGATGGGAGGGGAGTGTCGGGCTATTGAGCAGTCGTTGGAAAGACCATGAAGTTCTACATACAATGAGCTCTTAACTGTGACCCTACACCCTGTACTTTTTAAGATACTGGGTGTTTTGTGAAAAACTAGTTTTTTTCTTAATCACCCTGTAACTACTAAACGGTTGATATGCCCCCCCCCCCCCCCCCCCGCCCCCTCCATTCAATTTTTGTTTCGTCTAGGTGAGTACTATCACACACATGTATAAGCATGCTTTCTTTTTTACCCTTTCTGAGTCAAATTAATATTTTTTCTTTTTAATTAACGTTTTAGATATCATTGCATCCACCTTTCATAGAGTCCAAAGAAATTTGTTGACATTTGTGTATTAAAAAGTACCAAGTTTTAAAAATAAAGTTCGTTGGTTTTATGAGGAGTTTTTGTGTAGCAGGAGTCTAGTGAACATGGATAGCGTGCACAAAAGGACACAGCTATTAATTTCATCATAAATATTGGAGATGTTATTTTTAGAATATATTAAAATAATTACGAGAGTCCTTCAGTTTTGCTATTTCCTGCAAGGTGGCGCTTTGGAAAATTTTCCGTTTCTTTGACGTCTTGTAGATTTTGACAGCTGTGATAGATCATAAAAAAGAATACAAAAGAACAAACACAACAATGTATGAAAATGAAAACTAGAATGTCTACGAACAAAAAGGTTAAAGCAAGAAAAGCATACAAAGCTCAATTTGTTTATTATGTTCCAACAACTTAGATACTTTCATAGCCAGTTGAGCTCTTTAACGTAATATAAAATTTAGCTGGCCCGGCAGAACATTTTTCTGTTTTTTCCAATAGGTGGCGCGATGAGGTTGATTTGGTTAAAGTCGGGACAGAAGAGATCGTTTGATTTTGGAAATTTGGGGCGACGAATTTTAGTGAACCACGCAATCTAATTTTATTAATTGTTCCTAAACGACTTCGAACAATGTTTTGTGTTTTTTTTTTAAATGAAAGATGACATAATAATATTCCCCGACAACCAGACGAGAAACTTTTAATAACCATTCATAAAATACATGAACATCTTAAAATACCTGTCCCCGACGAAGACATAATTTAAGTCTATAGGACTGGTTATAAGCGTAAGGAAGGCAATTCCAAAAGTTCCGTAATCGTCAAATACTCCTCGCAATTTTTAAGAGATAGACTACTGTTAGCATCTAAACTTTGTAAGAACTTAACTACAGATAGCTTGGGATTCCCAGTGTCTGATATTATATTTATTAATGAATTTTTAACTAGGGGGAAAAGAAATATTTATCTTATAAGGCAAGGCAATTCAAAGTGAAACACTGCTTCTACTACTACTTCTCATTATTATCGAATAATTACGACATTGTATGTCTTACCGAAACCTTTTTACAAGCAAATATCAAGGAATTTTTGACGATCGATACGTGGTATATAGAAGGGACCGAAACTTGGAGCTCTCGGGTATGAAAGACGGTGGTGGTTGTCTGATTGCAGTCAAAAAGTCCTTTACTTCATCTTGTTTACTTTCTCAAGATAATAATGATGAAGTTCTATGGGTATCCATTAAAGAAACAAATTTTACTTTGTATATGTGCTGTGTATACTTACCTCCTAGCAGCACCTATGAGACATATGATTCTGTTTTAGTATTAGCGTCTTTCTGGGAAGCCTCACATCTTACTTGTGGGTGATTTCAATCTACCATACCTTTCATGGTCCCTTGACAAGGTCAATAATTGTATGACGCCTTCGGGTGCTTTTAGTCAATCTGCTCAATTTTTGCTTAACAACATGTCCTTGTGTAACTTGAACCAGTACAATAATGCCACAAATTTATAAAACTTGGTATGGTCAGATCTCCCTCAGAGGAACATTATTGTTAGAACATCTGTATGTCCACTTTCAAATATTGACTCACATCATCCACCTTTAGACATTATTTTAACTGTTTCTTTAGCAAAGTCTGCTAGAAATGAGTTTGCTAAGCAAAGAAATTTTCTTTTGGGTGATTATATTGGTGTAAATAACTACCTCAATGATATTGATTTCTCCATACATTTTGCATCAGATGTAGCTTTTTCTTTAGAGTGTTTTTACGAAATATTAAATTTAGGTATTCGTGACTACGTACCCCTAACAAAAAGAAAAAACAAACGTTTCCCACCCTGGTATACTCATCAACTCATTAAAGTTCTAAATATGAAAGATAAATATCGTCGATTATATAGGGCTGGTAACCATCCGGAAATCTACAAAACTTTTTCTTATCTTAGAAAATTATCTAAATCCTTAATATCAGAATGTTACAATAGGTATGTGAATTCAACTGAATTTTCGCTACAAGAAAACCCTAAAGTCTTTTGGGATTTTAGCAAAAACTTTAAAAACTCGAATACGTTCTCAAAAGTGATGGTGTATATAACGAAGTCACTGCATCTTCTCCTGAACTTTTTAGTAATTTATTTTCAGAATACTTTGGGTCAGTTTTTTCTGACAGGGAATCAAACTTTGATTTGACATCTGTCAGTAATTTCAATAACTCACCTAACATTACCTTAGACTTTGTCTCATCAGAAGAGGTGCATGATATTCTTGATAAACCAAATTGTGATAAAAACCCAGGACCTGATGGAATTCCAAACATTGTATATAAGAGATGCTCTAGTAGCTTAGAAAATCCCCTAAGTATGATATTTAACTTATCCATCAAGCACAAAGTTTTTCCACCTAAACTAAAGCGTGGATTTGTTACTCCAATTTTTAAATCTGGTGATCCTGGTTACGTCACAAATTATCGTCCCATATCTATTTCTAATGCGCTGGCTTTAATCTATGAAAGACTTGTGTACAATCAGCTTTTCCATCAAACTTTACCTTATATATGTGACCAGCAACATGATTTCCTTCCTGGACGTTCTACAGTTACTAATTTAGCTCTATTTACCGACACCTCTGCTCTTGATGAAAACATGCAAGTGGACTCCATCCACACTGATTTTTCTAAGGCTTTTGATAGGATTCGTCACCTTTAATTTCACGTGTTAATGAAATAAAGGATTTAGGAGTCACTTTTGATCACAAACTACTTTTCGCTTCTCATGTAAATCAAATTACTACTAAAGCTTGTCGAATGCTAGGTTTCATCTTTCGGGTGGGTAAATCCTTCAAGAGCAGTACTGCTTTCATTTGTCTTTTTACCTTATTGGTGAGAAACATTCTGCAATATGCTTGTCAAATTTGGAGCCCTTTCTACTCATGTTATAACAGACAAGTAGAATCTGTTCAGAGAAAGTTTACCAGGATTCTTTTGTTCAAACTAGGCCTGAATGAGATGGAGTACACTCAGAGATTATGTCTTCTAAACCTGCCATCTCTAGAGCACCGTCGCGTCGCATGCATCTCGACTGCATATTTTTATATAAACTCCTAAATGGGTTCGTGCTGTGTCCAGATTTGCTCTCCAAAATATGCATAAATATTCCTATAAGATCCCAAAGACTCCATGCTCCTCCTTTTAGAGTTCCCTTCTGTAGAACCAATATCCGCGTAAAGTCACCATTGGTAAGAATGCAGAAATTATTCAACTGTAAGTTTTGCAATATCGATGTCTTTTGTTCTAACCCCCTGACTTTCAAAGGATCAGTTTTAGCTGGGATTATGCAATTTCCCAACTTAATTTATATATAATAGTTTTTCTGTGTTTTCTTTGGCTTTTCCTTGCCTTTATTTTCATTTTTCAATTTTTCTTTTCATTATTAATTAATCTGCATTTTTCTTTCTTTCTTGAAGTACTGGGTTTTTCAATAAGAGGTGATATTTTGATATGCAAAGAAAAATGCCATTTTTTAAGATAAATGATCGGATCTTTATTTCATTATAAAGAGGAAGGTATGCCGTTAATAATGGAAAATAACATCAACCAAATGACCACCACGACCACGCCTACAGGACCATATCCTTTTCATGAAATTTTCCATAACCAAATCGCAAAGTGGCTGCCCTATGTCCTCGATAGCCTCACGAATTCCATCTTTGAGGTCTTGAATCGACGCTGGGCTGTTGGCGTAGACCTTCTCTTTCACATGGCCCCAAACGAAGAAGTCGCAAGGTGTTAAGTCACAAGATCTCGGTGGCCAATTGTGATCACCTCTTCGAGAGATAACACGGTCCGGAAACTTTTCCCGTAAAATATCAATGGTTTCGTTGCTTGTATGGCACGTAGCGCCGTCTTGTTGAAAGTAAACGTTGTCCAGATCAATACCATCCAATTCCGGCCATAAAAAATCATTAATCATCTGTCGATAGCGCAATCCATTCACCGTAACTGTTGCTCCAGCCTCATTTTCGAAAAAGTAAGGTCCAATGAGGGAGGCTTTTCAACAATAACTCTTGGGTTTTCCGAGCCCGAGATGCGACAATTTTGCTTGTTGACGAAGCCATCGAGGTGGAAATGGGCCTCATCACTCAAGATGAGTTTTCGATGGAATTCCGGATCATTTTCATGCATTTCAAGGACCCAATCAGCAAAGACTCGACGTTGTTGAGTGTGCTTGAGTTCTTGTGTTAACTGAACTTTATAAGCCTTAAGACCCAAATCTTTATGCAAAATACGGTGTAATGACGTTTGTGGAATGCCTAATTCCAAAGAACGACGAGGAATGGACAAACCTGGGTTTTCTTCAACACTTTCGGCTACAGCAGCAATATTGTCGGCTGTTCTTGAGCGACGTGCACGGGTTTTATTCTTCACATCACTTGTCCCGACAGCTCGAATTTTTCTACCAATTTCTGTATTGCGGTCCGACAAGGTGCTTCACGACGACCCAAAAATGTTCCAGTTTTACGAACCGTCTCTGCCACATTTTCACCATTTTTATAGTGAATTTTAATAATTTCAATGCGTTGTTGAATCGTGTATCGTTCCATTTTTATTAATGGCGTAGTTTCTACTTGTCAAATGTCAAAAAATGACAGCTCCAAAAGTGACATCTACCACAATAGCGGGCTAATTAAAATAACACCTCTTATTGGAAAACCCTTTATTTTTCCTTGTATTTTTAGAATTTTAGTTTAATTTTTAATTCAATTTTTTGTACTTGGATTCTCTCTTTTGTAGTTTAGTTATAGTTTAGTTCATAACTTTAATCTTTATTTTATAATTTTATTTTATTATTTTTTATTTATTTTTTGGGTTTCATTTTGCAGACTTAGATTATACTCTACCTTTCTTCTTCTTATAATTTTTCTTTATTATGATTTACAGTATTAACTTATAAGGTATTTTTTTATTGGATTCTGTCTGTATCTTTTGAACTTTCTAAATAAATAAATGACATATTATAGACATATAATTTTCAAAGAGAAATGTATTGAAATGTATATTGCGAAATATAGACGAAAGATGGCGTTGAATGTAATCTAATGACCGAAAAAACGTACAATGTTACGGAAATCATCGTTGATTCGGTAATTATAATCGGATTGTGGTTTAGTGAAAAGATATTTTTACAGCAAACAGGGATTTATTTAGCCTTCCTTGGTAAATTCGGTACTAAGAAATTTTATTTCAAATAAATTATTTTTCTAGAAATTGGAAAATTTTGCCATTTTGATCTGTACCCGTCCCCATCCCTTGGGTTCACCCTTTAAATTTACGCCCTAGTAATGCCGAATATCTTAACTATATTGTGAAAAAAGAATTATTGAAATCCATCCAACATTTATAAAGAAATATCGATTTTAATGTGTTAAGATAATTTTAGGTGAATCGGAAAACCTCAATTTGTTCTTCTTCCACTACAGAAGAGACTCTAAATATAAACGTTAAACTATCACATAGGTATCTAATTAATTTTTAAATTCGATAATTAATTTCGGAGATAACTCGAAAAGAAATGAACCAGGACTTTTTTAAACTGGTAAATGGCAGTTTTCTTTTAAAGTGAAAAATGGCTTTATTTACATCTCGTGGAAATTAGCCATCTCTACAAAAAACGTTCACAAGAGACCACAAATGCATACGAAAGAAAGAACGGGAAATATATACAAAATGAAGGGGGTGCATGTGTATGACCCAACTGCCAAAAACATTTTTGAATGGTAAAAGAGTCCGTGTGAAGTTTATAGTATCGAAAAAAACTCCGACGTTCGATTACACTCTCCTGTACCCTTTTAATTTGATATCCTACACCCCCCAAAAACGGCATTAGTCTACTCCCTTCCATCGTGTGCATAAAGAAAAAAAGGCTTGATGGTTTCCAACATTTGAACACGCAACATATAATTGTCCGTTTTCTAGATCCAATCCGCTGCTTACTATGCTCATTCTTGTCCTTGCGACTTATTTATGGTCATCGTAAATACCAAACGAATGGAAAAGTGTAAACGTTTGTATTAAATTGGTGGTGGGGACAGTAAAACATTGTCTCATCTGAATTTTCCGTTTAATTTGGCTGCTTCAATGACTTTTCCCATAATTTTTTTAATAACTTTTATCATTCCATTACAAATTCTGGGTGCATTTAAGTTTCGGAACGAAATTATAGGTGAACCAATTTTTAAACGTAAGTTATGTGGTGGAAGTCCCGGTAAATCGAGTGTATTCAAGATTCAGTGGGATAACTTACGCTTTCATTTTCATCTATCACTGTATGAATTTATTTAAACAAAATTGAGTTGAAGTTGATTTCGTCAAAATCGACATTTTTAGTAGCCAAAAATTTGCGTTTGAGAGTTGATGCACAAAAGTTACATCGGCAACCATGCGACGTTTTTCAAGCGAGTGCATATTGAAAAGCCTCAAGCGATCCTCATAGGGTGGAAGAATTAATGAATTATTCCAGAGTAGGCGCCTGAGAGCAAATCGTAGGAAGTTGCGCTGAACAGACTCCATACGGTCGATTTGCGTACCATAAAATGGAGGCCAGACCTGGCTAGCGTATTCAAGGGGTGGGTCTCACAGAGCATGTGTACAAACGCAATGCTGTGGTGGAATTCGAGAAAACTCGGGACCAAAATTTTATAAAGCCCAGCATAGGACTACTCGTTGATATCAAGTAATTTATGTGGGAGATAAAATTCAATCGATGGTCACATTTGATACCCAATTCACAGACAGAACTCACACGACGATTTTAGAAATTCACAAAGCCATAATCATAAGTGCTTGATTTCTGATTCCTTTGGAAACCTCATATTTGTCGATATTAAGTACCAAATTATTGCTTTTGCACCAATCGCAAAATTTGTGGTGGTCACCCTGTACCTGTTCACAATCGTTAACAGATTTAATATGGACGGAAATCTTAACGTCGTTAGCATAAAGCAAGATTTTGCAGTGCCTCAAAATAATGTCGTCAAGAGATAAAAATAAATAACAACGGGCCCAAGTGAGTCCCTTGAGGTACACCTGACGAACCTTTCAAGACTCTACAGATGAAAGTGTAGATGAAAGTTCTTTGAATTTATTATAGGATGCGAGGATATTGTTGTGGTGACTTTGCCTCGTATAACTTTTCCACAGTTTATTCTTTGTATATTTAAAACGTTTCAGTTCATTATTGAACAACCATGGCGAAGATGTTTTAGAAAACCGCTGACGCTTTCGGACGAACAAGAGAAGAAAATAAATCGAAAAGAATTATGTAAAATTTTGAAACGTCTTCATCAACACTATTACAAGACAGAAATGTGTTGAAATCAATATAGAGGTAAATCTCCCGGAAAATTCAGAAAAGTCAGCCTTTCTCAAATTGAAAATTAATTGCCACATATATTTGGTAATATAATTTCTATTAATGCATTTTTCTTATCTAATACTTCTGATACTTCCTGATCCCTGCCTCTACTGTGTGGTGTTCCTCAGGGCTCAATATTGGTTCCTTTGGTATTTAGTTTATTTATAAATGATCTCCCTGAAACCGTTCGGGACGTCAGCGTGCACATGTATGTATGCTGACGATGTGCAGATCTATTTAAGCAGACCTGTTGGTTTATTTGAGGACTGTATTGCTCGTATTAATGAAGATTTGGAGAGAATCAATATCTGGTCCAAAGCTAACGGCCTAAAGCTAAATCCAGACAAAAGTCCCAATGTATTGTATTCCATAATAGCACCTTTGACCCGAATGATTCATCTCTTGTGATCTTGGATGGTAAAATTTTAGATTTCGTGCCTAAAGTTAAAAATCTAGGTATCATTTTGAACCAACATATTAAATGCTGCGACAATACAAAGTTAATTATCGGTAAGGTTTATGCTATACTTTGTATGCTCTGGCTTTCTGCCGACTCGTTGTCTTTCGAAATCCCCTCAAAACTAGTTAAAACGCTAATTCTACCTTACTTTATTTTCGCCAGTTTGATATACTCTAAACTCGACAGGGTTTGTCTTCGAAAGACGGAAGTTGACTTTAATGATTTCATTTCATTTCATTTATTATATAAGCAACTCTACACAAGTAAGAATAAATTCTTTAAATTAGGTGTAGGAAATACGATGTATAATTCATTATATATATATGTATATACATTATAGGCTATACGAAAAATTAGCATTATAAAAATATAGAAACTAAAGAATAATTCACTATATGTAAGTATTAGTTATCTAGGCTCTAAATAGGCAAAAAGCATTTTATATACAAAAAAAAAAATAGCACAATAGAAAGTATAATTCATTATATGGATTAGTTATCAAGGCTAAAGATAATGAAAAAATTAACATTATAAGAAATAATAGAACCATAAAAATACAGTACATTACTATGACTAGTTACAAACTACTATAATAATTGAAAATTTTAGTTTTGAAACTGTTGCACTCGTTCTGTCTGCGTATTTGAAGAGGAAGGGAATTCCATAGCCTGACAGCCTGCACGAAGAATTGCCTTTGAGAAGCTACAAATGAATGTCTCGGTACTAGTAGTATTAAGGATCGTTCGGATTGAGCAGTGGTGACTTTATCAAAAAGGTATCGAGGAGCTGATCCAATTAGTATCTTATTCAAAAAAATTACATGACGGTACAGAAAATAAAACTTAAATGGAAGAACCAACAATTGGTTTGAGTATGGAGAGACGTGATCGTAACGTCTAAGACCATTAACAAAGCGCGTGATGGAGTTTCCAGCAACATTCAGTTTACGGGTTGAATAAGAATCAAGATGACCATAAATGAATCAAGATGCCCATAAATCTCACAACCATAGCCAATAGTAGGAAAAAGTAGTACTTTAGCCAATCTTAGGCGGATATTTAACGGCAAACAAGATGATGATATTACTAAGCGCCGTAGAGCTCCATATACTTTCCCAACAACGTTGTCAACATGACTAGACCAGGAGAAGTCCTTATTAAATATTATACCCAGATTATTTTTCTTATCACAAAATTGGATAGTAGTGTTATTCAGAGTGATATTTGGGAAACAAGATGTATCAAGAGCATTTCTATATATAGCAATTTCTTTAGTTTTGTTAGGATTAAGAAGTAAACCATTATCAGTTACCCAAGAATTAATCTTTCCAAGGTCGCTATTAATACAAAAAATTGCATCCTCTACTAAGCCCAACCTCCTAGATATATAAATTTGTAAATCATCTGCATAGAGATGAAAATTACAATTAATAACACTGGGTAAATCATTAATGAATAAGGAAAAAAGTAAGGGACCAAGAATGGACCCCTGCGGTACACCAGCTTTTATTGGAAGAAATCTGGAGAAAGAGTTACCACACCGAATTTGTTGAAAGCGATCATATAAATAGGATGCAATTAAGTTACCTGCCGATACAGAAAAATAATAATAGGAAAGCAGTTTTATCAGTAAGAGCTGATGATTGACTAAAATCAAGAAGAACTAAATACGTAACCTCATCCTCATTAATAGCAGCACGAATATCATCACTTATCTTGAGCAAAGCAGTTGTACAACTATGTTTAGGTCTAAGCCCTGACTGATAACAACAAAACAAGTTTTACGAAGTAAATATTCTCGTATATGAAAATCAAGTAATTTCTGAAATATTTTTGAGAAGTATGGCAATATGGAATTAGGCCTATAATCATTGATATTGGGACGTGTGCATTATTGCACTATTAAAGATTTGCGTAAGATGAGGCAAGACTGCTTGTCGAAGAAGTTTAATAAATATTGGGTGAACATCACCAACACCTGGGGCATTAGATTCAACCCTATAGATCATCTCATCCACCTCATCAACTGTAACCGGTATAAAAGTAAAGGTTCTCCCACTGTTCTTTAATAGGAACAAATCTTCGAAAAAGATCCAAAATAACATACTGAAACTTTTCAATCTTTTTATCAATAGAATTCTCATTATGAATTTGATCCCAATTTAAATTATCGGCTGCATTCAAGAGAGACTCAAGTTGTATATTATCAAAATCTCGATACAAAAAAATTGTTTGAGCGGCACGAGACACTTCAATATCATAAGACATAAAAATAAGATCATGATTGGAGAAAGGAGGAAAAGACAGTTGGTTAAAAAATGTAACCCTGCCTGATTGTATTTGTACAAGAAGGCATTTTTTGGATTCTCCGGTATATAGCAAAAGCTAAAAAAATTTTTATTTGTTATTTCATCCTTTTGATTTTGGGTGACAAGTTTCAAGTCTTGGTTTTGACTCATCAACAGGTCCCAAATAGCGAAATTGAGAAAAAATAGAACAAAGAAATGAAATGAAAAAATGAAAAAAAACCAAAAAATTGAGAAAAATTGAAAAAAAAAATTTATTCTAAAAATTTAAAAACCAGATTCATTCGAAACGCAGTGGGCTGAAATAAAAAAAAGCGTTTCGTGTTAGCAGAAACCTTATACTCATCGGTACGGCTTGGTTTTCTGCCTGCCGTAGACTCTACAGATCAAATTGATCTCATCTCATGTAAACTCAGAATAAATTATGGGTGTGAATTATATGAGGCAAAAACTCCTATATTCCACCAGGGAGGAAGAAACAAAATTAGAGATTACTCTTTAAGATTTCTTACCGGGGCAAACTTATATTTGTTCAAGAGGGAATTTTTTTGGATTCTAATTTTGTTTTAATGATTGTATCCGCTTCATTTATGGACTTCGTAAGTTCGACCATGTTTCACCACCTTACCGCACAAAATTGCTAGGTTGCTCAATACAAGATTACCTCATGCAGACAGGACTGATTCACTTTTATAGTACAGCTTCGGAACACAATCAGAATGTAATAATACCTCGTTTTCACATATTAGTTATGGAAGTCTCTAATCGTGTCCAAATATCCCGTCCCTGGAAGAGTCTTCCCCCTCCAGTTATTAGAACGCGCGATCTGTCGATGCATTTAAAGATCTCATTAGGGTCTCAATCTTCCTCTTTTTCTATTCTCTTGTATCACCGCGTAGCTCATTTTCCGAGTTTTTGCACCTTTATCATTACCATAATTTTGTAATTTTCAATTTTCAATTATTTTCAGTTTTATTTCGTGTATTTTAGCTATAATTTTTTAATTTTCTTTTTATTTCATTTTTAGTTTTATCTGCCTATTTTTTTTTAGCGGTAAGTACTTTTTCTGTTATTTTTATATTTATTTCCAATTTTTGCTTAATTTCAGTAGGTTTTTATTTTTAATTTTAATTCTTAAATTTTAATTTTATTTTAGTTTTTTTATATTTTCGATATTTTCATTTATTTTATAACATGCACCTTTAAATGTAGTTGCGATACTTTTTGTACTAAAAAGATTGTGAAATCTTGCGTACTTTGCCAGAATCTTTATATTTTTCCCATAATTCAGTTGAGTTTGTTGGAAAATATCTTGTCAACAATATGGCGAATAGTTGACGAATTTAATGTAGATAAGAACTAAATAAGTGCTGCATATGCAAGTGTTGTATCCCTTAATGATTATCACCTGCTGCAATTGCAGTACTTGGCAAGCGTCATAATTTGTAGCGTATAATTGACCATTAACAATTCTAAAATATTTATATGACGTTGGTCCACGTATCTCCATTTATTAATAGCAATCGTAAATAAAAGCACCCACGTTACTTTGGATGAACACTGTATAATTGGCCTAATGTATTTGCTGGACATATTCCTTTATGCTGTGCCTTGGTTATTTCATTTTCCACACGGACTGTAGTTACCACCTACATAAATGCACTTTTATCCGAGTTTACTAATCAACAGATGACACTTAAGCTATTCTGGGAATTAGTTTGTTGGACAAATGTGCAGTTATTGCGTTTTAAAGAAAAGTCGTGAAAAAAGTAAATATTTTCCAGTGATAAAGAATTGAAAGTGTTGGGAGGTCTATTCTTCCTATATCTATGGATTCAAGCTAAGGCAAAACTTGTTTATATTTATTATTTTAAATCGTGTTTCATGTGGTGAATTGTGCGTCTTAAAATATTTTACAGGCAGTTTTTGTTTCTTTTGCAAGGGGTATATACCTTGGACACTTCAAACATTTGTACATCACGGACATGTCCAAAAAAGCCATAGGCCGGTCTTTACATAAATAATAAATTAAATATGTATAGCTTTGGCGGCAATTTTTTGCTTAGTAACCAGCTTTGCGAATATTTTTATTCTTGGTTGAATGAAGAAGGTTATTTAATTTAACTCTATTGATATTCCATAATTTCTTCTTAGTAAATTAGAAATGTCCAAGGTACAAGACCCCACTGTCCATGGTACAGCTGAATGTTCTACCTTGGATCGAAAGAAGGACCTTCATATTTCCGTTCATATATCCTGAAATATGAATTTTCAACTGCATATTCGACTCTTAGTGGAAAGATTATGGATTAGACAATCTATAATTATTGGTTGCTTAAGATTCTGCATTTCTGTTGGAGGCCGCAATTTTGAAAACCTTTTGAAAATGGGTTTTCCGGCAACAAAAACATCCACTCGATAGCTCTCGGTGAGACCTTTAATTTGATATGCAACATGCCGTATATGAACAACCACCCTCCCGGGGGTTCCTACACCCTAGCCTAAAAGTATCCAGAGAAAAAACATCTTGTACGAATTGTAGGTGGTAATGAGCTGAGAAGAACAGTGAAACTCGTTTTCCGATCGGACATAACCCTACCGAGTTAGAGTCGATCTTAAGTACGAAATATGTAGTATCACAGTTTGAATAGATTAAAGACTGAGTACGTTCTGAACAGAATTTTAGGTATGATACCATAGAGATATCTCAATAAAATTTACACGGTAAATAGCCAATGAAATGAAATAGGTTTTGGTGAAAAAGGTTGTGACTTTATTTTTAAATCGCCCTCAAAGATTTTGGTATAATTTATTATTTTGAACTTTATGGAATTTAAAAATCTCTCTTAGCGCAATGGTATGAGATACGAAATCAAATCTGCATTGGATGGGCCTAACTTTCAGCTAAATTAAAAAAAAATTAGCAATTTATCTCAATTATTCAAGTCGTTATTACCAAAAATGTCCCCGAATTATTAGTTTGGTACAAAATCACGAAAATATCATAACTCGTAAACTACAAAAAATCGCAGAACATGCATGGGGTCATTTTTCAATTTTACCTTTGAACGTCACTTCTCGGGCCACCCTGTATGTCTAGTAATGGAGTTAAACGCGATCAGCAATTTATTAATTGTAAGATAATCAAGCTTGCCAAATACTTCACAAGCGTACATTATTACAGGGATAAACAGAGAACGAACAAGAAACAATCACATTGAAAGTGTGGTAAAATAGGTTGAAGTCCATAAAAAGCGAAGACACCACCGTATACATTACGTGTTACGGGCGGACTCTACCCAAGATATGACAGTGCCATTAAATATAACGGCATAATAAGTAGAGGTATCAAGTTTATTTCGATATACAGCTAAACAACACAATTTTCCAGGATTCAGCATTAAACCTATGTCGACCGTCATCGATATATTGAATTTAGGTCTTCATTTATACAACTAATTCCATCTTGAATAAGTCCTAAGAGTCGCGATAGGAAAAGTTGAGCATCATCAGTGTAGAGATGCATTTCGCTATGTGCAAAATAGTCAAACAAGTCATTAATAGGCATACAAACAAGAACGGCCCAAGAACCGAGCCTTGCGGAACATCAGAATTAATTCTAAGAAATGTAAAGTAATTACCATTTGAAAACACTGTTTGAGAACGCCCTGTTAAATAACTAAATATTAGGTTCGTGGAGCTTATGGACAACAAAATAGTATGTAATGATCTACAGTCTCGAATGCTTTAGAGAAGTCAAGGAGCACCAGTAGCATTAATTTATCCAAATCTTTTGCTTCGCTAATTACATTGACTACTTTCAGTAAGGCAGTGGCGCAATTATGCTTGGAACGAAAACCAGATTAGAAGTCATGAAGGGGACTATTGATGTGTAAATAATGATAAATTTGCGAGAACATAAATTTTCAAAGACCTTAGCGAAAATCGGATCAATTAGGTTATGCACACGCATTACTTTCGAGAATTTCCAGCTTTGTGGGAATGTTGAGATGGTGAAACAGGTATTAAAGATTTAAGCAAGTGACAAAACCAAATAAGGTTCAACAATTTTAGAAAACCTGCGAGAAATCCCGTCCATACCTAAAGAATTAGGCTGAATACTACACAAAGCCGCATAAACTTCATCCGTAGAAACTCTTATGAAATGGAAGGGAGATAAGGTACTTGTAGATTGTATAGAATTAAGGAAATTACTGCCATTAGCAGAGTTAGAACTATGAGACAAAAGTTCGAAATTTAGTACATCAGGATCCAAAGTGCATCTGGAATTAACGGAAAGCAACAACGCCCGAGAGATTGAGATTTCTCCAAAGAACCTCAGGTCGTAGCCCATGAAAAATTTCGTTATTTTGCTTCCAAAATTGCATGAGCAGTACGGTTTCTAAGCATCCTATATTCTTCTTTAAAACTAGGTAATAGTTTTATATCTGTTTCACCTTTCGTATGCAATATTACGAGCTGTTAACTGTCTTAAAGGTGTCTATTATACCACGGGCAAATCTGATTGGGTAATCTTTTGCGAATGAAAGGAACGTATTTCTCATGTAAGTGGATTAAAACATTATTTAGTAAAAATAAAATTAATTCTTTTATGTAAACAAAATGACATGCTTGTTTAAAAATCCAGAAAAAGTCTAATTGAAATTACACGGATACATAAGGTGTTTTCTTTATTTGTTTCGAAGCCTGGAAGAAGCAAACTCTTGTCCTTGTTGTCGGATTCATGGGAGCTTTATTTGTATATTCTTGTTTGCTGTTTTACCTCCTTACCACTGCGAATGCAGAAATGACTTATTTATCTAACATAATTAGTAAGTCGATATTTTCATTGTACGATTGGTGAAGCTTGACGTTTATTACGCCACTGAACAAGAACATGATACTCAAACCCTCGGAGCCAGAAGTCATATTATATGATACACCTGGTAGTTTTCAAACAGGGTCAGATGGATTCAGCTTTAACTGTGTTGGTGCTGACGAAATTATGAAGGCTTTTCTTTCTATTAAATCGAATGCTATTGGACCGGATGAAATCCCCCCAAAATTCATAAAATATATTCTGCCCTGGATTCTCACTTCGCTCTTACATCTATTTAACACTTGTTTTGTGTTTCCCTCTCTCTGGAAAATCGCTACTGTGATTCCGATAGCTAAGAAAAGTTCCCCTGCCGATTTATATGACTTCAGGCCGGTTAGTCTATTATGCTTCCTTTCTAATGTTCTTTGCTCTATTTGGCTGCTCTTTGAATGTTCATTTTGTTCGCAAGGCTTTAATATTCCTCCATAAACTTATTTACTCAAAAAATCCTTCTCACTTGAATAGTGAGCTTGTATTCATGCAACCTTCTATAAATGTGAACATTTTGATATCTCGACACAGACATTCCATGTGTCTTTCGGAAGCTTATTACCCAATATATCCCTCCCGAAAATCTAACTTCATAAATCGCATATACATACTTTATATGTAACTCTTCCTCCGATTTCGACTCTACAACAATTCTTTTTTTACAATTTTCTACCAATTTATAATGCAATTCACTTTATTTTCTTTTCTCCTTTTTTTCTTCTACTTTCTTTTTCTCTTTTCTTTTTTTATTATTAACTTTAATTTTGAATTAGCTATCAAATGTTTCCAGTTTGTTTATTTTTCTATCCTAATTATAAATTGGTTTTAGTATTAGTATTAGTAGTATTAGTAGTAGTCGGATGTGTTATAAAATACTGTCAAAATGCATTATTTTTACATTTTTTGATAGTAATTTTAGCTCATTCTACTAATAATCAATTAATATCTAACTTTAGTGACTGATAATATTACAAAAGAATTATTATTTAAATTGTTTTGAATGTTATGTTTTGTTGCCTTTTCGCGGCATTAAACTTTGATACATTCAAGCAGTGTTAAGAGGGTGTTGCGACCAAAATTCCCTCGAAAATGGGAATTACTGGAAATATTTCCCACAAATTATTATGTAAATTACCATAATTTTTTGGTAGGTACCAAAAAGCATAAGAGAGTCACCCAAAAGGAACACTTCACGTAACTTATTCCCTTTTCCATTTTTAAATTTTTTTCAAAACAAATTCCCACAGTATGGGAGAATTCCCACGATCTCCCAACACTGTATTCAAAGCATTTCTACATCTGAGAGTTAGGCATCCCGGTTATTAGTTAAATTAGTATAACACATTGTTTGATACTAATTTAACCGGATTCAGATATTATCAAAAACAGAATTGTAAGGTTCACGCGTTTGGTAATTATGTCGAAGAAAAACTGATTGAACATAGTTAGATAAAAAAAATACAAAAAAAAATTAAAGAAAAAAAAAGAATTAGTTAGTGCCTAAGTACTTTAGAGATTTCCCATATTCCATGCTTGTAATTAACATGAGTGGGTTTTTAAAAATCACCCACAAATGCTACTTCTAATAAAAGTCCCCAAATCAATTTTCGGGACTCTAAAATATAATAAATATCGCGATTTATCTGAGATAATGAATACACTTCAGCAATAAATTAAACAAATGACGCAACTGCGAAAATTTATATAACCTTTAACAATTACGAGCGCGATAAAGAAATGTTTTTTGTGTCTCTATAAAGTAAATTATTTGCCAGAAACACCACATTATCAAGGTGAAGTCCAAAGAAACCGATCAGCCTTGACGTAGACTTGTGTATGTCTAGATACGCTTTGAGGTGTTCATTCACCTTATCAAAAGAGCTTTTTTTTTGTATTTTTTTTTTTTTTTGTATGAACTTAGTTTCGGGAAAACGACTGACTGGAAAATTTCAATAATGCCACAAACATCAGCAACCAAGCAGATCTACTTTCACAAGAAAATACATATTTTCTTCAATATGTATAGTGGGGGATCAAATTTTGGAGATCATGTCCTTGTCTAGGGTCAAGAATTCTAAATTAGCAAATTTGTATATTTATTTCAGATATGTGTGTATGTGATAAAATCTTGATTCCTTCCATATTTGCATAATGTAAATCGATCGGTAATCGTACAAATGATTTTCCAAAAAAATAGTTTCATCTCTGTCCATTATGTCATCAGCAGCTCTTTCAGCGTCTGTGATAACATCAAAATTAAGGCGAAGCTACGCTTATGTAACGAAAAATTGCATTTAAGTAAGCAGGAAATGTTAAGTCTTCCTGCAATTTTATGTGATCGAGTAAAATTGATAGATCGCGGCTAAAATGCAAGCCGAACAGCCGCAATTTATCCGCTGTTGTTGTTTGCTATGAGCAGAGCATACCACCTTATAGGACACTTATAGTTGTAGTATAGTTTTGTTATGTGGCGTTATAAAGGTATATATGTAGATATAGCTTCAGAGATTGACGCCCCGCACGCTATATTACCTGCAATAAGATCATGACACGATCGTTGAAGAAAGTAGAGAAATGTTTCGATTTGCTATTTGCCATTTACGGACTTCTACAGTGTCGCCATCGCATAGCATATAGGTCTGTCTGTTATTGTATAATGGAGATTGACTAAAAGTGATCTTGCAATAGATGTGTACACAGAGAGCTGATCTAATGATAAGCAGACCTCTCTCGGTTTAGTTTATAACTCGATGGATGCGACCGAAGCGAAAGGCGCACTCCAGGGAAGTCGTCATCTGAACCAGGAAGTTAGTAGTTGATGTTGAAGCAGCTAACGAAGTTGGGTAAGTTTTTGGCGTAAGAATAAATTGAGGAAGATTTGGACACACAGACACAATTGAAATTCAATCAGTGCCGGTGGTCGGTTGGAATTAATTTGAGTGTAGCGGCTTTGTTGTTTTGAAATATTTTCAGAAAACTTGAGAAATATGCACATTGTACATATCTACATAGTTGGTTGCGATTTATTATGATCAGTTGAGGTTGTTGTGGGGAAAATTGTAAAATTTGTAAGAAGAATGTAGAGAAAATATTCGGAGGTTTTTTCTTCTGAACTAAATTATTTGAAAAGTCTTGTTAAGTTATTTAATGAAGCATGCTGATCGTGAGTTTAATCAGTATATGACAACTATGTTGGATTTTTGTTTTTGTAATTTCGATTGTATTATTACGATCGATTCAATGGAAGGAAAACATATTTGGCTGCAATTTGTTTTAACTTCATTTTGCTGTGGAAGCGACAGTTTTGGGCTTTAGGACTTGTTAAGATGAAATTTTAGTTTTTCCTCAGTATACAAAAAGCAGTGAGAGTCAGCTCTTACTGCATGCTGTAGCCGGTACGGTAACGACAACTTCATGGCTTCCCAGCAGTGGTCGAAGTCATGACTGACCTAGTTCTAGAAGTACTTACCAGAAGTCGCAACTGTTTCAAGTATATGACTTCCACTCCATGTAAACAAATCATTACTTTTACACGGTGTTGTCATAGGGCGGAACCAGTTCTTCCCTGCTTGTATTACCAGTATACAGGGTGTCCCGTATGTGGTCTGGCACCCGCAGGCAGAAACAACAAAAAAGTGTATGATAGAAAATTATGCAAAGTTTCAAATAGCTACGGTTGACCATTTTCAATAAATGTCCTCCAAAAATCATTTTTTTTAATCATTGATTCAATTTTATCTGAAACATTGAAGATCATTATGGAGTTATTTTGAAGAGCTAAATTTAGATTGTTTATACGTAGGAAAATATCTGATAAATATGCAAGCGTCTGAAGTCAATTACAGTCATGTAACATGGAAGCAAGTTCGAAAGGATGTTACTCGAAGAAAATCTGTACTTCATGTCAAAGTTCGAGCAACCGGGCCATCTTACTTCTGTATGAAAGAGCAGAGTAGAATGAACACTATTCAAATCTTCACAAATAGCTTTAAAAATTCTCGAGTTGGTTGACCTGAACTTTATAAAATTAACCACTTTCGTAGGCTTCGTCAAGAACAAGTTTTATTTGCACTGGAAGGTGCTTAGTTGCCAAACTTTGCCTGTGGATGCAACAGTGACTTCAACTTAGATTGGGAGCTATCTTCATGTCACGACCACGCAGACCAGAATAAATACCTGCTACCATCTCTTGAAATAATAATCGATAGCTTTAAATATATCCTCACCTGTTGTGTGTTCTGACAGAGCATGACAAAGTAAAAGGTTTGCTTCGGCTTTATTGTCCTTTAAATACCTCGCAATAACAAGCAAATAAGAATACTGCCGTAACATTTGCTGTAAATTTCTAAGAAGATATGAATGATTATTGCTCATCTACGCGTACGCGTCTATGCTCATAAAAATTGTAAGTGGCCCAGGCATCCGTTGTCACCTCCAATAATCCATAGCAATTCTAAGGAAAAATTTTCCAGTAAATTTCTAAGAAAAAATTGTGGCTTTCCGTACATTAGGTCGAGGCCACTGACTTACAACAATAGATTGAACGTATTGTCATTTTCCTATAGGAAAGCATGACACAAGTTTTATAGTTCTCTCTTTCGCCCTATGGCAGAGTTGGAGCTACCAACACAAAGTATTGCATTCTAGAACGTTTGCTCATGCCATTTGATGTTTTTATGTTGGCTACAGATGCAATCACCTCAGAAGGAATAAGGTAAAGATAGTGTTTACCATCCTCCGTCTCTCTTGCCCATAAGCAGGATTCAGTTAAGAATAACTTTTGAAAATTAAAGTCGGAATGAGTTTAATTCCTTATACGCGATTAAAATAGCACTTGACCGCAAGAAAATATATTTTTTTAATTAAATTCGGTTTATGGGTGTTAAATTTCATCTGATTGGTTGAGTTTTACATGTTTTTTATGTAATCGTTTTAAAGGGTGCTCTAACTGTGATATACAGAAACACAATATTTTTTGTGCCACATGAAATAGCAAATCGCTCAGTCCATTGTTATAAGTCAGTGGTCGAGGCATGGTTAGATTTTATATTGCAGCGAAGTATTGCTGGCTTGTTACGGCATCAAGATGTCGAAGAATCGTTGAGGTGTTCCGACGAGAGGAGATTAGTATATTTTAAACATCCGCCATTACTAAGCCTAGGCCATCAAACGCGTACCACTAGGGGTAGGCGTACCACGGGTTGAGAATCGCTGATCTAGGGTATCAAAGAATTGGTCTTGCCAATTCTAGCTTTTTTACTTGTTCCAAATAAGTTCATGAAAGATATACGAGTATATCGTAGAGAAATTCAAGACGTAACAAATTTTTGACATTTTGTTACAGCTTAAATAGCCAACTGCGGATTATTTCTATGCATTATGCACATGGAATGACAAACTTGGTATACCTACATATTCTATGTCCATTATTTCATCTAGATCCCAGCTAGGGTATAAAAAAATTTTCTTGACGTCCGAATCAAACAGATAAACTCATGCAATTTTCCAATATTTTGAATTCATCGAAATAATTTACATACCTTAAGCCTCGTTTCCACTTATACAAATTGTGCCAACTTATTCGGCAACATGTTGTGTACTTGTTGGAAGCCGACATGTTAGCTTAAACTTACAAGTGTTTCCATTTAAATAAATTCTCGCGAACTTGTTGGCTTAACTTCTTTACATTCTACTCCATTGCCTTCCACTAGTTTAGCCAACACAACAAATGAGCGTTTCCACTTAAATGAGCAAATCCACCCAACAAATTCTGCGAGTTTTTACAGCCGACATCGAACAAGTTGCCAACATGTGTCTGAGTTTTCATATAGCGTTTCCACTTAGACAGAATGTTGCCAACTTGTTTCAAAACTTGTCGGGTAAGAAAATTTGTATAAGTGGAAACGAGGCTTTATGATAATTCCCTTATCATATTCTTCAACAATCACGTACTCATGTAGGGTTAATTTAACCTCTGAAAGGTTTTGTATTTTTTATTAGTATTTAACTACATCACATAATGAAAGTGTTGTAAGTACTTGAAAATAAAAAGTCGGCCACCAAAATGAATAAAAATTTTACCGAAACATTTTGTGTCTACGCTCATAAAAAAAGTGTGTATAAATTATAAGGAAAAAATTTGCAGAAAATTTCTAAGAAAGAATTGCGGGCTTCCCTACATCAGGTCGAGGGAGGCATCGGTGTTTTATATTGAAGCGAGGAACTGCTCTCGGCCTCGACCAATGCATAAAAATTCGAAGGAAACCATTTCCACTAAATTTCTTAGAAAAAATGGTGCCCTTCCCTTCATCGGATCGAGGCAACGGTGATTTTGTATGGAGCGAGGCATTGCTGGCTTACTCTTTGGGCACGTCATCAAGTGCCAAGTCGAGGCCAGTATTGGGAACTTTTCAATCTCGAAAATCTCAGTTATTGCCCAAATTTTTCCCACATTTCCCACAGTTCGAAAGCTGAAATTACAACAAAAATCCCACCATATACCTATATACTTATTAATTTAAATTTAAATAAAAAATTATACATTTTATTGTACTACTATAAAAATGTGCATGAATGTATAAGCAGATGATCTCGCATCAAGCTATCCGTCCAAAAATCGATAACTCTTCTAAGAATTTCCAGAACTCCAACGGACCAACTCACTACCTTTTAGTATAAAACTCTTCTAGGAAAATTTTGGTGATGAATTTTCCCACAAATTGTTCTATTGTAAAAATGTTTTCCATTTTTCCCAGTGTTGATTTAGAGGGCAGAAATTCCCACATGCTCCCAACACTGGTTGAGGCATTGTTATATTCTAGAAAAGCGTTGCTTATTTTTGTTCTACGTGTCCAGTGACAGCCTTTGTATATTGTTAGTTTATGTATGCTTTCGGCTTTTGCATTAATGGGGGAATGCGCTATTGTAGTAGTGCAACTGAGGCAACGAGTTAAAAACAACAATCGAGAGAACATAGGATTACCCGAACGACAAAATCATCCCCCAAAATCTCCTATCAAATTATTCATAATAATGTACTTCAGGTCACACTACCTCCCATTTTTAAGAAAAAGACAAATTTCGCTTTGGCGAAGATGTTGACAGGAGATGTAAAGTTCTCATTTTCCCGAAAATATCAGATAATCCAGTATGAGTTTTTCCCACGAATGTAAACAGAAAGCACGTGTGCTGTTCAAATATCACAAGGATTACACCAACAAACATTGGTTTTGCTATAAAAAACATTGGATAATTCTCACATTTCACAGAAAACCGCGTTTCCACAAAAGAGCGGGAATATGTTTTGAGAGAGTAAAAAACCTGAAAACTCCGTCCCTTCTCATTCATTTACGAAAATGAATGATGCCATTCTCAATTCTGCTTCGTTGCATGTAATCTGCGCTTTCACATTTTTTTATTTTTATTATTCATAAAAGTTTTAAAGAAAGAGTTTGATTTTTTTTAATATTTTTTCTTCTTCTTACTTCCTTTTCTAGCCTTGGACATTTTAAATGTAAAACCATCGGAAAACTCTCCTGTGTCATAACTTGTCATTAGTTAATTTTGCTCGTGTCTTCTCCTCCGTATGGCATGACTCATCATTGGACTCAAACATTGTCTTTTCTCACACATTATTGGGAGAATAATTCCATTGACGTTGTTCCATTTTTAAATAACGAAAATTTAGAATGAATTTTTCATGACATCATTACTACATTATACTCCATAAATACTTATAGCATTACCAGATCCCTGAAATTCAAACAGAAAACACTTCCAAATTGTTATTCTAGTAATGGAACATTTTTGTTGGAGCAGAAAACTGTCGAAGGGGGTCATTCCAAGAATTAAAAAGTAAATAAGTAAAGAAATAAAAATGAAAATCATATAAAGAAGCATAAATTCTGTGTACAAAATTTCATTCAATTTGGCAATGCCTTCACTTTGACCTTCTACATAAAAGTTCATAAAGGCATGAGATTTTTTTCATACATGGGTTGGTTTAAATGAAATGACTCACTATTTTCGATTTTGGCCAAGAGAGGAGGGGATGATGTTTTTTTTTTATAAATCGGAAGGTCAGAGGCACAACTAAATTTCGAAGGGTTTCAGTCAGTTTGAGTCGATTTCGATTATTTACTGTCGAGTTTTTGTATTCATCGTACCACACAAAGTTGCACTCTTTTTTCATGAGTATAGTAAAAATTACTGGAAGTGAAACTAACGCGACTTAAATAAAACTTTCAAAATTTGAATATTCCATCTTTGTTTAACCTGCAATAAATAAGAAATTAGGTAACAATAGACATGAAATAAAGAAAATCTACTCTTCAGGTTTTAACATTTCTAATATTTTCCTTTTACAGATTTTCATTTATAATGGATAAAGCGGAAGCATCCAGAAAATCTTCATTGAAGACCTTTAACATGGTTAAGTCAAGAAAATTGAGTAAATTGCGCAAGCAAAACAAATTTTGTGATCTGTTTTTAAAATGTGAAGATGGGTTCGAAATCAAAGTGCACAGAGTTGTTGTATGCTCTGCAAGCAACTACTTCAATGATTTACTAACACTTCCAATGAAGGAGAAGTTTCAAGAGTCGATTACCCTGCCCGGTATAACTGGAGATGTTTTAGGAAAAATAATTAAGTTCATCTACACCAGCGAATTTGACGAAGAGATCGAAGATGTCGAAAAAGTTGTGAAATATGCAGTGATATTTCAGCTTGAGGAATTAGTTGAAATCTGTAAACTTGCTCTGAGCGAATTAATTCCGAGACGGAATAACTTTGTGAGATATTTGCAGTTAGCTAAGGACTATGACATCCATAGTTTGAGGAATAATTGTATGTCGTATTTTGCTCAAAATCCTGATGTATTTTTCAAATTTTTGGAAGACTGGTTATCGATAAAGAGCTGACTTCTTTAGTAATAATATGTATACTGTTTATTTTCTTAATAAGTTTTATATGAACTTTTCCAATCAACATATTGTTATATAGTTTCATACCTATGTATATAATTATCTAAAAAAAAAAAAACAAAATAAAGTGAAATTACGTACATTGATCAAACCCAACATAAGTAGTTCTAATAGCTATATAGGGTAAAAGCCCCCCCCAATATCCGGACAGTTAACTAAATTTTTTGCTTCAAATTCCCACAAACTTTTTATTTGAGATCGTATATTCGCAAACCAATCGGTTTTTGACTTATTATTTTATCTAGTTTAATTTTTAATGTTTAATTATGTAAACTAATTGCTATTTAATTAAAAAATTAAGTTTAAATAAAAATATACCTATTCCTCCACTTTCCGGACAGTAAAACCCAATATTCGGACAGATTTTATCCAATTGTCGGACAGTTTAAAAATTAATTAAACAGTTATTATTATTATTATTCCATTTATTTAATAAACTAAAAATTAAATCACAGTTCTGGAAAAAATAGTCTCTTTTTCTAGATATCCACTTGAAAAATATTTTTAAATTTACATTTTTTGTATCTTTGAGAAAATTTATTTTGGAAGGCTAATATACTATCAGTAGCTTCCCGATATGTATAAAATTCCGTACATTTCAGGTGGTACCACCTTAGGCAGATATCACAGCCAACATTCATTAGGCATTCATCTTCTACATCGCTTACCAGTTTCTCTTTGCATGATGAGCATTGTATCTTCTTAGATTGGGTATCCTCATGTAACCTTTTCTTCCTCATATTAAATAAACTTTTTTCCTTTTTCTTTTCTAATTCATTTCTTCTCTTCAAACGCTCTTCTTTTCGCATTTTAACGGTATTAATTTTTTCCTCTTTGTCTCTTTCTTTTTTAATTTGTATATTTCGCCAAAGCTCTGATGATATCGCTCTTGGGGCGGAATCCTTGGGATACTTTCTACTTTTTGTAAATATATGTTCTGGAGTAGGTAACCTTAGGTATTTATCTAGACTTGCGGAACATGAGGAACTTGGTCTTGACGTAGGAGTGCAGCAGTTTGATGACGCTTCAGAAATTCTTCTACCAGCATTGCTTCTTGTTCCAGAAGTACTTGGTTGGGGCTGAAGATTTTCTTTATCACCATCGGATTCCAAATGAGCTGGCGCTTGATCTAACTGCAAATTTTTTGCAGTAATAGTATCGGTTTCATTTTCAGGTAGAATCTGTTGGTTGAAGCCAATTGATTTCATAAGCGATCCTTTTACTGTCATATATACCAGGCTCCAAATCATTTAAGTTTATGTGGCTCATAAACTCAATATCTGACTGGTTTAAATCAGCTAAATTAGTATTTAGTTTATCCTTTTCTTTCCATATTTCCTCAATGACCGTCGTCGGGTTTATTACTTTTTGAATTAAATTAGAGCGTATTTTTTCGATAACGGTTTTCGCTATATCACAAGAATTATTTGGTTATTGGAGCAAAACTCACTTAACTCTAAGGTCAAATGGGATTTGTGTCCATCTACAAAAAGAAGTACTGGCCTAGGGATGTTTTTGTCCTTTAACCCATGAGTGGACCCCATTTGCGATGTACTCGAAGAATATTTCGGAATTCATCCAACCTGTCTGCGACCTTCCTAAAAACCAATCTGGTGGCATACTGTTGACGACGGTCTTTGGTGGGCGTATGTAGGGAAAAACTACCATTGGTACGAGAGTATCTCCATTCGCAGTGAAGACTAGAAGGACTGTTATAATTTCCTTTTCATTCGCATTGTTTACTTTGTAAACATTCTTATATCCCTTTGGAGTGAGAACTTTCCCAGTTTTCGGACAAAGGCTAAATCCTGTCTCATCCCCATTTAATATTCTTCTAGGGTCATTCAAAATACTCTCTGCGCATTTATTTATTTCAAATAGTCTGTTAAATCCCGAAACCACTTTAAAATGCATTCTTTTGTGACTTGTGCGCGTCCTTTTGAAATTCCCTGAGGCTCTCTAAAGACTATCTGGGGATTACGACGAAGGAACAGAGTTAACCATTTTTTACCTTGACGCCCATGTTGAAAAGGAGTGTCTCTTCCATTATCTAAAATTATTTTTTTGACAGTGTCCAATAACTGATCTCGCTTTATGGGAAATTCACATTTAGTCATTGATGTGCACCGTTCAACGATCTTGTTCTCCTCAGAAGCTGGACCCCTCTTTTCAAGCTCTCCAGGAAATTTTCCTGCAATTTTGTCATTTAATGTCGACTTGGGAATGGAATATTTTTCACTCGCTTTCCTAATAGAAACTCCATTTTCTCTTATCTCTCGCAAGGGACTTTGTAGCCTAACGTTACTATAACGCATTGAATACATTTCAAACCTAATAGGAAATCGTAATTAAAATCTCGCTTAGTATCAATAAGCCCTAAGTTGTTGATTTTTTAGTAAAGAGCAGGTATAATATTAAAATATAATAAAAAAAATATTCAAATAAATGTTTCGAAAGATTTTTATTGCTAAAATGCCTACAAAAACCGTCTGTCCGATAACTGGAATTGACTGAAAAAATGAGAACCTGAATCCGGACAATGGAACAAGCAGACACAAGCGGACACCCTATTATTATTATTTATATTCAATTTTAGCGCTAATTTACATGAAATTATAATAACTGCTTTTAATATAGCTAAAACAAAAAATCAACAACTTTTACTTTGACTAACATTATACACTAACCTGTTAAGATGAGCACTATTCACTATTTTTTTTCCTACAAGCCTTCTGATTTTGCTTCTTCGATGGTTCGGCGTCGACGAAAGCAATTGTAGTTTAAAATCAAAAAGTGTGAGGAGGCAATAAATACATAAGTTGGTAGAAGTCATATGACAGATAGTAAAACTACAATTGCAAAGTGGAAGTGGTAAAGCGTTTTCTTATTTTATTTACTTATGTGGTAAGCTGTCCGGATAATGGGTGCTATCCGGAGAATGAGTACTTTACCCTACCTAATTACATTTTGAAATTACTCGCATTGCTTTATTTTGTAACCTTTGCAATCTATTTTGGATTTCGTTTGAACTCGTAGGTATATAAAAGTGTTGAACAATAAGTGATTAAGCGTTATAACATTTTTTTTACGTCTAGAACACTCCAAACACTTTTGAGAACTTCAATTTTCTTTGCTACGTGGGAAACGTAGAATTTGTGTGGGTGTTAAAATGAAAGACGATTTTCTTATAGGTAGTGTATAAATATTTTACTTTGCCATCTTTCTGGCAGTAGAATGATTCCACGCTCATCAACTTCTGATCTTTGCTGGCAATAAACTAATCCAAACCATTTGTGATGTCCTCATTTCAAGTAAAGATTATGCTGTCGAAAATTTTTTGTTAAGACCGGAACAAGGAATCACCCTTATTATAGTTGACGACTCACCAAAGAGACAAGCTCTGCAGTCAATCTCACTTCACTTTCCTCGAAGCCTTACTATCAGTGATGCCAGATTATGCCATGGACTAACCGCCCGAATGAAGAAAAAAGATCGCCCAAAAGGCGCCGAAATGTATTTTTTTTAATAAGGTTGAATTTCTGATAAAGGAGCTGCCATTTGATTAGATTTTACTGATTTAATCGATTGTCGATTGCATTATACTAGAAAAAGTATACTCGCGCGATACTTTTATTTACAAAAAAAAAAAAGTGCCGCCAAATCACAAAATCCGAATTTTTGTTTTAAAAAATTTATAAAAAATATAAATATTCAATTTTTTAAAACTGCTTTCACTGCAATAAGTTGATAACTATGCCCCTTAAAATGAAAAAAAAAAATATTGTCAATGTAAAAAGTTATGAAAGAAATATTGAAACGGTTTTAGTAACAGTCCACCGAACACCGCACCAACAGCCAAAAAATGACTATTTTCGATTTGACCGGCTGTAAACATTACTGAATCTCACTGAAATTTTGCATAGAAGCTTGAAATTATATTATCTAACAAATTCTAAATAAACATTTTAACACTTTTGCAAATCCATACATTTTCGAACCACCCTTACCATGCTTTTGTTTTTGCTTTGAACTGAACATTTTCTGAACAAATATGGAATACTTATTACCTTAATTAATGACATGTTCAAGAATCATTTAATGTGAATAAAACCCATTTTCCATATTTTTCATATTTAGATTTTTAAATAAATCTTTATATATTCACCACCAGCTTTTGGACATCTGAGTTCAGTATAGTGTAGATAGCAGGCAATTCAGAGTTTCATTGCTGTCCTGATGAGATCGTCCTGCACTGCTAATCGAAACATGCAGTATGCTCTTAAAAAATTCTTTACGAAATTTTGATTTTCGGCTACAAAGCCAGTAACTGACCAGTACCTCGGTACTTGTCTTTGCACACAGTAGACGGAAAATGCCTGTATACTTGTATATTATACGGGTCTCGAAATACATAGCTCCACCCTCTTCTATTTAGTTAGAATGAGATATCCAAGAATCATTTAATGTGAATAAAACCCATAGTCCATTCTATTTTGTATCTTTAAATAGAGCCCAAAAAGTGCAGAAAAAACAGTGTCACGCCCAATTGGGCGTTGGGCGCTTTTCCTGAAAATCGAAGCGCAGATTTTGTAAAAAGATAGCCCAATTTGCGGAAAAGCGCCCAATCTGGCATCACTGCTTATTATCATTATCACTTAAACCCCATTATTATGGTTGTCACCTCACTTCTAGTGCTTAAAATATAGATCAAACAGGAATGGTGATAAGCCAGATTTTGCGTAATGAATTCCTGGTTGTGTTGGTAATCCATTTTTACATGTATTTACACGCCATCCTTATTCTAAACAACTTGTCAATTTGCAAAAAGTAAACAAAGGTTTTGTGCGGAGCATCTGTGGTAAAAAATGTTCTTTTTCTACTTTATTCTGAAACAATTCACATAATTAATTTATATAAATCTTTGCTTCTATTAACAAAAAAGATAATTTAGGTAGTGCAGTTGCCTCAAACAGGATTCACTAGTTTATAATCCAATTTATATTTGCAAGCACTGACCGAACACTTCATTTCTGTTTTTTATACCCTAGATGAAATCTATAGGGTATACTAAGTTTGCCATTCCGTTTGTAACGCACAGAAATAATGATGATAGAGCAAAATGGATTGGATACGCCCTCATAAAATTAAAAGTTATTTTGATTTTTGCATGTCCGTCTGTCCGTCCGTCCGTCCGTTCGTGCGCACGATAACTCGAGAACGCGTTCACTTAGAAAGCTGAAATGTACACGGACTTTAAAAAAAAAAGTAAAATTAAGTTCGAAAATCAGATAAATCGGGCAACTCCTTCGTGGGGTTGCCATACAAAAATTTCGTTTTCCACGATATATTTGGACCCTACCTGAGAACACGTCGACATAGAAAGCTGAAATTTGGTACATTGAGTTTTCATACTAATAGCAAATAAAATTTCAAAAATGAACTAAATCGGGCAACCCCTTCTTGGTGTTGCCATATAAATTTTTTGGTTTTTTACATATACTTTGAAAACGATCAGTCCTAGACATTTTTATTGTACTAAAAACTTCTTCAGAATAAGAAATCCTATAAAATTTGTTATAATCATTTTTTCTGTCCGACGAGCCGTTCTAGAAATATATGCGAGAAACCAATGCAAAAAATCAAAATTGCTCAAATGGGTGACCATACGAAATTTCATATGGGCATTCATCTAGGGTATCATAAGAATTGGTCTTAGACCAATTCTAGCTTTTTCACTTGTTTTAATTGATATGAAGATTTTAACAGGCCCTAGTGGCACTATAAAACTTTGCACTAAATAAAGTAGTTTTGAAAAGAATTTATTCGGTATTTTTGTTAAATTTCACAAAAGAATTTTAAGTTGACCAAATCTGCTCACAAAACAAAAGCACGTTTGACAATTTCTCTATCCAGCATCTCACTTACTCCTATGTATAGTCTCCTGCTCTTGACAAATTACGCTCATGTACACGAATTTTACACGATTCAACCATTCCTGTTTGCCATATATTCTAAGTTCTAGTGATACGATTGTGTAAAATTCATAGGAACATCTAAAGCAAGATTTACATTATGATGACATCAAATTTTTACAGAAATATAAAAATCGACAACCGCAGCAGCAAAAACAGAGGGAAATGTGCGGTGAGCTCTCGACTTTTGTCACTTGCATTTTCCTGTCGACAATTCTCATTTAATTTCTTCAGGTAAAATCTGTCTCTGCTTTGTTTTTTTTTTCGTTCCTATGAATTTTACACAGTCGTGTCACTTGAAGTGAGGTGACAATCATAATAAGGCTTAAAGTGACAGATAGCGTCAGGGTATGAATTACATTTGTCGACAAAAGTAAGGTTTGTCTTATTTCGTGGTATTGTTGTTATTTTTGAAAGTGTTTAAAAGAAAAAATTATAAACGCGATGTATGCATTCTGCGTATTTCGCTTCACCATAAAATCTATCATGACTTCAAAATGACTTTCGTTGTTGTAATTTTTACACTAAAAATGCAAAAAAAATAAATTAATTTAATTTATAAAAAACTATTTTATGTTTTAATGAACAACTTAAAAAGCCACCATAAAATTTATCTTTTTCCGATTGCGTTTTCCTTTTCCTAACACACATCTAACATCTGTCACTTACAAAAACCAAGTGAGTGAAATTGTCACTTAATTATCACTTACATCGATATTTGTCTATTTAATATGACAACGGTAGTACGTCCAAAGTCTATGCTTTCGACAAATGTCACTTTAAACGACAATCATAATACAATTATTAAGTCGTAACGCCATTTCTCACTTATAGTGACAACGATAATAAGTGTGACTATCTCTTGCTACATTAATGTCAATAAATTCCTATAAAATCTCACCAAAGTATCCTTTGCAGCTGATTCGTGTCATTGCCATAGTCATTCAAATTGATTTGCATTCGTGCATACTATCTCTATTATCTTTTTAAAATGTTAATTATAGTATCTAAGGAAATTCATTTCGTTAATGGTTTCAATTACTATATCAAATGTTTTACTTTTACACCGTACATTTTCAGAAATGCTTTCTTTATTTGCTTGATTAAAGTTATCAATTAAATTCTGCACACATTTGACAGCATCTGGATTAAATGTAAGCAATCCATAAACGAAAGCTTCCTCTGTTCAAAACAATTTTGAAAAGTGGGCAAAATGTTATTTTTGTTAGATTACCCAGTAGATTGTGGTGCGATGATTCAGTGTATTTCGTTTATGCTTAGATCTACTGTTTTTTAGAGCAGCTCAAAGCCATTAACTCTTAATAAAAGGATGTCAAAGAAGAGCGGCTATTAAAGCACTTACTCCAGTGAGAAGAAGAGGAGTATCGAAACAGCAGAACTCCCAAATAATTACACGTGTGTGTTTCTTGATGAAAGGCTGAAATTAATTTGCCTTAGCCTATTTATATGCTAAAATTGATTAAGAATCAATAATAATTAATACACATTCCTAATTTTACCATATAATGCATAAATATCTATTTCTATATTAAACTTATATCGCATATATTTATTAATGTCAGTAGGTCTGTCAGCAACTCCCATCCTTGTTAGATGAGCGTGAAGCGATCTGTGGCCGGTGATGATGCCAACCACAGTTCTACATATTGTTGCGAGCGTGGCCTTTGATTCGTTATTTAAAACACAATATTAAATAATTAATATATAAGTTCTTTATTTCTCTCTAATCATATAAAATTCACAATTCCTTAATTAATCAACTCAACTCTAATTATCGCTAACACTGTACTTTCAATTATCGCAATCCAATTACTACACTTTCGCTTCTTTATTACTTTCACTTCTTAACACTGCAACGTCTAAGACAAGACTCCTTTTTCTGGCGATGACAACTGTTATATTTATACCCTAGAAACTCTCCGGATTTTTCTGGAGTGTTCTAATCCAAAAGCTTTTTGACTGTTCTATTCATTCTTATCCATAGTCGATTCTCCGAACCTGAAGTCGTTTACTCTCCATTGCCAGTAGATGTCACCAGTTGTCTCTTTCTATTGCACGTAACAATATATTGTTTCCTTCCGAGCTCCATGAGAAAATCAGAGATATTCCTATTGGGCTCATCAAGAAACAGTTTTGTGGACATGCAAGTACTCAGGTTCGCCCATCTCTGTTGATGCTTCATATGAACATCTGCTTTGAAGAGAAACCCAATACTCGAGGTGGCAACGCCTACGGCGGGTTCCGGTTCGAGGAACGGAGAATCAGAGCCAGCCCGAAGGTATATAAAGACAAGGTATTCTCATTAAGATTTTGACACTTGGCCGTGACGTGTTTCGTCCACTATTAAAAAAGGAAAAGTAAAAGAAAATCTCTGACAGTTCTCTTATGTCAAAGATGACAAGTAAATAAAGCACGAAACATTTCATACTAAGTAAAGTTTTCTTAATTTTCTACAATTAATTTGACATTCAATGATAGTCTTCTTAAGGAATTTATTTATACCTAACATAATGTAAATACCTTTGAGTTGAGCGCTTGTAAGAAATGGTTATTTTTTAATGATCTCACACCAAACTCTGAAGTGAAACTGTATTGTACACAGGAGGCTCTATATCCTCTGTAAGTAAACATGGAGTGATTTAAAAAATATGTATTTTACTTTGTGCTTAATTGCAATGATGGTAATATGACCCTTACTGAATAAGAAATTCTCGAAAAATGGGAAGACTGCTGTCTATTGCGCTTTGTATTTCTTCCCAATTTTAAAACTTTTACATGCAATTGCTGGAAGTTTAGTTTGTAATTATTTGGAATCTTATATTAATCAAAATTAATTTAATCTTATTATTCCAGATTACGCGTTCCCATTTGAGCATTGTCATTATCACTTAAACTGGATCAAGCAATGAAATCTCTCCTGAAGACGGCTATAACCAAAGTTAAAACTGCTGTGATAATATGTAAGTTTTGCCTTTTGCTTGTACAAAATTAAAGTCAAAGTCAAACGGAAACGATGGCAATAAATATTGTCAAGCAATTTGTCGTTTTCAATGAGCTAGCTTTTTATTTAGCTGCTCAAGGTGCTGTTAAGGAAGTTTTCAATATGGTATATAGCTAAATACGTTTTCCCTTTTTATAGATCCACGATTAAAACAACAAGGAGAAGAAGTACTCTGAAGTATTAGATGAACTGTCGGGATATCCTTACCTCGAGTAGTTGTAGTTGGTGATCAGAGCAGTGGAAAGACGTCTATAGAATCTATTAGCCAAGCAAGAATTTTCCCCAGAGGCTCCGTATCATGCTAAAGAATTTCGAGACTTAGAAAGAGAATACGATTTAACTAAAGAAAGTGATTTATCTGAATTGAGAAGGTATACATATAAAAATGTTGTGGCGTGTTTTGTTTTTCTGAAAGTAAAAGTTTTTTTTTTTAATTTTAGACACAGAGAAGTGGAAATGAGAATTCGAGCAAATAAAAGTCAGACATGTTCAGGAGAAATTAGAAGAATTTATAAATGTACTTAATCAAGAAAAGTAGTTGAGTTATAATTTACACTCGTTTTTAGGAGTTACCTTCAAAAAAAAAAAAAAAAAAAGCACCCTACCTGGAAATAATGCGAGTACTACGCAGTCTCTCTCGAGATAAAAACAAAAAATAAATAAATAAAATGTTTACATTATGTTTACATATTAAGTGAAAGTTGCAATTGTTATAACAATTAATTCATTATTGAAAATTTCCTTTGAATTATGTATGTAAATATTTAATTAAAATTTTTACATGAAATTGTGTTGTGTATATCTATCCACTTTTAAATTAATTATTTTATTTTATTTGCACTCCCTAAATCGTTACAACACCAACTTTTTTTTTCTTTCTTACCATTACTCGGTATCACTACATGAGCTGACCACCAGGAGAATCAAACACCTCCCATATTTAACCTAATCGTGCCACCGGATTCCTATTTTTGATATAAAGAAATATTTTTCACGGGCTTAGAATGCATCTGAATGCTGAATTGCATTTAGTTACAAGTTCACCTGAAATAAATTCTGTAATAATTATTGGCTTTTTAATGTTGATGATGGGATGGGATCGCCCTTTTGAGTTCCAGTCCCCACTAGTTTTAGATCAACTGCCTATGAATCGATTGACTTCGAGGAATAATAAAAACAGAATAAGATTGACATAAATTATATTCTACTATTGCTACTGCAAACAAATATAAATAATTAAAAGGCGTAAAATATTTTGTTTTAGCTACAATCTTGAGATTCTCTATAAAATATTTAAAGTTTCGGTCAAAAAACACGACAAAAAACGCAATTAAATTAGAAAGTTGCTTGGAAGAGAACATTTTAGTATCCTTGTGATTGTATATCCATTTCTCAAATTTTCTCAGATTTGGTCGAAAGTAGTATTAGTATGCCTTGATGTATGAATCCACATATGATCTATGCTCGGACAATTTCAGCCCACAATATCAACATGAAATGTGTGAAATCTCAGTGCATTAAAGCACGCCCTCCTTCCGAACATTTTATCGCATTTGAAAACCTGAATTTAGTATATAAAGTAAATATAAAATGCACTTAGTAAATTAGCAAACAGTTAAATTACCCTTCCACCAATAGATGAGTTGAAACGTGTGCCAACTTTTCCAAATTGACTCATAATCTTCGAGATTTCTTTTAGCCTCATTGCAAACGTTTGTACCTATACTCTAAAGGATATAAGATTTGGAAATTTTACAGTGTCTTTTTATGCAAGACGATTTTATTTTGGTACAAACCTTACTCAATATGTCGATTTAAGAAATGTGTTGAACGCTCACATGGTTTATGTCCCATTTAACTTTAGACTTTGCCGACAAGATTCAAAATTCAATAAATTTTGAAGTTCTGCAGTTGGCAATAAATATTCTAAGTAACATTGCAGAAGCTCAGATAGCTTCGCCATACAAATTCCACTATCAAGAGCAACAGTCCTTTTGCATTTATGCGTCTTTGGGAAATGCATGAAATTTTACGTCTTGCTTTGCGGAGTCTTTTTTGAAATAGTTCTTACAATTAGGCACAGATTACTTCATAATTTCCAGAAACATTTACTTGTTCTTTAATTTACAAATCACTCAAAATATCTCTGCAAAATTTCAATAAAACCGCGGTACACAGATAAAGCGAATTTTGACACAAAGCAGCTGATGTGCTGTGACGTGTTTCGTCCACTAATAAAAAAAGAAAAGAAAAATTCAGACAATATGGCGGAACGGGGGTTCGTAATGGGAATACCTTGTCTTTATATACCTTGGCCAGCCCTAACTAAAAGGTCAGCCCTTTCATTCCCCATGATCCCCATCAACTCACAGGGGCACCTTATTATGGTCTTGTGTCGTTTCAGATTGATTTTATATACTTTTGCAGCTGCAATAGGTTTTTTTGATTATGGTAGCTATGTGGTTGATCACATCAGGTTAGGGTAAATAATGGTAACTAAGCTACATACTTTTTTTTTTATTTTTCTAGAGTTATGAAGTCCCACAAGGCTCATTGCTTGTTCCGCATTTTTTTTTTTGTATTTCCAATAAAACTCTTCTTAAGTCAGCATCGAAGTTATGGTAATAAGACGGTAATTATTAGGTATGGCTAAAATTATATAGATTTAATGCTTCAATATCAAACGACAACTTAGTTGTTGAATAGAAAGCTAGACGAACCACACATTATTTTAGTCTAATACCCTAGACAAATGCAGTGTGACACATAAATGAGGTGCATCAAGGATACCTTTGCAACATTTCGATTCAATCTCAAATGGAGCAAATTTTACTCCATCTTAGAGGTTCTAGTTATTTGCAATGCAGCAAGGCTGATGGTTACAAATTCTGAGGTATCTAGCGATCAGGATTTGTATTGCCAGCCAAAATGCAATCAAAGCTCTGGACTCGAGCATCATTAGATCGCTCCCGGTGCAACGGTGAGAGCTACGGAATATGGGTGCTAACCACAGAGCTATTCTCCGCTGAGTTCCTGGTCACAGTAACATACCTGGAAAAGGGGCAGCTGATGTTTTGGACGGAAAGGGTACTGCTATCAATATATGTCTAGCGGAGCAATCCATAGGTCGGCCTAGAATCAGTGAAGAGGATTCCAGATGTACAGGCAAATCGCGGATGGGGAAAAGTGACCACATGGGCGATTTCAAGACAGGTGTGACCGGCGATTTATCCTGGGAAGACTGAATCTTTGTTGTGGAAGAACCGGAATGATGTGCGTAATCTTATTGTAGTTATCACAGGACACTACTTCTTTGGCAAACATGTAGACGCATGCTAGCTCCATTTAATGACTTCTGAAGAAGCTGTATGATGGGGAAGAAGCTAAGTGCGTTGAGCACTTGATATGCGAATGCCCTAGCCTTGCTAAGCGTAAGAAAAATACGGTTGGTAGCTACTTTTTCTACGAACTGGTGGAATTAGCAGATAAAGAGTTGGGGAACCTGGTAATTTGCATCAACTCTTGTGGCTAATTTCAGCGCACTCTCTGAATCCGCAGTATCTTTTCCATGTAGGATCCAAATTAGATGGCATAAAAATGGATCTTAGATGGTCTAAGTGTGGCTACGTGCTTGTACGATGGCCGCTACTCTAACTTAGCCTAACCTATTAGTGAAATTGGTGTAAAAGTGTCATCAAAATGAACTGAATTTATTGTAAAGTGGAGAGATAATGCAATAAAGTCAGCAGTGACAGCCTATCAGCTAATAATGAATTAAATCTCTTTGCAGCTTTTCTTCTCTTTTCGGTCTCTTACAACCTTAGAAAATGCAGGGATTGGATAGGTGATGCTTAGAATGGAAAAAAATGTATAGGGGGGGGGATGAATCCTAACGGTTTCGGAGAGAGAACGGGACTAAAGATATTTGGGTATGTTCTTATAGATCAACCTGTAAAATTTGTTTTACATAATTTTACATAATTGATAAACAAAATAACTTTGCGTGGAAGACCATAGAGCAATGCAGTTGTTTTAGTTGTATTTCTGGTATTCGGGGAAAATAATATGTTAAAGATGACTTGATGCCTTGATGGTTCAGGGGGTTGGGGGGGGGGCTGTAGCAGCTCACATAGGGGTTGTCCAAAAGGGGGCATGTATGGTATCATAGAAGAGAGTGTGACAGAGTGGTGGGATTCTCTTTTTGATCCTGCAAACTTCATACAAACGTTTTTATGATTAAAAAAAGGAATTTTTGGCATTTGGGTCATATACACCCCCTTCCTTCAGTTTGCATATATCTTGCCCGTTCTTTCTATCGTATGCATTAACGGTCTGTTGTTTTGCCAACCGTTCTTCGCAAACACGATATTAAAATAAAACCATTTTTTCACTCAAAATCGGCCATTTTCCACTTTTTTTTCGAGTTATCTTCGAAACTAAATTTAAAAACTGATTTGATATTTGATTAGGGGTCAAAATGTAGATGCGCTTTTATTCTAAAAACATGCTAACGTTTATATTTAAAAACTTTATAGAGTCTTTTTTAGGCTGGAAGACGATTAAATTGAGCTTTTTTCGGGTAACCTCAAGTTATCTTGATATCCACCAAAATCGATATTTCTATGTAAATATTGGATGAATATCAATAATTCTTTTTTCACAATATAATTAATATAATGCCGCAATACTAGCGGTGGGCCCAGCAGGGTGAGGGTGGAGATAAAAAACGGCACATTTTCCGGATATTATCAATTTTTTAGTTCGGAAATTACTTAGGAAGGGTGGTTAATTACAACCCCTATTTGTCCTAAAAGTAATTCTTTTCACTATACCTCGATCGGATTCTAATTACCGAATATAAAATGATTGGATTTCCGTAACATACGTTTCATCGGCCATTACATTACTTTCAACGCCATCCGTCTGCTAAATTTTGCAACATGTAACCCACTTTTTTTTCTACTATCTGTCATCTTTCATTTCAGAAAAACCACAACTTATTATTTTCAGTTGTGTAGGAACGATTAACAAAATTAGACTGCATGGTTCGCTAAATTACTTTCTAATTAAGTTGCTGCACATTTTGGTGTGCTACTGAAAAACCACCACCCTTTATCTCATACAAAACATATTTTTTTAAAAACAGTATTATTGACAGCATTTTTTTCGTTCGGCGCTGCTATATTTTTTTATAACAAATAGCATTAGCTTCATTTGACATATGATTCAGAAATATCAGTTGCTCTGTTCCTTTGAGGAATCGCCATCTTGATTTTGGCAGGGTGTTGTGTTTGACTGTCACTTTTTTTTGGAAACAAACAGCCGCGAAGTGTTTTTGGCGCAGAGACGTAGTTACAAAAGGCATAATTTACTTTTTATAGGAAATGGTTAATGGCTATTGGACTAAGTGATAGTAATATAAAAAGGAGTTATATATGCTCGAAGATTTAGATACAACAAGCCGTGTTGAGGAAAATACTTATAAAATACTTTTGTGGTAAATTCGGTAAATCCCACTGACAGGCATATATAAGTATATTCGCAAATAATTTAAATATATCGTCAGTGAGAGCATACTTTCTGAAATCAAAACTGGTGCCACATGAAACAGGAGATCAGTCAGTCCATTTATATACAAGTCAGTGGGTGATGCTGGTGCGGAAGATTGTGCGGAGTTTTTAAGAAATGTGTTTGAATTTTCGCGCCATTAATTTGTTGTGATATTTAAGGCATCAACAATTTTTAACGCCGCCTCTGCCACCTCCGCAAAACAAGAGGAAGAACGATAGTTGCTACGCTTTTTTCATCACATGTCGGCTCCTTTAGTTCCCTCCTCGAAGCTCTGTTTTCGAGATATGACTTTTTGAAAACGACGTTTAATTATAAAACCCGGGGGGGGGGGGTGATAGGGGAAACAAAAAATATAGGTGATCTATTTTGGTATTCCCTACAAACTATGAAAGTTTCATCGAAATTGGAGATGGTCGGGTTCGATAGTACCGCACCGCCAGATGATGCGAAACATAAATTCGATCGAACGCCGTCTCGCACAGAAAAACATGAATATCGGCATCGGCGCGCGTGAACGTGTTAAGCCTTCGACTTAACTTAATACACGTGTGAGAATTTCAATAGTGAATTGTCCTGTGCGGTGTTGCTTAAATAATCGTCGAAATAATCCCGGAAATACGTTTTTAGGAAAATTGCAGTCCTGAAATATCTTCATCATTTCCTTGAAATCGCTAAATTTTAAATTGAGTCATTATGGAAACTATGAGGCTCTTGCTGTGACCGTCTAAAAGATGCTCCAGATATATGCCTGTATACACACGATAGAGTTATCAGAAGGGCATTAATGTTTTTCACAATTTTATGTTTCAATCCGTCTATTCTTTTGTCTGTTTTTTTTTTCGGACAACTCTTTAAATTTATCAATTAAAATGAAAACCTATTAATATTACACAATAAAAAAAAAAAAAAACTCATCTCTAAACGATGCAATTTGATGAATATTGCAAATAATTAAAAAAAAATCAATAAAGTTTTATTGTTGATGTCAAATGTTGATGAAAGACAGAAAATGTTGTCCATTTTTCACATCTTAACAAACTTTCTTCTTAAGAAGAAGCCTTACTTGGATTTCGCGGTATACTCAATTTGTCCGCCTTCATAATCTTACTTAAATTGATGAAAATCATCCAAAATAAATAATTACGTCTTGTCTGAAATTAATTAGTCTCTGGAATATCCTTTTCTTTTATTACCCTACCCTTACAAAAAAAAAAAAAAAAAAATCAATTTGTGTAAGATCTGGAGAGTGAGGGATTATTCATCATAATGGCTAGGCTCATTTTTGTTGTTGCTGCAATGGGGGTACCGTTACATTATTTTAATAATAAATATTCCCGTAGAACCCAATGGAACATTCTATAACAAATTCTACTTTCTAAAGAGTTCACTAATTATAAAATCTCTGGTGAAACTTGCTTCGTTCGACTAATTACGAACTTGGAATCACTTGATTCAATCCGATCTCCTTTAGTATGCTTAAGGCTGTATATAATAATGCCTTTTTCCTGTTTTATTATTTTTTATTTATTCAGCTTAAAGCTTAAGCGAGTTTAGAGCATAAACAAACAACACATCCTCGTACGTGGTTTTAAAAAATCATACTTTATCAAGACGAGCTTAAAATGATGATTGAAGTGCAAAGCTTGTGATTATTAGTAAAGACACTTTATGGTGTGTAAATTAGGTAAAGCTTATTACATTCGTTAAGCTGGGATACAATCCTACAATATGCGGTAAGCTTTATTGTATTACAGTCAATTCAATAAAAATTGACGTTTACAATTTCACCAACTTTTCAAAAATCAATAAAAATTATTATTTATTTTTTTATTTTTAATGGATTTATTTGATATATTTGAAATTCAAAGATTTATGAAAATCCAAATACCGGTCGAATGGATCATTCGTTTTGGTAATCTATGGTTATAAGAAAATCAAATGCAAATTAATTTTAACAAATTTAATTATAAAAAATAATTTTTTTTTATAATCTTTATTTTCTTGCATTCGTTGAATGAAGTCTATTTGAATTTAATTTGACATTTTTATATTTTGTCGGACACAAATTTACAATTTTCAACATGTCAGAGAATCGAAATCTAAATCTGATTTAACACTCTTATTATAATCTTCACCTCACTTGAACAGATACGACTGTGTAAATTCATAGGCACGAAATGAAACAAGAAAGAACAGACGGATTTTAATTTCACTGAAAATATTCTAAGAATTGTGTGATAATTTTCGATAAGAAGAGCTGGTGACAATAGGTGTATTCCATTATTGGACTGTGCAAAGTGTGTTGTGTTGTGTTGTTTGTGTTGTCAAGAGTAAAACATAACGTCCAATTTCTGTTTTGTTTCTTTTCTACTCCGTATTTTTTGTTGTATCAAGTTTCTTATAAAAATGGTACACGGAAAAAAATTCCTGTTGCACTAAAAGCAAAAAATGTTGCACTAAGAATATAGGAATACCTCCAATATTTTTTCGGATAATTGTCCAAAGTTTTTGTACAAAGCATTGTATCATATAATGGTCATCGCTGTTTTTATAGAAAAAAATCAACTCAGAAAACTTTATGGAAAATTTACTATCTTTATTGGAATAATCGCTATGTGTGTTGCGCAAAACACTACCATATTTTATGTACAATACGCATGGCACGTATCCCAACACTAATAGAAAACGCTTCATACGTAGCTATAATACTGTTACGAGCAATAGAAAGAGACAACTGGTGACATCTACTGGCAATAAACAACTTGAGGTTCGGAGAGTAAATGACTTCAGGTTCGGAGAATCGATTATGAAAGTTCAGGAATAGAACAAATAGAATAGTCAAGAAGCTTTTGGAATAGAACACTCCAGAATAATCCGGAGTGTTTCTAGGGTATAAATATAACAGTTGTCATGGCCAGAAAAGGAGTCTTGTTTTAGACGTTGCAGTGTTAAGAAGCGAAAGTAATAAAGAAGCGATAGTGTGTAATTAGATTGCGATTATTGAAAGTACAGTGTTAGCGATAATTAGAGTTGAGTTGATTAATTAAGGAATTGTGAATTTTATATGATTTAAGTGTAATAAAGAACTTATATATTAATTATTTAATATTGTGTTTTAAATAACGAACCAAAGGCCACACGCGCAACAACACACAAATAAAAAATAATTCATATTTTATATAAACATTCATCTTTTACTAATTTTAAACTGAATTAGTTTTAAGCAAAATAATATGATTATGCCAGCAGACTGCGAAGTTACTCTTTTGAAAAAGAACGAAAGAATTGCGGTTGCATTAACATTTTAATTAGAATAAAAGCACAATAGATCAACCGCTAACAGTTGTCAGAATGATCTAATGATGTAATATTATATGTACAGGTATATCAAATAAACAATTTGTAACTCTGAATAGGTTTTTGCGATCTATATAGCCAAAGGAGCTGTAAAGAAGGTGTATAGGGCAATGCAAAATGCATGTATGGCTACTAATATTGTTTTTAATGTTATGTGGAGTGGACAAAATCTACAATTAAATTTCGTTGACCTGCAGTAAAATGTTCAAAGTGTACGAGGCCGTGCAATTAGTGTTTGGCTTTGATTGTGAAATGTTGTGAAAAGTGAAGTGGCTTATTAAAATGGAATACATTAAAGTAAAATTGGAAATTATGGAAATGCTTGCCCACTTGGATAAATTCATCGGTAAGTACAAACATTATCTATGATTAATAAACTATACATGAAATATTTTATAGATAAATAGATTTGTGTTTGTGACACAAATTTCGTGATCATAATGGCGGCCATCTCGAATTTTTTTTAATTTCATGTTGAGATTTTAATATTTGAGCCGTTTTCTTTGAAAGTGGTGCAAGTCCATTTTATTTTATTTTAATTCATTTAAAAAAATAATTTAAAAATATTTATAGGATCTAACAGTGAATTTTTGTGTTTTTTGAAGTTAAAGATAGTGTAAATTTATTAACCAATTATGTTCATTAAATAATTCTGAAGAAAATACACAGTAAAAAATTTGCACAATTGCTGCCACAAAGCTTAGGTATTTTTCCCTAAAATGTAGGGAATATTCCCTAAATTGTAGGGAATATTCCTCTAAATTATAGGGAATATTCTCTAAATTTTAGAGAATATTCCCTACATTTTAGGGAAAAATCCTTAAGCTTTGTGGCAACAATTTGTGCATTTTTACAGTGAAGAAATACTGAAAAGGACTTGCACAACTTTCAAAGAAAACGGTTCATTTAATTGGTTATATGAACCGTTTAAGCTGCGAGTAATTTAAAATTATTAAAAAACAAAGCTAAAAAGCTGCTGTAATTTTCGTAGTCCATTGATGTCGTTGTTTGACTCTCCAAAATTGTTATTTGTTGTTGTTTATTATTTGAAAAGAGCATCTTAGAGAATAAGAGGATTTCACAGGCACGTTAGAGTTTCTTCACGTGTGTCGACGGTACGTTACAATAAAGTTAAGTAAAAAATATCCAAAGAACAATTTTGGTGATCCGATCACCGATGTAATTGTCTTCTGCGTGTAGATAATATTTCGAAAAACTAAAACGGGTTTTATATTTTAGAAGAAGAATTTGATCAAAATTCATTCGACAGTCTCGAATACGAAGCCTTGAAAGACATAATTCCAAAAGCTGGACCAAGGCAAGCCTTTTGGTGCCAATATAAAAAGCTGTACGATCGAGCAGAGGTTTGTACTTCCATTTTTGCTTTACGAATTATATCGTGTTACTGAAAAGGGCCTCAATGTATTTAATATTTTTAAAAAATTTAAATTATACACAACTACCTATGTACTCGTATATTTGAGTTATTAATACGGCAAAGCTTTGCTTCATAAATTTCGGTTATGTGTATGTATTTTCGGCAGAAAATTCAACCGAAAACCGAAGTCTTATTTAGAGTAAATTAATGGTTGAAAAAATCCCATAAAGTTGTTGAAAAGTATACGTTCAGTAATGTGAATGAAAGTAACTATTGCAACTTGTTTTTGCAAAGTAAAAATTTACATAACAACAAGGTGTTACAGTGCAGCAAATAGATCATCTACAAACAACATAAGAACAAATAACTTATGAAATACTTTTACGACTTAATTTTATCAATGGAATGAAAACTTTTAAATTTATTTTAAAGATTTTAATTCAATTAGCAAAAAGAGCAAATGAATAAAGATTCTAAATAAATTATTAAATACAAGAGAAAAAGAAAAAGACTTAATAATTTAATTAAGCTTTTAAAATAAAAGTAAATATTTTGCATTCCGATTAAATTAGGTGCTAAAAAACTAAATAAAATAATAAATTAATTGGTAATGCAAATAAATTATTTTTCTTATGTTACTAATAGTATGCGAAACAATGTTGCCCGTTTTACTTATAGATGATCTACTTGCTGCACTGTAACCTATTGTTATTACAATGATCGTCAGTACTATACCAACGTCATCACTATGCTGTTTCACTGAGTTTATAAAATAGTATTGTACTCGTACAAGAATGATACTCCACCTGGCCTGAAAAAATACAATATTGTTCAAACGCAAACCTTTGATATTGCAGCAATTTGTAGGTGTGAAATGTACCTAAAAAATATTTACGTTAATATCGCGACTATTTTGGCTAACTAACGAAAAGTATTTCGGTTTGGTAACGAGAGCACTCGCTTAAAATATGGAATAACTTTCGTTTTCTGTGTCCGCAATTATCATGTCATGTTATTGAATTTTCATTGATTTTATTTTTGTATAGATTCATTCGTCAGTGTCAACAATTACAACAGTCAGTGAGCCTCTGTCTGACTCATTTTTGTCGACCTTCACTAACTCACCCGCCACAAATATTATCAGTGAAGGTGATGAAATAATAGGAGAGACCACTATAGTAAATAATTTGGGACAAGTAAGAGTATTTTATGGAGACCAAAATAAGTTGTGATTATTTTTAATATATTTACAAATATACGTAGCTCATTTCACCACCATTTGCGTTTCCAACTTCAAGTAACCCAATACATTGTGCAACAGGACAAAATGATGTGAAGGAATACTTAAAATCAGCAAATGGTGACATAATACTAAATACATACAGAAAATATAAAAAATTGGGTAATCGATCAATTTATTTCGTCCCATATAATAGAGAAACGAAGGTCCACGCATCGAGGAAATTATGGGAAGTATACAACAGGTTGAAGAAAACTCTAAAAGCCAGTTGTTCCTCGTCAACTAATCATAATAAGTCGGTGAATACACCTGTTGTTGAAACTAAGGACTTAGAGGGTAAATTAAAATACTTGGAAAGTCATGTAGAACCTGAGCATAAAATTGAACTTTATTGGAAAGAAACATTTGAATACAGAATAGCTCAACTAAAGTCTGAACGATCAGAAGGCATATTTAACTATCTACATACGTATCCTGGTCTAAGCAGCCCAGTTGGATGTCACTTATTGACAAATGATTTTGAACAAATGTACCCATCTGCAGTTAATAAACTCTTTACAGAATGGACTTCATTGAATGAGAAAATAATAGAAATTTGCAATAAGAAAGCTATAAAAGACATTAAGGAACTGATCAACTTTAAAATTGACATCATAGGTTTTCTACTGTTACCGTATCTCTTAATGACAACTGCCTATGGACGAAAACGCACGAGTGCCTCACAAAGAGTAAAATATACACGAGAAGAAATTTCCAATTCTTTTCTTATGCTTATTCCTGTAAGTATTTTCGTTTAAATATCTTAAAATTTCCTTAAAAAATATTTCAAAATTTACAGGACATTAATTTAGTGGAAGAAAAAATCAGCGAGCTTCGTAAAAAATTGTCTGAACGAAAATCTACATTACAACCTCTTGTTATATTAGCGGGTGCATCACTTCGTAAGTAATTTTATTCAGTTATTAATAAATTTGTTTAAAAAAAGGTTTGTCTTTCAAATAATTCATACTTTCAATTTTTTTTTTCAGACGACATAAAAGCTTCCTACATCGTAGTAGAAGATGCTACGTACTTTGTTAAGGAATCACCTGTAGTAGCTATTGACATCTGCTTTAAGATTTTTCACAGTCTTAACGCCAAATATCCAGAGACGTGAAGCAATCTGGCTATTTTTACAAAAAGCTGTTTACAACATTTCTACAAAATTTGACAAAAATTTCGTAGCTGTAAGTGAGCTGATTGCTGATGTAGGCAAGTAATTTTTTTTAACATTTAAGGCCGGGAAGTATTTTTTTTTATAAAAATGAATTGTTTTAAATGTGGAATGATGATGTCCACTCCTAAAATCTTTCTGAAGCACTTACATGTATATCATAAGTTAGAAAATATTTTTATTTGTAAGGAATGTCCTGATATGCGTCAATTTAAAAGTAAGAATTCGTATGGTCGCCATATTATTAAACATTTTCAAAAAAATTCCACTGAAACAATCGAATCCACTTCAAATAAAATTGAAAACATGTCATGAAATTTAACTATGTCTGAAAACTCCAACGAAAATTTACATTCACGTGCCCTAGAAGGATCCAATCAGCAATTAGCACTCCAAGTATACAAAACTGAACTAAATAATCAAAACTTGAAACTAATTACTAAACTTTACAGTCAAAGAAACATTTGTAAAAAGACACTGCAAGAAATTCTTGAAATTTTTATAGAATTTATAGCCAGTGACACTATTAGAAAATCACTTGCTTTAGTAGAAATGTTTTCTAAATCTAATAATATTGACGGTGCGTCAATAGTCCATGATGCACTACAGGAATCATTCCATAATATATCTACAGAATATAAACGTCAATCTATTTTAAAACAAAATTGTCTTCTGAATTCACCAAAGTCGTTTACTGTTGGACGGCGCTATGATACGAAGCGAAAAGACAACACTATTATGCCGCATATGATTCCTGTTAAATGCTAGATTATTTCCTTAAAAGATGTTTTTTAACAATTTTTTGAATAACCTTCTGTTTTAGAAGAAGTTCTAAATTATATGGAATCCTTAAAGACTTCTAATGACACCATTTCAAATGTAGTTCAAACCAAATTTTGGAAGGCAAAATTTAATTGGAGAGTATGAAAACTATCCTCAATTTGCTAAAATTGAATGTATAAAAATTATTGACCAACGTATACATATTGTAGTAACCACCCTTCGAACGTTATATTATGATTTCCAAAGATTATGCCACTGTGTTCAAGCAACCTTAGATTATAACATTGTCGAATTAAATAAATTGACGCATTTCAATACGTACGTTCTGCTAACATTGAATTCTAAATTTTATGTCATATAAGTATTAGTATAATAATATAAATTAAATAAGAGTATACATACACATATTATGAATCTAGTGTTTTTTTTTATTAAATACGTTATAAGTATGCAATTTCTTTCATTCAATCAATCCTGTTTAATATACATATTGTTACGCGCCACAAAGTGATACAAGCGACATCTATTGTAAATGGAAACAACTTTAGGTTAGTGACATCCTAGTAAACTGGGTTTGGAGAATGGAATATTCAGGAAGGTTCTAGGATAATTCGTAGAGTATAAATACGGCGCTGCTCACATCCAGGAGGCGAGTATTATTTCAGACAGCGAAGTGAGAAGTGACCGAAGTAAACTATTTGGATTGCGATAATTAGAAGTACAGTACTAGCGATAAATAAAGAATTGATTTGATAATTATTTGTGAATTTGTGAGAGTAAAGTTAAATAAAGAAAGAACTTTAATTATATCTGAAATATTGTGTTTTAAATAACGAACTAAGGCCACGCTCGTAATAACTGGTGTCAGAAGTAAAATAAAATCGCGAAATAAAGTGGTGGCATTTGACTTTGAAATTCAAAGAGTGATTAATTTTGTGAAATCGCGCAAGAATGGGACGCAAACTAGAGGAGCTTCGCATACAGGAATTGAAAGTGGAGTTGGGGAAGCGGTCATTGCAAACGACAGGTGTAAAGAATGTTCTAGTCGAGCGACTTAGACAAGCGTTGATAGAGGAAGAAAAGAATCCTGATACATACGTTTTCGAGGAAGAACCAGAAACTGAAGAAGAGCCTGCGATGAACATAGAACAGCTTTTGGGTACTTTAATGACCAAAATGGAGCTTTCAACCCTGCAAGTGAAAAATGCCCTTGAGGAACAAAAGAATTCTCTAGAAGCGCGTTTGGATGAACAAAAGAATGCTTTTGAGGAACAAAAGAATTCTCTAGAAGCGCGTTTGGATGAACAAAAGAATTCTCTAGAAGCCCGTTTGGACGATCAAAAGAATGCCCTTGAGGAACAAAAGAATGCTTTTGAGGAACAAAAGAATGCATTTGAGGAACAAAAGAATTCTCTAGAAGCCCGCTGGGATGAACAAAGGTGTTCCTTGCAGAATTGTCTAGAAACCTGTTTGGAGGAACAGAAGACTTTTCTTAAAAATTCATTAGACGAGCAAAATGTAAAAATTGAAGGAATCCAGCAGGAAGTGCTGGAAGTTCAACAGCAAGTGTCGGAAGTGCAACAAAATGTTACGGAGAAGCTTGACAACTTTAAAGCAGATTTGGACAGAATGAAGTACCGACAATCTCGGCACGAAGGAACTGAAATATCCGGTGCAGGCAGAATGAAACCTCCAATATTTGATGGACAAAATTCGTGGCATATTTTCAAGAGACAGTTTGAGGCAGCTTCCGAAGTAAATGGATGGAATGACGCAGACAAAGCTACAGCTCTGGTATTAGCCCTTCGAGGTCCTGCGTCAGAGTTATTACAAACTATTCAGATTGAAAAGCAACGTGATTACATTTCACTAGTACAGGCGATAGAATTACGTTATGGAGATGAACACATGCAGCAAGTATATCGCCTGCAGTTACGCAACAGGACTCAAAAGCATGGCGAGTCACTACAACAACTGCAGGCTGATGTGGAAAGATTAGCTTATCTTTCGTACTCTAGCGTAAATGCGGATTTCCTTAATGAAGTGGCAACAGAAGCATTTGTGAACGCCATTGCAGATCAAAATTTACAACAAGCGTTAAGGCTAGCAGGAAAGAAATCAACAGCAGAAGCACTAGCGTATGCATTAGCGTATGAATCTGCCAGGCAAGCTTCTCGAAGTGCAGTACGAGTGAGAGAAATTTCGGTGGAGGAATGTACTTGTAATAGAATGCAGCCATCACAGAGCAATTCTTCACGCGGTATTCTGCGATGCTGGAATTGTAATAGACCAGGACACCTCCAAAGGGACTGCAGAAAACGCCGTCGAACAGAATCACCAGAAGAGGAGGACAGAACAGAATGCCAAAAATGTCGAGCCAGGGAGCAAGCTATTCGGGGAGAGCCTAGAAATCAAACAGCGACTAGTCGCATCAGCTCCCCTGTTCAGCAGTCGGAAAACATGTAAAAACCAACTTCGGGGGGCAGAAGTTGGTTGATAGAGTCGACAGCCCCGAAATCATCATTCAGATAGCCCAGTTGCAGAGGAATAATAGCAGTCTTGTTATATATGGAAGTGTAGGACAAAATGACTGCGTTGTCACTATCGACACTGGAGCTTCGAGATCAATTATTAGAGCGGATCTTGTCAAGAACAAATGGCTTCACAATACCACCAAATATTTACTAAGAACAGCAACTGGAGCCGCAGCACTAGTTTTTGGAGAAATATCTTTGGATATTCAACTAGGTGAACTACTATTTCCTCACAATTTCCTAGTTTCAGACATAATGGATGAATGCATCCTTGGAGTAGACTTTATGACCACATATAAAATAAAATTAGATGTCGGAGAACGAATACTCAAATATGGCAACATAGAAATTCCTATGAGACTAGGAGGAGGAACAGATTATCCTGCAAAAATAAGGACGATGGTCTGTGAGAATATGACCCTCTCCGCATTCTCGGAGACGCTAGTATGGACAAAGCTTACTGATGACATCGGGACCTGCCGATTCTATCTGGTGGAGCCTAACCCTACAAAAGTAACATCGAACATCATCGTTGGTAAGACTTTAGTGAAGGCAGAAGGCGCAACATTAATTCCAGTCAGAGTACTCAACACATCCGAAAATGAGGTACAACTAAAAGAAGGTGCTATAATTGGAAATTGTGAGCCTGTTTATCAGATTGTTAATTTGGAAAATGGTAGTAATATTAAGGAGGCGATACGTATACCAGCTACTACTCAACAGGTTCAGAAACTTCTTTCATCTAGTGCCTTAAGTGAACAGCAATACAACGATGCCAAAGATATGATCGATGAATTTTCGGAATTATTTGCAATGAATGATGATGATTTCGGCAAAACAAATCTTGTCCAGCATCGGATCAATACAGGAGATTCTAGGCCCATTCGGCAACCACCACGAAGACTACCATTAGCCAAACAACCAGAAGTTGCAGGTATGATAAATTCCATGAAAGAACAAGGCATAATTGAGGAATCTAACAGCCCTTGGACATCGCCAGTTGTTTTGGTCAGGAAAAAGGATGGCAGCACACGATTCTGTGTGGACTACCGCCAACTAAATAATGTAACAAGAAAGGATAGCTATCCGTTACCAAGGATTGATGACACATTGGACACCCTTTCCGGAGCGCAATGGTTTTCCACATTGGATTTGAAGAGCGGTTACTGGCAAGTGGAAATACATCCCGAGGACCGAGACAAAACTGCTTTCTCAGTTGGAAGTGGCTTATGGCAATTCAAAGTTATGCCATTTGGATTATGTAATGCTCCAGCCACATTCGAACGACTCATGGAATGTGTTTTACGAGGATTAACCTGGAAAACATGTCTTGTCTACTTAGATGACATAATTGTGATCGGAAGGACATTCGAGGAACATAAAAACAACTTACGGGACGTACTTCAAAGACTGAGAGATGCGAAACTGAAGCTCAGCACGAATAAATGTGCTCTATTCAAGAATGAAGTAAAATATTTGGGGCATGTAGTTTCATCACAAGGAGTAAGAACTGATCCAGAGAAGATAAGAGCTGTGAAAAATTGGCCTGTTCCAAAGGACAAACATCAATTAAGGAGTTTTCTTGGATTGGCTACCTACTACAGGCGATTCGTAAAAGGTTTTGCAGATATAGCAAGGAGCCTTCATCAACTTACAGAAAAAGGAAAGCCGTTCATATGGTCAGATAAATGTAACGAGAGTTTTGCAAATTTGAAGCAACAGCTCTGTGGAACTCCAGTGCTTCACTATCCAAAGCTGGGAAAAACTTTTATATTGGACACGGATGCCAGCAATGTAGGTATTGGTGCAGTGCTTTCACAGGAGGAGGATGGTCAAGAGGTGCCAGTAGCTTATTTTAGCAAAGCACTCTCAAAATCAGAGAGAAATTATTGTGCTACAAGGAAAGAGCTACTTGCCATTGTAAACTCAACCAAGCATTTCCATAAATATCTCTACGGGCAGAAATTTATCCTCCGCACTGACCATGCAGCGCTTAAATGGCTTTTGCAGTTTAAGAACCCTGAGGGGCAAGTGGCGAGATGGATAGAGCGACTCCAAGCTTATGACTTTGAAATCCAACACCGAAGAGGACGTATCCATGGAAATGCAGACGCCCTTTCACGACGTCCATGCAAAGTTGAATGCAAACATTGCGTTCGGCTGGAAGAAAAAGAAACAAAAGCAACAATACAGCTGATGACGGTGGAACCATCGACAGGTTGGAACAACGAGAGCTTGCGAACAGCACAACGGGAAGACCCAGACATATCACCTATTCTTGCTTGGAAAGAAGACATGGAAAGACCACAATGGCAGGATATCTCGGAGAGGAGTGAGAAACTGAAGAGCTACTGGGCTCAATGGAACTCTCTTCACGTTGAATGTGGTATATTAAAGCGCAAGTGGGAATCAACTAACGGCGAGTCATTCCGAATGCAGATAGTCGTGCCAGCATCCCAGATCAAAGATGTTCTAGAAGAAATGCACAGTGGATCATCTGGAGGACATTTGGGGGTGAATAAAACAATTTCCAAAATACGTGAAAGGTTTTATTGGTTACATATGCGAGAGGATGTTGAGGAATGGTGCCGCAGATGCACTACCTGTGCTTCTTGCAAAGGACCACCACACAGAAGTAGGGGAGAAATGCATAAATATAATGTAGGAGCCCCATTTGAAAGGATAGCCGTAGACATCGCTGGACCTTTTCCAGAAACAGATAACGGTAACCGTTATATATTAGTTGCTATTGACTATTTCAGTAAATGGCCTGAAGCTTATGCAATCCCTAATCAAGAGTCTACCACAGTAGCGGATCAAGTAGTAATGAATTGGGTCAGTAGATTTGGTGTTCCTCATGAACTTCATTCGGACCAAGGACGGAACTTCGAATCACGGACTTTCCAAGAGATGTGTAAAATTCTGGGAATAAGAAAAACCAGAACAACTCCTCTGCATCCACAATCTGATGGCATGGTAGAACGCTTCAACAGAACATTGGTCGAGCATCTAAAGAAAGTAGTCGACTATCACCAACGCGATTGGGATCGACATATTCCCATGTTCTTAATGGCCTATCGATCAGCTGTACACAACACGACCGGACAAACGCCAGCAAAAGTAATATTCGGAAAGGAGATGCGTTTACCTAGCGATCTCAAGTTTGGTACACCCAGACGTGAACAAAAGTTACCAGACGATTATGTATCGGAACTTAGACAACGATTGGCTGATGTACACGAAGTCACGAGAGCAAAATTAGCAATAAATACCGATCGGATGAAGACCCGCTACGACTTACGTGCTAACTCAGCAGGATTTAATAAAGGTGACCTTGTTTGGCTGTACAACCCGAAACGACGTAAGGGACGTTCTCCCAAATTACAACAAGACTGGGAAGGACCGTATTCAGTAGTAACTAGAATAAATGACGTAGTATATAGGATTCAGCGGGGTACAAGAGGCAAACGGAAAGTCGTTCATCTAGATCGATTATGTCAATACTGCGAGCATCAAGACCGTGGATCACCTGTTGTTCGGGACGAACAATTTTAAGAAGGGGACAGTGTTACGCGCCACAAAGTGATACAAGCGACATCTATTGTAAATGGAAACAACTTTAGGTTAGTGACATCCTAGTAAACTGGGTTTGGAGAATGGAATATTCAGGAAGGTTCTAGGATAATTCGTAGAGTATAAATACGGCGCTGCTCACATCCAGGAGGCGAGTATTATTTCAGACAGCGAAGTGAGAAGTGACCGAAGTAAACTATTTGGATTGCGATAATTAGAAGTACAGTACTAGCGATAAATAAAGAATTGATTTGATAATTATTTGTGAATTTGTGAGAGTAAAGTTAAATAAAGAAAGAACTTTAATTATATCTGAAATATTGTGTTTTAAATAACGAACTAAGGCCACGCTCGTAACAATATATACCTATATCTTTGCTCCTTGATTGCCAAAAAGTATAGAAATAGCAGTAACAAAATTCTGTACGATCTTATTGCTTACATAGGATATGCAAGAATAATTTATTTCACTCAAATCTAAAATATATGGCAATATTCCCTATAAGATAAGGTTAAAAACAATAATAACTTTAATAAAATGCAATTTATATAGCTGCAGTTACTTCATAAAACTTTTACAGTGCCATTCAATATGGGAGCTTTTCCAACTAAATAAATACGAATCCCTATGCATATGCGCCTGCGGTGCTTTGCAAATTAGGGGTCAATACAAGATTTATTTTTGCCCTAGCTATGTAGAATCACAGGAAAGGCCTAATCAGATCGTATGCAGAGCTGAAAAAAAAGTGGTGAGAGCACAATATAACATCATTCCTTACTATTTAGTATAGCACTCTCTGCAGAAAAATATTGGATGGTGAGCTATTTTTGAAAATATGGCTTCAGTTACTATATAGTCTATATTGGTTCGAGTGCTTATTGTATCGTTTATATTGCTTAAAATATTGTTGTATGTCCGATAAATATTAAGCGCAATAAATTCAGTTTCCTGGGCTATAATTTGTTGCAATCACGATTTCGCCGATAATTATAGCATTAAAATTAAAAATTTAGGCTCTGTGAGCAATATTTTTTTTCCGTGTAAGGATTATTAACTGTGTACGAACCTCTTATTAGGTCGTCTTACAAAAAATTATAAATTAATAAATCAAAATAAAGGTGCTAGGTAAGTGACAAGTCAGTCAGTTTTTTGAAATTATATTCTTTATTTATCTTGTAAAAATTGGTTGACACCAAAAACTTATACTAGTTTGAAAAACTTATATTTAACAATAATTCGGTCTTTCTTTTATTAAATGGTTTACCGGCTTTTCTGCTGCATTTTTCTATCTGAAATGGTAGAAAAATGCAGTGATGAGATTCATTTGTGACTAAAGATGTTATAGTCATGAAAGCGGTATATACAGCCACTATAAGATGGATGGGTTATATGTTTTCGATGTATAACTTTTGAATTGAAGGAGATTTCAATTATTGTATAATGAGTTCTCAATAAATAGTTTACTGCACTGCAACCAGTTTAGAGCACTGGAAACAGTCAAGGTACTGTAGCTAAGGCCTACTGTACTGTGTATAGTTCAACTCACTATATACAGTTTAGAGCACTATATATCGTTTGAATCACCATACACATTTTTTTGTATTTGAATAATGCTTATCAGCCCATACACTTAAATGCGGTGTACGACTGTTCAGCTATAAAGAATACTATAAACCTTAAAGCGGTCTATAGTTTCTGTTATCCTTAGTAATTCCGATTGTATAGTTTACAGCATTATACAATTGGTGGCATCAAGTAGTTTAGAGCACTACTTAGCAGATTGATAGTTTAAAGCATTACCTGATCTGCTCAGAAAGGACTGCACTTCTTAGAGCGCCAATTCCCATTTATTTAGGCAGTTCATTCGTTGCAAAGACTACTGAGGTAAAAGATTTTCTTACGTAACCTTGGAGATATTTTTTGTTGATTTTACTTTCTTATGAAACCATTCACCTCAGTTGCCCTGGCAACGATTTATTTTATGTACGACTGTACAAACTGTGTATATTTTTTTCCATTTACTGCTGTTCTTGATGAGTTAAATAATTTTATTTGCCTTGTTATAAACAAACTAATTAATTATGACAGTTCTACATACATTTTCTGTCAAATTTTATTTAACTGACATTTCAATAACAACTTATAGCCTCCAGATCCACCTAGCGGAAATTTTTTTGCAGAAGTACTTTGGAGTACTTTACATAGCCCAATGGAACACAGCTAATAACAAAGATCCGAAAGCTTACAGCACATTTTTCTATCTGTTTTCAATGTTGCTGCTGCTGTCGATTTTCGATTTCGTTTGTTATGCATCATGGTACAAAGATTTGATAAGGTATGGCCGAATTGAGAGAAACTTGTTGTGTTGTTGTTGTTTATTATCCATTTTTACCAGAGAATTTGTTTTTATTTTTTCGTGTTATATTAACTGAAAGACGTTTTGAATTGGCCAGATTTAGGTTGCAAAAGTAATACACACGGTTAAATATTTAATAAAAACGTTAGTTTCTTAGTGTATTGGCCTCATCGAGAATTGCGTAGCATGAATAAACTCTGATTTGGATCGAATTTGCGTCTGGTCCAACTATAATCGGCTGCTACTAAATCCTGGGAAGTCACTCTGCACTATCTTTTATAATAGCACACTCAATGAAACCGAATACTTTTGAATGGCGTTTCATTGTCTATGTCAAACAAGATCACCAACCTTGGTATAGTATTAAACCCAAATATGAAGTACTGTGATCATGGGCGTAGCCAGGGCTTTGTTGTGGGGTGGGCCTAGTAGAGGCCAGCTTGACACAAAAATTGAAAAAGAATATTCTTTAATCAAGTATTATTTTTCAAAAATGTGTAAAAGTTTCTAAGACGTTAATCAGTGTTAACACCAACACCAAGTTTCCTTACATCAAGCAAACTATTTTATTGATTACCGTTGTTTTAAGATCGAATATAAAATACGTAAATCTACTAGCATTATGATTTCTACTCGAGTGAGAAAACATTCACAGACAGAAGAAAAATCCTTTTAACGGCAATAAAACCGTAGATCTAATAGAAACCAAATTTAATTAATATTTGTAGAAACACGAGAAAAATTCCTTCTTCTTATTACAAGAAAATTATCGCTTATACAACGAAACTGACTTGCTACAACAAAGGATATTTTACATGAAGTCAGCATAATATATACCTACCTACCTACTAAAAATTAATTTGGAACATTTATAATAAATCTTTTTCTAGAATAACGAAAAGTAGACTACATTTAAGCATTTCTATTCTTAGGATATATAACCTTATGTCATCATAATCGGAGATAATTGAGAAAATATATTTACTACAATTTAATCTAATTTTTCCATATTCATTTGAATAAGACGAAGCAATTTGGTTTCTTACAGCTAGGAAATGTCTGCTAAGCTCAAAATCGCACCTAACACTCCTTGATACACATGAAATACATTTTAAAATATTTTTATGTAAAATTACTAATTTCGTACAGTAAAATTACATTAATCATGAAAATCAATGGCGAAATTACCTTTTTTAATAATTTTCTATTTTAATTGGTAGTTTTACTACTGTTTTCGGTTGATTTTTACTAAATGTCCAGAAAATTTACTTTGAGTCAGTAAATTTACAAAATGCCATGGTAAAAAAACACGGTTACCGCTGTAATATCACTCTAGCATCGGAATAAAGGCTGAAACACAATTGGAGCGTTTCAAGCAGCTTTATCGCCAGCTTTCTGCTAAACTCGACTGGAAAAGCCGAATTGAACACAATTGATGTTTTTGACATTTGCAGCTTTAACTTGTTTATGGTGATAACTTTTATTCATAACGTGGCATTAAAGAAAAATAGAAATTCATCTGATTTTCCAAAACTACGATAAATTCATGCTTTTTTGGATAGTTTTTGAGATGTACCAGTTATATGCAAAAATAATACCGAGTTTTTTTTTATGTCCTACGGAAACTGCTTATCTTTTACTAACTCTATAAGTTTTCTTCCATTCTAACATTTTTGGTAGCTGTTTACTTCTTAAATGTGTCAACAGAAGCCATTCTCATCTAATATTCGACATTCGCACAGTTGGCAACATTAAAAATTCCCTCAAGTTGGCAGTCATTGGGCTTGAAATTTGCAATTTGACCAAATCTCAAGCCAGCTTGAAGCTGGCAAAAAGTTAAAGCTCCAATTGTGTGCTTCTACATTGATTTACATATTCAACAAATCTCAAGCTGGCTGAAACGCTCCAATTGTATTTCACGCTTAACGCTTTATGTTAAAACACACAAAAAACTGGAGAATACTAATAATGCAGTAATTTTGTTGTGGTAACTGTAGCAACTGGCAAAAATCCACGCCACTGCATGATCTGATGTGTATGTCCTCATTGAAGTTTAGTAATATACCAACGTTATTGAAAACAACACTAAAAGTGAAAAAAGGGATGTAACCAAAATTTCCTCGTTTTTAAGATATTATTATAATTAGATCCACTTGGGCAACAGCTATGTGGCATGGTTTTAATAGATACCTTTCTCTAGCCATATCTAACTATGCCTCAGATCTGGGAGAAATATGTGCATGGTTTATTACTCATAATAGAAAAAGTTTATAAGTGCTATATTAGAAAAATCCTAGTATCAGTAGAGCAAGCGATTATTGCTGTGCCGCTTTTGATCGTTATTTATTTTTCTCGCTGTTGTTAGTAATCCTTTAGCTGCACGTTTAGTACCAAATCTAGTGCGTGCGAAAAATTATAGCACGATGTTCGATTTAACTACAAAAAGTCGAAAGCAAGAATATGCTGAACAGGATTTTTTCGTCCTTGTGAACCGAACTAAATTTCTACCATTTAATATAGTTCCCAAACTGCAGTAAAAATAAATGGTTTAATGGAAAAATTACTCTCTGAAAGTAAACTTACTTTAGTGTAGTAGTTTTGCTAGCTTGAATTTTACATACTAAAGGTAGTGTGTACTCCGATTATAGCAGGCAACTGCGATGGCTCTGTATTTTGTAGTAAATTTCTTCCAAAATTTTTTTGAGTATAGAATTTATTCTCAGTGAAAATTTCTCTCGGTGCATAATCGTTTAATTTGAATTCGTCACCATCCATAACTACATTCTAAATTAATATCGTCATAATCATAACAGAAATCGTCAAAAATTAAATAAGTTTTAGTTTACTATTTTTTTTCTACAAATCGGCTCAATACCTTTTCAGCTGTAATTTTTTTTAACAATGGCATTCTCTGTGTTGAGCAGTAACATTCGCGGAGTTCACTAGGCGTAATATTGCCGCTTTAGAAAGTTTATACTCTTCTTTAATATTTTTTCTCAAATTTTCAGCATTTATCTCATAATTTTTTAATTTAAGCATGTTTTACATGACCATCGCTTCAGCTTCCAAGACTGTATCAATTTTTAACCTTTTTTTTTGTAATTACTGATGAATTTAAGAAATTTGTCATCATATTTTCAGGAAAATTGAGTAATTTTCAAGATATTACCTCTACCCAGGGGCGGATTTGATCACTTGGCCGCCCTAGGCCTATGGAAGATTGCCGCCCCCCTACTCCCTGTAAAACACGAAAAATTGAATGATCTATATCCAGTGAAGGGACCCCAGGCTAGAATTAGCGGAGTAGGCTGCCTCATAAATCGGAGTAGATTTCAAAAAAATGGAGTAGAATTAGAAATAACACTTTCCAACGAATTATTTTATTTAAAAAAACGAAAAAGTATAAAAATGTAATGAAATACCCACTACAAGAAAAAATCAAAAATCATTCAAACATTTTGCCGCCCCCTAAATTTGCCGCCCTAGGCCCGGGCCTACTCGGCCTATAGGGAAATCCGCCCCTGCCTCTACCTCTGCTAATTTTTTCCAGTTGTTAAAGCTGCAGTGAGCTTACGTTTTCCCATTACAGTAAGGACTGGGGATGCTTTTAAGCAAGAAGTTCACCAGCCTCGATTTAGATCTCTTTCTTGACATTTTGACTTTCTAAACTCAGACCTCAAGTTTGTCTTATTACACTTTTTATTTTTGACTTATTGACTTAACATTTGTTTAGTTACTTCTAAATTTTCATTTTTGTTATTTATTAGGGGAACAAGAGACTTACCGTGGGTCGGGGGTCTCTTGGTTCGTTTTTCATTAAGTTTTAAAAACTACTGCCTAAGTTAAAGCGACCCTCCAGCATTTTACTTAGGATCATCGATCGATTTTCTTCGACAATTGGTGATCCAGTAAGATTGAAAATAGTCTAATTGAACATTTTTGCCTACACATAAGAAAATTAGACGCAGGCTAGCATGACCAATAACCAAGAAGATCATGTATTGCCAGTATGTGGCTCAAACATCATACATATTGCGCATAGTTTTTTCTATATATGAGTTAAAACAAGCATACACTGGCTGTATGGTAGGTCAGGGACTGAGCAATGCCATTACCTGGCCAGAATCGGTGTCATGTTGAGTGGTTTGTTTCTACGTAAACAGTATAGTGCGTTGTCGCATTATGCTAAGAATGGAAAAATGTTAAGTTCACAATAATGCTGATGGATTTATTATCAGTCGGTCGAAATGGCGAAAGTCAAGTCATTGTTAAGGTACGTCTACACTTAGATACAAGTATCTGGATTTGTATCGCTACGTTTTCGACTTGTATATATTGAGAAATTTTTGACTATTGTTTACATTAGACGGGTACTTGTCGATATATTTTAATTGCTGGTCCGCAAGGTGTTGCAAATGTTTGAATACATACCATTATAAGGTATATGTACACTTCATTAGTTCCGCAGCCGGATTTTTTGCTAACATTAATTTGCCCTAGTTCTCTGTTAAATTGACTTTTTATATTATGCCACTTATCATCAATTTCTTTTTCCGTACACTTTAACTCCTGAGCGATTTTTTCTAGCTTATCATTTTTTTTCATTAAAGTCTTTAAATGGTTTTGACCTGACATCCCAAATATTACATTTTCTTATTTTTCTATTAGAAGTAGGTAGGGTCTTTTCTTTTTATGACATGTTTTTTAATTTAATTCAACCGCCCGCTGTACAGAGCTAAACACACGATAAACTGCACTTCAGAACTAAACGCAAAAGTATAGCGATAAGCAGAACCACAAGCAAAATCAATATATACAAAATGTATGAGGATTTGTATATAATTTGCCTCATAAAAATCCCGATACAAGCGAGTAAGTGTAAACTAAGCTTTAGATACATATTGGGAATTTGTCTTGAAAAGAAAATGTTTTTTATAATTTGAGTATTTATTCTTAAAAGAATGAATGACTTGGGAAATATGAGAGGTACTCGTATGAAAATAGACATATCTGTACATATGTATATATGTATACCTACAGCATAGATGCGTTCTATTAATTTAATGGCGCTTTAATAGATGCATGTTTGCGGTTTATTATGAGTAATGAATGCTGATTATTGAGTGGCGCTTCATTACACAATCACTTTTCATAAATTTGGAATCAACTACAGATGTAGGCACAGCTCACTGTTATAAAATTTGGTTATGCTTTCAATGTTATGTCCTCATACTTGCTTGGTTGAAACTGAAATATAATTGATCGATTAATTTAAATTTAATAATTTTGGATCGTAATTTTCTGTAGGGGGGGGGGGGGCACCGGTACCGTTTCGGGTTCACTGGGGTGGGCCGGGCCCACCCGTGCCCCTACCTAGCTATGCGCATGACTGTGATAACATTAATAATCCGATCAGAAAAATCTACGGGGGCCTACGCTAATAGTGACTTTCAGAGAATATATTATCCAGTCGTTCTCGTCTAAAACTAGTAAAAACCCTAATCTTGCCTTACTTTACTTTTGGATGTTTGGGCTTTCCCACGTAACTACAGGGTTCTGGTACTGTGATTGCCAGGTTACAGTGACATTAGCGATAATGAGATGGCGAACGAATATGCTCGTCTTGGTGCAACCTTGGAAGCATCCTCCTCCACAATTGGGATATCACCAAAATATTTTTGCAGGAAATGAATCGTTACTAATTTTATAGTAGAATTCAAATATTAATAATAAAAAATACCAATTCCTCAAAATGTTTTCCGTTTTTCGTGATCTTTAAGTCGAATTATATTAGTAGCTCCTCAGTTTAAAAAAGGGAGGTGTATTGAAGATGATTAGTTTGTACTCCTATGTAATAGTTTATCTTTCCTTAAGTTAATTATAGAAGTAGTAAGATTTGTAAAATACATAAACGCATTTTTCTAAAAAAATTTAGATCTACTGCACAGAAATCGGCTAACTCCCACGTAGGGTTCCCATACAAAAATGCACTGTATGAGAACTCGATGACGTAAACAACTGAAATTTTGTATACGGCGTTTTCGTAAGAGTAGCAAATATAATGTTGAAAATTGGAAAGTTCAGGGAAGTCCTTCGTAGTGTTTCTATAAAAAAAAATCGTTTTTCACTTTAAGTGCCTAACATTTTAAAATGCCTTCTAATATATTACTTATAACTGGTTTAAGGCCAATTCTTTAATAGTCTAGATGAATTTAGATACTTGCTTTTTAACTTATAGAAATTTTTATTTTAACTTACTACAAATCTTTTTTTACACTTACCTCTAATCTTTGTAACACAAAGTTTTTAATTTTTCTGCACCAAATAAGAAAATTTTGACTGCAACACGCTTGAAAATCGACTAGTTAAAAGCAAGTCACATATCATAGAATAAAATTTAGCTGGCGGTGATCGGTGAACCATGGTACGAAGAACAAGTAAAAAAGCTAGAATTGGTCTAAGACCAATTCTTATGATACCCTAGATGAATGCCCTTATGAAATTTCGTATTGTCACCCTTCTTTGCAAATTTTGAAGTGATTTTGCGCATATATTTCTACAACGGTTTGTCGGACAGAAAAAATGATTATAACCAATTTTATAGGATTTCGTATTCTGAAGAAGTTTTTAGTAAAATAAAAATGTCTTGGACTGATCGTTTTCACAGTAGGTATACGTAAAAAACCTAAATTTTTATATGGCAACACCAAGAAGGAGTTGCCCGATTTAGTTCGTTTTTGAAATTTTATTTGCTATTAGTATGAAAACACCATGTACCAAATTTCAGCTCTCTATATCGATGCGTTCTCAGTCAGTGTCCAAATATATAGTGGAAAACAAAAGTTTTGTATGGCAACCACACGAAGAAGTTGCCCGATTTGTCTCATTTTCGAACCTTTTTTTTTAAAGTCTGTGTACAAAATTTCAGCTCTCTAAGTATACGCGTTCTCGAGTTATCGTGCGCACAGACGGACGGACAGACGGACATGCAAAAATCATAACAACTTTTAATATTATGCGTGGGTGTCCAATCCATTTTGCTCTACCATCATTATCTCGAGGTGTTACAAACGGAATGACAAACTTAGTATACCCTATAGATTCCATCTAGGGTATAAAAATGAAGAACCCAAGCCAAGATGTGAGAAAAAATCTGATTCTCGAAAAGATCTCGACAGATTCTCGAAACAGTTGCTTTTTCTACGAGAGGTTAGGAATTCTCGAAATGAAATCGTTTCGAAAAAGCGACTCTTCGATAAATTGTTTGTATAGAGGCCAGTTTTTCTCCGCTTTCAAGAATTCCCAAGCACGGACGCCATACTGGCCCATTATGCTGTCCTGCTAGAAGCCCATTCACCAAAACGTTCTTGTCCTCTCAGTGAAGCTCATCAGGTCTTGGTGAGGAGGCTTTCCAGCTCACCCACAGATAGAACGGCAGACCCTAGAATAGCCAGTCTGCTCCGGCCGAAGCCCGGACACGCACCCAAAAATTGTTCGGTTGTTTCGAGCTCTCCCTACAGGAAGGACAGACACTTAGGGCTGTCAACAACTCGCATCCTTGTAAGATGAGCGTGAAGTGAGCTGTGGCCGGTGATGATGCCAACCACAATTCTACAATGTTTCCTTCGGAGCCCCATGAGAAAATCGGAGATATTCCCATTAAGCCCATCAAGAAACAGTTTTGTACACCTGCAAGTACTCAGGTTCGTCCATCCCTGCTGTTGTTTTCTACGAACACCCGCTTTGATAAGACACCCGATACTCGAGGTGGCAACGCCTACGGCGGGTTTCGTTCCGAGGATGGAGAATCTGAGCCAGCTTTAGCTAAAAGGTCAGCGCTTTCATTCTCCATGATCCTGATGTGACCAGGAACCCACAGAAGAGACACCTTGTTGTGGATATTTAACTTATCCACAGACTATATGCAGTCCCCCAGTAACTTAGATGTTATCCGAGGGCCAGTCAGACCCATTAAGGCTGCCTGAATATCCGACAGGTTAGCAATGCCCTTCCTCTTTATTTGCATGTGGAGGGCTAACTTCGCTGCCATTGATATGGCGAAGACTTCAGCCAGGAAGACAGTGGTGTGTCTTCCAAGTGAGTACACCATTCCAATATCAGGCTCAGGAAAGTAGACACCTGCCTCAGCTCCCTCATTAGTGAGAGAGCCGTCGGTGAAAATTTTTAGAGCAGACCGGGGAAGGCTCGATAAGCACTTCCCTCAGTCCATGATTCCCTTTCAGGAAAGCTCACAGAGAAGCGACGCCCCGAACGAAGCTCAGGTACCATCGCATCACGTGGCATACTGGCCAGAGGGTTTTCCTAGTCCAGACCATACGCCAGAGAGCAATGAGAAGAGCCAGTCCAGCCGTCCTCCCAACATTCCCATGAGCGCAATCTGCACACAGCCCTTTTGGCATCTCACTGAATGACAGATCCAGGGGTGACAGATTAAGTAGGACCTCAAGAGCAGCAGTAACCGTCGATCGCATGGAGCCCGTAATTTCCGAGCAGGTAAGTCTTCGATACTGATATTTATCAGTATCACGTCTCTGGTTACAGCATATTTGCATATTTTTCTCAGCATAGTGGGATCACATTATATATTCGGAATGATATAGCCTTTACCATACTTAAAGTTTTTCCTTTTGCCAATCCAGAGTTTAATTACATCTGGATTAGGTTCAAACTTCACAAGCACATCATCTACTTCTGTTTCTTTTATCGCAGTATACGTATCTTACAGCAGATTTCAACAACAGTAAAATCGCTCTTGGTTTAACGATAAGTGCAATCAAGCTATAAAAGCGAAAGACTCTGATTTTCGCGCCATGTCCGGCACTGAAACAAGTCTACAAGACTGGATGAAACACGTGTAAAGTCTATTATCCAGAAAGAAAAAAATTTTTGGACCAGAATATTAGAACAAGAATTTTGGCAAGTCGCAAAGGTAGCAAAGGTTTCTGGCGCCTGGTCAGAACCTACAGTAACAACCTCAGTAGTTCCTCAATACCCTCACGGCTTAACAACGGTGAAGTAGTTGTTGACTCCCTGAATAAAGCTAATATTTTCGCTGCTATATTCGCATCAAATTATTGTCTTCCATCCACTTTACAGACATATGTTTTGCATCTCCCATGTGGATGTATACAAGAGCCAATACAAATCCGTACGCGAGATGTGTTCAAGGTCCTTAAGCGGATTAATGTCTCCAAAGTCGCAAGTCCTGATGGTTTCTCGTCCCTGTTAATTAAAAACTGTGCCTTATCATTGGCTAAACGTCTGCCCAAATTATTTTATTTGTGTTATTCGGTAGGAAAATCTCCAACTGCTTATGGAAACTAGCTCACGTTCAGCCTATTCCCAAGAAAGGAAAGGGTAGCGATCCCTAAAATTATCGACCAATTGCAATCACTTCGACTCTTTTAAAGGTTTTCGAATCAATCATCAACTTCAAATTAAAAAAGTATCTAGATGAAAATCAAATCATCAAGGATCGCCAATATGGCTTCCGAGTTGGATGCTCATCTGAAGACTTGCTGACTTTTCTTACGAACGTTGAATAATTTTGGTGAGTTCAAAATCGTTGCCCCGGGAAAATTCTAAGATCTTTGATAGAATTTGGTATCCAGCCCTTTTAGCCAAACTTAAAGTACTTGTCTTCCTCCTCTTTCTGTTATGGATTGGAAATTACCTATCTAGTCGCCAAATACGTTTTGTATTAGATGGCGTTACATCTGAACCTCATCCCGTGTGCCCCAGAGCTCTATTATTCAATCAATAGTTTCTTTGATTACAGTACCCTTGAGTTTACTTACTCCTTTGACACTCTTGCGGACTCCAGATGGAATGCTCCATGTGTTAAATGAGATTGCATGATTAGATCATTGAATAACGATCTTGACCATATCCTCGCTTGTGATAAAGTGATCACGTCGAATTCCATGCGCCTAAGATCCTAAGCTATCTCATCTCTTTAAAAAAGATCATCACTTAACCACTCCTGTTACTTTTGATGAAGCATTAACATCTGCTCGTATGTGGTAGGAGGAAGTGCGTATAAAATTATGCCGAGGTGAAGATGGAAAGACACCAGCAGAGCTGGGCAAGTACCAACGAAAAAGTACTTAAGTACAAGTAGAAGTACCGAAGGCCTGAGTACTTCAGCGTAAGTACAAGTACAGCATATATGAAAAGTACTTGTAACTAAGTACTAAGATTATAAAAAGTACTGAGTAATTTTTGAAGTACTTTTTTAGAATCTTTGTACGTTGGCAGTAATATAATGAAGTTTATCGAGCTCAGTTAATAGACATTAATAAATGAATACCTTTTGAAAACTAAATATGTGTAGTAATCAGTGGCTACTATATATAGTTTTTTATAGTTTTGGCGCTGCGGGTAGAGTAAAACTTTCTCCTCTCATTGCTACACTCATAAAAACTATTAGAAGTCCGCTCAATCACCAATTGTCGCCTTCCATAATGCATAACAATTCTAAGGAAAAAATTTCAAGTGAATTTCTAAGAAAAAATTGAAGTCTTCCCTAGATCAGGTCAAGGCATCGTTGATCTTATATTGGAGCGAGGCATTGTTTGCTTACCCTTGGTTATGTCATCAAGCATCGTCGACTTTATATTCGAGCGAGACGTTGGTCGTTTTTATTCTACTTGCCCAGTCTTGTTTGTATGTTATTAGTTTGTCTAAAGTTCTTCCTTGACGCACGAGTGCGGCACATTCTCTGACAGTTCTATGCATGCTTTAAAATACAGCAAAAAAAAAAGAGCTGCACTAGAGATTGTGTTTTTTTTTCTACGAAAAGTTAGATATTTGTAGGTACTTAATAGACTCAGAAATACTTAAGTAAAAATCTTGCTACTTAAGTACAAAGTCTTAAGTCTTAAGTACAAGTAAATAGAAGCAAGTACTTATGTTTCAAGTACTAAGTAGGGCATTTCAAAAGTATTGAGTAATAAGTCTTAAGTAACAAAAATGTACTTTAAATAGTACTTAAGTCTTTTTCTACTTAAGTATTGCCCAGCTCTGGGCACCAGTTCCAAAAAATCGAAAATATCGAGCAAAATCAACAAGCAAACGAAAGACTTCTTCTTCTGAAGACGAAAATGGTGATTTCTGCATACTTTGTATGGAGGATATGCCGAAGAAATTGAACCGATTCAGCTGTTCATTTGAAATGCGTCAGCACTGGAGCCTAATTTCACATGCCTGAATTGCGAATCCGAATAATTTCAACATCTTCCTTTATATTTTTTCTAACTAACTCCCATCTAATTTCAAATCATACAATAAACATTTTATAGCGATAGTTTTGATTTTCGACTTAATTCAGATAGTGACTCACAATTCCACTACATTTAATAATTTCAAGAGGTTTCCTTCCTAGAAACATAAATCATTATGAAAATTTAAAAATTTTGATTTTTGTGGCCGTTATCGAGCTTGGAAAAAGTGTGACACAGTTCCCCAATTTCCCCTACTTAAAAAACTTTCTCATGAAATAAAAATGGCATAAAAAACGCAGTTTTGTAATAGTTTATTTTTAAGTTGAACGTTTTGCGAGTCAGCTCTTGAGTTACTCCAGGGTCTATTGCATGGTGTTCATCGACGTGGGAAGAAGAAGATTAAAATACCAGGTGATTTTTGACAAATAACACTTATGTAATTTTTCTACTGAATTCATTGGATTTATTGGATATGATTTAATCTCGAATACGGAAACCTCGTACTCGGTAGGCAAATTTGAGTCACTTAACTTCTTCGCTGGCTATAAACTGAGAAGCTCGTAGCTGGTCGAAGCTTGTTGATCGACTGATTTCTTCTCGATGTCAGCTCGCCTTTTATAGATCTGAAAGTATTACCGTTCTGATGATTCCATATAACGATTGACATCTCAGACACATGAGTTACCATGACCAATGGAAACGTCAAGAAGGTTTGTTACATTTGAGCATTTAAGTGTTTTACTTTAGTGTGAACAAATCATTCGATGAAATTAGATACGCATTTTTAGTTTATTTGTTCGGATTACATAACGATTTCCACAAATTTGAAACTTAATTTGTAACTTCGTTACAGTCTCTTACATTTTAAACTCATAGCATTACGTTAAAAAAAAATGTTTTCTTCCATTTTCGCATTATTTACATGCCGACTCCTAATGAACTGAGCTCTGATGACTCAGATTTAACTCAACCATCCTATTGCTCACTTTAGGGAACGAACATGAGGATATAAAAATATCTGCACTTTAAGGAAAATATGTCGTTTTATGGCATGTTATAAAATTAAGTGGACGCGAATTGGTGCATTTACACCCTATATTTGTTTAGATCAAATCTTATAAGTCTCATTTTAACTACTTTCACTTGTCCAATTACCTTGAAATTCTGCCCCCCCCCACACTTGTGCCGCCTGTGACAATGGCCCCTCTCCCCAACCACATTTGGGCCACCTTGGGTCAAGCACCCTCTCTCCACCCACCCCACATTTGTGACGCCTGGGGCCATTGCCCCATCTGCCCCACCCACCCCTGATATGCTACGCCACTGCCTGACAGTTCTCATATGACAATCATTATGAAATTACTGGAATAGAAAACATGACGTTAGCAATATATACAAATTGTCCCAGGGCTAATGGAAGTACATTGCTGTTTCTACCCTTTAAAAATCATATATAGAAATGAATATTAAAATTCTCATTTTTCTGTTATATACGACCTTTTATTTCCATAAAAAAAATCCGAAATCTTGATCGAAGTGCCATGAAAGACCATAAATTTTACGACACCATTTGGGCTATACTAGGTACAATATTTCCTCACTTGAAATCTCAGACTTTTAGTGAAAATGCCAGACTTCCTTTGACAAATATCTTTATTTTCCACAAAGATATCTATTTCATTCAAGTCATCTATTCTTAACAGTAGCAGTTAGTGAGCATCCGTTAACCTTTAAAAAAAAAAAAAACACACTACGTAAGGTGTCCTTTTTGTCACTTATAATACAGGAACTATATATACATATACACTTACTCAGCTTATGACAAGGAAATCCTTTTTACTAAACTCATAGTTTCTAAGGAAAGGCCAAGAGCCTCAAGAGCATTTGAAAGTCTTTCTAACAATATTTTTCATGTTTCTTGTCCTAATTTTCTTCTTCTGAAGAGAAATCAAAAGCTTTTGTCCTTTATTATTTTGTATATATCTAGGATAAAGGAAGCTTTTCCAACAACACAAGAGAGCAACTGCGAAAGTTTGTAAGTAGATATTATGAAAGTTGCTCAAAAAAATTTCAGTCCTTGGGAGCAAATCATGGAAAGCGCACTTGGATGATTTGCTGCTTGCTGCTTGTTTTTCCAAGAATAAATTCCTCGGGAGTATAATTCTTAATTGAAAGTGGGAAAATCGATTTGTTCACTAATGTCATTTTCTTAATGTTCGAATTGGATTTAAATTGAATTTCCTGTTTCCTCATCTCTTGGAGAACTACAAAAATCAGAAAAAGGAGTACTGCACTTAATCGGAAGGTTCGCGGTAGGTGTTGTAACTTGTACTCGTATATACATAAACTCTGTGACATTTAAAGACAAAATCCTGCACATTCTATTTGAATCCGATAGTCTCTTAGGGATGAGTGAGAAGAAAATGATTCCAAATATATTGTTGTTGTGTTTGAGTTGAAAGTGTTATACACGCGCGGTTTGTTCACATACATGTATGCAAGTTTGGCATCTGTTTAAGGATGCCGCAGAAGTCCTATGTCGAAATGTGTTGAACTTGAGTGAGTGTACTTATTTAGAAGAGTAAGGCCTTCGAAAAGTGCTTTACAAATACTGCTTTCGTGTTACATAGTAAGATTCAGGAAAGTGAAATAGAATGGTGCGAAATATATATAAATTTTTTTCAATTCTGGTGTAGCATGAATAGCTTAGCTATAAAGGTTTCGGTGAATGTGTAAAAATAAAAAAAATTGAAATTCATCTGTACCTAAACACCGTCCTGGAGAGAGAGAGATATAATCAAGGGATATCATCACGATATATCGAGGTTCAGAAGTTCACATAGGTTGAGGATAGACATCTCATTTTTGATCGGGTAATAAGTAATTTCCTCCTCGTAGTTTTGTTGACTGTATATTTTTACACTTTGTTTTTTTTTTGTTTTTGTGTGGAAATGTAATTTTAGAAACTTTAAAAATAAATGTAGACATTATATTCAAAATATGTATGACAACTATAAAGGTTAGCTGCTATTACTGAAGCCGGGTGAAAGGATCATCTTGCTCAAGCTAAACTAAGAGATATTATTCTACATTGCTTTCTTACAAGGGAGAGGGTATGAGCTCTGTTGTCCAGTCAACTAAATTAAATGAAATAAACTCCATTTTTTCAACGGTAAGGAGTTATGCTACTTAATAAATCTTTAGACTGAAACAAGAAACGTCTTGGCTGCAAGAGCTGGGGGTCTTTCAGTTTTACTCTGGCTGAAGGTCATTAACTACATTTTTTAAAACAAGAGGAATAACGACGGAGTAAAGTTGGACGCGTATATAATTTTGATATCAGGGATATTTCCTTTCATATTCAGTGAAAATATTGAAGGTGCTTTGATTAAAATAGAACAAGTAGTCAACGTAATTCCAAACGAAACTGAATTGATGCTATTCACTACTAGAAGAACCAAAACATCAAAGGGGAATGCCCATTTTAGGCCCAACAGCTCCAGACATGAAAGATGTCTTAAATGATCCATTATGATGCTCTGGAGTTATTTTTTTAGCAATGTTTATTTCAATTAAGCTGTGGTAACTGGGAGGGGGGGGGGGTTAAAGTTTGATTTCATACATTTTGGAAATTCTAGTACAGAATCACATTCCTTAGGTCATGAGAAGTAGTTTGAGTACCCACACTCCTATACTCGGAGGCTTAAATAGTCATCCCCATACTCACTTTTTGAGGCCATCCCCTTTAACTCGTACACGAATTTGTCTGTTTATATATTTGTTTTTTACTATTTTCGACACTCTCGTAGACCCACTTTTCGTTATCACAGCGAGCTGAAATTTGGCACACAGGTTCATGTCGCGTGACAATCTATCAAAATTTGAACCGGAAATTTCCATTGAAAACCCGGAAAATCGGGAAAAATCATTTGAAAATTTGGTACAAATTTGTTAAGTGATAAATCCGTTTCAGGAAAAATGCAGAGCTTTCCGATTTTTTCGAAAAAATTTCGGAATATTCGACTTTTCCGGAAAATTTTCCGGTAAAAAAGTTTACTAAATTATGCAGGATCAAGTTCCCTATCAACTGACATCATTACTTTCTCTCCGACAATGGTGAAAACTTCCAGAAAAAATCGAGGAAAATTCATGTAAAACGCTTTTCCCAAGTTTTTCAGACCAAGGAAGCGTTTGAGTGTTTTGGAACCTAAGACAAGTTGTACAGCGAAATGAGTTGCATAAAGTTGCTTTTGTGGAAAACTCCGTGGAAAACCCGGAAAAGCGGGAAAATCATGGGACAAATTTTCATCGAAATGATTAGTGATAAATCTGTTTCAGGAAAAATGCAGAATTTTCCAATTTTTCTGGACAATTTTCCGACAAAAAAGTTTTATAAGCTATGCGGAATATTTTTTTTTCCCGTCCTACTGGCATCAATACTTTCTCTTCAACAATCATGAAAACTTGCATGAAAAATCGAGGAAAAGAAATCTCAGGCAACAACTAAAATTTAACTTTCGTTGGTGTATTTAGCAAGAAAAATTTTCAATTATAAGCTTTTGTTCTTTAGCGATATTTTGACGCAAAAGTTCTGTAAATAAAAATATTTTTTACTCGAATAAATTTTTTGAAAAACTGGTAAATCAGTCGTCATAAAATTGTTTCAAAATATCTCCATGCAGCACGTAATAACAATTTAGTTAACGTGAAAAAGGCAGAAAATAAAATAAGTAAAAAACGAGTTTTCAAACAAAACTGAGGCCAAGCCGCATGAAAAAGTAGAAAATAAACTTTTCTTCACACACAGAGGTGGACTCAGATTTTATTCGCTGAAAATCACCGATATATTTCAGTATGTTCAATCAGAGGTAATAAGTGATTTGATTAATGAAGAGAAAGAATATTCAAGAGAAATGTCTGAATCAAAAAATCTGAGTCCACCCTCTGTGTGTGAAGAAAAGTTTATTTTCTACTTTTTCATGCGGCGTGGCCTCAGTTTTGTTTGAAAACTCGTTTTTTACTTATTTTATTTAGTATTACCTCCTTTTCTTTTCGAACTGAGGTACTGGATTTTTCGCACCATAGATCGGATCTAGCTCGGTAGGGTTATCTCCGATCGGAAACGGTTTCATTGTTCGCCTCACCTCATTACCAGTTACAATTCGCAGAAGAAAATTTCCCCTGCGCACCTTAATGGGGGGGGGGGGGGTGTAGCCCCGGTGGGGGGTTTCACTACGGCATGTTGCATATCGAATTAAAGGTCTCGCCAAGTATTATCGGGTGGTGTATATTTTTCCCGATTCAGAAAACTTACTCGGGACGTTTTTGCTGCCGGAAATAAAATTTTCATGCATTTGGGTCACATACACCCCAGCTACTACATTTCGTATAAAGTTTTGCAATTCTTTCCTCAATTGCCATTAATGTTCTGTTGTGAACATTTTTCTCATGGAAAGTCGTTTACCACGACTCACCAATTTCGCGCAATCACAAGAAGTAGAAAAGTCCACTTTTTCACATAAGAAAGTCTCCCAAGTTACATTCGATCGCTAAAGCTTTCCGCGCGCTTAATTGTAATCAAAATTGCTAGTAAAATATGTTCAGAGTATCATAATACGTTGTTTAAGACATCTTCCATGTCTGGAGGTGTCGGGCATAAAGTTGTATTAAAAGTGGGCATTCCCCCTTCAATCTGCTATATGGTGTTTGGATGGTGAAATACTAAGAACAATGAACTCAAAATAAAAAAAATCTTTAGGTTGTTGTCAAGTTGACTGTAATCTCCATGAACTATTCTACGTCTGAATTAGACTTTAACGACACTGTCAAGATTCCTAACTTAACTGGCCTCACAAAAGACTATGATGTCAGCCCTACAGACCGCTAAATATTTCCAGGTGTGTATAGTTGCGGTTACGAAGGTTTGTCTAGAAGTAAAGGTAGCTCTAAAGCTGATGGAAAATATCGAAATTTGTACAAACAGCCAAGCTGTCATCAGAACGCTTGACTCGGTTACCGTATATCGTATAAAACTGATGAGATAAAGTCGTAATATTTGGATTTCGACAAATCGTCGTTTTCTTAGATTACAGGATACATAACATAAACGGATGAATCGGCTGACGAACTGACTGAACAGGGTTTGTTTGGTTCTAGCATTCTAGCTCACTCAATGAATATTGGGCGGAAACAGTTAACGATTTAAGTTTGTGTTTCTTGGCATCTCTATACTTCGTCTTCCAAAAATACTTCGTATCAATCGAGTTAAAAGCCAATCTTCGATGATCCTCAATTGGTTAGTGTGATCTATGTATGAAAGAATGACATTTTCTAATCTTTAACTGTAACTAGTTTGCCACTTTTATCGTGCGTACGACTGCGCACCTTTTTATAGTCAGTTACGTCGTCCTTTTTTGGAACCTTGACGATAATTCGTTTTCTATCCAATTTACCACCGGAAAGGTATAAGTGTTTCTTTGAACACACATTTTTTAGTACTGCATATTTTTCATAACTACACAAATACTACTCTGAAACTTCATACGTTTACCTACTAACTATATTAGTCCACCTTCGACACTTTCGGTTCAGGTTCTTCAATCGGGCGATATACTCAGATTTCTCTCTGTATACTTTTATGGTAATTTTACTTATAGTGTGTTGCCGACAGTTTTAAAACTTTATAAAAAGTTCCATTGGTTGCAGGTTTCGTTCCGGTGACTTCGTCAAAACCCATTAATAAGGCAACGTCTCTACTTGCGATAGAATCGAACATCTCATTTATATTGTATATTTCAATATGTTCTTCAGTAGGAGCATAGCAATTTACGATATTCAAAGTTCGTAGTTTGTTGTGCCATCAGACAGGTGTGGACATTATAAATTTTTTGGGAACTGATTGTCACCTAATTACAGTGGACGTAAGACATCAGCTTAGTGTGTATTATGCCAAAGTCATCTATAACTGTGTTCGTTCGTTGGATCTCTACTGGAGAATAAAAAGAATTCTTCACATAGATAATATATTCTCCAGCATGAAGCTTAGTTTATTTCATCGCTTAAGTGGAGAGTTCTAATGCCTTAAAACTCAATTCGTGTTCGTGATTGAGAAATTGTGGTTACTCTTTTTCGAAACTCTGTTTACCGGTTTATAGTTGTTTATCTTTTTACGATAGAAGGTCGCTAGTCGGCCCAATTCCACCTACAAGGATTATAAACTGTCAATATTTAGCTCAAAATAAGAAATTTTGTAACCATGGGTAACTAAGAGAAGGTTTATTGAGCACTTACTGAGGTCGACAAGCAGTTGCAATGTTACAACACTGAATTAGTTTTCTATGGATTTGCATCCAATCTGCTTTCCCTATTCATCCACCCAAACCGCATTCATTAATCAACCCCGTCATATTCCTCGTGATACAGATTGTTATAATTATATAGGGTGTTTCGGGCTCAGAGGTCATAAGGCAAACAAAAAACTCTTAGGTAAAGGAAGCGAGGGGGGGGGGATCTCAACCATTTCGGAGTTACAGGGTGATGCAGCCAATTTGCTAGTTTTCCACAAAACACCCTGTATATTAAAAAGTACCGTTAAGGCTTCAGTGTATGTAGAACCTCAAGGGCCTTGTAGTGACATGACACATTCGTTCCAGACCGTACATCCGATGCCTTGTAGTGACCCGTGCTGCTGGCGTGATAGTAGAAGCCAACATTCTCGATACCAGCAGCCAGGCTGCCTATAAATAGCCGACCGCCAGTGGGAGATCACTCAGTTGACCACCGAGCGTTCAAGCGGACACAAGACAAAATTAAACCATCGATCACAAATAATTTGGCATCGAGAAGTTAATTCCAAAGTCATCAGAGTTGACCACCACCAGTAGGCTACCAGAGGACTGGCTATAAATTTCAGTCATCCCTGATAGATTAGTCAGTTGCCTCCCAGCAGCTCGACCTAGCACATCACACTCCAGTCCTATCTGCAAGTCGTGTTGGCTAATTCAACGCCAAGCGCACGTTAATCGTGTTGGCTCGAATTTTAGTAAGCGCACGCATATATTCCGGTCCCGTGCCCCCGTGTTGGGTACTCTGAAGATGAAGCGCACGTTAATCTTGTTGGTCTGAGGAGTAGTAAGCGCACGCTCCTATACCGCACCCACGCCGCCATGTAGTTATACGCAAGTATAAATCAGTGAGTGAATATAGACTAAGTAGAGTGAATTAATTAGAATAAGAGACCGCCCAAATCGCAGATCTAGAACAGCGCTCTGAGCCTACACCGTAAAAAATATCTATTGAAAATTCCGCTACTATAATAGGCAACAAATTGCCAACAATGGTAGCGGAAATTTACACAACTTTATGCGCACTGCATAACCTTATGTAAAGCAATTTCGCACTGTATGTAATTTTACATTGTTTATGCATTTTTCAATTTCCGATGTAAAATGAAATATGTAAATTTACATCATGCTGTGGAACTAAGTTACATAAGTTTAATGTAATTTTACATTATGTGTGAATTCTTCAAGTCCGTATGCAAAGTACACAATATGTAAATTTACCAATAGTTATGTAATTTATTTCAATTGCCAATATAATGTTTCGTACAGAAATTAATAAATTACATACATAAACAAGTAAAAAAGCTAGAATTGGTCTAAGACCAATTCTTTTGACCATGGCACTAATATGTAATAGAGTAACAATCAACACGTAAAAGAAGTAATACTAGTTTCAATGCTCACAGCTACCTAAGAAATCATAATTTTAAAAATCAATAAATATTTGTAGGTATGCAGTATTTCCATGATTAAGTTTTTTTAGCAAAATTCAATTATAAAAATACTGCGTACCTCAAAATTTTTTTTGATTTTTAAAACGGGTTTTAAGGTAACTGTTAGATCGAAACTAGGAACATTTCTTTGCATGTTTTATGATTATTAATCTGTCACCAACTCACTCCACAAAATCAAACTATACACTGACCGGCGACCGCATTCTGATATAATTTTCCGTATAATAATTCATAGCAATGAATCCTGATAAACGTATGAGCAGAGTACTGAAGGTAAGAATAGAGATGAATGCAAACGTCATTACGTATGTTTTATTGAAATTTCCTTTTTAAATATAGGGAATTCAATGCAAATTACTGTATTGTATGGAATTTCACACAGTACGATACAAAAGTTTTGTATGATTAAATGTAAAATCACTGTACTGTATGGAATTTTACGCAAATTTACAGTATGACACAAAATTTTTGTGTAAAATTACAGTACTGTATGTAATTTTACACAAATTTACGGTACGATACAAAATGGTTATGTAATTAAATGTAAAATCACATAAAATATCTAAAAAATTACTTACTTTACTTATTTTTGCAATTAAAAGTAGGAAGTTTGCAGATTACGTAAAATGTATTTGATTTCTTAACGATTATGTGTATATACATAAATTTTAAGCGGTAGTGACTATTTTAACCATAGTAATTTTCACTAAAGTTAGTTCATGATTTTTTACGGTGTAGCAACGTCGGGAAAAATCGCCTCGGACAAACTACTGACTGCCCGCACACTAATACCCGACGTTACAACTTTGAAATACTTTACTGATGACACATGGAAATTAAAAAAATCTACAATTGTTTTTTAGTCTAATTAAAAAAAATGTGAGATTGACACTAACATAGAATAATTAATGTTTAATTTTGAATAAAAAAAAATGATTTATATGCACGAAGACAATCCCATCAGAAGGAATACAACTCAATAAAACTAGAAGTCGAACAAAGAATCTTTGTTCATTTGATGAAGAAGGGAATAGTTGTCAGTCTCGTCACAAATTGCAAGCTAGAAGTACAAGAGGTGTCTCCTGCATCCTGAAATGTCAATCCAGTCAAGTTTTTGTATAGGAACATATACATAGTCAACTCAGTCGTACCAAAAACTGACGGTTGGAATAGCCTTACAGTTTCTCCGATTGACTTCCAGTAGTATCTCTAGTACTAAACATGCGCTTTCTACAAAAAGTCTGCTTACCATATTCTTTGTGGACATCGAGTCAAAATAGATTTGACTTGCAGGTCGTATCTTGATCAGTAGTTCATATATTTATATCAGTCGACCTGACTCCCACCAGCTGTCATACCGACAGCCATAGCTGTATCTTTTTAGGTACAGTCCATCAACAGTACCAGACCTCAACCTCCGTAAGTCAATGCGGATAAGAAAACTAAGATCCAGCATGCAAAAAACATAAGTTTTCCAAGAATCATTATCTTAGAGAAGTGAGTGGTAAGACGTGTATGCCCTCAATAGGATGCTACCACTTAGCTCTTCTGTCGTACTGGAGATAGGGATACTAATAGACCCTCAAAGACTTTCCAATTACTGCTAAACAAGCCTCGTACTCTCTCGGAGTTTTGGCGATGTAATTAGTTTTTGTTTTTTAATTGATTAACATAATTCAAATTCAAATTCATTTATTTATTAACAACATCTACACACTTATAGCCTGGCTTTCTACTTATGTGTAGGTAAACTTAACAAAAATAATCTGCTGTACTATGAGCTAGAGTAAACTGAAGAAAAGACAAGGAAAAAAATAATAATAATAATAAAATAAAGTAAAATCGCTAAAACCATATCTATACATTAATAATCAGAAAAAAATAAACTAATATGTATGTGGTAATTACTAAAATTAGAAAAAGTATTAATAAAATAATTATCTATAAGAGAAATAATCCAGTATCTTGCCCCTGAAATCACCGCCACCACTCTTTCTGATCTCCACAGGTAAAGTATTCCACATCGTGGTACCATAAATGAAAATTTTACGTTCAGTTACACAATAACTAAAACTTGGTACATTCAACGACACAGTTCTACTGGACCGAGAAAACAATAATTTTTCATGTAGATAGCTAGGTACCTTTTTTACAATTAAATTATACAAAAATAGAATTATCCTGGAATCAAGATACGCTCTTAAGGTGCATTCAAAGACGGATTTTACATAGGGAGAAATATGGTCATATCGTCTCAGACCGTACACGTAGCGAACAGCCCAATTGAATGCGACACTGATTTTTCTCTGCGAGAAGGAATCAAGCTGGCAAAAAAATTCACATCCATAGGTTATCAAAGGAGCAATAAGTTGTTTCACTAACATGAGCCTTGCATTTCGAGGAGTAACGAAAGAAGCAACGGAAAGCTTACGAAGCGTTGCGTAAATCTTACACACAATACTCTTGACATGGTCAGAGCACGTAAGTGTAGTGTTAAAAATGATGCCAAGATTCTGTGTCGACCTGCTGAATGGAATAGAAGTTTCATCTAACATCACATCAGGAAAATTTATAATGGCGAGATAATTTTTATATAAAAGAGTTGCTTTAGATTTTGACGGGCTTAAAAGAAGCGTATTCTGTAGTGTCCACAAAGATATATTCTTCATTTAGTCTACATACCGCATCCCCCATCAATCCACTCGGTCTTGAGATATACAGCTGACAATCATCAATATACAAGTGCAATTTCCAATTCAAAATGACTGAAGAAATATCATTTAGGAACACAGAAAAAAGCAAGGGCCCAAGGATTGACCCCTGCGGAACACCACTACATACAGGCAAAAATTCAGAGGAATACTCACAACAACAGAGCTTTTGTTGGCGCTCTTCCAAATAAGCCTGTAAGCATAACTAGAGACATTAAACAATCTTTTAAGCTTGTATATGAGTAGTGAGTGATTGACTTTATCAAAAGCAGACTTCATAGACAAGCGAATATCATCAGATATCTTTAGTAGGGCTGTCGTACAACTGTGTTTTCGTCTAAATCCAGATTGTAAATTGGACTATATGCTATTATTGTTATTATCAATATACTTAAGTATTTGCTGATGTATAAGCCGCTTAAAAACCTGGGACAAGAAAGATAAAATGGAGATGGGTCAGTACTCCTGGGGATTCTGTTTAGCATTCTTAGGGATGGGGATGATCTTGGACAGTTTCCAAGATTCAGAGTACACACACGTGAGTATTATGGTGTTAAATATATATATATACGTCAGATTAGATAGAATAATACACAATAACAGTTTAATAAATTTGGGATATATGTATATTATTACAGGAATTTAGTAGGTTTTGTGTCAGCCGGTGTATAAATTCGGGGAATGAAGACAACTTGACACGAAATCCCGCACTATGTCTCCTCTGGTTATTGGGCTGGCCGAGCGATTCCAGCGTAATTTATGCAGGTGATATTGCAGCTTTGGCCGACAGATACACTCTACAAGATTTTACCTGTTTAGAGTTCAGCAGCGCCGACCTGGGACTCCGGTAACTGGGAGTGGAAAATTTTCTCCTTTGCCTCGCAATGCAACTCGCTACCTCTCCAAAGAAAACTCCATCGTTTTTGTTTGCGCTTTATTATTATTTTTATTTATTTTTATTTAAACTTCTCCTCTCTAGACTTTTACAATTTTCTTTTGTTTTCTAGATTTTTGAGTGCTGCTCAAAAAGATTTCCTGTTTTACACGCTTACAGTATGGCGGCTTCTACCAAACATTTTTTTTTCACTTACTTACAATTTTGTGCCCAGTGGCGCTATTCTACACCCAATTTTCCATGTGGTGCCATCTGTTTTTAATTCTTTAATTCTTTGCATTTCTTTTCTCAAATTAATTCTTATCTATTCTTATGCTTCTGATTAATCTTTCTTTGACATTTCAGTATAAAGTTCTTTGCCTAATTGTTAATCGATATTTGTTCTAATACCTGCTGAATTTTTATTGGTGGTTTCAATTCAATTGTCGTCAGATTATTTATTGACTTTTTATTTACGGTATTTGCCAAGCTTTTTTTGTTTTTATTTTAATTCAGTAACTTTCAAATAATTTAATGAGTTTTATTTTTAGTATTTGCGAAGTTTTGTTCGTCACCTTATTTATTTATATATTATTTAATGACTTTCGTTTGCAGTACTTGCCGAATTTTGTTTGTAAGTTTTAATCCAACATATATCAGTTTATTTAATGACTTGGTTTTTCTATATTTTTGAGCACAACTATAGGATGTCTCTACTCTTGAGGTTAGCAATACTCGTTTTCTATTTAGGAATGTCAACACAATTTATTCTCCTATTTTGATTAGTTTTTAATTCTTCTTGTCGTTTAGCAATATCCACCGTTTCATTTACGACGTGTCAACATAATTGTGCTTCCACATCTAGGCACAAGTCCAGAGAAATGCTCGTACTTCGTGCTGCTACGTGTGGTTTGCCCTTTATTTGCGTGGTTTATTTGGGTCCACTAGGTGTCGCGCGGAATTATGGAAATTGCTTTGGGTGTAAGTAATCCTGTAACAATATTGTTAAGACCATTTGAGGTGACCGAGAAAACGGCTTTAAAAACTTCCTCTTGGTCAACCCGTTCAAAAGAAATTTCATCAATGGCAGGAATTTCAAAAGCAAATTTTTTTCATACGAGCTTACTGTGAACTTTCCTTTTTAATTTGACATATATATTACACTTATTTCTTAAATATAGTCGTTTAAGAATTATTAGCTTTTAACGGTGACCGTACGTACACCCTGTACTTTTTAAGATACAGACTGTTTTCTGAAAAACTAACAAATTTTCTTAATCACCTTGTAGGTCTGAAACGGTTGAAATCCAGCACCCCACTGCCCATCCACGCCGCCATTATACAGTTTTTTGTGTACCTAGATGAATACAATCACCCAACACCTTCCTCATTGGATCTCTGCCCGGAAACACCCTGTAAAAATTAATCTGGTTTTTGATAGGTGAACAGCGAACAAGTCCAATTGAATACTTTTCATATTCCAACATACCAATCTGTTGATATCAGAATACTTCAACCATTATTGCTGGGAAAGCTCTCGAACCAAGTCTCATAACAAAAACCACCTCTTGGTTCAATTATTGTATGTCTTCCATTCAATAGCTTGGAACTTTGAAAAAACAATCAATTAAATTTACTTTTATAGTTTAATTATTAAAATTTGTCATTTTCCTTTGAGTAACATTAATAAATTAAAGAATATCCTTAAGCCATACTTAATCAACAATTTTTCTGATACAAAATAAAAATAAGCGACAATTCTCTCTCCGATTACGATAAGCCAAAATTGAGTGCGTGTGTATGAATCTCAACCTTAATGAACATCAGTCACGCAATATATTGTTCCTACACACCGCCTTTTGTGACATTTAGCAGCCTTGAACCTCATATACACGTCAATCTAGTTGATAGATTCGCTCCCTGCTGGGCTTATAAATCATGAAAGACACGAGTTCCCTATGACATTTGCTGTGCTTCTCTTAATCCTTTATCAAAAATATTAGATAAAAATGAAGGGAAAATGTCTACATTTATCTTGATTATATCCAATCAGGATATGAGAGGAAATGAAGTTTTTGTTGTGTCTGAATGAAATCTCTGACTTCTTCCCACGGCCACTAATCGACATGATATTCAGTCTCAGCTCAATAATATACACATATGTATAAACTGGTATATAGTTACATTACATATTTCCATATGTATGTATATATACTGACCGTAAAAACTAACTGCTAAGTCTTTTTTAGTATGTATAAGATTATTGGGTATATTTCCGGAAATCCAATTAGGACCGACATTCTTACAGGATTTATGAATCGTACCAATTTAAGCTTTATATAGAAACGAAAAAAAAAGTATATTCAGAGTCCGTAAATAGTTAAGCTCATCATATGTAAGTGCGTGTGGAGAGAGCCGTTAGGAAGGATATGTAGATATGTATGTAAATTCACCCTCTTAAAGGACGTCGTCATCATAAAAGACAGTCGGACATTCATGACTTTATCTTGCCTATTCCACTCCCCCTTCAAGCACTATTTCGTGGGACCAATTTAAGATTCGTTCAACTGTGATTTGCATTTGAAATAAATGAGCACGCTCCAAGCTCCAAAAGGTTTCTTTTTTTTTATATGCTTATTCGTCAGTCTTTACTTCACCCCAAGGACATACATATACTACATATATGTGAATAGAGGATAATTTTTCAACGAATTTTAGAGGATATCTTTTAGTTTTCATGCGAAATTCAGTTAACATTTACGACTCTTTTAACGAGGCTCTGTAAAAGGGATAACGCATACGGAAAAGGACCCTGTCCCATTTAAAGTTTAAAGACTTCCTTTTAGCTTTACCATTTCAAAATGTTGATTTCGGTGGTGAATAGATTTGGAATATAAGACTTACATATATGTATGCTGCATATATATATATATGTATGTATGTATGGGCATGAAGAAAGGTTTTGTAACTTACTTTCCGTAATAGATGGAATTGCTTTTTGGGGTTTTGGGAGTTAATTTTGTCATGGATTCAATATAAAAAAAAAATCTAATGTATTTTGTAACAATTTTTTTTATGAAAGTGTAAAAAGCGTTTCGTATCAGCAAAAACTTAATACTCTTCAGTACGGCTGGCTCTTGTTTGCTTTATACACTTGGTAAAAAGCTAAATTGACCTCACATTTTTCAGGCGTATACGGCAAGCAAGAAAACCAGCCGTACTGAAGAGTTTTACGTTGTTGCTGATACGAAACGTTTTTTGCACTTTAATCAGTTGCTGTTGCAGTTTTAGCAACAATCTTTTGTGTTATCAATTTTTTTTTAAATTGATAAGATTTTTCTACAAAAATTCTTCTTGATTTTTCTGTATGAATTTTGTTTATGCCATGTAGTATAGAATTTATATCAGTTTTATGTAAACCTTCACTTATGTGTTATTAAGGGATTGAAATTGTTTAATGCTTAGCTATTGAGCGTGTTCACTGCCACTTTGCGTAAAGTATCGTAGTCGTTACCGTAGCGGAGTGAACTATAATCAGTAATCAAACGTATCCGTTAACTGTCAAAAGGAGGAATGCCAAATTTAGGCTCGACATGAGAGATGTATTAATCGATGCATTGCGATACTCTAAACATATTTTATTAACAATGTTTATTTCAATTAAGCGGAGGAATCCTTAAGTACAAAATCGAATTTCTTAGGTCCTGAGAAGAAGTTTGAGTACCCACACTCCCAAACTTGGAGGCTTAAGTAACCATCCCCATACTCACTCTTTTAGTATTTTCCTTGTTTTTATTCTAACTGAGGTACTAGAATTTTCACACCTTAAATCGGCTCTAACTCGGTAGGGTTATGTCCGATCGGAAAACGGGTTTCACTGTTCGACTCAGCTCATTACCAGTTACAATTCGCAGAAGAAAATTTCCCCTGCGCACCTTAATGGGGGGAGGGTGTAGCTCCGGCGGGGGTTTCACTACCGCATGTTGCATATCAAATTAAAGTTCTCGCCGATAGGGGTGGTGTACTTTTTTCCCGATTCAGAAAACTTTCCTGGCTTTTCGCCGAAAACACCATTATCATACACTTGGGTCACATACACCGCAGTTACTACATTTCGTATATATTTTTGCAGTTCTTTCTTTCGTGGCCACTAGTGCTCCGTTGTGAACATTGTTTTCAGAGGAAGTCATTTTTCACGACGCACCGATTTCGCGCAATTACGAGAAGTAGAAAAGTTCACTTTTTCACCACAGAAAGGCGCTCAAGCTACACAGCAAAAAATTTGCACAATAGTTGCCACAAAGCTTAGGTATTTTTCTCTAAAATGTAGGGAATATTCCCCAAAAGTGGGGATTATTCCTCTAAGTTGTAGAGAATATTACCCTAAATTTTAGGGAATATACATTTTAGGGAAGAATACTTAAGCTTTGTAGCAACAATTTGTGCATTTTTTACAGTGTAGATTCGATCGCCAAAACTTTCCCCCGCTTAATTGAAATAAATATTGTTAATAGAGTATGAGAGGGAAGGGGGGGGGGGTGTAAGGTTCATTCGCTATAAAAGAAAGCATATTTACAATAATGTTTTTTTACGACACAGTTAATACATGTTTATTTATGTAAGTAGTTAATAATAAAAGGACATTTGAGGAATATTCTGTAAAATTTGCAATAATAATTATGAAGAAATGAGCCATTAACAGCAAATCTTAGTAGACCCCTAATAAAAAAGTTACATCGGGTGAACCACATAATTCAACCCAAAGAAATAATTTTTTTTATTTAGTAGTAACAGTAAGGTTTCTAACTTTAGTTATATAGACTAGTACTCGAAACCTCTATGCAACCACTATAAACCCCTTATAGAGCTTAAATGGAGGATTATATAAAGGTTACCGTGACTTGATTTAGGTAACGTTATATAACTAAAAGTTTTATAAAATTAGTAACAAAAATATTCTAGTTACCTTATTATAACTTATTATATAACCCTTATATAACCCCTGGTGCACTCGATTAATTTATTTTGGTCATAGCAGTGGTTGCAGTAATGTTTCGGTTACCTTTATTGTTTATAATGGTGATGGTAACGTTTCTACAAGGCTTGGAATTTTCTCAGGCTGCTTACTTTTAGAGATTCAAATGTAAAGGAAATTACTTTTCGTTACCTTTATGCAACCATATACTGTACTGAATTTTTATAATGTAAGGGGTTAATATTTTTACATCTTAGAATTACAATTTTTCGGCATATACATGATGAAATTCAACTGCAATTAAAATTGTACTGTGAATATTATTGTACTTCTAAAAAATACAGACCGTTTCAAAAATAAGCAAAATATTTAATAATATTAGTTAAATATGACAAAATTTAAAATTTTCACTTAGGTGACATTAATTCATAAAAGTAACATTCGATAATGTAGAAATGTTTTATACCTAAAAAATGTATTATCTTCATATAAAAATAAAATGGAAGTCATATATGTATCTGCAATTTGAAAAATTGGCTAAATCGACATTTTCTTTTTTATCTGCAATGTACAGATGAAAAAATGGCGGCTTATACTTAAATGATCAAATTAACATTATAAAACTTGTCTATTATATATGTAAACTGACGTTCTTTCTGAAAGCTTTGGGAATTTATTTCGTCCAAAAGTAACTGGAGAGACCTAATGTTATAATGATTAACTGGAACTAGAGTAAGTTTTAATCTTTTAAACCGTTAGAGACGCCTACCACCTTTGTCCTCTGCGTTTCAAGGTTTTGCTTGTGTGGTTGAAGAGGCATGCATAAAAAACTTCTTAAATTCTGGTATCCCTGAATTGCCTAATCCCCGTGTTTCTCGCCATTTAATATTAGCCGAGTAGCAGCTAATTGACTTTCTCATGGCTTTTTGTGAAATCAAATCTGACACCACGATCTGTGATGGTATAAGCCCGAAATTTATTAAAATGCTCCTACCTTATATTCTTTCTCCTCTTGCACATATTTGTAATACGCATTTTACGTCATCTCTGTTGTTTCCGAAACAGTGAAAGCTCTCAAAGGTCATACCTATTCCGTAAAATTCATAACTATTACCGATTTCAGACCTATTTGTATCTTACTCTTTTTATCTAAAGTAATTCAAAAAAATATGTCTACACAGATAAATATAGATACATATATGTAGATGTAAGCATTTCTAATTTACTAAATGAGGAACAATAAGGCTTTAGAGCTGAGCATACTACTCTTCTTAAAATAACCAATGATATACAGATTGCTACTAACACTGATGACCTCTCAATGTTAGTGCTTTTGGCATTTAATTCGGTGAATCATAGCAAGTTATGTAGAAAACTGATAATGCAGTTTAATTTCTCTACCCAGGTTGCAAACCATGTCGCCAGTTACTTGAGAGATCGGTATCAATCTGTGTATTCTAAAAATGTATGTTCCACTTTTCAACTGGTACCACAAGGATCTATCTTAGATCCTCTCTTGTTCTCTCTTTTCATGAATGATTTATTTAATTCACCTTTATGCTGATGCTAATGATGATCAATTGTACATCTCAAGACCAATTAGATTAACTGAAGATGGTGTTTCTTGCATAAATGTTGATCTCCATTTTATTTATTTATTTTTGGAACATTGACAATATACTATACTTGAACCCTGCCAAGACTAAGTGGTCAATTATATACAAAACAATCTTAGATACTTCTTATTTCTCACCTGTCGTAATCAACGGAACGCAAATTCCATTTGTCGATACCATTTCTCACTTGGGAATTATCTTCAATAGAACTCTTCCTGGGGCCATCATATTAATGCTCTAATTAGAGAAGTGTATGTTGGGCTTCATTCACTCTACGCAACTACTAATTTTACTCTAGCGCAAGCCTGTTTAAAGTTAGTTAGGATGCTTCTCGTCCCTCTTTTTTCCTATGGGTGCGAAATATTTGCTTGTTTTGACTATGAGTCTATAGTCAATAGCTAAATACTGCATTCAACGCTACTATGTATAAGGAATTTTTTGAGCTCCGTAGTTTTGAACATTTCTCTCCTTACGTCAACTCCATTCTTGGTTGCAGCCTTATGATCTATTTCAAATATCACGCGATTATTTTATTGTCTAGAACTGTTAAGTCTCGGAACCCCAGCTATTCTGTACCTACTTTAGATTGCGAGATCAAGTCGAATTACTACTTTAATAGTGCCCAGAAATAATTGTCTAACATCTAGGTGTCAGTTTTTCATCCAGTCCACTATTATTTGGAATTCTCTGCCGATAAATTTGAGATTGTTGTTTGAGTTAGGCGCGTTTGGTAATTTTAAATACAAATTTTTCGAGCACTTTAAATTAGTCTATAAGTTTTTAGTTTTACATTGTAAATAACTATAAGTTTAATTTTTTTCCTCCTTTGTATCTTAGTTCTAATTTATTAATTTCTTATTAGTCTAGTTGTTTTTAATATTAGTTATTGGATAATGTATCTATTAATCTTGTACTAAAATAAGATTTTATATCTTTTTGTACAATGCCATCTATAAAAGAATAAATGAAAATAAAATATATTAAATGAAATATCTTGCTATTCTAAGCTTGATGTTACTTTTAATGTCTGTTGTACTCGAATGGAAAAAAATCGTTTAAAACCGAAAAATCTTCTAAAAAAAGAAATATCAGGGGTTTCGTATCAGCAGAAACTGTATACTCATCACTACGGCTTGGTTCCGGCCTGCTATATACGCCAAAGCAAAGCTGACCTCATATATGCACTTAAAATAATTTTTAAATATGAATTATATACGAGGCGAAATACTAAGTATATACTTGAATACCTATAGCAAGATTAGCCCTATACAGGGACTAGCATTTCATAGAGAATTTTGCTATTTAGTCAATGTGAAATTGACTGAGTCTAATGTTCCGTAAACCCCGGGTTTTCGAGTACCCGGTTTTTATCCGGGTACCCTTGTTTCACGGGTAAGAGTCGAGCTACCCGGGTACCCGATTCTTGGAATCGGGTTGTTAGGAATCGATTCTTAGGAATCGATTCTTTGGAATCGGGTAGTGAGGAATCGGGTATTGTGAAAAATTAATTTGGTGTCCGAGTTTTTGGATCCCTGAAATTAAATCTACCTTTGTAAAAATATTATGTCTGGTAGATGGTTCCTCTTTGGAGTTTTTATTATGTAGATCAAAATAAAAAGGTAAATATGTACAAATGAATAAAAGATAATAAAAGCTTAGAAATTTTATTAAAATATTGCTCTTTTTTATATAGACATGATATACATCTGTAGATCATTCTTTACTGTATTAAATAAATGCAAGTTTATCTAATATTGTGGTGAGGAAAATCAGCTTAACCATCACTTACGTTATGGTATCATCTAGTAGGTGTTTATTTCATGCAAGGAAAACAAGCATATTCACATTTTCTGGCAAGTATCGATTATTTTTCTTTGTTTCTGTATGTATTTTTTTCCAGATGTGGAGAATGATCTCTCACAGCTGGATGATGTAGCTGGAATAGCCAGCATTTTGTGTGCCAACTTAGAAACATAAGGAAACTTCTCCTGATTGTTCTTTCACCATTTCAGAGGATCAGCATTGTGATGAATGGTTGGTTCGCCAATGAAACTCTCCATTTGCGCAGTCGCATCGAGCGCTTCCAACCGAGCTGTTGCACCCAATAGAAAATCCAAGTAGTGTTTTTATTCTTTGGATCTTTACTCTCGTCTGTTTCGTTAGTTTTAACATAGCTGCCATTATTATTTTCAAACTTCTGTATCATGTTCTGCACAACTTTAAGAATGTGTCCCCTTTCTTGTTCACAAGCATCTACTCGAAGAAGGTTTTTGTATCTGGGATCAAGAAAAGATGCCAATTGGTATGCCGTTAAAACTTCAGTATCATTTGAAAATGGAGAGCTCTCTGGTGAAATAATGAATCGCTGGCGTAGGTCAGTCATGACCCTGGACTTGAAGTCCATTATTGCTGAATTATTCAGAATACTATCCTTCAAGTGGTTCTCAATTATATCGCATATTACAGGTCTAAGTGCTGATAGAGTTACGTCAGATGATCCTGAAAGATACTTTGTAGCAACGTGTAAAGGTCTCAGAAGTAGAACTATGTAGATCCTCCATATTCACCCAGTCTGATTCGTTAAGCTCTAAGCTTCTAACATTTGCCGCTTTCGTTATATTACGATCACTGAGAACTGCTGCTATTGCACTTCTCTGCTCCAAGATTCGCTCAAACCACTGACTTATAACAATGGACTGAGCGTATTGTCATTTTCCTTTAGGAAAGCATGGCACAAGTTTTATAGTTCTCTCTTTCGCCCTATGGCAGAGTTGGAGCTACCAACACAAAATATTGCATTCTGGAACTTTGCTTATGCCATTTGATGTTTTTATGTTGGCTACAGTTGCAATCACATCAGAAGGAATAAGGTAAAGATAGTGTTTACCATGCTCCGTCTCTCTTGCCCATAAGCAGGATTCAGTTAAGAATAACTTTTGAAAATTAAAGTCGGAATGAGTTTAATTCCTTATAAGCGATTAAAATATAACTTGGGCACAAGAAAATATATTTTTTTAATTTAATTCGATTTTCGGATGTAAGATTTCATCTGATTAGTTGAGTTTTACATGTTTATTATATAATCGTTTTAAAGGGTGCTCTAACGGTGATATACAGAAACACAATATTTTTTGTGCCACATGAAATAGCAAATCGCTCAGTCCATTGTTATAAGTCAGTGGCTCAAACATATAAAAAATTGAGTCCCAACGAGTGAGAACATGTGTGGCAATGGTTTTAAAGAGAGATTCATTTTTTTTCTTTCTTTCTTCCTTTTCTTGCCGTATGCATTTTAAATGTAAAATACTCGGAAATCTCGCCTGCTTCTCGCGAGTTTTGTGTTTAACTGGTTGTCTCAGTCGCACTACAATAGTGCATAGCCAAGTTCTTTTCCCCCATTCATGCAAAAGGCGAAAGCATATGACATTATTTGTTTCTTTCTAGAAAACAAGGAAAATTTTCAATTTTGGTCGGTTGATTCCTATCTTCTTTGATTGCAGCGTTAACACACACAATATATTATGCATGACTTCAAAGTATTTCCAGGTAGTTGTGAAAATCTTCCTCTCATTACTATTTCCTGCCCAGCGACTGCGAGTAGAGAAAATTGATATACATATTTCTAAATCCTTGTACATTTTTGTACATACATAAACTTATTCAGGAATGTTTCATTGTGCATATGCGCACTCCTTTACAAAAATTCAAAATCAAGCAAAGCGCGATTCGGGTAGCAGAATTATTTGGCTGTATTCACGAATTCAGTAATGTACCGGAATGCTAAAATATTAATAACCGATTGTACCCGGATACGCGGATATTTGGAATCGTGAATCGATTATATCTGTAACCCGCAATCGGGTACCCGGTTACCCGAGTAAATTTAGAATCGAAAATCTTGGAATCGAGTACCCGATTCCACTTGAAGCCGGGTACTAACCGGAACATTACCAAATCCGCGCCTCGAGAATTGAGTGGAAATAAGTATTTTAAATCTTAAATATATATATATATATCTATGCAAAAACAGGCTTTTCGTATTAGCATGAACCATATACTCAGCAGCAGACTTGGCAGCAAACTCCGGCAATTTCATATTGACTAAATTCGCTATGAATTTATTTCATAGTAAAAACTCTCTTTCCTGTACTCGTTTTATTTCCAGTCTTCGATACTTCGCTTATGTTTCATCCTTCACCTAAGTGCGTACAAAATTACCACAATACATTTTACATTAGTTCTAATTACTTCCCATCTCCAAGTGGAACTGAAATTTTTCCATTTTCATGTCTTATAGCACTTTAATTTCCACAGTGCTAGTTAAAACCTTTAGAGGCTAGCTATCTATGATTTTAATGTATAAGTATAAAAATAAACCACAAGAATTGGATAATGGTGGACGTGGGTGTAATAGACTTTTTAAGACAACAATTTAAAACAAACTAATTAAATAATTTTATTACTGACATCAATTCAGAGATTTTCCGGTTTAAAAACACTCGACGAAACAATTGAATCACTACAAACTCAACTTAACTACATAGATACTAATTGTTGGTTGTAAGTCAAGTCAAACTTTTCACATAAAATGAATTGCAGGATCATATTAAAACCTTTTGTGTAAATTTAACGATTATATTTGTTTAGAATGCTTCTACTTTTTATTTTTATCTCTATTTTCATCTTGATTTTAGAACCCTAAAGCGTATTTATTTGATCTATCCGTAGCGCTACAGCACACACCCCGTATACATTCCTACCACCATTTCGAAATTAAAAGATTAAAGCAGAAATTAATTCATCCATAAACTCTACCAAAAACCAACGCGCATAATTTTTGTTTTATTTTTGCTCGCTGCTTTCATCCTTTATTAATGGATTAACCTAAATTTCAAAGGTACCCTCAGGAAAGCTTCAATGTTGTTGTTGTTATTTTTATTTTTTTTGCCTTTCCATACCACACATAGATTTCCATTTAGGACACCCGAATAAAGCCAGGCACATAAATTGGAAAAGTTGTTTATAGTTAGTTCAAGAAGTGCAGATAAGCATAACTTTTGTCAATGGGGTTGCTTGCTCTATCAGCCAAAGTTTTACTGACAACAACTATTTTATATGGAAAAGCTTTAAAGATTGACTTTTACCCGCAAGTTGTTATTCGTCTTTTATACTAAAACTTTGATTATCGACTTAACTTTCCATTAAATTTGCTAAAGAGACATTATTTATGTATTCTACTATATCGGGAAAATTTGTAGTATTAATATGTGTGTGATGGGATGTTGTTTTTGTTATAAGGAATTTTTGAAAAAAATAAATTGTTAAATAAATCATTGTGGACAGGTTCGAGGACGAGAATCAATAATTAATTTATTCAATGGAGATGGTGCCTTAAGCATTTATAGCGGATATTGTAGGATACTTATCAATTATCAGCAGTTGAATGAAAACATTTTAAAAGTTTTCCACCAATGTTAATTTAGATATTGCCAATGCAAAATGAGTTGGGTACCCATGTATAATTTATATTAACATTTATGTTAATTTTTGCATGTCCGTCTGTCTGTCCCTCCCTGGTGAAATAGAGACTTAAGTGTCCAAAGGAAGAGCGCATGGAAATTATTCAACAAAGCGAAAGCGAGCACAAGTCAGGAAGACTGGGCCAAGTATAAGGAAGGCCTCAGAGACTATAAAAAACGCTAAAATCTCTTCATGGAGGAGCTACTGTCAATCCATAGAGAGCACAACTGAATCTGCCAGACTGCTCTCAACCAAGGACACCAATATTCCCTCCTACCTGAAAAGATAGGACGGCACATGGACTGAGACTGATGAAGAATCTTCAGGGCTGCTTCTGAGTACCCACTTTCCTGGGAACTGTGAAGTCGACCACACCTATAACAATAACGAGTACGATGGTACTTCAAACTTAGAGGTTATACGGGACATAGTCATCAAGGAGAAAATGGAGTGGGCAATTCAATCTTTTGCTTCCTATAAATCACCAGGAATCGATGGTATCATTCCCATCATGCTACAAAAGTAAAGTAATTCCGGGATGATGGTGATCTATAGAGGTTGCCTACTCCACTCCAATTTTCCAGGTATCTGGAAGTAAATCAAAGTGATCTTCATTCCTAAGGAGGGTCGTAGCGGACACGTGACTGCTAGGGACTTTAGGCCCATCAGCGTTACATAGTTTCTTCTGAAGACTTTTGAGAGGTTGTTGGAGGCATCCATGGACAGCCTGTTTAGGGGAAGCGATATTTCTAAATCACAGCACGCCTATTTAGCAGACCTGTAAAGTACTTAAGTAATTTGGTACTTAAGTACTAGTAACAGTACCAGTACCGGTACTTGTACTTGAAAATTTTTAAAGTACCAGTACCGGGACTTGTACTTGAAATTTTTTTAAGTACCAGTACCGGGACTTGTACTTGAAAAATTTTAAAGTACCAGTACCGGGACTTGTACTTGTATTTAAAATATTTCATGTCCAGGTACTGGTACTGTACTGGTACTTGTACTTGGAATTTTACAGGTCTGCTATTTAGAGGCCATCCAGGATTAGTCTAGGAGTCGAATCCTATATATATATAGATGGATTTACTCAATGCTCAGTAACCGCATAATAAATGCAGAACTTGGTAACAGTTAGGTTAGCAGGAGAATGTCTAGAGGTACTCCATAAAGAGGAGTTCTCTCGCCCCGAATTTGGTTATTGATAGTAAATGGTATTCTTATCTCTTTACAAAGGGAGGACATAAAAGCGGTAACACATATGCTCATGACTTAGTTATCCTGGTCTTAGGAAAATTCCTATCGACGATCAGTGAACTAATTTAAAGAGCATTGGAAAAGCTTCTTAACTGGGTTATAAGTTGCGGTCTACGGCTTATCCCGCACAGACGAAACCAGTCCTTCTTACACCGGAGGAGAGTTATTTCGACTTTCGACGGATGGGGTGACTCAATTCACAATTTTGTGTAAAACGAAGAAAAGTGTGATCGACGGTTTGTTTAAAAATAACAAAATGTAATGGAATAATTTATTAAATCTACGTAGTTTAATATTTGCCTTTTTTTAATTACTTTTCCCGGAAAATGTGTGGTTCTTCTTTTTCTTTTACGGAGTTTTGGGTAAGCACAGACACATTTTTGCTTAATTAGATATATTATCATATTATTATCAACAACAAGATGGCGCTGCGCAGAGTAAGATGATATCTAGTCTATACCAACTAGTTTTCTAGGTATATTAGGAGTATTTGATGACAGACATAGTGTATAAACGGGATATTCCGAATATCTAGATATCGATACCCCATGTCTGTCATAAACATAAGGGAAGCAGGATGGATGGCGATTTTAAAGGTTACGTGAGGGGCACAATAGACCCACTGGTGGTCTAACAAGGACGAGGCCCCTACTTGTCATCACCGATTTCGTCTAAATTCACAATATAAGTAGGGCTAGAAATGAAAGTGGGAGCTTCCACTGACCAAACGAAACCGAAATAATCCGGGGTTTTATTTGGAAAATGCTCAAATTTGCAAATTTTCGCGGGAGTTGTCGCGGTTAAATTGCAACAGATTTTGAATGAAAGTGCCAAATTCTTTCGGGTAAAATACCAACTACAGAGGAGGCATGTAGATTTTCGATTCTGTAAGTAGAATTTTCGTGCGTTTTCAAAATCGCCGGTAGATGGCGAAAAGTGGGAATGGAAAATTTTTATAAATTACATTTTTTTAAATAGGTAAATGACATCTGATCTTCCTTAAATTTTGCACAGATAATCTCTTAGTAAGAGCGCGACCATAAAAAAAAAACAAAAAATTGGATTAATCGATGAGTTGTAGAAAAACATTTCGAAATGAATTTTTCAGACAGAATTTTGGTCGTCGAAAATTAAATTTCGCAACTTTATCAGAAGGAAATAGAAAATATGTTCAAAAATCAGGAAAAAAATCGCACTAAAACTAGCAAAAGGAATTTTTCAAATCGGATAATATTTACCCCCACCTTCCTCAGAACACCGGACTTCGTGAAATGATAAACGTTTTCCTATTGGTGTATATGAATAACCTTTTGACATTGAATTTATCATTCGATTTTGATGAGATTGTGTACGAATGTACGAATAATCTACACAGATGGTAGAATACAAAATAAATACCCCCAACCCTGGAAAAATTATTTTGTTTATTTTTTTTATTTATTTTTATTATAATAATATACGGGGTGTCCCATACGTACCGCATTTCCTTTTTACCCTGGATTCCTCACTCAATTTCGAGAAATAAATTGTATGGGAGGAGAGTCGAAAAACGTACGGTGTGGGCGGTAGGGGGGTGTTGAGATTTTGGGTGCTTTTTATCCTAATACCATTTAACTTTCTTGATATACATTCTATGAAGGTGACTTGCACCTCAGGTGATAGTAAACCATCTGCGGTTTCCAACAAATGCCCAATCACCTCTCTACCCCCCTTTCCGCCGGCAGGTATAGGACATCAAAGCCGAAAAATTGGAAAATTGTTGAAATTTCTTTTTCAATTTTAACGATTTTTCCGCTAAAAGGCAAGATATGGATAGCACTTTCTTGCAAGATTTCGAGACCTCCGAATGTTACCTTTCATTTGATCCTGCACATGTACCTACCTAAATGCTACCGTTTTTGAGAAATTCCCGTTTTTATGATGCGTAATTTCATGAATTTATCTAATTTGTGTGGAATTGCATAAACTTAGGCGCGATTTCTATTGTTATTAGCAAAATTAATGAAATAATGCCTTATAAAAAATGGGAATATCTAAAAAACGGTAGCATTTAGGTAGGTACATGTACAGAGTCAAATTAAAGGTAAAATTCGGGGGTTTCTAAATATTGTAAATAATCTGTACAGTTATCATGCATTTTCGCTGAAAAATCGTTAAAATTTGAAAAAAGTAGGATTTTTTTCTTCAATTTTCTGACTTTGACGTCCTACAACTGACGATGGAAAACGGCATAAAGGCTGGTTATACATTCGTTGCAAAACTCGGACGGTTTGTTATCACTTGAGGTGAATCTAGCCTTGATAGGGTGTATATCAAGAAATTTACAGGGTGTAAAGTGGAAACAGCACTAAAAATCGTAAAACCCCCTACCGTCGACACCGTGCATTTTCCGGATCTCGAAATTGAATGAGGAATCCGGGGTATAAAGGAAATGCGGTAAGTATGGGACACCCTGTATAAGTAACCCACCACGGTTACCACTCTGTAACCCGATGCCGTACGAAACTTGTAATAGTTTCAAAAACTCACAATGAACTTAGCAAAAAGAATTTTGAAAATCGGTTGGAATTTGGCCGAGAGATCGAGGTGGTACAGTATATGCAGCTAATTAATGTAAGTTGACAGTTAATTTAGCAAATTTCGCAATCTTATTTTGGAAAATGCTCCTAGACTAATTGAGGTAATGACTTCTCGTTTTTTTTGTATATGAAAGATAACAGACTATAGATAATTGTAACGAAAAGAAAGTGGCTTAAATGTTGCGAATATACCCGCAAGATGGTAGTTTTTAAAGTTTTCCAGAAAGTGTTCATTTTAACTCCGGGTTCACTAACATTAGTCATTCTTTCGGTTTTGCGTGGCCATCTGGAGTTCCTACTTGCGTCACTTTCTTTCTAATTAAGCCCAACATATACTGTGAATTTGGACGAAATCAGGGATGACGAGTAGGGACCCTTTCCTTGTAAGTGAAGCAGGCTAGGTGCACCTAGTATTACACTTTTTTCTACTAGATTGTTTTTTTATATTCGAATGATTTGTCGATTTTCTTTATACTTTTTAAATGATAACAATTTTAGCTCGTAGCTGATTACACCTTAACCTACACCCATATGATACGCTGGTTGTCACCACACTTATACCCTTGTTTTCCCATCCGATTGTGAATAAAGAAATATAAATATCTCAAATATCTAAAGTCACGTTATTAATTCTTGTAATCCAAAGTGAGATTAACCAGAACCCCAACTAGCAACAACAAGGCTAGTTATATGCATGGTTCAGGACATCCGAAAAATTTTACTTTTGGTTCATTAAAAAACTGTTTACATCAGATCGCGTGCAGATTTTTACAGTAATCCTGCATAAAAAGGTTATTCATACTCGGTGATGAATACATACACGTAAACATTTCTCAAGCAGATACAAGAGAATCCTTTGAAAGAAACTTTTAAGAGAAAACTTAATTTCGTCCTGGAAGGAAGAGATCATAATATGAAAGCTTTTTCAGAATTTTGCAACCAGCCAGGCTTTTATATTTGATAGATCTGCATTGAAGCGACTTGTGAAATCGTCGTCCAGTCAGTGAGAGCTCTTTAACATAAACGGGACGTTTTCATCGTCGTCCTTATCATTACGGGGATTTAGAAGTTGTCTATTATATTTAGTGAGAACCAGCTTAGTGAATTCAGGTATAACTGGATATTAATTAGTTAAAAAAGCTTATCATAAGTTGAAAGCCAGTTATCTGTGTACATGATTATCTAAAAAAAAAAAGTTGAGATATCCTACGACTTATTACGGACTCATGCTACATATAGTTTAAGTGTAGTGAAATTGGGTCAATCAATTTTGGGTATCCTTAATTATTTAAGGTGATGATATAGTTGCCGCGTGCGTTACAGTATTAATCAGCTTGAAGGTAGAGTGTGTCCTAATTATTGTAAACAAGCAATCCGGAAAAATGTTAATGACAGTGTAAACGTGCACCGCCAATTTTTTCTTATTTATACCCCGAGTATGATTTTAGTTGGTTGGATAGTGTGTGATTTTGAGAGATATAATGAAGCAGAGTGAAATGGATATCCTGGGAGATAGATAAATGTTAGAAATAATCCTCGCACATAATTTTAAGAAATATTTTACGTGCTTAAAGCTAGAGCAAGCTTATTGGTCCGATTTGGGGTTAAAGAAATTTCCAAAGTTATTTTTGTGAACTTAAGCGTGATCTTGGCGCGCGTACACATTTCTCCAAAGTGGAATATTTCATGAATTATTAATTTCGGTCGTATAGTGGGAGTGGATGTGGGGGACACCAACCAAGTAACACTCTGCTGTGCAGCAGGATGTGGTAAGAATTGCAAAAGAGCAGCTTTTATTCATTCTTTCGCCCACTAAAGTTTTTTTCTTTTATTTTCATTTTTTCTTTCCACGTCTTTGGAGATGAAGTTTGGGTTCGATATTTTTTTTGTAGGTAGGTACTTGCCGTAACCACCCCAAAGGGCAACACCTTTCTATATAAGACATGCTTTCTCGTCTCATGAAATTATGTGAAGAATATTTGGGTTTTTATTAGGAAAAGTGAATTATTTTTATACGACGAGAAATTAGATTTTGCTGGGGAGAGTTATGAATGGAATTTGTTTTTTTGACACTTTTTCCTGTGTGGAGTTTTTTTTTTTTTATTATTACGAAAGGACATTTTTAAGGCAATAAATTTTGAGATTTTTTTTTATTCATATGAACTATAGTTGAAAAGAATGAGGGATGACTTATAGGAGTATTTAGCATATTTTTTTTTTGCATACACACACTTCTTTTGATTTAGATCTGGTTTATTTTATATTTTGTTATTACTTATAATGGGTTCTTTCTGTTAAAATGCTTCATAAATTCTGAATATTTGGAAAAGAAAAAAAAATATTCCTGTTAAGTATTCTGTTTTGAAGTTTTAGGAATCTTTATGTGGTTGCCAACTGTTTGTGATAAATTCAAATTCAAATTTATTTATAATTAGATTTAGACAATTAAGAAATGAAAAATAGTCTTATAAATATGCATAGGATGAGAAAAAGATTAACTACTAAATTTACTTAAAGTGAGATTAAATATAACGTTATAGTATACAATATATAGTACAAAAAAAAAGGCGAATATTCCACACAAGCTTGTTGCACAAAGATAAAATCAATAAATCAACAAGCAATATACCGCCCGTTAGTTAGCTGTACAGAGTGTCCCGTATGTGATCTGGCATCCGAAGGCTATGGATAGGTCATGCTAAAATAAGCAAAAAATTGTATGGGTGGGGGGATCGTAACGGTTTCCGAGATAAGTGGCTTTTAAAATATTTGGGTATGTTTTTATAGATCACCCTGTAACTACTGAACGTTACACCCTTTGATGATTATTTAAACTTTGGTAGATAGATAATCGTTGGACCTTATTAATGGTCTATAAATTTTTTTTATCAAAAAACACGTGATCAATACCAATTTTTCATATTGAATTTAAAAAGCTCAAAAGCTTAGCTTTAAAATGACCTATCACACTCTGTACCCCAAAATGTAACCCTTTCTGCGTTTTTTGCAGTTTTTCGTAAGCATCTCCAGCGAAAATGCCTGAAAAAGGTCATTTCCAAAAGATAATTGCCTACTTTCTGGCACTTATTGAACTTTTCCAGCCATTTTCGCTGAAAATGCTTAAGAAAAAGTACAAAAAACGCAGAAAGGGTTACATTTTGGGGTACAAAGTGTGTAAAAAATCCCAAAAGCTTAGCTATAAAATGACCTATCACACGCTGTACCGACTATGTAACCCTTTCTGTGTTTTTTGCACTTTTTCTTCAGCATCTCCAGCGAAAATGGCTGAAAAAGGTAATTTTCAAAAGATAATTGCCTACTTTCTGGCACTTATTGAACTTTTTCAGCCATTTTCACTGAAAATGCTTAAAAAAAAGTACAAAAAACGCAGAAAGGGTTACATTTTGGGTACAGAGTGTGATAGGTCATTTTAAAGCTAAGCTTTTGAGCTTTTTAAATTCAATATGAAAAATTGATATTGATCACGTGTTTTTTGATAAAAAAAAATGTATAGACCATTACGAAGGTCCAACGATTATCTATCTACCAAAGTTTAAGTCATCATCATAGGGTGTAACGTTCAGAAGTTACAAGGTGATCTATAAAAACGATTCCACAGCCTTGTAGCTTGGACAAGGAACTGACGCTCTGATATCACATAAGTATACCGTGGACTAATTAACGTAGATGTTCGGTTAGAATGAGAAAAATTAAAAATATTATACAGATATATTTTAGGGTATTGTATAAAAAGATTAATATTCTTTGATGAAGATAGGATACTAAAGGACATCCAATAACTGAAATATCATGTGCACTGATATGGTCACAAATCTTCGAAGTCCGTAAATGTAATAATCAGCTTAGTTGAAGGCTATATTGAGCTTACGCATTGATATTGATAATGAGCGTACGAACAAGTATACGTCTAGTGGGTAGAGGAGTATAGGCGGACGATAGGGAAAGCATTACGAAGAGTTTTATAAATCTTAGCAGTGATGCTGTTAACGCGATTATTCCAAGTCAATATTTTGTTAAATCTCGGCCGTCCTGCTTACATTAAAGATAATAAATTATTGTTAGCCCAGGATATGTTACTTTATTTTTCAGTTTTTAAGCTACGCTTATGGGATTTCTTTCTTTTATTTTATTATTTATTTAAATTTTTGTTTCGAAATTAATATTAGTAGGAAGAATCATTAGGGGCCCATGAGGCGTTTACTTTCCTGATTTTTTGAAGTCCATGTCCATGTCCGTGAAGTCTGAACGTAGGTTTGCTGCTACTTTTCGCTGGATTGCTTCTTTTTTTCGGTTCTTCTTTTCGCATGAATATCCGAGTTTAGTGAACAAGAAGTGAGGTCTCCTGGAGACTTTTTGTGGTAAAACAAAAAAAGTCTTTTTGTTTTGTTTCGGTATTTTAAAATGTTTACTTTACTCGAGATTCGCTGACCAGCTCGAAAAAAGGCGTCAGGCGGAAGTGGCCGAGATAAAAGAGAGACAACCCTTCTGTCCTCTGCATAATTCACATCGTTGACTCGTTATATTGCCATATGAGTTATCGATAAGTCAATCTTGCTACGTTCGCTAAATGTCTTCTGCTTCCACTTGGGTTCCACTAATTCATTTTTTTATTGTTTAGTTTAGGAATGTTATTTTTTTAATTTTTTAATATTTGTTTTTATTTCAGTTTAGAATTTATTTAATTAAAGTTATAGATGCGCTTATTATATAATATATGCTAATTAAAATTATTTAACTCTTATTTAATCCGAAAAATATTCAAGAACATGAATTTTAATGTTTGCTAATTTGATATATTTCATATGGGATATTTATAGTGGCTCTTAAATCTTATACTTACATAATATATGCTGTTAGGTATTTTGTGAAAATTAAGAGGAAATAGTGTGGGTCTAATATACAGCGTTACAAAGTGTCTAGGCATGTGTGTAGGACTAGGTTATTTTGCTTGGACCAATCCAAGATTGCCAGGAGATTTTCATTTAGTTTATTCACACCATCATCAATCAACCCTAAACGCATGGAGATATAAAGTTGCAAATCGTAAGCATAGAGGTGAAATTTAGAGTACCTTATCATATTCGGCAGATCATTTATAAGAAACGGAAAAAGCAGCGGCCCCAAAATAGAACCTTGAGGTACACCACAATTCCTTAACAAGAGCTCAGAGGATAAATCATGTCATTCGACGAATTGCATTCTGTTACTAAGATACGATACCACAAGTTTGCACGCATAGAGTGAAAAATTGTAGTTATTGGCCAACTTATATTAAAAGCTTTAGAAAAGTCCAGCAGCACAAATGCAGTAACCTTTTCCGCATCAATTGCAAGCCGTATGTCTTCAGTAACTTTTGAAAGAGCTTGTACAACATTTTTTCAAACAGTTTGGATAGGAAAGATAAAATAGCTGTCTAGCCGTCTAGAATACTTAAGTGGAATTTGTCTGTTTAAGAGAAAAGCTAGGTTGTCATTAACCACTATAATCAATATGAATCACCTAAGCAAACAACATGTCCAAGTTAATATTTTTGATATTCCGATATCTAAATGCTCGTCCAACAGGTTTAATGTTATATAGATGAGTAAAATTAGGTAATGTCTGGAGAAAGCTGGCAATACCATTTGATTGTAAAATAGCACAAAATCTGAATGAGTTACAAGAAAAAGATCTACCTGTGTGGACGATGTTTCGATGAAATGTGTAGGGGTAATCGAGTTCACAACAGACAACTAAAACAGTCCACTAGATCAAGTATGGTCTTAGCATTTGGGTTTGCATGCAACAAATTGTAATTGAAATCCCCGGCAATGATGATGTGGTTACATTTTTGGGACAAAAGGGAGAATAATTCTTCTAAAGGACTCAAATCATCAAGTGTAGGGGTTTTTAGATCACAACACCAACCAAGACTTGTACCGAATCAACTATAAAATCAACAAAAATGTATTCGATTTGTTTCTGGGAGGGGGGGGGGGCAGTGAAGCTACTCGACCACGAAGAAAATTAAGAAAATTGCGACACCATCACCCACTCTATCTATTCTATCATTCCTAAAACAGGTATAACCATTCAAGCAGCACATAGACTCACGGATATGAGGTTTTAGCCAAGTCTCAGACACGCCAATTAAATCTAGAGTTGAGTAACCAAAACTATTGCTTATCATTGAAATTTGTGCGTTTAAATGACAAATACTCAAACCCTCATATCGTTCCGACAACACTTTTAGCACAATTCGCGAATTGTCAAAGCCACCAGGTCTGAGATCGCTGTAATAATTAAAATTCATTTAAATATAATATTGCATCAAAAGAGTACGCAGCAGGATCTAGTAAATAAAAATCCATAAAATTAAGAATTAGCCAATTCAAAAAGAAAGCTGAAAATTCAGTTAGAATGAAAACCAGTAACAAAACGTGGTACAGATGAAAAAAATCAAATATTCGCACTAGCTAAGATATGGTTTGTTTCAAAACTTCATCGGGGATGTAATGATATGAAAGATGAGCTAAAATTGATTTTAATTTTCAACTGAGCATAGTCGAATGTAGAAAAAAGTTTAAAGAATATATGAGCCGTTTATTTTGAAAGTGGTGCAAGTCCATTTTTGTTTACGACGAAATATTTAAATTTAAATACATTTAAAAAAATAATTTAAGAGTATTTATAGGATCTAATAGTGAACTTACGTGTGTTTTCAAGTTAAAAGTATTAAAAATTTATTAATCAATTATATTTACTAAAGAATTCTGAAGAAAATTGAAATACTATACCCATTGCCTTCTTTATGTTCCAGGCCGTGACATCGAATTCTTTGAATGTATTAGAGTGGTACGATTTCGTACTTCTCTTAGCATTTGTTCTTATGGAAAAATGCATTACTTTCAACTTCAACCTTCTACACAATGTAAATAAGCCTCCGTACTAAAAATTTTATTCAGGAATTGTGTTATTTAATTCCTTGTGCATTTACCACCATAAAAATCTAAGTACTTTCTTTAAGAAAATTGTTTATATTTTATTACTCAAACATAACACTACAAATAAAAATGAGAAAGTGCGTTGAATTCTGTTGCCTTCATACCACAAGTCACACTAGAAAGCAATCAGAGCTTTGTGCTTGCCTATTGAGTTATATGAAAAAAATAAGACATTCAATGTTTAAAACACAGTAACTTCTTAAGTATAATAAAGACAAAAAGACAATGTTAACCACTTTTTTATATTATCCCGTAATGATAATATCAGTTTAAAAATATTTCCACCATTCCATATCAAATACTTCAGTTTTTTCATTTCAAACATGACTCAAAGTATTTTTTTAATCAATGAATCGGCAGAGGTACACATTCGCCTCATGTTTTCACAAGCTGCGCTTGCTCACTGTGCTGTGAATCGAACGGACAGCAATCGTTTTCTGTGTTTAACTCTTCATAACTTTTAAATTATAATTCAAAGGTAATTCAAATATTAGCCTATTTTATAGGCAAATTTGTTGCCTTTATGGTAGTATAATTTATACTTTAGGTTTTTATCATTTTCAAAAGAAAATCAGTTTCAAACAAAAGTAGATCAAATTTAAGAACTATTTGCTCCCACTTTGAATTGAGCTTTAATTTCTCTTTGAGAAAACACACAGAAAAATGAAAGCTGGTATGAAGGCAACAGAATGCAACGCATTTTCTGATTTTTATGTGTAGTGTTATGTTTGAGTAATAAAATATAAACAATTTTCTTAAAGAAGGTACTTAAATTTTTATGCTAGTAAATGCACAAGGAATTAAATAACACAATTCCTGAATAACATTTTTAGTACGGAGGCTTATTTACATTGTGGAGAAGGTTGAAGTTGAAAGTAATGCATTTTTCCATAAGAACAAATGCTAAGAGAAGTGCGAAATCGTACCACTCTAATACTTTTGCAAGTAGCAAAATCGTTTTGTGTCACGGCCTGGAACATAAAGACGGCAATGCTAGACCCCAATGAACTTACACCACCTTCAAAATCAACAGCCTATGAAGAGTCTAGATATAAAAGGTGGGGCAGATCGCTGGCGCGTATACAGGGTAGTGTCACGGGCTCATGACCCCCCCCCCCCCCCCCACCCCTTTTAAATTTGATTTCGCAGTATGCTTAGTTACTGTTTCAACCAACTAAAGGAGATGAAAATGACCAAATATCATGCAGCCATTTCTAACACATTGACACTAATATAGTTTGTACATAAGCTCCGTAAAACTTGTACAAAGCATTGACTGATTTTGCAAACATGAACATAAAAATGTTAATAATTAGGAGAAACATTTCAGTGGTAAAAAGTTTGTTAGTAAGATTCGCTTCGAACCCCTCGGTTATTTCAATTTTTCCTGCATCAATGCGCTAAGCCCAAAACAAATTCAAAATTTTAATTGAAATAAACATGAATTTTACAGCCAAGACCAAAAATGGTGGAATAAATCACACACAAATGCAGACAGGATCGTACGTATGATTGCATCTCCTTTAGTTATTACCTCGTTGGTTTCAACAATTTCGGATTGTGTAGTTTTTTTCCATTACTATTAAAAAAGTTAACAAAGTGAACGTATTGAAAAACCTGCATTTTAAAATATTCTAAAATTCATAGATTTAATTCTATACATCCGAGGTAATAAATTGCACTGCTATTTTTGTAAAATTTTAACGATTTCAGTACTAGCTTTACCAGAAACTTCTCCGTCAACATTAACAACTGGTGCTAAATGGAAAGTGGCCCCAGATAATAAGCCTCAGTTAAAAAATTGCAAATACAATTTTTATTATTTGAAATATGAATTTATTTCCTCGACACTAAATAGTCAAGAAAGACCTATATGTGTAATTTGTTTCAACCATTTATCAAACGACAGTATGAGGCCAGGAAAACTAGTGCGTCATTTAGCTACTTTGCGCACCCTGAATACCAAAATAAGCCGCTCGATTTTTTTTTCAAAGAAAAGCAACTGATAAATAGAGACAAACGAGCTCTCTTTCAAAACATACAAAGCTAATTAATGACCTGCTCAAAGCATCTTTTGAAGTTGTGCTATTGATTGCAAAAACCAAAAAACCTTATACGATAAGAGAAGATCTTATATTACCAGCAGCAATTAAAATTTGTGAAATTATACGCAATGATAAAATTGCTAATCCTTTGAAGTCTATTCCTATCTCAAATGATACTATGAAAAGAAGAATTGATATGATGTGGGATGTAATATTATGGCTCAATTAATATCTCGTATTAAACATAGCAGCTTCATCTCAATACAACTTGATGAATCAACTTATACTGTCATAACAAATTATGCACAGTTAATGGATTTTGATATTAGTACAACTGCCAAATTCATAACGATTTACTATTTTACCCCAGGAGCTTTTGACTACAACAAGGGGTATTGATATTGTTGTAAAAGTAGATGAGTTCTTTTCAGAGACTGAGCTTGAATGGTCAAAATGTGTAGGAGTATGCACTGGGAGAATTTCTGGATTCAAGGCAGAAGTACAAAAAGTATCGCCAGAAGCGCAACATATTCACTGCTTAATACACCCAGAGAATATTTAGTTTTTCGACAAACGTGTTGCGAACTCACGGAAATTTTGAGTGGAGTTACAACTATCGTTAATTTTGTAAAAAATCGTGCTGTAAATTCAAGATTATTTAATATTTTATGTAAAGAGATGGGTATCATACTGACGTAAGGTGACTTTAAAGTGAAAAAGTTTTAAACAGAATTGTAGAACTTAAAGATGAGCTTCGACTACATCTTTCAGATAGAAAACCAGATATTGCTTGCTATGTGGATGTGTCTTACATCTAATTTAGCAGATTTTTTTGGATAAAGTAAATGAATTAAATTTTTCTTTGCAGGGAAAAGATACCAACATTTTAGCCTTGAATACAAAACTTATTGCTATCCAACAAAAGCTTTGTTCATGGTCAAACTCTATTAACGAAGAGAATATTGAAATGTTACCTTGTCTAAATGAGGTTCTTAGCACCAATGAAATATTAATCTCAAGTTCAATTAAAAAAATAATACTAAATCATATTTTGACAAATCTAATCGATTTTTTGCTAAATATTTCCCAAAACATAAACGAGAATCGAAAGTACGACTGGGTAAAAATGCCATTTGCTAAAATATTGAAATATGATCATATTACTTGGGTGGTTCAAGAATAAATTAATTGATATTGGATCCGATAATTCAATTGAATTAGAGTTTAATGAAAAAAGTCTAACAGAATTTTGGAAAAAGCGACAGCAAGAATATCCGTCTACCGTAAAAGAATCAATGCTCAATTTAATGCCTTTTGCAACAACGTATCTTTGCGAAACAGCTTTTTCTTCATTGGGTACTTATAATTAACAAAACACAGATCGTGCCTTTCAACGAACTCTTTCGAACAAAATTAGTGCATTTCTGAAATTTCACCGGATATTGATTATTTATGTAAAAATATGCAATCGAATCCCACCCATTAAATTCTTATTTATTCTTATTATATTATTTTTGAAATAGTTTTGAATTTTATTTTGTTTGGAAAACTTGATTTAAAAGCATTTTATTATTTGTAATTATTTTTTATTATTATAATTTTTTGGGGATGACTGAATTTCTTTTTTTTTATCGGATCTAGGGAGCCGCAATAGAGAGAAGTTTGAGAAGCACTGTTCTAGAATTCCCATATACTGGATAGAACAAATTGTTCTGTCGATTGAAGCGAACTATTTGTACTTAAGAATAAAAAATTTTTTTTAAGAACTTTTATTTTTAACGATTCTAAATGAAATCATCTTCTTGTATTTATTAGTAACCATAGTTTTCACTTCCTCTTCCACTTCAAGATGTTCCATACTCAAGTACAAATTTATCTGCTTGATGTACCACATATTACGTTACTTTGTACCAAACTTTGCAAATTTCATGAATTCGAGAATTTTCTAAAGTTAATTACATACATATAAAATATCGAAATCTTTATTTTTAACACGTCATTACCTAAGTTTATGCCTTTTCTCAAATTATATTCAAGTTTGATCATGATAATACGCACAGATTTGACGCAAAGTTGTATTAACTTTTCATGTTTTTTAAGATTTCAGTGGTAAGCCCCCTTAAACGTATTGTCGATGAATCCAATTTGTTATTTTTTTATGGATGCATGCTTATTAAGAGATTATCCATATGAAATTTCAGAAGTTCACATGATATTTATCTATTCAAAAATAATAAAAAGTATAAAAATGTTGCATGTCTACTTTCCGCCATCTACTGGCAATCTTTGAAAACTCTCGTACATCGCACTTATAGAGTCCGCAATCGACATATCGCCTTTATCGCGAGCATTTTATCCGATTAAAATTGGTGCATTCGTCCAAAGTATACGCCAATTTAACCGCAGAAACTACAGCGAAAATTTGCAAATTTGAGCATTTTCCGAAATCGCGAATTTTACTTTCTTCTATACCCCGGCATGTGGGTACTTCTCGGAAAGTTCTCAACGAGTACATAACAAAAAATTAGTTATTTTTTTTACATCCCATTTTTCGGCCGTTTTAGCGCCGAAAATCATAATTTTTGAATTACTGAATCCATATTTTTGCTAAGTGATGCCATCTCTTGGGACTTTCATGGACCATTTCTAACCTGTTATTTGAGGCATTTTAATTCTTGGTATGTCTGGTATTTCGAAATAAAAATATAAAAAAAAGAAAATAGTAGAGGTCCCTAATGGAAAGTAGGGGGAAAGAAAAAAAAATGTGTGAGGTATTTTGGTATTCTCTACAAAGTGTGAAAGTTTCATCCAAATCGGAGATGGTCGGGTTCCAAGGTGATCAGTTTCATATGGAATGGCTGTATTTACATGAAAATCTAAAGTTGTGCACATTATAGATTCTTCCTTCAGTTCTGCTTTGAGTTCGGTCAAATAAAATTATGAATCTGTTTAAAACTTGAGCTATCTTTCGATTTGAGTCCTCTAAAACTTTAGTCCATGTCAGGTGGCCTTTTCAGTTGGGTTATCCATAGGATATGGATATGTATGCATCTACTATTATTTATTTTCTTCTCAACCCATATATGTATATACCTACGCTAAATTTTCTCACATTTTATGTGTACTTAATGCCTCAGTGACATGATTGAAGGCCCTCTTCAATTATAAATAAAAAAAAAATAGAAAAAATGTTAAATCGAATCTCCTTAAATCCACTCCAGCCATCTCTAGTAAGTTTCAATTCCAATAAAAACGCAAGGCTTAGCAATATCAATTTACATATATCCTGAACTTGACATGGATATAAATCAAAATTCGAAGGACACTTTACTTAAGACGACATTGGTATACCTACCTACGTCTATAACTCAGGAAAATAATTTTGATGAACTCCGTTCGAATTTATGTCAATGGGCACGACATTGTATCGATTAAGTTTGATATGATGTCGATTGTCTTTAAGTTGATCGCCGTTGAATCAATAGCCTTCATTCACGAAAGATACCTTTTTTTTTGTTTTTATGGAAAGAATAATGTTTCATTTCAGAAAAGGTAGAAGCCGTTCACATGAATTTATTCTCATAAAATTGAGTTCATTTAATTTAATTAAGAGAACAACTTTCAGGTGTAAAACGCAAATGAAATTCGTCGACTTTTAAATTGCCTAAAATAAATTGTGTAATTTCAGCAGTTAGCGTCCCTTCGTTTAACGAGAGAATTTCTACTTCATTGACACACCAGGAGGAAGGAAATCTTTCAGTGTTTAGTTAGAAATTCATCCTCCTCACCTTTGTGAAGTACGTGAAATACACGTCGTACTTGTATGTGAGAAATTGTCTACATAATTCTACTAGTATAATGCATACATACATAGATATGTACGGAGTATGTAGATATGTACATATATATTCTTGCTCCACCGGGATAGAATTAAGCAAACAAGTCCAAAGATGTAGAACTCGGAAGATGATAAAGCGTAGTCCTTGGGGATGGTGTTACTTATTTTGTCTCCATTAAGAACTTAATCAAGAAGTCCTTGAAGATCATAGTCTTTGCGCTAGCTGAAGTTAGGCTCTGATAAATCGTTTTTTATTTAAAATAGTGGGTTCTGACATTGATAAAGATGCTTCGTGCTGATTGGGATTATTGCCAGATGTTTTGAAAATTAAGGAATAAAATTTAGAGAGGGTGGGAAATATATATGAAGTCGGTTTTTGAAGAAAATTCATTTTGAATTTTTCTGTCCATTGTCAATGACTGACGGTTTCAGTAATTTTTTTTTGTAGATTAGATGATTGTTGATGATTATTCTTGATTGACTCTTCTGAGAAGTGGAGAGAGATAGAATATATGTATGTATGTGTAAATCTTAGACCGTACTAAAGGAAATCTTTTTCAATAAAAATTATGAACGTATTTAAAAAAAAATCTTACTCAATCAGTGGTTGAGCAAAACAAAGTTGTTTTCAGGTATTTTATTTCGTTGATTTTGAAAATCTTTGAAGTTTTCTCTGAATAATCCCACGTAACGAAAATATTATTTCGACAATTAAACACGGCCTACTTAAAAATTTATATGCAAACTAGAAGAAACCCGTCGGCGTTGCCTGGCGATTATATATATACCTAGATGGGTGGGGGTGCGGTTGGGGTGGTCATAGATGCATAAGATCTAAGCTTTTATCTGACTCGATCGCGCGATTCCGTACTCTAGGATTTCACTCTGTGTGGGCGCGTGCGTGTCTGTGCTTGTATGAGCCTGCGTGCATATATTCATATGTGTGGGAGAGTGTTGCTTTCTACGTCGACGCGTTTTCAAGCAGTGCCCAAATATTTAGTAAAACACGAGAGTTTTGTATGGCAACCCTACGAAGGAGTTCTCCGATTGGTCCCGTTTTCGAATTTAAATTTCCCTTTTTTTAAAAAAGGCCTATGTACAACATTGCAGCTCTCTACATTACGCGGTAGGCAGTGTACAAATATGGAGTGAAAAACTAAAGTTTTGTATAGCAACACCAAAAAAGGGTTGCCCGATTTGCTCCACTTTTGAACCTGTATTTGCAATTTTTATGAATATGAGCTCTTCACATGGAAGCCTTCTAGGGCAGCTTCCAAGTGTGTAGTGAAAAAACAATGTTTTGTATGGCAACACCTAGAAGTGGTAAACCGATTTAGTCCATTCTTAAAATTTTATTTACCATTGCTACGGAAACACCACGTACCAAATTTTTTGTATGGCAAGCATACGAAAGATTTGCCTAACTTGAATTTAATTTACAGTTTTTTAAAAAAGGCCCGTGTACAAAATTTCAGATCTCTACTTCGATGCGTGAAGCAGTCTCCAAATATATATTTAGTCCATTTTTAAAATTTTCAAGAAGGGATCGCCCGATTTCGACCATTTTTGTAATTTTATTTACTATTGCTATGAAAACACCAAGTATCAAATTTTAGTTCTCCACGTCGACCTGTTCCCAGACAATAATTTAGATTTTTGTTTTTAAAAACGCCGTGCATACAATTTGAGCTATCCACGTCGACGCGTTCTCAGACAGTTTTCAAATATATAGAGAACAACAAAAATTGTGTATGGCAACACTAAGAAGGGGTTTCCCGATTTAGTCTGTTTTGTACATTTTATTTGCTATTACTACGAAAACACCGTGTACCAAATTTCCGCTTTCTACGTGCACTCCTTATCAGACAGTGTCCAAAGATATACTAAAAATCGAAATATTTGTATGGGAACCCTACGAAGGAGTTGCCCGATTTAATCCATTTTTCAAAATGTAAATTTCAGCTTTCCATATCTACGCGTTGTCAGGCAGTTTTTTACGTCTCGACAACATCGCCATCTATGGTGACAAAACTTTCATATCTCTCAAGCTGGAACCATCCAAACACATTCACAAAATTTCATTGAAATCGGTTGGGCGGTTTCGGAGAGATTAGCGTGTACAAACACAGTGACACTGGATTTTTTTATATTACGATAGAAGTTTATATTACATGTTAGGTTATTTCTGAAGAATTTCGAATTTCGAAAATATCTACGAATAACTTTGAAGAATTTTCGAAATTATCACGTTTTACTTATTTCAAAATTTAAGTGCACGTAATAATTTGGTCAAACATAAGTTGAAACGAGAAACGATATTTGATGGGGTGCAATAATGCGTCCACAACTATATAATTTTGTAGTTATGGAGTCTGGTTCTGAACTTGAATGCCTTGAAAGCTATCCCTTTTTTTCAAATACATTTAAATCTACAGACTATGCAAGTACACATGTGTATACCTATGCAGGGTTGTTTCCATCTAGGTGGTCCATAGAGCAGAAGGTAACAGTACTCACCTAGACGAACAAAAAAATTGTATGGCAGGGGGGGTCACATCAACCGTTTGGAAGTTACAGGGGTGATTAAGAAGTTATGCTAGTTTTTCACAAAACACCCTGTCTCTTAAAAAAGTATAGGCTGTTCGATCGCTGTATAGAGCTCATTGTATGTAGAACTTCTGTGACCTTTCCAACGACTTCTCAGCCAGTCCCGTAGCCCTGTCCTCTTCGGAGTTTTTGGTGGTCTAAAGTAAAAATTTCGGATTTTCTTACCATTTTTTGATTTTTATCTCTATTTTTTTTTTGCAAAACGGCGGTTAGCATAACTTTTTCTTTTTAAAATGTAAACTGTGGACTCTCCTCTTTAATTGGACGTATTACAATTTATATCCTGATAGTAATTAGCTCATACCTATCAGGTCATACCGAAATTAGACGATTTTTTTTTTGTAAATTACGATTTTCAGTCACTACGGGAACAAATTATAGTTGAGAATAGGTTAAGAGGTAATAAATCTGTTCAGTCCACATATAAATAATCCTCGATGTAATCTCCTGCCTACAATATTTGTTCGTCCTGTGTACGCCTAGAATAAGAGCAAAAAATCACAAAGTACTGAGCAAAAGTATATCAACTACAAAATCCACATCTAAAAACAAACTCCAGATTATTTGGTGGCTGGAAGTCATCAATATATCTCCAAACACATATTTGTTACAGATTCTCCAGTCAGCCTATTTCGCCTTCGCCAGAATACAAGCAAATGAAATAAGCGTTGTTAGGGCAATACCAAAAGGTGTCGAAGTGACCTAACTGATTACAGCTGTTATATAAAGCCGCCGCACTTCAGAGATTACTCTGAATAAAGAATCGGTCTCTCAATTTCCATACAGAAGATTAATTCTGGTCAAAGTCTAATCTGAAATTGTTTTCCCACCTTACACGCTGTAGTGCGTGTTACACTTCAGTCTTAGACGCAGAACCAAGTTCACGTGCTACACTTCGACCTTACACGCTCACACATAGACATTGTGCTACCTATTCATCCCACACGCTACAGAACACTTATTGTGCTATTCCCTTTTTTTGGGCATTACACGCTGCAGTACGCTCCTATAATTTTTGAAAAAACTTTCTATTAACAGAAAATTCATTCTGTTCTTCCTCTTTTTTTTAGAAATAAAAGTGCGACAGCAGTGGCATCTTTGGATTCGCTGAATTGGATTCAGTTTTGTTTTTGGGAAATTCAATTTTTATCTTTCGTTTATTTAGACTTGAATTCGTAGTACATAGGTACGGGGCTGGTTGAGCAGTCGTTGGAAAGGTCATGAAGTTCTGCATACAATGATCCCGTATGTCGTGCACTTTTTAAGATATTTAGAGTATTTGGGAAAAAACTAGATTTTTTCTTCGAAACGGTTGATATGATATATTTCATTCTTTATAAATTCTAAAGTTTTGATTCCTAATGCTCGAGGCATTTCTAAATCCATCTCACATCAGATGTAAAAATCCCATCCACAATTACTCAACGTACCAAGGAAAGACAAAAAGGTGGTAGATGGCGATATATTTTTCGAAAATTTATTTTCAGGAGATTGAAAAGGAACGTTTTATTCCTGATAAAATTATCTTTCATTTAAGATCCATAAATCATAAAACGTTCGAGTTAATTTCGAATAGTCATTTTCGAAAGTTAAGTTCGAAAAAATTATATAATTGAATATCGAACAAAACAGAGCCCATCGACTGAAAGAAAATGTTTTTCTGTTCTTTCCATGAAATTCCATTTTTTTATAGGTAACCTAGTTTTCATATTTTCGAAGCATGGCTGAGAGATCTGTGTAACCACTGGGGAAGTTAAAGTAAAAGCAATATTTTCTCTCTAGGATAGGACGAGAAATAGAAAATATCATAGTTTTGGATTCTAGACTTAAAATTGTCAAAATAGCAGTAGTGTCTTAGCTATGTTAATACATTAATTTCGAAAATTGGATTTTCCTACTCTATGCTAGTCTCGCAGTTATGCACCCCCCCCCCCCCCCCCCTTCCCTTATACCATTAAATTCTTTATGCTGTTATGGTGAGCTGATCAACATTTTTTAATCATTCGAAGTTGAATACACAACAAAACTTCGTCTGTACAGAGCGAGCTATAAATTCATCAATAACAGTGTGCAAAGGTAATAGAGAGAAAATCATTTTTGTATTTTATTTTAAAAGCCGATTATATTGCAGTTGGCAGACTTCAACAGAGCTCGTTCCTACAATACCAATTCACGTAAAACATCTTTTAAATGTTCACAATCGAATTGAAAATTGTCTTCTTTTGAATTGTTTTCAATGATTTCTCTGTTATCTTCCTGGTGACAGACAGACAAAACTCCCCCAAAATTGATAGCTCACTATTTGAAAGCTGTGTCTCGCTTGTCATTGTTGAAATGAATCAAAAAGCCTAAAAGTTTTAATAGAATTTCGAAAGCATATTATTATCGAACGTATAAAAAGTAAAATGAACATTTTCATTAACCATTTTGTATGTCTTCCTCGTATGATGAATGAAGTCCTGTAAAGGTTGCTGAATACTAAAATAGTAATTATGAATCCCATAGGAGATTATATATCACCACTTATTTCCCTATGTTACCCTACTACCTATATACACACAATAATAGATTTGAACGAAATTGACTAAAATTAACTCGGAAGTTGAGGAAGTATAAACATGAACAGTGTTACAAAATTACCCACCGAGACATTCCTGGACAATTTATTATATTATGGCCACAGCAGTTACTGCTTCTTACTTTCTTTGCAATAGAAGGGTACGAAGGGAAGAATTACTTGCTTGCTTACTTGTCAAGTCATTATGAAGTTTATTCCAGGAAAATGTAGGTAAAGCTATTACAGTAAGAGCTCTCGTGTGACCAACATTTTTTAAGTGTTCTGCTCTAGATGGCTGTGAAACAGAAACAGACAGTGTAGAAGTGAAATAAACATTTCTTTGGTAAGTTCGTTGTTAATTGCTGAGCACCTATAAAGTTTAGTAGTGGTTTTACATGTAAGAGGACGGTGCGAATATACCTACATAGGTTCCATGAAATCGTAATTAAATGCCGGTGACAGGTGAAATTGCTTGCATTTATTTTTATTTATTCTGAGAAATTGTTTAGTATCTTTTATTTCTACACAACCCAATAGAGGATTAGGGGTTAGGTTTGAAAAAAGTTATGTTATAAAGAATAAAACATTATGGCAGATTTTTGTAAGACATTTTTGATTACAGGATAAACGAATTTGTAGAAACTTCTTGGTTTTCGACGGAAATAAGAGTTTTAATAGCTGAAAGGGAGTTCTTGTATCGTAAATACAAAAAGGCTCAAAACAGATACTGCAAAACAGATGTATGTACATGTGCGGAATCTAGTAACATCAAAGTTCGCTGTGCAAAGTGCCGCTACTATCATGAAAAGCTTGATAGCAATCTGTCTCCTAAACATTTCTGGGCTAACTTGCGTATACTTCAGATAAAAGGAGACAAAGCAGTAGATGTCTGTAAGATCAATGCAGATGAGTTAAATGAAGACTTCATCAGTGCTAGTAATACGTTATCGTCAACCAGCGGATCTTCTGTAGATAATGATGTACCTCCAATGCTAAATGGTGATGGCTTTAGTTTCAGAAACGTCGACCAAAATGAAATACTAAGAGCCATATCCAAAATAAGATCTGATGCTACTGGTCCCCGATAATCTGTCTCCCTGCTTCTTGAAGCTCTTGCTCCCGATCATATTGCCTTTTGTAACCCATATTTTCAATACGAGCCTGACCTCTGGGTTTTTTCCCACCAAATACAAAATAGCAACTATACTTGCTGTTGCAAAAAAGAACTCGCCAGAATTACCATCAGACTTCCGTCGTCCTATCAGTCTTCTCTGCTTTTTATCGAAGGCTCTGGAAAAGCTTATGACATCACAAATGCTTAGTCATCTTGAATCTTCATGTTTCCTGTCATGCTGGCTGGTTTTCGTCGTGGACATAGCTGCGAGACAGCTTTGTTAAAGGTGACTACAGATCTTCGTTTTGCACTTGATAAAGGTGAAATTTGTTTGCTGTCCCTGTTGGACTTCTTGAAAGCCTTTGACAGTCCTGACTCATTCTAATTACTAACAAAGTTTTTCTATTTGTATAACTTCTCTTCGTCAGCCATTGCAAGTATAAAGAGGTTTTTGTCTAATAGGTTCCAACAAGAAAAACTAAAGAATGATTGTTCTAAGCTTTTACCATTGATCTGTGGAGTCCCACAAGGCTCATATCTGGGACCATTGCTATTTAGCTTATATATAAATGACTCCCTAGTGTTGTTAAAGATTCAAAAGTACATCTGTATGCTGACGACGTCCAAATATACCTTAATAGGACTGATTGGTTTGATCGAGGATGGGGTACAACGTATAAATGACGATCTTCAACGAATTCACTCTGGTCAATTGAAAATAATCTGGCACTCAATGCCAGTAAATCGTGCTGTATGTTGCAATATAAAAATGACATTGCTGTAAATGATGTACCTCCGATAACTCTACACTATTCTCCTTTACCGTACATGAGAACAGTTAGGAACCTCGGTGTCATGCTGAATGATCATATGACCTGTTGCGACTTTATCAAGGCTCTTATCAGCAAAATCTCTTAATATTCCTCACGATGTTATTATTTTAACGGAGACATGGCTTAACAATTCTTTTTTCGAATGCTGAATTACTGGACAACGACTTTTAAGTTTTTCGCCGAGATCGTAATCCTGATGACAGTTCTGTGCTCGGAGGAGGTATTCTGATCGCAGTACAGATTTCTTACAGTTGTTCCAGGATCGATATTTCCAATCCATTCCTGTGTGAATTCCTATGCATCAGTTTAACAGTTGTGACTATAATACTGTACATTCTAGCAGTTTACATTTCTCCTGGTAGCTCTTCTGCTTCATATGGTGCCATTGCTGCTGCTGTAGAATATGTATATGAGCTGGCGCATGACTTGGATAAGATTGTATTACTTGGTGATTTTAAGCTTCCATGCTGTTCAATGGCAAGTTTCTGATGATTATGTCTCCCTGGTCCCCAATACATCTTCTGGGAATGCGCATATCTTCCCAGATGCTATTGCCGCACTTGGTCTTTCTCAGGTAAATGATGTTAAAAATAATTGTAATAAAAGCTTGGACTTGGTCTTTACCTGTGATGCTTCGGAATTTATGGTTCATCCGTGTGATATATCATTGGTTCCTATCGGGGGCGGATCCAGGATTCTAGTGAGGGAAGGGCGCATCTTTGGTTTAAAAACGGTATCAGCTAGAAACAGATCAAATGTTCGAAGATTCTCGCCACCACTCGCAAATGTCAAATATATAAAATTTATCATTAAGATACGTGTCGATCAGATAAGTGAGTGGCTACCAGTTGGAATGAAGAAAGTTGCTCAACGTTCAACTTTTGCCACTCGCGAAAGTCAAACGAGGCCTTAAATTATTTATTTTGTTTTGCTTATTATTCCTTACTTGGAAGGTGAAAGGAAGCATTCCTTATTACTTACTTGGAAGGCGAACGGAAGCATTCCTTATTCCTTACTTGGAAGGTGAAAGGAAGCATTCCTTATTACTTACTTGGAAGGTGAACGGAAGCATTCCTTATTCCTTACTTGGAAGGTGAACGGAAGCATTCCTTATTCCTTACTTGGAAGGTGAAAGGAAGCATTCCTTATTCCTTACTTGGAAGGTGAAAGGAAGCATTCCTTATTCCTTACTTGGAAGGTGAACGGAAGCATTCCTTATTCCTTACTTGGAAGGTGAAAGGAAGCATTCCTTATTCCTTACTTGGAAGGTGAACGGAAGCATTCCTTATTCCTTACTTGGAAGGTGAACGGAAGCATTCCTTATTCCTTACTTGGAAGGTGAAAGGAAGCATTCCTTATTCCTTACTTGGAAGGTGAACGGAAGCATTCCTTATTACTTACTTTGAAGGTGAACGGAAGCATTCCTTATTCCTTACTTGGAAGGTGAACGGAAGCATTCCTTATTCCTTACTTGGAAGGTGAAAGGAGCATTCCTTATTCCTTACGTGGAAGGTGAACGGAAGCATTCCTTATTACTTACTTGGAAGGTGAACGGAAGCATTCCTTATTCCTTACTTGGAAGGTGAACGGAAGCATTCCTCATTCCTTACTTGGAAGGTGAAAGGAAGCATTCCTTATTACTTACTTGGAAGGTGAACGGAAGCATTCCTTATTCCTTACTTGGAAGGTGAACGGAAGCATTCCTTATTCCTTACTTGGAAGGTGAACGGAAGCATTACTTATTCCTTACTTGGAAGGTGAAAGGAAGCATTCCTTATTACTTACTTGGAAGGTGAACGGAAGCATTCCTTATTCCTTACTTGGAAGGTGAACGGAAGCATTCCTTATTCCTTACTTGGAAGGTGAAAGGAAGCATTCCTTACTTGGAAGGTGAACGGAAGCATTCCTTATTCCTTACTTGGAAGGTGAACGGAAGCATTCCTTATTCCTTACTTGGAAGGTGAAAGGAAGCATTCCTTATTCCTTACTTGGAAGGTGAACGGAAGCATTCCTTATTCCTTACTTGGAAGGTGAAAGGAAGCATTCCTTATTCCTTACTTGGAAGGTGAACGGAAGCATTCCTTATTCCTTACTTGGAAGGTGAACGGAAGCATTCCTCATTACTTACTTGGAAGGTGAACGGAAGCATTCCTTATTACTTACTTGGAAGGTGAACGGAAGCATTCCTTATTCCTTACTTGGAAGGTGAAAGGAAGCATTTCTTATTAATTCTTTGGAAGGTGAAAGGAAGCATTCCTTTGTTCAAATTGACGAATTAATCATAAATTGTAAAGGGATACGTACTTTACCTCTACTAAAGTCTAGAAAGTTCGATTTTTTTTTTATATATTATTAAGGCAAGTTAAAGGGATACCTTATGATGCAAAGCACAGGATGGCAGGAAACGAATTAGGGAACGTGAGGAGAGCGCCAGAGGTGCTGAATGTCACCCTTACACTTTCGCAGATTGTATGTTGGAGTAAGGACAGAAAATGGTAGACTGTTCCACATTCACACAGTTCGGGATAAAAACCATTACGAAATTTTACTGCATGGCCGAAAGTGATTTGATGGGCGGTTTGCTGCGCGAGTTTTGCGTGCAGGAATTATTCTGCAAGGGATCAGACGAGATATTTCATTAGAACATTGACCACGCATATAGCGATAGCGAGAAGGGAGGGCAGGGCATCTATCATTGCGGCGTTGTTCGAGTGAGTCGATATTACAAGTTATTGCCACATCCCCAAGCTCTCTTTTGGACAGTATCCAATAAAGGTAAGATTGTGTGAGGCAAATCAGAGCTCCATCAAAAGATATGGGAGTGAAAAGCTATGATTTTGCTTCAAAGAGATGAGACAGCTTTGGCAATTAGATGCCTTGAATTCTTCGACGCGAATCGCTTTACTCCAAGCGAGAACATGATCAAGGTCGTTATTCATTGATCTAATCACGCAATCTTATTTGACAGATGTGACATTCCCTCTGGAGTCCATGCGAGTATCAAGGGTACTGTCAGCCGAAAAATTTGATATAATCAAGGTCGTTATTGAATGATATAATTAACCCATCTCGTTTGACAGATATGGAATTCTCACAGGAGTCCTCAAGAATGTCAAAAGAGTAAGCGAAATCGAGGCTACTGTCATAGGCAAAACTATGGATTGGATTAAAAGTACGGGATAGTAGATCATTAATTAAAATTAAGAACAGAGATAACAGAGCCCTGGGTCGACTCTGAATTTATAGCGTGAGGTTCTGCTGAAACTCCATCTAGTATAACCGGTATTATCCGATCAGGTAAAACACTTTCAATCTATAACAAAAGATTAGAGGAGAAACCAAGTGCTTTAGGTTTAAGTAAAAAGGGTGCATGCCAGACTCTATCAAAGACCATTTAAATCTCGATTTTGTGACTACAAAACACCAAAGTTTTGTACGTTCGAATGTTTCGTAAGAAAAGTCAGCAAGTCTCCAATTGAGGGTCCAGTTCGGAAGCCATAATGCCGATCATTGATGAGTTGCTTGGTTTCTAGATACTTCATTAATTTGGAGTTAATGATAGATTCAAAATGCTTTGAAAGAATCGAAGTGATTGCAATTGGTCGATAATTTGAGGCGCCGCTACCCTCACCTTTCTTGGGAATATGCTGAACATGAGCTATTTTCCAACCATTTGGAAATCGAATAAGACAAGTAAAATAGTTTGCGCAAAGATTTAGCCAAAGATGAGGCACAGCTTTTAATTAACAGGGTTGAGAAACCATCAGGCCCTACGGCTTTGGAGACGTTGATCTCCTTAGGGACCTTGAACACATCACTCTTACGGATGTTTATTGCCTGTTTTATAGAGAATTTGAGGCGAATCTACCAATGAATATACTAGCTTGATAAAGGGAGTCAACAACCACTTTACCGATATTAAGTAGTGAATGTATAGAGGAATTGCTGAAGTTGTTCTTGATGGTCTTGACCGGGGACCAGAAGCCTTTGCTATCTTTGCGGCTTGCCAACATTCTGATCAAAAGGAAATTTTTCTCTCCGGATAATGGACTTCTAGGTGTTGTTGTCGACTTGTTTCAATTCTATACATGAATGCAATTGATACGCACGAAAAGCATACACTTTCGCATTTTTTGTTGTTGAGATCTGCTGTAACAATACGGAATGTATTCACACATGCCAAGACTTCTCTAAAGTTCTGATTTAGAATTTCCCAATCAACATTTAATTTTTGTTGTTTAAGATTTTAGCTAAATATTCTACTATTGCATTTTACGAAATAAATGTCTTGCTTTAAATGTAATAACTCACTACATCAATGATTTGTTTGCCGTTGTGTTTTCAATTAAAAGAAATCGCTTTTACGCGAATAAGTTCTGTTGCAAATAGAACGTTTCCAGAAATTTTTATGTCTTTGGCAAAAAGTGCAGTAGAAGAATTCAAAATATCTATTGCCCCCTAGCTGGATCCACCACTGGTCCCCCAACTTTAATTATAAGAAAGCTGATTTTAATCGACTTAATTTTAATTTATATTCCATTAACTGGTCCTGTCTCTTAAGCAATTATGATGTAGATGAACTTACAGCACAATTTTACAATCTTATGTTTAATTGTTTCAAAGATTGTGTTCCATTGTCTTGTATAAGGAATGGCTCTTCATGTCCTCTTTGGTACGATGCTGACCTTAAACGCTTGCGCAACCCAAAAAAATAAGGCTTGGTGAATGACCTAAAACAATTTTTTTTTTGTTATTGAGAAGCGAATTTCGTAATGCTCCTTTGCATACCTATGATACGTACTTCTTTAAGATGAGAAATGTAATCAGATCGGATCCTAAACAATTTTGGCGTTTTGTAAATACACAAAAAAGAGATCCAATGATTTTCCTTCTGTGTTAGTATTTAATAATAATTCTAGTAATGATCCGTCTGTGATTTCTAATCTCTTTGCTGATTTACTTTAGTGAATCATTTTTAACTAATGACACTCAAATAGATTTTGCTTATTTTAATTACTTAACGACACTTCCTAAAGTTGATATCCCATGTTTCAACTATTGATCATAAATCTGTTGAGGACGCTATGTCTAAGCTAAACGCTATAGTTATTCTGCTGATATCGATGGGTTATCCCCTATTGTCCTAAAGAACTGCAGTGGAACACTTTTTTATCCGTTAACATTTTGTTTAATCCTATCCCTGCGGCTCGATAAATTTCCTGAGTAATTTTTGTCCCAATTTTTAAGTCCGGTAAAAGGGAGCTTGTTACCAACTATCGTCCTATTGTTAAATTGTCTTGTATTCCCAAACTGTTTGAAGCATCTTTATATAAATTCGTATATTTTCATTGTAGTGGAGCTCTTAAGCCTGATCAACATGGTTTTATGAAGGGAAGATCAACAACAACAAATCTGCTTCAGTTTACATCTAAAACTTGTATCGAATCGTTTGAGCGCAGTTGCGAAACTCACTGTATTTATACAGACTTCAGCAAAGCTTTTGACAAACATCCGCACTCTCTTCTGTTATTTAAATTGAAATCCTTAGGTTTCCCAATTTGGTTATTGAATTGGTTATCATTCTTCCTACCTTAAGGATCGCAAGCTTAAGATACAGTTCTTTTCTGCTCTGTCTAAAGAAATAACGTCTTACTCCGGTGTTCCACAGGGTAATCACTTAGGGCCCCTTCTCTTCATATTATTCATAAATGATGTTTCCTATGTAGTCATCAAATCTAATATACTAATTTACACAGATGATTTAAAACTGTATAAATCTATCGATTCGCATTCTGATTGTCTCAAATTGCAGGAAGACCTGGATAGACTTGTTTTGAATGGTGTACAAAGAGTTCTCTCTTTTTGAGCATTAATAAATGAAAGCTAACCATTTTCTTTCGTAAGCGAGTTCCCTCGAATGATGTCTATTTTATGAATAGGTTGTTACTTTCGAAAGTTGATAAAATATCTGACTTGGAGGTATTGTTTGACTCTAAACTTACTTTTAACTTCCACTTGAGTCTTTTTACCACTCTTGTTAGACCCATTGAGAAATATGCCAGTCCTGTCTGGCCTCCCTTTTACACAAACCACTCCGAACGTATTGAGAGCGTGCCAAGGAGATTTTTACTTTTTGCCCTAAGAGGTCTCAAATGGAGGGGTAGACTTCATCTTCCTCCTTACAACGAATGATTAAATTTAATTCACCTTCCTACTGTAGAAACTCGTAGAAAAATATGTGATATAAATTTTGTTTTTCAACTTGTGAAGGGTGACATCGACATGCGTTTGATGCTTGAGAAAATTAATTTCAATTCACGAACTCGACACCTACGATCTAATGATTTTTTATATATTTGTGCTCCCATCGCACCAGTCTAGAATTAGCTGTATTTTTTTAATTTGAATTTTCATTCGATGATCGACTTTCATATCAATAAGTGCCAATTAAGAAAAATCTTTAAAAACTGTTCTGTATTATAGCTTTTGTTTGAGTATTGTTTTTTTATTATTGTAGCTAGCACTTTTAGCTAAATAAATTAAGGTTAGGTTACCGTTCATGCCGATGAAAAACTGGATTTTTTTTAAACAAGTTTCAGGCTTAAAGTGTTTAGAACACGTGTGTAAAAGGATATTTTCATATTTATAGTATTTCAGAATTCACAGCCTGTTGAAAGCGGAACCGTCCACCGGTTGGAAAATAAGTAGCTGAGGCGCTCGGCACTTACTTGGAGATCTTTTCTCGCTACCTTAGGTACCCTCATTAATTCCGTGAAACCTTTAACCTTCAGATTCAGCACAATCAGTTCTTGGAGGAAGAAGAAAGGCCTCTGTTTTTTTTTTTTTTTTTTTTTTTTTTTTTTTTTTTTTTAAATATTATTAAGCCAAGCTCAGGGGATACCCTATGATGCAAAGCACAGCGTGGCAGGAAGGAGATAGGGAAAGGATTAAGGGATATGAGGAGATCGGCGGAGGTGCCGATGTATGTCGCCCTTAAACTTTCGCAGGTTGTATGCCGGAGGAAAGACAGAAGATGGTAGACTGTTCCACATTCGCACAGTTCGGGATGAGAAAGCATCACGGAATTTTAGTGTACGGCCGAAGGTAATTTGAAGGGTAAAAGGATGAGCGCGGGATGCAGCGCGAGTATTGCGTGCAGGAACTATTCTACAAGGGATCAGACTAGATATTTCATCAGAACATTGACCATGCATATAGCGATAAAGGAGCGAAAGGCATCCAACATTGCGACGGTGCTCGAGCGAGTCGATATGACGAGTAATTGCCACATCGCCAATGAGCTTGCAGCCTCCCTTTTGGACAATATCCAATGAAGCTAAGGCCCCGGCCCAGATATGGGAATTGTATTCCATTCTAGGTCTGATGTAGGACTTGTAGAGGAGCGCTATATTTGATGGGCTGAAATATTTCTTACACCTTTTCAAAAAACCAAGACATTTTGATGCTTCTTTGGCAACCGAGAAGATGTGATCTGTCCAGCTTAACTTACTGGAAATATTAATGCCAAGAATTCTTAGTGACGTTGAATCAGAAATTAATGCTCCATCAAACGAAACGGGAGTGGTTAAGTGATGGTCTTATTTTAATGAGATGAGACAGCTTTGGGTCTTAGATGCATTGAATTCGACGCGATTCACTTTGCCCCAAGCGAGAATATTGTCAAGATCGTTATTCAATGATCTAATCATGCAGTCTCGTTTAACACATGTGGCGTTCCCTCTGGAATCCGCAAGGGTGTCAAAGGAGTATGCGAAATCAAGGGTACTGTCATCAGCAAAGCTATGGATAGGATTAAAAGTAAGGGAAAGCAGATCATTAATGAAGATTAGAAATAGAGTCGGGGAAATAACAGAGCCCTGGGGGACACCGGCATTAATAGGATGAGGTTCAGATATAACGCCATCTAATACAACACGTATTTGGCGACTAGATAAAAAACTTTCAATCCATAATAGAAGAGGAGGGGAAAGACCAAGTGCTTTGAGTTTGGCTGAAAGGGCTGGATGCCAGAATCTATCAAAGGGCTTTGAAATATCTAGAGCAACGATTTTGGACTCACCAAAATTGTGAAGACTACGATTCCAACTTTCCGTAAGAGAAGTCAGCAAGTCTCCAGATGAGCGACCGTGCCGGAAGCCGTATTGGCGATCGTTGATGAGCTGATTGGTTTCCAGATACTTCATTAATTTGGAGTTAATGATAGATTCAAAAACCTTTGAAAGAATCGAAGTGATTGCAATTGGTCGATAATTTGAGGTATGTATGGTGCTGGAATAGCTGAAGTAAGTTGTCAAAGATTTTTTTGTAATGAACTTTAAATGCGTTTTTCTGGGAACAACATGGGCGCTCTACAGCTTCAACGGATGAAATGAATCTCTGCGCAATTGAAAGGAAATTAAATTTGCGGGGCCATCAAAAATTGGTTTAAAATTAGTTTTTTCGTCCGTTGAAGCAACAAAAAAACAGGGTTTTGTTTTCAAACGGCTGGCATTCGTTATTCAGAGCTTTTTTGAAAACGAAAACCAGCAAGGTTCAACCAATTTTATGTAATTTGTGTAATGCTCGTAACAATGCGTGCAGAATCTATCGTAATTCAAAATCAATGTGTGATTATCGCAATTATTCTTATCTTAGAAAACAATTTAAGGGGTTATACCTCCCAAATATTTTTTTTCATTTTTTTTATTGGCTTAAATCATGCCAAAAGAACCCTAGAATCAAAATCTATAACGCCCAAGTTCCGATCTAAACTAAACATTTTTTTAAATCAATTTTTCCCTTCGATGATCCATAATCACAATTTTCGCTTATTTTAGCGATGCTCGCATTTTTTGAATTTCGCGGCTTTGAAAATTAGTAGATTACGACGGTTACAACAACGTCTTTACAGCATGGACTTTATTTTTGCGATTCTTAAGATTTATAGCACTTTGAAACTTCAAACGCGTTTTTCTCGAAAACATGTTTTCATAATCGGCGAGCAGTAGAACTCAAAAAGTTTACATCCGATTGACTTGAAATTTTAACTGTAGCTTCATCGTTTGATTATCTAGTGAAGTACACTCGATTTTAGCGATTGATTAACAAGAAAAAAAATTATAAAAAATGTAAGTCGATTTTTTTCATCGAAAACACGATTTTTGTTACAACAATCGCCATTTTGCGAAAAAAATTCAAAAAATATAATCATATGTACTTCAATAGCAAAACTCATGATCTAGGTGGAGTTGGACGAGACTTCTACTGCTCGCTGTGGAAGACCTTTTTGAAATAGCGGTTAACGGTAATCACTGCACAGCCGCCATTTTGTAAAACAATGTGAATAAAATTTTTTTTCTCTTCTTCAAGAGTTGCTTAATCAAATGTTATATTATTTGTATGACATTAATCTCAAATGTCCTTAAAAAAAAATATTTAAAAAAGCCTTGTTTTTAGAACGTTTGGGAGGTATAACCCCTTAAGGAGGAGGCTCAAACAGCTTCTTATACCCTCGGCGGACGAGCCAAATCAATGATCATTCGTTCGTAATTCAATTTTTCAAAAATCGCTTTACCTCTGAATTTGAATTTTAATTATTAAAAATGTGCTGTCAATTACATACATATAAAAATTGACAGGACTTTCACTTTAGTTAACAAAACCTTGGGTAAATTGATTTTTGAAAAAATCAATTATGAATGAATGATCATTGATTTTGTCCGTCCGTGTGTAGTACCCATTAATAACGCCCAAAGTAATATTAAATACGATCCTAAGCGTTTTTCTAACTTTGTTAACGCTAAAGTTATCGCAGCAGCCTGTCCTTTTGGAACAGTTCTAGCCATGATCAGTCTCTTACATCTAATTTATTTTGCGGATTATTTTTCCAAATCTTTCAATGTTTACAATAGCAATGCAAACGATTTTTCTTATGTGTCGTCTTGCATTTCTAATTGTTCTAGCTTAGATATTAATATTTCGTGTATTAGTGAATATATGTTATGTGAGCATACTCTTCAGTTAGATTCTTCCTGTTCTGTTGGACCGGATGGTATTCCTAGAATTGTTTTGATAGTCTTTCGCGGCCGCTGCTTTATTTATTAATTTATCTTTGCAACGGGTGTATTTCCTGTTGCTTAGAAATCGTCATTTGTTATTCCTGTTTTTAAAAATGGACAAACGATCTTGGTTAGTAATTTTAGACCAATTGCTAAATTGTCTGTTATACCCAAGCTTTTTGAAGGCATATGGTTTATGAACTGCTGACGTTCGATTTTATCTCAAAACAACATGGCTTCATTAAGGGCAGATCAACATCAATCAACTTAACACTTTTAGCATCCTTTATTGCTAATACACTTGAGAAGCTGACTATGTATAATCGACTTCTCCAAAGCTCGAAGCTTGTAAAAGGCTTCCCCACAGAGTGCTGCTATTTAAGCTGTTAAAAATAAGTTTTTCTCCATTGTTGGTTGATTGGATCTAATCTTATTTAAGTGGTAGAAATTTTAAAGTCCTCTTCAGAAAAGCGCTTTCAAGTGTTGCTTGTACGCAGTCTGAAGTTCCACAGGGAAGCCATCTTGGTCCCTTATTGTTTGTCTTATTTATTCATTACTTCGTATCTGTGATGAAATTCTCTGCAATTTTAATATATGCTGACTATGTTAAAATCTTTAAAGATTCACATTAATTTGAATAATTCTGTACTGTTACAGAATTATTTATGTGCTTTAAATTTGTGGTGTAAGCATAATAATTTATTTCTAAATATTCTCAAATGTAACATTATTGTCTTTAGCAGTAAGTTTTCTCCTTTTAAGTACCCAGTATCATATAGACAATGTTCCCATAAATGTAGTAAATCAGACTAAGGATCTGGTCATTATCTTTTATATATTTTGTATATGTTGGTTAATACTGAATAAATAAAAATGTCATCTTAATAATTTTCAACCCCCTTTGTTTCGGAAGAACTGGCAATGCTGTGGCGCTCCGGGCAGACCAAAATACGCTGTGCACAGCTTTGTTTGATGTAAGCGAAAGCCGCCATTTTGATTTTTTTTTTTTTTTTATAAATGAAATTGGAATTTACTCTCCATTGATAAAAGAGTGAAATACGCTAAAATCCATTTCCAAAAGTATTTATTTTATGTAAAAAAAAAAAAATCCCAAAGTTCATCCATTTTTCATGCCTCTCGATGGTAACCTTCCCTTAAATGATAAATTCAAGAGAGAAAAAACAACCGCCTCGCGGTGGGTTAGAAACCGGAACCTTCCGTTTTCCGGACGACGGCTGTTATCTCTGAGCTCCCTGTTGTATGTCTTGATTTTATCTACCCTATTAAGCCACAGTTGATTTCGGCTGGCATTAACCAGTAACAATGAAAGTGCACAAATAACTTGTAAATTTTTCAATTTTGTTTATTTTTCCTATGCGGGAATCGAACTCACAATTTTTAGAATCGGTCATAGATGGAAAATTGATGCATTTTTAAGAACTTTTATTTTTAACGATTCTAAATTAAATCATAAATATAACTGTGGCTTAATAGGCTAGTTAAAAATCAAGAAATACAAGACGCAAAAGCATCTATTTCGTTAGCTCAGAGGTAAGAGCAGTCGTCCGGTAAACGGAAGGTCCCGATTTCAAACCCCGGACGAGACGGTTGTTTTTTCCTCTTGTATTTATAATTAAATTTAGAATCGTTAAAAATAAAAGTTCTTAAAAATTCTTCTATTCTTCATCTATGACCGATTCTAAAAATTGTGAGTTCGATTCCCGCATGGGAAAAATAAGTAACATATATGATTGTTTATTGTCTGTTCATTTATTTGTCTTTTAACTTGTCTGCTTATTTGTATCTAGATAAACCAAACCAGCACGCACTTGATTTTGAACCCAAATAATTACGGTTCTGATGATATGAAATAATAAACCGCAGCGTCACAAGAATATTGCTCTAGAGACGATTAACCAACTATTAGCAAATTTCACAAATTATCATAAATTCGATTATGATAATGAGGTACACGTCTTAAGTGCCTCCTTCAGTTTAAGAAGCTTTTATATATGTAATCAAGTCATATCGTGTAAGGAACTTTATGAAAATTAAGCAAAAGTTGTTTCCTTTACAACCTATTTGTATCGTTCATTCCGCGCACGTTTTCGTCAATCATTGAACATTCAACATCCTAAGGTTAATTTTCAAATCAACCAGGCATCTTATTCGGCACTTTCCTGGAATTAATCGGGAATATTCTGTAGCATGTTCACCTCACAAATGTATCCAAGTCATATGCACGTCGTATTTATGTGCATAATATATCCGCCAGATTTTAAGAAGTTTATTTATTGGGAGTTCCGAAAACCTCATACAATTCATAATTATTATAGGTACACATGGGATATCCCGGTTTAAGTGATAAAATGAGTATCCACTGTCCAATAATAAATTTTAATGAGATGAGGAAAAAAAATTATGGGTGGGAGGAAGAATATTAAAGATTTCAATCAAGATTAACCTGAGAAGCTAGAAAACAGGCGAACAGAAGTGGAAAGGTTTTGCAAATTTAATAGAGAAAAACATTGAATGAAAGCTGGTATCGGGGCCTACAAAGATGGGTCGCTGGAGGGGGAGCGGGGGGGGGGGGGTCAAAATATTGATTTTTCGTCCATCATATTCTAGAGATTATTGCAAGGGTGGTTTATAACACTTTCGATTATTCTTGAGGGTCGGGGGCTATTTAAGACTCCAAGTTTGGGCGTGTGGGTACTCAAACTCTTTTTCTCACGATTTGACAATTTTGATTATGTACTAGATTTTCAAAATGTACGTGCCCCCCTTGAGAGCCGCAGTATATGTTCTAATCTTAAACGAGTAGTATTCTTCATTTTCAGAGATCTTTCGATCCCCATAATCACTTTTGTAGTGTTACCTCTTTTTTCCTATTCCTCCAACTGACGTATTAGATTTTTCGCAAGTTATATCGTCTCTAAGTGGGTAAGGTTATCTCCGATCGGAAAATGATTTAGACGGCTCGCCTCAGTTAATTAGCAGCTACAATTCGAGGAAAAAACTTTTGGGTGCGAAGAAGGAACTCTCGGCGAGGGGGGGGGGTCCAATATGGCATGCTGTATATCAAATTAAAGGTCTCGCCGAGTGGGTTCTACCCACTGTGTATACCTTTTTGTCGATTAATAAAACTTTCCCGATACGTTTTTGCCACTGAAAACCCCATTTTCATGCACCTGGCGTGCATACACCCCAGTTACTACATTTCATTTTATCCGTTCTTTCTTTCAGAGCCATTAGTGCTCTCTCTGTTGTGCTGGGTTGTGTTTTTGGGTTACCTCAAATTTTCTTGCCACACCAGAATCTATATTTCACTGCAAGTATACTACTTGAATTTCCGTATTTCTATTTTTTGAGGTCATTCCTTAACTTGTACACGAATTTGTCTGTCTATTTATTTATATATTTCTTTTTAAATATTTTCGACACTCTCGTAGAATCCACATTTCGTCATCACAGCGAGCTGAAATTTGGCACACAGGTTCATGTTGCGTGACACTTGAATCTATCTCAATTTGAACCGGAAATTTCCACATGGAAAACCCGGAAAATCGGGAAAAATCATTTGAAAATTTGGTACAAATTTGATTAGTGATAAATCCGTTTCAGGAAAAATGCAGAGTTTTCCGATTTTTCCGAAAAAAATTCCTTAATTTTCCGACTTTTCCGGAAAATTTTCCGGTAAAAAAGTTTTCTAAATTATGCAGGATCAAGTTCCCTATCAACTGGCATCATTACTTTCTCTCCGACAATGGTGAAAACTTGCAGAAAAAATCGAGGAAAATTCATGTAAAACGCTTTTTCGGAGTTTTTCAGACCAAGGAAGCGTTTGAGCGTTTTGCAACTTAAGACAAAGTTGTAGAGCGAAATGAGTTGCATAAAGTTGCTTTTGTAGAAAACTCCGTGGAAAACCCGGAAAAGCGGGAAAATCATCGGACAAATTTTCATCGATATGATTAGTGATAAATCTGTTTCCGGAAAAATGCAGAATGTTCCAATTTTTTCTGGGAAAATGTTCCGACTTTTCCGGAAAATTTTCCGACAAAAAAGTTTTATAAGCTATGCGGAATAATTTTTTCCGTCCTGCTGGCATCAATTCTTTCTCTTCAACACTCATGAAAACTTTCATGAAAAATCGAGGAAAATTCTTGTAAATTTTTAAAAAAATTTCATAGTAATAGTCTGTGGAAAACATGGAAAATCGGGAAAATTCATGTTATGTGGGATCAAGTTGGAATACAGCTAAAAAGCGCTGTTTAAAACATAATTTGAATTTCAGAAAACCGTTGCAGTACTTCAACGATTTATACTCGAAAAATATTTGTTTTCGGATCGGCACCAAACATGACTTAAAAATTGTTTTAAAATATTTCCATGCATAATAACAATTTAGTTAACGTGAAAAAGGCAGAAAATAAAATAAGTAAAAAACGAGTTTTCAAACAAAACTGAGGTCAGGCAGCATGAAAAAGTAGAAAATAAACTTTTCTTCACACACAGAGGTGGACTCAGATTTTATTCGCTGACAATCACCGATATATTTCAGTATGATCAATCAGAGGTAATAAGTGATTTGATTCATGAAGAGGAAGAATATGCAAGAGAAATGTCCCAATCAAAAAATCTGAGTCCACCTCTGTGTGTGAGGAAAAGTTTATTTTCTACTTTTTCATGCAGCTTGGCCTCAGTTTTGTTTGAAAACTCGTTTTTTACTTATTTTATTAAATATATCCAGGATGTGCACCAATACGAGGAATGTGAATTCAAAAAGGTGGGGGGGGGGGGGGGAGGGTCCCGCTCGTGCGGGATTTTGTTTTATCAACAATTCAATTTCAAATCAACTTTTCAGTATCGAAATTAACAAGGTGGGCTAAGTGGGTAGGGTTAGTTTCAACCCTTATTTGTTCTTAAAATAATTGTTTGCACCAAATCCATTTTAATCGATTATAATTACCGAATCTGTGCTGTTTACCGTAAAATACTATCTTAAATCTGAAATTACATTGCATTCAACGCCATCTTGTGGGTACATTTCGAAACATTTGAGCCGCTTTCTTTCTATTAAAATTATCTATAATTTCTTATCTTCACATCTACAGAAAGCCACTTTGTGTTATGTATGTCTGTTCTACTCATACATGCACGACACAAACTAGTACTCACTCAACTCGCTCTGACACAAGGCAAAACCCGTTCATTCACCTTCAGCTAAAACAAAAAAAAAAAAAAAAAGTATACCGAAGAATTCCTTATAGTGTCCTGTTCTAATCACACTTTTGCTCTAGACCCCCCCCCCCCCCTTCCTGTCGTGACTTAAATACTCATACGCCCTATAAAGGATATCGCAGAATCAAACTTGACCAGGTGTTCCAAAGAGGACCATTCACCTTTATAACGGTATTCATTATCTTACGATTTGTGGTCAAACGTTTCAGTTATCGAGCCTTAAAATTGAATTCTTGTTAAAAAAAAAGTAAAAAAACAAACAAAGTTATTCTATTATCCTTGATCCCGTAAAATTTTCACACCAAGGATGTAATTTTTTTCTTTTCAAATGTATCCCGCTAACAATCCTTTAAATAAAAAAATAACCCAATATCTACTTTCGTTACTCTTTAACCAGGGTATTCCATGTAGAGCGTACAACTCATGTTGAAAACCACCGCTACAAGAAATACTTATGTATGTGTCATAACAGATCTTATAATTTCTCGCGAAAAGCTTTCTTTGAGAGCTGCTAAGTAAGTATACTCTTGGGGAATTATGTCTAACTTTGGTGGTGGAGTTAAGATGATCTCCGAGAGTTTAATTTTTCTGGCTTCATAAGTAATTGAGGTCGATGGAGATCAGGAAGTATTTTAAAGCGTTCTAGGATGTAGATAGAACGTGATAATTTTATATCATACAAAACAAATTGATAATGGCCAATTTTTTATGCCTAGAATTGAGGTTATATATACATATAGATGAAGCTAGCACAAACAGACGTTCAACTTGTAGAAGCCATATCACTAATCTGAGTTGTAGCAGAAAAAATTACAGCCTTTTTCTCGTAATTGAAATGATTTACAGGACCATTATACTCGTACTTCGACTTATATCTTCAGATTAATATATGTCAAGCTCAAATCAGAGTTAAATCAATGAATACCATTCTCCACGATTCCAATTGCTCCACTCAAATAGATCTGAACATGTTGCACTTAAAATAGTACTTTACATTCCTGAACGAGTTTGGGATAGTGTTTAAACAAAAAAACAAAACTGGCCCAGGAATAGAGCTGTGAGGTACCTCATTGTTCAGAAAGTGATTTTCACTCGCTTTTATACCCGTTGACCTCCACCCTTCCTTGATCAATTGGTATAAATACGATATATTTTAAAAGAGGGAATAACATCAGTTGACATTACATCTCTAGGCTTAATTTTGCTTCACACCTACTTATAGTACCATAAAAAATTTTTTTTTAAATGTACTCCCCCACATTTTACAATTATTATTAAAGTCCAACTCAAAAACAAAATTAATTCACAATTTTGTGCTGCTGTGTAATTTTTATGTTAAAATTTCAGCTTAATTCAATTTTTAACAACTTATCTTTGAATAATCTATGAATTTAAAGTTATTACGGTAAACTTTATGAAAATATCCCAAAAATTTATTATGCGTCTAACTAAGTCATTTTTCTAAATCTTCCCGTCGAATATAGGCATCAGAGGGATAAAGCAGTTCCATAAAATGTAAACCCTTAAATCCAACTAAAAGAAAAAAGGAGGCAACTCAGCAAGAAAATTCTCTTCAGCTTTATTCGTATATTCATTTGTGGAAAACATTTGGGTTGTCGGTTTTATTTAAATGCCTTGTGCAGAAATTCGAAATCGGTTTCCTTTTTTATAGCACCACCCCATCCTTCAAGTAGGATCAATTTCTTAAATTTTTTCGGTTGGATATCGAAATATCTCCAGCAGTTTCTGGGTCGTCTCCCCTTCTACTCGAATCAGTCAATTTATCAAAATAACTGACATACGCAACAGTTTTGTGCGCCTTTATTGCTAGGCACCTTCCCATAGCCGACAAAGAATCTATAGCAACTTGGAATCAGGGTGGGAATTTGATGGGTGCAAGTAGATATCCCTATGTATCATGAGTTGTTGTTCTGACTGTCTGCTTTGTAAAATTGTGGGTGTTATACTTTCTTTAAATATAATTACTCCTTGCCCGTCTTGTGTTGGTGAAACTTCCAATGCTCTTTTTGTTTTCATATCAATGTCTATTACTGTTTCAAGAAGAACACACGAATTTAGATATTGGGATTGACATATGGCGCATTTGTAACATTATTTCTTTAAATAAAACGTACAATTATTTCTTATATACAAAAATTGAATTTACGACGATTGTAAGGTTAGGGGAATTCCTGAAATATAAATTGTATTACATTTCAGAATTTGTAAATATAGAATACAAAATTTCTCTATGTGACACTTTTGTGGGGAATATTTTTATTCGGATATTGTTTTAGAAAGCTGGATGGAGGGATGGATAGAGTCGACACTGGGACTCGAACGGGTCCCTTGAACGTAAGCTACAACAAGGCCCATTAGTTACCCTCCAGACTTGCTCAAAGGTCCCAACCGGATGCTCTTATAAATTCAAACCGAAAAATCAAGAAGACTTTTCATAGAAATAAATTATCAATTTAAAAAATTGATAACAACAAAGGTTGTTGCTAAAACTGCAACTGCCACTGATGAAAGTGCAAAAGGCGTTTCAGCAAGGACTTAATTCTCTTCGGTACGGCTGGTTCCTGCTTGCCGTATACGCCTGGAAAAAAGCTAAGTTAACCTTACATGAATTTATCTAGTCCTGCTTAGTATTTCGCATCATATAATTCACATTCAGAAATTTAACTGAGTGCATATATATGAAGTCAAATTAACTATTTTCCAGGCGTATACGGCAAGCAAGAACAAGATGTACTGAAGAGTATTAAGTTCTTGCTGATACGAAACGCGTTTGCACTCGCTCTTACAAAGTTCAATATTGGCCGCCAACCCTCTTTCTCGGCTTTATGCAGTTCATCCAGGTGATGTGAGGGTAGGAATATGTAACGCTTTATTGAGAGAACCCGCCAATGATAAAGAAAGTGAGGCACCGTTTCGAATTCCTCTTCGCATCCCCTTTATATACAACAACAACATCAACAAGTCCCATCGGTCGGCCCAAATCGAAATATTAGAGGCAAGGTTTTTGGTGCAATCCCGGCAGTGTGTGTGTACAGAAGATTTATGAGGTGATATTTTCACTGCCTTGTACGCATCTATTTCATTGTAATATAGTAAAAAAAATCAATTGAAAATCGTTGTAAACCTTTAACAATTCCATTGAATTCTTTCGATTTTTGCGTTTTTAAAATATCAAAAGTTATTCACCTGTAAAAAACTGTCTACAGAAAAATTCAACAAAAAGTAAATCGCAAAAAAATTCAAAGCCTAGAGCTTAAATACTTTCCGGGAATAATTTGAAATGATTTTATATGAAAATTTTTTAAAGCTTATCGACTAGATTCGTTTCGATTTAAGATATTTTGAAGACGCAATGGATTTTGATATTGAGCTTGTGAAAACCTTTTTTCTCTATTAGATTCTAGAAAATATCCCTATGAAACGCTTCAAAATTGACTGGTAGATACTTCTCTCTAGATTCATGAATTTCAAGATAATATTTGCTCCATTATAGGTATATATATGTTCACCGATCTAAACTGATTCAGTTCTATTTATACACAAAATAATAGCAAAACGTAAACGTAAAGGTGCTGTTCCCTATCTCACTCAACAGAATTGGATGATAATGTCATGTCTCATATAAATTTACATATGTATATGTCTCTTTTGGATGGATGGGTGGATTGAAGAGCGGCTGGGACCCCCAACACAACAAAGCCAATTGTTCACCCTCCAGACTTTTGAGCAATTGCTCACAGGTCCTAACCGGATGCTATTACAAAGTTCAATATATACCCCAGCCCTTCTTGCCATCTGTATCGCTCTCTTGAAAGGGTCGGACAGTGACAAGGAAAGTGAGTCACCTGCATACGGGATCATCAACAAGTCCCGTCCTGTTTAGGTGACCACTGAGAAAAAAAGTGAGAATTGCCGCTAAAGTTCTCAGGCTTGGTTTGTTTAGTCCCAATAGCTTATTCGTTAGTTTTTGGTTAGGTTTATTCATTTGTAGTTCTCCCCGATGGCTCATCCAACAAAAGACTACGATGTTGGCCGTCGGCCCAAAGTGAAATATTAGCGACAAGGTGCTTTCGTGCAATGCCGATTGTAATATTTCTCTTTCGTATATTTTTATAGTTTTTTTTACTTTGATGAAAAATGTAATGTGGGGATGTTATATGTATACTATTGTAAATAATAAATATATCATGCAAAAAAAAAAACTGGCCTAAAAATTGAACCCTGTGGAACACCAACGTTTACTTAGACTAGTTTCGAGAAGTTTTCATTATAATACCAACAATAATTGGAGTTCTATGATGCAAATAGACGTAAATAATATTAATAATATTAAAAATTTATACGAAGTATTTCTCAAATTGAATAGATCTAGTCGATATAATTGTCACGTGCATTCTCATCTATTATAAGTGTAGGTCGATAACTTTCCGGGAGAAATTTATTTCAGTCCTTCCGTCGACCATCAAATTAAAATTTTTAGAGCTTTAATCAAGTACCTGCATGACCGACATGTTCCTCTGATACGTAAAGGCACGCAAATTTCTGGATGCCCTTGCTCTCCCGAAATATCATATCTAATATTTGAGCGAGAATATTTTTATCATCTCCATTGGCATGACCAAGCGCTTGTAAAAATCTGCTCGGAATCGTGTTATTTGAGCCATGCGTAGGACAAAGCGTTTTATAAAAATAAATTAAACCCTGAGTTGCCACCTAAGTTGCTTTAGAACAATCTGAGGAGGCTGGTATCATTCGTAATAAGGATAGCGGTTATATTTGCGATTTATGCCCCAATGATTTAAATAAATTCTTTACACCTAAAATATTCTGTCCAGGATGCGGGGGATGATCGAGATCACATTTTTTGATTTTCCTGGATCCAGCTTCTCCTTCAGGTGTGTGGATGTTAATGAAGTCATTAAAGCTGTCTTCTCTATAACATCTGATTTGATTCGGTAGGCTCAGATGAAATACATCCTCGTTTTGTTAAATAAATTTTATCCATGATTATTAGTTATCTGGTTTATATTTTGAACTCATGTCTGATTTGTTCTACATTTCCGCGTATCTGGAAGGTGGCCGCTGTTCTTGCACTTCCCAAGATATGGTCGCCTAAAGAATTGAGCGATTTCCGCCCCATTAGTATTTTTTTGTTTTCCTTTCCATAGTTCTGGAAAGGTTAATGCATGCCTAAATGCTCGAACATTTGGATGTAAACAAATTACTCACGGAATGTCAGTTCGGCTTTCGCTCCCAGCATAGCTGTGAAACAACCCTGCTAAAGGTTATTAATAATCTGCAATTAGATCTTGATAATAATCATGCAGGGGTCCTGGTGTTGCTCGACTTTTCAGAGGCATTTGACAGCGTAAATCACCAAATTCTGCTGTCTTAAGTTATTTGATATTTCATCTTCATCTACCGAATTGCTATATAGTTTTTTTTTTATGTGGACAGATGTGAGCAATTTAAAGTGAATAATGTTATTTCTAGTCTTCTATCCGTGTTGTGTGGAGTTCCACAAGGTTCTATATTGGGACATCTATTATTCAGTATTTTTATAAATAACCTTCATAATATTGTTGAAAAGATCAAGATTTTTCTTTTAATTTTAATTTCTTTTTGGTTAATTTTAGTTTTGTTACTTTCTTTAAGATACCGTAGTTTATTATGATGTAGATTTTTACAATAATGGTGTCATCTCCCTTGCTCTCTTTTTTGTTTTATGTTTCCATACTGACTTTGCCCTTTTTTTTTATGTATTTATATATGAGTTGGTCACAATCAAAACTAGTCTTGTCCACCATAATGCATTTTGAGTTAAACGACGAAAACTAATAACTTGTATATTTTGGGGGAATAGGAAAAGTTCACTTCTTTTTCTTATTATGCATTAAATAGACAATATTCACACGAAAGTTTACACAAATTGAAGAACAAATGGCGGAGAAAATAAATAATTACAAATGGACTTAGCTCGTTTTGGAAATCATAGTGGGACAAGCCTTGATTTGGAAAAGAATTGTTGGGACTAAGTTAGTTTTGAAAAGAAAAAAGCTTGATATATGATAATAATACTTTTAATTTATAAGAATAAACACGTAATAGAATGTTCACATATTTCACCAAAAATTACATGGAAGAACAAAACCAAAACTGGTAGAAGAAAATAAATATTATATGTCCTTGTAGGTATCTAAACGCTTAAATTTACTTCGATGTTTACATTTTCGGAACATGCATCTTCATCTGGTATAGCTTCGTTGTTCAATGTAACCTCCTCCTGCATAGCTTTTGAAAAAAACTCCAAAATTTCATTCTCCCTCCAATGTTGTCCAAAATGTTTTTTTAGGAGATTGTCCACATATTTTAATTTTGCAGGCTTAACAAGAACTCCTGCTTTTAGTTCTGTTGGGTTTATGTCGCTCACTTTCTTCCTCCGCCTACAAACAGATTTCGCCCTTCCAACTTGCGACCTGTAGAAGCCTCTCCTTGGATGTGCGTGCACATTACCGTTTTATAATCGGTTTAATATGAAAACATTGGATGGAGCGAATTGGAAATGCCATACAGAAGGTCGTTTTAAAATTGAAGATACTGCCATCTTCCAATCAAGCATTTTGTAGTCTTCATGAGGTACAAAAACCGTGCCGTAATTGCGAAATATATCTACATACTCTTTAGGATGTATGATAGTGTCTTTTTTCCTTACTACTTTCTCAATCCTACCGAAAACTCGATCAGGAGGCAGAAATGAGTGTCCAACAACTGGAAACATAAAAATTATATTTTTGACACTTTTCGGAGAGTTTTGAGTTAGCCATTTAGAAAGCATCCCCATCATTGTGCTGTTCTTATTTTGGCCACCACAACCATCCGCAAAAAGTCGAACCCTTTGGATGCCATTTAAATCAGCATTTGTTAATCTGTGATACACAGCCGAAGCAATTTCATTTGAGCCTTTACAACTATCTATCTCAGTCTAGGTGTAAATGAAGGTGTTATTGATGTTCTGACTTGCCTTTTATGAACCCTCACAAATGGTGAAGTTATAAAGGTATAATTGACGGCTGTAATACGCGCTCTGATCTGGAATTTTTGACAGTGGGATGTTTTTTTGACAATCGAACGAAAAAAGTATTTCTCTGTTACTATTTTGTCTCTTTAGGGAAGAGAAAAATGCTTGAGATCTTAGCCTATGAACTCTGAGTTCAGTCAGCAGCGATTGTTGTAGGCTTTAGTCTCTCTCCAATTTCATTCTTCCTTTTAATTCAATACATTTTGAGCAAGTATCTGTTGCAGGGGATCGGAAGATTAGGTTGTAGTCCTCAACGAATATTTTATAAAAAAATTTATATTTTACTTGAAGGCTTTCATTGTTTTCATTGTAGCTAACAAATAATTGCTTTATTGTTAAATGGCTCGGTAAATACTCTCCAGATGAATTCTCTCGGCACAGTAATGTGACTCGACTGGCTTAATAGTTTCAATGAAACTCCTCCCGTCTTTGTTCATATTTTCAACTTTTTGTATCACCTCCACGGTTTTCTTTTGGTGATTTAAAAGTTTCGAAGTATGATTTGCATACTCTTTGTATTCTAGTTTTTGAGACAGCCAGTATCTGAATAAAGGCCTTCCGACATACCTGGATAGGTTTGGATTTGCTACATACATAGTACCTCAAAAATATGTTCCTTTTTGGTCTATCTTTCCTACAACGACGTCTTTCTGGAACTCTACAGGTAATGTACGCATGAAACTTTTTTATGTCTTGCATATTTAATTTTTTGCATTCAAAGTGTTTGTTTCTGTGTGTACATCTCAGGAGGCTTGGAAATGATTTGCTTGCATACCTACAATCAACATAAATAACTACTAGGTACAACATTCCGTAAAGCTTCGAAAATAGGCGCGTTACTAGTTTTTGAGATATTTGGCACAGAATAGTATGTGAAACTGTTGCCAAAAATTAAAATAACTTTGCAAAATTGGAATTCAGTCTTTGATTCATTCAAAAAACAACAAAATACCTATAAAAAGTAGTCGTAAGGAAATTACATTGCAATAAAAACACTTAACTCTTAGTGTCTGTGTTAAACTTCCAAAATTCCACGAATTTGTGACTAAATTTATCTCTGTATGCCAAATCCTATAAAGATCGGTAACGCACCTATTTCTGAAAATGTTACCCATACGAGTTTTCACTTGAATCTTCATCTTATAATGGAAAACAACAGAAATGTCTCACCTTCCTCGTTTTAGATGATTTTTTTTCCAGGTCGACTGGTCGACGATTTTCTTCCTTCCCTGCCTAGGTACCGCGCGGATTACTTCAGTCTGGCGCACTGCATTTTCCGCACTTGAATTCGCATTTACTTCACTTTCACTCATATTAAAAAATATGAATGATTGTTTCACTAAAGAATCAAGTCGAAACTGAGAAGAGTATTCTAATTCCTAAAAGTTGAAATAATTTTTACCGTTATTCGTTCACCACTACAATCAATGTTCCAGAAACAAACATGCTGATTTTTTATTCAGGATCATTATGGGAAAAAGATAGTTTTGGAGGCTATTTTTCCCTTACAATGACAAATCAAGCGAACTGTGATAAATTCGCCGCGCATTTATTAGATTTATATACATGGACAAAACCTCTTTTGAAGTACTGACTGCGTAGGACAAAGCTAGTTTTGGAAGAGAAGCTGAAATTCCACCCAAGATTGCGACGGGCTATACTGATTATGGTGCTCAATCTTTACGTATGTAATAGAATATCTCATTCCAATTAAAACGGTATTTATAGCTCAATTTCTTTTTTATTTTTTGGTCAAGACTACTTTTGATTGTGATCAACTCATATAAGATATAATATCTTGTGTTTAGTCAATAAATGCCAATTTTAACAAAAAAAAAAACATTCCATTACTTTTTCTTTTGAATATATTTTCTTAACTCTAATAAATTTCTGAGATCTATAAATTCGTTTATAATACCATCAAAAAAATGTTCTGTCTTTCACCTAAAAATAGGCTGAAATCGCTGATTTCACTCCATAATGGTTTCTCAACTTCTTCTCTTGAACCTGATTTTTTATCTGTAGGACAGAATTAATAGATGGACGGGGACTATCTATAGACCTTCGAGGGGTTGAATATTTAAACTCTGTTTTCGACACTAACCCAGCGATATTGTTCTTCTTCAAATGATTCTATCTACATCTCTCTTTATGACTACATATGTAGTTCCTTTCATTAGAACTGATTTCAATCGATTACATTACTTCGCAAAACATGATAGACCAAAAAAAAAAATTTTCATTTAACCAATATCATCTAGAAAATAATAAATTTGCTAATTATTTTATCTTCTTGTCCTACATCTGATTAAATATATATTTATTGTAAAATTCTATTGGGTTGCTGCTTATTAACAAGATTATATTTTAATCTTGGGTCTGATGTTTGCTTTTGGGATAACCACAACAGACAATCGCCAATTTCTTGTAAAATAATATGCCTTCAGGGTATTGTGGGTGAACAACGCTTCGCATAAATTAGTTTTCAGGATAATTGAGGGTATCTTAGAAGCTCTTAAAATATTCCTTTAATTCGGTCTACTTAACTCCGGTGAGTATATACAATTTGAGTTTCATGAATAAAACATGATTTTACTTAAAAATATTTTTTACTCGTAATTCTAAGACTTTGAAATTTTAATAAGAATATTCAAAATATAAAATTCTGCATTACTGGAAAAAGTAGGTATTTTTAAGCGATCGATGAAGAAAATGTGCATTCGATAGAATTGTGGCTTTATTTTATTTTATTTTTTAATTTCAATGTTATCTTTAGAATTTTGATCAACTACTTATGTTTAAGTATGTACTTAACACGATTACTGTTCAGGTAATAATAACAGAAAAACATTGACAATATAGGATGGCTTTTATAAATTATGGCTTTTATGAAAAATGAATCCCACGAAATATAAAAGAAAACTTAATTGGGAGTAATCTTTACTGTGATTGCCGAATTAAATAAAAAAAAAAAATTATTAATAAACAATTCTTTTTTTTAAATTTTTTTTCTATGCATTCTAGTTTCAGTCTAATTAAGAGAACATTCTAGCGTCTGTTTAACATTACTGCCAGAGTTATCACTTGAATCCAATTGGATTCAAATTTATTCTTCAAACTAAATTTGGACACCTAACTATCCCTTTGATGCCCTCGCCTAGATCCCGCGGCAGCAATTTTTTTATACACATATATTTATTGCATAGGTGCCAAATATGCTATAAAAAAATAAATTAGGCTTCTCGGAAGCTAAGTGTACATTTTAGAGATTGTTGCCTATAGGCAACAAGTGGCAGGGAGATCAAAGAAAAGAGCTTTTATTGCTTTATTATTTTTTCAAAAGAAAACATTTATTTAAGTATGGTAAGCCACAAAACAGTTTTTCTGGGGATTGCAACACAAATAGGCATTACATTTACTACATTTACTCCTTGGCCAGCCAGTTTTTGTAGAGAGCACATCGATGCTTAGTTCCCCATTGTGGCCAATGTCCTATTTGATCGTAACGGATGTCACTACTGATGGGTATAAATCGCTTTCTTGGAGTAGAACTGGTTGGTGTTAATGATTCTTTTTTTACAGCTCTCACTGAAAGTTCAGTTAAGGTAGGAACAGCACAGCACTCATAATCTATAGTTTGGACGACCTCTCTTACGAGTAGATGCTGATGGTAATTCTGGCTATGTATTAATCCTTTGGCAATATCGGATTGAAAGTTTATGAGTTTCATGAATTTTTCATCACTATGAAGCATTTGTGGTATTCTCTACGACACACCAGCCAAGCAATTTCGATTACAACATTTATGCACCAGTAAATAATTCTCGTACAAAGCTTCCTTGATTTGTGATCAATTCTATAATAATTCGATTAGCGTGTCTGCTAAATCCACACCACGCATATAAATATTTATAATAGTCTGCTACAATTTAGGCCGATCAACTTCGATGAATTCTTTTCTATCATTGCTCCAACGACGGCATTTTGTAATGGGGCTCTACCTCGAGGTGTGTGGATAGCAGTAGTACACCCTTATTATCAAACCACCGTACACAAGGTTAAATCATGATCAACGTTTGTTTGTAATCAAATGACCCCCTTCCTTTTTTTTTTTGGTAAATCTTTATCTGAATGTAAGGTTAGAGAACCAAGTCTGTTTGGGCGTGCTGTGCCAGCTAGATGAAGAGATGTGAACCTATTACCGAAAAAATATTTTGAAATTTTTGTGTTTTGGCAAAGTCTCAGTCAAATGTAAAACGATATCTGCTGAAATTCCGAGGATATATTTTGGACATGTTCCTTCCCCGGCGTATATCTCAAAATCGTACAGAATATCGGAGGCTCCTACTCGAGATATAACCTTGAAGCCCCACTTATGTGGTTTCTTTGGTAGATATTGCCTCAATTGTTAACGGCATGTGAAAATAAATTAGTAGAAACATTAGTACTACGTGAATGCAAAACTGGAGAAACAATCACCTTTGAATGTTATATACTGTTCATCTACAGAATTATTTTTCAGTGCTGTTAACAGTGGTCGAACTTTATGTAGTTTGTCATATCTTGGATCATCTCGTGACAATTGCGTTTGATTATCATTTATGTGTAAACATTTTTTGATTTCTTCAAAACGATTGCGCCCCATTATATCAGCAATCAATGGGATGTGTAACGAAGATGACCAATACATGCGATAATGAGGCACATGTATTATACTAGTATAGATCAATATACCAAAATATCTTTCAATTTCTTCAATAGATATTTTTACTTCTTTTCCAAAATGTTGCATATTATATTTATTTGATGTTTTCGATTATTTTGTTATCAATCAATTTTCTAAAGTAATATAGAGGTGTTCTGTGCTGTTCTGAAACATTTTCTGGATATGGTATAATGCAAAGCATGGTAAATCAACCAATTCCAATGATCTTCTCCTCCATTTAAATTTTTTAAAATCAAGTTTATGGGCTGTAGCGTAAGACGACGCATTACTTCTTGTCTTAATCTCTATTTCTGGTCCAGGTTTCGCTTCTTCTTCAACTTGCAATCATTCACAATTAGATAATCATCATTAGGGAATTAGTTCATTGAAGAGAGGAATTTCATTCCATTGTCTTCTTTTTCTAATCTTTCCCTAAATCCATCCCGTATAGAATACACCACAATGTTCTCCACCTCTTCATCCATAAACTCATCAGATGAATCATCCGAATTTCTATCATATTCGCTATTTCGGTATCACGAACTGACTTTTTTCTATACGACATTATAGTTCTCAGCTGTAAATGAAACCAAAAAAAAGAAAAAAAACCAAAATTCATTCCTGCGTGACAACTAGTTGCCTATAGGCAACGAGAACTTCAGAAAAATCCACAAGCTAAATTAACCAACATAAATAAAAAATAATTCCATAAAACATTTTTAAAACGAATTTAACCAGAATGTATAAACGGCTCTTCACGAACACATAAATTCTATGAAAAATATTGATGGTTGTAAAATAGAGAAGCAGTGCGAGTTTAAAGTTTTGTTGCCTGTAGGCAGCGTCGGACATGAAAGGGCTAATTTCAATTCTTAATTATTTACCTTAACTAAATCGATCAAATTCGCACTTTCACAACCCGACAATTACCAATTCCGTCCTTTTTTTTTTGCTGAATACACTAAGAAGTAGTAAACTTAGAATACCATTCTTTTATTTTGTTTTGCGATGCATGCTGCCTGAATTGAAGGATTTTGAAATCCTTAAATTTCGTCGATTTTTGATGTGCTGAGTTATATTAAAAAAAATCAAAGCTTTGGTTCTAATTATCACAGAGACATGATATTTAGCTTATTTTATTATAACAAAGATCCCTTTAGAAAAAAAAATTAAGGATAATAAATAATAATAATAATAATTTATTTATAGAAGTGGTACACAAGATTTACATATAGAAATTATAGTTATATATAAATGAGGTGATTAAGCAAATATTAATAATTTTAACTATTAGAGAAATTTAATAATTAATACACAATTACGAAAATCTGAGAAAATGCAAATAAGAAAATAAGAGAAAGTACATAGAAAAATTCAAGAATTCAATCAAAATAGATAGACTACTACACTAGCAATAAACTGTAAAGTTGGAAACTTAGAAAAGCGCTCAAAAGTGTTCGCAAGATTACAGAACATGAGTTTTAATAATAGCTTTGAATGCATTAACGGTGCGAGCCCCCTGCAAGCTAGAAGGGAGCAGATTTCCAAAAGCGGGCAGCCTGAACAGGAAAAAGAACTCTCCATGACCGTTCTGCTGAAACGGGGAATAATAATATTACGGTTACGTGGGGATACTAGAAATTGGAAAAATTCTCGGGGATACTCTGGCTCATTGCTATTTAATATACCAAAGAGCAGAATCAAAAATTCTACTCTTTAAGTAGTTATCTAGAGAGCAATCATTGAAAGCTACTTGATTTCGCCGGGCGCATTCACTATCTAATTTGGGAAGATAGTATTTCTAAAAGAGAAGTAAGGCATAATTAATGTCTTCACCAGTCTCTGCCTAACGGACGTGTCTAAAATACTCGCCGAGAGCCATAGCCTTCTTAAACCTGCATAGACTTTGCTAAGTGAGACTTTAGTATTATCGCAACATTTCATGTCTGAGCTCAATACTATTCCCAAGCTTGTAACTTTATTGTGCACAGGTAATATAAAACCATTCAGACTTATATCAGGTATGTCAAATTCGTTCAGTGGTCGGTTATAGAAACAGATACATTGCGACTTTGCAGGAAGGTCATTAATAAACAGGCTAAAAAGTAGAGACCAAGTACAGAACCCTGTGGTACATCTAATGAGACGGCCTTCGAGGCCGAAAAGTTGTTATCCAACTTAACTAGCTGATGTCGATCATAGAGGAACTCTTTAATCAAGGAAATAGCGGCTACACTGAATCTGTATTCGGATGCAAGTTTACAAAGCAGGAATTCATGGCCAACGCTATCAAATGCCTTAGAGAAGTCAAGAAGGACAAGCGTACTGAAATTATTGTCGTTCATGGCCATTCTTATATCTGTTGATATCTTTAATATAGCAGTTTCACAACTGCGAAACGGACGGAAACCAGACTGCCAAGGAGACAACATCTGATTACAATCAATCCAACCTAAGTATTTGCCTATATATGAGCTTCTCTAGAACTTTCGATAAGCATGACAAGATACTGATAGGGCGAAAGTCACTAGGTGTTTCAGCTTTAGCCTTCTTAGGAATTGGCAATAGCAGTTTTCCCAGGTGTTGGGAAAGGGTAGAAGAGGTAAAACAAGTATTCATGATATGAAGAATGTACTATCAATCAAGGGAAGTAATAGCTTTATAAGGCGTGGTAGTAGAGAATTGGGTCCTGTAGCCTCCGATTTAACTGAGAAAATTAGCAGAGATCAGCTCCTCTAAATCAATTCATCGAAAGATGAGGGCAACGTACAACCAAAGAACATAGGAGAACTTACAAAATGCATATGCCCTTCATTTTCCCCTGTGCGCAAGCTACTTGTGTAAAAAACTACCCACTTACATAGAACATCTTACAAAAGATATTTGTAACTTTTTTTCGCTCGATTCATTGCAACGAACAAAATTGATAATTAGGAATTAACTATTAGACCCAAAAGCCAGATTAAGGTGTTAACCACAAAAAAAAAAGCTCACGATTTCTGTTCTCAAAAGCACAGTCAGACATAAACGCATAGAAGTATGCAATTTGAAAATTGAAACAAATCACTATATGTACATGCAAAGCTATATGAAGCTGTAGTATTCGTCTGCATTGTACTCCAAAGCATTTCGGGCATCCGTACAGCATTAGGATTACATAAGTATGGCGAGATTTTAGATTTGTCTGTAAAAGTTTTCATCGAATTTTTTGGAACTTATAAAATATTTCTGCGTGGGGAGCAGGCAAGTGGCGAACGAAATGTATGCGATCTGTCCTGTTGGCCAGACACTTTTCCTTGTAATTTGTCTGGCACCATTTATTGCTTGGGCAAATTTTATTTTACTGAAGCCGGTCATTAAATAAAACTCTTCCGAGAATTCTGACTTGTAATATACCAATGTCAATTTTACCATTTTACTAACTAGATAACCAAAGAACTACATTCGAGAGATAAATCTGAATTGACCAACAGAAATTCCAGGTTGAGCTATGTCTGGTGAATTTCCAACTATAAGACTATATAAAATTTTATCTCTATCTAATTCCTCAATTTTGTTCGAATAAAATTTTTCATTTTCAAGGAACATAATTCAATAAGATTAGCATAGTCGGAGTTAATAGCTGTGTGATTTTGTGTACTTGCTTTTAATACTATTTGTACTGTTCGCTTCATTTATAAGTATTATATGGAACTGTTATGGTGTTGGTATAGCACATTTTGAGTTATTCAAGGATAACCGAAATATCCAAATTTTCAGAAAAATTACCTTGATTAATTATTCACGCAAACCGCAAAGCTTCCCAAAATAAATAACGTTTATTTCATGAGATATGAATTTTTGAAGTTACATCTACTAAGCAAAATTTGCCAGATTTTTTAAAATTCAAAAAACCGTATCTTGGTCATGAATGAATCGCAACAAAATATTACTATTTTCAATATTGCCAAACTTCCTGTAAGATTCCATTAAAATGAAATATAGTGCATTCACAAATTTACACAAAATTGATCGATTTTCTGTGTAACGGCCTTATAGGATTATTTCCTTTTCATATACACAAATTTGGATACCTAGCAAATTCAGATTTGTCCCCTTTAGTTCATAATATTATTGCACCGAATTTTACTAACACGTCCCATGATTAAATAATAGTTGCTCACAATTATAAACAAATAGATAATAAATAGAACTGCAAAGAAAAGTCTCGCCTTCCAAGCAAAAATAAGAAATTACCAATATACCTAATGCAGAAAATGGCGACATACACTTTCCGAGCATGCCGACTACAGCCCGCAGAGCTTTCAAAATAAATGAATGCTTTCCGAAAGCACATCATTCCATCTGACGGTGATGAAATGAATTAAAAACACCAAATTGTATGCAAAATATATAAAAACAAGAAATTTTTGTCGCTACCATGGTTAACATTATTGACTTTAATTCTTTTATCATTGCACTACACAATTTGATTTTTTCAAAATAAACAGAAAAAGGTTCGATATCTGTCACAAATTGAACTTTCTTTGCAATAATATCATAATTTTGGTAGTTATTCCTCTCTGAAAATAGCAACTTTCAAACGAATATATATTAGTAACCAAAACTTTTTTACTAGCTTTCGCTCCGTCACTTCCTCTTCCACTTCAAGATCCAAATAGATACAAATCTATCTACTTGACGCATTATTACGTTTTTTTTTTTACCAAACTTTGCAAATTTCATGAATTCGAGAGTTTTCTAAAGCTGCAATACATACATATAAAACCCCGAAATCTTTATTTTTGACACGTCATTACCTAAGTTTATGCTTTTTCTCAAACTATGTACAATTTTGATCATGATAATATGCACAAATTTGATGCAAAGCTGTATTAACTTTTCGTGTTTTTTAAGATTTCAGTGGTAAACCCCTTAACCGTAGTAATAACATCCAATGATTTTTCGAATAAGGTTTTTCAAGGTGAAAAGGAGTATCAATACAGAGAGCACAGTACATTTAACTACATCATATATATGTTAGATCATATAAATAAGGAGAAGCCATAATTTTGGCCAGGAGTGTTGAGGCTTAAAATGCTATGATGAAACATGTATTTCATAATATTTCCAGTCTAATGATGGACCTGATGACTTTTCCTCACAGCTCAACAACTGCAAAAAGAAAGTTTTTAATTTGAATCTAATTAAAAACAAAAAATCAAATAAGTTCGATATAGACACAATTCAGAATATATATATATATAATATAATATATATATATCACTTTCTGAACCCAAAATGTAACCCTTTCTGCGTTTTTTGCTATTTTTCTTAAGCATCTCCAGCGAAAATGGCTGAAAAAGTTCAATAAGTGCCAGAAAGTAGGCAATTATCTTTTGCAAATGACCTTTTTCTGTAATTTTCGCTGGATTTGCTGAAGAAAGAGTGCAAGAAACGTAGAAAGGGTTACATTTTCCTACAGAGTGTGATAGGTCATTTTAAAACTAAGCCTTTGGGCCTTTTAAATCCAATATGAAAAATTGGTATTGATGACGTGTGACTGTTTTTTGATAAAAATAGTAGTTAAATAAAAAAAAACGAGTAAAAATTCCGAAATTTTAGCTTTGTGGAGCCGTAACTTCAAAAAGGGTGAGGAAAAAAATGTATAGACCATTGGAAGGGTCCAACGATTATCTATCTACCAAAGTTTATATCATAATCACAGGGTGTAACGTTCAGAAGTTACAGGGTGATCTATAAAAACATAGCCAAATATTTTAATGGGTCTTGCTCTGGCCTACGTTCCAGGACTCCAACCTATCTCTCAATCCATCCATCCGCGCGCCCCAAATTGGCGTTTTTCATGGAATTTTAAAATTTTATGATTCATAGATAATTCTGTCTATTTTGTAATTAGTTGAAGGATTATTTGTTCTCCTTGTGAAAAATTATAGGTCAGTATTTCTGTGAACTGCTCAATTAATCGGAGTCCAAAACGCAACTTAGAAATGACCATGTCGTCTAGGGTGCAGCAGCTGAAATTCTTAATTTTTTCAAGAAACAAGACCAAAAACCTTCATCTTGAAATAATTTTTAAAGTGGATGAGTACTTAATACAAAAAACACCCATACATGTCTCCCTGTTTCACTCCCTCTCTCTCTCTCTCTCTCTCTCCCTCTCTCAACCAATCTCATTATTAAAGTGTTCAACAGAATTTTATTATTCTCGACATAATTCACACAACAACTGTCTAGTTGATCTTGATTACCCTGAAAGTTAGTAAGACAAACTCTAGCTTTCGAGTTCATTCATTATTATTTCAAAGCCTTTATGAAATTTGTTCTGTACTAAAATCCTTTCCATAGTAGTCTGCCTTTCACTTAAGGGCGAGTGTGCACTTATACCCAGGGATTTGTCCTACATACCCAGATAAAAAAAATTTCCATTCTATGTGCTTACGTACTACTTACCTGTTTAAAAAAGTATTATTCTCAAAGAAAGGCTCATAAAGGATATAGGATATATGAGCATGAGTTTCACTTACAGGTATAGTAAAAGCTATTATAGTTGGCACCCATCCTACACAGAAATGAGGGTACAACAGCTATATTCAGGAACACATGCCACTCAATGTGATTGGGGAAATAGGGCCTTTCTAACTACATGGCTTTATCTATATTTATTTTTACTCATTCCTGAAATTTTTTTTTCTGGTTAAATTTACATCAATGTCTGTCGTTAGGTGAAGTATACTATATATGTAGGTAGGTACCCTTGCTGTAACATGTATGTACTGTACACGATAAAAGTAAGGCGCCAGTTATGTTGTTTCCCTTCCCATGGATTGGATTTAACCCTTATATTTCATCCATATATTTTCTTTACTCCTCCTGCGGCATTTTTTTTTTTTTATTAAAGCTAAAGGTTCCCCAGAATGCCAGTATCTGAGTTATGGAATATCGTATCAGATTGTTGGGGTCACGTATAATTCAAGAGTCGGAACAACTTAGACTTCTATTCTGCGGTAAAGTTGTTTGGTAATGCGGTTTCGAAAACCTTTTTCGGTAATGATAAGGTCGAAAAGGCCACGCGATATTTCTTCCTCTTAACTTTAGCCAGAAATTATGTGTTTAAAAAAAAAAAAAAAAAATCTTGAGGCAAGGAATTTATTTTTTCTTTTTTTTTCGTTTATATAAAACGCTAGGAATTGAAAGTATTTTTTATCTTTTAAGTGGATGGCGCTTCAACAGTTAACACTAGAGTTATGTTTAAGAGACTTTTTTTGTTTGTTTTTGCCATGCTTATACTTTTGGATGAATGAAATTTAAAATAAAAGAGAGTTACTGTCTTCTGTTCCTTTTTTTAAGTACCGCGGTATTACTAGGTGATAAGATATTACTTGGTACTAGAAACTCTAAAAATATGATTTTCAGGACTTTTAAAGTAATATTTTGTATGTGGCATTCTATTTTATTAGCTGTGCTCTTTAGAGTCTAAAACAGCACTTCAAGAAATTAAGTTTTCTATTCACAAATTCCAACCGTTAACCAGGAAACAGAAAGTGGTTGCCATCATCGTTCATCAGTTCAGATTTCAATTTATTCCAATATCTGATAATAGAATAGAATGAAATCTAAGCTGATGAGCGCTGATATTCTGCACGTGGCCAGAGCCAAGACGCAATAAATGTATAAATGTGATGAAAATTATGTCACTGCTATAAATTTAGTTGTTCATTCTGCCTTTTGTAACAAAGTTCACCAGACTTGAAATAAATCTTTATTTCAATAATTACTATGATTTTGTCAATTATAAAGTATGTAAATATTTAAATATATGAAAATTCAAAATGTAATGTTAATAGAAATATGACACTTTGTCGCAATTGACTTTGAACTCACCTGATCAATGTTTGACAATTGATTCACTTGGTTTTTCCTTCTATTGATGTTTGGGATTGGGATATTGTTTGTTCCAGTTGATTCCCGGTTAGTAATTCTTACTGCAGTCGATACCTACAGAAAGAACCTTTATTACAGTCGATATCCACAATAAAGTGTTTTTGTTAGTAAATTTCTTATTACAGTCCATACCCGCAAAAAGAATCTTTATTACAGTCGATACCCGCAATAAATCGTGTTTGTTAGTAATTTCTTATTACAGTCGAGACCCGCAATTAAAATCTTTATTACAGTCGATACCCGCAATAAAGTGTTTTGTGTTAGTAAATTTCTTATTACAGTCGAGACCGGCAACAAGAATCTTTATTACAGTCGATACCCGCAATAAAGTGTTTTGTGTTAGTAAATTTCTTATTACAGCCGATACTCTCAAAAAGAATCTTTATTACAGTCGAGACCCGCAATAAAGTGTTTTGTGTTAGTAAATTTCTTATTACAGTCGATACCCGCAATAAGAATCTGTATTACAGTCGATACCCGGAAAAGGAATCTTTATTACAGTCGATACCCGCAATAAATCGTGTTTGTTAGTAATTTCTTACTACAGTCGAGACCCGCAATAAAGTATTTTGTGGCAGTAAGTTTCTTATTACAATCGAGATCCCCAATTAGAATCTTTATTACAGTCGATATCCATAATAAAATATTTTTGTTAGTAATTTATTATTACAGTGGAGACCCGCAATAAGAATCTTTATTACAGTCGAGACCCGCAATAAATTGTTTTGTGTTAGTAAATTTCTTATTACAGTCGATACCCGCAATAAGAATTTTTATTACAGTCGATACCCGCAATAAGAATATTTATTATAGTCGATACCCACAATAAAGTGTGTTGTATTAGTGATAAATTCTTATTGCAGTCGCTACCAACAATAAGAATTTTTATTTTAGCCGCCTTCAAAATAAATTCTTTAATCTAGTCGGTACCCAGAATAAAGATTTTTATCCCAATTGTTAACCAAACAAAGTATTTGTTTGTTAAACAAAAAAAAATTAGCACGCACACTAGGAAATAGATCACCAAGTTAAGCACTGTACTGCCAAATTAAAAAAAAAAAAGGCAGATTGCGGCTGAAAAGACACTGATTTACTGAATTTTCCCGATTTTCCATGTTTTCCACAGACTTTTCCTATTACTATGATTTTTTTTAAAAGTTACATGAATTTTCCTCGATTTTTCATGCAAGTTTTCATGACTGTTGAAGAGAAAGTATTGCTGCTAGTAGGACGGAAAAAAATGATTCCGCATAGCTTATAAAACCTTTTTGTCGGAAAATTTTCTGGAAATTTCAGAAAATTCCGGAAATTCCAGAAAAATTGGAAAATTCTGCATTTTTCCTGAAACAGATTTATCACTAACCATTTCGATGAAAATTTTTCCGATGATTTTTCCGCTTTTCCGGGTTTTCCATGGAGTTTTCCACAAAAGCAACTTTATGCAACTCATTTCACTCTACAACTTTGTCTTAGGTTGCAAAACGCTCAAACGCTTCCTTGGTCGGAAAAAATCCGAAAAAGCGTTTTACATGAATTTTCTTCGATTTTTTCTGCAAGTTTTCACCATGTAGGAGAGAAAGTAATGATGCCAGTTGACAGAACTTGATCCTGCATAATTTAGAAAAAAAATTTACCGGAAAAGTCGGAAAATTCCAGAAAATTTTCCGGAATAGTCGGAAAATTCCGGAAAATTTTTTCGGAAAACTCTGCATTTTTCCTGAAACGGATTTATCACTAATCAAATTTGTACCAAATTTTCAAATGATTTTTCTCGATTTCCCGGGTTTTCCATAGAAATTGTCACGAGACATGAACCTGTGTGCCAAATTTCAGCTCGCTGTGATGACGAAAAGTGGGTCTACGAGAGTGTCGAAAATAGTAAAAAGAAATATATAAATAAATAGACAGACAAATTCGTGTACGAGTTAAAGGGACGGGTTGGCCTCAAAAATAGGACCAATCGGACATTTTCTTCGTACGGTTGCTATACAAAGTTTGTTTTAAAAAAATTGACAAATTTTATCTTTTAACAAATATATGACAACAAAAACAAAAAAACGTCCATTGATAAGCTTTATTTCCTGAGGAAAAAAATAAAACTCATTTTTAACTGTTATAAGACGAGGAAAATATAAAACTCGAATTATGAGTGTTATTTTTTGAGGAAAAAAAGAAAACTCATATTTAATTATTATAATAGACGAAATATGTAAAACTCTGGCAAAGAGTTTTATATCGCTGTAAAATAATGTTAGTTTTTTTTTTAACAGTTTAAATTGAAATATAAAAAATATGTCTTACAATAACAGTTAGGATTGGATATATATATTAAAATCGAAACTTTCTTGATTTCGACGTAGGCAGCTAGTCTAAGTGCTGTACATAGGCCCCTTTTGTACTACGCTACTTCTTAGAAAACTTTATGAAAGAGTTTTCCGCTTACATTAAAATAATAACACTTATTTACGGTCCCTGGTTGAGAGAGACATAATTTTTGTAAAGGACTTAGGACGTCAAGCACGTCTAGATTTTAAGCGGCACCTAGACAGTATTTCTCCTCAAATTCTTCATTGGAGTAGGTATAATCTTGAAGGGAAACCACTTTTTTTCTTTTCTTTTCTACATACATACATACATATTAGAAGAAGCATAAATGTTGCATATTTTGCGTTATGTTTTTTTTTTTTAAATAACCTGAGATGGGAGCTACAGGCATTTTTCTTTTTCTACGATATTATTTAATTGAGGACTTTATTTGTTTAACTTCCGTTTTGATAGATTGAAATTCTGAAATTCTCTTCACTTGTCTGGAGGTGTTTTATTTTCATTCTCCTGAACATTTCGTTCGGTAAGCCCCCACAAAAATTCGACTAAAATTCAAATGTGTAGATTAAGATTTGCATGAAAATTTTGCAAAATATATGCATGAAAATTTTGCAAAATTTTCATGCATTTAAGTTTATAGCGGGGTGAGAGGCCTTTGCGCTGCAGCCATTCATTGGCTTGTTGTGCATCCAATAGTCCCACTTTCTGTTTGGAAAAAATTTCCTCGAATTTGACAGACTTTAGAAAGTATGAGTCAACAAACCCTTGAAATCTACATAGTCCAATGGTTCCTCATTCGCTTAGAACGTGCTCCTATGTTTCATCCTCTTTTAGACATATCCTACATATATCAGTAGATATATACCTAAAAGTGGGTGTTCTACTTACCTATTCGATGCATGTGTTTGTTAAGTTTGCGGTGTTTCGTTAAGACTCCTGAGTTGATTTCTAGATAGCCTAAAAAGATTCAGTTTCTTTTTTTGGTGAAGGTCTTTTGATAAATTGTTTTGATTGTCTCTGGTCCATTTGTTTGTGGATCCCGTTTAGTATGGTAAGTTTCACGGTATTATAGTGAATAACGCACTATGGTTCCTGTTCAATAAAGGCCATAGATGGTGGCATGGGTGATTAGTAAAATATGCTCTTTTTTTTTATGAAACACGTTATATCTTATAAAGTACAGGGTATATGGTCTATTTTAAGATGTCATTGTATGCAGAATCTTGGGGTCTTTCCACGTCAAAGATACTTTGTTCCCCTAGTAACTGAAAACACGTAAATTAAAAAAAATAGCGTCTAATTTCGGTATGACCTGAATTAGTGGGGTATTTTTAAAAAAATTACGAAAAAATCAAAAAATAAATTAAAAACCGAAATTTTGAATTTGAAGCATCATAACTCGTTAATGAGAAGGGTTACGGGTTCTACGGGGGTGGTTTAACATTCATAGTAAAGACCCCACAATTCTGTATACAACGCCGTCTTAAACTAGACCGTATACCCTATACTTTTCAATATATAGGGTGTTTAAAAAGAAACAGCACATTTTACGAATCACCAACTCAGTAGGGTTGCCCCACCACCCTGCCATACAATTTTTTATTTGCCTGGACGAGAGAAATCATTTGGTAAAATTAGTTATACTAGTTTAGGATAAACTGTATACAGGGTATGTATGTAAAACCCAGAAAGCTATGCAAAGTCTATTCCATTTCCGAGATAACGGGACTTAAAGATATTTGGGAATGTTTTTATAGATCACCCTGTATTTTCTGATCGTTCCACTTTATGATGATGATTTGTTGGACTGATAATCGTTGGGCTTTTCCATTGGTCCATAAACTTCCGCCCTCTCTCCCCTCTCTTTTTAAGTTATGGTTCAACAAAGTTAAAATTTTTAATTAGTTTTTTTTTTATTTTACTACTTATTTTTGTAAAAAAAAAAAACAAAAAACAAAAACAACGTCATCAACACAAATTTTTCATATTGGATTCAAGAAGCTGATAAGCTCCCTAAAATGCATTTTTTGCACTTCGTTTTGAACATATCCAGTGAAAAAAGTTTAAAAACCTCATCTCCAAAAAATAATTGCCTACTTTCTGGAACTAATTGAACTTATTCCTAGATTTGCTTAAGAAAAAATGCAAAATAAAAAACGCCGAAAGGGTCACGTTTTGGGCACTCTGTACCCTCAGTAATTTACGCTGGATTTACTTAAGAAAGAGTGCAAGAAACGCAGAAAGGGTTACTTTTTCCTACAGAGTGTGATTTGTCATTTTAAGGCTAAGCTTTAAGCTTCTTAAATCTAAAATGAAAAATTGGTGTTGATGACGTGTTTTTTGATAAAAATAGTAGTTAAGTAAAAAACGATCTAGTTAAAATTCTCAAATTTTAATTTTGTTGAATCATAACTTTAAAACGGAGGCGAGGAGGGGAAAAGCTTATGGACCAATGGAAAGGTCCAACGATTATCAATCCAACAAATCATCATCATACAGTGCAACGTTCAGAAGTTACTGGGTGATCTATAAAAACACACCCAAAAATCTTTAAGTACCGTTATCTCGTATATATTGGGTTTACCACCAGAATGTATATGATCAGCTATGATCGCTACTCGAACTGTTTGAAAATATTCAAGTACCGATGGGTCGTGCATTTTTTTTGTGATTTGATACCGACTGGGCTCCATTGTGTAACTTTTTACTTAACTGCTCACTGTCTAGCCATCGAGCGAAAATTCAGATTATTACCTGCATATTTGAAATATTTTAGAGAATTTTAGAAAATTCTTACATTGTTAGCATTCCTGCATATATGCGTTATGGTCACAAAAAAAAATGTTTTCCTTTTCAATTTGTTAGATTTTCTGATTTTTTCCTTCTTCTTAGGATTTGATGAGACATTTGAGGGATTGGGCCCATTGCCGTTTCAGCGCAATGAACACCACTCTCCTCGCTTGTAATGTTATATGCTTTGTTTTGCGACTTATTAAAATAAATTGAAGTTAGTTACAGTTTTAAAAAATGTGGTAAGTATTCCACATTACCGAACCTATTCTTCCACACGTTCATCTGGTTTATTCTATACGTTCTATAAATATGTCATTTTGAGTGATATATAAAATTACGACAATTTTTAATATATATTCCCAATAGATTGTTAAAGTCACACGACACAATCACTTCCCCCCTCCCCCACTCTCATAAAATTTTTCCACCAAAAATAAATTTTAATTTCTCACAGCAGAGAAATGAAAATTCATATTCAAATCAATGGAGGTGTGGGTGTTGTTTGAAAGAAAGAACCGGTAGCGCAAAGTATAGCTATAAAATATTCACAGGATTTATATTGCATGCAAAATTATTTTAAGAAAAGTCTAATTATTTACCAACAAAAGCAATTTCTGAATTTACACCTTATTTCACTTTGCCTATGCGTATAGTGACGAAGTAATTATACTTAAGCATATCTGCCTAAGGCAGGCATCAATTAATACTAAACGCGTTTGGGAAAAGCTGTCAGTAATCCATAATTCATTTTCACCAACCTTTTCTCACGTAAATATACAAAATTACATACATGTTTCTGCCATACAAAAATTGACTCATCAATTATCCTGAGTCTGTTCCATAAATTTTCTCTTACTGTGCTGGGCGTAAAAGAGAAATGTGAATGGGCTCTGCGGTCTCCAAGGTTATATGGATGTTGTGAAGAGTTTTTTTTTCTTCTACAAAAATCATAATAGCAATTGCAAGATAAACTTTTTCTTGTGACGTCTTTTTTAATACAATAAGAGTGCCAGTTTATGAATTTCCACAATATATTATCATTATCATTTGTTTTTATTAAAACTTAACGACTATATTTCTTTTTTCTTCTTATTTCTTTCAGTCACAGTCACCTCAATCTTTGCTCCAAGGACGTTATTGTCTAACAGAAGTGAGTAAAATTCATCAAGATGTCGGCGGGGTATGTTAGAAGAAGTAGCAGAAAAAAATTTAATGCTTCCATCAGCAAAGAAATGTTAACTTTAAAAATATCGCAATAAAAAGGATATTTAGGTCCTGGACAGTTTTTGTAAAAAACAGAAAAGAAAAAAAGAGAAAAAAAAAACAGAAAAATATTCCGGCAAAAAAATGAATGAAAAAAGCCTGAGTTCCATTGAAAAAGGACACCCAGAGGGCTATGAACAGAATGGTACAAGTGTGACCGATGGTAATGCAAGGTCGGCATCAGAAAGTGTCGCAGGAAATATTAGTACAGATGTGACTCTACCCGACTCCGTATTAGAAAAACTCTACCACAGCTACTCCATTAAGCAAAGACGAGCTGGTCTCGTTTGGTTTTTGGTTGCATCAATTTTATTTGAAGTCTGGGCCATGGGAGTTCCACAGGGACAATCTTTGGGAGCATTAGGTAAGCACCAATGAGATTAGATTAAAAAAAAAAATTAAAAAAAAAATTTACCTGGAATTATAATTTCACGCAAAGCCACTTAATGTTATTTAGAATGAAATCTTTAGCGTACATTTTACAAATCCCGAAGTCAGTCCCTTGGTCGCCTTCCCTTGGGAAACCAAATAGCCATCAGGTTAGTTGGCTTGATTTTTCTTCAGGTACACAGACAGGTTGTTGTTCCTGTTTTTTTTTTCTTTTGCTTCTTTGACTTCATGATAAAATAGGAGGAACGGTGAGGAAAATATACATGGTATCATACTGGCCTTTTGTTTTCTTCCGACTTTTTCATGTTTTTGCGGACGACATTAAAGGGCCGGCGGTTTTCCTGGTGTACAGAAGTCACACCATACAGAAGGATCTCATCCCATTTCGGGCTTTTTGGTTTTGTTTTGTTTTTATTACCCAGCAGCGGCTTAGTTAGAAGAAAAGGCTCTTATAAAGCTTTATATTTACTTCTCATTGGGATTTTCTCATTTATTTTTTTCCTTTTTTTTTTTACTTATTTTCAGGATCTACTGGAGTTATCCTTCTTTTGAACACGATTTTATGTGTTTTGATTCGTATTTCTGGAGATTCAAGAACGTGGCATCTTCTGTGGGAGATCGCACCTCATTTAGTTTGGTTTCTGGCAATCATTCAGTTGGCGTCATATCTGATTTTGAAAAGTTTTGTTATGCCGAGGTAAGTGGTTTTCTTTTTATTTTTATTATGATTATAAAATTTTGTCTACAAAGGGGACAATTTTTTGGAAGAATTTTTGAATTTGTTAAATAAAAAATAAAAAAAAATAAATAAATGTTAGAAATAATTATAAATAAAATCAATTGACTAGACGGACACCAAAAACTGGTATCTACAAATAAGGCAGCCTCATATATACACATCGTAGACCGAAATTAGTCCTCTCCTCTAGAGATATGAAAAATGGGATGAAGATGTCTTTAAACCGGAAGTGAATCGAATGCATCTGACGTATTATCTGATGTATTGAAATATGCGGGCGCATAGGGCAGATGGTTTGCATGGAATCTACTGACATGTATATCATGGACCGCTGACGGTATTGAATTGTTAACATTATCATCGGATCACTGTTCTATAGTTGTCTCTTTTTGGTTTAACTACTTTAATCCTCTGAACTTCAAATAATAACTTCTATACAAATTCCACCATAGTCCAGTTTCAGTCCAGTGGATTCTCCAAATGAATATAAAGGGTGTTTTATAAGTTGTGGATAATAATGAGGAAGATGATAAGTCATGTTGAGAAATGAGTATGGAAGGGGGGGGGGGGGTGGTGAATTCTCAACCCATTCCGAGATAATCGGACTTCAAGGACTAACTGTGCGTGAAACGTAGGTTTGTGCCTAAGCAGTTTGATCTCAGTCAGTCTTCCTCCACAGTTTGTAGTTAAGAAGAAACGGTCTGCCAAACTTCAAGTTTCAACTTTTGTAACTCAATTTTTTCGTGTTTGAAGCCGAATATCTAAAAAAAAAACCCTTATAATTTTTTTTTCTGTCCTACTCAAATCTCTCATTCCCGCATCACAATTAGGGATGAACATTGCCATTTTCAAGGAACTTTCCGGGAAGTTTTCAAAATTGTTCGGAACTGAACAGAATTTTGTGCTTTTTTTATGAGTTCAGTGCTTTTAAAAAAACAAGTACGGATTGTATATGTATATGTCACATAAACGCTTAAAGCTTTTTAGAAGAATTTCATGTAATACATATTTACTCTATCCCAAGCTGGTATAATTTGTGTGACGGAAACTTGGCTGAAACCTGCAGTAACCACACCACTAATAAATATTGAAAGTTATCATTTATTTCGACACGATACGGAAGATAGAAGAGGAGTGGTGTCGTAATTTACATTAGAACTAAGCCCTGGTCACACCTAGAGCGGTGCGGTGGCAGCGGCAAAATAAAGTGATCACAACAGGGGCGGCGAATTTTATCCAAATTTTATTCTAGTTTCGATAAAGAAGTTATTCGTGTTGCTATGGTTGAAGAAAACCAGAGAAAAGTAATGAGGTTCGACTACGAATACTTTAAAATGCCAAAAGTCGCATTTCACGAATTGTGCGGACTTATTTCGAATGGAAAAGAATTTTTGCCGCCAGGCAGCGGCAGCGCCAAAATTATGTTTTCCAAAAACGCCAAGCGCGATTGCGCAGTAGCAACTTAAAAATATTGCGCCGCTCCCGATGTGACACCTACTCTAAAACATACTGTCAAAAATCTTTTTGTCTTCTATAATTTCATCGACAGAGTTTTCAATGAAAAATAAACTTTTCATTTTTAGAGATTCTTGGTGCTAATCATCGGCTGGGTTTATAATAAACCTCTTTCGGGATAGCATTATCAGATATCTTCACGATAATCTATATCGAATCTCTCCTGATGTTTTCCCATGATGTTTTTCTATGTGGAAATTTTAACCTAAAGGGGAATGCCCGTTTGAGGCCCGACACCTCCACAAATGAGAGATGTCTTAAACAATGCATTATGATACTCTGAATATATTTTATTAACAGTGTTTATTTCAGTTAAGCGCTGGAAGCCTTGGAGGAGGGGGGGGGCGGTATAGTGAACGCCTTCGATGAGTCTGGCATCCTGCTCTTTTAGTTAAACTTCAGACATTGGGTCTATGCCCTCTATTCTTAAAATGGATTGAAAGCTTTCTTTCTCGCCATTCAATTCAAGTTATATTGAACGGAGTTTCTTCTGACCATTTTATAATCCAGCCCGGTGTACCGCAAGGTTCTGTGCTCTTTCCTACTCTCTTCCTCATTTTTATTAATGATCTGCTTGCTTTCACTTTTAATCCTATTCATAGTTTTGCATACGGCAGCACCATTGATTTCATGGGAATGTTATAGCTGACAAACGAAGCCACATGTTCAGTTCACTATACTTTGACCTTACAATAATACTCGCTTGGGGCAGAGCGAATCGGATCTTGTTTAATGCTTCCAAAACACAATGTTGTCTGTTATCAATTAAACGGAGGTACTACAACACCCGCTTAACCCATTTCCGTCGATGGAGAAGATATCTCGAACCTACGATCTCTTAACATCTTAGGCATTGAAATATCCAACAATCTTAGTTGGACCGATCACATTTTTGGTACTGCCAAAAACGCGATGAAATGTCTGGGTTTCTTGCAAAGATGGAAGAAATATTTTACTCCATCAGACTTGGCGCAAATCTACAAGTCTCACATCAGGCCTAGATTAGATTAAAACTTCCATATTTGGGCAGGAAACGCACTGGATTGTCCGCATTAGACAAAGTCCAAAAGAAGGCCTTATGGCTTATTAACGATGACATATCAATAGACACTTTTGATTCTCTAGAGCACCGACATAATGTCGGATGTCTGGCTCTATTTTACCGCTACTTCTGTGGTTATTGCTCTGACGAAATTTCTAGCCAGATTCCTTGTAGAATTCTTCCCAAGCGCACCACACACGAGCTGTAACCCGAGCTCATCCTCACACCCTTGAAGTCAAATTCGGCCGTACCTTGAAATTCCATCAATCATTCATACGCTTAGCAAGGTTAAGGCATTCGCACAGCAGGTGCTGAATGCTCTCAAGCGATTTCTCATTCATACAGCTTCTGTAGAAACCATTTTATGGAGCTTGCATATGCTCTGCATGTTTTTCAAAGAGGTAGTGTCCCGTAATAACTGCGGTAAGATTACGCACAATATTCCGGTTGCTCCTCAGCACAGATTCAGATTTCACAGGACAAATCTCGAACCAAAGCTGTCTTGAACTCGGGCATGAAGTCAGTTTATATTATAATAGATAATAATTCTTTATTTGGCTAGATACAAAGATACATATGCTATCTGAAATTGCAGGATCTGTAGCTTCCCAAATAAGTACACTGGATGCTTAAGGTAAATGAGCTTGTGCAGAAATTTCAGGCTGCGAAAAGTGAAATGAGTCTCTAAATGGCAACCCGAAAGAGAGCTTGCATACAATTCGATATGGCTTTTTCTAGGTAATTTGTAAATATATCCAATCACATCATTGAATGCTACGAGTATATTTCTCCGGCAGAATAACTAATGTTTTGACTAACAGCTGACGCAAACTAAGCGAGAGGATACTAGAGTTGAGCCAGAGCTATCTCAAACAGCCATATATCTTCCCTAATGTCCTTTTAATGTGATTGCAACACGAGAACTTCGAATTAAGCCCAACGCCCAAATTCATGACAGAGTCTATATAAGGTAGTGTTACACTGTTTAATAGAATGGAAGGAAGCATACTCAAGTCAATGCCATTTCTGTAAATTGCTAGGCAGTTTAATTTACTTCCATTAAGTGCTAAACTCTTTTGTAATGACCACTCATGAATGCGTTGGAGATAGTCATTAAGTCGACATGCACAGTCCTCCATTAATCCTATTGGTCTGCTGAGATAAATTTGAAAGTCATGCGCATAGAGGCATACAGAGGCATCCAGCACTAGATCAGGAAGATCACTAACAGAACAGTAGAGGTCCCAGTATGGATCCTTGGGATCAGGCGCGCATACAGGGGGGGGGGGCAAATGGGGAATGCCCCCCCCCCCCCCCCCCAGGCTTCCTAACCTTCGCGGTGAATTGAATGTGGCGCTGGACTGTAGAGACGATTTTAGTATGATACGCTTTGTTTGTTTTCTTATAAATAGTAATAGTGGATTGAGTATAATAGTCATTTTCTCGTAGCTCTTCGTCTTTTGAAGGTGTACAAATTTTTTAGAATTTTCTTGCGTTTTAATATATCTAGTTTTGTTCAAGAAAGAATTTTTTGGGATTCTCCGGTATATAGCAAAAGCTAAAAAATGTTCTAATTTGTTATTTCATCACACAACTCATTAATTTTTGGTGACAAGTTTCAAGTCTTGGTTTGACTCATCAACAGGTCCCAAATAGCGAAATTGGGTGATTTGAAAAACAAATGAAAAAATGAAAAAAAGAAGAAAGAAATGAAAAGTTTGAGAAAAATAGAAAAAACAATTTTTTATTTATTAAAAAAATGTAAAAAAAAATTTTTAAAGATGCAGATTCATTCGAAGCGAATCGAACCTGTATACGCCACGCAGTGGGCTGAAAAGTAAAGAAGAAAAAGGAAGAAGAAAAAGCGTTTCGTGTCAGCAGAAAACCTTCCACTCATCGGTGCAGCTTGGTTTTCTGCCTGCTGCAGACGCTTGAAAATAGATCAAACTGATCTCTTCTCATATAAACTCTGAATAAATTCTGGGTGTCAATTATATGAGGAAAAAACACTCCTATACGAGCCCAGGAGGAAAAATAAATAATAAGATTACTCTTTTGGACTCTTTACCGGGTTAAACTTGAACAAAATTAAGTTTAACCCGGTAAAAAGTCCAAAAGAGTAATATTTTTATTTAATATATCTAGTGTCGAAAAGTCATCTATCGTAACTAGCACAGGATAGTAAAGTACTTTTGGAATGCATATTTATTTTAGTATTTGATTTTTTAGAAAATGGCAAGTAATGCTTAGCAGCCCACCTATGAAGATGCTTTTACATTTTTGTTGCGCCAATTAAAAAGTTTAGAAAGTGTTATTGTTTCTACAAAATTGGTTAGAGATCAAAATTTTTTTTTACCTATCTGATTTTCCGTTGGTGGACAGCAGCGGGAAATTCGCTATCAAAAAAGGTAGACGAAAAATTGGGAGTACAATCGCAATGACAGGCAGTGAGCGGCGATTGTGAAAGAAGAAGATACTGAAATTTCATTTATTATTAGTTTTCAGCGTTTTGAAACAAATTTTATCGAAAATATTTTATATTATTTTGAAAGAATTGCAATGGACCAAAGTGCGGAAAGGAAAAATTTAAAATACAGAAATTAACTAAATGCCAAAAATATCACAATTTTACCATTTGTATTTGAGTGCCTCGAAATATCCATCCATACCACGTCTTTTTTGTCAACTCGTCTATACTGGTTGTCTTGGATATCATAAATTATTTTATGACTTCACAATTCCTCAATCAATTTTTCATCAAAATTCATTATTTTAAAATTGCCGCGATATCCTACAACCTTGACAAAAATAAATGCTACAACAAGTTCATTCGTTTGATTTTGTTGGTAGTACTGCAGCGACGACGGAAAAATTAGAAATTGATCAATCCCGACGACAACTTCGTCGACCGCTGACCATCGCCCGTCGTAATTTGGGCATTCGCATTGCCGTTGCCCATCGCAATTGTATTTTAGACTTGACTTAACAAATTTTTGTTTTACGGTTCTTCCAGTAGAACCCGAGTTATGGAATCAACGTCTTGCCACCCGTTGATTTTTCATAGCGACACTGATTCAAGCCTGAGTTGTTCAAAATATTTACATTCGTAGGGAAGCATTAAATTTTTCTTAGGGTTCGTGCACAACAAGGCGAGGCGAGGCGATGCGTGGCTAGGCAGTTTGGCGAGGCGAGGTGAAGATATATCTCGAGGTGTATTGTTTACAACAGAGCGTTCAGCTTCTTGGTAAATCGTGAAGTGAGAGTATAAATTATGTCATCAGATTCAGAAGTAGAAATTTTGTGTTTGTCAAGTAGTGCAGCTGACTGATCCTGATAGATTCTTCCAATATATGAGAATGAATAAAGACCATTTCGATTATATCAAAGAAAAAAACCTATAAAAATATGCCATGTATCAAAATTAGTGCGCTGCACCTCGCGAAAAAATTCTCGAGCGTTTTACATCGAGGTGTCTCGGCACATCGCACGCTACCACAGAATTTTTATGAATTCTCTCATAGTACATCGTGCAATCATTTTATTTCTTTAACTCTTGATATAGCCTCGCCACACTTCGCCATGTTGTGCACGTACCTTAAGAAATATAGTTGCAAATTGTCCTTAAGAATCTGAATGATTAACTATTCACCGACAAAAGTCCAAACGAATTGCTGTATTGATTCTGGTGGTTCTCTCTTTCGACAGGGGCACAAGCATTCAGTTTTCTTAGAAAGATCTGAAAATTTTTCTTTAGATTTTTCATGGCGGCGGACAATGGTTCCAAAGAGTTATATTGATTCAGGTGTCTTGGCTGATATGGGTCGGTAAAGATATTTATGAGCGTTGGCAACCATACATTTTGTTCTTAAAAATGTTATTGAATTTTTCTTTCGAATTTTTATACACTATTGGTTGCTGAAAACGATCAGTTGGATTGATGCCACTAAAATTAATTCTACAATTTTTCTTCACAATTTTTACGTCAAGACTATTAAAATAAAAACCATTCGCTTTCCTCTGCATGCGGTAATTGCCGTTGCTTTTGCTTATACTTTCGTATGAATTCAAGTAGTGTTGGTTAATTTAACTTCAAGTTTACTTTTAATTTATAGTTAGCGATGGAGGTAGAAATAGTTGCGAAAGTGGAAAGCAGAAGACTGATAAGCACATTGATAACTTTTTTCAGAAGAAAGCAAGATCAATTAAGTTCCCATCAAAAGAAATATTCAGTGACATATCATGCACTTCTTTCTATTCCTCTGAATGTGAATAAAGGTGCAAGCTCTCACTCTCTGTCATTTACTTCAACCTTGACAGAATAGATTGCATCACATCAATGTCTACAATCTTTGCACGAGAAAGAGTATCTGGATATGAGTCCGTAATGTCTGTCCACTCTGAGATCTCCATTGATGTGGATAATATTATGGACAGGTTTTCAAACCAAAAATTGAATTTTGTGATATCTAACTTAAATATGATAAAAAAAAATTTAAAAGTGACTACTTCCGACTTTTTCCTCCCACCTCGAACATTTTAGTTGTGACACCCCCCCCCCCCCCCAAGCTGCAGGTCTGGATACGCGCCTGCTTGGGGTACGCCGCAACTAAGAAACTCAGGCTTGGAATTGTTATTCTTGATTCGAACAATTTGACTACGTCCTTGCAAAAAGTTATTTATCAGTTTAATAGCAAACGAAAAAAATCAGAACTGACTTGATAATTTTGTTATTAAGTGTGAGTGATTTATGGAGTCAAAAGCTTTGCTAAAGTCTAGCAAGACAAGTAATATAAGGCAGTCATCATTTAGGGACTCATGTACAGTAGTGTGCAAAAAAACGCAGCACCGGCAGGTATCCTAGGAAAATCATGATTTCTCCTAATTAGTAGGTAGTCTCGCGAAGGGCCCTGGAATATATGACACAATAGACTATATAAGATGCAAAAGATGCGAGTTTGATTTCTTTTTCAATTTAGTGTGCAGATAGTGAAAGCATTTGTGTTTCGAAAGAAAATTTTGTGAAATTTGGTTCCACTAAGTAGTGAACAAAAAGCTGTGGCAATCGCGTTGTGGCGGGAAAATCTTTCTATGCGTGAAATAGGTCGTAGGTTAGGATGTTCCGATTCCACTATTGTGCGGCTAATTAAAAAATTCGAAGAGACTGGCAGCGTAGATCGCCGTGAAGGATCGGGAAGACTGGGAAAGACTACCATTCGTCAAGATCGGTTTTTATTTCGTAGATCTTTGGCGGATCGTTTCAAAACATCTCCGGATTTAAGGGAAGAGCTAATGAGTGTGCATAACGTCGATATTTCCTCCGCAGTCATGCGACGAAGACTCATTCAAGAAGGAATAAACGGTCGTCGACTGGCAAAACAGCCCCTTTTAACAGGTCGAGTGAAACAATTACGTCTCCAGTGGGCACGCGAACACCCTTCATGGACAGAGGATAGGAATAGAGTAATTTATTCGGACGAATCCAAATTCAACCTCCACTCTCCTGATGGAAGGCTCTACGTGCGGAGAAGGAAAGGAGAGCAAATTCTGCCTAGATATGTACAAGAAATACCACCTCGGGATTGCGCAGTTATGGTTTGGGCATGTTTTTGTTCACGCGGACGTGGACATCTCACGTTTGGTAGCCTAAGATTAAATGCCAAATTAAGAACAATCGCGGTGAACCTTGAAATGTAAATATCCAATAAATCAAATATATTCTTTAAAATTCGATTCAATAATGTAGTCACACAACTAGCAGAAGGACGGAGTCCTGATTGAAAAGTTTGAAAAGTTGATAACATAGAATATCTATTCATATAATTCATGATTTGTAAATACATCAGCTTTTCAAGGATTTTACTTATAAAGCAAGCAGACTAATTGGACGAAAAACTCCAATATATAAGACAAAAGACTTCTTTGGAATAGGATCAACAAGAGACTGCTTCCAGCGTGGAGGAAAATGTGAAGTTATAAGACAGTAATTAAATATATGCGTAAGAACTCGTAATATTTCTCGGAGCAATTAATTTAAGCAATCTAGGTGGTAATTCGTCCGATCCTATAGCATTTGACTTAATAGCATGTAATTCTCATAACACTTCAACTTCATCAAACCAGCAAAAGGCAAAACCATCAACAGAGAAGTCATCTATCATGGGACTGAAGCTAGGTGGTTGATCGAATGCACCCAAGTTGCGGATATTCCTCCATAAGGTTTTAAGAGGAAGATTGGTATTGACTTTATCTCTGAAATGGCACTCTTGGCGGATTTCCATTTGCGATCCGCCAGCTTACAGGACCCTGCATCTAGAATCCTGTTCACTGATGCTAGGGGCCGATCTATTGGGTTGCTCTACTAGACATATATTCATAACTGAATCCTATCTGGCCAGGACATCCGCTGCCTCGTTTCCAGGCAGAGCTGTAAAATTCAAGTACCATTACCACTTCATTATCAATACCGAGTATTTAAGAATTTGCAATTCCCAGTACTAAGCCTCCTGTACTGGAATTAAAATTTAACAGACCCATTGAATGGCAAGTAATACTTTAAAATACCGGAAAGTAATTGAATTTACGATTCCATTACAAAAATACCTACAAATTCCTAAAAGTATTTAAAAAGTATTTGGCTATTACTATAAAATTCCTTTCAATTCTCTCCAAATACTTTCCATTACTTTTAATTACTTTGACAACTTCTGTATTAAACATGAATTATGAAATGAACTAGATCAATTGTCTTTTTAATTTTAATGAAAAAAAAAATCTTTTCCCTGTTTTCGATGTTCTCAGGGTGCAATAAAATTAAGTAGTTGGCAGAAGTACGTTTGCTTTAAAAAAAATTGTAGGCCAGAATTCAAAAAAATATAAAGTCACATTCTACGAAAAAATTTACTGTTTGCTATTTTGTCATAACTTAATTTGCAATTACAAAAAAAAAAAAAACAATAGTTACATAAACTTAGTTAAATGCACTTTATTTGAGTAGAAATGGCTCATCAAATAGTTATTCTCAGTTGTTAAACCTAATTTTTTTGGCAGTGATTTCTACTTTTACAAAATAAATTTTACAATTCCAGTTTTTCCTTTTACTCTGGGTGTATTAAAACCATTTCAATTAATTTCAATTTCAATTTCAATTTTTAATTTTCGCAAAATTCCAGTTTGCCTTAGTTTAGACTAATTTTTCAAAATAAAAATCACTAAGAAACCGTCTTTTAGGATGGTTGATTAAGCTAAGGAAAATAATCGTTCTACTGCGCCTGATGAAGAAAATGGTGTATTGTACTTCAGTGCAGCTTATTTAAGTCGCAGATACTTGTTCCAAATACCCACTTCTGTATCAGGACACATATGGGTAATTTTTTCCCATATGTGTTACTTCAATCAGAACTAAGAAAGTTGACGTGCCCATACACACTTTTAGAGAATTAATTAAATTAATTAATCAATCAAATGTTAATCCTCTTAGAAGCTGCAAAGGATTTAAAAAATACAAAAGTACAAAAACAATTTCAGTTAAAGTTTTATTTTTGCAATTCCTTCACATTTCATTTATTATTTATTTTTTCTGCATATTTACCTATATTTCCAGTTTCCAGTTCGTTTTCTTTTGCATCCGTCTCTGCTCTCTTATAATTTTTATCGTTTTGTTTTCCAATATTAGCTTCCTTTATGCTGTGATCGTCGAATTCACTTAATCCACCTCAATTTAATTGTTGATTGGATTCATCGTCAATTAGATAATTATGCAATTATTAAATATTCAATTTCTACTTTGTTTGATAAGTTTTTAAATATACTTATCACTTTCGGTTAAGGCCATAGTTTCTATAGGTTTTTATAAAGCAAACGTACTCCTCAAAACTACTTAATTTTATTGCACCTTGAGAACGTGGAAAACAGGGAAAAGTTATTTTTACAATAAAATTAAAAGACAATTGATCTAGTCCATTTCATAATTCATGTTTAATACTGAAATTGTCAAAGTAATCAAAAGTATTTGAAAGTATTTGAAAAGAATTGAAAGGAATTATATAGTAATAGCCAAAAACATTTTAAATACTTTTGAAAATTTGTAGGTATTTTTGTAATGGAATCGTAAATTCAATTACTTTCCGGTATTTTAAAGTATTACTTGCCATTCCAGGAATGGGACTGATAAATTTTAATTCCAGTACAGGAGGCTTAGTACTGGGAATTGCCAATTCTTAAATACTCGTTGTTGATAATTAAGAGTTACTAAATACATTAAATAATGAGTATTTTACAGCTCTGCTTCCAGGTATGTCACTATGATCAGGCACCCAGCAAAGAATAACTCTGTGGTTAGCCTCCTGTTTCCCGAGCTCACAGCGACACCGTTGCCCTAAGCGTGATTTAATGGTGCTCGAGTCCAAAGCTTTTTGGTGGCAGCTTGGCTGTCAATACCAGTCCTGATAACTCGATCACTAGTTACCTCATAATTTGTACGTCATAAATAGTACGTCATAAATTGTATGCTTTGAAAATGTCTAGGACCTCAGCCTGAAACACACTACAGTGGTCCGGTATGTGGTACGATTTCTGTATTTAAGGGAGTGCTGAGTACACCTGGGCTCCTATTGCCATATTCATTTTCAAATCGTCCGTGTAAAGACACATATATCTGAGTCAGTTGCCACGCGATTACCGTCCCACTCCTTTCTGTTAGGAATACTAGTTGAGAAAATGCTTTCTTAAAGTCAAAGTCAGATGGAGATTGTAAAGGTTTTGTGAAAACACTATGTTTCCAATCCAAGAGGAGTGAAGGGGGGTAAAATAAATAACATCGCGACGAAAAAGAAAATGCCCGAAATAATGTTATTTTCCAGTACATATTGTATGTGTGTGTATGAAAAAAAAATAAGTTGTTCCACTGGGTCGTATACAATTTGCAGAAGTTGATTTAGTTAGGGCTTCATTCAATTTTCCGACTACTCCTTGTATAATATTGAGAAAATTAAAAATTCCACTTATTTTCATTGCTTGGTTAGGGTTGCTTAATTAAATCTTTTATACATATATATATAATACTCAAAATAAATGCCAAGATACACATATACACTAAGAAATCTTTTCATTTACGTACATCCATTGTGCTCTAAAAAAAAACGAAATGCACAGAATTTCTTTTAAAAAGTTGTTTATTTTTGTGTGTTTATTTTTTTCATTTTTAAATGGAATTTCTTAAAAAATTTCTTGAAATATTTTTCTCAATTCTTTCAACAGGGATTTTCTGGGTTGGGCGATTCTACTGAACTTCCTCGTATATGTAACACTCCCAGTTCCTCTTGTCTATACGGGGTTACTACTTGGAATCGGCTCATATACAATATACATGAGTGCTCTAATAGGACTAGCAAAGAGGGACCCATATTTCTGGGAGCAGGTGAGTTTTCCTTTTTTCTACCCCCATTTATGTATGTTTTCCTTATATTTTGTATACGTACATATATATGTCTATATTTTGCTGGAATTTTCACAGATGTCTATAATAAATATTTTTCCTTTATCATTTTATTAAATTGCACCAAAAAGGGAAAAAAGGTTTCTAGGTTTTCTTTTCCTAGCAAAAATATAAAAATAAATATTTCTAGTCCGAGAATAATTTCGTATCTTATAATGTAAAGAAAATTTTCATGCTTTTATAAGGAAGAGATTTTCTACGTTTAATTATCCGTTATTATCATGGGATCTAGAGAGAATATCCTTGAATATTTTATTTAAGTCCAATGTGAAGGATATTTTATTCGTGTGCGACCAAAATTTGTACAATCTAATTACGACAACTGAATAAATAATAAAGTCGCTAGCTAGTGTTATTATATATTTAAGGGTTAATCTAAAATTTCAATTGCACACAAACTCCCCCACTTCCACACATGATAGAGTGATTTCTTAACCCTCAAGCATAATTTGCTTGAATAAACGAACCTCTCGTGAACTGTTTTAATTAGTAATCCCTAGGTAAACATTGTTAATCAAAAACTAGGTTTAACTTGTCTACCTATGCATAATATGTACATACATACGTACATATGTATGTAACGTGTGCACAGGCTCCAATCTCTGCAGTTGGTTATGCAATTTTAAGGATGAAAGAGGACGAACTAAATAACAAGAGTATAACACAGGCACGTGCGCATATGTAGGTAATCCAGCCTATCGTTCCACCATGTCGTAACTTGTTATTTTGCCGAAGTTTAATTTCAATTTTCCTGGAATAAGAATAATTTATAAAAGCGCTCTGAGTATGCTTTGACCTTTTTAAGTACAGCTTAAAACTTCATTTCATTTTAACTACAAATTATACATAATAAAAATGTTTTACTTTTTGGTATGGTTAAAGGGGTATTTTCCGTGCAGAAATGAAGAAACTTTGGGAAATTGTGGGATTGTTGCTATAATAAATTATACACAATGAATTCGTGCACGTTCTATACATATTTAAATATTCTAATTAGATTGCCCTCTGTGTACATACATAGCTTGTTGAAGCCGTTGTGAATATTGAATGCGAATTTCTATAAAAATATACGCTTCTAGGTGTTTGGTTTGTTTTAATATTTTAAATATAATTATTTAATGAATACCAGATATAATAGCACACCACAATCTTTATATTAATTTTTATTCCATTCTGGATTGCATTACGAAATTGCAAAAAATTATCGAACAATTGAAATCATGTGGATTCTTTCAAAATGTGACTCCCTTGAAAATTGCTGATATTCATGATTTTTTTTTTGACATATCGAATCTTGATAAACGAACAAAATATTTTTCTTTGTTTCTTCAAATCATCATCTCATCACCTAAGGTCAAAACGAAGTGGAAATGCATTCAAGCATTAACAAACTTTGGCACAAAGAACTACTTGAACCACCTAACACTTGCCAGGACACTCTGGAGATGATGGGAATGATAACGCAGAATTTTTTTTCCAAGAGGAACGGATCGGGGGAGCCCAGCACGGAGGCCAAGGCGTTCTATTGAGCTAACCTGCGAAAAAAAAACTCTCACCAAAACCTTCCTGTCCTCTGAATGAAGCACAACAGGTCTAGGTGAGGTAAGGTTTTTGTTCATCCACAGATACATAGAAGGGAGACAGACCCAAGCGTACTTATTCATCCTGTTACGGGCAAAGGCCGAACAAGCAGACAGAAAGTGTCCGGTTGTCTCAGACTCTCCTTCTAGGCAGGACAGGCGCATCCATGTTAGATGAACGTGAAGCGAGATGTGGCCCGTAATGATGCGAACCACAGTTCTACATTGTTTGCTTCCGAACTCCAAGAGAAAGTCAGGCAAATTCCTGTTATGCTCATCAAGAAACAGTTTTGTACTCCTGCAAATGCTTAAATCCGCCCCTCGCTGCTGATGTTTCATGCGAACATCCACTTTAATCAGATACGTGATCACCGAGGCTGCAACGCCTACAGTGGATTCCGATCCAAGGAAAGGAGCACCAGAGAAGGTCAAACTTTTCATTCCTCATGATTCCCATGTGCCCAGGAATCCATTGAAGGGACACCTTGTTATGGATACACAGCTCATCCACAGACGCTCTGCAGTCTCCCAGTAGCTTAGACGTTATTTGAAGACCACTCAGAGCAATCAAGGCTGCCTGACTATCCGAGATGATAGCAATCTCCTTATCCTTGATTTCCGTCACAGTGGTGTACCTTCCAAGTGAGTACCTTAACCCAATGTCAGGTTGAAGAAAGTAAACACCAGCACCGGCGCCCTCATTAGTGAGAGAGCCGTCGGTGACAATTTTTAGAACGGGTCAGAGAAGGTACGATAAGAACTTAGACTTTCTGGCGAAAAAGGGGCAGCCATTCCCCTCATAGAAGCGGAACCATTTTACGGTATCTCTTACAACACCGTGAAGCTCACCATTCAAAACTGGATCTAACACCAAATGGATTCATTATTCATTAAATGGCCTTCACCAAAGAAGAACCTGGATTTTTTAAGGCTATCAAGGAATCAACTCAGAGTCATTAGAAGAGTTCTAAGCGGACATCGCAAACCAACCAAATATATGCATCGGATAGGTATATCACCCTTTCATGTATGTGGGTTATGTCTCAAAGAGAATGAAACATCGGAGTTCGCCTTCTTCGAATTCGAGGCCATTGCACAATGTAAATTCAAGGCCTTTGGCCCTGGTGGTGGAAGGTCATATATCTCTTCTCGGAAGCAAAAAAAGAAAATGTACTCAAGATGAAAATCTCCAGAGCGGTATGGAATTTTTTTTATTTTGTTTCAATGAAAATTAACAAATGGCGGCTATTTCAAAATTGAGTGTCGAATTTGGTTTTTTTTTCCGACGACTATTTAAAAATATGAAATTTTCAAATAAAACAAAATTTCCAAGGAAGGACATGAATCATGATTTGGCCTAATTTTAGGCGGATAGCTTGAAATTCTTCTTTTGAAAGCTTCCACCATTTTAGAAACCGGACGTTACGTGATTAACGCGTTTCAAATTTCAGGTACGCGATTTTCCCATGAATTGTATATTTACGGCCAATACCAGAGTTATTAGGCTGGCAACAAATGGATTCTCGTACCAATTTTACAAAAATCTCCTCATTCGTCATTAAAAATTCTCGTATGTTAGGCTTATCGTGAAGTTAATGAGAAAGAGCGGCTAAATTAAAACATGCGACATTGTAGTAGCTTTTTATTTTACTTTTTTATAAAAAAAATAATAGCGGGATATTTAAAAAAAAATTTATTCGATACAATCCAATTCAATTTTGGATTAAAATTTTGTATAATCTCTCTACGTGTCTCACTGTTCCCAAAATAAATGATATTAAGTTGTTCTAACATAGAATCTAGATCTAGCTGGGATTATCTGGGTTCGATTCACAATTTTGGGTAAAGTTTTCATCATCGGGTCGTACGGCAGAAGCAGGTTTATTCGAGTATAGTAGAGCCGACGTCATGTGACTTATCATTTGGATAGTAGGCTTGTGAAATTCAAAGCAAAAATCTTCTGACTGTGTTTTAACACATTGAACTGAAAGGTAGGTCCTTCACGGTATTTATTGTGCCCTTGTACTCCTTAATTTCGTTTTTGTTAGGTTGTTCTTGCTATAAGGACTCTATGTCTGTGGAAGATTTAAAATGGATAGCGCTGAGTAAAGGCTGAATTACAATGGACGCAACGGAACGTAAATGAACGGTGAGAAATGTCAAACCGGTTTTCTTCGTATGCTTTTCAAATGAAGTTGCGCATAGTGGACGCACGAAAACGCAGTCGTACGCAGCAAGTTTAATAAAATCTGAAATTAACGCAACTGAACGGATAAACATAACCTCAAATTAGCTTTGGGATTGTTTATTTTATTCCGTCAAGTGAAACTGTGCTGCGGTAAGTGTGTAATAAGCTGAGAGGAAATGGAACGAAAAAAAGTTTTTTGATTTTATCCATATTTGTTTATAAATTCTGGGTCAAACTTCACTGTCACTTTCAATTAATCATGCATCCATTGCAATCAGCTAACCTTGACGTCCGTTTTACTGCGTAAATTTGACATTTCACACCGTTCAGTTGCGTTCCGTTGCGTCCATTGTAGTTCAGCCTTAAGGCAAAACTGTATGTTACTTTTGGTCTTAACCAGTAATGAGCATTCAGGAAAGCTTGTGCCAAAATACCTAATCTTCATTTTCCTTGGTGAAGTGTGGAGAAAGTTGCCCCAAGGAAATATGTCGCTACTCATCATCAAAGGTGCAGCTTCTTAGAAAACAGCTTTGCCCATAGAGTTAAAACTGACAATACCAACCTAAAAAGAAAATGTACTTTTATTCCTATGCGTACCTAATTGTTGCAGATAATTTCAGCACTGTTCCCTGAAGTAAATGATAAGATCAGGTTTCGCCATCACTTCGGTATTTTTCAGACCTTTTTTGGGTAATCCCCGTTACCAACAAGCATTTTGATTATTTTACTTTAATAATAATTTACAGCTCTTTGTTCGTAGTGTTGCCACTGTGTGAAAAGTCTGGTTGGAAAATATTGAACTCCGATATTCTCCTCATTTCTCATATGATAATACATTTCGTCTCCCACATCGTGCTTGATTAAAGCTTCGCGAACATGTAGAATTATCGTACGTCTAGCATGTCGGGGTTATAAATTATTATACAGGGTGTTTCACTATTAGTCGCATAACATCAAGGGATTTATAGGCGTGGTGAAGACAAGAAAAAAGGTGAGGGGGGGGGGGGGGTGAGGCCGCGTCGTTTCTGCGGTAGGGGGTTTAAGATATTTTTCCACTTTACATCCTGTACCTTTCTTGAAATACACCCTGTCAAGATAAGATTCATCTCAAATGATGCAAACCGTCCAAGTTTTGCCATAAATGGAATTGCATAAAATTAGGCACGATTTCCATCGACAGGAGGAAAAATGAAATAATGAAACATAGAATCGGGAATATCTCAAAAACGGTTGCATTTAAATAGGTACATGTGTATAATCAAATTAAAGGTATCATTTCGGTGTTTCTATGTCTTATAAGAAACCCGTATAGTTATCATGCATTTTGGCGGGAAAATTGTTAAAATGTGAAAAAATTAGGAATTGTTTTTCCAATATTTTGACTTTGACGTAATACAACCTCCGACGGAAGGTAACATGAATGATTGGAAAGGTTAGACCATTTGATATCATCTGAGAATCTCTCCTTGACCGGATGTATATCAAGATAGTTGCAGAGCGCAAAGCGTAAGATGGAGGTACTAAAAAACTTAAACCACCCCAACTGCCAAAATGACGCGTCTTACCCCTCACAACGGTATGATTTTTTACTTGTCTCCACCTCAACTATCAAACCTTTGAGTTAAGCGGACCGATAGTAAACACCCTGTATACCTGGACCTACCCAATAAAATGATACTTTGAGGTGTATGAGAGCTTATTCTATACCACTACCTTTAGTTCCATCAGCCCACAGCCTACACTGTGTCTCGTGAAAAATATATCGAGTTTCCCTTTTTTTGTACCAGAGTGTTATTTAATTGAAGGTAATATAACTCTGAAAATTGGAAATAAAAAAAAAACTAAATAATTAAAGTATAATTCAATTTTACTGTAGAATTTATCTGATAAAAGTCACTGCGACAAAAGTAAATATATAGAAGAGGGGTAACTTTTTTTTAAAGAAAGACTCAGATATTGCCAATTTATTGTACCTTGGGTAACCAAAATAATTAACATAAGCCGGTTCAAATTTGAAAAAGCCAAATTTTGCGATTCATCCAATATTAATATTATTAGCCTCTCATTAGCAGTAGCAATCAACCCACTTTGTAGCAGATAGAAACCCATAAATAAGCAGCAGGAAATTATTGAATTACTACGATGCTTGCTTTTAGGAAATTCTTATCTTGGAGATTTTTCTTGAATTCAGAAGCATCCGCTTTACATTTAATATGTCTGCTTGTAGACAGGTGGGTTGATTTCAGGTGAATTATGAATTTTTCCTGTCTTACAAATTATTTCACTGATGCTGATTATACCCTTTGTGGTATTACAAAAACCTATAGCCCTTAATCGTTCTACGATTATGGGCCTGTGTACTTTTCTTACCTATACAAATCAAGACAGATAAGATCAAGTGTAGCACCTAGTTTTGGTTAGTTTGTTATCTAAAACTTTTTTATTTATGAATTTAATTTTATTGAATACAATTGAGCTTACGCATTTCAATTTAAATATGCATTCGATCATTTTGCGAATTTTTGAAGATAATATTGTTTTTTTAATTTCTTTAATTTTTATATGTTTAATCCACATAGAGGATTGCCTATGCAAGCAAAATTTCTAAATCTCAGATAAATTTCCTTATTACTTCCCTGAATTTTAATTAACCTTCAGATCAAATTTAAGGATATGTATGGGTCTTGAAATTGAACCAATGTATTTCTAAATTCATCGTAAGATAACGTAAATATTCTCTGAATTATTCCATAATCAGTTCTATTCGCCCTCAAAATCCGAATTCCTAATGGCCGGATTCATAATCCAGGCTTAAGCCAGAGCTTAGGTAAGCCACGAGTGTAGCCTAAGCCTACACCATTTCATAGTACTCTGTAAGTTGAGGCTTATTTAAACAGCAAATAAAAAATGTTAAGTTGTAGTAGTGCAGTAATTGTGAAAATTTGAAAGACAAATACCCATTGTGAATCACGAGGAAGAAGAAGACTTCAAAACATCGTGTTGTCTTCCAGGCTGATTTCATCCTGTTCCTATGTATAATAATATTTTTATACCCTAGATGAAATCTATAGGGTGTAGTAAGTTCGTCATTCCGTTTGTAACCCACAGAAATAATGCTAGTAAAGAAAAATGGATTGAACACCCACGCATAACATTAAAAGTTATTTTGATTTTTGCATGTCCGTCTGTCCGTCCGTCCGTCCGTCTGTCCGTGCGCACGATAACTCGAGAACGCGTATACTTAAAGAGCTGAAATCTTGTACGAGGACTTTAAAAAAAAGTAAAATGAGGTTCAAAAATGAGACAAATCTGGCAACTCCTTCGTGGGGTTGCCATACAAAAATTTCGTTTTCCACTATATATTTGTACACTGCCTGAGAACGCGTTGACATGGAGAGCTGAAATTTGGTACATTTTTTTTCATAGTAATAGCAAATAAAATTTTAAAAATGGAATAAATCGGGCAACCCATTCTTGGTATTGCCATATAAAAATTTAGATTTTTTACGGATACTGTGAAAATGATCAATCCTAGACATTTGATTGTACTGAAAACTTCTTCAGAATATGAAGTCCTATAAAATTAGTTATAAATAATTATTATTTCTGTCCGACGAACCCTTCTAGAAATATATGCGAAAAAGCACTGCAAAGATCGAAATTCCTCATATGGGCATTCATCTAGTTCTAGGGTATTATAAGAATTGGTCCTTGATCAATATAAGCTTTTTTACTTATTAATTTCACACTGCATTATAACTGGTTTTATTTATCAGTCAGTCGAGCCTTTTTTCTGCGTTTTTTACACTTTTTCTTAAGCATGTTCAGCGAAAATGGCTGAAAAAGGGCATTCCTAAAAAATAATTGCCGACTTTCTGGCACTTACTGAACTTTCTAAAATTGATGAAGTATTGTGTTTCGTCACAATTTGTTAAGTTCTCGGTTTCATAGCAATATGTAATTAGTTGGAGGGGGGAGGGGGTGATAATTGTCAAGAGTAGACATTCTCACTGGGCTAGGCTCAACTATTATGTTACCCGCGTCTTGCCATGGATAAAATTAGATGTCGAAATGAGTAGGTCGTAATTATTCTAACCTTTCTCATCAACAATATTTATGGAGTCTGGAGGTATATAGCAACAAATTATGTATAAGTCAGATTTTAAAAGAGATAACTTAACTTTAATGTCGAGAGTGTTGGAGAAACTGGGAAGCTCAACCTGGGTTCAATTAAATTGGTTTTCACAGGCGAGGAGTACACCGCCACCTCGAGCTGCAGACTCAGTACGTCTATCTCCCCGCACATCTTCTGAGACGGTTAAAACAAAAGATGCAACCGGTTTAGAGCTTTTACTAATCTTATGACAAGAAATACAATCAGCTGCGATATTTTTAGACTTCAGATACTCTTCAATATGTCCTCACACAACATTTCTGGAGAGAAACGGGTGACAAAAACACTCGAAGATTTTGGTGCTGTTCTCAAAAAAGGAACAACAATACCATTACCTAGAGGCGATACAGATGAAGTATCATTCAATACCCCGGAAACAGATTCAGGTCTTAGAATAGTATTTTCATAGCATTGACTCCCAGCGTTACCTAAAGCCACAACAGCTGAGGCAGTCGTATTAGGAGTAGCAGCGAGCAGGTCAAATTAGATTGTTTCGTCCGGTGCGACTGTTTCTTACAACGAGGCTTGGGGAAAGGCTGCTGTGTAGGTGGCACATCTGCAGGCAGCGAAGAAACATCAATATAAGGCATATGCCCATTCACAGGAGGCGTCACGTCAGGAAAAGAACGGATGTTCAAGTTTAGAAATAATCTCCATATGTGTTTCACAGCAAGATCTGAGGATTATGCCTTCGAGATGACGGGCTTAAGTTAAGCTTGGCTTAAGCCAGTGATTTACTTCAGCCTTGACTGTAAAACTGGAATATATATTAAACCTTAGCTTAAGCAATCGCTGTGGCTTAAGCCTGAACTTTGAAACCTGCCATAAAGAATTTAAACTTAAGGACTAAATGGGCACATTTACCTTATATAGTTGAAATTACGTAATTTTTTCTTCAAAGGCAAATATGTAATATGAATATGATTATTTCCGAAAAGTTAAAATATATTGAGGTCAGATGTAGGATAGATTACAGATTAGATGACAGATATGCCGGCACCTGGTTTACCTGTAGAATACAATAGGGTAAGGACAATTAGCAACGGACAGCAATTTTAAGGGCCAGCTGAGAATAAATAAGGTGTCGAAAGGTAGACGCAAGGCAGTTTCATTTGGAATCTTGAGTTTACGATAGCTGGGGGGTAGATCGCATTCGGGCGCATAAGGAATGTAAAGCTTGTGTGAATTCTCTGCGATACTGGATGCATGGAGTACGCCAAGAACTTCAATTTGGGGTGCTGATGACGTGGAATGAGCCAAGGAATCATCTGATCATTGCTACTTTTTTGCAGTAAATGTGAAAGGTATAAACCGGTACAAAAAGCGCACGTGGATTTATCCTAATATTTAATCGGCTAAAGCACCAATGCCACACAGTGATGATTTGCCAGTACCCATATTTACTATCTTAGCAACAGATATTGAAATGTTAGTCACTCAAAATGAAAGCAACAGTGAAATTGAAGGTGAAGGATGCAGGACTACACTTTAGGGTTTTTTCAGAAGGTGAGCTTAATACTTGATTCGTGATTTAAATTTATGAAAGAAATCAGCTGAACTTCTTGTCTCTAGACTTAAGGAAAAATATTACCTTCAAATAACAATAACATCTTACCGAAAATGGTTTGGTGTATTGTAACAATGTTTTTACACTTTTAAAAGTGATGGGTCTACCGGAAAATCGGCGTGGCGACTCTTCATGGACAGATCAAATAGAGTTTGAAATGTATGTTAGTGCATAATGGTAACAAATTAGGTTCGATACCGATAGTCCACTCAACAAAACTTAAGGAAGAATACGCAAGTAATACATTTGTTTTCGAAAAAATTTCGTTTGTTCAGCATCAGTGATCAGTACGCGTCGATTCAAAGATGATGAATTTTTTATTAGGTCAGGAAAGTGGAAACACCAAATACACCTGTTTCCTCTGTTTTTGAGACAGTCGTGCAAAAGAAGAACACTATAGCAGAAAGGAATGGCCGCTGAGAGAAAGTATGACTGTGGAAAAAGCTAACATTATTCATGAACCATTAATAGTCTTACGAAAAAATCCTTCTTCCACCACTTCATATTAAGCTTGGGGTAATGAAACGGCTCGTCAAAGAGCCTTAAATAAAAGTGACGATTCTTTTATATTTGCCACACATTTCCTGTCCTTAGTATGGAAAAATTAAAAGCAGCCATCTTTGATGGTGCACAAATCCGTACCCTTATATAGGATTATTATTTTACAAGCCACATGACTCAGACAGAATCTGATGACAAATTTTGTATCAGTTATCAAAAAATTTTGGAAAACCAAAAAGCAGCGGAAAATTTCCAAAATGCTTGAAAATTTTGAAAAATTGGGAGCTAATATGAGTGTCAAACTAAATTTTTTAAATAGCCATTTCGACAAATTCCCTGATAACCTTGGCGATTACAGTTAAGGGCAAGGAGAGCGGTTCCTCCAGGTCATGAGGATAATGGAGAAAAGGTATCAAGGGCGGTGGGACGGCCATATGATGGTGCACCTTACAAAGGAACTGTCCCGGCCAAAATAGAAAAAGATCTTTCTTTCTTAATTATTTTTATACTTTCTATTTTCATGTAATTTATGCTATAAAATATTATTTATAACGCAATTTTTATTTGAAAATAAAGGTCCCAATATATGTACTATATATGTATACATATATTTAATATATTTTCTACATTCTTATATTATTATAAGTAGGTTGTTGTTATCTCAAGAACTAGAGCTAATTTAGCAAATCTGATATTATTTTCGTATTTAGCGGTGTAAAATTACTCTAAATCGGCTCTCAAACCCCGTGCCGTAGAATCACTATTCCAGTGTTATCGTTACCTTTGAACATAAAATTACGTCAACAGGAATTTTTGCCCGCAAATTCAAAAATTGGTTGGTGGTTTTGCATTCCCGTCCAGGAAAGTCGTCGTTATAGTGAAAATTTATAAGTCAAACTAGTTCAATGAATAACACAAAAAGTAGGCTCTTTTGGGAATGAGCCTTCTTAGCCATTTTGCTGGATATGTTAAAAAAAAGTGCAAAAAAAACGCAGAAAGGGTTACTTTTTGTGTACAGAGTGTGATAAGTCATTTTAAAGCGAAGCTTTTGGGTTTCTTAAATCCAATATATACAAATAAAAAAGCTAAGATTGGTCTAACAAAGTACCTACTCGTCATCACCGATTTCGTACAAACTCACAGTATAAGTAGGGCTTGACTAGAAATGAAAGTGACCCAAGTGGGAGCGCCAGATGACCAAACGAAATCAAAATATTGCATAATGTAGGGGAGCCAGGGGTTTTGTAGGCTAACCCGTGGAAAATGCTCAAATATACCAATTTTCATGGAAGTTGTCGCAGAGGAGACCTGTAGATTTTCAATTCTGTAAGTGGCATTTCCGTGTGTTTTCAAAGCTCGCCGGTAGATGGCGAAAAGTGTGTATGCAAAATTTTTATAGATTTAATTTTTTTTTAAATATGTAAATGACATCGGATCTTCCTGAAATTTTGTACAGATAACTTCTTAGTAAAAGCGTATCCATAAAAAAATTGGATTAATCGAAAGTTGTAGAAAAACATTTCGAAATGAATTTTTCAGACAGAATTTTGGTCGTCGAAAATTAAATTTCGCAACTTAATCAAAAGGGGAGGGAAAATATGCAAAAAATCAGAAAAAAATCGAACAAAAACTAGCAAAAGGAATTTTGCAAATCGAATAATACTTACCCCACCTCCCTCAGAACCCCCGCATTCGGTAAATGAGAAACTTTTTCCTATTGGTGTATATGAATGACCTTTCGACATTGAATTTATCATTCGATTTTGATGAGATTGTGTACGCTTATCGTACACAGATAGTAGAATATAAAATAAATACCCCACCCCTGGAAAAATATTTTTTTATTTAAATAATATATAAGTAACCCACTGCGGGTTACCACTCAGTAACCCGATGCCGTACGAATCTCATAATAGTTTCAAAAAATTATGAAAAAATTCACAATCAACTTAGCAAAAAGGATTTTTAAAATCGAATGGAATTTGGCGGATAGATAAAGGTGGTTAGACAGGAAAGCAATTTAGCAAACCTCGCAATCTTATTTTGGTAAATGCTCCTAAACTAATTGGGGTAATGACTTCTGGTTTTCTGTATATGAAATATAACAGATTACATGTAGATAATAGTGACGAAAAGTGGTTTAAATGTTACGAATATACCCAATTAAGTAATTATCAAAGTTTCCCGAAAACTGTTAATTTTAACCCCGGGTTCACCTACATTATGAATTATTTCGGTTTCGCTTGGTCATCTGGAGCTCCCACTTGCGTCACTTTCATTTCTAGTTAAGCCCAACATATACTGTGAATTTGGACAAAATAGGTGATAATTTGGAAAATGGGACAATCAATTTAATTCTATCTGTATTTGATGCGAAATTCTATAATTTTAATTCGAAATATCGTTATAGAAAAAAATTACACTGGAGAACAAACAAAAAAACAAATTCCTTAAGCTTTTAACTACTTTCAACAAAACTAGTCGAAAGCTCTAAAAACCTCATTTTCCAAACAATATCGACCTTAGTAATAAAAAAAAAAAAATAGTCACGAATATGTAGTTGGCATTTTATCACTAAAACATAAACGACTGCACAGCGAAGCAAGGAAGACAGGCTAACATTGGCCACGCTAAACCTTTGGGAAATATTTTTTATCCAATTTTTTTCTTCGCTTATTATTTTTCTTGAAAAGCAGTCATTTATTAACCATTTGCTGTCATTTTTAGCTATAAAATCTCCTGGAATTGGAACAACTGTGGTGCTGCTTGACGATGATACTGTAAATTTATTAATAGCGCGCAGTATCAGAACAACAGTACCACACCACCCAATACAACATGAGATGAGTGCAAAAACGTGTATAAAACTGAAAATTTAATTGGCTAAAATCATACTTTAAAAATCGCGGACTGAGAGATTAATTAGGAAAAAGCTGAGGGTCATTATCGAAGGATTTAATTAAAAGCTCGCGAAAAACATACGAGGAGGAGTGACAGACATTGCAAGAGAGTGCACAAGGGTTATGAAATTTTAGTTTGGGTATATTTTTTATTCACACTTTAGAAATTTTTAAGGACAAGGGATAAATGGCAGGACGGGGGGGGGGGGGGGGGGTGTTTTTCACACTGAGGGTTATAAGCTGCTCGAAGCTTCAGTTGAAAATGCTTTTTAATGCATTATAAGTCTGATTACTTTTCAGAACAGCAGTCACTGTCATTATAAATTAAGGCATTTCCAGATGATGGGTTATGTTTGAAAAGAGTCTTATTTGTTAGGTATACGAAGAGGTGAGTCAAATGGGGTTATAAGCATATGTGCTTTGATTTATTTGTGTAGTACATATAGGCAGATTGATGTGGTTTATTTACCTAAAAAAAAGCTATATTTGCTTGAAACACATTAGATTCTTGTTAATATTGAAGTACGAAAAATCCAGACTAATTATTGTGTTGCCTTTCTGCTGCCAAAAATGGGATCGTCTTGAGATGAGATAGAGATACTAAGGAGTGCTCATTTCTTACTCAAATTGGCCTGATTTAAAAAACATTAGCATGTCCACAGAGCATTGTCTCTATTTACGCTCCCAAGATATGATATTTTACCAACTATTAGCAAATAACTGCACGATAAATACAATTACTATGCTTCCATTGCGGAGTTCAATTCGAGTTTATCCACGCTGAGTTGAGCTTCTTTAAATCTTTGTTAACTTTACGAAATCGCAGTCGAGTTGGGTTTTCTGTAAGGGTTTGTTGTAGTAGTGTGGATGGGTGTTTCATCCAACGCCAATTCGGCTACTTTATACGAAATATTTCAGTTGTCAATTCAACTCAGAAGCGGTCTGTAAAAACAGCATCGAGTTAACTCAGCCAGCAAAACTTAACGCTAACTGAACTCTAACTTAATTCTGGGTCATGGGAAAAAATAACGGCTCAACACATTTTTCAGGAGATTTGGCGGACAATTTCCTACTTCCGTTTCCAAATATTATAATTTGGTAGAATATTTCTCAGTTCTCTGTCACCTCCCAGAGGGGAGCGCTTAGCAAATTTTAAACAGAGATTTACCACTCTTCAGATTCCTCTGAGATTTTTTTCTTGTGTTCTTACATTTTCAAATAGATTTTGCCTGGAGTGTGGAAGTTTTTATTTCGCTCATATCATAGTCCAGTCAAATTTGAAAAATTAAAAACTTTAATTGGTAAAGATCTGAATTTTGGTATACATGCTTATTGCCATTGAACATACTAAAAGGTCCCGTCAAAATCTGTTGCGCTCGAACCGCCATCTTGGAAAAAAGATACATTTTTCAGTTTTTTGCCGATATCTCGCAACTGATACGAAAAAAATTGTTCAGATAAAAAATAAAGTTTATTAAATTGCCCATAAAAAGGCATATCAACATTTTTTCTGTATCTCCAATACATTAGCTGTAATCCGACGTTTAATGGAAAAGAAATTCTCCGGAGCTCTTGAAACTGTTGCGCAAATGGTTTTTTACAGTTTTATAAGCTCTAAAGATTATGAATAAATGACAAATCAATAATTTCATTGAAAATTGTGCTAGTATTTCTTAGATATGTCAAAGTTCGTTTATTCTTACCAATTAAAATCGTTGCATGCCATTCTTACTAGATGCAGTATTGTCTGAAGTCCAATCGTCTGGTGGAAGTGGTTTATCGGGGTTGACATTGTCGAAGTCGTTCTACTCAAGTTGCCTGTGAGGTGCGTTGAAAGGTTCCTCATTAGACTTCCTCTCAAAAAAACTCTCATTTTCAATGTCGAGATTTCTGTTCGAGTTCAATTAGGCGATACTTTGGCAATGACCACAAATCGCTACGAATTTTAAGTAAGTTCATCTTGAGTTACATTAGCGTCATTGAACATTCTTACGATATCTTGCAAATCATTTCGTTGTTCCAACAATTTTAAACATTTTCGTTTTCCTTTTTGGAATAGACATGATGTGGTGCCACACCCAGTGCAGGAATATGCAAACAAAATATAATTCTGCCTGAATCCCTTCATGTGATTGCAAGAGACGCGAAGAATATATTTTGTACCTAGTTTTTCCTTTTCCTACTTTCGTGAAGTAAATATTTCTTTCCTGCGGGGCCAATGCAGTTAGTCGAATGAGGACTAAACTAAAGAGAGACAACTATAGAAAAGTGATTCCATGATAATGCAAGCAATTTCAGTAGTGGCAGCGGTCTATTATTATACATGTCAGTCGCTTGGCTTGGACTCTTACCTTCGAAGCGGGTCGTAAACGCGCCATATAAGCCTCTCTCTCTCTGTCTCTGTCTGTCTGTCTCTCTCAATCTGTCTGTCTGTCTGTCTCTCTCTCTCTGTCTCTTTCCCTCTCTCTCTCTATCTCTTTCTCTCTCTCTCTCTCTCTATCTCTCTCTCTTTCTCTCTCTCTCTCTCTCTATTGTAAATAATGTTCAATTTTGCTGTTCAACGTCGGAATACGGCTAAAGTATCGGAGATAAAAAAAATATTAATATGCCTTCTTATAGAAAATTTAATAAACTAAATGTTTTTTCTGAACTATTTTATCGTAGCAGTTATAGTTGCCGAGATGTACGCATAAAACTGAAAAAGTGTACCTTTTTTCCAAGTTGGTGGCTCGAGCACAACAAATTTTGACGGGGACTTAGTATGTTCAATGGTAATCCGTAATAAGCATGTATACCAAAATTCAGATCTTTACCAATTACTGTTTTTACTTATCGAAAATTAGTCTAATTTGACTAGAATCAGATTCGAACAGTGTCCGCATAGGAGTTTTTACAGGAAAATATATGCCTAGATTACGGATTTTTTCTATTTCACTCTTTTTGAGAGCATATCTTCCCTACATAATATAGGTATCATCTCTCATCTGAAGCTCTACTTCAGTTTTTTTAATCGTATATTTTGCCTATATCAGGTGCATAGCTCTCATTGCATTATCTATCCTTTGAAGTCCTGTCAAAACTCCCATCATTAACTGAATTGGTAGAAAATTGTTTTCCAATCACTTTTCGGTCGCCCATCCAAATGCTGTGACGTCATTTGTTCGGTCGGAGACTTTTGCTCGGATGCCAATAGTTCGGTCAGTAACAAATGTCGGAATTTGGCTCTGGGTAGCTTCAGTGGAGTAAGGGGTCCAAATGACAACAACTGACTTGAGCAAAATATATGCCTTTATTTCTTGCGTCCCTATCACAAATGTAAAATGAGTATATGTTGGTGTATTCGTGTCTATATTGCCAAAATCTAGATGAGCAATATGACGGGAAGGTTTCCTTCGTACACGTACTAACTAGTGGCTTCCGTTATTCACGTACAATCCACTAGTCCTCCGTTATTCACGTACTTGGTGACAGTATAGCTTTTCTCCGCTTTTCACGTACTGGCTTATATGATGGCTTTCCGTTGTACACGTACCAACTACAGGGTTGCGTTCGATACACGTATAACTAATAGTCTTCCCTTGTTCACGTATAGGCTTGTAGGCGGATGTGGGTTTTCTAGGTCTCCCGGACAAGCCAGTTCAACTTACTAATAATGTCGACGGATAATTCGGATAGGCGTTTGAAGGTGTCTAGTGAATCTATATTGCCCAACTTATAATATCGATTAAAAAAGCTATTGTGAATTATACGAAGCAAATTTTCTTATAGAAAACTTCACACTTAGTTCTATTAATGTCTAGCTATTTACAGGTTCAATTCAATGTAATGTGACCATTTCTGCCATGCCATGGACATCAGTTTTTTTGGATTTTTATAATTTTCAAGTCTGATACCCTTCCCTTATAAGAATAATTTTTAGAATATTGGAGCTACTTTTTTTTATGGGTCTGTTTTTTTAGGGTTCCGTACAACAAAAAGAAAAAACGGAACTATTATAAGATCGCACGTCTGTTCATCCGTCTGTCTATCACAGGTCACAGACGTTTCTCTCTCGATACGTAGAAATATGATATTTGGCAGAATGTTGCTTTTCATGATCAATACATAATTTAAGAGAAAGATGAGAAGGGACAGAGGTATCAGACTAAGATATTCGAACGCTGTATAGCATCAGGAAGACTGTTCCACAAGTGAGCAATTGAAACAAGTTGAGAGCTTTTCAATACAGTGTACGCTATATTCGCAGCTTACGATGTCTACTAGAGGACAAAAATTCCAGATCGACGAACAGGTAAGTAGAAGATTGGATGTAAATGAGTTTATGAAGTAAAAAAAAAGGTCTCCCGTCCATGTATGTATCCAAAGAGCAGCACAGAAAGCAGGGTATCGGAAGGGAGATATATGATCGTATCTTCGCAGATCATAAAAAAATCGGATGCAGTTGTTGAAACTAACGTTTAGATTTCTTTGGCATACGTAATGTAAATGTAGAAAGATAATACACTTACTAAAAAGGAAAGGAGAAGGGGTTTCACCAATTTCAAATGCAGAGTGGTCGACAAGATACATACTTGCGCACAATCAGAGCCTCGGTAATGTACCATGTATTTTACAAATCATTAATTTAACATGATTACAGTAATTCACATTGAGCTATTAATTCTGATGCTCAAGTTACATACGCTATCGATGTATGACATAGTTACATTGTTCAGCAATATAACTGGCAAATCAGAAATGTCAAACCGTTCGCGAGGCAGATTCATGCAATCAAACTTCCACAGATTTCAAGCCAAGAAATTAACTATAGCCCACTCTTATATCCTCAATGTATCCGACTTAAATCTGGCGACACAATTCTCAACAAAAAACCAATTTGTCTATTCAAATAGATCTTAACATCATCTGCAGCATATAAATGTATTTGGGAATACTCGACTATTTCAGGAAGATCGTTGGTATTGTAAGCAAAATAAAAGATGTCCCAAGATCGATTCCTGCGGAACACCACACTTTATGTTATGCCTAATTTTTTCTTGTTGATGTCGATCGGCAATGATCGATCCTGGTTAGCGTAGCTGAGGATGTGGAAAACCTGAAATATACCATCAGCCTATCCACCAGCCTAGATTGATGGTTTTAGTAAAATCGAGTAATGTTAAGATTGTGATGCGGTCACGACTCGCTCTCAACCGAATTGTTTTTTGTTTTATCCTATGTTTCGAGATGCAAATCCAGTCCGAAAAAAAACCATTTTAGGAGTCGATTGGTTTGTGATCAGTAGGGCTTGGAAGTTGATGACCGAAAAATTTAGAAAAATGACCATAACAAATACATTTAAAAAGTGACAATAATAATTTAAAAAAGTAACTTATATGTAATGTAATGTAATGTTATGTAATGTATAGGGTAAAATAAGGATAGATGCCCCGCCCGGATAGTGGTCCCGGTACTCAGATCTCGTACACGAAACAACCTGGGGCGAACCGATGCCATTGCCTACATACTCAATCTCTCAACTAACTCAGTTAAGAAGCCACAGCAAGTGAAAGTTGACGCGCTCCTAGTTGTGATCACCTAAAGATATTAGTGCGTGAAATTTCTCCTCAAAGTTTTTTTCATATTCGATTCTACTGTTGTTTGAGACGAGGCGTGCAAAGTAATCAAAAGAATCTTTCTTTTTTTACTTGAATTATGTATGTATGAAATATATGTACTCAATTGTTTTCTAACCTCTCTTTGTGACAATTTTATTAAAATGTGAGAAGGCATCTATTCGTACCAAAAAGGATAGTTGCCCTGAGTTAGGTGCCGGATAGACTCCTATAGAAGATAGACGCCCACTGGGTCGCAGTGTTTATATGGATAGATACCTTTCTGATTGTCGTTATATTTTACAAATTTTTTTAGTTTTTTTTTTTTTATTTAATGTATAGTATTTATACTACAACAAGCTATGCTACAGTATAATGTAATTTGATTATATTTGATTTGAAGTGTTATTTTTGGTTTACATTTAGAAGAACTATATTTATTGTTAAATAATTTTTTAAATAATATATTTCTGTTAAATCCATTTTTGTCTATTTTGCAAGATTTGAAATTGAGTTTTTTTTTAAATAAATTGATAATAGTTTGATTCATTTTCCCTTGGGGCATCTATACGTTCATTCTAAGGCATCTAACCCACCACAGCGCGCGGGTTAGATGCCCAAATTTAGACCTTTCTAATTATTGTTCTGTTTCATTAACTATTGAGATTCGGGAAGTGAATGTCAAATATAATAAAGATAAATGATAACAGTATTGCATAGACAAATAATTGTTTAGATATAACAGTATATAACCAATTGGGAAGTAGATACTGAAAACGTTGAAAACTATTCGTACTTTACCCTACAGTTTTAAAAAAAAACGAAAAATTAATTTTTTACAAATAAATAAAAAAAATTGAAAACCAAGTCCATTCCCGTCTAGAAAATAACAACGAAGTAAATCTGCAAAAATTTAAACGATCAGTATATGGAAATAACTAAAATATTTAGCTGTGTATACCTACTTATCTTACAATGAATGACGAGTGTCATTTTAAGATAGATGTTCAAATGAAAATTAGCGTCGATTATCTGACAGCACATTTTTATAGATTGAAAAATATCTTTCCACGTCCACAGAAGTAATTGGAGCGTATTTGAAATAAACAGAATCAGCCATTTTAAAGTCCTCTGCATCACTATCTAAATCTCAAACAGTAGTCTCTCCCGTAAGCACTTGTGATATCTTGGACAATGTTTTAAAACCCGAATTTTTATCTAAAACTTTGAGAAGCTTCCCATATACAATTGCAGCAACATCTCCCGGAGCCGATTTTAATTCATTTTGGGATTTTTGTATTAGATGAATGGAATCAATAGACTTTTCGCCCTTCCTAGTTTCTGATATTTTGTTTTGTTTGTGAAATTATTTCTTGTGCAATTTTAATTGTCGCTGAATCTTCACAGTCAAAACTGGAAATTATATCTTTGAGAACGCCAAAATGTTCAGAATAATATTTAGCAGCTTTTAATCACGTTCCCCATCGAGTGAATATGGGATGTGATGGAAAGGGTATAGCTGGAGGCTTCAACTAAAATTGTTGTGTACGAGCGGGTGCTTTTAAAAAAATCTTCTTTACACTTGCAATGAGTCTATCTACTTCTGGCTAATTTCGTCGAACTTCTTTGGCAACTCGATGGAAACTTTGAGCTAAGCAATGCACCATTTTAGAGTACAAGCCTTTTACTCTATTCGCTGATTTTACCATATACGGAGCGGCATCCATCAACAAGAGTAAAACGTTGTTGTGCTTAACGCCATCTGGCCAGAGAAGGGAAAGAGATTTGTTAAACAGGTTACATATGGTTGAGGAATTAGCTTTCTCCAAAATCTCTGATGTCAAAAGAAACATTTTTACTATCTCGTCAGGTTCTAATATCCCTACGATAAGATTCGCTACATAGCGGCCATCGACATCCGTTGTTTCATCGATAGTAGTCCAAATATTTTTTTCTTTTACAATGCTCCTAATCTGGCTTATCACTTCATCATAGCAACGTTATAAGTACGTTTTCCTTACCGTAGACTCGTCTGGAACAGCGTTGTTTGTATATTTTTCCAGAAAGGCTCGAAACTTTGGATGATTGACTTTATTTAAGTGAATATTAGCTGATAGTAATGCCTCGCATAGGTTCTTTGAATATGTTGAAATTTTGCTTTAGCAACATTATGAAAGTTTGTGTTTTCGCATTTAAATTCTCCAAGCCGCACTTCTGTTTCTCTCGGCCAATGTGTTTTTGAATGCAAAAACGTTTTTCTGCGGAAATTTTTGTCTCACAAATCTTACAAAATAATATAGTGCCATCAATAGTAAATATTTCTTCACCAAATTCAGATACAAGCTCTCTCAAATGGCTAGATTTTGTCTGCTTTATTTTTGGCATATTATAGTATAGTTTAGTTGAGGTTACCTCGTTATTACACAATATAAATGACACTGTGCAGTGTATCACGCTTTCAACAATTTGCCGTACTAAACTAATGGTCGTGAAACCACTTTGCATTTACAGTTTTCAGAACAATATGAATTCGACACAGTCTTATTTTTCCTAGAATTAGAAAAACTATGCAAACAGTAACTGCAATCAATTCCTCCTTCCAGGAAAGTAAAATAGAATCGAGTTACAAATAAAACGTGTTGCCGGCCTATAAAATTTTATTTTAAAACATAAAATAAATACTTGCAAAATTGGGGATGTGATATACTCATATATATAGCATTCGCAGATTTATTTAAACTAAGAGCAAATAAGTTTAACCCAAGAGCAAATAACTTTAACCCAAACACAAATAAGTTTAACCCAAGAGCAAATAAATTTAAACCAAGCACAAATAAGTTTAACCCAAGAGCAAATAAATTTAAACCAAGCACAAATAAGTTTAACCCAAGAACAAATAAGTTTAACCAAATAAGCAAATAAATTTATCCTAAATTCTCAATAAGACATTTTAATACAAATGCTTTCAATTTCCATTCAAATCAACATTTTATTACTTCATTTTGTCATTGAAAACAATATTAGGCTTCAAATATTGGCAAAAATTTAGACCAAAATTCGTCGAAAATAAAGCATCGCCAACCAAAAATTGTCAGAATAAATAATAGCAAAACCTTATCCCTAAGAAATGGAGTGACGTATTTTTCAATTACTTTGTGCAGATTCCATCATTCATCAGAGTGCTCAGTTTATTTGAGGCAACAGTGTCGATTGCAGATTTAAAGTGGTCTTCTATAAAATTTTCTTTAATTCATTAACATGAGCAGTGGCAGATATTACAGCGCATGCAGTTCTGATGAATGGCAACCCAAACTGCCCAAGATGTGGAGTTGCCAAGCAATAGTAGCGGAGTTGGAGAAGAGATGTAAATCGTAATCAATCGAAATTCAAAAAAAACTAAGAAGAAAGTTAAAATTATTCTATGATCGAACGCAGCAGGTTTGCGATGCTTTATCATCGACTAATTTTGCTCTAAAATCTTTGCCTCCTTAATCTCCTATGCTCAACCCAATAGAACAGTGAAGGTGTATTCACGACCAGTTTTAGATGATGTAAGTAGAGAGCATAACATTTTTGAAGTTATTGAAGATAGCCTGTAACAAGTTACACCGACTGACTGCGGCAATTACGTATTAAACTTGATTTTACTCACCCCTTAGGCAATGGAAGGGCAGCCTTTGCACTGACCATTTGTTCAGAAATGTAATCTATCTCATCTTTTATAATATTTTTCATATTAACGTCATGTTTGAAGAAGTTGTTTTTAATGACAAAATGAAATAATAAAAAATGTTGATTGAATTGAAAATGAAAACTTATTTGTGCTTGGGTTAAACTTATTTGTGCTTGGGTTAAACTTATTTGTGCTTGGGTTAAACTTATTTGCTCTTGGGTTAAACATATTTGTGTTTGGGTTAAACTTATTTGTGCTTGGGTTAAACTTATTTGTGCTTGGGTTAAACTTATTTGTGCTTGGGTTAAACTTATTTGCTCTTGGGTTAAACATATTTGTGCTTGGGTTAAACTTATTTGTGCTTGGATTAAACTTATTTGTGCTTGGGTTAAACTTATTTGCTGTTGGGTTAAACATATTTGTGCTTGAGTTAAACTTATTTGTGCTTAGTTTAAACTTATTTGTGCTTGGGTTAAACTTATTTGTGCTTAGTTTAAATAAATCTGCGAATGCTATATTCAGTACAATTACATTAGAGAAAATAATATAAACAGTAAAAAATGATCCAAAATAATGGGAAAATCACCTAAAAGTTGGAAAAAATTCTGAGATGTGAGAAAATATACAATATGACAAAAAATGAAAAATAAAAGACATCTTTTTAGAATAGTAATACCATAAAATAAGTTTGTATCATAATTAGCATCACTTGGCGACACATAAAAAAAGATGCAATTTCATCAACTTCTGAGCCCTAGTGATCAGGGTATGCCAATGCCAGCACCCGACATTTTGGCAAATTGGACTCAACATGAATCATAATATTAGGAGAATCAATTAAACAAAGTACAATTTTGACTAATTGATTTAGAAAAGCTACATGAGCGAACAAAAAACAAAATCACCGTGAACTTTTTATTGCTGCAAATTCTTCTAGCACTTTACCTAAGACGCTTGCTCGAAATCGCAATTTTTATTCATACAAGGAAAACGTTCCGCTTTTATCCAATGAAATTTATCAATCAAAAACTCGTTTTCTTTAGATTTTAACACCAAAATTACATGATTAAAATTAGCAAAGCTTCCCAAACCAGTAAAAAAAACCTCACGCCCCGACAAGTCCGAATGCGTCCATTACTCATTCCTAACCATCCAAGACACAAACCTTAAAGTACTCTCACTAGTACCGTGGGAAGGCAGATATTATTTCTAAATAAAAAAAATTGTTTTACTAAAAATTAACACAAAAATCTTCTTAAATTCTTTTAAAGATACAAACTGAAAACTTTAAGAATCAAAACCTTTTTTCATGTTAAAAGGCCCTGAAAGTTTGAAAGGGAAGAATATAGATTTACACAAAAAAAAGTGAACATTTATGGTTCCCCCTCTACCACCCCCCTCCTCTTCTCTTCGCTACCCACAATACTGTGTAAATATGTAGTTCAGGAAATGCTTAGTCACTTCAATTATCAACAACGAAATCCACTGAATTAAATTCCTCTGGCTTTTCCTGGTATTCCGTTTGGTGAGTTTTAAAATTTCATGGGGGAAGAGAATTTGTGTTGTTTTTGTATTATGTTGTAATTCCCGCGGGAATTTTTAATCATTTGCGAGCATTAATTTATTTGCTTAAAGAACATATTTTTTTTACTTTTATTATTAATTGCTTTTGGCACAAGTAGCATAAATGTCTGTGCTTTAATTGCTACCCTTAAATCCCTAATCAACCCTAATTGGCCGAGTAATATAAAATTTTGTTTTCGTATGCATTATGATTTCAGAACTTTCGAATAGTCCTGCGCTTGAAATACATATGTATATAGCGCAAATGAAATTGTCATTAATATTTTACCATTTTACCTCATTATTTATTACAACCAGAAACGAAAACGATTGATATGAAAATATAACTGTGTGCTCGTTTGTAGAATTCCGCTGGAAGTTATTTATGGAATTTCAATGTAGATTGCTTCCCAATTAAGCGGGAATTTTTAATGCTGATTGGATGAAAAATTTTCTTGTTTATATAAACAAATACCGAAAATTGTTTTACGAAATGCAAATAAATCAGAGTTTTCATTTGAACTTCTTTATGTTATCCGTATCATTTTACGTATCCTACCTACACTGCATGTAGTACTTGAATTGTTTAAAATCAGCAAGGTATTTCCATTTTTTACGAGATTGAAAGGTTTTCGTCTTCATGTTTAAATGAATTTCTCAAACGAAGTTTTTGTTTTTCTTTTTATTTTTTTATTTTACTAGAAAAGACAATTAAGGCGAGTCCTTTCATTAGTAAACTGAAGTTTGTTAACTTGATGTGAATAGTAAAGTGAAGGGGGAAAAAATGTGAATGTTCTTGAACACAAAGTGATCTTAATTAATGTAATTAAAATGGACAGTTCGTAGTACTGGGATAGAGCTGAGTAAAATTTAAAGAATTTCCATACTGATGAGAGAAGTGTGTGTGTGTGTATATAGAAAAGCGGAACAAATTTTTCATTAACGTGGTACTTGCTATTGGCAGGAATGGATTTAATCAATACTTAATGAATAATAAATTGACTGTAGTATCCTTTAGTATGCTTTATAGTCTTGTAGATCTGATATATAGCATTGTTTTGTAGGAGCTCATGAAATGTATATTAAATTTAAATGAGAAAATAGTGAACGAAATAAAATGTATAAAGATAATAAAATAAAAATTAAAAAAAAAAAACTTTTATGTTGACGGTTTTATTTAACCTTAAATCCTGTACTAAAAGCAACGAAATAATTATGGCTCACAAATGTTCGGCTTACCGAGATATAGGTACTGTTTACATGAAAGAGATTTCTCGTTTAACAGACTGAAATTTATTGAAAATAATTTCTATAAATTTACAAAATTCATTTTAAGTGCAAAAAAAAAATATTGAACTTTTCGACCCAGCAATTAGAGAGATCTCATCGGTATGGTTATCTCTGATCGCCTACCATAGAAGTTCAATATTAGAGGTCACACCAATTGCCCCCTGTAGAACAACATACACGCGTCCAAACTGAGCTCATGCTCAATTAATCCTGACGAACTCAATCATGAATTTATTTCAAATCATGTGACCAGTTCTCCTATTAATTTGGATAATGATGAATCAGTAAGTGTTTCTCTAGATCAAACCCAGCTTAGATTCCTAAGGACAAATATTCATGAAGTAGCTACGGTAATGGAAAGCATTAAATCTACTGCTGCTGGTGTACATGGCCCAAGTCCTAAATTTGTAAAAATGTGCTCACCTGCGATCCTTCCTGCCCTTACAAACATTTGCAACTCATGCTTCACAAGTTCCATTTTCCCTAGAGCTTGGAAATCTTCAAAGATACTTCCTGTTCCTAAGGATACTAACACACAATGTATGGAGTATCGCCCAATTAGTTTGCTACCATACATTTCTAAAATAGTGGAGAAGAAAATGTACCTGCAAATCTCTAATTTTTTGATTTTGAATGAACTCTTACATGACAATCAGTCAGGGTTTCGTTCTGGACATAATTGCACAACTGCTTTACTTAAGGTAAGCAACGATATTTCGCGGGCTATTGACAAGGATGAATTGACTGTATTAGTTTTCAGGCAGCTGATTTGATTTTCAATTACTTGAGTTACAGATCACAGGCAGTTTACATGAACGGAACCTATTCCTCCTTTTTACCGATATCCTTTGGTGTGCCTCAAGGATCAATCCTTGGTCCCTTATTGTTCTCCATGTTTATCAATGACATATTTCGTCAACTTAAGTTTTGTGATTTACATCTCTATGCAGATGATGTACAATTGTACATCTCCAATCGTATTGGTCTGATTGAGGATAACATATCTCGTGTTAATGAAGATCTTGAATCAATTCATTTATGGTCCTTGTCGAATAAATTGAAACTCAATCCAATTAAGTCTAAAAGCATGATTATATATAGGGTAAAATTAAACACAGATGGATATTCACCTGTGACTATTAATAATAATATTATTCCTTTTGTCGACTCCGTTAAGAGTCTTTGGGTTATATTCAATAGCACATTCACCTGGGATGACCACATTAATTCTATTATTAGAAAAGTTTATGGTGGACTTCGTACATTGTGGACATCCAGCTATTTCATGCCAAAGCCCACCAAATTACTTCTTATTCGTGCTCTACTAGTAGGTACCTGTAATAACCTATGGCTGTGAAATATTTGGCAAACTAGACTATAATAATACAAGGAAACTTAGCATTGCTTTCAACTCTATAATCAGGAATGTACATGGCCTTCGTAGATATAGATGCTCAATCTTGGGGTCTGATTAGTTAACCTATTTGAACTTTCGTATGCTAGTTCTTTTGGTAAGAATTATAAAATATCATAAACCTAGATATATGTTTGAACTTCTTAATTTTTCTAGATCAAATAGAACATTGCAACTAACTTTACCTAGGTCTCAACTCTCAATAACAAAGCGACTGTTTTTCAGCCATGTCATTAAATCATGGAACCAGTTACTCTCTCAAATCAGAAGCTCTATACAGGCCGGCACACTATCCTCTATAAGTCGCAGCTTATTTGAATTTCTTACTTTAAGTATTTAGTAATAAGTCTTAGCGTTCTATTTTTTATAGTATCATATCTTCTTCATCCTTATTTTCTGTTTTTTTTCTTCTTCTATCTCTCTTATTATATGATATCTTTATATGAATTATACTGTTTATTTTAATGTTCTAACTCTATCTTGTACAAATTGGAAAGATCCTTAAATCTTGAGTAATGTAGTAGTAGTTGAGTAGTAATGAGTATTGGACAGCTAAACGTCGATCGCCCGAGAGGTCCATGCAGAGGGACAAGGTTGTCATTCATCAAGGTGCGCCCAGCGTTGAGGGTCAAGCGCTAACGACATATAATTTTTATCCACCCCAATGTTACATAGTCTTAGGCATGCACTTTAAGCCACCCTAACGCCACACAGTTCTCGACACGATACAGATAACTTGGGTAGATCTAAAGAAATCTACTGTTTGAATCAAATTTTGCAGTTGATCAGCAGCACATTCTCAGTATCACGGTTTAGGCAGGCAGTACTCCTTCAGCATTAGGATTTAAGAGTAAGAAACTGGAGCTCAACGACAAAGTCTATACTTGGTACCTACAATAATATGTTGTATTGTTATGGGGATGAAATTAGTGTGCGAAGTTCCATAAGAATCGGTTAAATAAAAGTAGTTAAAAAATTCGTCGCAATCGTTATGTATTTAGAATGACGCCACATAGCTTATAGGATTCTACTCATCAAACCCTTTAATTTGATACCCATGTCAAGGGGGTGATGTGGTGGGACCATAAATAACAAATTATATCCGTCATCTTGGTGCCGCCATTTTGAATTTTTAGAACATAAAATCTTTAAAGTGTAGTTTCACCGGAACTATACATGCGTATGCAAAATTTCAACCCAATCGGCTGGGATTGAAATTACACAAGTTGCTTTTGGGAGGAAATACGTACTCGAGATGATGCAATCTCAGTCGCGATATTCTGACAGAGTTACAAAGCAATTGTTGCCATATTTCATGAGGATTCTAATAGAAGCCATATGATGTTGCCAAGCTAAATTTATTCTGGTGGTACCTACCGTAAGAAACATTGTCCTAAAAAAAAGTCCTATAATTATTTTTTGATATCCTAAGAGGGTTTTTTTCTTTGGCGAATTCATCACAAGTGTTAATGAATAATTTTTCTTCCTAGTGCATTCTTGCAGCTTCCAATCCCTGTTATCCCCTCCATCGAATCCTGGGCGTGCAATAATCTTTTACTCACTCTATGTTCTTCCGATTGATGCAGTTTCTGTAAGAATAGCTCTCTTCCAAGTGGTTCGCGGTCTTTCTATACACGACGGGCTTCTTTGCGGATTCCAGTAAAGGACTTCCTAATTATCTTTATGTTTTTGGACTAACAAGGGATGTATCTCCTATTTTTGATAGGTCATCAGCAATTTTTTTGGATTTCATAACTCAACTCCATTCCCACATGAAGGTGATTTTATTTCTCCTTGCCAATATTTTGAGGTATTTTAGACAATTCTAGACTAACTGAAAATTTAAGGACTTCAGAGCTTTAAAATTCGATTCGTCGTTCGGGAGAAAATTATGGTTGTGAGTGTGGGTTGACATTCCAGCAGCGTGAGCCACTCAAATAAAAAAAAACTTTCCAGGACTTTCACTTCATAAAGCTTTACCTAAGTACTCATTAAATAGCCTGACTTTCTACCCCATTGGGGCTCATAGCTGATTTAGTTTTGTGTTTACCGCAAATAATGAACGAGAACATGGATCAATTTACTAATTTTTATTTTTCGTCCTATCTGCCTAATTTCTGAGCGGAAACACACCTACTACATACATATACCTACCCCTACGTGACTCTATTCTTGTAGTTTTTCTCAATGCATAGAATCTTCAAAGAGTCTTCTAATATTTTAAAGAAATTTCTATTAAAATTTAGGATAAAAGCAAAAATCCCCTTCATTTTTTTATATTTGTATATTTTATGCAAATATTTTTGACTATGAAATTTTCTCAAAAATTTAATCAAATCTAATTTACAGATGGGTGCGAATTCTGTTCTAATTCTTGCAGCAGCTATAATTGGTCTACTTTACTATTTCCTCGGTGAAGCTAAACAGAAACGAGCATTTCTAGAAGCAAAGAAAAGTTTAGAAGTGAAAATGGTGATCGAAGAACAATCAGCTGAACAGGTAAGTTATGAAAATTATTCAATTTTTTGATAAAAACGTGGGAAAATTTAAAATTATTGAAATTCTATTGATAAGAGCGCGTAGATGGAAAATTTACTTGATTCTTCGGATTTTTGATTTTACGAATATTCAGATTCGGATTAGCCGATTAGGTGGCTGAAAAACAAAAAGGACATTCAATATATTTGAAAGATTTGGATAATTGAAGAAGAACTTGCCGCTACTAGTGCTATAACTTTTCTAGGCTCTAGGTCCAAAAGAACTTAACCCCAATCAAGTTCAAAGTATAAAGTAAATTAAAAAAAAAAGTTAAGAGCGAGTCAGGCTCGCACAATCAGAGTTTAGTACCAGAACTTTATCAACAAACAATCGATCGATCGAATTTAAGTTAAATGCAATCCAAATTTGCTTATGATAGATTAGATTAGATTTGTGAAGGAGTGCACAGGCATTAGCCTCGCATTGATTACGACCTGAAAGATCTATTGTGAGTCTCCGTTCAATTTACTCCCTTTCTAGGTTTAGACTGTTAATAAAGTCTAGAACCATTTTAGGATTGAGGTTTCACATGTAATTTGGTGGATGAAACGCTTGTTCGAGGTGAAGTAATCTCCCCCTGGCCAATGCTTCGCAGTTGAAGATCAAGTGCTCCGAAGTTTCATGAGCATTGTGACAGAAACGGGATGATGAAGTCTCAGCTAAGCCCATCTTGTTTAGGTAATATCCCAATGGGCAATGGTCTGAGAGAGGTCTGCAATCATTTTAAGCTCTGTTCTCCTAAGGAGTAGGAGTTCTTTTGTTTTTTCACCAGAGGTGTAGATAAACTCTTTTGCCTGACAAAGTCCTTGTAGCCATTGCAAATACAGGAATTTTTGCTTGTTCCTTGAAGTGCCTCTGGTCCGAGATAGGGAGTTATCGCACCTCTTTTGATTAGGTGGTCAGCAATTTCATTACCTTTATGGCGCTAATGTCCAGGCACCTACATGAGGAGTGTTGGACTTTACGACTTTGAGAGCGGCTTGACTGTACAAAAGGTATTCATCTATGGCTATAATACCTCGGACTGCAATACAGTAGGCGTAGGGCCCAGGATCTTTGATATATGGCATATGGGACTATATACGACCAGCACACCATCGATAGTTGGAAGGATGATTTAAACGCCATTGCTTTCGGTCTCCCAAAGCCACGTGGAATGGTGTCAGAAAATCCAGCTTGGGTGTCATTATATCAGTTATTGTCGGCAATTGCCCGAAGCACATCTATCTTAAGATACTTAAACGACCAAACTGATCGCCTGGCTTTAACTGTTTCTCTTTTTGTAATTTTATATGAGTTGTTTTATAAGAGAACACACTTTTTGTTAGCTATAGAAAATTGGAAGATCAGGAGAAACAGTATTTTTTGCCACATTTTCGGCTACACCTTTATAACCAATTCACCAAAGATTTTGATTTTTTTTCTGGAATCTCTGAGAGTAGCTCTTTCAAACAATGTCCACATGGCAATAAAAATTAATATTTTTTTTTGAGGGCGCACAACTCACCGTCATAAAAATTAAAAAGAGAGGAAAAAGATCATAATCTTTGAATGTCGAAATAGGGGCCTAGCATAAAAACCCAACATTCTACCAAATTTAAATTTCATTCGTCACGTTGTTTTTGAGAACAAGATGTGTGACACACGAGCGATCTTATAAAGGTACGGTCTCGTTGAAACATCTGGCTACGTCCGGATGCTTCGTCCACATGTGGCATCTCGAAAGTGTGTCCAAGTGGTTTGGTTCGGACGGCTGAAAGCATAATAAATTTTATGATATTACACAAAGACGAATTGCTACATTTAATGTTAAGATTGAGGCAATCCACGAGCGAATTATTTCGGACGCGTGATAAAGAAGGTTATTATCACTTTACTTTTTCTTCACTCATATTGTCTCAAAGATCAACATAAAGTGCTAACAGCCGCATTGAGGATGGTATCATGATCAGTTGAAAAGTGGACGCCTGCATTCATGTGGGACTTGTAGTAGCTGGGACGCGCCTGCGGGATCGCATGTATTGCATCATATTCAGGCAGTAGAAAGATACCAGACGCTACTGCCAGATGCAACCCAGACTCTTCAACGAGACAGTACCTGAAGGGCTCGGGTTTTTTTCATTTTGTTGTATGGAGCCCTAGGCTACGTTAGGTTAGAGCTGCGGCCGTCGTAAAAGCATTTAAGATCAGCTACACTAAACCATCTATGGTCCATTGTGATGCAACCTTATTGGGACTCTATCTGGAAAATATAGCTCACCCATACACCCGTATTGAAACCACTCCCAAGACTTAATGAACGTTAGCCGGTCCCCTAACTCTTTGCCTGCTAATTTCCCCAGTTTGCAGAAAAAGCAGATACGCTTAGCAAGATTAGGTCATTCGCACATTCGCACAGCAGGTGCTGAACGCTCTCAACCTCTTCTTCGGCAATACAGTTTCTGTACAAGTCATGATATGAAGCCGTTATGTGCTCTGCCTGTTTGCCAGCTTACAGGCTTGTGCATCTAGAATTCTCTTCACTGATTCTGAAGGCCGACCTATAGTCTCCACGCTAGTCATATATTCGGAAAACTCTTTCTGGTCAGATCATCATCAGCCTCGTTTCCAAGCATGTGACTGTGACCCATCAGAGGAAAACCCTGTGATTAGTTCCAGTTCGGCGGTACGATTCCTATATTTGAGAAAATGCTGAATCCAGCTCGGCTCTCACTCCCACATCCATTCTTGAACCGTCCGTAAAGACACATAATATATCAGAGTCATTTGCCACGTGATTATCATCCCAATCCTCTCTACTAGGAATCCTAGTTGAGAACAAATTCTCAGCAGCTATGGCATCCTAAGCATAAATTCTTCTCTACACTATTTTTGGACTTTCGTATGATCGGCCACCAAAGTTTTTAAAAGTTAAAAATATTGTTGCGAGCGAGGCTTTTGGTTCCTTCTTTAAAAACAATATTAAGTATTTAATATACAAGTACTTTATTTCACTTCTAATCTTATACAATTCATTAACTTTCGCTTGTTAACACTGCAACGTCTAAGACAAGACTCTTTCTTTGGCGGTGACAACTGTTATATTTATACCCTAGAAACTCTCCAGATTATTCTGGAGTGTTCTATTCCAGAATCTTCTTGACTATTCTATTATTTCTATTCCTGAACCTTCCCGAAGATTGCATCATCGATTCTCCGAACCTGAAGTTGTTTACTCTCCATTGCTAGTAGATGTCACCAGTTGTCTCTTTCTATTGCACGTAACAATATTCTGAAGAAAAATTTACGAATAAATTCGTAAGAAAAAAAATTATCATTTTCCTTGAACATAAATATTATTAGCACGCGAATCAATTCAAATATTTTTTTCTTTTATCAGCCATCACCAGGGGGCCTGGCGTTCATATTTTTTCGAAATATCTTCTACTACAATTAATAATTCTCTCTAACAAAATTGTATGCCAGGAGCAAATTATTTATAGACATAGATACGTTTTTTTGGATATGAGAAAAAATACTTTGTGACACATGTAGATTTTTATACTAGGTGTTTTATATTTAATCAGTAATACTGGAAGAAGTGTTGAGTACTCATTTAGGCAAACAAACAAAAGGGTTGGCCCAACAAGCAAGGGTTGGCCAACTATCAACGGTTCTAAAAATTTTTATATTTGGATATTGGAAATTCTAAATTTTCATCCTATAGAGCAATGAAACAAAACCTTTAAATTAAAATATTTATTCATATTATGAAAAGTTGTGACAATAAGTATCAAGTGAAGTCATGTGCGTTTGCATCATTTTCCTCCTACAGTTGTCATATGGTTTTCCTCGATGATCACATTATTGTCCGCTTTGATTCTTGGGGCTCATCTTTAGTCTTGAACTCGATTCTATGTCTTGTCTTGTCCTCTTGTTGATAGTTTATTGCGTATGCTGCTTTTATAAAAATGGCCTGAAATATACTGTCTCTGGTATGGTGGAGATACCTGGAAAATATTAGCTACCTAGATAGTTATTGGAAATCCAATTCCAAATTAATCAATTTTTTTTTTTCAAAAGCACTTCAAAAAGATGAGTGAATAAACTACTTTAGAAGTTACAACGCTTTTAATATGAAATTATGAAAAGATCATTATCACCCTGTATCTCTGAAAGGGTTGGACAATCCCTAACAAGACAAATTTTTGTTTGTTTTTATAAGTCTTGAACACCCCTTTTATTTTTGATTTTTTTTTATGTGACAATTGTTGTCCTGAATAAATATCACTGTCCCCAAAGAGTCTCGACAAAGTTTTCCGTACTTAAAAACCCCACAAACTCTTAGAACCGGCCTTAGTTTATAAGTCATAAAAGTGATTCATTGAGAAATTTAGTTTATAGTCTCTAACAATTCCCGATCCTAATCATATTTAACTATTTTAGGTTTAATTATAAAAACACTCATCCGGTCCGGTTGGCATAATTTACTTCACATGCTCATAGATATTCTACTAACTCACAAAACTCTAAAACCGCATCTATAATCTCAAAAATCCTCAGGGATGAATGAAATTAATCCAAACAATTTCTCTGTGTGTATAAATTCGAACAGCTGCTGCTAGATGATAAAATAATAAAATATATATTTTTGTGCGGCGGACGTTTGCGCTCTCACCAAAAGTGTAAAGGTATTTAGCCCTAAGGATGTTGCCGCAAAAATCTGCCACCCTCCTGCTAATCCACTCTGAACTACTGTATATATAGTATATAGAGGGTTGAATTTGAATTGTTGAGAAATGTCAATACTGGAATATGTAGTTCCCATTCCGGGTGCAAAAACATCTATACATATTTGCTTACATACATACATACCAGAGACCCAAATACTTCAACCAAGTGAAACAATAAAATTTTAGGATAATTTATAAAGGGTAAACTTAACCCAAATTTTTTCTGGATGATCCCTTGGGGTGCTCCCATAGTATATTTGCTTGGTTGAACCTTTTCCATATAATTCAAGTCTATCAGTGTATACAATTACAATACCGTTAGGAACTAATAGAGGGATAAAAATCTAAAACCCATTTACTTTTTAGTGGTCTGTTCTACTGCCTTTCGGTACTTTTCTGTATATATACAGAAGGAGGCATTCAGATTTTTCACACAAAATCTGTTATCACCTGTGCCAGCACACAAATATTATTTTTTTATTATTCCATTATTTTTTTATCCATACCTACATACATATATATCTACATAAAAAACATTTTTTCCTTATTTTTTTTACAGGAACGCTTGCTACTGTCTGTGCTTCCAGAACATGTTGCTGTAAAAATGAGACAAGATCTTGGTTCAACGAATTCTGAACAATTCAAGAAAATCTATATGAGCCGCCATGAGAACGTCAGGTAAGATGAATATTCAGGTGAGATAATGAGTGAAATATTCAACGCCCTTGCAGTATAATTATGATGTTGTATGGCTTTGGGGTATAAAGTTAGAAGATGGTACAGAGTATATAGTATATATATCATGTGGTTTGAATATAGGTACGTAATTGCTTGCCATTAGGCTAAGGGTGTGGGCTCTTGTAGTTGTACGTACATAGGTACTTGAAGAAGCTTTATGCTTCTGAATTTTATCAAACCAACCAAACTTCTGCTAAGGCTTGGTTAGATATATGTGTATGCGAAACCAGATTCTGAAAGTGGTTTCTGTTGAAACATTTGAGCAGTTGGGGAAGATAATAAGTTTTGGAATCAAGCCCTACAGGATTGGACCTAAATTTCGATGATATATGGAAGTTTGAGACTTTTGATAAAATGATTTGTTATATAGCTTTTATTGATATTTCCATCTTGTATACCTTTTTTATTATAATTTCCTGGGGCATTACATAATATTATTCGGTTCAGGTGATTGAAAATTTCTCATATCCAACAATGTTTACATGACTTTGGATGACATATTAACAAAACTTTGTATTTCCTCAGCATGATTTTCCCATCGCTTAGTATTAATTTCTTTGTAGGATTTTTTCTTATAAATACGTGCAAAAAAGTATCAATTGAAAGCTACATATCCAGAAAAAAAAATTTTTTTAATGTGCAAGGTCATACTATATTTATATATTTATCTTTAATTGATTCATTCGAACATGGTATTTATAAATTGGTACTAATAACGTGTAATATCGAAAAACTCTTCGTAAACCATCAAATTTTATTTAAAGTCCCTAACAATTTCACTCGCCCAACCGTATAAACTATTTTTAGGCCAGGTAATGATTAGATTCTGACTTAGAAAAGGTCACGGAGTTTTCTAATTTGGTAGATTTGTACAGTTTGATGAGGACATTAATATTCCGAATTTGCGACCATTTACGCCATATTGGAAAAATGGTATCGAAAACCAGTTTTCGAGAATATCTTCTCCCCAGCGCCACCTATTTTAAAAATACCACTTACAAAAATTGTAAAGCATGAAACTTCTTCCAACTTTTGACCTTGGCCGCCTCTATTTCTCCATACTGTAAACTTCGAAGAGTGTAAATTTTTCAACAATTTTCTCTCTACCTGATTTGCGAAGGTAAAGGTTTGCATGAAATCTCTCTAGTACTTTTAGCAGAATGAGAAGATCTATATCATCTCCTACTATTAACACGGAATCAAACGATGCGGAGATAATGATCGCCGTGTTAACGATCAATATGAGTCTAGAGTCTAGACAATCTGGGACATCGAAACAGAAGAAAATACATCAGTAAATAACGAATCGTGGCTTAGGCCTAATGGGGATACCACATGCGAAATAACAAAAAAAAAAAAGTGGCAAGTATTAAGTGGTTGGTATTTACTGAAATTTCGAGAAAAAATATAGCGTTTTTGCAAATTGTTGAAATTTCCTGAGCTTAACTCCGCTATAACTCGTGAACTATTCATCTGATGGAAAAATAATATGTTTCCTACAACTTGCAGCACATTTTATGCTCTATAATTTTTGTAATAACTATTTTTGACCTAGGTGGCGCTGGGGAGAAGATATTCTCGAAAAACTGGAGTTCGTTATCATTTTTGCGCGAGCGATGGTCGCTCGACATTGCAAACTTGGAATATTAATGAGGACACCAAACTGTATAAAGCTACCAAATTAGAAGTCTTCTTGACATAGTTTTGTAGCGAAAGCTCCCTTTTATATGGCTGGACTATATAGGTTTTATTACAGTACCTAGTTGAATTCAAAAGAAATAATTTTAGAAAATCCGAATCATTATAGGTATTGTTACAACATTGAGAAATGAAAAAAGTCACCATTTTGATTAAAATTCAAGGCTGACAATTTCGGCGGAATTTTGAAGATACAGAGATTTTTATGATTTATTGCCGCTTTGAATTTTTTGTCGATTTCATTCAATAGTTGGTCGAGATATTCTTAGTTTACCTTTAGCGCGCACGTCGTCAAATGTTTATTTGTAATTTGCATGTTTTATCACTTCCTCACCTGCTGCATACGAAATAAAAACATTTTTTATTTGTTTGTTTTTGAAAGATGTGATCATATACAGGGTGTCCCGTATGTGGTGTGGCACCCGAAGGCTACGCATAGGTCATGCTTAGGCAAACACAAAATTGTATGGGTGGGGGGCAGGATATATTTCAAAACGCAGAGGAAAAAATTGATAGATTATTGGAAAGATCCAACGATTACCTATCCATCGGCATAGGATGTAACGTTTAGAAGTTACAGGGTGATATATAAAGACATACCGAAATATCTTAAAGTCCCGTTATCTCCGAAACCGTTAGGATTCCCCTCCTATCCGTAGCCTTCGGGTGCCAGACCACATACGGGACACACTGCATGTATATATAAAATGTATTGGTCAAACGTAAGACAAAGTGTAGCTAAGAAACACAGCTTTCACAAATTATCGCCACAGTTGGTTTTCCAAACGTTTTACATCCACTCCACCTACCGATTCTTAGGAGTTTCCAAAGTTTGTGGAAGTCTTCCAGCTTTCAATAAAAATGTTTGGTTAGGTCCTCTATGCTGTGTTGAAATTTGTTCTTTGAAAGGTAGGAGGAGTTCGATTTAGATTCTTAGAAGAGTGCTCAGGTGCCAGCCTCGCATTTATTACGACTTGAAAGATGTATAGAGAATTGCCGTTCAAATTATTCCCTTATTATTATTACTATTATTCCCTTTTTAGAATAAGAGTATTAATTAAGTCTAGAATAATTCTGGGATTGAGATTCCACACGTAGTTTGGTGGAGGAAAAGCTCGTCTTTTTCCCGGGAAATAAAGAAACATTTTCACGATCGTAATTACTTAACCTTTATTGAACTTAGTATGTAATTGCCCTATCACAACAATATTTACATCAAGCCCGACACCGCACTCAGAGTTTTTTAATAATTTTTTTATTTGATAATTTGACACCAAATGAAGAAGCCAGACATTTATTCTTCATTTCTAATTTTGGCGCAGAAATCAACCTAGTTAAAAATGTTTATCAATAGAAACGATAGGAGGTGGTTCGTTACCATATCCGCATTCAAGCAACTGTGACATTAGTTACTAAGCACGTGGTACTAGCATAACAGCTTTGCGAAGTAATATATTATGTCATTCTCAACTGCATAGTCAAATGTGCACAGTGGCCAGCTGCTGTGTTAATTTGTAAACAACCGATGAGTGCTGACACTCACGCGTATTATCTAGTGTATTCCCAGGAGCCGAAGGATTTCGAAATCCTGGAAAAAGTTATTAAGACTTCATATATGCCCCGAAGGTTAGCTACGTATGGAAATGCTGGAATGTAAACAGAGACCTGGAGATGACATCCGAAAATTCGCTAACAGAATTAAAGAGTTGCTGGACAAGATCAAAGCAGCAGTTACAATTAAGTACCCAAAAGAAGGAAAGCGGGCTAATAGCAGAATTGGAAGCTGACGCGGTGGTCACCTTCAAAGCAGGTGTAGGAAACAAGGCTACGCAAATATACCTGACAGGATGGAGATTCCAATCTCTAGATGTGGTACAAGAAGGAGCAGCTAGTTATTGTGAGAAGGATGCAACGAAGTTCCAGACCAGAAAACCAGGAATTTGGGGAAGCGGACGGAATTTAACTTTGATAACAGCACAAGATAGCTGGGAGGATCGTTTCAACAATGATAACCGAACACCATCCAGAGAAGCTTTTCAGAAAGGACTAGCCCCAGCAACAGCAGGAATGTATTGTCGACCACAGGATAGGTCAATGGCGCCTAGGCCCATCTAGTACTTCCAGTGTGGGCAAAGAGGGCATATCACTAGGGAATGCCAGTCAACAGCCACCATACTGTGTAAAATGCCAAAACTATGGTCACGATACTGCTAGCTGTCGAATACAAGACATAAGGTTCACACACACTTCGACTAGTCCGCCACGATAACTACAAACCGGCACAGAAATCCTTTATTGGCAGTTCTGTAAAACCTGTGATCATTACATCGCAAACTAGCGGAACAAGAAGTTCTAAATAAGGAAAATGGGAATTGGGTGCTGGGGGAATTATCCGCAATTACCTTCAATTAACAGAACTCCAAGCCATTAAGAATATACAGGAAAAAGTCAGGGTTATAGAATTAAGTTTTTTAAATAATTGTATGATCTCAGTGGAATCGGATATAGGAATAACAGGTAAATTAACATTATTAGTAGACACAAGTGCACCGTGTAATATAATTAAGGTAAATCGTATGAAAGGAAATACGCCTCTATGAACTCTCAAGATAATTATGATTTGAGGGTTGATTGGGACACAAAAAAAAGCTCTATTGGAACTTGTAAAACAACACAATGCATGGCTGAAGTAGAACAACCATGTAAGTTCACCATCTACACCATCTACGACACTAATTAAATTCCAGCTGACAGTATTCTCCTAAAGGATAAGGCGGTCATTGATTGTATAAATGGAAAACTGTCAGTGGGAGTTATGGAGACGACAGATGAACAAAAACCCCTTTTTGTAGATATCACTGGAAAGAAAAAGATCGGAACCCTAGAGTTGAAGGAAGCACCCAGGAAAACGAAAATGTCAGTAAAGAGATTCGGCTCCGAATGAGGAATAGAGTCATAGCATTGAAAGACATCAGATCCAAGGGGATGTGGAGTTAGATAGCCTCATGAAGTATCTCGCAGAAGTAAGAACTTGCAAAGATTGTGAAATAAATGAAACAAAGATAAGTTTTCCAAAAGAACGATGTTGTATAATCAGCTCTAACAGCAGAGAAGTCGTGTTTTGGACAATGGATCAAATCCGTTAGCACAGGAACGAATTAAGAATGTTCCTCCAAAAACACCCAAGCACCCAACAACAGACTAAGTAGATGGGGAGCAGAGAGGAGGAAAGTGTAGTATGGGAGAAATGAGAAAAAACTGGAAAATCTCGCATGGAAGTCCAACTCGACACCTTTAAAGCTTCACCTTATATAGAGGCTCAAACTCAGAGCGGAAACATAGATCTTCCAGAGAAAAAGATAAAGTCTTATGTAAGACAAAGTAAAAGCTCTCAGAACTTTCTATTTAATTACTATAAATTGACGTCAAGCCGGAATCGGGTGATAGCTCAAACATAATAGTTACTAGAAAAATAAAAAAAATCTAAGTCATGTATTTTTCAAATTATAGACATTTCTTTTGTTTTCGAGAAAATGTACACCTTGTGATAGTTTTTTAGCTAATGTTGCTACAAATCTTTACTTTTTTCAATTTTATTTTTCTTATGTAATCCCGAATACTGCCTATGTAACCTGTTGCTTTGAATTCTACGCTAACTGCTCCAGCTTGGAAGAAAATGTCACATTTTGCGGAGCCAAGAATAGAAAATTAATACTTTAAAATTCTAAAATGGTATAACGCTTGCTACGTTATTTCTTACATTACGGAAAAAAAAATTTCCTTCAGGAAACCCAGTCCCGAAATTTTTTTTTAACTACTAAAAATGATTCTAGTGTACCCAAAGGTTGCCTTAAGACCGTAAGATTAAAATTCTAGTTTGAGTGAGACGGAGAGTACACTAGAATCATTTTTAGTAGATGAAGAGAAATTTTTCGAAACTGGGTTTCTTGAAGAAACATTTTTTTTCCGTAATCTAAGAAATATTGTAGCAAGTGTTATATAATTTTAGAATCCTTATTAAATGCGTCAACTTTTAAAGTTACTTGCCACACTGGCGTAGTACATTTTTTTTTTCATTACAGTCAGTCAAAGTTGGGTGAAGTCTTAATTTTCTATTCTTGGTTCGGTAAAATGTGACATTTTCTTCCAAGCTGGAGCAGTTGGCTTAGAATTTAAAGCAATAGGTTCCATAACCGCTATTTGGGATTACATAAGAAAAATGAAATTAAAAAAAGAAAAGATTTGTAGCAACAGGGGCTTAAAAAACCATCACAGGTTGTACATTTTCTCGAACAGAAAAAAGAAAAGCATCTAATTTAAAAAATACATGACTTAGATTTTTTTCATATTTTTCTGGTAACTATTATGTTTGGCCTACCACCCGATTCCGGCGAGACGTCGACTTCCGGGACACCCTGTATACGTCGTAGACACGTGCTGTAACTCAGCACTTCATGAAAATACTAGGCACATGAACTGTAGGCAGATAGTGTAATGATTTGCGCTTAATGACTTGTTACACGAAGTGTCTGAAATTTTTAGCCACTTCATGAAGTGGTACGAGCCTTTACACCGATAGTGTAATACCAACCGATATAACCGAATATTATGAGAGGGAGATGAGGGGTGAAGGGGGAGGTAGCGCCCAGCCCTGTGACACCCACACACACGTTCGCACACAAACACACACCCGCACCCCGAACACACACACACACACACACACCTATCGGCGTAAGGCTTGTTACACTATATTTCTACATTTCGTGAAGTGCTGAGTTACATCAAGTGTCTATGACATATACATACTTGGTACTGATTTTGCTAGCCGATTTTATAAAGAAACGCTCACATTTACAAAATTGGAATTCTGATGACTTGCAGTTACATAAGCAATTCAAAAAGTATTTTTAATGTAAATATTAAATGGTCAGATGATGTTGTTATTGATTTTGTGAACTATCTGATTTTGTGTACTATCTACACCTATAGAGATACCAATGAAAAGAAAATTTTTGTAATTAAACGCATTATCATAAACATGGTGAAGCTTCTCTATGAAAAAGTAGAAGAAAAAATTAAAAGGAGAATCCGATAAGGCTCTGGCGGTATCTAAGGTAAGTGAATACAATATGCCCACCCTAAGGGATTTTTTTTAACAAGATAATGAAGATATAAGAAACGGCAATTATAGTATATCACAATAAAGTACAGGCTAAGAATAAAAAAAAAAAAAAATTGTCGCGGAAAATTATTTTGAAATATTTTTTACCTAATTTTGAAAAAAATTTGTAAATGGCCATATTGCCAACACCGTATTGGTGATATGACCATAATATGAAAAGGTCTGAAATTACAAAAAAAAAAAAATTATCTCTTGCTAGTGAAATATTTATTTTGAATATAAGTAGTATATTTGGTAAGAATAAGAAAGTCAAGAGTTTACATGCTGACAATACGAGCATAACGTGCTAGCAATATGCCCATGGGCTATTGCCAATTCCACATGGTGGGCATATTGCTGCACATGAAGTAAAAATTAAGTAACGCTTTGTTTTTATCTAATTTTTTACTGCAAATCAATAATTTGTTCAGCAATCTAAGCGTCAATACCGATGTGTTGAATACAAGACAATGCAAGACAATAGCACTTTTTTTACTTACTTATTTAATAAAGTACTTGCCTCGTAGATATTAGAACGACGCGACATCTTTGAAAAAAAAACAATTTGCGCTGACACTACTCGCTTTGCGTCACCTACTAAACCGATCTGCAGTTCTTATTGTTACGAGCGCGACCTTAGTTCGTTATTTAAAACACAATATTTCAGATATAATTCAAAAGTTCATTCTTTATTTAACTTTACTGTTTACTCTCACTCTGTACTTCTAATTATCGCAATCCAAATAAAAGGTTTTCTAATAAGGGGGGTTATTTTGATATTCAAAGCAAAATGCCATTTTTTGAGATAAATGATCGGATCTTTATTTCATTATAAAGAGCAAGATATGCCGTTAATAATGGAAAATAACATCAGCCAAATGACCACCACGACCACGCCTACAGGACCATATCCTTTTCATGAAATTTTACATAACCAAATCGGAAAGTGTCTGCCCTATGTCCTCGATAGCCTCGACGCTGGGCTGTTGGCGTAGACCTTCTCTTTCACGTGGCCCCAAAGGAAGAAGTCGCAAGGTGTTAAGTCACAAGATCTCGGTGGCCAATTGTGATCACCTCTTCGAGAGATAACACGGTCCGGAAACTTTTCCCGTAAAAGATCAATGGTTTCGTTGCTTGTATGGCACGTAGCGCCGTCTTGTTGAAAGTAAACGTTGTCCAGATCAATACCATCCAATTCCGGCCATAAAAAATCATTAATCATCTGTCGATAGCGCAATCCAATCACCGTAACTGTTGCTCCAGCCTCATTTTCGAAAAAGTAAGGTCCAATGACCCCGCGGGACCATAAACCGCACCAAACAGTCACACGTTGAAGATAGAGAGGCTTTTCAACAATAACTCTTGGGTTTTCCGAGCCCCAGATGCGCCAATTTTGCTTGTTGACGAAGCCATCGAGGTGGAACTCATCACTCAAGATGAGTTTTCGATGGAATTCCGGAACATTTTCATGCATTTCAAGGACCCAATCAGCAAAGACTCGACGTTGTTGATGATCGGCCGGCTTGAGTTCTTGTGTTAACTGAATATAAGCCTTAAGACCCAAATATTTATGCAAAATACGGTGTAATGACGTTTGTGGAATGCCTAATTCCAAAGAACGACGAGGAATGGACAAACCTGGGTTTTCTTCAACACTTTCGGCTACAGCAGCAATATTGTCGGCTGTTCTTGAGCGACGTGCACGGGTTTTATTCTTCACATCACTAACTTGTCCCGACAGCTCGAATTTTTCTACCAATTTCTGTATTGCGGTCCGACAAGGTGCTTCATGACGACCCAAAAATGCTCGAGTTTTACGAACCGTCTCTGCCACATTTTCACCATTTTTATAGTGAATTTTAAGAATTGCAATGCGTTGTTGAATCGTGTATCGTTCCTTTTTTATTAATACCGTAGTTTCTACTTGTTAAATGTCAAAAAATGACAGCTCCAAAAGTGACATCTACCGAAATAGTGGGCTAATTAAAATAGCACCTCTTATTGGAAAACCCTTTAGTTTACTTCGTTCACTTCACTGCCTGAAATAATGCTCGCCTCCTGGATGTGAGTAGCGCCGTATTTATACTCTACAAATTATACTATGTAGAACCTTCATGAATATTCCGTTTTCCAAAGCCAAGGTTTACTAAGATGTCACTAGCCTAAAGTTGCTTCCATTTCCAACAGATGTCGCTTGTGTCACTTTGTGGCACGTAACTATATTACAGTGGCATAATGGTAATCTATGCGTATGACATTTTCCGGCATCTTTCTTGAAATAACCAAACTACGGCCAGTGGGTATACATATTGCCAACATGCGCATATTGTATTCACATACCTTACTTATTGTGGGTAAGGCACTGAAGTATAATTCGGAGGATCAAGGTTCAAATCTTGACCGATTCTTATAATAGGTTCCATCTGCGAACGAGAAAACCTCACATATCACGTTGAGTCTTAAACCGGAAAAAAGGATAAATAAAATTATTCCATTATTTTTCTGGGTAACTTCATTGAAATGAAAATTTATTAGGATTTTGTGAAATAACATTAAACATAACCTATCATTTCTACTACCACATTATCATGGTTTTAGACATTAATTGCTTCAATTGATTTATTTATCTTCTCATCAAAGAAATTGTTTGAAGGACGGACAGTAGCAGGTATAGGTATACCTTCAATGTTCTTTCAAAGTCGCTTTTTGATTTTCGTACCGTACAATACAGACGCCAATGATGCTATTTATTTTTACTCCAATCAAATGTAATTTAATTGGCATCATCTGCTTATTTATGTTTGAACTTAACCAACAAGTTTATAAAGCTTTGAAATTTTTTAAATTAACATAGCAGAAAACTCCCGTAAAGTTTGTTTTCAATTATCGGAATAAATTCAAGAGAATCTATGTTTTAACGTGCACCAACCATACAACCCCCCAGCACCATCTAGTACTATGTTGTCTCTGTTCGTTCACCTGAGTTTGTGCAGGAACTTTGTAAAATTTAGTGAAATATCATTTCCATTTTATAGTGATTATATAGGTACAGGAATTTTTGATCGAAACCATAAAATTCAATAAACTCCCTCTTGATTCTATACCCTGTAACATTTTCGTAATGCAATGAACATCAACACAATCCGGGTCCAGGGAAACACTCCTCATTCTGTATGACGTAGTTTAGTATCCTTCTATTTTGCAGCCCCCAATACTCCACCACAACCCTCTCATAGTGTTGTATATTAGTAGTAGTTGTAGTAGTAATAAGATTATACAAATCGAGAAATGAAACATTAATAATTTTCTCATTTCCATTTCTCACAGCATCCTCTATGCAGACATTGTTGGATTCACGGCAATTTCATCGACTTACAGTGCTCAGGATCTAGTCAAGATGCTCAATGAATTATTCGCCAGATTCGATCGATTGGCTGAGGTAAGTGATTCAGTTACTCCAGGAGGAGGTGGAATCGATTGATTTCGATAGGTGTACGTGCAACTCTAATTGCGTCGTTTTATTTCCTTTCCCCAATGTTATACACACGTGTATAGAAGTATCACCAATTGCGAATAAAAATTCTTGGAGATTGCTATTATTGCATCAGTGGTGCTCCAGTCGAGAGACCGGATCATGCTGTCCTCTGTGTACATATGGGTCTATCTATGGTGAAGGCAATCAAGTGAGATTCACTTTAATATCAATAGGATATCGATTTTTAGTGGATGGGGGGTTTCTTTTTTTATCCTGCGATTCTTTTTTTTTGTTGCCTATTTACAGATATGTCCAACAAAAAACAAATTCACCGGTCGACATGAGAGTGGGAATACATACAGGAGCTGTATTGGCTGGGATCCTTGGTCAACGGCAATGGCAATTTGATGTTTATTCGAAGGATGTGGAGCTGGCTAATAAAATGGAATCAAGTGGAAAAGCTGGGTATGTTAAAACAAACGAAAAAATGATGAGGAAAAATCAAGGAATAATTAAAAGAATCTTTTACAAGCTTTTTTTTCCCCCAATTTTTTTTTACCTTTGTTTATTTTTGCAAAAAAAATGATAAAAAATCATCGAAGCATCCCATTTATATAAAGTAGGTACATATGATGTGATTTAAACAGAGTGTGAGTGAGAAAGATAAGAGTAAGTAAAGGATAGAAAACAGATATCATGAGATGCACCTTAGTAGTAATTAAATACAGTTAAGAAATTTACATAGATACAAAATTGTGTAATTGGGGCTCTTAAAATCTTGCAAAGGACTAAATATATATTTACATTTTCGTTAAAACCCCGTTCCCCATACTCTTTAAGAAAGTGCTTTTTGAAAAATTAAAAACAAACTCATCTTGGCATATTTCAAAGATAATCTCAAGTTGTTTGGTATTAAATTTTCATAAAGTTGTCGCTGGGAAAGGTTTTGTGGTTTTCTTTTTTTATGGTTATTAAGTACGTAAGTGAGGTAGATTATGATAACCCTTTCGGACTTCGAATCCATCTTCTGTTTAAGATGATTAAAAAAGAATTAACGAGGGGATGTGAAGGTGAAATTTTTGCTTTTTTTTTTGTAAGAATATTTTACAACAAATATTTACGAAATTATTGAAATATAAAAGAAGGAAGTAATTTTTGTTTTTATGAGAAAATAAATATTCATTAAAATCATTTCCTCATAAAATTTGCAAATAGAAAAATGGTTTCGTGATTTTAAAATGAAACAGAATTTTCAAAAAATCATATCTCGAGAACGAAGCAACCGATTTTTCGAATTCAAAAGTCAAATGAAGCTTAAAGCCTAATGGAGTTCAAGTAAAAAGTGAAATTTCCATATATATTTTACCACCGGTAAAATCCCAAGCAAAAGTTTTACTGAGCTCTTACTAGTTCAGGGGCCGGATTCACTAACTCGGGGAGTTGTGGAGATGAGAGTTCTTTTGTCACTTAACTCTCCACTCGGAATTCTGTAACTCGTGGAATTTGTATTGAGATTTACCAAACTCTATTCAACTCGGCAAAACTCTTGGCTGTGTTAGTTGTGGAGAAGTAAGAAAAATATTTCTCAACTGACTGTATTGGCTGCTTTTATTGTCCTTTGTGAAGGTACCAATGTACCTAGGACTTTCAAATTGATTTATGGATTCACTGCATATCCTGGCTAACTGGCTTACAAAATTATGGAAATCCTTGCAATACTTACAGAGAAATAAGGATTTTTGTATCTCAAGGTACCCGATAAAAATTGTAATTCACGCGAATATGGTCAATTTGGTCGTCGTCCAATACAGAAGAGATGCTATAAAAAGGATGAAATCGCATCTACATTTTGTCCCCTAATTAGATATGTAATTATTTTTTCAATCCAATAAATGGTTTTGGAGATAACTGCAAAGAATTGAATCAGTCCTTCTTAAGATGAAAAAATGGCCGTTTTCTGGTACAAAAACTTAACTCATCATTATGAAGAACTGGTAAGTCCTGGAAATTCACTTTCTATGAGAAAAATGTTCACACCAGAGTACTAATGGATGTGAAATAAAGAACGGAAGAAATATATTCAAAATATAGGAACTGGGGTGTATATGACCCACGTGCAAAAAATCCGTTTTTCGCCTGTAAAAAGTCAGTCATGAAGTTAAAATGATCAAAAAAAAACACTGCGCCACACGATTACCCGTTTCTCCCTCTTTAATTTGATACCAAACATGACGTATGTTGGACAATCCCCAAAAACCTCTCCCTCAGAAATTGTTCACCTATATTTTTGTACTCTAGACTCTAAATCCGTAGGAGAAAACCCCAATGCTCTACGTCCCTCCCCCACAGAGTTAGCCATCTTTCAATATTTCTATACTTCTCACGTTTTCTTTAACTCCCCAAGTATGTTAGAGAATCTCGAATGGAGAGTTAGGGAGTTTTAACCGGGGAAAACGAAAATTCTCATCTCCCAAACTCCCAAACTCTCCGAGTTAGTGAATCCGGCCCCAGTACGGAGTACACTGGTAAAATGTGCCCTTGCCTCTATTACAAGATAGATGACGCTTTATAAGTCTCCATTCATTTGACCAAATATTTGAATGCGCGGAGTATTATAATGCTGGTAAAATTTACAAATTTAAGCTTACGTCAAGGTTTTACCAGCGTTAAAATGCTATTTTTTGGAGACCGCGTAAAATTTTACCAATACCCGAACTCCATAAGCCTAGTATGGTAACATTTAACGTAGTCTCCAAAAAATAGCATTTTAACGTTGATAAAAAGTTGAGGTAAGTATTATGTGGAGAAAACGAACTGATAGCTGTTAAAATCACAATGAATCGGAAATATTATTAATAAAAATGTTCTAATGATTATTATTTATAATTGATATAAATCGTGAAATCGACGACGAGATTGTTGGTGGGGCGGTTCTAAGTATGTATCGTCGTCAAGGAAATCCACGGGAAAAACTAAATAAACTCGCTTTAATGATCCACACATTAAAATGGTTAGTAAACGCCATCTATCAAATAATAGAAAATATGGCACTTTTTACCAGCGAATTCCGTACTGCACTCAGTAAAATTTTTGTTTGGGATTTTACTAGTGGTAGAATTTGTATGAAAATGTCACTTTTGACCTGAACTCCGTACTGTTTTACTCGAACTCCGTACTAGACTTCTACTAAGCTTAATGCTTCATATTTTTTATAAAAAAAATAGTGGCACCGAACGAAATTTTTGTTGTTGTTAATATTAATACTTTTTTTTCAAAAATATAGGACTTCTAGTACTTTCTTTTTCTATTTGTATTTTGAAGAGAGATACCTTTTCTATCTATGTCCAAAAAATTCTGATGGTGTTCTGCTTCGTTTTTGAGATATAGATTTTTAAAATCATCTACATAAACCCAAAGTAATATCACTTGAATATCAAATTTAATGAAACTGCTTTCATCTTCATCGTGCTCGTCTGAAGTCGCCATAAGTGACTCTGCCATAAAAACCTAATGATAGTGCTCAGAAGGACAGAGGTGGTAGTCAGCGAGGAGAAAACCTTCTAAGGAAACGTATTATACAAGGTGTCTGTGGTCGGGCACTCGAAGGCTACGGATAGGTCATGATTAGACAAACAAACAACTGTATGGGTGGGGAGAAGAAAATCGTAACGGTTTCCGAGATAACGGGATTTTAAGATATTTCGGTATGGTTTTATAGATCACCCTGTAACTTCTGAACGTTACACCCTATGATGATTATTTAAACCTTGGAAGATAGGTAATCGTTGGACCTTTCAAATGGTCTATATTTTTCCCTCACCCTTTCCGTTTTGAAGTTATGGCTCAAAAAAGTTAAAATTTCTGAATTTTTACTCGTTTTTTAATTAACTACTATTTAAATAAAAAAACACGTCATCAATATCAATTTTTCATATGGACTTTAAAAAACCCAAGAGCTTAGCTTTAAAATGACCTATCACACTCTGTACCCAAAATGTCACCCTTTCTGCGTTTTTTGCACTTTTTCTTTTCTTTCTTAAGCATCTCCAGTGAAAATGGCTGAAAAAGTAGGCAATTATCTTTTGGAAATGACCTTTTTCAGCCCTTTTCGCTGGAGTTGCTTAAGAAAAAGTGCAAAAATCGCAGAAAGGGTGACATTTTGGGTACAGAGTGTGATAGGTTATTTTAAAGCTAAGCTTTTGGGCTTTTGAAATTCAATAAGAAAAATTGATATTGATAACGTGTTTTTTGATAAAAATAGTAGTTAATTAAAAAAAAAGGGGTAAAAATTTCGAAATTTTAATTTTTTTAAGCTATAGCTTCAAAACGGAAAGGGTGAGGGAAAAAAAGTAGAGAACATTGGAAGGGTGCAACGATTATCTATCTACCAAAATTTAAATCAAATCATCATCATAGGGTGTAACGTTGTATCGTTCAGAAACCGTTACCCCCCCCCCCCTCTTAAAATTCCACCACATCGGGACACCCTGTATAAGAATTAAAAAAAATGTTAAGCAATTTGTTAATTTTAGATATTAAAAGCCACAAGTTCGTTAGAAAATGAATAATTCTCCACAGGTATAAAGCAATGCTCCTCGTATTTGCTTCTATTCTTCAGTTTCAGATCCATTTCTTCGTCATCTTCATGTTTACAAAGGTTAAAATTTATTTTGGATTGAGTGCTGACTGCCTGCCCAATCCTACAACTTCTCTGCGTTGATAATATGTCGGTCTAATGATCGTTTAAGGCTGGCTTATGTGGCATTCCTTTTTAGTAGACCTCATATAGCATCACATAGCCCCTTCCCGTGAACATTAGTAAAGCAGTGCCACTCTGCCTCAATTCCAAATTCTTCGTTCATTTTGCACAGATTATAGAAATTCATCTGATCTTTATACTGGCCTCCAAAACCGCCAGAAAAGAAGCATATCCTTTTTAAATGAGGAAATTTCGCCTTCAAAAATTGTATTAGGTAATTTTTCTGACAGCAACATGATTATGAGTTAAGCACTGTATATTAGACCATTGAAAGCCTTGCCTTTTTTAATATTTATTAGTTTATTTCATACATTAATGTAATAATAATTTTAAGAGTTCTTTTAATCTATATCAATAAAATAATAATATTTAATTATAATTAAAATAATCTTAATAAATATAAATAATTTATTATAAAGAACTATATGGTCTTCTCGTCTTTGAAATAAATTTCGAATAACAAAAAATTAATTTTCTGAGGAATCAGAAATAACAACACATTCATTTTCTTCCTCATTTTCCTTTTCTCTGTTTGAAATATTTTGTTTGTTGATCCGCTTATATAAGAATGCGGTAGAAACTTATAAATTTCTTTACAGAATAAATCAACAAATTCTAAACTTTGCATCACAATAGTTTGAAACAAACACCTGTCAGTTTGGTTGCACTGTTTGAAGGTTAGATCTTCAATATCCTTCTCTAGAAGACCCAAATGTATATTCTCGCGCAGATTTTCTGTCATTGGACAAATTTTACATTTAGTAAGAAAGCGCTGTTCGTTAAGATTTTTGCACAAAATTGTTGGTATAACATAACTTCGTCAGAAATTACCTTATTTATTTTTAAAATATCAAACATCAGTTTTATATTTGGTGGTGTATACAAAAATAGACACAATGAGTCCCAATTGAATTCGCGAAACTAAAACACACTGCGGAGAACCTTAACACTAGTAGTGGAAACTATTTCATAATCTCGCTTTCCCGGGAAAAGACGACTTACGTCATCATCTTTATAAAACTCGATCACAACGGTTTCGACTTCTTCCATCAGGAACTTACTGTCAATTTTTGGATTTGGTAAAGTCCTGGCACTTTGTTCTGTATGCCATATAACTTATTTCGAATTCATATTTGATCTTACCATGGCATTTATGAGAATTTGATACTTCTCGGCATTTGTGTGCGTCTTTGCAAATTTTTTCATCAACTGCCGACTAATTTCTTTACCGTCTTTGACTGCTTCGACTTCTTCAGTTAAATTTTCAGAAACTTTAAATATCCATTCCTTTATTTCATTACAATACACTTTGATGCAGCGTAGCTTCCTTTCCTAAGTTTCTTTCACTGGAAGCTTGCCACTGAAATTAAGGGGTTCTTGTAAGCGGTTCTAAGTCAGGCTGGACAAATCCTTCAGAATATGAGGCGGACGTCCTTGTAGAGCTTGGTTTTGATGAACAAAGCAAATCAACGTCAAGATCGAGCAAGCTCATAGCCCTTGACGGTTTGATAGCCCTGCAACTTCCTGAAAAATTATCATCCGAAAATATCAATTTCGTGTTATCCGTTAGTGAAAGCTGGAGGGGGGGGGGGGGCAAAACAAGTGACTGTATATAGAGAGTATAGCTTTTTCTTATCTTCACTTCTTTTGCACGTGTATTTGTGGAAAAGAAACTTTCTAGTCAGGACTTCAACCTGCCTGAAAGACGCATTCCCTAGATTGTTTCGACGTTTATTAACTAATCACTAAATTATCACTTCGAACGTTTTTATTTAAAATTAACGCAATTAACGGATCCATTTAAAAAATTTTAATTAATTTTAATTAAATAACACACAAAATACAAAATCCGGCGCAAAAACAAGAATCTGACGTTTAATTCGAATTGACGCAATTGAGTAATGTTAAGTTCACTTGGTTTAATTTGGTTAAATTCTTCTTGCCTTTTCACCCCTTCGCCTAAAACCTGAGTTTCTCTTACACCGATATTGTTTTTACACGAGATTTCGCTACCTTTAGTTATATGTTCTAAGAATCAGGCAAATGGGTTCCCCTGATGATGGAAAAAATCTTGGCTATTTTAATACCATTTTCCAAGATATTAGAGAACATCTGTGAAGTTATTTGTTCGATTTCGCTGCCCTCCTTCGTTGAATTGTTGTCAGCTTTTTAGCATACATTTACTCCTCTATTCAGATAGTCACAAAAAAAAGGTCTAGGGTGCTTAAATCAGTCGAACGAGATGAAAAGTCAAAATCACTTAATTTGAATATGGTTTTATCAGAAAAAGTATCATTCAGGATTTCGATCATTATACGAGCTAAACGGCATATGGCACCATTCTGTAGGCCTCGTTGTCTAACATTTGGCAAACAAGAAAACTATTTCGGGTAAAAGTTAAAGGATTTTCTCTAGTATTTTGTAAAAAAAAAAAAACGAAAAAGTGAACAAACGACCCTACCAGCCCAAATAGCACATCACACTATCACTGTATGAGGGTGTATAGGTCGTTCATGGATTAATCACGATTCCCTTGTTGCCCAAAAACCGATTATTGTTCTTGTGCCTACATATCCATAGATACTTTGTGAAATCAGCTTCGTCACTCATGATTAAATTTCAAAAAAATCATCTTTAGATTCCAATTCACGACAAGACGTCCCATCGCTATTTTCTTGAAGTTGCGCCATGTGTTTTGAATTTTTTTTCGCACAATTTTGCATACAAAGGTTGCATAAGCATCAGCTTCTTCAGTAATAATGCTAACTGAAATGCTTGAATTTTCAGTCACAGTCCCTCTTATAACATCAATGCTTTTTTTCATGAGAGTTTTGCTATGAAATAAATTCGTAGTGAATTTAGTCAATAGGAGATTGACCGAGTTTGCTGGAAATGCTGGAAAAAACTCGTTTACAAACGATAAATCTTTAAAAAGAAAAAAGAAATTTCTATGCATAAGCAGGCCTTTCGTATCATCAGGAACTGTGTACTCATCAGTACAGTTTAGTTTCTGCTTGGCGAATACGCCAATGTTTTTATTTTATCTAGTAATTGTTGAATCTGTGCTATACTTCGGAAAATCTCGAAATGTATATATGTAGACTGAAAAATCGACTGAAAGATATTTGCAGCTATGTGTGACGTCTTTTCTACGGTCGGTTGCTCGGACGCCAGCCAATACGGTCGCTGGGTAGCTGCAATGGAGTACAGGGCTAAATGACAACAGCTGGTCTGTATATATGTATGTGGCTTAATTGCTTCTTGTGTGTGTGTGTTTCTGATACAAATTTGAGATGTGAGTTTGTAGACTATTTAGCGTTCCGTTGCACATGTACAGGCTGAGTGACTTCCATTTTATCACAAGTACAACCCCTCAGCTTTCCGTTCTTCACGTACTTACTCGGCACCAAAGAGGCTTGGACGGATTTCCGTTGCACAGTGGCTTCCGTTGTATCACACGTACAGCCATACAACTTTCCGTTTCGTTTTTCACATACTGGCTTTGACAGGAATAAGGCGGTCGAATAGCTTGCCGTTGCACACGTACAAGCTGAGTGGCTTCCATTATATCTCACATACAGCCAATAAACTTTCCGTTCTTCACACACTTGCTTGGAATTATGGGTGCGGGTATGGAATGGATTCCGTCTTAACACATAT